>CM033477.1:37455747-38740069 GCA_019447015.1 Hymenochirus boettgeri | reverse complement strand
GAAGTCAGCGGCGTCCCACAGAAGACAGTAAGCAGAAGTTCAACGGCGTCCCACAGAAAACGGTCCCCAGTAGTTCAGCGGCGTCCACAGAAGATGGTCCCCAGAATTTCAGTGATGTCCCACAGAAGACAGTCCCTAGAAGTTCAGCGGCATCCCACAGAAGACGGCCCCCAGAAATTCAATGGCCTCCCACAGAAGATGGTCCCCAGAAGTTCATCGGCGTCCCACAGAAGAGGGTCCCCAAAAGTTCAGCGGCTTCTTACAGAAGACGGTTCCCAGAAGTTCAGTGGTGTTTTACAGAAGACAGTCTTCAGAAGTCCAACGGCATCCCACAGAAGACAGTCCTTAGAAATTTAGCGGCGTCCCAAAGAAGACTGTCATTACAAGTTCAGCAGCATTCCACAGAAATACGGTCCCCGGAAGTTCAGAGGCATCCCACTGAAGACGGTCCAAGAAATTTCAGCGGCGTCCAACAGAAGACGGTCCCTAGAATTTTAGTGGTGTCCCACAGAAGATAGTACCCAGAAGTTCAGCGGTGTCCCACAGAAGATTGTCCCCAGAAATTCAGCGGCATCTCACAGAAGATGGTCCCCAGAAGTTAATCGGCATCCCACAGAAGAGGGTCCCCAAAAGTTCAATGGCGTCCCACAGAAGACGGTCCCCAAGACAGTCAGCGGAAGTCCTATGGCGTCCCAAAGAAGATGGGTCCCAGAAGTTCAGCGGTGTCCCACAGAAGACAGTCCCAGGAGTTAACAGCGTTTCACAGAAGACAGTCCCCAAAAGTTCAACAGCGTTTCACAGAAGACAGTCAGCAGAAGTTTAGCGGCGTCCCACAGAAGCAACACTAGAAGTTCAGCGGCGTCCCACAGAAGACAGTCAGCAAAAGTCCAGCGGTGTCCCACAGAAGACAGTCCCCAGAAGTTCAGCGACGTCCCACAGAAGACAGTCCCCAGAAGTTCAGCGACGTCCCACAGAAGACAGTCCCCAGAAGTTCAATGGCATCCCACTAAAGACAGACAGCAGAAGTTCAGCCGTCACCCACAGAACACAGTCAGCAGAAGTTCAGCGGCGTCCCACAGAAGACAGTCAGCAGAAGTTCAGCGGCGTCCCACAGAAGACAGTCAGCAGAAGTTCAGCGGCGTCCCACAGAAGACAGTAAGCAGAGTTCAACGGCGTCCCACAGAAAACGGTCCCCAGTAGTCAGCGGCATCCACAGAAGATGGTCCCAGAATTTCCGTGATGTCCCACAGAAGACCGTCCCTAGAAGTTCAGCGGCATCCCACAGAAGACGGTCCCCAGAAATTCAATGGCCTCCCACAGAAGATGGTCCCCAGAATGTCACTCGGCGTCCCACAGAAGAGGGTCCCCAAAGTCAGCGGCTTCTACAGAAGACGGTTCCCCGAAGTTCAGTGGTGTTTTACGAAGACAGTCTTCAGAAGTCCAACGGCATCCCACAGAAGACAGTCCTTAGAAATTTAGCGGCATCCCAAAGAAGACTGTCTAAGTTCACGCAGCATTCCACAGAATACGGTCCCCGGAAGTTCAGAGGCATCCCACTGAAGACGGTCCAAGAATTTCAGCGGCGTCCAACAGAAGACGGTCCCTAGAATTTTAGTGGTGTCCCACAGAAGATAGTACCCAGAAGTTCAGCGGTGTCCCACAGAAGATTGTCCCCAGAAATTCAGCGGCATCTCACAGAAGACGGTCCCCAGAAGTTCAGCGGCATCCAACAGAAGACAGTCAGCAGAAGTCCAGCGACGTCCCATAGAAGACAGTCCCTAGAAGTTGCACAGGTCAGCAGCATCCCACAGAAGACAGTCAGAAGACAGTCCCTAGAAGTTCAGCGCATCCACAAGAAGACACCCTCGAAAGTTCAACGGCGTCCACAGAAGTTGTCCCCAGAAATTCAGCAGCGGCATCTCACAGAAGACGGTCAGCAGAAGTTCAGCGGGTGCCCCACAGAAAACGGTCCCCAAGTAGTTCAGCAGCGCCCAACAGAAGATGGTCCGAGAGAGGTTCAGCGGCGTCCAACAGAAGACAGTCAGCGAAGTCCAGCGAAGTCCCATAGAAGACAGTCCCCAGAAGTTCAGTGGCCTCCCACAGAAGACGGTCCCCAGAAGTTCAGCGGCGTCCAGACAGAAAATGGTCTCCAGAAGTTCACGCGGCGTCCCACAGAAGATGGTCCCCAGAATTTTAGTGATGTCCCACAGAAGACAGTCCTGTAGAATTTCACCAGCATCCCACAGAAGACGGTCCCCAGAAATTCAATGGCCCCCACAGAAGATGGTCCCCAGAAGTTCATCAGCGCCCACAGAAGAGGGGCCCCAAAATATTCAGCGGCTTCTTACAGAAGACGGGTCCCCAGAAGTGTGGTGTTTTACAGAAGACAGCTTCAGAAGTCCAACGGCATCCCACAGAAGACAGTCCTTAGAAATTTAGCGGCGTCCCAAGAAGACTGTCATTACAAGTTCAGCGGCATTCCACAGAAACGGTCCCCGGAAGTTCAGAGGCATCCCACTGAAGATGGTCAAGAAGTTTAGTGGTGTTCCACAGAAGATAGTACCCAGAAGTTCAGCGGCGTCCCACGAAGAAGACAGTCAGCAGAAGTCCAGCGACGTCCCATAGAAGACAGTCCCAGAAAGTTCAGCAGCATCCCACAGAAGAAAGTCAGAAGACAGTCCCTAGAAGTTCCGCGGCATCCCACAGAAGACGGTCCCCAGAAATTCATGGCCTCCACAGAAGATGGTTCCCACAAGTTCATCGGGTCCACAGAAGAGGGTCCCAAAAGTTCAGCGCGGCTTCTTTCAGAGACGGTTCCCAGAAGTTCAGTGGTGTTATAGAGACAGTCTTCAGAAGTCCAACGGCATCCCAAGAAGACAGTCATTACAAGTTCAGTGGCATTCCACAGAATACGGTCCCCGGAAGTTCAGAGGCATCCCACTGAAGACGGTCCAAGAAATTTCAGCGGCGTCCAACAGAAGACGGTCCCTAAGAATTTTGTGGTTGCCCACAGAAGATAGTACCCAGAAGTTCAGCGGTGTCCCACAGAAGACAGTCTCCGAAAGCTCAGCGGGCGTCTACAGAAGATTGTCCCAGAAATTCAGCGGCATCTCACAGAAGACGGTCAGCAGAAGTTCAGCGGCGCCCCACAGAAGACAGTCCCCAGAAGTTCAATGGCATCCCACAGAAGACAGTAAGCAAAAGTTCAGCGGCGCCCCACAGAAAACAGGTCCCAGAAGTTCAGCGGCGTCCACAGCAGATGGTCCCCATAATTTCAGCGATGTCAACAGAAGACAAGTTCAGAGGCGCCCCACAGAAGAGAGGTCCCCAGAAGTTCAGCGGGTGTCCCACAGAAGATGGTCTCAAGAAGTTCATCGGCATGCCCCAAGAAGAGGATCCCAAAAGGTCAGTGGCGTCCCACAGAACACAGGTCAGCGAAGTCCAGCGGCCTCCCAAAGAAGACAGTCAGCAGAAGTTCAACGGTGTCCCACAGAAAAACAGTCCCAGAAGTTCAGCGGACTCCCACAGAAGACGGTTCCTGAAAGTTCAGCGGCGTCCCACAGAACACAGTCTGCAGAAGTTCAGCCGTGTCACACAGAACACAGTCAGCAGAAGTTCAACGGCGTCCCACAGAAAACGGTCCCCAGAAGTCAGCGGCGTCCCACAGAAGACAGCCCCAGAAGTTCAATGGCGTCCACAGAAGACAGTCAGCAGAAAGTTCAGAGGCTTCCACAGAAAATGGTCCCCAGAAAGTCAGCAGTGTCCAACAGAAGACAGTCCCTAGAATTTCACCAGCGTCCCACAGAAGACAGTCCCCAGAATTTCAATGGCCTCCCACAGAAGATGGTCCCCAGAAGTTCATCGGCGTCCCACAGAAGAGGGTCCCCAAAAGTTCAGCGGCTTCTTACAGACGACAGTCAGCAAAAGTCCAGCGGCATCCCAAAGAAGATGGTCCCTACAAGTTCAGCTGCATTCCACAGAATACGGTCCCCGGAAGTTCAGAGGCATCCCACTGAAGATGGTCCAAGAAATTTTAGCGGCGTCCCACAGAAGACGGTCCCTAGAAGTTTGGTGGTGTCCCACAGAAGATAGTACCAGCGTTCAGCGGTGTCCCACAGAAGATTGTCCCCAGAAATTCAGCGGCATTCACAGAAGACAGCCCCAGAAGTTCATGGCGTCCCACAGAGACAGTCAGCAGAAGTTCAGCGGAGTCCCACATAAACGGTCCCCAGAAGTTCAGCGGAGTCACATAAAACGGTCCCCCAAAGTAGGGAGTCCACATAAAACGGCCCACCCAGAAGTTCACCGCAGTTGGAGTCCCACATAAAACGGTCCCCAGAAGTTCAGCGGCGTCCCACTGAAGACATTCCCCTGAAGTTCAATGGCGTCCCATAGAAGACAGTCCCAGAAGTTCAGCAGCGTCCCACAGAAGACAGTCTCCGAAAGTTCAGTGGTCCCACAGAGATTGTCCCCAGAAATTCAGCAGCATCTCACAGAAGACGGTCAGCTGAAGTTCAGCAGCGCCCCACGAAAACGGTCCCCAGTTGTTCAGCAGCGCCAACAGAAGATGGTCCAGAGAAGTTCAGCGGCGTCCAACAGAAGACAGTAAGCAGAAGTCCAGCGGCGTCCCATGGAAGACAGTCCCCAGAAGTTCAGCAGCGTTCCACAGAAGATGGTCCCCAGAATTTCAGCGATGTCCCACAGAAGATGAAGTTCAGAGGCATCCCACAGAAGATGGTCCCCAGAAGTTCAGTGGCCTCCCACAGAAGACAGTTCCCAGAAGTTCAGCGGTGTCCTATAGAAGACAGTCAGCAGAAGTCCAGTGGGTCCCACAGAAGATGGTCTCAAGAAGTTCAGCAGTGTCCCGCAGAAGACGGTCCCGGAAGATCAGCGGCGTCCCACAGAAGACGGTCCCCAGAAGTTCAGCAGTGTCCACAGAAGACGGTCTCCGGAAGTCAGTGGCGTCCCACAGAAGATGGTCCCCAAGTTCAGCGGTCGTGACTACGGAAGAGGGTCTCTGTAAGTTACAGCAGCGTCCACATAAACGGTCCCAGAAGTTCAGCGAGACGCCACCAGAAGACGAGGTTCCGCGGTTGTCCCACAGAAGATGGTCTACAAGAAGTTCAGCAGTGTCCCACAAGAAGACGGTCCCAGAAGTTCAGCAGCGTCCCACAGAAGACACAGTCCCCAGAAGTTCAGCAGCGTCCCACAGAAGACAGCCCCCAGAAGTTCAATGGCGTCCCACAGAAGACACATCAGCCGAAGTTCAGCGGCGTCCCACATAAAACGGTCCCCAGAAGTTCAGCGGCGTCCCACTGAAGACATTCCCCTGAAGTTCAACGGCGTCCCAAGAAGACAGTCCCCAGAAGTTCAGCAGCGTCCACAGAAGACAGCCCTAGAAGTTCAGTGGCGTCCCACAAGTCAGTCCCCGAAGTTCAGCGACATTCCACAGAAGAAGGTTACGCAGAAGTTCAGTGGCAGCCCCCCAGAAGACGGTACCAGAGTCAAGCAGGTCTGGAAGTCAAGCCATCCCCAGAAATTCAGCGGCGTTCCACCAGATCATGGTCCCCCAGAAGTTTAGCGAAGTCCTACAGAAGATGGTCTCCAGAAGTTAGTGGTGTCCCACAGAAGACAGTCCCCAGAAGTTTAGTGGCGTCCCACAGAAGACAGTCCCAGAAGTTAGTGGCTCCAGAGAGCTCTCCCCAAAGTTCAGCGGCATCCCACAGAAGACGTCCCAGAAGTTCAGAGGCGTCCTATAGAAGAAGGTCCCTAGAAGTTAAGCAGTGTTCCACAGAAGACGGTCCCCAAAAGTTCAGTGGCGTCCAGAGAAGACTGTCCCCAGAAATTAAGGGGCATCCCACAGAAGATGGTCTCCTAAGGTTTAGCGGGATCCCACAGAAGACGGTCCCCAGAAGTTCAGCGGCGTCTTACAGAAGCACCCTAGAAGTTCATCGGCATCCCACAGAAGATGGTCCCCAGAAGTTCAGCGGTGTCCATAGAAGTTGGTCCCGTGAAGTTCAGTGGATCCCACAGGAGACGGACCTGGAAGTTCAGCAGCATCCCACAGTAGACAGTCCCTGGAAGTCAGAGGCGTCCATAGAAGAGGTCCCTGGAGTTAAGAGCATCCCACAGTAGACGGTCCCTGGAAGTTCAGAGGCGTCCCATAGAAGATGGAACCCAGAAGTTAAGAGGCATCCACAGTAGACGGTCCCTGGAAGTTCAGAGGCGTACCATAGAAGAGTCCCCAGAAGTTCAGCGACGTACCCACAGCAAGACGAGCCCGCCAGAAGTTCACAGGCGGCCGGTCTCAGAAGACAGTCCCAGAGAGTCATCGACATCCACAAAAGATGGTCCCCAGAAGTTCAGCAGTGTCCTATAGAAAACGGTCCCGTGAAGTTCAGTGGGCATCCCACAGGAGACGGTTCCTGGAAGTTCAGAGGCACCACAGTAGACGGCCCCTGGAAGTTCAGAGGCATCCCCAGAAGATGGTCCCTGGAAGTTAAGAGGCGTCCACAGAAGATGGTTTCAAGAAGTTCAACAGATGCACAAAAGACCATCCCCAGCAGAAGTTACAGTAACATCCCATAGAAGACCGTCCCTGGAAGGTCAGTGGCGTCCCACATAAGATGTTCCCCATAAGTTCAGCGGAATCCACCAGAGACGGTCACAGGAAGTCAGCGGGTCCCACAGAAGACAACCCTAGAGTTCAGTAGCATCTACAGAAGACAGTCTCTGGAAGTTCAGCGGCGTCCCACAGAAGATGTTCCCCAGAAGTTCAGCAGCGTCCTACAAAAGATGGCCCCCAGAAGTTCAGTGGTGTCCACAGAGATGGTCCCCAGAAGTTCAGCGGCATTCCCACAGAAGAGTCTCCAGAAGTTCAGACGCGTCCCACAGAAGATGGTCCCCAGAAGTTCAGCAGTGTTCCACAGAAGACGGTCACCAAAAGTCCAGCGGTGTCCAGAAAACCAGTGGCATACACAGAAGACAATCCCAGAAGTTCAGTGGTGTCCCACAGAAGACAATTCCTAGAAGTTTAGTGGCATCCCACAGAAGACAGTTCCTAGAAGTTTAGTGGCATCCCACAGAAGACAGTCCCCAGAAGTTCAGCAGCGTCCCGCAGAAGACAGTTCCTAGAAGTTCAGCTGCATTCACAGAAGACAGTCCCCAGAATTTCAACTTCCTCCCACAGAGGACGGTCACCGGAAATCAGCTGCATCCCACAGAAGACAGTCCTCAGAACTTCAGTGGTGTCTACAGAAGTCGGTCCAGAGGATCAGCGAGCATTCCACAGAGATGGTCACCAGAAGCTCAGTGGCGTCCCACAAAAGACGGTCCCAGAAGTTCAGCAGCGTCCCACAGAAGGACCATCCCCAGAAGTTCAGCGGCACCCCACAGAGGACGTTCCCCAGAAGTTAGTGGTGTCCCACAGAAGAATGCAGTCCTAGAAGTTCATCGGCGTACCACAAGAAGATGGTCCCCAGAAGTTCAGCAGCATCATAGAAGATTGGACCTAGAATTCAGCAGTGTCCCACAGAATAAAGTCCCTGGAAGTTCAGCAGCATCCCAGAGAAGACGGTCCCAGAAGTTCAGTGGCATCTCACAGAAGACGGTCACTGGAAGTTCAGCGGGCTCCCACAGAAGACAGTCTCCAGAAGTTCAGAAGGATCTCCACTAAGACAGTCCCAGAAGTTCAGCAGTGTCCCACACAAGACGGTCCCCAAAGTCCAGCAGCGTCCAGAAAAACTAGTGGCCTTCCACAGAAGACAATCCACAGAGGTCCGCAACTTCCCACAGTAGACATTTCCTAGAAGTTAGTGGCATCTGACAGAAGACAGTCCCCAGAAGTTCAGCGGCGTCCAGAGAAGACGTCCACAGAAGTTCAGCAGTTTCCCACAGAAGTCAGCTCCCAACGCCATCCAGTGGTTCAGTGGATCCACAGAGACAGTCACCAGAAGCTCAACAACGTCCCACAGAAGACGGTACCCAGAAGTTCAGCGGCGTCCCACAGAAGACAGTCCCCGAAATTCAGCCTACTATGATCTTGCCTGATCCAGCCTGTGTTGTACTGTGTCTGAGTGTTTTTTACACTTTATGAGTTCCATTGCGTTTATTTTCAGAATGATAGACAGAGCTCAGTCTTAGACAAAAGATTAAACAAAGCCAGCTGGGTTTATGGAAGGAGGATTCGCTAACCATCTGGACAATTAGACTGTTCTCTACTGTAAACCATTTTCTTTCCTTTAGAAAGGTTACTGTGTATACTGTAATATTTTTTTTTGTTAGTAGATAGGAAGATCACACATGGCTGATTGCCTGATAAGAGTGGAAAGTAGACTATTAAACAAATTACGCTATTAAAACGCCTTATACATCAGTTCAGCTCGCTTTTTACATTAGTATTTGGGACGGTAGCCATTAATACACAGAGATGTATAGGAGAGAAAGCTGATAAAACATTTCCTTGATTAAGAACATTGTATTTATAAACAGGGTTAATGATATACTGGTATTTGACAACCAAAGCATATAATCAGCCAGGCAGCAGATTTGGTAATCTGTCCTTAAACCAAATTTTTAACATAAGTACAAAATAATATAGTAATGTTCAGACATTGTCTGGGGATCCTCTGTATACGGTTTAGGCCAGGTACACCACAAGGGTATATGATTATAGTATATTATTATTATATTTCGAACCAAACCGACCAATATTCTGGAATTTGGTAGGTTGGGTTTTAATACCTTATATACAAAACCACACAATAGCTAGTGCTCAAATCCTCTAGCAAACAATGTTTAAACCAAAATGTGAGCGCATATCTGTGCTATAGTGAATTATCTGACTCACACTGTGCAATAAGTTGACCCAGGTGCAAACGTGTGCCCCGGGTCCTTCACTAGAAAGGGAAACACTCCTTCTTCCTGATACCATTGGGTTTAAAAATGTACACAAACCACCCACAGGGTTTAAACTTACCGCGTGGGTCTGTGGTCCGGGTGCTGCACGCCCCGAACCCGTCGCTTCTGGTCTCTGTAATGCTCGAAAAAAACAATATGGGATACGGCGCACACCGGAAAATAGGACACCTGGACTCTGCAATCCAACACGCTTATTTCAGAACAGTGTCATAACACTGTTTGTTATGTTTGTTATGACACTGTTCTGAATAAAGCGTGTTGTATTGCAGAGTCCAGGTGTCCTATTTTCCGGTGTGCACCGTATCCCATATTGTTTTTTTGTTGGGTTTAATACCTTGTTTGTGTGTTTCAGGACAGTTTATCTTTAATTAAGTTTAAATCCAGGCATGGACGCCATCCTTCACTGGGTTAAAACGTCACTTTTATTGGTGCATATAAAAAAGTTTAACACACAGAGGACTAACAGGGAAACACCCTGACGCGTTTTGTGACGTCACCAGAGGGCAAATTTACACCTGGCACCTTTATAGAGGAAGGTGTTAAGAGTAAAAGACACTGAACACACAGATGAGTGTCTAAAGTAGACTCACTCAATATGAGTTTTCTTAAGATCAGAAAAACCCATTATCATAAAGGTATAGTATTCAAAAAAGGACAAAATGAAGCATATAAAATATATACATATAAAAACATAGTGCAAACATATCTGCATTTATGAAGTAGATAGTAAAAACACATCATGCAGCACCATATGTCCTATTATTAAAACAATTCCTATCTCAAGAAAAGACAGGGAAATGTGGATGATCATAATACATGTAGTAAAAGAAAAAAGTCACGTGTACAAAGCTGCATAAATCAAAGAAAACATCTCAGATTAGGGACATAATATATTATAGAACAACTGTTCACTTACTAAACAGTATTAAGGAACAATGTTGCTATTATATAGTGAAGAGAATCTATAATTAATGTTCTACATGGAATTCTACATGGAACAATTACCCTTCACATGAATGAGAGGCAGACTCAATATTTAATATAATCTCCCTATGGAGCTGCAAATTCCAAAGGGTGGAAGTAAGAAAATGTACCGATGTATAAGGTATATATATATATATGCTGGAGACCCATACACAAATATCAAAGGGTATAGCAAGGTAGGAAAGGAATATCTAGAAAGAATACATAGATGGACATATACATGCACCTTATTAATAAGATTAAATTAAATAAAGCATGTAACTTCCCAATCTCTATTAAAGGATAATTGTATTGCCTCAATGCATTTTTTTAAATAATTGCTTTAGAAAGAGTAAGGTATGCAGCCCACCCCATACATTTTTTTTCCCTGATTTCAAGCCTCTCTAGGCCTCCAATTATCCACACGTGAGAGGGGGTGTGGGTTGAACAATTTGTCTGCTCTAACTGCACTACAAACTAGCGATGGTAGAAACATTCCTCCCACCACTTGATTGAGCAGCTTGTTATGTAGGCTGTATCCTAGCAACAGGACATTTCAGAGTTGTTTGACTGGCAAAGGAGGAGGAAAGAGGTGTAACAGACATTCCACCAGCCACAATGACAAGTGTTATGTTAATCATGGCCTGGCGTCTAGGAGGCCAGGCTTTTAGCACGTCAACTTGCTGTGTGATAATCGAAGGGGGAGCGCAGCAACAGCTGTAAATGTGGAGTAAGTGGATTATTTTCAAGCTGCTGGACCAAGTGAAAGTAATGGGGGTGATGTTTTTTATATTGTTGTCCTTAAGTCCTTGGCCATCATGTCTGCAGGTTCTAGAACACCACCGTAGTTCGTTTTTGTCTAACGAGTCTCTCTATCTTGAGTCTCGTTTAGCAAAAAAAGAACTATATTTTTCCATCTGTTTTGGTCTGTGTGCAGCGGTCCAATATTCCTATGTTTTTGCTGAGCACGGGGTTTTTTTGTTTAAGGTCCGTGAGCCAATCGAGCCGTTATAAAAAAAGAGCCACTTGCTGCACAGGTTTCTGTCTGAAAACGGCACAAACAACCTAGTGTGAACAGACTTAATTGACCTCTGTACATTGTGTCCTTTAATCTCCTGACATCTTCCCACTAGATCTGAGCTGTAGAAAAAGCGCCTCTTCTTGCTGCTTTGGTTTGTTATACAAAACAACCATTAAATTTTTTTTTTTGGTTCTTGCTCCTGAGATTAGTTTATTATTTCCAAAAGAAACTGAGAGAGGACGAAAGAATAAATTATGATTAGATACGACTGGCTTGCTATTGTTTAATACACAGGACCCTTCTGGCTGGGATATGTTTATAGACTTTGCTGTATGACAGAGATACGAGTGCCACAATATTGAATCCAATGGAAAGCTGCGAGACATATAGCTGGATCAAGGAACCGTTCACAAAGAAGCCTTAATTAATTTAAAAGTTAATTATGCCAATTAATAAATTATTCTACCCACGGAAAATCCCACATGAGTCGTTTTGTCCTAAGATTTAACAGGCACACTGTGTCTTGAAGCCAATTACACTGCAAAGTAAAAGCTTGAGCAACTGGTACAACGCAACACCAAAACAAGCAAAGCTTTGTGGTACATGGCAATTCAGGTGTAGCGGGAGTACAGGGTAAGATGGCCTTCTATGTTAGTGTAACAAGTCCAGTAAAGTTTGATTAATTCCTATAAGATGTTGTGGAACAGAAGACCTTCATAGACTTCGAGTTGGCTTTAAAGGAATTATGGTTTAGCACAATCTTTTCTCTCATTTATTGTCCAGTGTTTCTAGCCAAATATATATTTTGAAAGTCAGTAAATTCCTAAAATTCTACACAGTGGTAAGACAGCTCACTGGGAAAGCACGAGAGTGTCCAATTAGCTGCTTGTGTTTCTTTGAACTGAATGAAAGTAATCAACTCCCAGCATTCCCTCCTGCAGATGTGCTGTTTTAAGGTTTTTTCAGCTAAAAAATGGTCTTTTCTGGAGAGAAGAGAAAAAAATAAATAAAATAAATGCAATTACTTTCAGCTGAGGGACACTAAGTGATGGATGGGTTTTTTAGCAGAAAGAGAGGGAATTAGTGAGGCGTGAGATGGAATAAGAAGAGGGAAAAAATCCATTTCCTGGATCTTGATACGAAGACAGGAAAAAATATAGAGACAAAATACCTGTATTATGGGCGGCATTGGACTCCTCGTGTAAATGATATATAAGTGGATAATGTACCCCCTACTGTAAATTATAAGGATATTAGAAGTCACCGAGGAGTTCCGTGACCAATAAAAGCACGAGGCCGCAGGCGAGTGCCTTTTATACGGGCACGAACTCCGAGGTGGCTTTTGATATCCGTATAATTTACAGTAGGGGTACAATATCCATTAAACCTAACCCTTCACCCTAATAAAAGAACGACCTGTGAGCTATGGCACACTGGCAATGTAATGGAAGAACCACCCTCCCTCCCACCCTCCATGTGCAACTAACTATGACAGGGCACTCTCTCTATGAAAAGCCACCCCCCGCCCCATCACCCTCCACTAGCCTGTCGCGGCACCCTCCCCCTGTCTCAGGACAAAAAAAAAAAAAAAAAAAAGCTCACCCCTTAACTCTGCTCACTCTGCCCTTGGCGAACACTTACAATTTTAGATGAAGAGGAAGCCGCCCTCACCTTTGGCTATAAAAAACCGGAGTTGAGCTGCACAGTAATGTAAGTATCCAACGATAGCCGCATTCTGTCCGGTTTCACTCTTCTCGCGCATTAATTGTGTGTGCGGTCGCGGTCATAGAGGCTGTTGGGAGTTAATCGCGAGAAGAGAGGAAACCGACAGAATGCGGGCTATCGGTTAGATACTTACATTTACTGGTGCAGCTCAACTCCGGGTTTTTTATAGTGCAAAGGTGATTGCGGCTTCCTCTTCATCTAAAAATGTAAGTGTTAGCCATGGCAGCCGTGAGCAGGAGGTTAAGGGGTGGTGAGGGCTGGGGGGTGGTTGTGTGCACTTCCTGTGTTATTAATCGCGCGCTACTACGTAGTAGCGCGCCGATTATAAGGATATTATGGCTACTTGGGTCCCATAGGGATCATTAAGGGGTATGTTATATGACTATAACCCCTTTACCTATAATACCGAGGTTGTTCAGAATGTGCACATTTCTCATACGCAGATAGGCTTCCCCTGTGATTCTCTCAGCCTGTGGATATTGATGTATTATATAATCCTATTCAGAGTTAGTTCTATCCTTTAGAGAAGCAATGAGGTCATTCTCCTCGATGTGTATATTGGAGGAGTAGAATGGGGAGGATATAAGGCACTAATACATTTCATTGAGGAGATGTAAGGCATTTACCTTTTAGTAACAAACATCCTTATAGTATCCTATTCTTATTGCAAAGGCTAGGTAATATTTTTCATTATTCAGACAAGCGGGTCATTCTGCCAAGGCACCTCTAAAACATCACAATTGTAAGTAATGATGCAATGGAATTGAGGGCAGTTCTGTCATTAGGTGGTTAATATTGAATGAAGCCGGCTTGCCTCAGGAAACACCATCCCTGTAAATGCCCTTGTCCAGAGCCGGATTAAGACCAAATGGGGCCCAAGGCACAAGTCAGATTTTTGCCCCCCCCCCACCCCCCACCCACCCCCCCCACACCACGTTTCCATTAAACAAATATACTATGTAACGGTCATGTGTTTGTATAAGTAGATGTAAAAGCCGATAGATTGCGAAGATCATTCTGTGTATTTTATTTAAATCGAATTTGTACAAACAGACACAGTCAGCAGAAGTTCAGCGGCGTCCCACAGAAGACAGTCAGCAAAAGTTCAGCGGCGTCCCACAGAAGACAGTAAGCAGAAGTTCAACGGCCGGTCCTAAAAGTTCAGTGGCGTCCACAGAAGACGGTCCCCAAGACAGTAGCAGAAGTCTATGGCATCTCACAGAAGAGTGGTCCCCAGAAGTCAGTGGCATCCCACAGAAGACAGTCCCCGAGAAGTTCAGTGGCGTCCCACAGAAGACAGTCCCAGAAGTTCAGTGGCGTTTCACAGAAGACAGTCAGCAGAAGTTCAACGGCGTTTCACAGAAGACAGTCCCCAGAAGTTCAACAACGTTTCACAGAAGACAGTCAGCTGAAGTTCAGCGGGGCCACAAAAGACAGTCCGCAGAAGTTCAGCGGCGTCCCACAGTAGACAGTCCCAAGAGTTCAGCCACGTCCCACAGAAGATGGTCCCAGAGTCCCACAGAAGACGAAGTTCAGAGAAGTCCCACAGAAATGGTCCCCAGAAGTGTCAGTTGCATCCTACAGAAGACAGTAAGCAAAAGTTCAGCAGCATCCACAGAAAACAGGTCCCCAGAAGTTCAGCGGCGTCCTACAGAAGATGGTCCCCAGAATTTCGACGATGTCACACAGAATACGATGTTCAGAGGCATCCCACTGAAGATGGTCCCCAGAAGTTCAGCGGTCTCCCACAGAAGACAGTCCCTAGAATTTTAGCAGCGTCCCACAGAAGATGGTCCCCAGAAGTTAATCGGCATCCCACAGAAGAGGGTCCCCAAAAGTTCAATGGCGTCCCACAGAAGACGGTCCCCAAGAGTCAGCGGAAGTCCTATAGGCGTCCCAAAGAAGATGGGTCCCAGAAGTTCAGCGGTGTCCCACAGAAGACAGTCTCCAGGAGTTCAACAGCGTTTCACAGAAGACAGTCCCCAAAAGTTCAACAGCGTTTCACAGAAGACAGTCAGCAGAAGTTTAGCGGCGTCCCACAGAAGACCAACACTAGAAGTTCAGCGGCGTCCCACAGAAGACAGTCAGCAAAAGTCCAGCGGTGTCCCACAGAAGACAGTCCCCAGAAGTTCAGCGACGTCCCACAGAAGACAGTCCCCAGAAGTTCAGCGACGTCCCACAGAAGACAGTCCCAGAAGTTCAATGGCATCCCACTAAAGACAGACAGCAGAAGTTCAGCCGTCACACCACAGAACACGTCAGCAGAAGTTCAGCGGCCGTCCCACAGAAGACAGTCAGCAGAAGTTCAGCGGCGTCCCACAGAAGACAGTAAGCAGAAGTTCAACGGCGTCCCACAGAAAACGGTCCCCAGTAGTTCAGCGGCGCCACAGAAGATGGTCCCCAGAATTTCAGTGATGTCCCACAGAAGACAGTCCCTAGAAGTTCAGCGGCATCCCACAGAAGACGGTCCCCCAGAAATTTCAATGGCCTCCCACAGAAGATGGTCCCCCGAAGTCATCGGCGTCCCACAGAACACAGTCTGCAGAAGTTCAGCCGTGTCACACAGAACACAGTCAGCAGAAGTTCAACGGCGTCCCACAGAAAACGGTCCCCAGAAAAGAAAAAAAAGACAGTCCTTAGAATTTAGCGGCGCCCCAAAGAAGACTACTGTCATTACAAGGTCAGCGATTCCACAGGAATACGGTCCCCGGGAAGTTCAGAGGCATCCCATGAAGACGGTCCAAGAAATTTCAGCGGCTGCCAACAGAAGACGGTCCTAGAAGTTTAGTGGTGTCCACAGAAGATAGTACCCCAGAAGTTCAGCGGTGTCCACAGAAGATTGCCCAGCAAATCAGCGGCATCTCACAGAGAGGTCCCCAGAAGTTATCGCATCCACAGAAGAGGGTCCCAAAAGTTCAAATTGGCGTCCCACAGAAGACGTCCCAAGACAGTCAGCGGAAGTCCTATGGCGTCCCAAGAAGATTGGGTCCAGGAAGTCAGCGGTTGTCCCACGAAGACAGTCTCCAGGAGTTCAACAGCGTTTCACAGAAGCAGTCCCAAAAGTCACAGCGTTTCACAGCAGACAGTCAGCAGAAGTTTAGCGGCGTCCACAGGAAGACCAAACACTAGAAGTTCAGCGGGCGTCCACAGAAGACAGTCAGCAATAAGTCAGCGTACCACAGAAGAACAGTCCCCAGAAGTAAGTTCAGCGACGTCCACAGAAGACAGTCCCCAGAAGTTCTAGCGACGGCCCACAGAAGACAGTCCCAGGACTTCAATGGCATCCATAAAGACAGACAGCAGAAGTTCAGCCGTCACCCACAGAACACAGTCGCAGAAGTTCAGCGGCCGGTTCCCCACAGAAGACAGTCAGCAGAAGTTCAGCTGGTTCCCACAGACGCAGTCAGCAGAAGTTCAGCGGCTCGTCCCACAGAGACAGTAAGGCAGAGTTCACGGCGTCCCACAGAAAAACGGTCCCCAGTAGCTCAGCGGCATCCAAGAAGATGGTCCCAGAATTTCAGTGATGTCCCACAGAAGCCAGTCCCTAGAAGGTTCAGCGGCATCCCACAGAAGCGGTCCCAGAAATTCAATGGCCTCCCACAGAAGAAAGATGGTCCCCAGAAGTTCTCGGCGTCCCACAAAGAGGGTCCCGAAAAAGTCAGCGGCTATTACAGAAGACGCGTTCCAGAAGTTCAATGGTGTTTACAGAAGACAGTCTTCAGAAGTCCAAACGGCAATCCCACAGAAAGACAGTCCTTAGAATTTAGCGGCATCCAAAGAAACTGTCATACAAGTTCAGCAGCATTCCACAGGAATACGGTCCCCCGGAGTTCAGAGGGGGCATCCCACTGAAGACGTCCAAGAGAAATTTCCAGCGGCGTCCAACAGAAGACGGTCCCTAGAATTGTAGGGCTTGGCCCACAGAATGATTGTACCCCGAAGTTCAGCGGTTTTGTCCAACAGAAGATTGTCCCCAGAAATTTCAGCGGCATCTCACAGAAGACGGTTCCCCCAGAAGTTCAGCGGCATCCAACAGAAGACAGTCAGAAGAAGTCCAGCGACGTCCCATAGAAAGACAGTCCCTAGAGTTCAGCAGATCCCACAGAAGACAGTAAGAAGCAGTCCCTAGAAGTCAGCGGCATCCCACAGAAGACACCCTCCGAAAGTTTCAAGGCGTCCCACAGGACGTTGTCACCAGAAATTCAGCGGCATCTCAAAGAGACGGTCAGCAGAAGTTCAGCGCGGCCCCACAGAAAACGGTCCCAGTAGTTTCAGCAGCGCCCAAACAGAAGATGGCCAGAAGGTTCACGGCGTCCAACAGAAGACAGTCAGCAGAAGTTCCAGGCGACGTCCATAGAAGGACAGTCCCAGAAAGTTCAGTGGCCTCACACAGAAGACGGTCCCCAGAAGTTCAGCGGCGTCCAAAGAAAATGGTATCCGAAGGTCAGCGCGTCCACAGAAGATGGTCCCCAGAATTTTAAGTGAGTCCCACAGAAGGACAGTCCCTAGGATTTCCACCAGCATCCACACAGAAGACGGTCCCCAGAAATTCAAGGCCCCCCCACAGAAGATGGTCCCAGAAGTTCATCAGCGGTCCCACAGAAGAGGGGCCCAAAAATTTCAGCGGCTTTCTTACAGAAGACGGTTCCCCAGAAGTTTAGGGTGTTTTCCAGAAGACAGTCTTCAGAAGTCCAACGGCCGATCCAACAGAAGACAGTACTGAGAAATTAGCGGCCGTCACAAAGAAGACTGTCATTACAAGTTCAGCGGCAGTCCACAGAATACGGTCCCCGGACGTTCAGAGGCATCCCATGAAGATGGTCCAAGAAGTTTAGTGGTGTTCCACAGAAAGATCGTCCCAGAAGTTCAGCGGCGTCCCACAGAAGACAGTCACGAAGAGTCCAGCGGACGTCCCATAGAAGACAGTCACCAGGAAGTCAGCAGCATCCACAGAAGAAAGTAGAAGACAGTCCCTCGAAGTTCAGCGGCATTCCCAAGAAGACGGGTCCCCAGACATTCAATTGGCCTCCCACAGAAGATGGTCCCCCACAAGTTCCATCGGCGTCCCAACAGAAGAGGGTACCCAAAACGTTCAGCGGCTTTCTACAGAAGACGGTTCCGAAGTTCAGTGGTGTTTAGAGAAGACGTCGTCAGAAGTCCAACGGCATCCCAAAGAAGACAGTCATTACAGTTCAGTGGCATTCCACAGAATACGGTCCCAGGAAAAGTTCAGAGGGACATACTGAAGACGGTCCAAGAAAATTCAGCGGCGTCCAAGAAGACGGATCCCTCGATTTTAGTGGTGGCCCACAGAAGAGAGTACCCAAAGTTCAGCCGTTGTCCCACGGGAAGGACAGTCTCGAAAGCTCAGCGGCTCCTACAGAAGATTGTCCCGAAATTTCAGGGATCTCACAGAAGACGGTCAGCAGGAAGTCAGCGGCGCCCCACAGAAGACAGGTACCCCAAAGTTCATTGGCATCCCACAGAGACAGTCAAGCAAAAGCTTCAGCGGCGCCCACAGAAACAGGTCCCCAGAAGTTCAGCAGGCCGTCCCACCACAGCAGATGGTCCCCATTAATTTCAGCGATGTCACACGAATGACAAGTCAGAGGGCCCCACAAGAAGATGTCCCCAGAAAGTTCAGAAGTATTCAGCGGGTCCCCCACCGAGATGGGTCTCAAGAAGTTCATCGGCAGCCAAAGAGAGGATTCCCAAAAGGTCAAGTGGAGTTCCCACAGAAAACAGGTCAGCAGGAAGTCCAGCGGCCCTCCCAAAGAAAGACAGTCAGGCAGAAGTTCAACGGTTTAGTCCCACAGAAAACAGTCCCCAGAAGTTCGCGGATACCCAACCGAAGGACGGTTCCTGAACAGTTCAGCGGCGCCCCCACAGAACACAGTCTGCAGAAGTTCAGCCGTGTCAAACCAGAACACAGTCAGCAGAAGTTCAACGGGTCCCACAGGAAAGAGAAAACGGTCCCCAGAAGTTCAGCGGGTCCACAGAGGAAAGGCCCCCAGAAGTTCAAGGGCGTCCCACAGAAGACAGTCAGCAGAAAGTTCAGAGGCTTCCCACAGAAAAATGGTCCCCAGAAAGTCAGCAGTGTCCAACAGAAGACAGTCCATAATTCACCAGCGTCCCACGAAAAGACAGTCCAGAATTTCAATGGCCTCCCACAGAAGATGGTCCCCAGACGTCATCGGCGCCCACAGAAGAGGGTCCCCAAAAGTCAGCGGCTTCTTCAGACGACAGTCAGCAAAAGTCCAGCGGCATCCAAAAGAAGATGGTCCCTACAAGTTCAGCTGATTCCACAAGAATACGGTCCCCGAAGTTCAGAGGCATCCCACTGAAGGATGCGTCCAAGAAATTTTAGCGGCGTCCCACAGAAGACCGGTCCTAGAAGGGGGTGACAGTTGGTGGTGTCCCACAGAAGATAGTACCCAGAAGTTCAGCGGTGTCCCACAGAAGATTGTCCCCAGAAATTCAGCGGCATCTCACAGAAGACAGCCCCCAGAAGTTCAATGGCGTCCCACAGAAGACAGTCAGCAGAAGTTCAGCGGAGTCCCACATAAAACGGTCCCCAGAAGTTCAGCGGAGTCCCACATAAAACGGTCCCCAGAAGTTCAGCGGCGTCCCACTGAAGACATTCCCCTGAAGTTCAATGGCGTCCCATAGAAGACAGTCCCCAGAAGTTCAGCAGCGTCCCACAGAAGACAGTCTCCGAAAGTTCAGTGGCTTCCCACAGAAGATTGTCCCCAGAAATTCAGCAGCATCTCACAGAAGACGGTCAGCTGAAGTTCAGCAGCGCCCCACAGAAAACGGTCCCCAGTAGTTCAGCAGCGCCCAACAGAAGATGGTCCAGAGAAGTTCAGCGGCGTCCAACAGAAGACAGTAAGCAGAAGTCCAGCGGCGTCCCATGGAAGACAGTCCCCAGAAGTTCAGCAGCGTCCCACAGAAGATGGTCCCCAGAATTTCAGCGATGTCCCACAGAAGATGAAGTTCAGAGGCATCCCACAGAAGATGGTCCCCAGAAGTTCAGTGGCCTCCCACAGAAGACAGTTCCCAGACGTTCAGCGGTGTCCTATAGAAGACAGTCAGCAGAAGTCCAGTGGCGTCCCACAGAAGATGGTCTCAAGAAGTTCAGCAGTGTCCCGCAGAAGACGGTCCCTGGAAGATCAGCGGCGTCCCACAGAAGACGGTCCCCAGAAGTTCAGCAGTGTCCCACAGAAGACGGTCTCCGGAAGTTCAGTGGCGTCCCACAGAAGATGGTCCCCAGAAGTTCAGCGGTGTACTACGGAAGATGGGTCTCTGTAAGTTCAGCAGCGTCCCACATAAAACGGTCCCCAGAATTTCAGCGATGTCCCACAGAAGACGAAGTTCAGCGGTGTCCCACAGAAGATGGTCTCAAGAAGTTCAGCAGTGTCCCACAGAAGACGGTCCCCAGAAGTTCAGCAGCGTCCCACAGAAGACAGTCCCCAGAAGTTCAGCAGCGTCCCACAGAAGACAGCCCCCAGAAGTTCAATGGCGTCCCACAGAAGACAATCAGCCGAAGTTCAGCGGCGTCCCACATAAAACGGTCCCCAGAAGTTCAGCGGCGTCCCACTGAAGACATTCCCCTGAAGTTCAACGGCGTCCCACAGAAGACAGTCCCCAGAAGTTCAGCAGCGTCCCACAGAAGACAGTCCCTAGAAGTTCAGTGGCGTCCCACAAGTCAGTCCCCAGAAGTTCAGCGACATTCCACAGAAGAAGGTTACGCAGAAGTTCAGTGGCAGCCCACAGAAGACGGTACCCAGAAGTCAAGCAGCGTCTGGAAGTCAAGCCATCCCCAGAAATTCAGCGGCGTTCCACAGATCATGGTCCTCAGAAGTTTAGCGAAGTCCTACAGAAGATGGTCTCCAGAAGTTTAGTGGTGTCCCACAGAAGACAGTCCCCAGAAGTTTAGTGGCGTCCCACAGAAGACAGTCCCCAGAAGTTTAGTGGCGTCCCAGAGAAGACTCTCCCCAAAAGTTCAGCGGCATCCCACAGAAGACGTCCCCAGAAGTTCAGAGGCGTCCTATAGAAGAAGGTCCCTAGAAGTTAAGCAGTGTCCCACAGAAGACGGTCCCCAAAAGTTCAGTGGCGTCCCAGAGAAGACTGTCCCCAGAAATTAAGCGGCATCCCACAGAAGATGGTCTCCTGAAGTTTAGCGGGATCCCACAGAAGACGGTCCCCAGAAGTTCAGCGGCGTCTTACAGAAGACAGTCCCTAGAAGTTCATCGGCATCCCACAGAAGATGGTCCCCAGAAGTTCAGCGGTGTCCTATAGAAGTTGGTCCCGTGAAGTTCAGTGGCATCCCACAGGAGACGGATCCTGGAAGTTCAGCAGCATCCCACAGTAGACAGTCCCTGGAAGTTCAGAGGCGTCCCATAGAAGATGGTCCCTGGAAGTTAAGAGGCATCCCACAGTAGACGGTCCCTGGAAGTTCAGAGGCGTCCCATAGAAGATGGAACCCAGAAGTTAAGAGGCATCCCACAGTAGACGGTCCCTGGAAGTTCAGAGGCGTACCATAGAAGATGGTCCCCAGAAGTTCAGCGACGTACCACAGAAGACAGCCCCCAGAAGTTCAGCGGGGTCTCACAGAAGACAGTCCCCAGAAGTTCATCGACATCCCACAAAAGATGGTCCCCAGAAGTTCAGCAGTGTCCTATAGAAAACGGTCCCGTGAAGTTCAGTGGCATCCCACAGGAGACGGTTCCTGGAAGTTCAGAGGCATCCCACAGTAGACGGCCCCTGGAAGTTCAGAGGCATCCCACAGAAGATGGTCCCTGGAAGTTAAGAGGCGTCCCACAGAAGATGGTTTCAAGAAGTTCAACAGCATGCCACAAAAGACCATCCCCAGAAGTTCAGTAACATCCCATAGAAGACCGTCCCTGGAAGTTCAGTGGCGTCCCACATAAGATGTTCCCCATAAGTTCAGCGGAATCCCACAGAAGACGGTCACAGGAAGTTCAGCGGTGTCCCACAGAAGACAATCCCTAGAAGTTCAGTAGCATCTCACAGAAGACAGTCTCTGGAAGTTCAGCGGCGTCCCACAGAAGATGTTCCCCAGAAGTTCAGCAGCGTCCTACAAAAGATGGCCCCCAGAAGTTCAGTGGTGTCCCACAGAAGATGGTCCCCAGAAGTTCAGCGGCATTCCCACAGAAGACAGTCTCCAGAAGTTCAGCAGCGTCCCACAGAAGATGGTCCCCAGAAGTTCAGCAGTGTTCCACAGAAGACGGTCACCAAAAGTCCAGCGGTGTCCAGAAAACCAGTGGCATTACACAGAAGACAATCCCCAGAAGTTCAGTGGTGTCCCACAGAAGACAGTTCCTAGAAGTTTAGTGGCATCCCACAGAAGACAGTTCCTAGAAGTTTAGTGGCATCCCACAGAAGACAGTCCCCAGAAGTTCAGCAGCGTCCCGCAGAAGACAGTTCCTAGAAGTTCAGCTGCATCTCACAGAAGACAGTCCCCAGAATTTCAACTTCATCCCACAGAGGACGGTCACCGGAAATTCAGCTGCATCCCACAGAAGACAGTCCTCAGAACTTCAGTGGTGTCTCACAGAAGTCGGTCCCCAGAGGATCAGCGGCATTCCACAGAAGATGGTCACCAGAAGCTCAGTGGCGTCCCACAAAAGACGGTCCCCAGAAGTTCAGCAGCGTCCCACAGAAGACCATCCCCAGAAGTTCAGCGGCACCCCACAGAGGACGTTCCCCAGAAGTTTAGTGGTGTCCCACAGAAGACAGTCCCTAGAAGTTCATCGGCGTACCACAGAAGATGGTCCCCAGAAGTTCAGCAGCATCCCATAGAAGATTGGACCTAGAAGTTCAGCAGTGTCCCACAGAATAAAGTCCCTGGAAGTTCAGCAGCATCCCAGAGAAGACGGTCCCCAGAAGTTCAGTGGCATCTCACAGAAGACGGTCACTGGAAGTTCAGCGGGCTCCCACAGAAGACAGTCTCCAGAAGTTCAGAAGCATCCCACTGAAGACAGTCCCCAGAAGTTCAGCAGTGTCCCACACAAGACGGTCCCCAAAAGTCCAGCAGCGTCCAGAAAACTAGTGGCCTTCCACAGAAGACAATCCACAGAGGTCCAGCAACTTCCCACAGTAGACATTTCCTAGAAGTTTAGTGGCATCTGACAGAAGACAGTCCCCAGAAGTTCAGCGGCGTCCCAGAGAAGACGGTCCACAGAAGTTCAGCAGTTTCCCACAGAAGTCAGCTCCCAACGCCATCCAGTGGTTCAGTGGCATCCCACAGAAGACAGTCACCAGAAGCTCAACAACGTCCCACAGAAGACGGTCCCCAGAAGTTCAGCGGCGTCCCACAGAAGACAGTCCCCAGAAATTCAGCCTACCTTATGATCTTGCCTGATCCAGCCTGTGTTTGTACTGTGTCTGATGTGTTTTTTTACACTTTATGAGTTCTCATTGCGTTTATTTTCAGAATGATAGACAGAGCTCAGTCTTAGACAAAAGATTAAACAAAGCCAGCTGGGTTTATGGAAGGAGGATTCGCTAACCATCTGGACAATTAGACTGTTCTCTATCTGTAAACCATTTTCTTTCCTTTTAGAAAGGTATACTGTGTATACTGTAAATATTTTTCTTGTTAGTAGATAGGAAGATCACACATGCTGCATTGCCCTGATAAGAGTGGAAAGTAGACTATTAAACAAATTCACGCTTATTAAAACGCCTTATACATCAGTCAGCTCGCTTTTTACATTTAGTATTTGGGACGGTAGCCATTAATACACAGAGATGTATAGGAGAAAGCCCTGATAAAACATTTCCTTGATTAAGAACATTGTATTTATAAACAGGGTTAATGATATACTGGTATTTGACAAACCAAAGCATTATAATCAGCCAGGCAGCAGATTTGGTAATCTGTCCTTAAACCAAATTTTTAACCTAAGTACAAATAATATAGTAATGTTCAGACCATTGTCTGGGGATCCTCTGTATACGGTTTAGGCCAGGTACACACAAGGGTATATGATTATAGTAATTATTATTATATATATTTCGAACCAACCGACCAATATTCTGGAATTTTGGTAGGTTGGGTTTAATACCTTATATACAAAACCACACAATAGCAGTGCTCAAATCCTCTAGCAAACAATGTTTAAACCAAATGTGAAGCGCATATCTGTGCTATATGTGAATTATCTGACTCACACTGTCAATAAGTTGACCCAGGTGCAAACGTGCCCCGGGTCCTTCACTAGAAAGGGAAACACTCCTTCTTCCTGATACCATTGGGTTTAAAAATGTACACAAACCACCACAGGGTTAAACTTACCCGCGTGGGTCTGTGGTCCGGGTGCTGCACGCCCCGAACCCGTCGCTTCTGGTCCTCTGTAGTCACCGAGGAGTTCCGTGACCATATAAAAGCACGAGGCCGCAGGCCGAGTGCCTTTTATACCGGGCACGAAACTCCGAGGTGACTTTTGATATCCGTATAATTTACAGTAGGGGGTACAATATCCATTATAACCTACCCCTTCACCCTAATACAAAGACGGGTACAATATCCATTATAACCTACCCCTTCACCCTAATACAAAGACCGACCTGTGAGCCTATGGCACACTGGCAATGTAATGGAAGAACCCCCTCCCTCCCCACCTCCATGTGCACTAACTATGACAGGGCACTCTCTCTATGGAAAAGCCACCCCCACCCCCCATCACCCTCCACTAGCCTGTCGCGGCACCCGTAAGTAAAATCTTATAGATGTATGGGCACCTTAAATTTTCCTAACCTGAAGATGAAACATTTCTTCTAATCTTATGTCCACAAGTCCACAACAACCTATTGGTGAAAAAATGCACCCCATGACCCATTAATATATTTGTATAAAGTGATCATATCCCCACGCAAATCATTACTTCTCTGATGTACACAGCCCTAACTTGTCTAATCTGCCTGCATACTGTAGTTAAGCCCCCCATTCCCCTTATTTTAGTTGCCCTTCTCTGAACTCTTTTCATTTCCAAGATGTTCCTTTTGTACATGTGATTTCCAGTGATTTGTAAACAGTGGGAGAATAACATTTTCTCACTTGAATCTATACCCCTCTCTAGCGGTTACTGTCTGGCACTGGATCACTTGCATTTCTAACCAAAAGTCTAAAGTTGGGTACACACAATGAGATATTTCGGTCCGATCGACGGATAGTTCAGTGTATCGGTCGATTGGACCGAAATTATCGCATCCGAATTCGGCCATGTCCGACTGACCGTTCGTCCGAATCAGACACGGTGGAAAACCTCGTCCGATCGTACAGGCCTCTATGGACCGCGTGATCGTTTGCGGTAACGGTTGGACGTGGCTGCTTTTGCCGCAACGACAGTCCTTCCTCCTGGCCGACCGGTCAAAAGTATCGAACGGTCGGTCAGGAGGAAAAATCGCTAGGTGTGTACCTAGCTTAACAGATCAGATACAAGAAAATATTTCATCATAAAAAGACCTCCAGTCAATTCTTCTCTCTCAGTTGCATTTTATGGTCCCCATAAATATTGATAAAGACAGTAACACAAGTTTTACTAAGTTTTGTGAATTTATTAAAACAGTCCTTATCATTAACATTATATTTATGACAGAGAATGACAGTTGAGAAGGGTACAATTTTCCCTTGTACACATTGTACGGTGAGGCGAGTTTAGATCTCCTGTTATTTGCACGCTCACTAAGATTAGACTAGGAGCAATAACACAATTAACATAACTGTGCAGAGCTACAGAATGGTTAATGTGACAGCAACTGCACAACAAAGCAAGTAATACATGACAACAGGAATTTAACAGCACTATCTCAAGTCACAAGTACATTGTGCTACTGATGCTGTGATAATACATTCATTAAAATAGGAAATGGCTGTCCGATACTTCAATTACAGTTCTTCTTCAGAAAGCACAGCTGTAATGAAAATACCAAATACTTATAGGTCTTCAAACTCTCCTCTGCTTTCTTCCAGAAAAATAACTCCAATTATACACAATGTTCTTGCATTGTATAAAACACATATTATAAGAGGTGCAAAAGTTTTCCTGTGCTAATCTACAGCCACTATTTAGACGTTAACACATTTCTAACTGTAGTAGACTAGTTATAAGGTAGCATCTAATTGCTGCAGATTTACTTTTGCTCCGTTTACATTATATATATAATATTAATGGGCTATACAATAAACTCTCTGGTGCATTATTCTCTACGTGCACAACGTTTCATGGGACACGCCCCTTCCTCAGGTGAACCTAAGGGGTGTGTCCCCCGAAACGGTGATGTTTGAAGTGGAATAAAAGTTAAAATTGGCTTTGCAGTGTGCGTCCTCCCCGTATCTTTGTTTCCAGATTGGTCTTTTTGGGTGTGGGGAACCCTCTAGATAAGATAACCTGCTGCCTGGATCGTGTTTCCCTATGTTCACAGGTAATCTGAACTGTTATTTCTAATGTCAAGTCGTATCTATGGATATAATAACATAATGCCCAGCAAAGTAAACTCAGAGGCAAAGTTTCCTATGTGGAAAATGATGGGAGCAAATGAATAAAAGAAAGAGGATCTGCAGTCAGTAAGCCCTGGCTAATGGGTGATGTATGAATAACTGGTGAATAGAACTGTTTGAGGTCGTAATGAAAATAATTTGGGGGGAAAATATATAGTTGTATAGATAATTAAAACATTTACCCGATGAAAGAACTTCTCCAGTCTGTCCTTAAGTAGCTCTACCTGTTCAGCTTCCATCATCTTGCTGAATGTTCATGTTTAAACTGAGAAAAATATTACAAAAGTAAAAACAGCATCATTGTGAAGAGCTGAAACCCTAAATTTGAGAAAAGGATTGGTTGATGTTTACATATTTTAGAATAACAGAAGCCCAACCTGTATTGCTGAATAATGTAAAAACTCTTGAATATGAAGAGCAGGATGATAACATTACCTTGTACATTCTGTAACACTGCTGAAGTAAAAACTCCGGATGAGTTTGCATTAATAAAATAACATTTTCCCCTCCAGAAAGTATTACCAGAAACCCCCGAAATCACACAGGTCTGGATGTTCGGTTGTGCAGCTTGTTTCCTAATCCCTCAGGTTTTGCCACCAACAATGCCTGACCGATTGGCTACACGCGTGCAATTATTGAGAGAAACACACGTTAATCGGCCATTCAGCCAAGGGTCTTGGTGTCTGTTGACCGTGTGTACAAGATAGTCTAGCATGTGTACAAGGCATACTTCTCATTGATTTCAAGCAATTTATTTGACAGACTTCTCATTGATTTCAATCAAACACAAGATAAACACAGATTTAAATAGCAAACAGACTAATTGAACATTCGCTAAATATTACAATATAATGTACACAACCCTGTTAACGTCCTTGCATTACGGATTTACCCATAAGCCAATAAGAAGCATTTTCTATTTTTTATGTTATGATTAGGGTTGGTACACAGCATTTAATAATTTTGCATGATCCACTGCCTGTACCATCTTATTGGGCAATCAGGCTGAAAAAACTACCATCATTTCTGACCAATTGCTCCTGAATGACCCTTGGGCAAAGTACATCAAAGTACAGCAAAGAGATCTGACATACTTGTAAATAACATCCAATTCTGTGGTCTTTGATGGATCGCAAGATTGGTTGGGAAGAAATATTGGTGCAGCCACTTTATTATCAACTAACAGACTACTACTAAACGTGGCCATACACTAGAAAGCTTTCACTTACCCAACTGAGCAATCCCACGACATTAGACTGATCCTGCCTTTCTCGTTCTTCTTTGTGACCGACATGCGGTCACAAAATTAATGGGATATGCGATCGCACATCAGTCGCAAAGAAGAACGGGAAAGGTGGTTCCGGCGGGATAGGTCTAATAATGTGGAATCGCTTGGTCAGGTAGGTAAAATCTTTCTAGTGTATGGCCACCTTAATTAGTATATCAATTTATAGGTCTGTCAGTGGGAATATGTGTGTGTTCCAGACCAGCAGAGAAAAGTTAAAGGATAAAACATTTTGTAGCCAAGAAAATATAAAGCACAACAATCAGGAAAATCCCAACTTGAATTTAAATTATTCAGCTTTCTTATTAAAATATTCAGCTTTTCTGCACAGTTCATTTACATATGCCTTTACTCCTTTACTTGTCTTTTTTTACAAACATGAAACTTTCATTTGACAGTAACCTAATAGACCTGGATAGGGCTAAGGATGCCCCTCAAAGAATATAGTTCCGTAGATACCAAAACAAATACTTCTAAAAATTGTTTGGTGTCACAAAAAAATATTTTTATGCAATAGCTGATTGGAACAATGGTAAATCATGGGTGATCGTGCGTTCTTCTAATTTGGCTGCGCCAAAAGATCAAGCTGTATGTACTACACCTTAAAGGGCATGTCTACCCTTTATACAAACTTTATGTATATTATCTATATGTAAACTTTATGTATATTATCTATCTATAACTTATTATATTATCCAAGTTCCCCCAGCCCCAACCGCTATAATTATATTCTCAGAAAGTCCCCCGATCATTACCTTGCCTCTGTCCTTTGCCACACTGCCCCAGCCCTCTGCTTGCATGGAGAGGCAGCCAATCACAGACGCAGCTGCCGGCTGCTCAGAACGGCGAAGGAGAGAGGTAAGGTAAGTAATGATCGGGGGACTTTCTGAGAATATAATTATAGCAGTTGGGGCTGGGGGAACATGGACAATAATATACATAAAGGGATTTACACTAGGGGGAGGGAGACCAAAGCGGATGGGAGAGGGAGGGGAAGAACGGCTGCAGTGCGCATGCCAAACTTCACCCGGAGGAGGACAGGAGGCATATATGGACTCTGCTATCCTTCTGGTGGCCTGTTTTTGGGACTTTGGGGGGATTACAGGAGAACCATTTGTAGCTGGGATGTAAGGTAAGGATTTTATTACACTACAGAGTGGGGCCAGTAGTGGGGAGGATTATAGTTTTGGAGGTGGACATGCCCTTTAAGCCAAACATTCACAAATTACAAAAACAATATAGATGCAGTATTTCCCTCTTAAAATGAATGCCGTGTAACTTTTCTACTTCATTTGGGTGGTAAAAGAGAAACTTTTTTTCTTCCTAGTAATAAATTAGAAAAGTAGAAGTAGAAAGTAAGGGTTGTTGCAGCAAATACAACATAAAATGTATACAAGCACTGTTAAACTTAAAGGAATGTTTGTAAACCTATGACCAGACATTTTGTTCCACCCCCAGGTTTATATTAGCTACTGGCTTAGCCATACTCCTTTCTGGGATTATTAATATTGCGGATTCATATAGCGCCAACATCTTCCGTAGCTCTTTACAATTACATGTACACATCCACATCAGGTCCTGCCCTAGGACCACCAAGCCACCGTGCTATACTCCATGGGATGTCTTAAAATTATAGTTAATAAGTATAACATCTTGCACATACCAAATACAATGCATACCTATACAAGATGAACCTACAACCTTCAAAAACCTGAGAAATAAAGCCAAAACAGAAATAAAATAATCAGCATGTATTACTTTATTCTGTGTAATCTGTCACAAGCCAAGATGCATAGTTACACTTATCAATGGGCAGTATTTATGGGTGACCCTCCTCTGACATCTGTAATCAAGCCTCCCAACTGTCCCCGGATTGTCTGGGACATTCACACATTTCTCCCTGTGTCCCGCTGTCCGGATTGCTTCTTGAAGTCCTCTTTTTCTATTGTGTACTAAAATGGCAGTGTCAGGTATTAATAGTTTTTTGGGGTTTTTTAAATGTAAGTTCCAACATTTAGAAATGCCAATGAGGAACAAGCACAAAGGGAGTTGCTGCACTCCAGAAATTTGGCATGCCCACTTTTGTAAAGCCACACCCACTATCCTAAGGCCACACCCAAGGTGTTCAGGCTACACCCATTTTAAAGACCACCCCTCCCATTATTGCTGCCTTCGACATTTTCAAGTGTATGATGTGATTAAGAAGCAGAAACAGACTAAAAAACTGAAGGACACTGTCTAATGAACTGGAAGGCTGACAACACTGTTTAATAAACAGGAGGGCTGGCAACGCCGCCTAATGAACAGGAGGGCTATCAATGCTAATGAACTGGAGGGCCGAATAACACTGTGTAATGAACTGGAATGCTGAATAACACTGGCTAATGAACTGGAGGGCTGAATAACACTGTGTAATGATCTGGAGGGTTAAATAACATTAGATAATGAACTGGAGGGCTGACAAAACTGTGTAAAGAACTGGGGGGCTGACAGCACTGTAATGAACTGGAGGGCTGACAACACTGTAATGAACTGGAGGATTAAATAACACTAATAAACTGGTGGGATGAATAACACTGGATAATGAACTGGAGGGCTGACAACACTGTAATGAACTGGAGGGCTAAATAACACTGGATAATGAACTGGGGGTCTGACAACAATGTGCAATGAATTGGAGGGCTGAATAACAGTGGCTGGATGGCTGGATTAACACATTACAGTGGAGGGATGTTTGTATGTATATATATATATATATATATATCTCTCAAAACTTGGCGTGTCTGCACTCCTGCTGACTGAAGATTCTTCTAACTTTTCTTATGTACTTAGTGATGAAGAGCACTCCGATGGAATTAACACAAACTCTGCTTTATTGGAAATCACTTATCTACGCGTTTCAGCCATGCTGGCCGTCATCAGAATACTCCATTTTTAAAACATCACACTCTTTAAAACCAAGTGCCCTCCCCCTTCTCCTTCCCCTCACACACCCCCCTTACGTGTCACCCGTGACATACGTTAAAAACCATCACCATATTTTAAAATACCAATTACACAGTAATAAAAACATCCATGGTCAGAGACATTTCAAAACATGCAATGACATTCCTATAATACAATAAGGCTCATGCAGTATCATAATCCCATGAAGCAACTCAAACTGTCAGATGATACATCTACTAAAGAGAGTGTAAGGGTATGAGGGCAAAGCCACCTCAGGACACCCCCCCTTTTTTTCCCCAAGGGACCAGCAGAGTAGACACCCTGTCCACTCCCAAGGTAAACCGCAGAAGGGACATATGTTGTGAGATGGAGTCTCAACATATGGTGGCACTACAATCTGATTGCAAATGGTTAACAAAATTGAGCCAGCAAGTCACCAAATATAAGGAAGACCTGATAATGTTCAAAAAACGTAAAGTTGCTCAGGTGGAACTGGACCTTAAAAATTGTAAGGTCTATGGATAGTTATTTGATGAACAAATTAATAATCGGTGGAACCTGGAGATTTAGAAGGGGTGTATATATGAAGGGGTGTATATATGAATGTATACTGACCTGTACGGATCTGGCATGTGAGGGGTTCAATGCAAAGGGCATATAAGAGTGGTGAAAGTGGACACCCTTGTCTTGTACCATTTACAATAGTGAAAAAATTTGGAGGTGGCTATAGGGAAACAGATTGCTGTTTTTGGATGCGAGTATGGTGATAAGAGAGCTTGTAAGAATTTCCCATGGACACCAAAGTATCGTAATGTAGTAAATCAAAAAGTCTTCGAAATCTAAAGCCTTTTCAGCATCCAAGCTAAGGAGAACCGCACCATCTGATCTTCTGTTTAGGATTTCTATTATATCTAGGACTCTCCTTGTGTTGTCTCCAGCTTGTCTATGTAATATGAATCCTACTTTGTCTGTATGTATAATACTGGGTAATAAGGGGGCTAATCTGTTAGCAAAAATTTGTTAGGATCTTATAGTCGGAATTTAGTAGGGCTATGGGACTGTAACTGGTACAGGAGAAGGGGTCTTTATTTAGTTTAGGGATCACAACTAGGTGTAACAGAAGTATGCGTGGGCCTGCTTACCCTGCATTATATGTCATTAAATAGGTTGGTCATATAGGGAATCAATTTAGTAGTAAAAGTCTTATGGTAGGTGATAGGGAACCCATCTGGAGCAGGTGTTTTGCTGTTTGGTAAGTTTTTAATGGTCTGTCCTAGTTCTTCGGGGGTAGGTTTAAGAATAGGGTTTGTGTAGGGGTCAATTTAGGTAGGGTACTTTTTCATAGGTAGTCTTCTATTTTGGCATTAAAGTTAGGTGTCAGGTCGGTAAGGGAGGGCTTAACACAGTTGCAGAGATTGTTATATTTGCCAAAACAAGCGGCTATTGGAGTGTAATCCCCTTCTACTATATATATGCTATATTATGTTGGTCTTGTATTAAAGGGTATGTCCACCCTTAAAAAACATTTTTGATATAGTATTCTCCCTGGCCCCCCAGCCCCAACCGCTCTATTTTATTAGAAAGTTCCCCAAACTTTACTTACCTGCCCTCTTTCCTCCGCCGCGCTGCCAGGCCCTCTGCTTACGAGATAATGCAAGCAGAGGGGCGGGACTGGCAGTCGCTTCTGTGATTGGCTGAGCGGCAGGCAATCACGGACGCGGCTGCCAGGAGTTCAGTGCGGCGGTGGAAAGAGGGCAGGTAAGTAAAGTTTGGGGAGCTTTCTAATAAAATAAATATAGCGGTTGGGGCTGGGGGGGCAGGGGGAATGATTTACCTAAAGGGTTTTATGGTAGGGTGAGGGAATCCTAATCGGGAGTGAGGGGGAGGGAGAAGGGCTGCAGTACGCATGCCAAACTTCTCCCGGAGGCCAGGTAGGAGGCAGAGTCCTATATGGACTCAGCTATCCTCCTGGTGGGCAGTTTTTGGGACTTTGAGGGGGGGACTACAGGAGAACCTTATGGAGCTGGATGTAAGGTAAGATTAAACTACACTACACAATGGGGCCAGTAGTTGGGGGGGATTATTGTTTTGTGGGGACATGCCCTTTAAACTTCTGGATTTGTCACTGATTTAAGCAGGAATAGCTTGGTATTGTCTTTGTTTAAGTAGGTTTGCTAAAGGAGTGTGAGATTAGTTACCTTTTTCATAATAAGTGAGTTTTAGCCAATGCACGAGTTTTTCAACATCTCTAAGTGATAAGTCTTTGAGGGCTGAACGAAGAGAGATCACTCTGTGAAGACGCTGTACAGTGGGGTTAGAGAAAAGGGTTTGTTCAACTAGGTGTAGGTCTCTAGTCAACATTAGTTGACTAAAGCTGGGTACACACGGTATCGGGGCTTTATCGTTATGTGTGTACGCTCGTTTCCCAACGTGCGCGCGGCCGCCAAACGATCGGGTCGGCCGAACGCTCGTTCGGGAAAGGCCGAAAATTTCCATCGGCCGCGCTAGACTCCCTATAGAGGAGTCTAGCGCGACCGATGGAAACACACAGTCCCGAGCGTTCTCCTTATGAAGTTCATAGGGAGAACGCTCGGGACTGTGTGTATGCAGATCTTTGAAAGATGGCAGACAGGATCTTGCAGATCCTGTCTGTCATCTTTCAGAAATCTGGACTGTGTGTACCTAGCTTAAGTGTAGCATCTTTTTTATTTGGGAGTAAATTTGAATACAATGGCCCCATAGGACGGCCTATGGGCTTCCCACAATGTTGTTTGTAAGATGACTGACCCCTCATTATCTTTTGTAAGCGAAAGAGAGAGGCCGCAAGTGTAGGCCATGAGGTTGAAAAAAACTCTCCACCTGGGTACATTTTCAGTAACAATGATGGAACATAAGAATAACAATAAATACCTTTAACCGATAAATTCACAAGTACAAGGCCAAGGGGAGGTGGTGTCCCATTGGCCAAGGGTGGATGATAGAAAGTTCACCTGTGGGGGGTCGTCTCACCAGGTGTATGTTGGACCCTGGTATGGGGAGAGATCAACTTAATAGGGGAAAGTGGTTGATCCAAACGTCTTCTAAAGTGAGCTCCCACTACCCTACATTTAGGGGATAGAGGCAGAGGTTTGCCATTAAATACATTTCAATTAACATATATAGTGCGAAAGAGGGGGTTAGGGGGACAGGGGAAGGGAGGGGGAAAAGAGGAGGAACATCTATAGTTATAATCACATTTCAGTTAAAAAAAAACATATTACAAACTATCTTAGTATAATCATATAGTATATGTTACTCACATTGTTATACAATAAATCAAGACAAGGTCCATATCTTTTGACATATGGGTGAGCGGTTGTGCTAGTGGGATTTTAAAAATTCGGCATTATGCTTGGACCAGGGCCTAAGGTGGGAAAGTCAGGTAGGAATAATTAAGTGGTGGTTGTGATCATGAGTCTACTTAAAATAGTCTACACATAGGTTGCACAGGTGAGCATTGTTCTGATATTGTAGTATTGTGAAAGCAAAAGGGGGCTACTTGCAGCAATATCCAGAAGTGTCTGGTTTCTTCTGTTATATTCATCTAGATTTTTTATCGGACTCTTTATTTGCTCAAGGCGAGATTCTGGGTGGTGTTTGACCTTTTTCGAAGGGCATGCGCTGTTTCCTAGCCGGAACTGGGTGCCATGTGTCCTGGGTCATCTGGGGTAAACACGGGAGCCCCTTCCACTCAGTGATGGAGATGTCATCTAAACCAAGGACTTTACAGAAGGTTGTCAGGTCTTCTGGGTAGTTAAGTGTGTGGGTGGCTCCTTCAAGTTGTAGTTTGGAATGGGTAACCCCATCAATAGGCAAGACCTTTATCCCTCAAAGCCTGGAGAAGGGGTTTGAGTTGGCGTCTCCTGGCGAGGCTAGAGGCAGATAGATCCAGGTTAATTTGGATAGTTATTATTATTGTAGATTATTATAGCTCCAACATCTTCCGTCGCGTTTTACAGTTGCATTAATATACCTAAGGAAAACATACATGTTACATACAAGGGTAGTGCAAGTAATAGAAAGTGCAAATAATTCAAGTGCTGTTCCAGCAGCATTCAGTGTGGTAAGTTACAGCATTACTGTGGTAAAATAGGAAGGAGGGCCCTGCCCAAAAAATCTTTTAATCGATAGGAGATGGGGATGAAACATAAGGTGAAGCAGATCAGTAGGTTGTAACCAAGTTGTCAGTGGATTATAACTAGAGGGTCTGCGATGGGTCAGTAAGAGGGGTAGAAGTGTCCAGGCCCAGATTGTAACCTTGCCTGAAGAGGTGAGTTTTGAGGATATGAAGTGATGGTGAGTGACGTATAAAGCGAGGAAGGGAGTTCCAGAGCAGAGGGGCAGCACGAGAAAAGTCCTGAATACGGGCATTGAAAGAGGTGATAAGAGTGGATGAGAGAAGATCATTAGCAGAGTGGAATTTATGCCTTGGGTAGTATCTGCTTATCAGATTAGAGATGTATGGGGGGGGCTGTATTGGAGAGAGTCTTGTAGGATAAGGTTAGCAGCTTAAATTGGATCTTTTGGGAAATGGGAAGCCAGTGGAGAGATTGACAGAAAGGGGCAGCGTGTGAGAAGCAGGAATTTAGGTGAATGAGCCTGGCAGCAGAGTTAATGATTGATTTTATGGAGTGCAAGTCGGTTGCTTGGTACACAGGAGGGTGTTTCAGTAGTTCAGCCGAGAGATGATAAGGGCATAAACTAGAATTTTGGTAGCGTTCTGTGAAAGGAAGGGATGGATGCGTGATATGTTTTTGAGCTGTAACCAGGTTATTCCTAGGCATTGCATGCAATGTGTTGGGGATATTGGTGTGTCATTGATGTTGAAGTTCAGTCTTCTCCATGTTATGTTTAAGGAAATGGGAGGACATAAAAGCAGATATGGCATTTAGGCAGTCAGGGACCCAGGATGTCAGAGTAATGAGGTCAGGGGCAGAGATGTGAATTTAGGTATCATCAGCATACTGGTGGTATTGGAATCTAAAAGAAATGAGCTGACCTAGCCAAAATGAGTAAATGGAGAAGAGGGCTGAGTACGGAGGCATGTGGTACCCCCACAGGTAGGGGGGAGAGTGGTGGAGTTGGAGCCAGAGTAGGAAACACTGAATGTGCTACCCGAGAGGTAGGAGGACAGCCAAGAGAGTGAAGAACCTTGGATACCTAGGGAGGATAGGATGTAAAGCAGTAAAGGGTGATCCACTGTATCAAAGGCTGAAGACAGGTCAAGCAGAATAAGTAGGGAGTAGTGGCCTTTAGATTTAGCATTAAGCAGATCATTAGTAACATTGGTGAGAGCTGTTTATGTGGAGTGGTTATGGCGGAAGCCAGACTGTAGGTGATCAAAGAGGGAGTTGGCAGAGAAGTGATTTACCAGTTCAGCATAGACGTGTCGTTCTAGCAGTTTAGATGCAAACGGGAGAAAACACAGGCTGGTAACTGGATAGAGCAGATGGATCAAGAGAAAGTTTCTTGAGAATAAGGGATACAATAGCATGTTTGAATGAGGAAGGAAAAGTACCTGTGGATAGGGACAAGTTAAAGGGACAGTTCAATGGAAAATATCAATATTTTAAAAAGTATTAGTTTATATTATACATACCTAGTTCTTCTACATATTCCCTTCCCTTTTTAAAAATCAGTTGAATTTCTACCCCTTAATATTCCCTGCTGTTGACATTAGTGAACTGTCATTTCAGGTTCTAACGGTCCTTCTTCTTCCAAGGATGCACCACTTCCTTGCAATGTTCCTAACAGTAATTTCTACTGATTGGCTGTTGGATGGGTCAAAGATGCTCAGAGCTCTACTGAGCAACTGAATCAACCCAGGCGCTGGGTCAAGGGCAAACCCATAACGGTCTCTATTAGGGGTCCTGCAAACAGGAAGTCAGTATTTCGGTTGCATTTATTTATACACAGACAAAATGCTGAATTGGCAGATTAAGGTCATTGGGATGGAAAAATACTGCTCTTTTTTCTGAAAATCATATGTATTTGTACTGAATTTCCCCTTTAAAAAGAGACATTAGGTCTGGTGTAAAGGAAGATGAGAGATGGGTAATGAGAAACAAAGGAATAGGGTCAAGGGGGCAGGTGGTGAGATGGGCCTTGGAGAAAAGACTTCAAAGTCTGTGTTCTGTATTATTATAAGTTGGTTAGGACAGATATGGAGGTGGTCGAAGGGAGGTTGGGTAGAAATGTAGATGGGACTGGAAGCTGTGGAGATGAGCCAGAGCATGCAGAAATAAAATTCTTATATTAACTATTTTTTTCTGTGAAATAAGAGGCAATTTCATCAGCAGGGTGTAGCAGGAGAAGGTGGGGGACTGAGCAGGGAGTTGAAAACTTTGAAAAGGTGTTTTGGATTGTGGGATTGTTTGGAAATAAGGGAGAAGTAGGTTTGTTTGGCTGAAGACAAAGTGTTCCCTCATCAGTGAGGTCTGAGATGTTTCTGTAGTGGTTGTGTCAGGCCGATTAAAAGACTCCAAGGCGGCCCGTGCGGTACTTTACGGTCTGTTTCCACCTTTCTTGGGGATGTTGGCTGGTTCCTGCCTCCTTCTCCTGCCCATGAGAGCTCTTCAGTGCCTCTCGAATGGGGGGTGTAATAAGGAGCTGGAGCTCTTACGAAATATGGCTGCTTAGTCTGGCATCGGACCCCCCCCCCCCCCCGGGATGTTAGTTTTAAACTAATAATTGACACTATTTAAGAGTGATTCCCCCCACACATTGCTCTGCTTCCATTTACCTTTAAAGTGCTGCCTAGACTGTCAGACAAAGTAAAAAACAGAATATGCTGTGCTGCTTCTATTACTCTCACAGTCTGGGCAGAACAGAACATGGGGGGGTTCTCAAAAACAAACCAATTCCCACCACACGCACACACATCTTCCAGACTGTCTGCCACTGTTTAACATGTAACTATACAGTGACCGGCAGTGCCCCCCAGATCACACACACACTGGCCAGTGTCCATACCTTTCCTTAGCTCCCAAACAGAAATAGGACCCTATCCTCTACTGCATTTATCTCCTACCAGAGTTAAGTAGTTAGCAGCAGAGGAAGTCCCTGACTTCTGCTTCTGATCTGCAGTGTCGATTATGAGTAAAGTTTTGTTTAAAAAAACAACCCGGAACTTCCGTTTTAAAAACAAAACAAAAAAACCTTTATTCATACCTGACACTGCCGTTTTTGTACAGAACAGAAAACCAAGACTTAGCTAGAAATCCGGGACATTTAAGAGGCGATCCGGGACAGCGGGACAAAGGTAGAAATCAGTGAATGCCCCAGACAATCCGGGACAGTTGGGAGGTGCCAGACTTGATTACAGATGTCAGAGGCAGGTCACCCATTGATTAGTGTTACTATGCATCTTGTCTTGTGACAGATTACACAGAATAAAGGAATCCATGCTGATCATGTAATTTCTAATTTGTCTTTAGTTCCCAGTCTGTAGGTTCATGTTGTGTAGGTATGCATTGTATCTGATGTGCAGGGTGGTTTTTACTTCTAAACTTTAAAGGACAACTCCACCCTCATAAGAACATCTTTTAGAAAGAATGGCCTCTTTAAAATATGTTGATATATCATAGTTTGTCCTATGAATTCATTACTGTACGCCTGCTATGCTTCTGGATGCCTCATGGAAACTGAGCAATGTAGAAACCTGTACTGAGCCTGGGCATGCTCAGAAGAGGCAGATAGGGGATTAATGTGTCCATCCCTTTTCCACATAGTAGGGCTAGTTCCCCCAGCCCCAACCGCTATAATATATTTTCCAGAAACTCCCCTGATCATTTCTTACCTTCCCTCTCTCCTCCGCCGCACTGCCCGGCCCTCTGCTTGCATGAAACTGCAAGCAGGGGGCGGGACCGGCAGCCGTGTCCCTGATTATCTGAGAGGCAGTTCAGAACGCTGGGGGAGAAAGGGAAGGTAAGTAAAGATCAGGTTAGTTTCTGCAAAATATATTATAGCGGTTGGGGCTGGGGGAACTAGCTCTACGATATGGCAAAGATTTTACACTAGGGGAAGGAGAAAAAAAACGGGAGGGAGAGGGAGGGAGTGAAGGGCTCCTCTGATCAAGCCAAAAACTTCTGAGAGGACAGCTCAGAGATGGAAACAATTTCCCTGGTGGTCAGTTTTCTGGACTTTGGAGGGGAATTACAGGAGAACCATTTGGAACTGGGATGTAAGGTAAGGATTTTTATACACTACAGAGTGGGGCCAGTAGTGGGGGAAATTATAGTTTTGGGGGTGGACATGCCCTTCAACATTCAGTCATTGGCTGTGATGTCAACTGCCAAATCCATAACTGACAATTGCTAACTGGAAGAACCAGAAAGCAGAATCGGAAAACAGGACATTGTGTAGGATTTCAGGTTAGACTTATATATTTCAGATTTCAAACTATTACCATTTAGGGTTTTTGGGGGTGATTTACCTGTATGTAAGTTTTCATTTTGGGTCTGGACTTGCCCTTTAAGACATCCCAGAAAACCTGAGTTTGGGAAGTAGCAGTTGGGTTTGGAAAGTAGCAGTTGGGTTTTCATCCTATGGTTATTGCTTATTGAAAATAAAAATGACTCTGTTGTTAGGAAGTCTTGCTCATATTGTTTTTTTTCTCAACAGAATGGCATTTGCAGCACAGGAGAAACGTTATGCTCCATCCTTACAAAGTTTTTTTATATATAACCCAAAGTTTGGTCCACGGGAAGGAGAGGTGAGTTTAATTTTCTATTTAATTCTATCCAAATGTTTTAACGTTCAATAGAAATATGTTTGTCAATTTATTGAAGATAATGCAATTTAGCTGTAATGAACAAATCACAGAACATAATTTTTTATACGAGCTTCTAGTCTGTTTGCTAATATAGTTGATTTCTCCACTGCTAAAATCAATTTTTTCAATTCAGTTTTATTGAAGAACAGGAGGTAGAGGAGCTGTGTCTTACCATCCGTTCTTCAATAAAACGTTCAGGAACCGTGAACGAAGTTGCAGAACTTACCCGATCTTTCCCTCCTCCACAGCGTCCTCTGAAGGTCCCGACGGACTCTGTATTCTATGTGCATCGCACATGCGCATACCGTACTAAGTCAGTCTAGACCTGTCAGAGGACGCAGCGGAGGAGCGAGAGACTGGGTTAGTCCTGCAACTTTGTCCCCGGCACCTGAACAGGTGGTAGGACACAGCTCCTTTACCTCCCTTTCTTCAATAAAACTAAATACAAAAAATGGATTTTAGCAGTGGAGATACCCTTTAAAGAGAAAATTCCCAAAATTAAAGGAGCCTCAAACTCCCCTCTCCCTGAAGTAACATAAAATTCTAGCAGCCAGATGCACCAAGAGGCGCAGTGGCCGAAAATAGAGTTAAAAGACTTAAACAGAAGTTAACCAAGCAGGCGCCGCAATCAATGCTATAGTCGCATAGCGCTATATTCGCATAGCGCCCTACATTTACAGGACTTTTTAAGACCAGCAGTCCTGCAATGGGGAAATTTTATTTCGGAATGCACAGGGAGGCGCTATGTTAATGTAGCATTGCCGGAGCGATTTCTACAGGGGAGCCAATAGCAGCTCTCAGTGCATCACCCTGTAAAATTATTATGTTTCCCCCCAATTGGACGGGGTGGTTTGTGCGCTTTAGTTTCACATTAAAGAGAAATTGAAAAGTCTGCAGGGCACAGCTGGTAAATTGTGTGTACATCAGCTGAACTTCATTTGAGATCACATGATGCAAATTGTGGGCAGAGCACAATTGGATTATATAAGGATATGAACAAAATGTCTGGTCACAGATTTCAAACTTCTTCAAATTTAACAGTGCTTGCATACATTTAATGTTGTATTTGCTGTAACAACCCTTACTTTCTACTTCTATTTTTTTATTTTAATGGTAGGAAGAAAAAAAGATTCTATTTTACCACCCAAATGAAGTAGAGAAAAATGAAAAAATTCGAAATGTTGGCTTGTGTGAAGCAATTGTACAGTTTACAAGGTATTCCTTTTTAAGAAGGAAACTTGCATCTATATTGTTTTTGTACTTTGTGAATGTTTACCAGTCAGCTAATGCATCAAAATATTTTTTGTGACATCAAACAATTTTTAAAAGTTTGTTTTGATATCTATGGAACTTTATTCTCTGGCTATTTCACTGTGAGGGGTGTCTTCAGCCCTATACGGGTCTATTAGGTTACTGTCAATTGAAGGTTTGACAGGACAAGAAGATTTTTGTAGAAAGATGATGTGTGGTTTGTATCTGCTATATTGTTTAAAAGCTGTGGGGTTTTTTTTGGGTACGTGTTGAACCCACTGACATTATGTGATATACATGTGAGCGTTGTTTGTTTTTTCATTAGGATATTATTATTATATGCTTACACTTGATTCGAATGTTTGGGTTATTCCTTTCCATAAATCTGTTGTCTAGATTTTCTGGTAGCTGCATGGGAGGCTTGTCCCCGGATTCAGAGCAGTTGTCTGTGACACAAGTAAAACATAGAGAAGAAAAGCGGTTAAAAAATTATTTTGGAACATTTGGGTTGGAATGTCAACATAATAGATAAAATTAAAATTTGAACTAAAGTTTGGTATGCTTCGTCCCTCCCACATTGTCCTGTGAGACAGAGGAGTCTTTTGGTTGGGGGTTCATACATATGTCTCAGGGGTTTGTGTGTTGTATCTTAGGGCAGCGCAAACGCAATCGCACATGGAATCGCCTGCGATTTCATGTACGATTTCGTTGCATTTGCGCATGCGTTTTCTTCATTAGGTATAGGAAACCGCATGAGATTGCGATTAAAAATGCGGAGCGCAAATCCCAATCGCAACGCACCCCTGAAAACACGCATTTTCAGTTCATTGCCGCCTTTTTAATGATTTTTAAAAAGCGCAAACGCAGAAAAATCGCAGCAGTGTGGCCTAGCCCTTATAGCAAGTTTTCTTCTTGGGAACTATATATGAATAATTTTAAGTTAACCTTTATTATACACTTATCTTATAGGGATAGCATGAGTGAATAGAGAGAGAAGGTGTGGTACTTATCAATAGTGATAGAAGCAAGATAGAGGAAAACAATTATGCTTTATCTTTAGGGATAGCTTTACTGAGATGAAAGTATAGAAAAGATTTGGAAGCTTAGAGGAAATATAATATCTCAATTTTAGATGTTAACCAATAAGTTATATTTCAACACAGTTTGTAGAGCTTTTACTCATTTGTCACATTTTGTCTAATATAGCATTTCACCTTATTGACCTTTAGGTGTAATATCCTTCGTTATATACAGTGGTTTGCAAAAGTATTCGGCCACCTTGAAGTTTTCCACATTTTGTCACATTACTGCCACAAACATGAATCAATTTTATTGGAATGCCACGTGAAAGACCAATACAAAGTGGTGTACACGTGAGAAGTGAAACGAAAATCATACATGATTCCAAACATTTTTAACAAATCAATAACTGCAAAGTGGGGTGCGCATAATTATTCAGCCCCCTTTGGTCTGAGTGCAGTCAGTTGCCCATAGACATTGCCTGATGAGTGCTAATGACTAAATAGAGTGCACCTGTGTGTAATCTGTCAGTAAAAATACAGCTGCTCTGTGATGGCCTCAGAGGTTGTCTAAGAGAATCTTGGGAGCAACAACACCATGAAGTCCAAATAACACACCAGACAGGTCAGGGATAAAGTTATTGAGAAATTTAAAGCAGGCTTAGGCTACAAAATGATTTCCAAAGCCTTGAACATCCCACGGAGCACTGTTCATGCGATCATTCAGAAATGGAAGGAGTATGGCACAACTGTAAACCTACCAAGACAAGGCCGTCCACCTAAACTCACATGCCGATCAAGGAGAGCGCTGATCAGAAATGCAGTCAAGAGGCCCATGGTGACTCTGGACAAACTGCAGAGATCTCCAGCTCAGGTGGGGGAATCTGTCCATAGGACAACTATAAGTCGTGCACTGCACAAAATTGACCTTTATGGAAGATTGTCAAGAAGAAAGTCATTGTTAAAAGAAAAGCATAAGAAGTCCTGTTTGCAGTTTGCCACAAGCCATGTGGGGGACACAGCAAACATGTGGAAGAATGTGCTCTGGTCAGATGAGACCAAAATGGAACTTTTTGGCCAAAATGCAAAACGCTATGTGTGTCGAAAAACTAACACTGCACATCACTCAGAACACACCATCCCCACTGTCAAATATGGTGGTGGCAGCATCATGCTCTGGGGGTGCTTCTCTTCAGCAGGGACAGGGAAGCTGGTCAGAGTTGATGGAAGATGGATGGAGCCAAATACAGGGCAATCTTGGAACAAAACCTCTTGGAGTCAGCAAAAGACTTGAGACTGAGGTTCTCCTTCCAGCAGGACAACAACCCTAAACATAAAGCCAGGGCAACAATGGAATGGTTTAAAACAAAACATATCCATGTGTTAGAATGGCCCAGTCAAAGTCCAGATCTAAATCCAATCGAGAATCTGTGGCAAGATCTGAAAACTGCTGTTTACAAACGCTGTCCATCTAATCTGACTGAGCTTTGCAAAGAAGAATGGGCAAGGATTTCAGTCTCTAGAGATATACCCTAAAAAGGCTGGCAGCTGTAATTCCAGAAAAGGTGGTTCTACAAAGTATTGACTCTGGGCTGAATAATTACACAAACCACACTTTGCAGTTATTGATTTGTTAAAAATGTTTGGAATCATGTATGATTTTCGTTCCACTTCTCACGTGTACACCACTTTGTATTGGTCTTTCACGTGGAATTCCAATATAATTGATTCATGTTTGTGGCAGTAATGTGACAAAATGTGGAAATCTTTAAGGGGGCCGAATACTTTTGCAAACAACTGTACTTAACGTAAAGGGATAGCAAAGTAGTTAGAGAGTGTGGGGGGGAAGGATACTTATTAATGTTGATAGCAGAAGGATGGAGAGGAATAATGGTACTTTTAACCTTTAGGGATAGCAATTGTGAAGTGAGATTGTGGGGGAGAGAGGTGTCAGATTTGGAAAAGTAGAGGAAATATAACATTTAGACATTTTACATCTTATTATAATCTGTTAGTTTTCTTATATTTCAATTTTAGTATACTTAACATGTGATGTCAAAAATCAGTTATAAACCATGAGGTTATTTTTGAAACGTAATATCATTGTAGACATTCTATTATAACACAGATTGTGGACTTTGTATTCATTTGCCATACTATATCTAGCATTTTATCTTATTGACCTTCAGGGATAGCGTTAGCAGGAGAATAAAGGGAGAAAGAGGGGGGATAGAGTAAAGGTCTTGAGATTGTAGAGGAAGAGAAGTTATCATAACATACATTATCTTGTTGGTAAGCCTCTGTGGTTATTTAAGATAGATTAGGCTCAAATTCTGTATTACCTGTTTGAAGACTTCAATACCATGGAAAAGTCCTATCATAGTTTCTAGTATACATTAAAGAGACCCTTCTTTGTTTTGTTCTATCTATCTCATAGACTGTACATTTACATACACTTGAAGGGTTATCTATGTTAAGTTAAAAGATGGTTGGACTTGGTAAGATGGTAAGCTTGGAAAAGTTAAATGGGGATTCATTTTAGGAGGGGCAGCGGTCCCTTTTGAGCCTTTAATTGTTTACATTAATAAACTTCACATTTAGATTGTTCGTATCCCACTTTGCTCAAGTTGATCTATATAAATCCCTATTATATTATGGGGTTCAAAGATGAGGGTATAACCTTATACATTCCTTACTAACATTCCACACTTTTTAGAACAATTAGAACATTTTAAATCATTATAAAACCTATTTAAACATTTTAGGTCACTGGGACCCTTGTATAATCTTAAATTATATACAGTGAACTGGGTGTGTCTGACCCTTTGGGTCATGTTTTTGAGGACCCAATAATGGGTTGTTGCCCAATTAGATTGTCTTGAATCACTGTCTTTCAGGCTTTGTCGTTATTGTTGTACACCAATAATTTTTTTCCGATTTATCAAATTTATCTTGCAGGGTTTGGTTTGATTTGTTTTGGCTTGTTTGAGTTTTGTCCATTTGTATTTTAGTGTCATTGATGGGTAACAGTTATACTAAATTGTTGTTTTAGAGATTTATCTGTTGTTTAATCTCAATTCACTTATCTGTTATTGTAGTGGTTTCTCCACTCCTCATATGTCCTCCGCCTGTGTAGTAGGCCGTGGTGTGTCTGGTGCCCATAATTGCCGCTTTTCAGTTGTTTTGGAGGGGGTTACTGGATGCCATAACCTTTGCAAAGGTTTCCAGACTGATCCTTGATCAGCCTGGTCTTTGGGTGACATTGTTTGTAATCCAAGTTTCGTCAGCAATTGGTTACCTTCTTGTAGTGTTTTCACATTGTAAGATCTGTTGTTAACTGTAAATTGTAGTTTAAAGCGGAATCCCCACCTGTACCTAATGTTTAGGTCTTGTAGTATTTTTGTGATGGTCTGAGTAGCCTCCACTTATTTAGGGTTTGTGGAGCTATATCTGAGAATATTTGGTATCTGGCTCCATTGAATTCCATGGGGGTTTTCTTCCTGGCCTCCTGCAACAATTTTTCTTTTGTGGTCTAGTAGTGTAGTTTGACTACAATGTCCCTTGATAAGATGTCCACCGGTGATCTAGCCAACGCCCTGTGAGCCATATCACACTCCAGGCGCTCCTCCGGTTCATCCAGTAGGAGCTCCTTGAAGCTGCTTAGTGTTACCTCGTGTACGTCGGTCTGTGATTCCGGTATCCCCCTTATCTGTATGTTAAACCTTCGGGATCTATTTTCGAGATCTGCACTAATAGTTTGTCGGTTGTCGCTTGTACGGTATCCATATTTGCTTGGGTGGATTGTATGGCATCCACCATCTCATTGTGCTTATTTTCTATGTCCGAAAGTCTTTGCCCAATTTCTTGGATATCTGACCGTAATGGTGTAAGAGCTTTCTTTATCTCTTCCTTTAGTATTGACCTTATCTGTGATAAAGTGTTTGCAGACCCTTCTGGCCTGTTTTACTGTGGTGAGGTTCCTCTGTATCGGAGCTGCCCTGGCCTGCTACTGCCTCTTGGCTTGTGGTGGAAAGCTTGGAGCGCCTTAACTGTGCTTCCTCCTTTATTGTGTTTATTCAGCATATTCTGGATATCCTTAGCTAGTGTTCCCAAGGGTTTTTTCGGGTCTTGTTAGCTGTTTATCAGGCTATTTGCTGAAGTTCCCAGTTCTGAGGTGAGGAGCTCCTTCACCTTGTGGCCATCTTTGAGCTGCTCACAAGCACACACCCCCCCCCCCCCCCCCCCCCGTGCTTTGTCTTTTACATATATTTTCATGCCTACTAAATGTAAGAGTTTTATCCTTTAACATTTCTTTGCTAGTCTGGAACACACACAGACAGCTGGCTTCTCAAAGTTCCCACTGACAGATCTACCAATCTTTACTAATTAGTAGTAGTCTGTTGGTTGATAATGAAGTGGCTGCATCAATATTTCTGTCCAACCAATCCTGCGGTCCATTGAAGACCACAGAATTGGATGTTATTTACCAGTATGTCGGGTCTCTTGGAACAACCTACTTTGCCCAAGGATCATTCAGGCAAAATTGGTCAGAAATGATGGTCGTTTTTCAGCCTGATTGCCTAATAAGATGTTACAGGCAATGGATTTTGCCAAAATAATATATGCTGTGTTACAACAATAATCATAACATAAAAAATAGAAAATGCTAATTATTGACTTAAGAAAACAACCTGTATGTAGACTAAAGCTTGCAAATCTCCTGCACTGGCTCTTCTGTGTATTCTAATCAGTGGTCTGCGGATTTATAGTGGATTTAAATTGCAGTTCAAGAACCAAAACACATTAAAATAACCTTGGTTACCTGTAGCTTAAGTTGGCATTGCAAAGCTAAATTATAAATTATGTAATAAAAATAAATGTGCTTTTTTAAACTTCTATATTAAAGTGGTTGTCCAACCCCTCCCAAAGAAAATACCTAGGATGGCCACAAGGCTGCAGATTTAGACTTTTTGATGGAGACCTAAACTTAACTTTTTTTGAATTTACATTAATATTATTATTATTACAGATTTATACTAGCAAAAGTGTGCCCATTGATGCACAGTAGGTTTTTTATGTGTTAATTTTATTTAGTTTTATTTGCTGGAGTGTTAGTTACATGTATTGATTAAAATATATGTGTAAGCTACCCGCCACTTACAAGGCCCTCCATATTAGGGTAGTCCTATCTAAGAATGACATATTTTAAGTAATAATGCTGTTATTTTTGTATTGTAATAATTATGTATTAGATACATTTTTTCCTAATGAAAACTTCCCGCGGCACTTGGAGCCTTTCCTGGTAGTTCCGTATTCCAGGGGTAGTTTGCGGCTGGTCGCGGCTGAAAACCAGGCTCCCAGGCCCGCCGTGAGTGTTGGGAGGCTCCACGTGGATTCCCGCGGCACTTGTTGCCATTCCCGGTAGTTCAGTCTTCCAGGAGAGAGAGACAGACCAGGTGCTGTCAAGTTGTATACATACAATACTGTACACACATTAACTCCCTCCTCCAACTAATCCCCAGGGCTCTCAAGCAGGAACAGGCAGCATCTCAATACCTAGCAACAGCAGGGATCGCCCACCATTTCTATAGGCAATGCCTACTCTCCCAGTTAAACGGAACACTATTGGCTTTTACCTGGATTCCGACCAATGTGGAAGGGGTTTGTTAAATGCTGTAGTTTACACACATGCGGCAGTAAGGAGGAACCTGGTGCTTGTTTAATATGGGGTATTCCTATTGCCTCTCAGAATACAGTCGGCCACTATTACAGTAATGTGACAATTTATAATAATTGTACTAACCTGGAAGATAATCATTGTGAGCACTGCTGCTAACAGGACAGGAGAAAGAGAGAGACAGAGAGAGAGACAGAGCGAGAGACAGACAGACAGACACACAGAGAGAGACAGAGAGAGAGAGAGAGACACAGAGAGACTGTACACTAAAGCAAAAAATAAAATTAAGACACTTACCAGCATAAGAAGGAAACAAAGGGATCCTTTAGTAAAGCAGCCTGTAGGAGAAAGAAAAGTCTTCAGTAAAGCAGTGCCATTTGGCCACGCCCCCCCGCTCCCACTACAAATTGCATTTGGATGTGAAGCTTTCTCCCACAATGCAATACAGCAGGATATAACTCTGAAGCACCCTGACACTCTCTCCCACAATGCAATACAGCAGGATATAACTCTGAAGCACCCTGACACTCTCTCCCACAATGCAGTACAGCAGGATATAACTCTAAAGCATCCTGACACTCTCTCCCACAATGCAATACAGCAGGATGTCAGCTACACTTACTGGGAAAGCAAACTTTGTTTTGATTGGCCATTAACTCGCACATGCTCAGTAAGTCTCTACCACAATGCAAAGCTAAAGGATGTTACTGTAAAGCATGCATTGCATCCGGATGTGATGTAAACACTGCAACTTTCTTTTCATTGGCTAATAGTGCAACAGCAGCTACCAGAAGCACACCTATTGGATAATAAGGACAATAAGGAAATTACAGCAAACTTCCTTTTATTTTCCCATGCAGAATTGAATAAATTTGAGAGGTGTGTCTATAGCTCCCATTTTGACCAGTCCATTCAAACGTGGGGAGATTCTGTATGTTAGTACTTTTTTTATTTCTTATTTCATATGCCATTTACACACTGTTACACACTTGTATATCTTTATTTAGAACAGATTACCATGTATAATATTATTTTAGCCTACCCCGACCTACATAGTACAGTCTAAAAACTCAATGCAATCTCCACAAAATGGAAAATATTTTTATATAAAGGAAGGATAGCGCTTAACATCTTCCTTAGTGCTTTCCAGTTTCAAACACAGATACATTCACATTTGGCCCTGCCCCGAAGAGCTTACAATCTAATCACTTTATTTCACACATACATCAGTATGTCTTTATTTTTGTGAGGGAAACCAGAGTACCTTCAGGAAACCCACACAAGCACAGGGGAACACACAAACCCCTGGCAGATATTCAAGGGAGGATTTGGAGTATGAAAGCTTCTATGTTGTTGCCAGTACATGTCTCTATCCATGTACTTTTCAAACAGCCTTGTGAGCATGTGCACCTATTGGCAATGCCCCCTGACCCTGGGTTTTCACTGACTCTATGCATGTCTTATAAATGTACTGACTTTATATATATTAGCTCTGGTGGAATAGTGGTCTAATATAGAAAGACTACATGAGGTTGCAGGTTCAAATGCCCAGAATTTTAATATTTTAGTGAAACCTAAATTTTGTTTTTCTTACATCCATGCTGGCTAAGAAGTAAACTGCAAATATTACTTTTCTGTAAATGTTCTGTAAAAGAGCACATTACTCCCTGACTTGTAGCTGAGCTGTAGATTCTTAGAAAGCATCATTTGAAATCACAGCATTTTCAAACCAGAAAAAATATGTTCTTCCTTCCCTGACCTCTTGCCAGCACACTTTCTGTAACAATTAAGAGAATCAGCAGAGAAAAGAATGAAGGGGGTGGGAGGAGAAAATGTTTAAGCAGAGCAGTGTCTGGAAGAAATGTCATTTATATCTTAATGGCTCGTTAATTGGTCTGGCCACACTAGGTGCACTGTGTTGTGCTGTTATCCTCTATTCAGAGTGCATGTGATCACCATCATTGGTGCAACATGTGCTCCGATTGTGCAACATCGCACGTGCATGCAATCATGCAAATTTCAACACTGTTGAATCTCCCTTCTTTGTTTGAGAGAAAGGATCTGCCGTCACGTGATCTCTGAGGTGGGTCTCTGTGATGCAACTTCCTATGAAGTATACTGCTTATCATTATATTTAGCAGGGCAGGACCACCAAAACAAAAAGGTGGATTATGGGACTAAACCCTAGTACCCGCAGGTTGATTTCAGAAATCATCCAGCAGCCACAGCAGACAAGCGTGAGGTGAGAAACCGCTAATATCTTTCTAAATGTTCTCTGCCTATTGTTTGGTGATTTATTTTTTTCGTGGTGATTTTAGTTACCCTTTACGTTGTCTCCTTCATTTTGATAAAAACTAGAGTTTGTAAAAATAACTCCTCAATAATGGTATAAGATCATGATTTCTAAAGAATAATTCTACATTTATTTATTTTTTACACCTCAGGACGTTTAATCCAGCAAAACCTGCTAAATCTTTACATACTCAGAAAAACAGGCAGTTTTTTTATGAACCAGAAGAAGGTTTTTGGATGGTTATGGTAAGTACACATTATAGGGTGCTATTTTATTTTCTATTGATTTGTAATTGTAAGGAGAGATAGACTGAGCTTACTTGCATTTTTAAAGCAGTGTAAATCAAAAGTCCCTCAGTATGAGAGGAAGGACTCGTATGCCCCTCTTCCATTTTCCTTTATATGAAAAGCAGCTGCATGTAGAAGTGCATTTTTTTTATTTCTGGACTACCAGGCCGTCCCCCTGCTTCAATGTCCGTGACAATGATATTTGTGTATGATCTTTTGTAGGTGGTGAAAAATCCTGTTGTGGAAAAGCAAAAGGATGGCAAGCCAGCTTTGGAATACCAAGAAGATGAGATATTAGTGAGCATGGACTTTTTTTATTCTTTGTCTGACGTTTGTTGATGGGAGATAAAGTTTGCAAGTCCAACCTAGCACTTATTCACGTGTGTTGTTTAAATCTTACATTGTGTGCTCCAATGGATTTATACCATTCATACTTCTTTCCTAAAGCCCTAATATTAAGAAGACATGTAAACTCTCTTCTGTTTTGTTGGAGATATAAGCTACAAGTAGTAACTATTCAATTTGTCTGTTTGCTCTTTAAATTTTTCTCCAAACATTTATGTGTTTATCTTGAAATCTACTTAAGGCACTTTGGATGAAAGTAGATAGATAAATTGATTGAAATTATTGAGAAGTCTGTCAGTCAGATCGGTGAACAGGAATCATTTTGTTTGATTCAATCAAAAGTAATTGAATCAAGCAAATATATGGATCAGTGTATGGCCAGCTTTATGCCTTGTACACTCAATGGTCTTGTACACACGCTCAACAGACGTCAAGACCCTCAACAAACGAATTGGCGATTAAAGGCCGTTTCACCCGATAATCACACGTTTGCAGCCATTCAGTCAGGTGTCGGTGGTGGTCCGACCTGATGAATTTAGAAAACAAACTATGCACAACCGAATATCCAGACCTGTGTTATTATTGTCCGAAATGGCTGTTTATCACATACTTGGTTGCAGCTTGTTAATCGGGGGCAGATGGTCCGTTGTGGCTGTTTACAGACCCATATTCCTGTAAAATTCAAGCTTCATTGAAAAACAGATTTCAATCATTTGTCCTTTCTGATAACTGATTTCTGCATGTGGCTGAATTCTCAGTGGTCAAAGCTGCAAAAGTAATTACATTTTGGGGGTTTCTGGTAATACTTTCTGGCGGGGAAAATTTTATTTTATTAATACAAACTCACCCGGATATGTAGTTCATATAACGTATATACTCAAGTTATAAACCAAGATGTTTTATCTTTAAAATCATCCTGAAAGTTTCCTCTTGGTTTATACTCGGGTCTGTGCTGATCTGGATGCTGCTGGACAAAAACACATATCCCTGGGAAAAAAAATCTGTACCCTGTAATACAGAAAATCTTCTTAATTTCAGTGGGTTAGGCATTTTTTGTCCTGCTCACTCAGATCAGCCCAGACTGAAGGGAAATGGAAAAAACAATTGGACTTTCTATGGGGCTGTGTATAAGACTTTCCATGGGGCTGTGTATTGGAATTTCTATGGGGCTGTGTATGGGACTTTCCATGGGGCTGTGTATGGGACTTTCTATGGGGTTGCTTATTTTGCTTTCTATGGGGTTGCTTATTTAACTTTCTATGGGGCTGTGTATAAGACTTTCTATGGGGCTGTGTATGGGACTTTCCATGGGGCCGTGTATGGGACTTTCTATGGGGTTGCTTATTTAACTTTCTATGGGGCTGTGTATAGGACTTTCTGTGGGGCTGTGTATGGGACTTTCTGTGGGGCTGTGTATGGGACTTTCTTTGGGGCTGTGTATGGGACTTTCTATGGGGCTGTGTATGGTACTTTCTTGGGGTCTGTTTATGGGACTTTCTATGGGGCTGTTTATGGGACTTTCTATGGGGCTGTGTATGGGACTTTCTATGGGGTTGCTTATTTAACTTTCTATGGGGCTGTGTATAGGACTTTCTGTGGGGCTGTGTATGGACTTTTGTGGGGGCTGTGTATGGGACTTTCTTTGGGGCTGTGTATGGGACTTTCTATGGGGCTGTGTATGGTACTTTCTATGGGGCTGTTTATGGGACTTTCCATGGGGCCGTGTATGGGACTTTCTATGGGGTTGCTTATTTAACTTTCTATGGGGCTGTGTATAGGACTTTCTGTGGGGCTGTGTATGGGACTTTCTGTGGGCTGTGTATGGGACTTTCTTTGGGGCTGTGTATGGGACTTTCTATGGGGCTGTGTATGGGACTTTCTATGGGGCTGTTTATGGGACTTTCTATGGGGCTGTGTATGGGACTTTCTATGGGGCTGTGTATGGAACTTTCTATGGGGCTGTGTATGGGACTTTTCTATGGGGCTTGTGTATGGGACTTTCTATGGGGCTGTGTATGGGACTTTTCTATGGGCTGTGTATGGACTTTCTATGGGGCTGTGTATGGGACTTTCTATGGGGCTGTGTATTGGACTTTCTATGGGGCTGTGTATGGGACTTTCTATGGGGCTGTGTATGGGACTTTCTATGAGGCTGTGTATGGGACTTTCTATGAGGCTGTGTATGGGACTCTCTCTGGGGCTGTGTATAAGCCTTTCTAGGGGCTGTGTATTGGACTTTCTATGGGACTTTCTAGAACTATATATGGACTGCCTATGTGAGAAAGTCAACCCTGGTTTATACTTGAGTAAAGCAGTTTTCCTGTTTATCAGTTAAAAATAAGTACCCTGGTTTATATTCGGGTTGGTTAATACTCGAGTATATACAGTAAACTAAAACTAGTCAGGTTTATATTGTTACCATAAAAATAATTAATTAAATACCAATATTTAATGCTACAATTTGTTTTTATCTGCAGGATAAAGTTTATTCCTCGGTACTTCAGCAGTGTTACAGAATGTACAAGGTAATATTATCGTCCTGCTCTTCATATTCAAGAGTTTTCACATTATTCAGCAATACAGGTTGGGCTTCTGTTATTCTAAAATATGTAAACATCAACCAATCCTTTTCCTTAAATTTAGGGTTTCAGCTCTTCACAATGATGCTGTTTTTTACTGTTGTATTCATTAGATCACTGGACTTGAAGTTTAGTTCTTGAAGACGTTTCGCTAGTCATCCGACTGGCTTTCAATTCTGAATTGAGGAAGCCAAGTCGGATGACTAGCGAAATCTTCAAGAACTAAACTCAAGTCCGTTGATCTAATTGAATACAACAATATACATGACCGGGATGAATGAGAACCTTCCACAAGATGCTGTTTTTACTTTTGTAATAGAGGCAGGATATTTCGGAGTGCTTTACCCATTTACCCAGACATATTACTATAAGATTTGCCATGATTATAAGCCCTCATAGAATAAACCTCAAATGTGGGTTTTTTAGTGATGCTCCCCCTTATTTCTTTCTGGTTTTAATTGTTCGCTGTGTTTTTTATGTGTAGCTATTTAATGGAACATTCAGCAAGATGATGGAAGCTGAACAGGTAGAGCTACTTAAGGACAGACTGGAGAAGTTCTTTCATCGGGTAAATGTTTTAATTATCTATACAACTAATATTTCCCCCCAAATTATTTTCATTACGACCTCAAACAGTTCTATTCACCAGTTTATCATACATCACCCATTAGCCAGGGCTTACTGACTGCAGATCCTCTTTCTTTTATTCATTTGCTCCCATCATTTTCCACATAGGAAACTTTGCCTCTGAGTTTACTTTGCTGGGCATTATGTTATTATATCCATAGATACACTTGACTAGAATAACAGTTCGATTACCTGTGAACATAGGGAAACACGATCCAGGCAGCAGGTTATCTTATCTAGAGGTTCCCCACCCCCAAAGACCAATCTGGAAACAAAATACGGGGAGGACGCACACTGCAAAGCCAATTTTAAACTTTTATTCCACTTCAAACATCACCGTTTGGGGACACACCCCTTAGGTTCACCTGAGGAAGGGGCGTGTCCCATGAAACGTTGTGCACGTAGAGAATAATGCACCAGAAGTTTTATTGTATAGCCCATTAATATTATATATATAATGTAAACGGAGCAAGTAAATCTGCAGCAATTAGATGCTACCTTATAACTAGTCTACTACAGTTAGAAATGTGTTAACGTCTAAATAGTGGCGTAGATTAGCACAGGAAAACTTTGCACCTCTTATAATATGTGTTTTATACAATGCAAGAACATGTGTATAATTGGAGTTATTTTTCTGGAGAAAGCAGAGGAGAGTTTGAAGACCTATAAGTATTTGGTATTTTCATTACAGCTGTGTTTTCTGAAGAAAAACTGTAATTGAAGTATCGGACAGCCATTTCCTATTTTAATGAATGTATTATCACAGCATCAGTAGCACAATGTACTTGTGACTTGAGATAGTGCTGTTAAATTCCTGTTGTCATGTATTACTTGCTTTGTTGTGCAGTTGCTGTCACATTAACCATTCTGTAGCTCTGCACAGTTATGTTAATTGTGTTATTGCTCCTAGTCTAATCTTAGTGAGCGTGCAAATAACAGGAGATCTAACTCGCCTCACCGTACAATGTGTACAAGGGAAAATTGTACCCCTTCTCAACTGTCATTCTCTGTCTAAATATAATGTTATGATAAGGACTGTTTTAATAAATTCACAAAACTTAGTAAAACTTGTGTTACTGTCTTTATCAATATTTATGGGGACCATAAAATGCAACTAGAGAGAGAAATTGACTGGAGGTTTTTTATGATGAATATTTTCTTGTATCTGATCTGTTAAGCTAGGTACACACCTAGCGATTTTTCCTCCTGACCGACCGTTCGATACTTTTGACCGTCGGCCAGGAGAAGGACTGTCGTTGCGGCAAAACAGCCACGTCCAACCGTTACCGCCAACGATCACGCGGTCCATAGAGGCCTGTACGATCGACGAGGTTTTCCACCGTGTCTGATTCGGACGAACGGTCAGTCGGACATGGCCGAATTCGGATGCGATAATTTCGGTCCAATCGACCGATACACTGAACTATCCTCGATCGGACCGAAATATCTCATTGTGTGTACCCAACTTTAGACTTTGTGTTAGAAATGCAAGTGATCCAGTGCCAGACAGTAACCGCTAGAGAGGGGTATAGATTCAAGTGAGAAAATGTTATTCTCCCACTGTTTACAAATCACTGGAAATCACATGTACAAAAGGACCATCTTGGAAATGAAAAGAGTTCAGAGAAGGGCAACTAAAATAAGGGGAATGGGGGGCTTAACTACGATGCAGGCAGATTAGAAACAGTTAGGGCTGTGTACATCAAGAAGTAATGATTTGCGTGGGGATATGATCACTTTATAACAAATATTAATGGGTCATGGGGTGCATTTTTTCACCAATAGGTTGTTGTGGACTTGTGGACAAAGATTAGAAGAAATGTTTCATCTTCAGGTTAGGAAATTTAAGGTGCCCATACATCTATAAGATTTTACTTACCCGACTGAGCGCTCACGCGATGTTCCTTCGATCCTGCCAGAACCGCTTCTCCCGATCTTACATTCGACCGAAATGCGATCGCAAAATGAATGGGATTTTGCGATCGCATGTCGGTCGAATGTAAGATCGGGAGAAGCAGTTCCGGCAGCATCGATGAACATCGCGTGAGCGCTCGGTCGGGTAAGTAAAATCTTATAGATGTAGGGGCACCTTTACAATGAATGGAAAAACTAAGGAACAGTCTTCCAGGAGATTTGATCATGGCAAGTTCTTTGTATAGCTTTAAAGGAGGGCTGGACTTATGTCTTTATTCAACCTTCAATACTATGTTGCATATCACTGTCACATCATTTTAATCTAGGGTTAATTGGCTACAAAACTGGAAAGCATGTTTACAGATTACCGTATATACTCGAGTATAAGCCGAGATTTTCAGGTTTTAAAATAAACCTGAAATCTAACCTTGGCTTCAATGTGGCTGCAGCACGCTGCGCAAGTACTGTTTATATGCCAGCTGACGTCACTTCTCAGCACCTTTCTCACTGCCCGGCGGTAGTGACGCCAGCCTGCATATCAACAGTACTTGCGCAGCATGCGGCAGCCACACTGAATTCGGAGTGTTTGAGCTACGTTGATGTCTGTAAGGACTGGAATGTTTAGTCCTCTGCTCCACTGAACTGGGTGGGGACTCTCTGGGGAGTGGGGGCTCTACACTGCAGGCTTAAGTTTCCCTTTAAATTAGCAGCAGATTTCCCATACAGATGTTTGGAAACTACAACTCCCAGCAACTAAAGCATGCTGGAAGTTGTAGTTTCCAAACATCTGTATGAGAACTCTGCTGTCCATTTAAAGGGTAAATTAAGCCTTAAAACAATACATAATTACAGAATCAGAAGGAGGGTGGTATCTATTGTTGAAAAGATTGCCTTCTGATTCAGTATTCTTTTGAGGCTTAAGTTGCCCTTTAAATGGACAGCAGAATTCCCATACAGATGTTTGGAAACTACATGCTTTATTTGCTGGGAGTTGTAGTTTTCAAACATCTGTATGGGAATGTTGCTGTCCATTTAAAGGGCAACTTAAGCCAAAAAACAATACTGAATCAGAAGGCAGTAGTGGTCATAATTTCTACCCTCAGCTTATACTCAAGTCAATCAGTTTTTCCTAATTATTCAGGTAAAAATAGGTACCTCGGATTATACACGGGTTGGCTTATACTCTAGTATATACGGTATGCTGTAGATGACTTATTGCCTTGAATCATTCTTTCTTATTTTAAATGTCTTATCCCTCTTAGTTTTTGCAGACATTACATTTACAGTCCTGTGACCTCCTTGATGTATTTGGTGGCATCAGCTTCTTTCCATTGGATAAGATGACGTATTTAAAAATCCAGTCATTCATCAACAGAGTAGAAGAGAGTCTGAACATAGTGAAATATACAGCTTTTTTGTACAATGACCAGCTGATTTGGTAGGTATATATTATTTTATTAATGCTAATTTATTACACATAGAGGGGGAGATGCAATAATTACCTTCCACCCACCTCTTCTTTTTCGGTTCTCGTGGTGCACTACTCACCTGAGTTACTGCATCGCTGGATTACAGCAGGTAAGGAGTGCGGAGGTAATGCCTCTATTTTGCGCCACATATTACATCTCTCCCAGAGTTCTTCTGAATCATTTAACCCAAATTTAAAAACATCAAAATTGATTACTAAGACATCTGAGGGAGCTAAATTAAACTAGAACTGATGTTCAATATCTGATTTAGAAACTAGTTTTACTACATTTAGAAAGAATTAGCTGTTCTCAGATAATTATAAGGAAGAGTATGGCTTGACATATTTATTTAGCACTGGATTTGACCGGTGTTTTATTGCACATTCAGCACATTACTTGTTTTGTTCAGCACATTACATGTTTTGTTCTATAAATCACTGTCTTGTATTGGTGAGTCAGCATATAATTATTTTTGGTAGGGCAGAACAATTTTTTATACAAGTCTTTAACAAGTCTTGCTTAGGGAATTCTGGGAAAGAGCATGTGGGTACCCTTATTGTATAGTTACATAAATTAAGTGGAATCAACTTAAAAAAACAGCTGTATGCATTTTTGTAGGAAATTGAATTCAATCAGGAACCATTTTTTATTTGTGGTGAACACCAAATCCAAATCCTTATCAGGTTCAATACGGTAATAATTTTAATAAAAGTTTGTTTTTGATTGTGAACTATTTGATTGAACACTGGGAGGTTAAGGATCTATGCCTTACCTCCCTTTCTTCAGTCATTTCTGTGGAGCCAGGAACAAAGATAAAAGAAACTCACTTTTTGCATCATCCACCGTGGCCGCACTGAAATTCCCGACCGTTTCCTGGTTCAGTTCAACTAAGTTTCTTTCATCTTTGTTCCTGGCTTCACAGAAATTGATTGAAGAACAGTAGGTAAGGCATAGATCCTTAACCTTCCGGTCTTCAATCAATACATTAAAGGAATAGTTTGCATTTCCAGTGAATTATTTCTTTAATGATAGTATCTAATTAAATATAAAGTATATATTTGAACCATTTTCTTAAAGAAATATATCTTTATTTGTTGAAGAGTCACCACCTGGGGGTACAGAAGCAACTTCAATAAGTGCCTTGACCTGGGACCGAACCAATTTTTTGCAGTCATTGTTACTTTTAAATGGAACAGTCAGTGAAAATATCATTGTTTTTAAATTCTTAGTTTCTATAACACATACCTAGTTATTCTACATAAAAAAAAATCCGTAGGGTTTCATACACTTTACTATGCTTTGCTGTATTCAGTGAGCTTCCATTTCAGGTTCTGTAACAGTCCTTCTTCCTCCTAGGATGCACACCACCTAACAGTAATTTCTACTGATTGGCCGTTGGATGTGTCAAATATGCTCAAATCTCTACTGCTAAACTAACTCAGGGACTGAGTCCAGGGCAAGACCATAATGGATGCTATTAAGGGGTTCTGCAAACAGGAATCATGGAATGGGAAAAGCATTTGTATTTTCACTGAACTTTAATTGGGGAGATAAAAATAAATCCCCAAATGTACCTTAAGCTAGGTACACACCTAGCGATTTTTCCTCCTGAACGACTGTTCGATACTTTTATTTATTAATGCTAATTTATTACACATAGAGGGGGAGATGCAATAATTACCTTCCACCCACCTCTTCTTTTTCGGTTCTCGTGGTGCACTACTCACCTGAGTTACTGCATCGCTGGATTACAGCAGGTAAGGAGTGCGGAGGTAATGCCTCTATTTTGTGCCACATATTACATCTCTCCCAGAGTTCTTCTGAATCATTTAACCCAAATTTAAAAACATAGATGCCGATGTTAACTGTGCATAGCCATTTACTTAACAAATGAGGTGGATGGGTGCTGTCACAGTGGATGGCTTGGGGCAGCTGGTGTTTCCCTTTGTCTCATTTACAGAGGTGCAATTGTACATCACATGTTAATTATTATCTCAGCTTACTAGGGATTTTAGTAGGAATTTTTAATATGAGTTGACATTGTCTCTTTAAAAATCATTGACCAGACAACTGAAATGTGTATTGGTTTGCTGTTACATGGTGGAAATTCTCGTTGGAATAGTATTCTAGAAATGTATGTAATCCTGATTGTCACTTTCAAGTGAAGCTCATATAGTTTTCATTTTTCAAATAAACTTTTATTTATAAAGTAGCAACATGATCTGGAACACAGCCCAGAGGGGGGAAGGCTGGGAGTGTAAAAACATGCAAGTGCTTAAAATCTAATTTGTAAACAATGGTGTAAAAGGCAGCCTTATTCAGTAGTTAAGTGATGGTTTAAAGCTGGGTACACACAAGGCAATTTTTTCGGGCAAACCAACCGATATTTTCCTATATTGGTCAGGAAAATACATTGGGGTGTGTGCCTCTGCTGGCGAACCAATGTCTGTCATCCATTCACCTAGATCGGGCAAACAGTCGATCGGACGTGGTGATTTGTGATTTGTCCCGATTGCTCGCTTGTGGTGAACGATTGTTTGGGCGAATTTGCCCATATGTACCCAGCCTAAAGGAAAGATAGGTAAAAAATAAAGTGTAGTAACATGATTTTCACACCTATTCAGGGCTAATAAAAATCAGGTGGTGGTGCCCTTGGCTCCAATTGGTCTTAATGTAAGGGCAAGTCCATCGCTCAAATGAAAAATTTTATATAGGTTAATTACCTCCCAAACCCTAAAACTGCAGCATTTATAAAACTGAAAAGATACAAGACTAACCTGAAATGCCTGCAGGGAGATTCACACTGAGGTGCAAGCTTTTTGGGCAAATATCAGAGAGGCCTCTGGTAAATTGGTTTGCAAATTTTATGCAAATAAGAGATTGAATTTGTTCATGGGTGGCATTTGTTTTAATGAACATGTTATCTAATTCCTAAATAGATAGTATAGAGGAAGGTTGACCTAAGAGAAGATTTGAGATCTTGTGTCCATTGTGCCCAAACATAGCGACTCTACTGTCAATAATCTGTTCAGTAACAGCTCTCACTAGGGATAGTGTCAGATTTGTGTCCCTTGTTAGATGCACTGGCTACCACTTTGAAACACAAACACAGACATCTGTGTTTAGATACATGCCACATGGTATGTGTGGTTACTATTGAAGTGAAGGGGTGCTAATCAGGGTGCTTAACTGGGGCTCAGCTTGGCGCCTTCCCCTTTTTGAAAACACTCTTCGAGAAAGTTCCATGATTAAAGGAAGATCAAAGTCTGGAAAGGAGAAATAAGGGATTTGGTTCTAATGTCACAAGGAAATGATTGGATTTTAGTTCAAGATGCAATGAAAGGAATAAAAACACATGTAAAGATGGTTGTATTCTTCCTTAAGTTATTACCTTGTGCTGTGCTGCCAGCAAATAAGCACTCGGGAGTTAAGTGCAGTATAAAAGCATGGCTCACTATTCATATTCAAGGGGAAATGTGAATAAACAAATTGTGATTTTCCATTATCTTTCAGTGGCTGCTTTAATTAATACGGATATGCTGATGACCTTCATATGATTAACAAACCCACTTTATATGCCATAGATGTTCAATGATTGTAAAAAGCAAGACACTGACTGAAAATAATGTAACATTGCATGACTGTGCCTCAATTCTGGGAGTGAGGTTTATTTCTTTGATTTTTGGGATACTGTATTTTATGCCATGAGCATGTAAAGTACTTTGTGTTAAGAAGGCTCTGCTGCTGTTCAGTGGAGGGCATTTTGGGCCTGTTAAGCCCATCTAACCACAAACATAGTAACTAAGCATCCTATGAAAGTAAAGAAGCAAGTCAGCAGTCCTCCCGGTAATCTTGTAAAAAAACAATTCTCACTAGCTAGTAGATTAGATGAACTGTTGTGAAACACTGCCACCTGTGGGCTGCACACCCTCCTCAAATGTAATGCACAAATTATAAGACAATTAAAGAGAATACGCATTTTAAAATGGCATTATATTGATATATATATCTTATTTTAAAGAACTAAACAATTTATCTATGTATTGCTTTGTTTATTGTGTTAATGCATTGTACTAAAAGGTGTCTTTACGTTTTGCGTTTGTTACAATGTTAAAAAGGGCTAATGTAATGACTAATTGTTCTCCTTTTTATATGGTGAAGCTGGTTTAGGTACCCACTGCATGCTATGGTCCAATATGTTTTACTGAATTTTAATACAGTATATGAATTGAATATTTATTATGTTATTATTTGGTAGTAGGAATCTGTAACTTCCTTTAACCCAGGGTTGGACAAATCCCTCCCAAAGAGTGTAAATTTATTTACTTGGTCTGTAACTTTGACAAACTATATATCTACATCTGTAAAGAGGAAATTTTAATAATGTCCAAGTTGAAATTCTTATAAAAGGGGAGCAAATCTATAGAGCATATTCATAACGGGATGTTTTTAGCTGTATTATAGGGGTGGCAAACTTTCAGCGTGTTATTTTCAGCTATGTGAAATGCAAGGGTAATTGTGCAGATTATGGTGAAATGATGAAATAAACAAGTGCAGCCAGAACATTTCCTAATGCCAGATCAGGGCATGATAAAGTTCTAGAGGTTTAAAGGGAAAGTTCAGTGGAAAATCTAATTATTTTTAAAATGATTAGTTTACGGTACAATATACATACCCAGTTATTTTACATATTCTCTTTCATTTTGAAAATCAGTTGAATTTTTTTATCCCTTGATATTCAATGCTGTTGATATTAGTGATCTGACATTTCAGCTTCTGTAATGGCCCTTCTTCTTCCCAGAATGCACGCTACCTTGGAATGTTCCTAACAGTAATTTCTACTGATTGGCTGTTGGATGGGTCAAACATGCTCAGATCTCTACTGAGCAACTGAATCAACCCAGGCGCTGGATCAAGGGCAAGACCATAACAGTCTCTATTAGGGGTCCTGCAAACAAGAAGTCAGTATTTCGTAAGCATTTATTTATTCACAAATGCTTAAAAGTATATGTATTTGCACTGAACTTCCCCTTTAATACAGCAGGAGGATTTTTTTAAACTTATGTTAAAAGACTACTATATTGTTCAAGTTCTATTTTAGTGAAAATGTGGATGCTCGTGTATAAAACCTACTATAGCTCCTTTAGGGAAGATTTTCTAATGTGCGTCAATTTATAGCCAAACATTCCACAGAAAGGGGGACAGCATAGAAAAACATTTTTTTTTCTATTATATAAAAATGAGGTGATCTATTAGAACGTTTGGGCCTGGCCTGAGGGTGCTTGCAACTGCAGATGTTTGAAAACTACAACTCCCAGCAACTAAGCAAGCATGCTGGGAGTTGTAGTTTCCAAAACATCTGGAGTGCCAAGGAATTGAGTGTTACTGTATGGGATAGCTGTCTATTTAAAAGGCAACTAATGCCTTATAAATACAGAAACAGGAGGATGGTATCTATTGTTAAAAAGATTGCCTTCTGATTCCGTATTGTTTTGAGGCTTTAGTTGCCCTTTAAATGGACAGCAGCATTCCCATACAGTAGTCCCAAACAGTAATAATTACACTGGATTTGGCTATTACTGTATGGGACTACTGTAATTTTGCTGTCCATTTAAAGGGCAACTAAAGCCTCAAAACAATGCAGAGTCAGAAGTCAGTAGTGGTCATGATTTCTACCCTCGACTTATCAATTTTTATAGTCAATTATTTTTTACTGATTTTGCAGGTAAAAATAGGTACCTCGACTTATATTCGGGTATATACGGTAATCTCTTTATAAGAAGCACAACTTTATTGCTTTCTGTATAATAAGATAAAATGAAGTAGAATTAAGATCAGCCTATCGGTCTGTTCCTTCCCAACAGTCCCAGTTCTTGTGCAGCCTGGCAGCGCCCCCGGGAATTTGTCCACTCCTGGCTTTAAAGGTGTTGAAAATCTAGTAGGCAGAATTCATTTTTATAGTTTATACCGGGGATCATACGGTGATCCATTTTCATATTTAATACCTCCATAATTATTATTATTATATTGGATTTATATTGCACCAACATCTTCTGTAGTGCTTCACATTTACACATTTCATATTTGATACCTCCATAATTATTATTATTATATTGGATTTATATTGCACCAACATCTTCTGTAGTGCTACACATTACATTGTATACATTCACATCAGGCTCTGCCCCGAAGAGCTTACAATCTAAGCAAATTTATTTGACACATACAACCTATCAGTATATCTTTAGGAATTTGGAGGAAACAAGAGAGCACGGGGAGAACATACAAACTCCTTGCAGATGTGCCCTAAGGTGGATTTGAACTTAGGACTTAGCACTGCAAGGCTAGCCACTGAGCATCTCTACTGCCCTACTATAAAAACTAGAGCAGATTCTGAGAACTAACTGTTTGCACACAATATTCCCTCTCTATGTATTTAAATTGAAGATCCAATTAGGCAGTGTCTAGCTGATTGTTACCTTCGAATTTATAATGTTTACTTATTGTACCTTTTATTTTAAATATATATTATAGAAAATAGTGTGGCAGGTTTTAAATTACATTAAAAGCAAAGTCTATTAAAAAGTGTTCATGTTTTATTATTTTAGATCAAGGTGGGGGGGTCTGTCAGAGAGACAAATGAGAAAGTTATGAATATCCACAAATGACTTTAAATTTACAGAAAACAAATCCATTTTATTCTCTCTCACATACTGTATGCCATTTCCTGCTGTTACTTGTCCATGATCGTATACTTTGCTATGTATGTGGGAAGTAGAATGGTATTGAGACAGGGTAAAATATCTTTGGGCACCTGTAGTAATACTAGGAAAGAACAAATAGTTTTTGACATAAGATGTCAGAACGAAAACTACAGGAGACAATGTGAACTTTGAACTAGGTAATGTTAGGTTCAATACGAATCCCCCTAAAAAATGAGCAGCCTAAGTTTGGCTTATCAAATCTCTAGGCGTATTGATTGCTGGGATGTGCCCTGCCCTGCATTGATGAGCTTGCTGTTTTTTTTATTAAATTTTAATAGATGGACAACTAGTTTTGTTTTTTAAGAGTTCGATTCCCAGGTGCACACGGAAATGCGCAAGTTGTAATTGGTGTTGTTTTTTGTTTCCTGTGGTAACGGCGTTGGTCACCCGATGGGAATGCTGGTTTGTGCAGGCTAAGAAATAATAAGGAAACTTGTCCTTGTGTCCCTGCCTGTCACTCCTGTCATCATGAAGCACTTCATTCTCCTAGACCCTGTTAACACTCCACAGGATGGCACTACACAGCTTCAGTTTCAGATTGTAGATATCCTGCTCACATTACAGCACACGCTACACAGTATCTCAGTTACATGCTGCATTTGGATATAAATAAAGTACCAAGCCACTGGCCTTGTTTGAAGAAAAAATGTCTTCGTATACACCATGTTCTTGTTTATTGATTTTAATACAGTTTCTAACATTTATTGGGGCTTGCATGCAAATCACCATTAGGCAGATTCTACCCTCTAAACCATAAATAGCTCAAATCGGTGTAGTAGGGAATGGTTTAGTAATGTGATACCCTTTAAATCGCAAACTTTCAAGAATCCTTCGCTCTCTTCTTCAGGCACAGAACAAATAGTCCTCGAAAGTTTGCAATTTCTAAAAATGTTTATTTAGCCAATAAAAGATACTGCTTTACTAAACCTTTTCCCATTTCAATTGTGGCTATCAATGTACAACCCTCTCGTACAATACTGTGTGGAGGCAGCTTAACAACATTTTATGATGTATGATAATTTTGTCTATGAGTAAAGAGGAAATGTGGTCCAAAAATGACTTAAGGTAAATTGATAGGAATTGCTCTCCTGAGAATTTTTGCAATATATTTTCATTGTTTATTTTGCGTAGCTTTGAAAATATATATTTTTTTTTGTGTGATATGGCAGCAGCATCACCAGGTCCCCTGCACTTTCTGCTCTGAAACCATGTTCGTGGATGACAGTCAATCTGCCCTATGTCTCCTCCTCCCCATGCAGCCCCCCTCCACTTGCAAGCCCCCCTGGTCCCTCCCACTCATGGACCCCATGGCCCTTCCATTTGCGGGCCCCCTTGGCCCCTTCCCTTACAGCCCCATATAGCCCTGCCCACTCGCAGGTGCCTTAACCCACGGGTGCCATGGTACCACCCACTCGTGGGTGCTGTGGGATACTCAGACCCCTACCCCCACAGAAAACTGTGTGAAAACAGCCTTTTGAGGCAGAGTGAGAATTCTGCCTGAAAAGGCTGTTTTCACATAGAGGGAGGATAGGGCTGTAGATTATTACCTTCTCTTCTCCCCTCTCTTCACACAGCTGGGAGGGGAGGGACTTCCCATCCTGTCACTGAAGTCTGAGGCTGTGCTCGCTGGCGGAGAGGTGGAGGAGCAGCCTTAGGAATGTCACATGTCAGCCTCCCATCCGTTAACTTTCAAGTCAGTAATTTCTGTTGTTTTTAGAAGAGGTGCTCTTCTCTTTTCATATAAAAAACATACAAGATACGCTAAGAGCTCACCAGTGAAGAGACTAGATTGGTACCACACCGTCAGACACAAATTTCGTGAAACATTGTGTGTGTGCAAGTGTTGTGCCAATAAAATTTAGTTACTGCTCTTGGAGGATCCTTTTTGTTTTGTTTTATATATACTAGCAAACTCCACAGTGCACGCACCCCCCATTCCCCCCGCGCATCCCTCCACGTGCACCTCCGCTATCCATCCCACATTAAGACGCGGCACTTGAGCAAATATACAGCCCTAGGTTAGTATATAAGATATCTGAGTATAAGTCGAGGTACCTTTTTTTACCTCAAAAATGAGTTAAACCTGATTAACTTGAGTTGAGGGTAGAAATTATGACCACTAATGCTTTCTGAACTGGGGAGCTCTGGGGGGAGGTGGGGTGCAGTGCTTGCCACTGCAGATGTTTGGAAACTATAATTCCCAGCAACTTAAGCATGTTGGGAGTTGTAGTTTCCAAACATCTGGAGTGCCAAGGAATTGGGGGTTACTGTGTGGGGTTACTCAACTAATGCACTTCTATTGTTACAGATTGCCTTCTGATTCTGTATTGTTTTAAGGTTTTAGTTGCCCTTTAAATGGACAGCAGAATTACAATACAGTAGTCCCATACAGTAATAGCCAAATCCAGTGTGGCGATTACTGTATGGGAACTCTGCTGTCCATTTAAAGGGCAACTAAAACCTTAAAACAATACAGAATCAGAAGGCAATCTTTAACAATAGAAGTGCATTAGTTGAGTAGCCCCACACAGTAACCCCCAATTCCTTGGCACTCCAGATGTTTGGAAACTACAACTCCCAACATGCTTAAGTTGCTGGGAATTATAGTTTCCAAACATCTGCAGTGGCAAGCACTGCACCCCACCTCCCCCCAGAGCTCCCCAGTTCATTACAGGAGAGGGACTTGCCTGTATAATCCAGTAATCCAAAAGAGAAGAGAGTGCGGGAGACTCTACATACTAATCCAGAAATCTAACTGCTGCAGTCAATCTTCGGCTCCGCATCCACTGTTCTAACACCTGACGTCACTACTCGGCTCTAGCAAGTGAGACCTGAGCCGATTATTGTTGTCAGCGGCCAGATGAGTGGATGTGGAAGTGAACGGCAGCCACTTATACACCATATCTGGATATATATACCATTATCTATTATCACATATATACCATTATCTGGATAATTGAGATAATCTACTAAAATAAACTGGCTGAAGTAAATGTTTTTTTACCAAGTGTCAATCTTGGAAAAGATACTTGTAGGGAGGTGAAAGAACGCTAGTACATATTACTTACCTGCCTGAGATCCCGCAAGATTCACTGCATTGCGGTCTGGTAAGGATCGCCTGCTTACTCCTCCATATAAAAGAGGTTAAGTTTTGCGTAACATAGTACATATGCTTGTGAAGGTTCTCATTCATCCAGGTCAAGGTATATCTGTTGCATTCAATTAAAGTGAAGTCCAGTTGATCCAATTGAATACAACAGATATAACATAGTACATAGTTTTCTTTATTGTTTTGGTTGCCTTTTTAAAAAATAACTTTTATCAACAGTCGTAGAAAAAAACAGAGATCATTTGTGGTATTTTGGACGTATGAGTATTTCTATTGTTTATGTCCATTATAAGTTCGGACATTTTTCCTTATCTTCAGGAAATGTTGGATAAGTCTTTCATAAAGGTGTAGCATCAATGGGTTTCCTTGGATCTCTTTGTAGGTTTAGACATTGTTTAATAGCGTTCGTAATACTAATCAGTAGATTATCTGGGACTGTAGTTAAAACGTGACATTTTTGTTTTCTGGTTATATGATATCAAATGTATTGTTGTGTATATATATATAGAAATATATAGAGATAGGAACAGAAGAAACCAGAAAAAATAAAACATGCAGTAAATTCAAGGGGACTAAACATCTCTATTTGGTATGGAATGGGGGGATACCGTGCATCTGGTCTCCAGCATCGGGGGTCGCAGCACCATTTATGTTACACCCATCAGCATGTCCCAAGGGGCCCACACCATAACATATTTATCCATATTATCACAGACCAGTGTGGTTAGTTTTTCCATACTTTTAATTTTGTCCATGGATTGGAGTAAGTTAGGTTAAGTGGGGGGGATGCTTTTGCTTCCAGTGTCCTGTGATTAGACTTCTAACCGCTACTTGTATGTAAGTACATAGTTTGGTGGAGGTTCTACTGAGACCTCTTAATGAGAGTCCTAGGACCCAGTGTATGTGCTCCATAGGTGGGTTAAAACCAAGTCGAGAGTAGACTAATCTAGCTGCTTGGGACCTGGTTTCTTTAATGTAGAGGCACTCCCACATAATATGTATGAGAGCCTCTCTCACCACACCCCCTCCAACACCTATCTGTAGTGTCTGAACAGATTTTGTGTAGCCTTTCAGGGGTGTAATACCATTCTAGCATCACTTTGTAGGCATTCCCTTTATAAGTTGTACAGATAGAGGATTTGGCTGCTGTTTCCCAGATAGAGGCCCGGTTTTCTTTTGTAATTTCTCTTTGTAGTGTGTTCTACCAATGGGATATATATTTATGTATAAGCTGGGGTTCTGTTAGAGCAGGTATTGTCAGCAGTTGATGGAGACCAGACATCAGTCCTAACATAGTACATAGTTTTCTTTATGGGATTTCCTTACGGGTTTATGGCTTACGAGTTTAGCAACTTTCATGTGTCGTGGGGGTGGCAGATAGTTGGCTGTAAATAATGTAGAAAATTGTGGGGTGATATTTGATCATAAGTATTTCATAGAGTCCCTGTTTCCAGGAATAAAGGAAATGTTGTTTTAGTGTTGTTAGAGCTGCTGGGGGAAGATTGATAGGCAGAATATCTGTACCAGTGCTGTTTGCAGTCTGAAATAAAGGCATTCAAATAAGAAATCGGTGTCTCACTCAAAGGTCTGGATCCATGATGGTGGGATTGTTGCACTTGCACTGCAAAAGCACACCAGTTTATGCTCAATTTTGGTAACCCTTAAATGTAGCGGTCGAATTTGGTAGCCCTGAAATGTATTGTCCGATAACCCTCACATGTAATGGACGATTTCGGTAACCCTCGAATGTAGCGGTTGATTTCAGCAACCCTCCAATATATCGTTTTATTTCAGTAATCCTCGAATGTATCTTTCGGTAACCCCCAAATGTAGCGGTGGATTTGGGTAACCCTCAAATGTATTGTTCGATTTTGTTAACCCTCAAATGTATCGTTCAGTAATCTTTGAATGTAACGGTTGATTTTGCTAACCCTCGAATGTAACAGTCGATTTAAGAAACCTTCTAATGCAATGGGTGATTTCGGTAACCCTCAAATGTTTTGTTCTGTAACCCTCAAAGGTATTGTTTGGTAACCCTCGAATTGGCCATAACCCTCGAATGTAGCGTTCAGAAACCCAACAATTGCCCAATCGTGGGGGAAAGAAGTGTTTAAACGTATTTTGCTGATATGTACAAGTTCCCCAGACCATTTCACAGTTTTTGGATTATTTTCTCTCGTTGATTAAATGGGTTTGTTTCCGAACTTTTACTGATGTATAGAAAGTACATTAAACTAGAGAGTCAGCTTCAACCATCCAGGCCACACAGGAGAAGCTGTCAGCTCATGTAGCCAAAAAGGCAAGTATCAGTAGGTTAGGACCCAGTTAAAGAAAGCAACCTTGACGTGGTGACTGGGCTTAAAATAATTTGCCCAACTTATTGAACTAATTGCTTGTATTTATCCAGGGTGTAGCAGACTGTTTGTAGTAGCAACCTTATGGAGGTAGCCAATATGCAATTAGAATTGTTTGTGCACTAGAATTCTGTTTTTTGTATGTATTATATTTTTGGTCTCTAGTTGCACTTTAATATGGATGTACAACAGCCCAATTTTCTATATATTGTGACACACAGCCAGTCATGTTGCATTACTTGATCATTCAGCTACCGTATATACTCGAGTATAAGCCGAGGTTTTTAGGTTTAAAAATCAACCTAAAAACCTTGCCTCGGCTTATACTCGAGTCAATACTAAACTTACCTTCATTCCGCGAGTCAGCAAGGAAAGCTGGCACTTCCCAGTAGTTCTTCACGGGTGCGTGATGATGTCATCGCGCATGCTGACGGGATGACGTCATCGCGCAGCCGTGAAGCAGTACTGGGAACTGCCGTCTCTGCACAGAGTGAGCGGCAGCCGGCAGAGACATGAAGACTGAAGATGAAGGCCAGGTACGGTAAGTGAGCTGGGGGGGGGGGACAGTATGCCATACAGTAACCCCCAATACCTTTCTACTATAGGTGGTTGGAAACTACAACTCCCAGCAACTAAAGCATGCTGTATTAGGGTTACTGTATACCCTCGGCTTATACTCGAGTCAATCATGTTTTTCTGATTTTGGAGGCAAAAATGGGTACCTCGGCTTATACTCGGGGCGGCTTATACTCGAGTATATACGGTATTCCAGAAAAATCCAAGGTATAAAGTGAAGATAAAAGTAATGATAAAAGCTGGTAAGGGTGGTGGTGAACTATTGATTTTGTATTAATATGGTATCAATGTGGCATTATTGGATCTGACATCATTCTAAAACAAGGGTGGAAACACCGCAGTAATGAATGAAGCTGAAAATGGATTGTTAGTTTGGCACCGTTGCTGCTATAAAGACTGTGACCCAATACAGGTGATAAAGGAAAACTAAAGCACGAACATATGCGGATTTCATGCAGTTCCTGAATTACCCGAATTGCTGTAATTCCATCCCCCCCCCCCCCAATATATTATTATTGCAATTAACTGTAAGAGAATTCAGAATTCCCATAAGTGGAGGTTATTTTTACAAAACAAGTTTGTATTTTCTTCACTGGCACCAGCACAGAGAAATATCATCCTAGTGGTAACCATTGGTCCTACACAATAAGAGCCACAGAGTATTGTTGTATGATTCAATAGACAGTGGGTGTGTTAAGTGATCACCCCCCTGACTTTTGCTTGTGTCAGGTCCCATTCCAACAATTGGGCTTTAAGTTTTTGTGGCGCACTCCTACTCCCCATGGCAGATCTGGGAGCTATGATTACACTTATCTGACACTTTCCTTACCACAACACATAATGTCACCTACTACTACTGCAAAGAACACTACAAACAGGGAAGAATTAACAGTACAAAAACAGCCAGAAGGACCTTCAGAACCATAGCTGGCGAGGAATAATAAGAATATTTTAATTGAGAAAAGTATTGCAATTGTGAGCTGGGGGGGGTCCATATGGTTTGAAAGAATTTGTGTGTGGGTGATGGAATTGCTCTTTAAATACTCTGCTAACTTCCAGTCCTGCATAAACATGTTAGTAGAATGACATTCCTGCCTGGACTGGAGGCCTTCTGCCTGCACCAGACTGGACATGTAACCATGACATCACCTCATTTTTATTGCTGTATGTTACCAACAAAATATAATTGTGTTTATTTTACTATAAATGGGGACCAGACAGGGGCAGGGCCGGATTATCCACAAGGCACCCGAGGCAAGTGCCTGGGGCCCGGATGTCAGGGGGGCCCGTCGGGAGCCGTCCAGGGGCCCCAGTATGTATCTGCATAAAAAATGTGTACTGTACAATATTGGGCAATTAATTCTTTATTTACCCCATAGCGCGTGCGTGCGCAGCGTTTGATTGATTGCTGGGATCCAGACAGGGGGCCCGGCCGCTGACATCCAATAAGGAGGAGGGAGGACTCGGACTGTACAATCATTGGTGGTTCAGTTCGTCTGGGCGGGCGGCTGTCGGCGCGCAGCACATCATCGCTGATGTGCGCCTGCGTGCCTTGCGTAAGAACAGACTGCTGAGCGCGCAGGCAGGAGAAGAGGCGTGCCGCGTAAGTTTGCGTAATGCAAGGCCGGGCCCTATGCTGAGCCTGAGTGTGAGACAACACTGTAACTGTAAGTAAACTTCCAGACAGTGTATTCCAATTTCCAACTGAACCATATCTGATGATCTGATCCTCAAACCTCAATAATAATGTGAAAACCCAACTACTGTCTTTCATCAGTGGGGGAGTGGGGTAATGGGGTTGGTTATAAGACCCTGGGTGTAAGACCCTGTGTATAGGATCCTGTGTATAAGACCCTGTGTATAAGATCCTGTGTATAAGACCCTGGGTGTAAGACCCTGTGTATAGGATCCTGTGTGTAAGACCCTGTGTATAAGACCCTGGGTGTAAGACCCTGTGTATAGGATCCTGTGTATAAGATCCTGTGTATAAGATCCTGTGTATAAGAGTAGCAGGATTGCTGGGTCTACTCTCAGACCTGCAGGATTATCCTATTTGGTTCCTCTGGAAGCTGGTGACTGTCTGAGTTTAAAATATCCCTGTTTAAAGATTCTATATCCACTATATCCACACATAGATACACACACATAATTTCCATTGTGCACCAACGGGCACGCTATTGCTAGTATATTACTATTATTTGTTTGTTTCTTTATATGTAATTATAGGTACTGACCACTAGATGCCAGTATAGAGATCATTTTAATGACTCATTGAATGCTTTCAATTTCATTTTCCCAGAAGTCCCTGACTGTGATTTTTCTATCTATCCCGTGATAGAGGGTAAGTGACCATTAGAGATAATTTAATGCCACAAACTGATAAACATATTGTAATAGTTACTAACACTTGTATTATTTATCAATACCCATCTCAGAGAAATGTGTGTATACAGCACTGTACCTTGTGTAATAGATTATAATCTGATTATATTGTGTAATAGAAAAAATAAGGATTATTTTCCTGTATATCCTATCCCTTCACTACAGCTAACTCCAACCACTCCACGGCCTAACCTCCCTTCAATGTCTACTCCCTCCATCTATACCCCTACCACCACACTGTCTAACCTCCCTTCATTGTTCACCCTCCATCTATACCCCTACCACTGCACTGTCTAACCTGCCTTCATTGTCTACTCCCTCCAACTATACCCCTACCACCACACTGTCTAACCTCCCTTCATTGTCTACTCCCTCCATCTATACCCCTACCACTGCACTGTCTAACCTCCCATCATTGTTCACCCCTCCATCTGGGGGTTTGCTAGTATATATATATATATATATATATATATATAAAAGTCACAAAGAATCGACTGCACTCCAATTAACTTAGATACTTGCCCGGGTGCTGTCCCAAAACATACATGAGTCCAGAAATTATCGACGCACTCACAGGTCTTCCATCATGGCACAAACTTTTTTTATTCACAGGTCAACATGTTTCGACCACACCTGGTCGTCATCAGGACATATATATATATATATATATATTGATATTACTGCTTTTTCCTGTTTTTATATATATATATATATAATATATATTTCTCTATCCCTTTCCCTTATATTATATAAATATATTTATATCTCCATTGGAGATTGCATTGAGTTTTTAGGAGCTACCAATGTGGTGGGGGGGATAGTACACATAGGAAAGGTGTATATGTTTGTGTGTACTATCTCACTGTTACCATTTAAATGACCATCAGTAAATGTATATAACATTTAGCACAAAATATACAAAATACATAAACTTAATTACAGAGCTGAAATCCCTATTTTAAAATGGAATGGTCAAATGGCAGCTTAAACCACACCCCTGTGTCTGCTCCACGTGAAAGTGTTATCCAAAAAAAGTTTTTGTCTGCTACACAGGATGTGATGTGTATTGTAATAGACATATACATCAAGGCTCCTTATATACCACCTCCAGCCTGCAGGTGGTGTCAGTGAGTAATAAAATACAAGACATCCCTGCTCTCTATGATAGGAGGAGAGAAAGTGAAAGTGGATTGTGGTGTGTGCTTTGGAGTGATATTGGCTGCAACACAAGATCCTGTGTATAAGTTCCTGTTACCATCTGTTGGTAGGACAGATTATTTTACAGACAATTTACCTTTTTGGATACAAACTCTGAGGCAACAGATAAGTGTACACCAACATACAAGGACACACTATACAGGCCTGGTCAATATTCAAAGTGGTGCACCATAGACAGGGACACCCCTGATTACTGCACATGTTATGTGGGAACCTGTTTATGTGCAATGTCTGCTTTGTGCCAGACCACCAAAGTAACCCACTGTGTGCCGTGCTACCCATAATCCTTCCATAAAGCAGTGATCTGGTACAAATTGGTGGCAGCGCTGCTGGTAATACCATTTATTCTCCCTGTTTTCTTTGTATATTTGTTCTCTGTATTAAGCTATGCAGGCTGCTACTGATAGTATTGATTTAAATCCTCCTGTCCTTGTACCTGCAGATTAAATTCCCCAGTTAGACTCAGTAGCTCTTCCAGGCCCAATTGCCAAACCTATTTTTAAATCTACATAGTAACATAGTAATTAAGGTTGAATAAAGACATACGTCCATCAAGTCCAACCTATTCGGCCTTTTTTTTTTTTTTTTTAACCCTACCTAACAGTTGATCCAGAGGAAGGCACAAAAAAAGATCCATCTAAAAAAAAGGGGGGGGGATTCCTTCCTGACTCCAAACGGCAATCGGAAAGTATCCCTGGATCAACCAGATCTATATGCATTAATACCAGTAATTATCAATATTTTTTAGTTTTAGAAACGTATCCAGGCCTTTTTTAAAGCTATTCAATGAACTTGCCATTACCACTTCTGCTGAAAGACAGTTTCACTGTTCTCACTGTAAATAAACCTTTCCTAACCTGAAGATGAAACTTCTTTTCTTCCAACCTTAACATCTGATCCATTTGATGGGGTAACTAGGAGTTGACTGATTGGCTAGAACAATTTGAATTGGCAGCCACTATTAATTGTTGGGATGAAGGTGCTCGCTTGCAAGTCCTTAGCCTTTTGCTTAGTGGTAAAGCCAGGCAGGTATACCAAGGATTTACTGTAATACTGAAATAAAAAGCAGTTATCAGTTGTTAAAAATTGCTCTGAATCAACTTTTTTTAATTAGATCTGTATAAGAGTATATAAAGGAGAAATACATTTCTTTAGCTAAACTGGGAATGAGAAATGTTTGTTTATACATTAGATTATTAGGGCAATGCTATTACAATAACATGATGCTATGAGGTACCTTCTGTTATAATATATGAGGTACCATCGCCACTTGCCGTGGTGAATACTAATAAGTATTAACTTAGCATGTTTAGTTTCAACCACACAGTGTAGCAGGATTGCCTGGGTCTACTCTCAGACCTGCAGGATTATCCTATTTGGTTCCTCTGGAAGCTGGTGACTGTCTGAGTAACAGTTTAAAATATACCTGTGTAAAGATTCTATATCCACTATATCCACACATAGCAAAACATACACACACATAATTTCTATTGTGCACCAATGGGCACAATTCTGCTAGTATGTAATATATATATTACACTATATCCTGTCCCTTTAAGGTGTTTGGATAGGGCACTTGTACCTTCTTTTTACTTAGTATCTCTTTTAGAGCACGTTGGCACTTTCCGTGTGGGTTTTTTACATTTAGTAGATACTTTTAAGATTTCCTATGTAATGTTGTAACTTATGTTTCTGGACCTTCTGCCAGATATAGCACATGACAATTTGTATCTTATCAGTCTGATTAATGTTTGAATATATAGTAACTATTGTTATTAGTTTTCTGGGCATTACGCCTATTATTAGCACTGTAGCACTTTATATATATTTTCTTGCACATGGTATTATTGCACTGAACTACCATATGGTTCTGTTTTGAACAGAGCTAATATAGCGTGTTTTTTTTAATTTTATATTTTAGCTCCATATTGTATGATGAGCACCACACAGGGGATAATGAAGCAACAATGGGAATGGAGTGTGGGTTGTTAAGAGTAAAGTAGGTTAATTGCTGTGTGAGCCACCTTTCCTTAAATCCAACAGGAAATGAGGTATCTGTAACCCTGATGACGGTCCCTGGTGGACTGAAACGCGTTGATTTGATGTGATCCAAATAAACTTTTACTACCCCGGAGTAAGCACCCTGGGTTGAGAATTTAGTAGATATATTATAGATATATATATATATATATATTATATATATATATATATATATATATATATATATAAAATCAAAGGAAGGACTGGGCACTCCAAGGTCTTAGCGATCCATTTATTAAACAGAACAAAGTTGGTATCACACCAACGCGTTTCAGCCCACCATCATCAACGGGCCGTCCTCAGGGTACCCTCCCAAATTGTGACGCGGCACTCGAGCAAATGCGTCCGTGCATATTTATTGCCCTAGGTTAGTATATAAGATATATATACAGCATATGTATAAATAGATACCTGTTTGGGCGAGTGACCTGGGGCTTCCTCTGCAGTGGTATATGACTAACGACATTTGCCACAATATATTCTCTGTTAACCACCATGGTGCTGATAATTAAAGGGCATGTCCACCCCAAAATTTAACTTTTGATATGTGGTAGGGCATGCTCCCCCAGCCCCAACCGCATTAATATAATTGTTAGAAAGTCCCCCGATTCTTACTTATGCCCTCTCTCCCCTGCTGCAGTGTTCAGGCCCTCTGCTTGCATGGAATTGAAAGCAGGGGGCGGGACCGCGCAGCCGCGCGTGATTGGCTGAGAGGCAGGGAGGGCTGCACTGAGCATGCCTCAACCTTGATGAGGTGAGGAAGTCTCAGGCACAGCATGAGTCACACACTGCTCCTACACAGCAGTTTCCTGGACTTTGAGGGGCACAGCAGGGGAAACTATTTGAGCAGGAATGTAAGGTAAGGATTGTTTAAAACTACTGATGTGGCCAGTAAGGGTTAAATTTTAGTTTTGGGGGTGGACATGCCCTTTAATATCAGCAGTTTTAAGTCATAATGTATTGCTGTACTTAATAGCAACACTTTTATTGTGTCTTTTTGATTCAGAGATTAATTAATGTTAAACCCCTCCATTTTTAGTTTCTGAAAAAAAATGTGTTTGTCTGGTCACCTGATCTAAGGCTTGACTAGGTCATTGAAACTTTGCCTTTTTTGGAAACCGTTTTGACCCGTTTATAGAATGGACAACCCTGGTTTCCAGCCACCTCTTGCCACCACTTTAAATTTCAGCATAGAAAGCCTTGGCCCTTTAGGTCTGTTATTGGGTGTAGAAGTCCAGCAAGAGGCGACTGGAAACTAATAAACTTGTTGCATAAAAGGCTTTGTACACATGACAATCATGTAAAGGATGGCGAAAGCGGCAGAATGCCCGTTTTGCTTGAAAATCACCGCTTGTGGATTTGTTCGATGGGGCGTCATGCATCAGACCATCCGGTGGATCGTACATGTGTATGATGGAGCATCACATCAGAGACTGAGTCAATAGCACATAATCCTTAGCTGATTGGTTGATATAGGTTGCTCAGTTTTTTCGCATCCATGTATATTCAGCGTTCTACAAATATGTTTTGTTTATTCAGAAGTTGGCCTTTCAAGGAAAAGCTTGCTTAAAGTGATTCCTGCAAATATAATCTACTAACTGGAGTTGAATGCCTTGGTATTTTGCCAACAGATCCTGTACAAGTTATTCTTTATATAAAAATAAAGTCAGATGACTAACTTCAAGTTTAGTTGATCTAAACAGTAATACATTATCTGCATAAAAGGAATAATTCACTTAAAACTAGCGATCCCTGCAGCGCACGCACCCTTCCCCACATGCACGCCAAACCCTCCACTGCACCTTAATCCCCCTCCCGGTGTTGTGGGGCGCTTTTGATGACTCATGGCGTGCACAGATGGGCCCAGCGTCTGTGCATTTTGACAGGTGTGTTTTCATATATGGATGGCTGAGTAAATGCTTTATCTGTTTTTTATGAAGTGTCAAGATACTTGTAGGAAGATGAAATCACGCTAATGCTCATTACTTGGCTGAGATCCCACAAGATTCACTGCACTCGCTCACCGGTAAGGATCGCCTACTTACACTTATAAATAAAAGAGGTTTTGGCTACATAGTGCATAGTTTTCATTATTGCATTGGGTGCCTGTGCTGTTAATACAAAATGCACAGGCCCGCTAATGCAGTGTAAAGCTTATGCTCACCTAATATTACATCTGATAGCATGGGTTTTACACTTACTTTGCTCATAGTGCCATAAATTACATCTCCAAATATTAAATATCATTAATATTTTGGCGTCCCAGGATGCATCTGAAGATTGCAGTCCAGTAAAATCAGAATTACACATGGCTTTCCTGCTTCTTTAAATTTCTCTATCCTTTGGAAGCCAGATGTATTTGCTCTTGATAATTCAGATTAGAGAACAGGTGGCAAGCCTTTAAATCCATAATGTGCCATCTGTATGGATGGTATGGGATTGCTGGGCTTTCATCCAGTATTCTGAACAAAGAATGCATCGTGGTATGCACAAAATAGACAGAGTTGCCTGGGTTCTGTACACATAGAAACCAATCAGCAGTTAGAATTAAAAGGAAGTTCAGTGCAAATACATAAGCTTTTCAGAAAAAAAGAGCAGTATTTTTTTTCCCAATGACCTTAAACTGCCCATTCACCATTTTGTCGTGTTATAAATAAATGTAACCGAAATACTGACTTCCGTTTGCAGGACCCCTAGTAGAGACCGTTATGGTCTTGCCCTTGACCCAGCGCCTGGGTTGATTCAGTTGTCAGTAGAGATCTGAGCATCTTTGACCCATCAACAGCCAATAGTAGAAATTGCTGTTAGGAACATTCCAAGGATGTGGGGCATCCTGGGATGGAGAAGAAGGGCCGTTAGAACCTGAAATGTTAGCTCACTAATGATCAACAGCAGGGAACAGCAAAGGGTATGAAATCAAATGATTTTTCAAAAATGGGAGAGTATATGTAGGATAAACTAAGAAAGCATTACACAAAACTAACAATTAACAAACATTGATAATTCCACTGAACTGTCCTTTTAACTTGGCTAGTGCAAATAGAATGCTGAAATCGAACATCGGTTGCTCTGTGTGTGTGAACACTTGCACACTTGGGTCTTTTCTATTAAAAGTGCTTTATTTACAATGCATATTGGCAATGTTTCGGTCCAGCGCCTATATAATATTCGAATACGTAATTGAAAACATGTGCTTTTGCCTACTGTTTCTACAAGCCTGCTGGTAGCTTTTTCTGTTTCTTACTGGAGACATGAGCATTTGTTGCCTCTATCTGTAAGAACTACACCGAAAGACTTCTGAAGGTAATAAAGGGAAGTTCAGTCCAAATACATATATTTTTAAGAAAAAAGGAGTAGATTTTTCAATCCTAATGACCTAACCTGTCCATTCAGCATTGTCTGTGTATAAAATAATGTTCTGAAATACTGACTTCTGTTGCAGGACCCCTAATAGAGACGTTGTGGTGCCCTTGACCCAAGCCCTTGTTGAGTGTTGATGTAGTTCAGTAGAGATTGAGCATGTTTGACCATCCAACAGCCAATCAGTAGAAATTACTGTAGTGACATTCAAGGTAGTGGTGCATTCTGGAAGAAAAAGGACCAATTTAGAACCTGAAATGTCAGCTCACTAATGTTCAACAGCAGGGAATAGCAAGGGATTAAATGCAACTGATTTTTCAAAGGGATGAGGATATAGAATAAACTATATAAGAATTTTAATATAAATATTATTAATAGATTCGACTTCTGCTGAAAAATTAAGCAAAAATTCATGTCAGAAACCACATTTGATACCCTGGCAAATCTGGGGTGGCTGATGGGCAAAAATATTAGGTTTTGTGTACCACACTTTTTTGATTAGGACTGGTGACACATTTTTTGCTTCCTTGTCTTCGGTACAGCTAGTATTAATAAATTTGGTGGCACCTTTATCTCAATACTTACGACTGATTGACTGGACTTATGACGGAGATCTTTTTTTTTTCTGGTGCTGCATTCATTATCACTCAAATGTTTAGTGCATCTCAGAAGTGAAGGAAAATTGAGCAACGCTAGTGGCAGGCCCCCTAAAATAGTGTTGGAAGGCAGTTCCCCCTTCGCCACTACTTTTAGAAGCAGCATAAGGTCCTACAAAGCCCACAATTTCTGCTATAATTACCAAACAAGCTTTTATCATTTGTTACACAGCCCAATCCCTCACCACTGTAGACACTTCCTCTACTGCAGTATGGTTAATTATGTGCCCAACCGCATAGAGACGGAAGCTGCAGAGGATTTAGCAGAGCCATGGGGGAGATACAAGTCTGTGTAATGTGATAGAAGCAGGTATAGTGAAATTTGTGGCTTGAACATATCATATATGTCTACCTACAGGCATTATTAGGTGTCGTTAGTTCTGCAGCCAAGCACACATGGCACATGTGCACAACACCTAATGATGTGGCCATGCAATATGGGTTAAATAAATGCTTTTGGCGGGAAGGTTTGTATAATCGAGTTTCCCATAAGAAACTTAATAAGAATAATTCAATGTTATATATTACGTGAGTTGCAGAAAGAGAAGTTTGATAACTGAGCGCTATAAACACCTCCTAAGCACTGCAGTGAAAAGGATACTGCAAAACCACAAAACCATTTTTATCTCCCCTTGGCACTTATTCATAGCGTCTGTGAGGATTTCTTCATGTTAAATTAGCGATGTCTCCCTAGTGGTATTTTAAACCACTCTTGGTCATTGGATACTGGCACAGAGCGAGGCTGGGTTAGAATGCTAGCAGTGTTTTCATATTCATTTCATAAAGTGCCACAATCATGTTAGTATTGATGAGACACTTAACACCAGACAGCATTTTTGACATAAAGAATCCATTGACTTGCTGCACCAATGTAATTTGATATAGATTCTTGTCTGTTTTCCTATGGTGAATTTGACTAGACACAGCTGTATCTAGATTAATATTCCTGAAGCAGATAGTAGGCAGTTCTGCCACAAAAAATCACATCACTTTGGTGCTCTTAAAGAAAACACATATCCATAGTCCACACCCATTTCCCTTAATAGACTGTTTATAACAGACTTTACCTGATACATTTATTTACTGGGAACTTATAAATTTCCACTATCCGAAGGATCAACAAACAACCTCCAACTGAGTACCCATACACGTGCGATGCTCGGCCATATGTATAGAGCTTTAATCAAAATAGTAACGATTCTTCTATGTAGTATCCAAGGCTAGACAAATGGCAGGAGCCAGGTAGCCAATGAACTTATAAATTTACACCTGGCACCAACCTTTTAAAGACTTTTTTAAAAATATATCTTAAAAAATTAGCAGGGAGATTCAATAAAAGTTTATCGTTAAAAATGGTGCTATATTTTGCCGGAACCAATCATATGTTACCTTTCAAATCTTAAATAAGATCTGTTGGTTGGGGTAAAATTAGCACCATTTTAAACTATAAGAACTTTTATTGAATCTCCTGTAGATTTGTTCTTGTTCTCAATGACAAATGTAATTTTCTTCCACTTAGTAAGCCACGCACTTAGACTGTGCTGTACACAGATAAAGGGAAATGAAGAAATTAGTAATCCTCGTATACCCATTTCTGAATAATTAATTTCTCAGCTCAGCACTATAGATCCAGAGAAAGGTTTGGTCCCTCCAAATCAAAAACACAAATCCACATTGCCAGTTCAGCCAATATGAGGATCAAATCTGCCATGCTGTAGAAATTTTAATGTTGGACCTAAAATTGTACAAATAATAATTCCTTTTATGCTGATATATTTGGCCGTAAAATGATTAAGTCGATTGGTTCAATGATCGTAGTATTTTCTTAAATTCTATTTAAATGTAATGTGCCCTCACAATATACGGCATTAGACATTAATTGCCAATGAATGTCGAACAATACAGTGTTTCCCTAGGGTCTTAGCCGGGCGGCCCACCCGGCTACTTTTCATGCCACCCGGCTGGAAAAAAATTTCTGAAGAACACTTTTGATTTAAAAGAATTTAGAAGTAGGTTTAATAGGTGTATCAAAATATCAGTAAAAACTTCTGCCAAAATGCTCAGTCCAGATCCCTTTTTACACTTGCAAGATTATTTAGGCACGTTACCCGCTTTTTCCAAGATCACCAAGGCCACAAAAGGGTGTGTCACATGTGCTTGTGGTCTTTACAGGGTTACCTTCAGATGTTGCAGAACTACACAACTCCCTGCAGATGTTACGAACTTCAACTCCCCTCATTCTACAACCACGGAATGTTGGGAGTTATAGTTTTAAACAATCTAGTGGGACGAAGTTAGACATCCCTGACCTATATAATGAGCATGATGCAGTGCACATTTTCCTTACCACCAAATTTCCCCGTCCTACCCCAACCCGGCTACTTTTTCATGCCACCGGCAGGAAAAAAATTCTGGGGAGAACACTGCAATATGAATGTTCATCTATATACAATTAACATTGTAAATCGTCTACCAAAGTATCGGTCGAGTTACGATTCGTAATTACCATTTGTAGTTTATTTGCCACCTGTGCCTCATAAAATTAGAAATTGTACCAATCGGCTTTCATCCCTTAGTGTACCTCATAAAACTTAATTTGTACCAATCGGCTTTCAAACTTTGTATTCTTAATAAAATCATGAAAAGGTCTAATGTTCATTGTTTGGCCCCTAGTCTAATGTTTTCCTTTATTAAAATTGATACATTTCCTTTTTAAGTTTTACCTTTGGTAAATGAGCAGAAGACGATCATATGGCTTGGAACTGTTAGCCACCAATGTCAAATGTTTGACATTTGTGACCTATTCCTTTAATGTTTGTTGAAGACAGGGAGGTTAAGGAACTATGCCTTACCTCCTTTTCTTCATAAGAGCCAGGGACGAAGTAACTCGCTATCCACTGCAGCAGAACTGACAGGTCCCAACCACTTCTGTTTAATCAACTATAGCGTGTATTAGTTGATTAAAAAATAATCAAACTAATAACGATTACAGGAAGCGGTTGGAACCTGTCAGTTCTGCTGCTTGGATGGCCCGAAAGGTAGTTTTTGCAATCTTCGTTCCTGCCTCCTGAGATATTGAATGAAGAAATGGGAGGTAAGACATGGCTCTTAACCTTTGGTCTTTATTCAGTACATTATAATACATTCAGTACAGTACTTTATAAATGGATTTAACTCTGAACTCATTTAACGTTGTTGAAAGTGCTGGTCAGACCATCTTGATAATATAACCAGCAGTGCCAAGATAACATTAGGAGGATGTCAGGAGCAGGAACTAACAGTGATTTATTAATCAGACCTGATGCATTTCATCCCTCAACAGGATTTAGTCATAAGCATTCCCGGACCTTTATTGACCCACTGTTAGGTTCATGTAATAATGTTGAGCACGTGGCAAAAATAGAAATGCAAGTCAGTTTTTTTATAACATCCTGTAACAGAATTTTTTTTTTTTTTTTTTTTACCAAGGTTTGCACTTCTAATAAAGGTACGGGGCTTTTTTCTGCTTAGGGGCACTTTTTTTTTTCTACTAAAACTGATGAATTACAAGAAAAAAAAATGTTTTGGTGATTCCCTTGTTTTACTGGCCAACTTAAGTTGTTAAAAGGTTGTGATTAACATCTCTCAGCATTTACATTTTATTTTTAGATTTAATTTGTTAAATAGATAATATTTTATTATAGATTTAATTACAAACATGCACGTCCTACTGTGGTTAAAAGGCTGAAATGATACATTGCAAAAAAATCAGAATTAAAGTGGGGGAGGTGTTTGTAATAAATGTCCTTTTTGGGATTTTAAATGCTTTAACAAACCAGTGCAACTAACTGACAGGGGAACTGTGGTCTCCAAACATGCTAGTGTTGGTGTGAAAGGTATGTTAATGAAAAATGCTAACACTTCTTGATTCCACTAGTATAAGTGAGACCACCTACAAGCTCTGCTCTTCCCTTGTACCCAGAGTTTGAGTATGCTCACTGAAGACCTAATGCTGAGAATGGCAGAAAGTACCTACACAGACAACTGAAGAGAGATATCATCAGTGCCCATCCCCCGGACTCCTAGATCTTTTTACAGGCAGAATAAGGAAATAAAAATGACATAATGCTTCTGCCTAAGGTTTACACAAGTAGACAAAGGTAAATACAAAGTTTGCAGAGTAAAGTCGCTTGCCTCCGATCCTGCAATGTTCAAAAAAAATGCCTGACTCAAACATTTTGCAAACATGTTATGATCATAATGTCTGTCATAACCATGGTTCTGCTAGGAAATTATCCAAAACATTGGCAGGTAAACTGCTTGCACTGGACGATTTTACAATCTTTTCAATACTATGTCATCAACTTACAAATTAATCCAACAATCAACCATTGTGTATACTGCTTTTTACCAATATAACTTCTAAAAAGTTAGAAAAAGGAAATATTCGAAATGGAAAAGGTCATATTGAGGGCATTTAAATTAGTAAGGGGACTGGGGAGCTGAATATGAAGACAGATTGGAGAAGTTACAATAAAATTGCACAAGAGAAAAGGTTGTTAGCTTGGGAATATGATCACTGTATTGAATACAATAAATGGGCCTACAATAAAAATATCTGGTGCATTGGTTAAATGTCGGAGAACATCAATTAAGACTGAAAGAGAAAAGAAGTATATGTCTTCAAATCAGAAAGGGGGTTTTCATGTAAGAACAGTAAAAAAAAGGAACCGTTCTCTCATTGGACGTGGGGGATGGAAGGTTAAAAAAAAGCTGATGAGTTTTAAAAAAATAAAGAATGTTGCGTTACTGGTATTGTAACATAAATTGGAGTGTGATCATGGGATTTTTCTCTTCATACTGTTTTTTTTTTTTGCTTTCATCTGGATCAACGAAAAAGTTTATTGCACCTGAAGAAGACCTGTTGGTCTGAAAAATGTTGTGCCACATCTTAAATAATAAAGAGTCACTGAAGCACTACAATTTGGGCTGTGTGATTGCTAACTTTTAATTCATCTGGATCAACTGTTAGGCAGGAAAATTTGGGTTTGCTGGAGTAGGGTGGACATAGATGGACTTTGTCTTTAATCGACCCTTAAAAAACACACATATACTATACTAAGTTGCACTTGAGTCACACACTAGAGATGTGGTCAAGGGTTAATTTTTAAGGTAAGTCTGAAAAATATTATTTAACCCTAATTTGTTTGGAGACTACAGTTACCCTTTAATATTAAGATGGATGATGTCCCAGTATTGAATATTAAGATGATAATGTCCTCAAGGAACTTAGTTTTGGTAACATTGCCCCGTCTTGGACGGACTGACCTCCTTCGTGATACCATTGTGACCAGCTACAGTAGCATACATAATGAAAATGAATAGCTGAAATCTCACTAGTAGCCTTTGTATCTTGACTGTATCTTGATGGGTGTTTTTAACTCCATGTACCGTGCTTTGGTCAGTACCTTCATTCTATTGACTGGGAGACCTGAACGTAATGATAAGGGACCATTTTACATGGCAAACAATTGGATTATAATATGTATAGAAGTTAACAAGAATGATGGCCTGCTTATGACTTTATATATTTTAATTGCTTTTAAAGAATATTTTCACCTATGTACTTATTTAATAAGGATAACTGGTTTTGCAAGTATGTTGTGCTAGTGTTTATGTAGAATCTATTATCTATTCTACAAGCACCTCCCCTATTATAAGGGTTATAATGTTCTGCACTACCACCCACATACAGTTTCTGCACAAAAGTTTTGTTGCTTGTGTACAAATAGACCTGAAGTGCCACAAACAACAACATCTAATGAGATTTTTGTTTTAAGAAATGGTTCATTTTACCCCAAAACACTTTATAATAATGTTTCAATGCAAAACTAAACTAACAAAAAGTATTCTAATATTCACAGCTTGGTAAAGCCCATTGAGTCAATTTTTCCAAAGACATAGTGTTGTTTGCCCTGTTCAAAGGGCTTCACCTGTGACTAATAAGGGTCAATTAGGTGTCAGGTGTGTATATAAAAAGAACCCCCAGTTACACTAGATTTCACATCAACTGCAAATAGACCTCTGGAAACATGCCTAAGTCACCCTGAGACTAAAAGTGTGATTATCAAAGAGGCTGAAGATCAAATCCACTGCTGATGTGGCCCACACCTTCAATGTCTCTGAGCGTCAAGTTCGAGGATAAGAAAAGATTTGAAAGAGGGAACTGGGAGAAGTTTTTGACAAGCCCAGGGCAGGCAGACCCCGCAAGACAACTGCTCGATAGGACCGTTGTTGGCTCAAAAATCCAAGGCAAACCCATTTTCAACTGCAAGCAGAGCTTCCAGGAGAAATGGTCACCTGAAATCCCGTTGTGCAAACCAGAACAGTTTGTCGGATTTCTGTCTCGACATGGCCTCCATGGTCGAATCAGTGCCCATAGCCAGCACTAAACAAAAAAGACAACTGAAAAAAACTGTTGGGCATTTGCCCAGGTCCCACAGCCAGCTAAAAAGGATGAACGCTGGAAAAAGTGGCAAAAGGTGGTATTTTCAGAGAATCTTCTGTTGAATTAACCACAGTCACCGCAAAATATGGCAGGAGGACCCACTGGAACCCGCATGGAGCTGAGAATTACCCAAGAAAACAGTGAAGTTTGGTGAAGGCAAAATCATGGGCTGAGGTTACATCCAGTATGGGGGTATACGAGGGATCGCAGGGTGGGAGGAAAGCAACATAATAGTGTAAAATGCCCTAAAAATCTTAGATACCTCATATTCCCAACCATAAAAAAGGCAAAATCTTGAGCAGGATGGTGCTCCATCGCATTACTTCGCATCTCCACATCAAAGTTGCTAGGCGAGGGAAGATCAGGATGCTCCAGGATTGGCCGACCCAGTCACCGACATGAACATCATTGAGCATATGTGGGGTAGGATGAAAGAGGAAGCATGGAAAAGACAAACCAAAGAATATTGATGAACTCTGGGAGGCATGCAAGACTGTTTCTTGGGCTTATTCCTGAAGATTTATCAATAAATGTAATGAAGCCTTGCCAAACGCATGGATGCTGTCCTTAAAGCTCACAGAAGACATTTTGGGATTGGCTGTGTAAAGTAGATCATTTTCTGTATAGGTGACTACACTTTTCTTGCAATATTTGACCTTCTGTCAATGAAAGTTATTTTAACCAGTACATTTAATATTATTTGGGAGGGCTTTAGCTTTCAATAGAGCATTATCTAACAACAATTGATCAATTAAAAATCAGGTTAATAGCAGGAGTTACTGCAAAAACAACAGGCGACCAGACCTTTGTCAGAAACTGTAGTGTACCCTACTAAAATTTTAACTAAAAAACTCTGGCCTTAAACGTTTGTGCAGCTGCAATGTGCACGTTGGCTTCCTGCTGGAAAGGCCTCTGTTCAGCATTCAATCAAGCGAATTAATAAAACTACATACACTACTGAAATTAATTTAATTGTTTTTATGCTAATGGGACCGGAGATATATCAAATACAAATTGATATAGTGTAAATGAAAATTTAAGTGTAAACATAAGAAACAGAGACCTTTCCCCTCTTTATTCTTCCTCCCACCCTGTCCACCTATAAGGAAAAAAAACTAAACAAAGAACAAACAGTGACATTTCTTTACTGTTAGAAAGTTTTATTAGAATGTTTTATCCCATTTCAATATGCCTATTATGCATTCGGATTAATATTTTACAAAAAAACAGTTTACTGTGTTATTATGCATATGATCGTAAATATATGATTAACAATAAAATAAAGTTAGTTGTCTTCAGTTTAGTGGGAAACTTGTCCCTTAAGTAAACAATTTGCTGCTATCCGTCCGGTGGTCATCAACGAGCCCTGACCGAATGGCATTTCGGCCGGCAAAGTGCCCATAAACAGATTATTGTGCATACACATTGTGGTCGTGGATTGACCAACATTTTACCTCATTATTTTAATAACGCTCAAGTTTTATCTGGTCTCTCTTTCAGGAGTGGATTAGAACAAGAAGATATGCGGATTTTGTACAATAACCTCACTGTACGCTCTTCCCAGGTATATGGACCAGAGGTAAAGTCTGTTTACACTGATTTTTAATATGTTCTGACGTACCAAAAGAAGGCAGCTGCTGCTGTGTGACAAGGCAAACTAATCCAGGTCTCTTCCACGCCTTGTGTTATTGAGATTAGGCACCAATTTAACCTAATCCACTCAGGAATGCCAGCATGCCTGCTTTCATCAACACTTCATCAAGCACCTGCTATGCACGCCTTGTTAGTAATGCCTGAAATGTATTAGTAGTGATACAATGAAGTGTAGTAATATACTATATAAGAATTCAAGGCTCGTCGGGTTAGCAGCATGTTGAGGAAACTATGCCATTTTACTAACCATTATCACAAATGTGGAATATTGTCTAGTTCTGTGTGTTCTTAATGGTATATTGCAAGCAATTGTTCACATGGATGTCCTTTTTATTATGGACAAAAGTAGAATGAATCTTGCCCATAATCTTATTCCTTATTGGTATTTTTTGTCGTTGATGGAAATTAATTGTCTCTTATTTCCCCTCCTCTTTTATTCCTGTTCAGGGGCTGGAAGAAGATTTCTCCCATACGCCTGAAATGCCAGGAAACTTGCAGCATTATGGAAGGTAAATTGCTATTTCTTTGCATTTTGAGTCTTTATGGAAGAGGTGCACAAGGGTAAACCATAAAGAGTGGCATAAAAACCGAAATGTGCTTGGATACATACATTTACCCACTGGTTAAAGGTCCGTTTATTCACATTTGCGTTTGCTTTCACTAGAAAATCTTTCTGACAGGCTGTATCCTGGGTGCTACTGTATATATTCGAATATAACTCGATCGAGTATAAGTCGTACGTGTTTTCGTGGTACCTATATTTACCTGAAAAAAAATAGTAAAAAACTGATTGACTCGAGATTAAGTCGAGGGTAGAAATTATCACACACGGCTACTTCTGCTTCTGTATTGTTTTGAGGGCTTTAGTTCCCTATATAACTATAAAATACATTTTTTACTGGCATTGAAGCTTCCATGAAACTACAAACCCCAGGATTCTCTAATAGCCAGCATATTGTTAATTAAATAGCTGAACCAGGAAAAAAATAAACACAAAGGGTAATTCTGGTGCATGATTGAAAATGGACAGACAACCCACCATTAACTTGCACCCATCAAGAACAGAAGCCACTTTGCCTTGTTCCCCAAACAGTAAGTTCAATTTGGCCCTTACCTCCCCCCATCCCGCTTAACACACGTACAACTTCACTCTGCATACAAACTAAACCCTCCCGGACGGTTCTCACGCAGCATAGAACCAGCGCTGCAGTCCCAATATAAGTATAGGCGGGTAGTGTTTACCGTAGTCCCCGATAGTGAAGGTTTCTTGTCCACGATCTGATGTCTCAAGCTCTCTCCAGCCAAAACACTGGACTGGTTGTTTGGATAAGGTGTCCTTCCTGACGCTCTCCTGCCGCAAGATAAGATTGACCCGAGTTAAAGCGAGGTTCGGTTTTCATGCTATTTTTAAAGCATGAAGGCTTATACTTGAGTATATACGGTAATTTACACTGTTTGATTGAGCTAAACGCTGCAATGCACATTGTAGAAGTGCCTTTTTATTCTTTCCTTCTCTTTTTTAAAAACCTCAGAACACTTTGTTTTGTTCATTTACAGAGGAAAAATACAGTATATGAGCACAGATTATGCAGCAATTTTTACTAAGTTGGCCTTTATCAGTCAAATACAGCATTGGCTTGTGTATGTTGTATTGGTTGAACTATACACTTATATTATAGCCTGTTATATTTATATATATATATTCTGAATATAGAATCATATTAAAGATAATTTTTCTTTGTTAAAATTCAATCAAAATAATGAAATATAACTGTACAAAAATGAAATGGAACATATTTGTAAGCCAAGTACATTTAATGTAACCCATTATGCCTCTTTGTCTTATTTACTCGATAATGGAAACACGGGGGGAAAGGTCTTAAAGGCTAAAAATAGCCTTAATTTGGGACCTTTTCATGTGAATAGAAATAAAAAGTCACCTTGTGCAATAAACAACCAGTAGTAAGTAATTTTATCTTCCTCAGGTTTCTCACTGGACCATTGAACCTCAGTGATCCTGAATTAAAGTTTAGGTTCCCGAAAATATTTGTCAATACAGAGGACACGTATGAGGAACTTCATCTGATTGTTTACAAGGTGATAAATAAATTATGAGCAGAAGTAGACATTGTTTGGCTCAGGGAGTTATAAATAATGTACAAAAGATTTGCAGAGGAATCGGTCATAATGCTTAATGTTTTTGACACTGTATGTATATAGCTTGGAATCTACATATAGTTATGTAATAGGTTTGGCATGTTGCTCACTGCAGTTTTATTTGTTAAAGGGTAACTTGTATTTATATAAAATAGTTCTCTCATACCTTTCAAACAAGCCTAGGAAGATGTCTTTAGCTTATCTGAATCTTAAGTTATAGGCTTGTAAAGTTACACTTGTACAGTCAGGATAAAAGTGAGTGAGAGTCAAATGATGTGCTGTGTAAAAAGCCTCACCCCCCAAAAAATTGTATCTTTTCGGAAGCTATTTAAAGGGTATCTCCACCCTTAACAAAACCTTTTTTTGTAGTGTAGGTTACTCTATCACACTCCCAACCACCAGGTGGTTTGATTGTCAAAAAAAAAAGATTAGAACTGTACTTACATGCCGTCATTCCCCTGATGCTCATATCTCTGCCCTCTGCTTGCCGAAACTGCAAGTAGGGGCTGTCAGCCACGTCTGTGATCCAATCACGGACACAGCTTTTGCCGAACACCGGGGAACAAAGCGAGCGATGTAAGTACTGTTCTGATTTTTTTTTTTACAATCAAGCCTGGCGGTTGGGGGTGGGATAGGGTGCCTTACGCTACAGAAAAACGTGCATGTCAAATACCTTTAATAAAGACAAGGAAGAGGCAGGGACCAGATGACTCACAGACAGCTCTTACACTTTACTTTCTGGGACTTTGAACATACACTGCAAGGGAACCATTTGGAGCAGAGATGTAAGGTAAGGATTTTTAAACACTACAAGAGTGGGGGGATAAATTTTAGTTTGATGGTGGATATGCCTTTAAAGAGTATGGTTCACACAGGGATAGAGGGGGTAAGCTCGTTCCTAAGGAAAGGGGGGTGGAGCAGTGGTGCTTCTAATGTCACAGGTCAGTGCTAGCTGTAAACACCACCCTTTATACTGCTATAAGTTTGCATAGATTGTAGCTAGAATCCTGGAGATGTTTTAAAGGAAAGAATGAGCTCTTTTCAGTAAAGGGCACTTGTATGGAGACCACAGGTCTCCAGGTCACTTTTATTACTGTGGTTTGTCTCTGTTGGAGAAACGCGAATCGGAAGTGAACTAAGGTATCCTAGTATTTTTGTCTGTCCCAGGCTACAGAAATAACATAGTGCCATCAGGGATCAAAACAAAATGGACAAGTCACTAAATTGTCTCAGGCAATCTTCTCATAATTATGTTGTTTTTATGCAGTATTGGAATGCATAGAGTTTGTGCATTGTTCATCAGAAAGGGATTGGCCCTTTATTGGTAATGTGAGTACCCATCTTAAAGGACAACACTTCCAGCAGCTGAAATCGCTTACTCTCATTTAAAACCGTGCTGCCTTCCCTTAGATATCACACAGAAAAAATAGTGCTAAAAGCCCGCCTCCTAGACGGCCCAGGGCCATGATTAACATATCACTTGTCATTGGCTGGTGAGAATGTCTGTGACAACATCTCTCCTCCTCCTCCTCTGCCAGTCAAACAAACTTGAACTGTTCAGTAGCTAGGATACAGCCTACATAATCAAGCTGATCAAGGATTGGTGGAGGAGTGTTTTCTCACTGTTAGTTTTGAGTGACAGTTACAGGCAGACAGAATTGTTAAGCCCCCTTTACAGTGTGGCTAATTGAAGGTAGAGAGAAGCTCGAAACATGGGGAGGGCTGCATACCATTACTCTTTTGAAAGCAGTAAGTATATGATAATAGAGCAGTTGAATGACAGCTGAAAATGAAAAGTTTCATATTCTATATCTAAATAAATAGGTTACATATCAGCACAAAAAAGTACCATAGTGGTTGGGAAGAATTATAGTTTTCATTTATGGGCAAATGAAAAAACAAACCAGTTCTCCCAGTATAGATACCATTTAATGCTAATTACCTGACAGCTGATCTGCTTCTCCGAACTGTATAACTGGATTGATGACCTGAGTAGGATCTGAGAACACCGGTTACCATTATTAATAACTTTCTGGCTTCGTGAAAGGACACACTGTATTTATAAAACATTGGTTCAGGGACACTGGTCGCCAATATAAGTCGTTTTTTGACTACACAGAAGGACACTGTGTGTTCATTAAAGTAAGAACCCAGATCCAAATTTCACCTACTCATCAGTCGTATTTTCTAAATTGGTCTTTAGCACTAGAACGTATTAATATTTTTGCAGATTGATGTTGCACATGTGAATTGATTGATTTTTTTGTCAATTGTGTGGCAATAAACAGTACAAGTAAGACAGAGCACTAGCAAGTGAGCGCTTTAAGTGGAAGATGGAAATTTCCCATTGTTTTTTTTTTTTATGACTGCTTGTCACTCCATAGCCCAATCTCATTGGGGATTTTGCATTTGGCTGTGCCTTATGTAATTAACTGTCTGCCTTATTGATTGGCCTGGGGGTGTGTGTGTGTAATTATCTGTCATGGCAGGGTGATAATTAGAAATCACACGGTCCTCCAGAGCAGTTGTATCTGTGGTAGGAAAAGTAAAGAGGTTGGGGTGGCAGAGACGGATTCCATGGTAGTTTTACCCCTATATCGGTGGTTAGTCAAAGTTAGCTGGATCGGCTGTTTGAGCTAGGCATCTGGCCAATAGGAAACTAGTTAATAGCCAAAAACCTTTAGATTATTCTATAGTTACAACTACTAAAAAAGTAATATCTGAGGCTCAATAATATTACATTTCAGATTATTCTTCATTAAATCCAGATGTAATTCTATATAAACCATAAGTTATATATATATATATAATATATATATCTATATAAATACAAACTAAACTTTATCATAAAAATGTAAAATATAACTTGACATACTAACGGATGTTTTTAGTTTATGTAGACCATGAGTGCCTCAGTGTGTTTTATGGTAGTGGTAAGCATTCGGAGACGACACAGAATGTGTTTTTAATGATCGAAACAATCTCTATACACAATTCTCTAATCATATTTATTTTAGTAACGTTATTATTATATTGTTTAATATGTTCTGTCTTTCAGAAATAAACAGTGCAGGATCCAAATTTACAAATTTCATATATTTACAGTACACAGTCATTGTGTAGTGGGAACTGTTTACTGACTGTCTGTAAAATGTAAAATGAATTGAGGATGTCATTGTTAAATGCATGCGTGTTATCTAATTGAATAATCCTCTGAACAGCAATAGAAGTTCCTTATAATGTTTCTCATTGTTTGAGATCGGGTTTCTTTTAAGTGATTTATGGACTGCTATTTAGACTAGGCAGTTGGCATTCTTGCTTCCAGTATATAAATAGCCATACAAAGTTCCCAATTTCATCTTAATTTCTGCTGGAGATGGGGGTCAACTGAGAATTTTCCATCTGGCTCGATCTTCGTTTTTCGATATTGTTGAGCGGTCAATCGTAAAAACAGGAAACTATTATAAATATTTTGAGCAGTTTGATCGAATTGGCTGAGTCATTCAACATATTAATGCCATGTATGGGGCACTACAACTACGCATGGCCGTTTTTCTACCCATATGGTACAAGATCACAACATTATAGGAATATGGCCATATATTCTACAAAGGCAGCTAACCAGCCCTCATGAGGAGACATAAAACCATGTTAACCCCCTTAGTTCTGATGTAATAACAGGTTAGCGTGGATTTTTAATGCAACCTGAAGCATTAGCATGCCACAAGCAATGCAATAAACTTTAAGTTACATTTTGCATTTTCTGCAAAGGATACTGTTGAGTTTGTCAGTCATAACTGTATATGTAAATAGCTCCATTTTATGAGCTAGTTTTAAATATATAATATTGCAAACTTATCTTATATACAGTATTACCCAATACCAATACTGGGTTCTTTATTTAGAAACCCAAGCTGAAATACCAATGCTATTTGAAATAAGAGGTACAAAAGTTTGCCTGCCTGTTGCAACCAATCAGATGAAGCGTTTAGTGCAGTTAGATAATCTGATGGTTTTTGCAGATTAAAGGGTTTGTCCACTCCAGATGTTATTCTAGTAACAGGTAGAGAACACCCCCCAACCCAGAAACCATAATGCTCAAACTAAGCTTTTTTCTAGGCTCAGCCATGACTGAAAGGTCAACCGAAAGGGCTGGGCATTGGGCTGAGTAACTTCTTATAGCAGCACTTCAGGTCAGTGTGAGTATTATGGCCTTTAATAGCAGGGGCAAACTTAATGCATCAAACACATGCTTATTTAAAAGGATAAATTATATGTTTTTTGCATTCATGTGTGTTGTATATGTATAAAACATGATACAAAACCATATTATTTATATTAAATAATATTAAATTTAATTTAATGCTATTTTAGCATCTGTGCAGATAAATGCAGAATTTTGCCAAAAATTGGACAGTCTTGTAGGACCTCAACTTACACTGTTAGCATCAGACATCTGTGAACAATACAATATAAACCGAAGAATAACAGGGTAAGTTACATTCACTCTCAGTAGACTTTAATATGACTGTTTTATTGTCTGCACCATGTGACCTGCAGTATGATCAATAACAATTGCAGGCATCCCACCCCTCCCGGGAGTCGCTGGAGTCTTCCGGATTTTGGGGTGGTCTCCCGCACACCCGCGAGACCACCCCAAACTCCTGCAACCCAAACCTACCTGAGAGTCCGCCTCCGTAACGCCTTCTTTCTTCTGGCCACGCCTCCTATGTGACGTAAATTATGTCACACGGGCCAGTTACGCCCTAGCCACGCCTCTAACGTGACTTAATTTACGTCACGTTAGAGGCGTGGCTAGGGGAGTAACTGGCCCCGTCCCTGACTCCGCCCCCACCCCTTTATTGATGTCAGTGACGCCACGTCACTCGACCACGCCTCCTTTTCCCCACCCTGTCTGGAAGCCAGGTTTGGCAGGGTGGGATGTCTGCAAGTGTATTGATATAGAAATGATCCCTCTGTAAGACAGTTTGGTAAATGTTTAGTTCCAAAGATTGCATGGTAAATCCCAGACATTGAACCAATTCACTTTCTTTTGTAAGTAGAGGGTAATGTTTTTAATTTGTCTCCAAGATTTTATAGTTTGATGCTGCCAATGCACTAAATCTTACCTCCTGACTTTCCCCCTCTGTTTCTGAGACACCAGTTGAGTTTAAATGTAAAATGTACAGGGAAGGCCGGGAGGTAAAGCTGACTGATTAGATATTCAATCAGTGGCGTTACTAGGAATCACTGGGCCTCCACAGAAAACTATGATGGGGCCCCTATCCGTGCTTCATCCACAGTGGTTTTCTGGGAGAGGGCCAGATCTGTCACAGAAAAAATGAAAGATGCTCCCTTTGCTCCCGGGGCCCCCTCCAGTTGCTACTGTTTGTTATGCCCCTGTATTCAATGGATTTAACATCTATCTAAAATACTTTAGATAAAGTCTAAAAAGTGTGGTCAGCATTCAGAACATGGAAGCTCTTTTTGGCCCATCTCTTCATTTTCTATTTATAATTTTCTATGTAGCTCATTTCATTTCCTTTACACAGACTGTACGTTTCCTGACGATAATAGGATTGCTTTCTGGGGTAGAATATTATTTTAAAACCTCTCTGTCTGATGCACAGTATTACAGAGATTAAGTGCATCCCTGCTGTACATTCTAATCTGCATTTTCATTTCTAGGTCTGAGAAGGAGCCACAGTTTAAATTTATTTATTTCAACTCATTGAATCTAGCAGAGAAAGCACAATCCACCTACGGAAAACTTCAAATATGTCACAACCTCGTTTCAACCAGACTGTTAAAGATTCTTGGAGACTTATAGTGATTTTACAAGTAAAATCATCATTCTTATACTTCAGCTTTGCCCCTCTACCATTTCCAGAGCCCATCTCACTGCCCTTAACAGACTTAGGGCTAGCCCCACTTGTGTGTTTTAACATGCAATCCGAGCATGCATTAAAAAGTGTTTGCTTTGCAACACTAGGTGCGCAATGCAGCTTTGCACTGCGATCTGCTTTTTGGTGGGCATTCGATCACCATTTTTTGTGCAGTTGCGTGTTCTCTATTGCAACATCGGGAATTGCATCGCAAGATCGCACCGGGAATATGACCACAATTGCGCCTATTCTGGTGCGTGTGGCTGTGTGGCTTTGCCTTTAGAGGCCAAATGTTCCTTATACATAGGAGCATCTATACAGAAGATGTCTCGCTAATCTCTTCTAAAGGTTACACTAAAGGGCATGTCCACCCTTATAAAAAAAATTCACATGTGATCGTATACCTTCCCCCAGCCCCAACCACTATAAAATAATTTTAAGAAAGTGCCCAGCACAATGTTAGGAAAAACGTTTGGGGCGTAATCGGCCCTTGTGTAGGCACTTTATCGGCCAAAACGGTCGTTCGGAGATCCACCAGGTTGGTCGGTCAACGAAACGTCCGTTTCGGCCAATAAAGTGCCTACACGGGCCGATTTATCGCCCGAACGTTTTTTCCTATACATTGTGCGTTCGCAGGTCGGACCCCAATCGCACGTGTGTACGAACCTTAAGGCTTTTGAAACATTTACAGAGGGTGTTAGCATAACTTTAAGAAGAGATGCAGTGGCTTCGCCAATAAAACATTTTTTTGGAAAGCAGACGAAATTAGAGATTTGATTTTGCTATTGTAGTAAGTTAGTACCAAAATCAGATTTACCGAAATTCAAATCGTTATTGTGGCTCCTTGGGTAGGTTATTGCAGTTCTCTCTGAATGTCTCCTATGGAAAAGTAGACCTTTTGGGATAAGTAGGAAACTGTCCACTCTTATCTGTAACCAAATAGACTTGTCCAAGTCTATAACCTAATATGAGAGAATATATTATATTTGTAGTGTATATTTCATTTAGAGAGGTTATAAGAACCCCCTAAAGGGAAATTTATTGGAAAAAATCATTATTTAAATGTAATACATATTTACATGTAGGTATTCTGAATTTTGTCTTAATTAAAAAAAAAAAAAAAAAAATTGATTTTATGCCCTTTGCTATGCTTTGCTTTGGTCACATAACCTGCCATTGATATTACTTTTAATTTAACCAACATAAGTAAACGAAAAAGCAATTTTATGCCTTTTTCTACATTAATGATTAAAGTGAAATAAAGGCATAAATTAATCTATGGGCGCATAAGCACCATTTTAATGGCAAGTCCACGCTAAAAAGTTTGCTTAAAATCTTAAACACCCCCCCCCCCCCCCAAACCTAGGTTTCGCATTATTCTTAAGTTTCAAAGATTCCCCTATAGGGACTTACCTGACCTGGTCCCTCCCCGCCTGGGCGCCGCCCACTGCTCCTGTTTCAAGCAAAAACAGGAGCAGAGGGTTTCTGCGCTGACAGCCGCTCTTCTTCCTGGTCACAACCAGGAAGTGGAACGGTTGTCAGCAGAAGGAGCGGCGATGGACCGGGTCAGGTAAGGAATTCTGAGGCATCTTTGAAACTTAAAAATATTGCGATACCTAGGTTTGGGGGGTTGTTATACATTAAGTAAATTTTATTTTAGGGTGGTCATGCCCTTTACCGTATATACTCGAGTATAAGCCGACTCGAGTATGAGCCGAGGTACCCATTTTTGCCTCCAAAATTAGAAAAACATGATTGACTCGAGTATAAGCCGAGGGTATACAGTAACCCTAATACCTTTCCACTGTAGATGTTTGGAAACTACAACTCCCACATGCTTGGTTGCTGGGAGTTGTAGTTTCCAACCACCTATAGTAGAAAGGTATTGGGGTTACTGTATGGCATACTGTCCCCCACCCTAATACCTTTCCACTGTAGATGTTTAGAAACTACAACTCCGCATGCTTGGTTGCTGGGAGTTGTAGTTTCCAACCACCTATAGTAAAAAGGTAATGGGGGTGTCTGCATGGCAATACTGTCCCCCCCCCTCCCCCAGTCCCCCCCCAGCTCACTTACCGTACCTGGTCTTCAGTCTTCCTCTCTCTGCCGGCTGCCGCAATCCAGAAGCAGCCCGAGTCAGGCCGGCAGTTCCCAGTACTGATTCGCGCCTGCGCGATGACGTCATCCCGCCGGCTTGCGCATGACATCATTGCGCAACCGTGAAGAACTACTGGGAACTGCCGGCCTGACTCGCAACTGCTTCTGGATTGGGTAAGTTTCTTGTGACTCAGTATAAGCCGAGGCAAGGTTTTAGGTTGATTTTTAAACCTAAAAACCCTCGGCTTATACTCGATATATACGGTAAATTACTATTAAAATTTACTGTACTGTACGGCAGATGCCATTTGTTGATCTGCTGAATTTGGTAGCTCTAGTGCCAAATTATATGCACTTCACAACTTCCTACCTGTAAAGGAATGGGCAATACATATGCCTCCCCTACCATTGCTTTTGGAAGAATGTTTGTTTCAGTCTTCCAAGTCCTATTGAAGGTAAAAATAAGAATAGCAGATATTAGGTGATGTATGTGTTAAATTGATTTTGTGAATTTTGGGTTTTTCCTCCTATCCTTTTGTCAACTGATGACTGGTGGCATTTTCTCAGAGCGGATGAAGATGAGGAAATCATAGTGAAGGCTTGAGCGATTACTGGTTGTAGGAAAAAGTCTGACCAACGGGAATTGTATGTTTATGAACCAGAACCTCCAATCTATTTAAGTAAAACGGTAAGTACTACGTAGTCCCCGACGCTCTGATTCTCCAAAGAACTCCAAAGCGATGTCAGCCTCGACGCTCTGCTCTGCCAGTGTACATGTAACTAGAACAGGCCAGAGTTTTCATTCTCCTTTAATATCCTCTGTTTTGTTTTCTTGGTGCCCCAATGCCAACTAAATATTTCAAACATTCTCATCCTAGGCTTAGTTATTAGTAGCTGTAAAGGGGAATTGTGGTTCCATGAAGTAGTATGCGAGAAAGTTAACTTACCACTTCCAATAGCTTGAGTGTGGTCACTAGCTACCTCTGCACCATGCCTTTCCCTGAGGTGTAACCTTGTACACACGTCTGATCTGGCACCGACCCAGAGTGTGTTCACGTGTGTGAACGGTCGTTTCAGCCGATAATCGCACGTGTGTGCGTTCGGATGGTAGTCAGTCATTGATCCGCCAAAGCGGATAAGAATGCATTAGAACTGATGTGGGGCTCATTTTTAAGGTATGCAGACCATTTATTTTACTCTAACATTGTTTGTTTACTCCCTTTAAGAGAATGTAAACGCAAACCAGACAAGTCTCTAACTCTAGTACAGAGGTAGCATTACATTCAAATGAACGCTTTATGTTCCTTTGAATGTTTATAGAGTTAGGACAATTTGCATTATTGTTTGTTTTGTAACCCTTAAAGGCAACATTCCACTATGTGCAGAAGTCTGGTAAAGCTGTATTGTGCTTTTGATTTTTTTGAAATGGTCCTAAAGTACATCTTTCTTTTAAGCTCTCTGCCTCTGTCTTATTTGTTCACTATAGTAGAAGCTAGTTCTCTGCCATAACCTCTTAACTACTTAGGTGCCTAATCATTGCTTGTGTATATGTCACGGACAAAGCAACCTCTTTGTGCCTCTTTTAACATCTCCATTTCAGGTCATGTTGCTTTTTAGGTGTCTAGTTTCCTTTCTATACTAAAGTTTGGAATGGATCCGAACATCATCATATTCAATAATCTTTTTTTTTTCAGTGGATAATCTAATAATTAAAGTGTAACCACAACCTTGCACCTTGATATTAATAGCATTGTAGTGAGAGCCTTATTCTTCATTCCTATTACAGTGTGCTAATCGCCTCCTTAGGGAGCAGGTGCCATTATTAATACCTACGTGTCAACATGTTATTGCAGTATTACTAGCTGCCAGTGGTGTTGAGCTCGGCTGCTCTGACAGTTTTAATCATCACATGAGTAAATGATTGTACTGAAGAATAAACTAGATCCTAAAGGAGGCACATGGTTCAAAGGAGCTTAGCAATGTTAACCAAATATCAGAAATATTTAAATGGAATAGTTGTTTTTAATTGCAGGGATCCTTATCAACTATAACAATATGTTTTTACGATCTAGTTCCCTGTAATCTCCCTGTTTCCATATGTATATTCATCATTCAGCCTTTTCTGATACTTTGCAGTTACAGTAGTAGTGTAGGTAGTGTAGGATATCCTTAATTCTGCTCAATACAGCACTCTGAACTCTGTATGAATATGTGTCCAGCAAACACAGCCAAATACGGTTTTCTATTCTACCAAAGACTAAAGCTAGGTACAGACATGCACGCTATGCGATTCGGGTGACTAATGACCCACAGCCAAATGATTGTAGAAAAATGGGGTACTAAAGGTAACACCTAGTAAACACGACATACAGATTCCTTTAAGATGTAGCTGTAGTGGATTTGAACCCAGGAATCATTTACAAGACAACACCACGATCTGCCCAGTATCTAGTAATGGAAACTAATAGGAGATTCATGCGTATTTTACACATTTTACCGGAGCTGCGCCATTTCCAAATACAGGTTTAGTTAGTTTTACACTACCTCATAGCACAAAACTTATCGTGGTATTGTAAGGGGCCAGTAAAGGAAATAAAGCAATGCAGCCAACCTTGCCAAATCCCTGATGCAATAATGGATGTAATCGGGCATTGCATTGCGGGATCTCAGCAAGGTTAGACACACCATGTGCATTACTGAATTATCTCTTACAGTGATTAGTTTTGAAAATAGTTTGGGAAGTAACGATCTGGGTTTTGCCACCCTGGTGGTTCGAACTGAGTTTTGAGTTATTTTGTTATTCAAGGGGGGGGGGGGGGGGAATTCAGATTTCATTACCACTATCCATGTTGTATGTTACCTGTTAGGGAAAGGGGACATTTGTTAGTGTGGGAATAAATAATCTCACCCAGGATCTCGTGGAAGGTTACTTTGTGCAACTGGAAATGGCCATTGCCTTCTGTCTAGAAAGCTTGTTAGTTCAAAGGAAAGAAAACAGTTATTAGGGAATTATTTTACTAGTCTACAACCTTCTTTGTTCTTGCCACTTACACCATGTTACCTTTGATCCATACCCCCTCTGCTCAAAACTGCACTAAAATCTTGCTTACATCTTTAATTCTCCCTGGCTTCTATTATTTTTCCTGTTGCCTTCACATGCGTGTGTCAAACCTCTTCTTAAAAAACACTCTCTGGACCCTTCCTTCCTCTTAACTACCAACCTGTCTTCCTTTTACCGTTTTGTCAAAACTCTTAGAACACCTTGTCTTACACCTTTACTAATAACCTTCATACTTTAACCATTTGACCCATTGCAATCATGATTTGACTAGGTCATTCAACTGTAACAGCCCATTGCAAGGTTTTCTATGACTTACAAACTGCCAAAGACCAGTGGTCAGTCCTCACTCTCCTCAATCTATCAGCTACCTTTAATACTGTGTAACAAATAGTGCATTCTTTGGGCTTCGAAGTCATGCGTGCTGCCTTATCTTTCTCTCTTTTGCTAATAGATTTCCTTTCCAGTCACTTTAGTGCTCAGTTTTAGGACCCTTACTGTTCTCCCCAATTACGTTTTCTTTGGGTATCAAATTTCTCCTGGATGTCGCATTAAACTCATTTTTTTAACACTTAATTACTATTTTTTCCCCCTAAACTTGGACCTAGTCCACCCTTTTTCTTTTTTAACATGGTTATCAAACCTGTTGAGTTTGCACACTGTCTTGAAGTAATCTTTGACTCTTCACTTTCCTTCTGTCATCACATTAAAAATGTCACCAGACATGTTTTTTTTTTCAACTTCGCAATATTGCCAAGATCTGCCCTTTTCTCACAACTAAAATGCTCAGCATGCCCTGATACTCTCCATTCTCGACTACTGTAACATTCTGTTACTTGGTCTCCCAGCCTGTCATCTGTCCCTCTCCAATCTATCTTTAAATCAGCAGTTAGGTCATTTCACCACCTCCAAAGGGAACCAACAACCCCGATACTTCAGTCTATGGGATGGCTTTCCATCAAATAAAGAATCATATTCATACCCTTCTAAACTTCTAATCCCTTTACTCTGCTTCACCATCCTACTTTTCCTTGTTTCTTCGTCCCTATGTTCTAGACATGCCCTGCACTCCTCATAAAGCAATCTTCTCCATAACCTCAACTAGCACTTCTCTCCTCCTGTCTTAAACCATTCTCTCTTGCTGTTCCATACCTTTGAACGCTCCCTCTCTAATTCGCCAGGTAACATCCATTACTTTTAATTCTAAACTTTTATCCTACCTAACTGAAAACCAGTACTATAATGTATATTTGTCTTGAAACTTTGTACCCACTTGTATCTGTATGATGTCTCTCCCACTTAGATTGTAATCTCTTTCGGTCCGAATGTATAAAACCACACCACACTCAACTTGTAACTAAGCATTCATAATTTTTATATATACTGTATATATATATATCTTTTTAAATGTATACAGCACACCTCTTACTTATAATTTGGTTCTCGTGCTGGTGTGAGTGGGGATTTGCTCCTTAAAGGGGAAGTTCAGTGGAAAAAGAGAAGTATTTTTCCATCCAAATCACCTTATCCTCCCCATTCAGCTTTTTTCTGTGTATAAATAATACTTTTAATGCTAACTTCCTGGTGTAGGACTCCTAATAGAGACCATTATAATTTTGCCCTTGACCATCGCCTGGGTTGATTCAGTTGCTCAGTAGAGATCTGAGCGTTTGACCCACCCAACAGCCAATCAATAGAAATGACTGTTAGGAACATTCCAAGGAAGTGGTATATCCTGGGAAAAAGAAGGACCGTTATAACCTGAAGTGGCAGCTCACTAATGTCAAAGCAGGGAAAAGCAAGGGGTAGAAATTCAAATGATTTTTCAAAATGGGAGAGAATATCTAGAATATAGGTATGTATATATAAACTAATAATTTTTAAAATATTGATATTTTCCACTGAACATTCCTTTAACACAAACAAATACAGTGTTGTTACCACACAGCAACATTTCGGGAATATAGTTTTCCTTTCCTCGGCAGGACAAAAATGCCATTTTTGTCTGCCTGAGGAAGGGAAACTTTATATCCCCTGTATGCCTAACCTTTGAATGAAACTTTATTTATTTATGTAATTTTAATTTATCTATTAGATTACTTGCACTTATCCCTCTGGTTGCGTACACTGTATTTTATAATACATGGCGCTGGGTACCCAAGTGTCACTTTATGAATTAATTGAAACATACCTACATATGAACCATAATTGTGAACATTACTAACTATACATTTACATTGTAAACTGTATGGGATATTCCCTTTGTTCCAGTGTGTTAAAATATGATTCTAAAATAATATTTTATGATTTTTTTTATTTTTAATGCAGTTGGTAAGTTAAAAGGAGACCTACAGGCTAAACTAAATTATTCCTAACATTACACTGTATGTATTAATCAACTTTAGATATGCTTTCTACACAGACGCCCTTTTTGGAGTGTGTGAAATATTTTATTACAACAAACCCTGTAGTACTTTTACTACTCACATACAACAAAGAGTCAAGCCAACTACTCCAGAATTTATTCTAACATCTCCTCCCAGACCACTGGTTCAGCATCTTTGTGAGTTTTATCCAAGGAGCAAGAGAAAAGTTGGCCATTGAACGTATTTCTGTTTAGGAGGGGGAGTGAACTGGTGAGGTAACTGCAGGGCTTGTTGTGGTGAACATTTTACTTTCACAAAGGTATGACTTTGGTCATTGCCTACCACTGTCAGTAGACTGAACATAGTCATTTATAAATAGGTTCTAATATTTCTCCTAATTATGGACATATTGAATATACATCAGACTGAATTCGTTGAACGTAACAATTTTCTTTTTTTCCCATTTACAGAAGAAATCAAGAAGCTCTGTGCCACTCAGTTCAATAACATATTTTTCCTGGATTAAGGTGCACAAGCTGAATGGCAGGATTGACGAGCAGCATCTGCAAAAATGACCTGCAGCAGCATTTTTTTGTGAAATAAGGACAGAATATCAGTCATATTATTGACTGGAATGACTGTTGTAAGGCAATACTTGCCTTGTAAGAATCTCATTTCTACCCAAAGGTTCAACAATCAGACTGTTTTTAGATTTTAATTATTTATGTGAACTACAGACAGATCCCCACTAAGACATTGTTATACTTTTAAACATTGAGACTCTTTATACTTTGTATCATGTTCCAATATTTATACAACAGCAAAAATGGCCTTATATAGGTGTCTGATTACAGAGTTGATACCAGAAAGCCAAGAGGGCCCAGAATTCAACATGGAGGAGGATAGTCCAAATGCTGATGGGCCATGGTCTAAACCTCTGGTTTGATATTCCGAGTGGTCCCTAGCCAAGAGATCTGAAACCGGAGACTATGAACCACAGGCCAATGCCAAAGATCAGTTTTCTGTCCATGCGTTTAATGAAAGTCTATAGAGGAGGGCAGATAGGCCAAGGGTAAACTAGAGGGTTTGCATGAAATGCACCTTATGAGTTGTGTTTGAGATATTGCAATATTCTGGACATTGTACAAAGAGCCACAGTCACTTTTCACTGCCCCTGCATGCAGATGTATTGGGGCTATAGCACAACCCACATGTCTTGGGGAAAAAAAGTTGCTCAAAAGGGATAAAAATCCTTGGTACAATTGCAGGTTTCTTCAATCTGCCGCAGTCATCTCCCCCTACAATGGCCAAACTGGTTAGTGTGTCTTTACATGATGGAATCTGTGATTGGGGCCTCTCCATACATTGTCCACGGTGTCAAAGGAAATGTTTTCACAAGATACAATTTTCGTGTAACTACTGTTTATATAGAGAGGTATATTTAAATTAGACAACCTCAAATACACAATACACTGTATAATGAGGGGGGTTGATGCTACTGATTAAAACTTGGGACAACTGACCAGTTTGCCTATTAATATTTCCTCTGTTGTATTGCTCATCTTCTAACCTTTATAATGACAGTATTTTATTATTTAATAAATTGCTCTTGGTGCAATAATATTGGTAGTTGAGGTCTTACTGGCTTGTTGAAATGTGTGGACTTAATATTGTCTGTGCTAATTCTAAGTTGTTTAGTGAGAAGGATATGGTGGTTTGCATTGATTTGAGATCTCTCTGCAGGAATGTTACATACACACAAAACTTTTGGTGGAACCCCTTAATTTTAATATTTTGCACTTTTATTGCAATGTGTAAGAATCTTTAGGGCTGATGTAATAAGAGAAAGTTTGCCAGTGCAATAATTTGCAGCGCCAATCAAAATTTTAGGCTTTTATTGCAGTTAGATAGCATCTGATTGGTTACTGCAGATTAATATAAAAATATCCCCCTTTTCTATCTGTCATACACTACTTTGGATGCAGGGTGCTGTACTATGTGGCAATGCCTGGATAACATATTTTTTATGTAACCCCTTTGCCTGGGGACAATAATTAGATCACAGAGGTCTAGTAAGCTAATTAGTTTAACTGTTCTAAACAGTCATAACAGCTCATCTGCTGATTTGGCTTATTTTCCTTTGTATTTTACAGGAAACTTAAGTTATTGTTTTCCTTAGGTGTATTTTAATGATGTTCCTTTTAAGTAAGGTAAAGTATTGTGCATTCCTCCTACCCCCCTTACACCCACCTACCTATCAGTAAACTATGGTAATGTGTAAATAGCTGGACGTGTATTTCGTGTTCTCTTAGGTCAGCAGTTCCCGGCTGGGCAGCTGCTGTTCTTGGCTATTTTGGCAGCTGTTACCCTTCAAGTGCGCTGATGAAAATGTTACTATGTTCAGTTCTCACTGCTGTGGCCCATTTATAGAGTCCGGATATTTCACAAGGCTTGCATAACTGCTGATAAGTTAGTTATGAAATCCCCTTTATATGTATTCTTTATTCTGATGGCACTGCTTAGTTACTTATTGCCTTAGCTATAACATTCTGTGATCTGCTTCTATTATGTTTTGTAAAACAAATTGCAACTTATCACACTATCTTTTACTATCAATCTTATTTAAGATTAGACTTAAATATAGAAGAACCAGATTTAAAACGTAAATAACGCAACTTACAATACTGTATACTGTGCAATCTGGCGTTTGTTGCGGCTGTTTCCCTTGGTCCTTGACCCCTAGACATATCATAACCTTTTCAAGTTTATAGGGATAATCAAGGTGTCCCCTAGACAATTGCAATGAATCGAAATCAGATAACATTTTAATCGCTGTAATGTAACTCTGCAATGTTGGAAGCTCTAATGTCAGTAATGGTTTTTAAATAATTACCACCCAAAAGAATAGATCCCAGTGACTCAGTTTGTAGCCCTGATATATAACTTTTTGGGTAAATTTTCATGAACCCTTTTGCTTACAAAATGTTATTTAATAATGACTTCTAATTGAAGATGGCAAAAAGAATCTTAGGATGTCATTATTTTCCATTACAGAAGAACTGCTCTTGATCCTTCCTGGCAGATAATCAACGGCCTTTTACCCGACTCATACATTACCTTATAGTTAGCTGAATGGCCGTCAGGACACAATCCTTCTTGTGGGTAAGGCCCATGGAACTGGAACATCCATTTTAAAAGCAACAAACCTAAAACCTATTGTGGCAATTTATCATCTTAAGCTGTGTTACAGATGTAAAGGTCAATGTGGCTTTAAGAGCAATTTAGTGGCGGTGCCCAAAAACAAGGTCACACAACCTTAATCGAGCCGATATCGGCTTTTTAGGATGGATTCGCTTCACACCACCTGCAGATTTGGGGAATCATTAAATGAAAACTGAACCTGCTCCATACTAGTGTTACAGGAATCTTTTTTCTCAAAACTTTGTCTGAATAATTTCTGTTGTTTGGTTGAACTCTCTATGCGTAGAATCCTCATTCATTTAGTAGATAATATTTACCAATATTTCATTTATAAATTATACAGGGTTATTCAATAAAGTTCTTATCGTTTAAAATGGTGCTAATTTTGCCCCAACCAATCAGATATTAGCTTTCAATGTTAATAAGATCTGATTGGTTGGGGCAATTAGCACCATTTTAAACGATAAGAACTTTTGATCTCCCTGATCTCTTTAACACTAGTGTACAGTAGCATTCATTGTTTTTAATGAGAGAAGTGGGTTCTTTATTTAGAAACCCAAGCTGAAATACCAATGCTATTTGAAATAAGAGGTACAAAAGTTTGCCCGTACAACCAATCAGATGAAGCTGTTTAGTGCAGTTAGATAATATCTGATTGGTTTTTGCAGATTAAAGGGTTTGTCCACTCCAGAATGTATCTGATTGGTTTTTGCAGATTAAAGGGTTTGTCCACTCCAGAATGCTATTTCTAATACAGGTAGAGAACCCCCCAAACCCAGAAACCATAATGCTCAAACTATACAGGTAGAGAACCCCCCAAACCCAGAAACCATAATGCTCAAACTAAGCTTTTTTCTAGGCTCAGCCATGACTGAAAGGTCAACCGGAAAGGGCTGGGCATTGGGCTGAGTAACTTCTTATAGCAGCACTTCAGAAAGGGCTGGGCATTGGGCTGAGTAACTTCTTATAGCAGCACTTCAGGTCAGTGTGAGTATTATGGCCTTTAATAGCAGGGGCAAACTTAATGCATCAAACCACATGCTTATTTATAAGGATAAATTATATGTATTTTGCATTCGTGTGTGTTGTATATGTATAAAACATGATACACAAACCATATTAATTTATATTAAATAAATATTAAATTTAATTTAATGCTATTTTAGCATCTGTGCAGATAAATGCAGAATTTTGCCAAAAATTGGACAGTCTTGTAGGACCTCAACTTACACTGTTAGCATCAGACATCTGTGAACAATACAATATAAACAGTAGAGGGTAATGTTTTAATTTGTCTCCAAGATTTTATAGTTTGATGCTGCCCATGCACTAGAAATCTTACCTCCTGACTTTCCCCCTCTGTTTCTGAGACACCAGTTGATGTTTAAATGTAAAATGTACAGGGAAGGCCGGGAGGTAAAGCTGACTGATTAGATATTCAATCAGTGGCGTTACTAGGAATCACTGGGCCTCCACAGAAAAACTATGATGGGGCCCCTATCCGTGCTTCATCCACAGTGGTTTTCTGGGAGGAGGCCAGATCTGTCACAGAAAAAATGAGAAGATGCTCCCTTTGCTCCCGGGGCCCCCTCCAGTTGCATTACTGTTTGTTATGCCCCTGTATTCAATGGATTTAACATCTATCTAAAATACTTTAGATAAAGTCTAAAAAGTGTGGTCAGCATTCAGAAAACATGGAAGCTCTTTTTGGCCCATCTCTTCATTTTCTATTTATAATTTTCTATGTAGCTCATTTCATTTCCTTTACACAGACTGTACGTTTCCTGACGATAAATAGGCATTGCTTTCTGGGGTAGAATATTATTTTAAAACCTCTCTGTCTGATGCACAGTATTACAGAGATTAAGTGCATCCCTGCTGTACATTCTAATTCTGCATTTTCATTTCTAGGTCTGAGAAGGAGCCACAGTTTAAATTTATTTATTTCAATCATATGAATCTAGCAGAGAAAAGCACAATCCACCTACGGAAAACTTCAAATATGTCACTAACCTCTGTTCAACCAGAGCTGTTAAAGATTCTTGGAGACATTAATAGTGATTTTACAAGGTAAAATCAATCATTCTTTATACTTCAGCTTTTGCACCTCTACCATTTCCAGAAGGCCCATCTCACTGCCCTTAACAGACTTAGGGCTAGCCCACACTTGTGTGTTTTAACATGCAATCCGAGCATGCATTAAAAAGTGTTTGCTTTGCAACACTAGGTGCGCAATGCAGCGTTGCACTGCGATCTGCTTTTTGGTGGGCATTCGATCACCATTTTTTGTGCAGTTGCGTGTTCTCTAATATTGCAACATCGGGGAATTGCATCGCAAGATCGCACCGGGAAATATGTCAAACAAGTGCACCTATTGGTGAGTTGCGGTGTGGCTTTGCTCGTTAGAGCGCAAATGTTGCCTTAACATAGAGAGCATCTACAGGGGGAAGAGATGTTCTCGCCTAATATCTTCTAAAGGTTCCTTAAAGGGCAGTCACTGATAAAAAAAAATTCACAATGTGCTCGTATACCTTCCCCCAGCCCCAACCACTTATTAAAATAATTTTTAAGAAAGTGCCAGCACATGTATAGGAAAAAAACGTTTCGGGCGATCGGCCTGGGGTGTAGGAACTTTATCGGCCAAAAGGTCGTTGCGAATCCATCGGTGCGTCGGTCCAACGAAAAGTCCGTTTCGGCCAATAAGTGCCTTACACACAGGGCCGATTATCGCCCCGAGAACGGTTTTTTTCTATACATTGTGGTCGCAGCGGGGACCGACAACGACGTGTGTACGAACCGTCAGGTGTTAGAGCAAAATTACAGAGGTGTTAGCATAAATAAGAAGAGATGCAGTGGTCGCCAATCAAACATTTTTTGAAAGCAGAGCGAAATGTAGCAGATTGAGTTTTTATGTAGTAAGTTGTTAGTACCAAATAGACTCTTACCGAAAATTCAAAAGCGGTTATGTGTGCTCCTCTGGGTAGGTTATTGCAGTTCTCTTGAACTGCTCTATGGAAAACGTAGACTTTGGGATAAGTAGGAAAACTGTCCACTCTTTCTGTAACCATACGGGAGCTTGTTCGAAGTCTATAACCTAATATGGCGAGAAGAATATATTCATTTGTGGTATATTCAGTTAGAGCAGGTTAAGAAACCCCCTAAAGGGAAATTATGGGAAAAATCCATTATTTAAAGGTAATACATATTACATCGTAGTATTCTGAATTGTCTAATTAAAAAAAAAAAAAAAAAGTGAATTTTATGCCCTTGCGTATGCTTGCTTCGTCAGACGAACCGCCATATCTATATTATTTTAATTAACCAAACAAAGTAACGAACGACAAAGCAATTAGCTGCCTTTATTTTACATTAATGATTAAAGTAGAAATAAAGGGTAAATTATCTATGGGGGCATAAGCACCATGAAAATGGCAAGTCCACGCTAAAAAAGTTTGCTTTAAACATCTTAACACCAACCCCCCCCCCCCCCAAAAACCTAGGTTTCGCATTATCTTAAGTTCAAGATTCCCCTATAGGACTTACCTGACCTGGTCCTCCCCGCCTGGGCGCGCCACCGCTCTGTTTCAAGCAAAAAAGGAGCAGAGGGTTTCTGCGTGAACAGCGCCTTCTCCTGGTCACAAACAGGAAGGGAACGGGTTGTCAGCCGAAGGAGCGGCGATGGACCGGGTCAGGTAAGGAATTCTGAGGCATCTTTGAAACTTAAAAATTTGCGATACCTAGGTTTGGGGGGTTGTTATACAGTGTTAGAAAATTTATTTTGGGTGGTCATGCCCTTAGTTAGATATCGTAGTATAAGCGCCTCGAGTATCAGGCCGAGTACCATTTTGCCTACAAAATTAGAAAAACTATGATTGACGTCGAGTATAAGCCGAGGTATACGATAACCCTAATACCTTTCACTGTAGATGTTTTGGAACTACAACTCCCAGCATGCTTGGTTGCTGGGAGTTGTAGTTTCCAACCACCTATAGTAGAAAAGGTATTGCGGGGTACGTGTATGATACTGTCCCCCAACCCGAAGTAACTTTCCCTGTAGATGTTTGGAAACTACAACTCCCAGCATGCTGGTTGCTGGAGTTGGTTTCAACCACCTATAGTAAAAAATGAATGGGGTGTCTGCCATGGCATACTGTCCCCCAGCCCTCCCCAGTCCCCCCCCAGCTACTTACCGTACATGGTCTCATTCTCTCCTCTTCTGCCGGCTGCCGCAATCCAGAAGCAAGCGCGCGTCAGCGGCAGTTCCCAGTACTGCTTCGCCCCTGCGGATGACGTCATCCGCGGCCGGTGTGCGCGCTGACATCATTGGCAACCGTGAAGAAACTAATGGGAACTGCGGCCTGACTCGGCAACTGCTTCTGGATTGAAGGTAAGTTCTTGTGACTGGATAAGCCGAGGCAAGGTTTTTAGGTTGATTTTTAAACTAAAAACCTCGTTATACTCGAGTATATACGGTACATTAAACAATTACAATTCTACTATGGTACGGCAAGATGCCATTTGTGATCTCTTGACATTTGGTTTGGTAGTCTAGTGCCAAATTATATAGGCACTTCCCAACTTCCTACCTGTAAAGGAATGGGCAATACATATGCCTCCCCTACATTTGCTTTGGAAGAATGTTTGTTCTCGTCTTTCCAAGTCTATTGAAGGTAAAATAAAGAATAGAGATATTAGGTGATGTATGTGTTAATATGATTTGTGAATGTTGGGTTTTTCCTCCTATCCTTTGTCAACTGATGGACTGGTGGCATTTTTCTCAGAGGGATGAAGATGAGGAAATCAAGTGAAGGCTATAGGCGATTACTGGGTTGTAGGAAAAAAGTATGACCAACGGGAATTGATGTTATATTGAACCAGAAGAACTCCAATCTAATTGAAGAACGGTAAGTATCTACGTAGCCCCCGATCCGACTACTGATTCCTCCAAGAACGTCCAAAGCGATGTCAGCCTCTGACGCTTGCTGGCAGTGTACAGTAACGAACAGGCCAGGTTTTCATTCTCCTTAATATCCTCTGTTCAGTTTTTTCTGGGCCCCATGCCACTAAATATTTCAAACATTCTCATCCTAGCTTAGTTATTAGTAGCTGTAAAGGGGATTTGGTTCCCATGAAGTAGTATGCAGAGAAAGTTATACTTATCCACTCCAAGCTGGAGTGTGGTCACCAGATACCTCTGCACCATGCCTTTCCTGAGGGTAAAGCCTTGTACACACGTCTGATCTTGGCACCGACCCAGAGTGTGTTCACGTGTGTGAGAAACGCCGTTTCACGATCCGTATGACACGTGTGTGCGTTCGGATGGTAGTCCGTCATTGATCCCCCAAGCGGATAAAGAATGCATTAGAACTGATGTGGGGCTCATTTTAAGGTATGCAGAGACCATTTATTTTACTCTAACATTGTTTGTTTACTCACCTTTAAGAGAATGTAAACGCAAACCAGACAACTTTAACTCTATACAGAGAGCATTACATTCAAATGAACGCTTTATGTTCATTGAGTTTAAGTAGAGTTAGGACAATTCATTAGTTGGTTTTGTAACATTCCACATAATGTGCAGAAGTCTGGTAATGTTATGTGCTTTTTGATTTTTTGAAATGGTCCTAAAGTACATCTTTCTTTAGAGCTCTCTGCTCGTCTTATTTGTTCATATAGCAGAAGCTAGTTGCTCTGCCATAACCTCTTAAACTATAGGTGCCTAGATCATTTGCTTGTGTATATGTCACGGCGACAAAGCAACCTCTTTGTGCCTTTTTAAACATCTCCATTTCAGGTCATGTTGCTTTTAAGGTGTCTGTTTCCTTTCGTTACTAACGAAAATTATGGAAGTGAGATCCGAGACTCTATCAGCAATATTACAAGTCCATCTTTTTTGGTTTTAGTGGATAATCTTAATAATTAAAGTGTAACCACAACCTTGCACCTTGATATTAATAGCATTGTAGTGAGAGCCTTATTCTTCTATTCCTATTACAGTGTGCTAATCGCCTCCTTAGGGAGCAGGTGCCATTATTAATACCTTACGTGTCAACATTGTTATTGCAGTATTACTAGCTGCCAGTGGTGTTGGAGCTCGGCTGCTCTGACAGTTTTAATCATCACATGAGTAAATGATGTACTAGGGAAGGAATAAACTAGATCCTAAAGGAGGCACATGGTTCAAAGAGAGCTTAGCAATGTTAACCAAATATCAGAAATATTTAAATGGAATAGTTTTTTAATTGCAGGGATCCTTATCAACTATAAACAATATGTTTTTACCGATCTAGTTTCATGTAATCTCCCTGTTTCCATATGGTATATTCATCGTCAGCCTTTTCTGATACTTTGCAGTTACACAGTAGTAGTGTAGGTAGTGATAGGATATCCTTAATTCTGCTCAATACAGCACTCTGAACTCTGTATGAATATGTGTCCAGCAAACACAGCCAAATACAGGATAATTCTTGTCAATTGCTTAAGGTTTTCTATTCTACACAAAGACTAAAGCTAGGTACAGACATGCACGCTATGCGATGGTTCGGGTGACTAATGACCCACAGCCAAATGATTGTAGGGAAAAATGGGGTACTAGAAGGTAACACCTAGTAAACACAGACATACAGATTCCTTTAAGATGTAGCTGTAGGTGGATTTTGAACCCAGGAATCAGTTACACAAGACAACAGCCACTGATCTGCCCAGTATCTAGTTAATGGAAACTAATAAGGAGATTCCATGACGTAATTTTACACATTTTACCGGAGCTGCGCCATTTCCAAATACAGGTTTAGTTAAGTTTTACACTACCTCATAGCACAAAACTTATCGTGGTATTGTAAGGGGCCAGTAAAGGAGGATAAAGCAATGCAGCCAACCTTGCCAAGATCCCATGATGCAATAATGGATGTAATCGGGCATTGCATTGCGGGATCTCAGCAAGGTTAGACACACCAATGTGCATTACTGAATTATCTCTTACAGTGATTAGATTTTGAAAATAGTTTGGGGAGTAAACAATCTGGGTTTTGCGACCCTGGTGTTTACGAACTGAGTTTTGAGTTATTTTCGTTACAGGGGGGGAGGGATTACAGATTTCATTACCACTATCCATGGTTTTATGTTACCTGAGGGGGGAAAGGGGACACTTTGTTAAGTGTGGGAAGGTTACTTTGTGCAACTGGAAATGGCCATTGCCCTTGTCTAGAACGTGTTCAGTTCAAGAAAGGAAAACAGTTATTAGGGAATTATTTTACTATTCTAAACACCTTCTGGGTTCTTGCCACTTACAACCCATTACCTTGACCCATACCCCCCCGCCTTCTGGCTCAGAAAACTGCCCACTAAAATCTTGCTCACACTTTTAATTCCTCCCTGGCTTCTATTATTTTCCGTGTGCCTTCAAACATGCTTGTGTCAAACCTCTTCTTAAAAACACTCTCTGGACCCTTCCTTCCTCTTTAACTACCAACCTGTCTTTCCTTTACCGTTGTGTCAAACTCTTTAGAACACCTTGCTTTACACGCTTTACTTATACCTTCATACTTTAACTATTGGACCCATTGCAATCAGATTTTGACTAGGTCATTCAACTGTAAAAGCCCATTCAAGGTTTCTAATGACTTACAAACTGCCAAGAGCCAGTGGTCAGTCCTCACTCCCCTCAATCTATCAGCTACCTTTAATAACTGTGTAACCATAGTGCATTCTTTGGGCATTCGAAGTCATGCTGCTGCCTTAATCTTTCCTCTCTTTTGCTATAAGTGTCCTTTTCCAGTCACTTTAGTGCTCATTTTAGGACCCTTACTGTTCTCCCCAATTACTTTTTCTTTGGGTATCAAATTTCTCCTGGGAGTCGATTAAACTCATTTTTTAAAACACTTAATTACATTTTTTCCCCCTAAACTTGGGCCTAGTCCACCCTTTTTCTTTTTAACATGTTATCAAACTTTGAGTTGCACACTGTCTTGAAGTAATCTTTGGACTCTTCACTTCCTTCTGTCATCACATTAAAAGGTCACCAGGCATGTTTTTTTTTTCACTCGGCAATATGCCAAGTATCTGCCCTTTTACTCACAACCTAAACTGCTCATAGCATGCCCTGACGCTCTCTTCTCGACTACTGTAACATTCTGTTCTTGGTCTCCCAGCCTGTCCATCTGTCCCCTCTCCAATCTATCTTTAATCAGCTGTTCAGGTCATTTCACTCACCTCCAAGAGGGAACCAACAACCCCGATACTTCAGTCTATGGGATGGCTTTCCATCAAATAAAGAATCATATTCAATACCCTTCTAAACTTCTAAATCCCTTTACTCTGCTTCACCATCCTACTTTTCCTGTTTCTTCGTCCCTATGTTCCTAGACATGCCCTGCACTCCTCATAAAGCAATCTTCTCCATAAACCTTCAACTAGCACTTCCTCCTCCTGTCTTAAACCATTCTCTCTTGCTGTTCCATACCTTTTGAACGCTCCCTCTCTAATTCGCCAGGTAACATCCATTAGTACTTTTAATTCTAAACTTTTATCCTACCTTACTGAAAACCAGTACTATAAATGATTATTTGTCTTGAGAACTTTGTACCCACTTGTATCTGTATGTTGTCTCTCCCACTTAGATTGTAATCTCTTTCGGTCCGAATGTATAAACCCGAGAGACCACCCCAAAAACCTGCAACCCAAACCTACCGAGAGTCCGCCTCCGTAACGCCTTCTTTCTTGGCCACGCCTCCATGTGACATAATTAGTCACACGGGCCAGTTACGCCCTAGCCACGCCTCTAATGTGACTTATTTACGTCACGTTAGAGGCGTGGGCTAGGGAGTAATGGCCCTCCCGACTCCGCCCCACCCTTTATTGATGTCAGTGAGCACCACGTCACTCGACCACGCCCCTTTTCCACCCTGATGGAAGCCAGGTTTGGCAGGGTGGGATGTCTGCAAGTGTATTGATATAGAAATGATCCCTCTGTAAGACAGTTTGGTAATGTTTGTCGCAAAGATTGCATGTAAATCCCAGACATGAACCAATTCACTTTCTTTGTAAGTAGGGGTAATGTTTAATTTCTCCAAGATTTATAGTTTGATGCTGCCCAATGCCTAGAAATCTTACCTCCTGACTTTCCCCCTCTGTTTCTGAGACACCAGTTGATGTTTAAATGTTAAAATGTACAGGGAAGGCCGGGGGTAAAGCTGACTGATTAGATATTCAATCAGTGGCGTTACTAGGAATCACTGGGCCTCCACAGAAAAACTATGATGGGGGGGCCCCTATCCGTGCTTCATCCACAGTGGTTTCTGGGAGGAGGCCAGACTGTCACAGAAAAAATGAGAAGATGCTCCCTTTGCTCCCGGGGCCCCCTCCAGTTGCATTACTGTTTGTTATGCCCCTGTATTCAATGGATTTAACATCTATCTAAATACTTTAGATAAAGTCTAAAAAGTGTGGTCCAGCATCAGAAAAACATGGAAGCTCTTTTGGCCCATCTCTTCATTTCTATTTATAATTTTCTATGTACTCATTTCATTTCCTTTACACAGACTGTACGTTTCCTGACGATAAATAGGCATTGCTTTTGGGGTAGAATTAGAATATATTTAAAACTCTCTGTCTGATGCACAGTATTACAGAGATTAAGTGGCATCCCTGCTGTACATTCTAATCTGCATTTTCATTTCTAGTCTGAGAAGGAGCCACAGTTTAAATTTATTTATTCAATCATAGAATCTAGCAGAGAAAAGCACAATCCACCTAGGAAAACTTCAAATATGTCACTAACCTCTGTTCAACCAGAGCTGTTAAAGATTCTTGGAGGACATTAATAGTGATTTACAAGGTAAAATCAATCATTCTTTATACTTCAGCTTTTTGCACCCTACCATTTCCAGAAGGCCCATCTCACTGCCTTAACAGACTTAGGGCTAGCCCACACTTGTGGTTTTTAACAGCAACCGAGCATGCATTAAAGTGTTGCTTTGCAACACTAGGTGCGCAATGCAGCGTTGCACTGCGATCTGCTTTTTGGTGGCATTCGATCACCATTTTTGTGCAGTTGCGGGTTCTCTAATATTGCAACATCGGGGAATTGCATCGCAAGATCGCACCGGGAATATGCACACAATTGCACTATTTCTGGTGCGTTGCTGTGTGGCTTTGCCTTTAGAGGCCAAATGTTGCTTATACATAGGAGCATCTTACAGAGAGATGTTCTCGCTAAATCTCTTTCTAAAGGTACACTTAAAGGGCATGTTCACCCTTATAAAAAAAAATCACATGTGATCGTATACCTTCCCCCAGCCCCAACCAATAAAATAATTTTAAGAAAGTGCCAGCACAATGTATAGGAAAAACGTTTGGGCGATAATCGGCCCTTGTGTAGCACTTTATCGGCCAAACGGTGTTGGAGATCCACCAGGTGGTCGGTCAACGAAAAGTCCGTTTCGGCCAATAAAGTGCCTACACACGGGCCGATTATCGCCCGAAACGTTTTTTCTATACATTGTGCGTCGCAGGTCGGGACCGCAATCGCAGTGTGTACGAACCTTAAGGCTTTTGAGACTACAGAGTGTTAGCATAACTTTAAGAAGAGATGCCGTGGCTCGCCAATAAACATTTTTTGGAAAGCAGACGAAATTAGAGATTGATTTGTATTGTAGTAAGTTTAGTACCAAAATCAGATTTACCGAAATTCAAAATCGTTATTGGGCTCCTTGGGTAGGTTATTGCAGTTCTCTCTGAATGTCTCCTATGGAAAGTAGACCTTTTGGGATAAGTAGGAAACTGTCCACTCTTATCTGTAACCAATAGACTTGTCCAAGTCTATAAACCTAATATGAGAGAAATATATTAATTTGTAGTGTATATTTCATTTGAGAGGGTATAGAACCCCCTAAAGGGAAATTTATTGGGAAAAATCATTATTTAAATGTAATACATATTTACATGTAGGTAATCTGAATTTTGTCTAATTAAAAAAAAAAAAAAAAAATTGATTTTATGCCCTTGCTATGCTTTCTTTGGTCAGCAGTAACCTGCCATATGATATTACTTTTAATTTAACCAAACATAAGTAAACGAAAAAGCAATTTTATGCCTTTATTTCTACATTAATGATTAAAGTAGAAATAAAGGATAAATTAATCTATGGGCGCCTAAGACACATTTTAAATGGCAAGTCCACGCTAAAAAAAGTTTGCTTTAAAATCTTTAACAACCCACCCCCCCCCCCCCCCAAACCTAGGTTTCGCATTATTCTTAAGTTCAAAGATCCCCTATAGGGACTTACCTGACCTGGTCCCTCCCGCCTGGGCGCCGCCCACTGCTCCTGTTTCAAGCAAAAACAGGAGCAGAGGGTTCTGCGCTGACAGCCGCTCTTCTTCCTGGTCACAACAGGAAGTGGAACGGTTGTCAGCAGAAGGAGCGGCGATGGACCGGGTCAGGTAAGGAATTCTGAGGCATCTTTGAAACTTAAAAATATTGCGATACCTAGGTTTGGGGGTTGTTATACATTTAAGTAAATTTTATTTAGGGTGGTCATGCCTTTACCGTATATCTCGAGTATAAGCCGACTCGAGTATAGCGAGGTACCCATTTTTGCCTACAAATTAGAAAAACATGATTGACTCGAGTATAAGCGAGGGTATAACAGTAACCCTAATACCTTTCCACTGTAGATGTTTGGAACTCAACTCAGCATGCTTGGTTGCTGGGAGTTGTAGTTTCCAACCACCTATAGTAGAAAGGTATTGGGGTTACTGTATGGCATACTGTCCCCCACCAATACCTTTCCACTGTAGATGTTTGGAAACTACAACTCCCAGCATGCTGGTTGCTGGGAGTTGTAGTTTCCAACCACCATAGTAAAAATGTATGGGGGTGTCTGCATGGCATACTGTCCCCCCAGCCCTCCCCAGTCCCCCCCCCCCGCTCATTACGTACTGCGTTCAGTTTCCTCTCTCTGCCGGCTGCCGCAATCCAGAAGCAGCCGCGGTCAGGCCGGCAGTTCCCAGTACTGCTTCGCCCTGCGCGATGACGTCATCCCGCCGGCGTGCGCGTGACATCATTGCGCAACCGTGAAGAAACTACTGGGAACTGCCGGCCTGACTCGCAACTGCTTCTGGATTGAAGGTAAGTTTCTTGTGACTGAGTATAAGCCGAGGCAAGGTTTTTAGGTGATTTTTTAAACCTAAAACCTCGACTTATACTCGAGTATATACGGTAAATTAAACATATTAAAAATTACTGTACTGTACGGCAGATGCCATTTGTGATCTGCTGAATTGGTTTGGTAGTCTAGTGCCAAATTATATAGGCACTTCACAACTTCCTACCTGTAAAGGAATGGGCAATACATATGCCTCCCCTACCATTGCTTTTGGAAGAATGTTTGTTTCGAGTCTTCCAAGTCCTATTGAAGGTAAAATAAAGAATAGCAGATATTAGGTGATGTATGTGTTAAATATGATTTTGTGAATGTTGGGTTTTTCTCCTATCTTTTGTCAACTGATGACTGGTGGCATTTTTCTCAGAGCGGATGAAGATGAGGAAATCATAGTGAAGGCTATGAGCGATTACTGGGTTGTAGGAAAAATGTGACCAACGGGAATTGTATGTTATATTGAACCAGAAGACTCCAATCTAATTGAAGTAAACGGTAAGTATCACTAGTGCCCCCGACACTCTGATTCTCCAAAGAACTCCAAAGCGATGTCAGCCTCTGACGCTCTGCTCTGGCCAGTGTACATGTAACTAGAACAGGCCAGAGTTTTCATTCTCCTTTAATATCCTCTGTTCAGTTTTTCTTGGTGCCCCAATGCCAACTAAAATATTTCAAACATTCTCATCCTAGGCTTAGTTATTGTAGCTGTAAGGGGATGTGGTTCCTGTGTAGTATGCAGAGAAAGTTAACTTATTCCACTTCCAATAGCTTGGGTGTGGTCACCAGCTACTCTGCACCATGCCTTTCCCTGAGGTGTAAAGCCTTGTACACACGTCTGATCTTGGCACCGACCCAGAGTGTGTCACGTGTGTGATGAACGGCCGTTCAGCCGATAAGCAGTGTGCGTTCGGATGGTAGTCAGTCATTGATCCCCCAAAGCGGATAAAGGAATGCATTAGAACTGATGTGGGGCTCATTTTAAGGTAATGCAGAGACCATTTATTTTACTCTAACATTGTGTTTTACTCACTTTAAGAGAATGTAAACGCAAAACAGACAAGTCTCTAACTCTAGTACAGAGGTAGCATTACATTCAAATGAACGCTTTATGTTCATTGAATGTTTAAGTAGAGTTAGGACAATTTGCATTATTGTTTGTTGGAACATTCCACATAATGGCAGAAGTCTGGTAAAGCTGTATTGGCTTTGATTTTTTGAAATGGTCCTAAAGTACATCTTTCTTTTAGAGCTCTCTGCCTCGTCTTATTTTGTTCACTATAGTAGAAGCTAGTTGCTCTGCCATAACCTCTTAACTACTTAGGTGCCTAGATCATTGCTTGTGTATATGTCACGGACAAAGCAAACTCTTTGTGCTCTTTTTAACATCTCCATTTCAGGTCATGTTGCTTTTAAGGTGTCTAGTTTCTTTCTAACTAAAGTTTGGAATGGATCCGAGACATCATCAATATTCAGTCATCTTTTTTTTTTTAGTGGATAATCTAATAATTAAAGTGTAACCACAACCTTGCACCTTGATATTAATAGCATTGTAGTGAGAGCCTTATTCTTCTATTCCTATTACAGTGTGCTAATCGCTCTTAGGGCAGGTGCCATTATTAATACCTCGTGTCAACATTGTTATTGCAGTATTACTAGCTGCCAGTGGTGTTGGAGCTCGGCTGCTCTGACAGTTTTAATCATCACAGAGTAAATGATGTACTAGGGAAGGAATAAACTGATCCTAAGGAGGCACATGGTTTAAAGAGAGCTTAGCAATGTTAACCAAATATCAGAAATATTTAAATGGAATAGTTCAGTTATTTTATACTATCATAAACAACATGGGGCATCAAATGTTTTTTTTTTATGCAGGATCTGTAGTTCCCTGTAATCTCCCTGTTTTCATATGGTATACTCATCATCAGCCTTTTCTGATACTTTGTAGTTACACAGTAGTAGTGTAGGTAGTGATCGGATATCCTTAATTCTGCTCAATACAGCACTCTGAACTCTGTATGAATATGGTCCAGCAAACACAGCCAAATACAGGATAATTCTTGTCAAGCTTAGGTTTCTATTCTACACAAAGACTAAAGCTAGGTACAGACACACGCTATGCGATGGTTCGGGTGACTAATGCACAGCCAAATGATTGTAGGGAAAATGGGGTACTAGAAGGTAACACCTAGTAAACACAGACATACAGATTCCTTAGATGTAGCTGTAGGTGGATTTTGAACCAGGAATCAGTTACACAAGACAACAGCACATGATCTGCCCAGTATCTAGTTAATGGAAACTAATAAGGAGATTCCAAACGTAATTTTACACATTTTACCGGAGCTGCGCCATTTCCAAATACAGGTTTAGTTAAGTTTTACACTACCTCATAGCAAAAACTTATCGTGGTATTGTAAGGGGCCAGTAAAGGAGGAAAAGCAATGCAGCCAACCTTGCCAAGATCCCATGATGCAATAATGGATGTAATCGCGCATTGCATTGTAGGATCTCAGCAAGGTTAGACACACCAATGTGCATTACTGAATTATCTCTTACAGTGATTAGATTTTGAAAATAGTTTGGGGAAGTAAACAATCTGGGTTTTGCGACCTGGTGGTTACGAACTGAGTTTTGAGTTATTTTGTTATTCAAGGGGGAGGGGGGGAGGGGAATTACAGATTTCATTACCACTATCCATGGTTGTATGTTACCATGGGGAAAGGGGACATTGTGTTAAGTGTGGGAAGGTTACTTTGTGCAACTGGAAATGGCCATTGCCTTCTGTCTAGAAGCTTGTTCAGTTCAAAGGAAAGGAAAACAGTTATTAGGGAATTATTTTACTAGTCTACAACCTTCTGTTGTTCTTGCCACTTACACCATGTACCTTTGATCCCATACCCGCCTTCTTGCTCAAAAACTGCACTAAAATCTTGCTCACATCTTTAATTCCTCCCTGGCTTTATTATTTTTCCTGTTGCCTTCAAACATGCGTGTGTCAAACCTCTTCTAAAAAACACTTCTGGACCCTTCCTTCCTCTTTAACTACCAACCTGTCTCCTTTTACCGTTTGTTCAAAACTCTTAGAACACCTTGTCTTTACACGCTTTACTTATTACCTTCATACTTTAACCTATTGGACCCATTGCAATCATGATTTTGACTAGGTCATTCAACTGTAACAGCCCATTGCAAGGTTTCTAAATGACTTACAAACTGCAAAGACCGTGGTCAGTCCTCACTCTCCTCAATCTATCAGCCTACCTTTAATACTGTGTAACAAATAGTGCATTCTTTGGGCATTCGAAGTCATGATGCTGCCTATCTTTCTCTCTTTTGCTAATAAGATGTCCTTTCCAGCACTTAGTGCTCAGTTTTAGGACCCTTACTGTTCTCCCCAATTACTTTTTCTTTGGGTATCAAATTTCTCCTGGTGTGTGCATTAAACTCATTTTTTTAACACTTAATTACTATTTTTTCCCCTAAACTTGGACCTAGTCCACCCTTTTTCTTTTTAACATGGTTATCAACCTGTTGAGTTTGCACACTGTTGAAGTAATCTTTGACTCTTCACTTCCTTCTGTCATCACATTAAAATGTCACCAGGACATGTTTTTTTTTTCAACTTCGCAATATTGCCAGATCTGCCTTTTCTCACAACTAAAATGCTCATGCATGCCCTGATACTCTCCATTCTCGACTACTGTAACATTCTGTACTTGGTCTCCCAGCCTGTCATCTGTCCCCTCCCAATCTATCTAAATCAGCAGTAAGGTCATTTCACTCACCTCCAAGAGGGAACCAACAACCCCGATACTTCAGTCTATGGGAGGCTTCCATCAAATAAAGAATCATATTCAATACCCTTCTAAACTTCTAAATCCCTTTACTGCTTCACCATCCTACTTTTCCTGTTTCTTCGTCCCTAGTCCTAGACATGCCCTGCACTCTCATAAAGCAATCTTCTCCATAAACCTTCAACTAGCACTTCCTCCTCCTGTCTTAAAACATTCTCTCTTGCTGTTCCATAACTTTTGAACGCTCCCTCTCTAATTCGCAGTAACATCCATTAGTACTTTTAATTCTAAACTTTTATCCTACCTATTACAACCGTACTATAAATGATTATGTCTTGAGAACTTTGTACCCACTTGTATCTGTATGTTGTCTCTCCCACTTAGATTGTAATCTCTTCGGTCCGAATGTATAAAACCACACCACACTCAACTTGTAAAAGCATTCATAATTTTTAATATACTGTATATATATATATATATATATATATATAGATATATATATATATATATCTTTTTAAATGTATACAGCACACCTCTTACTTATAATTTGGTTCTCGTGTGGTGTGAGGGGGATTTGCTCCTTAAAGGGGAAGTTCAGTGGAAAAAAGAGAAGTATTTTTCCATCCCAATCACCTTATCCTCCCCATTCAGCATTTTTTCTGTGTATAAATAAATACTTTTGAAATGCTAACTTCCTGGTTGTAGGACTCCTAATAGAGACCATTATAATTTTGCCCTTGACCTAGCGCCTGGGTTGATTCAGTTGCTCAGTAGAGATCTGAGCATGTTTGACCCACCAACAGCCAATCAATAGAAAGACTGTTAGGAACATTCCAAGGAAGTGGTATATCCTGGGAAAAGAAGGACCGTTATTAACCTGAAGTGGCAGCTCACTAATGTCAACAGCAGGGAATAGCAAGGGGTAGAAATTCAAATGATTTTTCAAAAGGAGAGAATATCTAGAAAACTAGGTATGTTATATATAACTAATAATTTTAAAATATTGTATTTTCCACTGAACATTCCCTTTACACAAACAAATACAGTGAAGTGTAATACCACACACAGCAACATTTCGGGAATATAGTTTTCCTTTCCTCGGCGGACAAAAATTGCCATTTTTGTTCTGCCTGAGGAAGGGGAACTTTATATCCCCTGTATGCCTAACTTTGAATGAAACTTTATTTATTTATGTAATTTTAATTTATCTATTAGATGACTTGCACTTATCCTCTGGTTGCGTATACTGTATTTATAATACATGGCGCTGGGTACCAAGTGTCACTTTATGAATTAATTGAAACATACCTACATGAACCATAATTGTGAACATTACTAACTATACATTACATTGTAAACTGTATGGGAATTCCCTTTGTTCCAGTGTGTTAAAATATGATTCAAAAAATTTTATGATTTTTTTTTATTTTTAATGCAGTTGGTAAGTTAAAAGGAGACCTACAGGCTAAACTAATTATTCCTAACATACCTGTATGTATTAATCAACTTTAGATATGCTTTCTACACAGACGCACTTTTTGGAGTGTGTGAAATATTTATTACAACAAACCCTGTGGACTTTTACTACTCACATACAACAAAAGAGTCAAGCCAACTACTCCAGAATTTATGTCTAACATCTCCTTCCCAGACCACTGGTTCAGGCATGCTTTGTGAGTTTTATCCAAGGAGCAAGAGAAAAGTTGGCCATTGAACGTATTTCTGTTTAGGAGGGGGAGTGAACTGGTGAGGTAACTGCAGGGCTTGTTGTGGTGAACAGTTTTACTTTCACAAAGGTATGACTTTGGTCATTGCCTACCACTGTCAGTAGACTGAACATAGTCATTTATAAATAGGTTCTAATATTTCATCCTAATTATGGAACATATTGAATATACATCAGACTGAATTCTGTGAACGTAACAATTTTCTTTTTTTCCCATTTTACAGAAGAAATCAAGAAGCTCTGTGCCACTCAGTTCAATAACATATTTTTCCTGGATAAGGTGACAAGTGAATGGCAGGATTGACGAGCAGCATCTGCAAAAATGACCTGCAGCAGCATTTTTTTGTGAAATAAGGACAGAATATCAGTCATATTATTGACTGGAATGACGTGTAAGGCAAACTTGCTTGTAAGAATCTCATTTCTACCCAAGGTTCAACAATCAGACTGTTTTTAGATTTTAATTATTTATGTGAACTACAGACAAGATCCCACTAAGAAATTGTTATACTTTTAAACATTGAGACTCTTTAACTTTGTATCATGTTCCAATATTTATTCACAGCAAAAAATGGCCTTATATAGGTGTCTGATTACAGGGTTGATACCAGAAAGCCAAGAGGGCCCAGAATTCAACATGGAGGAGGAATAGTCCAAATGCTGAGTGGGCCATGGTCTAAAACCTCTGGTTTGATATTTCCGAGTGGTCCCTAGCCAAGAGATCTGAAACCGGGAGACTATGAACCAGACAGGCCAATGCCAAAGATCAGTGTTTCTGTCCATGCGTTTAATGAAAGTCTATAGAGGAGGGCAGATATAGGCCAAGGGTAAACTAGGAGGGTTTGCATGAAATGCACCTTTATGAGTTGTGTTTGAGATATGCAATATTCTGGACATTGTACAAAGAGCCACAGTCACTTTTCACTGTCCCCTGCATGCAAGATGTATTGGGGCTATACCAGTACAACCCAATCATGTCTTGGGGAAAAAAAGTTGCTCAAAAGGGATAAAAATCCTTGGTACAATTGCAGGTTTCTTCAATCTGCCGCAAGTCATTCTAAACCCTACAATGGCCAAACTGGTTATTGTGTCTTTAACATGATGGGAATCTGTGATTGGGGCCTCTCCATACATTGTCCACGGTGTCAAAGGAAATGTTTTCACAAGATAACAGATTTTCGTGTAACTACTGTTTATATAGAGAGGTATATGTAAATTAGACAAACTCAAATACACAATACACTGTATAATGGAGGGGGTGGTTGATGCTACATGATTAAAACTTTGGGACAACTGACCAAGTTTGCCTATTAATTATTTCCTCTGTTGTATTGCTCATCTTCTAACCATTTATAATGACAGTATTTTATTATTATAATAAATTGCTCTTGGTGCAATAATAATTGGTAGTTGAGGTCTTACTGGCTTGTTGAAATGTGTGGACTTAATATTGTCTGTGCTAATTCTAAGTTGTTTAGTGAGGAAGGATATGGTTGGTTTGCATTGATTTGAGATCTCTCTGCAGGAAGTGTTACATACAAACAAAAACTTTTGGTGGAACCCCTTAATTTTAATATTTTGCACTTTTATTGTAATGTGTAAGAATCTTTAGGGCTGATGTAATAAGAGAAAGTTTGCCAGTGCAATTAATTTGCAGCAGCCAATCAAAATTTTAGGCTTTTATTGCAGTTAGATAGCATCTGATTGGTTACTGCAGATTAATATAAAAAATATCCCCCTTTTCTATCTGTACTCACTAGCTTTGGATGCAGGGTGCTGTACTATGTGGCAATGCCTGGATAACATATTTTTTATGTAACCCCTATTGCCTGGGGACAATAATTAGATCACAGAGGTCTAGTAAGCTAAATTATGTTAAACTGTTCTAAACCAGTCATAACAGCTCATCTGCTGATTTGGCTTATTTGTCCTTTGTATTTTACAGGAAACTTAAGTTATTGTTTTCCTTATGTGTATTTTAATGATGTTCCTTTTAAGTAAGGTAAAGTATTGTGCATTCACTCCTACCCCCCTTACACCCACCTACTATCAGTAAACTATGGTAATGTGTAAAATAGCTGGACGGTGTATTTCGGTTTCTTCTTAGGTCAGCAGTTCCCGAGCTGGGCAGCTGTGTTCTTGGCTATTTTGGCAGCTGTTACCCTTCAAGTGCGCTGATGAAAATGTTACTATGTTCAGTTCTCACTGCTGTGGCCCATTTATAGAGTCCGGATATTCACAAGGCTTGCATAACTGCTAATAAGTTAGTTATGAATCCCTTTATATGTATTTCTTTATTTGATGGCACTGTCAGTTACTTATTGCCTTAGCTATAAACATCGTGATCTGCTTCTATTATGTTTTGAAAACAAATTGCAACTAATCAGCACTATTCTTTTACTAATCAATCTTATTATTAAGATTAGACTTAAATCTAGAAGAACCAGATTAAAACGTAAATAACATGCAACTTTACAATACTGTATACTGTGCAATCTGGTTTGTTGCTGCTGTTTCCCTTGGTCCTTGACCCCTAGACATATCATAACCTTTTCAAGTTTATAGGGAAATCAAGGTGTCCCCATAGACAATTGCAATGAATCGAAATAGATAACATGTTAAATCGCTGTAATGTAACTCTGCAATGTTAGGAAGCTCTAATGTACAGTAAATGGTTTTTAAATAATTACCACCCAAAAGAATAGATCCCAGTGACTCAGTTTGTAGCCCTGATATATAACTTTTTGGGTAAATTTTCATGAACCCTTTTGCTTACAAAATGTTATTTTAATAATGACTTCTAATTGAAGATTGGCAAAAAGAATCTTAGGATGTCATTATTTTTACATTTAACAGAAGAACTGCTCTTGATCCTTCCTGGCAGATAATCAACGGTCATTTTACCCGACTCATACATTAACTTATAGTTAGCTGAAATGGCCGTCAGGAACACAATCCTTCATTGTGGGTAAGGCCCATGGAACTGGAACATCCAATTTAAAAAGCAACAAACCTAAAACCTATTGTGGCAATTTATCATCTTAAAGCTGTGTTAACAGATGTAAAGGTCAATGTGGCTTTAAGAGCAATTTAGTGGCGGTGCCCAAAAACAAGGTCACACAACCAATGTATCGAGCCGATATCGGCTTTTTAGGATGGATTCGCTTCACACACCATGCAGATATTAGGGGAATCATTAAAAATGAAAACTGAACCTGCTCCATACTAGTGTTACAGGAATCTTTATTTCTCAAAAACTGTTGTCATGAATTAATTTCTGTTGTTTGGTTGAACTCTCTATGCAGTAGAATCCTCATTTCATTTAGTAGATATATATTTAGCCAATATTTCATTTATAAAATATATACAGGGTTATTCAATAAAAGTTCTTATCGTTTAAAATGGTGCTAATTTTGCCCCAACCAATCAGATATTAGCTTTCAAATGTTAAATAAGATCTGATTGGTTGGGGCAAAATTAGCACCATTTTAAACGATAAGAACTTTTATTGAATCTCCCTGATACTCTTTAACACTAGTGTACAGTAGCATCATTGGTTTTAATGAGAGAAGCACTTAAATTAAGTAGCTCCATGGAATGCAGGGAGTGTATCATAAATTGCAAATACACAAATATAACTTTAGTTACTTGGCTTTTGGGGCAGATTTTTTTTTTTTTACCAACAGTGGTGAGACTACCTGTAGATCATAGCTTGACATTCTGTGCTAGATCTACAGGTAGTCTAGACCACAAGACCACATAGTGGTTTTCTTGGTCCTTAGTGATCTTTTGCTGCCCCCCACTGGTGATTAGGAAACAAAATCTTAGCTGTACATCTGAGTATTTACATTTATTGTAATGGTAGCTGCATTTATTAAATCACTTGTCTGCACTGCGTTTTACTGGAGAAAAAACTCTTGTTACTCTTAATTACGTTTCTCTGCTTCTTACATGAAGATAAATATCTGTTAAAAATTCCTAACTAAAAACTTTAATTTAAAAAAACTACAATCTGTCTCACAAAGAAGCCACTTGTGTCTGCTGTCAATCCCACACATGTGTGCTTCTAAGACAAGTGGCTTTTTATGTATTTTTAGTATTAGCTGGTATATCAAAGAGCAAGGGCATAGCTAGATGGCACTGTGGGACATATTTATTAACCTGTGGTATAAGACGGGGCAGTAGATTTAAGAACATGTGTACTGCATACTAGAGTATTGCAATGGTATTGGATAGATGATCATACAATTACAATTGCAGTCGTAAAAATTCTGATCGTTAAAGGCAAGGTATCACTATTTTGCGATACCATGCCTTTAACGATTGGGGGTTTTATATATATGGCCCTGGGCCTCAAAGCAACATTTTGGATGAAGTTCCCTCAAACCCACAAGGGAAAATCCTAATACCCGACTTCTTTCACTGAGTTCATCCTTTCCATCCATTCTCTTTTCTGTTCCTCTTCTTACTTTTGCATTCAGCTCTAAACCTCCATTCCAAACTCTTCATTTCTATTTGTTTCCCCTTAAATTCCTCCTGCTTCAGTATGACATGCAGGGGAGGATTGCCTGGGTTTGGCTCACTGCAAGCAGCCTTGCAACACCACAACTTTAAAGGGCATGTTAACCCCCAAATAAAAAATTATATATAAGGAATTCACCCCCTGAAACTACAATAGTTAAAAATCTGACAGGACTAATCTGTTATGCAGCAAAATGATGCTCTCCTCCTTCCCTCTGCCTCTTATTACCCAGCTAGGGTAATAACATTCTGTCATTGGCTGTAATGTCATCTGTTACATCCTTAAAGGGGAACTGTGGTCTCCAAACAAGTTGAGTTTAAATGAAAGACCAGTTTCCTACCTTTAAAACGAGCCATCAACCACCTCTCTACGTGCTCCACAGCCTAAGATATACGGAAATGACTGACCAGAAAGTTAATGGGTGGGAGGCTGACTTGCAACATTCCTGAGGTTTCTCCTGCACAGTGCCGCCAGTGAGCACAGCCTCAGACTCCCTCAGTGTGTGAGGGAGACAGGAAGTCCCTCCTCCTCTCTGCTGTGTGAAGTCCTGACAGAGAAGGTAAGGGAATCTACAGCCCTTCACTTTCACTGTGTGAAAACAGTCTTTTCAGACAGACTTCTCACTCTGCCTGAAAAGGCTGATTCCACAGTTTTCTGTGGGGGGGGGTCTGAGTAACCCACGGCACCCGAGAGTGGGCGGTAAGATCTGTAAGTGGCGAGTGGTCTGTAACATAATGGGCCATGGGGGGCCTGCAACTGGAGGGATCATGGGGTCCATGAGTGGGAGGGACCAGGGGGGCTGCAAAGGGGAGGAGGGAGACACAGGACAGATTGACTGACAGTTTCAGAGGAGGAAGAAGGAAGTGCAGGGGACCTGGTGATGCTGCTGCCATATCACACACACAAATGTAAATATCTTCAAAACTATGCAAAATAAACAATGGAAATAAATTGCAAAAATTCCCAGGGGAGCAATTCCTATCAATTTACTTCAATTTACCTAAAGTAATTTTTGGACCACAGTTCCCCTTTAACTGACAGCTGGTAACTGAACCAGGAAGCAGAAGGAGCAGTAAGAGAACATTGAGCAGCATTTTCACATTCCCTTAGGGCTAGGCTATGTGAAATGTTTGAGCTTCACAATCGGCATGACATTTTATCTATAATGTATATAGTATAGTTGCGGGAAGTAGGCCCCACTGTGTGCGCTGCAATCCATTGTGATATTAAACACCATGCGATCACCACCCATGTCCTATAAAGACTGCATTGAACAATGCTGATCATAAGTATTTTACAATGTAGGTAAAGTGCTTATTGCAAACTGTGGAACTGCAGCCCAAGGTCTCCTTCCGCCCTGATAAATATAAATTATGGTGCAACATGTGAGGGATACTACGGACAGTATAGTTGACAAATATAGACAAAACATAACTTTTATTGTATGGTATCGGGTGCCCGGCCTGCTACCAGACAGTGTAGGCCCTATGACGAGTGAAAAAAACTAACCAGTATTACATAGACGCAAATGGATTAGCGTTATTTTTATAGTGCCCTTTATCGTATTTGCATCTCCCCCATTGAGTTCATTTTCTCCTCTTTTTGCCCGGTGTTGTGGGGTTTCTTTGTGTTGTGGCAGCTCATCTGTTGGAATAGATGAAAGTTGAGGACTTTCCAGGTCTTCTGCTCCTTCTCTTGCAGCTTGTTGTTCTGCTATTTGAGCGTTTGCCTTTTCAAGCTCTTCCTGTTGAAACCTCTTTGCCTCCTCTGCCTCTCGTTCTGCTTTACACCTATATATGCCAAGTAAATAACAGAGCTGAATACATCATTTGAATTTAAAGGAGAACTAAACCTAAAATATTAAGTGTTAGATAAGGCAAGGCAGCAATCCAGCATGTAACTTTCTAAAATATAAAACTTTTAAAGTTATTTACCTTAATGATGCAGCTCCACTATACACCGAAGGGAAGGCCAGCTCCATCTCTGGCAATGGTCCCCCCTCAGTCGGGTGTATGAAGAATCTGTGCAATTACCAGCACTGGAGGATCAATGGCAGATCAATGTCCCTTCCTTATTTTGCAGATTGAAGCTGCATTTTGAATGTAACTTCAATAAATATTATTATTTAGGAAAGTTTATGGTATGCCTACCCTCTAAATAATACTCTTTCTACAGGTAACTAGATTGTAAGCTCTACGGGGCAGGGACCTCCTTACCTCTTGTGGCAGAGCTCTAGCACTTCTGTTTATATAATTTATATATGTATGTACTGAACTGTATGTATTTATCCCCCTTGTATGACTTTATTGTATTTTGTTACTGTACAGCGCTGCGTCCCCAAGTAGCGCTTTATAAATAAACTATACATACATACAGGTAAAGCACTCCCACATAATAGTTTCACAAAGACATTGCTAACACTACTTCGACCCCAATCCCTCGCCAGTATAGCCACACCTCCTCTGTGGTAGCTGGTTTTGAGACAGCAGAGTAGCCAGCTTTGGGAGCAGCTTCTAGTGATTTGCCGTGATATCATCGCGGTTTCACTAACGATTGTTCCCCAAAGCTGCTACTTTGAAACCCAAGGTGAGTAGATGGACAGGGCAAAGGATCGGTGTCTGTAAGTAGTGTTAGCCTCTTGTTTGGTAGAATATTATGTGGGTGTGTTTGCCTATGGACACTGTTATTTAGAGCAGCGTTTCTCAAAGGGTGTTCCAGGGCACACTGATATGAGTCGGAATTATGATAGTGGAAATAGTTTCACCAGTATAACCTATATTACTATGATCAAATTTCAACACTTTACACTACATTGATTTGAATACTATATACACTGTTAGGTGCATAAAATATGTGTAATTATAATGTTAAGTCCAACATTAAGAACACCGGTGTATTGCCAAGTGTGTCACTGTCTGAAAAAGTTTAAGAACCATTGATTTAGAGGCTGGACATTAGCTTTATTTTAGCAATCTATACTGCTATATTGCTGCCTTATCTTATCCAGAACTTTAGTTCCCCTTTAAACATGCAATTAAATTCATGCTTCATTTCATATACCTTTCATATTCTTCCTCTCTAATTCGCTCTAATCTGGCTTTTTCAGCCTGCCTCTCTCTGTTTTTTGGAATCTCCTCCTTTAACCTTTCTGCAAGTTCTTGAGCTGGAAATAACATCTTCAGGAAGAATATGTTCATCTGATGAAAACTTTTATCTTCTCTGGCTTCTTTGTTTTGTTTTTCTGCAGTAAAATGGATACATTAATGGCAAATCAGAACATTAAATGCTAGACAAGGACAAAATGCAATGCAGCTAGAGTCATAACACAAACATATTGTCTTAAACTTTTTCTCGGTTCCAGATCCATCATTAATCGATAATCTGACCAATGGGGAGACACATTTCCTGCAGAGTAAAATCTTCACATAGACCTTATTGCTGGCAGACTGGTTCCACACCATTTACCTTTAAGGGGAGGGGGTGGCTATAGTTATCTTTTAAGATGTGACCACAATATGGCTTTGTTGCATCTGAATAGTGCTGGGTACACACCAGACACATTTGTCCCAATAGTAGCCTCAGCCGACAGTTTGCTGCAACCAATCATGCAGTTCCATAAGGAAGATTGACTGTAATTTACCAGCATATCTGATCACTTGTTTGTCCAATCTAGACAAACGAGCGACCGAGTTCAATCACGGCTCTCGGCAGGCACCCACACCATACAATATTTTTAACCGACACACAGTAATATCGGCTAGCCGAAAATATTGTATGGGGTGTACACAGCCTAAGAGGAGCAAAATGATGCATGTGCTGTTTATCTGCAGCAACAAATCAGGTGTCAGCAAATGTTTTCTGACTGTAGTACCAGTAAATAGGTAACATCTGATTGGTTGCTGCAAATACAATTGCAAAGAACATTTATTGCTCCTCTTATTAAATAAGCCTGTGTTTCTTTTGCTTTTCATTAGACAGCAAGCTGCGATGAACAGTGTCCCTTGACTGCATTTTTTTGTGATTTAATCTTTTTTATGGATCATTAATATATATTCAGGGAAATTCAATAAATTTCTTATAGTTAAAAATGGTGCTAATTTTGCCCCAACCAATAAGATGTTATTAAACATTTAAAGGCAGATTAAACATTTAATCTGATTGGTTGGAGCAATAAGAACTTTTTTTGAATCTCCCTGCTAATTTATTAATACTGTGATGATTCTCTGAGTTTGTCTGTCTCCGTAAAAATTACTTACTTGTATTAGAGAATGGAACAGGTGGTTTTTGCCACATGAGCTTAATGGAATTTCTCGGTGACATCTCCTCTGGTACGTGATCATCTCTAAACTACAATGTAAAGAATGGAAATACAATACTATAAATCATGTATGTAACCCTAATACAATAAATGATTCAAAAAGCATCTGCTGATCCGTTAAGAACTGGAAGCTATTGGGCTTTGATTTTTGGGAGTTGTAGGATATCCACAGATCAAGGAGTGATAGGTTAAAATAATAAAGGGACAGGGGGCAGAGTCTGACCGCAGACCAAGATGGCCGTGCTTTGCTAGAGCAGCGCAACAAGCTTATCCAGACAAGCACAAAACAGTGACATAACGGGGGTATTTAGGCTCCCAAGTGTCTCCGCAGTGTACCCACAACACAAAGAAATTATGCGACCCAGAAAAACTTAACCCAACAAAGGAGACCTGACGGAATACTTCCCTAAGTCCGACGGCACTTCCAACAAAGATGGCGCCACCTCACCTGCACGGTCCAATACCCCTGAGGTGGATCAAACCCTCTGCATGAAGCAGGACCTACAAGTTCTCTATCAGAACATCGAGAAGACCCTCCAATCGGCTAACGCGAAACTAATAGCCAACATCAGAACCGAAATAGGCCAGCTCGGCGACAGAGTCGCACACCTGGAGGAACAACAAGACTACACAGCAGCGTTTTGCCAACAGGTAGACGGGGCACTGGCATCCCTAACAGATTGCATGGGGACACTGAAACAGGCTCATGACGACCTAGATAATAGGTCCAGTAAGAATAACCTCAGACTGAGAGGGGTATTGGAAACGATCCTGGAGGGCCCTGTGTTCCCCTCTTGCAACTGCATTATTACGGAACATAGGAGGATTTTTAGGAATCACCCACCCCAACCGATAGAGAGACAGAGGGTAACAATCTACCAGGATATCTCTCCGATGACCCTAGTCAGAAGGCGGGAGCTCAAACCAGTGACGGAAGCCCTCCGACACCACGAGATCAAGTATCGATGGGGATTCCCCTTCAAGTTGATCGCAATGAAGGGCAACAGAGCTCACGTCCTCCAACACGTGGGAGAATCAGATGACTTTTTGAAAAGGTTGGGAATAACCATACAGAAGGACCAAATTCGGCCCGCTGAGTATCCAGACAAGATTGAACCCCCAGCACCCTCATGGACCCGAGAACTGATAAGGAAACAGAGCAAATATGTTTGGGTAAAGGTAATTGGGAAAGCTCCAGGTTGGTGCTGATAATATGATGAAGGTAGATAGATACCTTATTTTATCAGGATTAATAAATAACAACAAAATTACATTATTTAATATATATGCCCCGAATACAGGCCAAAGGTTCTTTGACTCAATATTAGCAACTCTGGATATGGGAAAAATTATAATGGCCGGGGACTTTAATAACACAGTACATAGAAATATAGACACGTCCAGACCTTTACCAGCAGGGACCCCATCGCAATCTAGCAAACCCCTACTGAAATTTATCAAGGAACTCTCAGTGCTTGATATCTGGAGAACACAACATCCTAACCAGAGGGAATACACATTTTACTCTAACCCACATAAGGTTTTCTCAAGGATAGACCATATCTACATTTCACCTACGCTCATCCCAAATACGACAAAAACTAGGATATCAGAAATCACTTGGTCAGATCATGCACATGTAGAAATCTCCCTAACAGGATTACAGCTTAACCCACAGTTTAAGTGGAGACTCAATGAGAAAATACTTACAGACCAACAGACCAATCACTCTAATGATATCAAATACTATTTTTAAGAAAACACCCCTGGCGATACCTCACTCACTACTAGATGGGCAGCACACAAAACTGTACTTAGGGGTAGGTTAATCCAGATAGCTTCAATCAAAAAGAAAGGACTAATTAAGCAAATCTATGACCTGACAGTAAAGCTAGGTAAGGTTGAGCAGGAACTAGCAAATCACTACTCGCAAGCAAAAGAACTTAGCTAAACAAATCTAAAGATGGAACAACTGAACACCTTACTAACTGATAAGGCAGAGAAAGCATTAAGACTGACAGGCCAATTCGCACATAAACTGTCATTGAAACTTAGACCTGACAAATTGCTGCCGCTGCGCTACTCCCGGGGAAATTTGGAATATTATCCTCAGAAAATTGTCAGGATGTTCGGAGAGTTCTATCGGAACCTCTACAATCTCTACCTCTATCAGTGATCCCGAAATCCGATAAAGATACCATCCAATGTTCAAATTACCGACCGATATCACTAATTAATACAGACATCAAAATTTTCTCCAAAATACTTGCCCTTAGACTCAATAACATTCTGCCATGCCTGATCCACCAAGATCAATCGGGATTCATTATGAAAAGACAGACCACAGATAGTATAAGGAGATCACTGAACCTATTACATACGTGAGAGGAGTGATGGCACTCTATACTACACCAAATGCTAAAGTTACCCATATGGGATATCAATCAGAAACCATATCTATTTTGAATGGCACCAGACAAGGGTGCCCCCTCTCCCCCTTGCTGTTTTCTTTATGTATAGAACCCCTAGCTGCTAGTGTTTGAGCAAACCCAAATATCTATGGAATCACCGTTGGGGGAGAGAATTATAAAATAGCCCCCTTTGCAGACGATACACTCTTGTCATTGACAAGACCCCTAACATCTTTAGCGAATTTATACGATCTGCTGGAGAGATTTGAAAGGTCTCGGGCTTTAAAGTGAACCCCAGTAAAACTGTAGCGTACCATTTCCACTTGCCAAAAACCACCATAAAATTAATATCTATAAACTATATGTTTAAATGGGCAAAGGATTCCTTTAGATACCTGGGTACCTCTCTCGCGAGAAAGACAGAGGTGATATACAATCAAAATTACCCTCCTCTGATCCAGACTCTGAAAAAAGATCTAAATGAATGGCAATCGTATGGGATCTCCCTCTGGGGCAGAGTAGCGGCAGTAAAAACGTCTATCCTTCCTTGACTGCTGTATCTGTTTCGGGCTCTCCCACTCCCAATAAAACCTATCCACTTGAGGGAAATTCAGAGAATGGTTTCAAAATTTGTCTGGCAAAACAAAACACCTAGAATTAGAAGACAATATTTAGCACAATCTAGACGCCTGGGTGGATGGGGCTTCCCAATGATAGAGCATTATCACCAAGCGGCAAGATTAGCCCAAATATTAAGCTGGGAGGCAGGCCCACAGTCTGCCAGGTGGATACAGGTAGAGCAGACATACTCCTCCCCATTCTCATTGAGTGGTCTACTATGGACTGCAAGAAATATCAAACCTGAAGGTCTCTGGAAGACTAATCCATATATAACCAACACTCTAGATTTATGGGACAAATATGTTCGAACACCGGGTATCATTACAGATGTCTCAAGATATACCCCACTCTGGGGAAACCCTTCCTTTACACCAGGAATCCCGGAGACATACAGCGCGCCCTGGAGGGATAGGGGAATATATAGAGCGGGAGATTTAATGACAGGAGACAGACCCATGACCTGGGAGGAGGCAAAAAGTAAATTTAAACTACACCCAAGGTATTCGTTCCAATATTCTCAGATAACACATTTTGTTAGGAAACACTGCCCCAAACCCAATATATCAGATTGTATGGATCTGGGTAAAATCTGCAGCAAATCTCCAAGAGGAGCAGGCTTAATTTCATATATATACAATATTCTTTGGTACGAAAGGCAACCTCTCAGGTCAATGGCAACGTATAAGTGGGAGAGTTATTTGGGATCCAATCTGGAAGAAGAGCAATGGTTGAAAGCCCTGGAAAACTCCTATAAGTGTTCAAGTAATGTGGTATTGAAGGAAAAAACATTCAAAATACTATGAGTGGTATAAAACACCAGTGAGACTAAACAGAATATATCCTGCACTACCGCCATTATGTTTCAGAGGCTGTGGGGGAAGAGCAGACAATCTTCACTGTTGGTGGACCTGCCCAAGAGTACAGAATGTGTGGCAAGAATGTCAGGCCTGGTTATCTCAAGCTCTACGAACTCCTATAACACTAAATCCATGGAAGGCACTGTTTAATCTTCCGGTAGAAGAAACACCTCATCACAATGGGATATTTGTTAGAAATGTACGTACAGCAGTGAGGTCAGTGTTCTCCCCAGAATTTTTTTCCTGCCGGGTGGCATGAAAAAGTAGCTGGGTGGGGTAGGACGGGGAAATTTGGTGGTAAGGGAAAATGTGCACTGCATCATGCTCATTATATAGGTCAGGGATGTCTAACTTTCGTCCCACTAGATGTTTGAAAACTATAACTCCCAGCATTCCGTGGTTGTAGAATGCAGGGAGTTGAAGTTGGTAAACATCTGCAGGGAGTTGTAGTTCTGCAACATCTGAAGGTAACCCATGTAACAGCAGCACAAGCACATGTGACACCCTTTTGTGGCCTTGGAGATCTTGGAAAAGCTAGGTAACGTGCTAAAATAATCTTGCAAGTGTAAAAAAGGGGTCTGGACTGAGCAGTTTTGGCAGAAGTTTTTACTGATCTATTGATACACCTATTAAACCTACTTCTAAATTCTTTTAAATCACAAGTGTTCTCTCAAGAATTTTTTTCCAGCTGGGTGGCATGAAAAAGTAGCCGGGTGGGCCGCCCGGCTAAAAGACCCTAGGGAGAACACTGAGTGAGGTGCCCATTGGCAGCACACTGGAAAGGGGAATGTCCCTCAATGAACGAGATAATTAACAAAATTTGGTACATATACAAAAATGAGCACCTTACTGCCATAATAAATGACAAGATGTTAAGATTTTATGTAGACTGGAAACCCTGGACAGATATAATGCAAATTGATATATAATATCTGAACTATAACATGAAATGTAGTACAATTGAAGGTAATATGTGGAGCTGAGTGGTAACCTTCTCTCTTATTCCCTTTTTTCCCCTTTCTTTCTCTCCCTCTTTCTCTTCTCTAATTTTCTCCCTTTCTTCCTTCTTACTATACAACTTAATTTTCCTTATAATCACTGCTCTTTCTTCTCTTTAATTTCTCACGCCATCTATCTGTAACTATCCGCTATGGCAACAAGAAATAAGCGCAATACAAATTGAAGAACAATATTAAAATGTTTATTAGTTTAATGAGATTGATATAAAGAATTAGCTTTGATACAGAAAGAGATGGTACAGAGTAAAAGGAGAGGAAAGAGAAATAATGTGAAATGTTGTCCAATACACTGAAAGTTAAAGATGTATAAGAAAAGGACAAACTATTATAATAGAAAAAACTAAAAATTATTGCAAATGTCTGATGTAATATTTGTTATACTATAATAAATAAAAAAAACTAAAAAAATAATAAAGGGACATTAATTACAAAGAAAATGCAGCTCTTAATCAAAGGGATACGATAAAACATTTAAAGGGAGATTCAATAAAAGTTCTTATTGCTTAAAATGGTGCTAATTTTGCCCTAAACAAACAGATCTTATTTAACATTTGGAAGCTAACATCTGATTGGTTGGGGCAAAATTAGCACCATTTTAAACAATAAGAACTTTTATTGAATAACCCTGATTATTTACCCCACCAGGGGGTTAGTAATGACATTAAATAATGAATGCTATGTAAGGGAGAGAGTGGTGTCCAGTCTTAAATAATACAAAATTTTTCATCCAGGAACCACCTCTCCCAGTATTCTAATTTGTGTAAATAATGTTGATGTAAAATATACCAAGCACATTGTTGGGGATATGAAGTTAGTCCTTTGTCCACAAGATGGCTCAATGGGTAAAACTCCTGGGACTGCCTGTGGTAAACTCATTAGTAGAGTGCCAACTTGGCAATGAGGCTGGATTGAGTTAAGTAATTGCTGATTGGCCTGCTGTTCAGCAAGTCTAATGATTGGCTGCTGGTTGAAGGTTGGACATTTGCAATTCAAAGGGAATTTGGGAGGTGGAAGCACATAGACAAAGAAAGAGCTAGGATACATGCTGAGGCAGTATCCTGTAGCTAAGAGATGATTAACTCTATCCTGCCCCTTAGCTTGACAGCAAGGGATCCAGGAAGGATTGAGCATCCCAGCAGTTTGGAGCCAAGGCAGTGGAGCTCAGAGATCCCAGGGACTGCATCACAAGGACACTGCTTGCTTGGTAGGATATGGTTGTGCTTGATACCGGTGCATTTAAATAAAGCTCCTCTAATTGTAAAAGAACTTGTGTTGCCTGGTTTGCCTTTTCCACACCCTCACACACTGTGACAAACTGTAATTGTTGATGCTAATGAATATGTGAATACAGCTGCATGTGTGTTTGAAAAGTCTACAAAGAGTACAGAACAGAATGTGAACAGAAATAAGTCCTATACCCAAATATGACAAGGCAAACCTGAAAGATACAGTTTGGGTGGTCTTCTCTTATATCAACTGTGGTTTCCTTAATCTGGTTCCTGGGAGGATGAACATTTAACAGGTCATTGGTTGACTCTTGTATTAACTCATCTGTAACACATACAGTAGCACAGCCAAGGAGCGCCTCGTAGAATTCTAGAAATGTAAGCTATAGAATAAAAAAAGGAAAGGTAAAGGTTTATATTCATATAGTCATTATGACACAATGACAGATATAGCAAGAGCTTTTGTTACAACAACCTGGGACCCAGAGCAATAGAGACGCTCAAAGATGAAGGTCACAAAAAGAAATAATGGGTCATATACAGTATACAGAAATGTGATCTTTACATATGGCATTGTTCAATGTGATAGAATGGGGAAAAGAAAATTATACCTGGAATTAAGCACATTATAAAATGTCCATTGTAAAAGATTACTCTAGATTACTACATCCCTCAGTGAGCAGAAACCCAAGAAAGAGAAGATCTGATGGAGCTGGGGAGCTTTATCAACAACAAGCAGCATACATTTTTGAAGTCCCTAGAAGAGTTGCCATTTAATTGGATTTAAGCTAAGGTTGGTGTTAGTCGAAGCTGTGCACTCACATTAGATAATTGCTGTCTGACATGGACCATTCTGGCCAACAATCTAGCTAGTGTGTGCAGATTTATCTGCTCTTCATGATTGGTAAAATATGTTGGGTAGCAACTTATTTTACCGACACTGTGGTCCTAATGAAATCCCTTACCTCCAGCTCCAGGTTGAATTCTTGGTCAATCCGCACACAAGGGTCATCTTCCGCTAAAACATCCACAATGGTTGTAGCCGTTAGACATTTGTTTGTGATTCTAAAATTCTGTTTTCCAAAAGATGACCACCACCAGAAGGGAAAGTACATGGGGTAACATTATTAGTCATTATTCGGAAGTAACACTAAGATTTATAAAAAGAAATAATAAACAGAACATCTACACAGTAGCTTATTTATGCCTTTTCTATCTTGGGGGTCTGGTCCATTAAAAAATTTCAGAAATCATGATACAAATGGACAGTTTCTTGCCATATTATTCTATTTATCCTGTTGCTTATGTCAAAGTAATCTGCTCAGTATGTTTCCATAGTACACTGTCACGAAAGATGGTTTTCATCGTATCACTATCTTGTGAGTGAGTGCCAATGTATAACTAGCCTTACGGGTCTTTGTACTCCACCCACAGTCTGGTCAGGTGCTCATTTCTGGAAATTACATGAAGCCATGCAGGTGAGGCTTTTAGTTCATTAGAGTTACATACTATATTGTTACGTAAACAATTGGCACATAGGATTAGAAATTGGGACTGTTGTGCAGGTTGCAGGTAGATCTACATTAGACAATTGTTTCCCCAATATACTATTGTTTAAATTAGCAACACTTTAAGTATAATTACATTCATTAGGAAGAGAAAGTGCCTCATTTTCATTGTAGGTTCATACGGTGGGAGAATATTTGTTTGGCAATAGAGTCTGTAGATGTCCCATGACTTGTCTATGTAAGGCATAAACTGGGAAGTCTTTTGAGCATCAGAAAATAAAAACCCTGTAAGTAAAATCAGATGACAAGAATGCAAATTAAAATTGACAAAAATAAAGCAGATATCAATATATTACAATACAAACCTCTGACATTTGTTGCATTGGGAAGTATATTCTGTACCATTGCTTTTGTAAAGCAGTCCGCAATTGTTCTGCTTTTCATTCTGTGATACAAAATAGAATAGTAATGTTCAGTTCTATAAATAAAATGTTTTGCTTTAGTTTATATATACACACTGTTTTCACATTGCCCAGGTGTCTCTCCTTGAATCCATACAAACATTGAACAACTAAATCACTCAACGGGTCTTAGTCAAAATACGACATCCATTTATTATTCCCACTGTTGACTGGTCATCCAACTTTCAAAGAAGCTAGGCAAAAACTCTGAAACCCTGATCTGTATTAAATGTCCAACTCATTACCGTAATAACTTTGTCAATACACTATTGGGGACATGGGGTTTTGGGGGTGTTTGAGGGGGTGAAAACTCCCTTTAGGGCAGCAATCCAAGATGATGGATTGCAATATGGTTATAGAATAAGACATAGTTTTATAGTTCCTCTCTGTATAGGTTGATATTAAAATAAAAGGATTGTACTGGACTCTGTATTTACCTAATTTTCACAACAAACCAAAAAAGACATTTGAGCAGTGCTCCCAGAAAAGCAGTCCCAAGTTGTCGTATCAGTAAAACATATACAGGGAGATGTAATAAAAGTTCTTATTGTTAAAAATAGTGCTGATTTTGCCCCAGCCAATCAGATGTTAGCTTTCAAATGGTAAATAACACCTGATTGGGTGTGGCAAAATTAGCACCATTTTTAACAATAAGAACTTTTATTACATCTCTCTTATGATCTTTATTCTCGAACTACATTAAGACCAGGTACAAAAAATGCCTAATGCGTTTTGTGCGTACATGCACTTAATCATAGGCCTATGAACCAGTGCATATACGCACAAAATGCATCAGGTGTTTTTTGGACCTGGTTTTAATGTAACTCTAGAAAAAGATCACATTTTACTGATATGACGACTGGGACTGCTTTTTTCAGATCACTGCTTGAATGCCTTTTTTGGTTTGCTGATTAAAAGTTTTGGCCTTGGGACTTTTGCACCCAGGCCAGAGATCACACGTGGTGAGATATTCTATCATTTAGATGTTGTGCATGTGCACCCACGTGTACCCCTGCATCTAGTAGATGGTATTATGAATCCATGTGGTTTTTTGTCTATCACTTTACTCCTCTTTATGCGTGTACTTGAAAAGCTTGATTGGTACTATTCATATGATTTCTACATTTGATTTATTATTATTAGACATTTTGTTTAAACTAGTAAATAAGTAGGATTGTGCTATTTTTATATATTTATATAGATCTTTGGCATATTGTGTGGCTATTAAATATTAATGTTTACTACCATATATCTTTTTTGTATATTAAACTAATTTTCACAATCTGTACTATTTCTTTTATGTTTGGGTCTTGGTAATTTTTTATTAAAATCTAATTGAACTTGTTCACACAATTGTAAACAATTGTATTCCAGCTAACATAATTAACATATCTGATCCGATTGTGAAATCATTTTACAGTATAAAAGTTACTTACAAGTCCTCTGTGTGAAAGACGTGGTAGGCCAAGTAGACAATATTAGTTAAAAAGGTTCGGAGAAGCATTGTTGAGTGTGGAGAGTGAATCTCCTCAGGAGCCACGTTTTCCACTGCAAAAAAACCCAAACAAACTGTGTATAACACTGTATGTTTTTATCTACAGACACTGCAATGCCACTTAACTCGGTTACAAGTTGTCAACAGATTTATATTAAAGAAAACAAGATCCCAATCAACATCGGAGGTACTAAATTCTTCACAGGAGCTGTATCTACTTCCATTGTGTACCTGGCAAGTTACATCTGTAAATGTCACCTTGCAGAGTATGACACAAAGCTAATGTTTTAATAATGTGACCCTATTCTCATTATATTAGTGTACATCTCATCTAAACTGGATGCCACATCTATCAAAATCTTATTCTAGAGTGTTTGTTGTGTAGTTTGGTAGTTAAGAAGAATGAAAAGCTAATATTAAAGGATAAGTGCACTGTAAAAAGTTATGTTCATTTGGAAGCTGCACCTTTAAAAATACTGTTGCCATATTTATTATTTACCTATGTCCCTCCAGAGCCTAGCTTTGTGCCTTAAAAGTTGCTGACATCTTGTTACTGGTTTGCTGAATGTTAAGCTCCGCCCCTCTGAGATTTCCTCTGCTTTGTCCTGATTGAGCCTTAAAGGATAATGCCTGTGAGTTCCGTGCACAGAACTCACAGGCATTACTGTTTGAGGCTCAAGCAGGAGAGTGCACGGAACACACAGGCATTACTGTTTGAGGCTCAAGCAGGAGAGTGCACGGAACTCACAGGCATTACTGTTTGAGGCTCAAGCAGGAGAGTGCACGGAACTCACAGGCATTACTGTTTGAGGCTTAAGCAGGAGTGTGCATGGAACTCACAGGCATTACTGTTTGAGGCTCAAGCAGGAGAGTGCACGGAACTTACAGGCAGCGGGGTGGAGCTAAACATTCAGCAAACCAGTAACAAGATATCAGCAACTTCCAAGGCGCAAAGCTAGGCTCTGGAGGGACATAGGTAAAAAAAAAAAATGTCAACAGTATTTTTAAAGCTGCAGCTTCCAAATGAACATAACTTGATTTTACAGTGCACTTATATGTAGTGTGACATTAAATTGTGGTACTTAAAAACACATCCATGAATGCTGCCTTTCTTCCTGTTTCCTTTTGCCCTCTTCAGTTGGTGATATCCCCACTGATGTCTATGAATGGTGACAAATTAAAAATGTTGCCAGCTGGGAGGTGCTCCCAGAAGCAGGGGTGCTTGAAATAAAAATACCAACCATGGCAATAACATTTTTTGTGAAGTAGTGGATGTTGGAAATGAACAGTACATTTGCATCTGTTTCTGTTCCCTTATATTAAAACGCATCTTGAAAAAAAAGCATATAGGTGTGCCATGCTTCTAGCATATCCTTCAAGTTTTAACCTGTAAGGATTCGATCCAGTTCAGAAAGTGTTAAATCGTAGTGATGGAACTTGCAGTCTTTAAGAAATCGCCAAAACTGCATCTTTGTCATGATAAGGGCATTGTCAATGGAGTCATCATTCCCTAAGCTGCTGTAAAATTTGTAGATCTTGCGAAGTTCTGTGAGGTTCCTCAGGACAGCATATTCTACCTAGGGAAATAAACAAAAAGGTTATTGTCTTCTAATGTAACAGATTCAATATCACCATATCTAATGGAGAAATGGGATAAATACTTACTTTACTAGAAAATCAGGTTATGAACCAAATGAGTTAGGAAATTTAAGTCTCATTAATTTGCAACTTATATATAGTAACTGCTCTAATCAACTACTACACCACCATTAAAATTGACATTAATATCAGAAATATTATATATTTAAGCAAAAATAGTTAAGAGGAACTTTAAAAGTAATTAGAGAAACCTGCATTTGAATTCCCAGGAAATATGAACAATAAAACAGAAATAGCATACCGTAATAACCTCACTAGCCACTTTATAGTAGATTAAATTCCAGACTTAGCTATAAATTGTGGATATGGACTTTTTTTGTCTGTGCCTCCACTTTAAATTTACCCAGCTAAACTTTGGATCAGATGTGATTGAGCCAGGCAGCCAGGAACCGGGTCACAATAATTACCAGCAACTCTGATTGGCCATCAACCAGGGGCATGACAATAACAAAACAGGGTGACCTAAACTACACTGTCCAGTCAGGTTTTGAATGAATAATTCACAGATGAGCAAAATATATTTCAAATTAAAGCAGTTATGGGGTGATTTACCCAGGAGCACTGCTGGCGCGCAGCGCTCCTGCCCCTTCTTAACGTCGCGCTAACTGATTTACGCTCAGTTAGTGCAACGTTAAGGCTTGCTTTGCGGCGGCTGCGCAAGATCCGGAACAGGAACTTGCGCAGCCATCACAAACCTATTTACCAGAGGCTGCGCGGCTCTTAAGACATAAGTATTTAACGCCACTAATAGCGGTCATTAAATACTTACGTAAGGGTGAGATTCTTCCAGAGCCACTCAGCCTCTGGTAAATCCCGTACGGGAGATTTGCCCAGAGCAGTTGCGGTTCTGGGTGAATCTGCCTATTAGAATACTAAAATTTAATGTCTACTTGCTACAAGTTACATGATTATGGTAAATTACCCCATTTCTTCACAACACCTAAATAATTATTTAGATATAAGCAGATTAGATTCAAGAAGTAGGATGTCTATAATAATACTAATAATATTTACTCTCAATTTAAAATTAGTGGCCAATGTTCCCTTTTTTCTAAGAAAATGTTAAACTCTAATGCGTAAAGCCAGGTAGAGTAACAATGTACTGCTACTCAAATTCTGTAAGAATCAATAGTCACAACACTGCAATTTAGCATGGAATGTGTAAATAAATCACTGAGACACTGAAAGACCTAGGCCATCTGAAAGCTGACAGGAATGGTGAAGTACACAGCAACATTATTAAAAAGTAAAGCAAATAAAACTATATTACATAGACATTCATAGACCTACCTGCTTCAATTCCTCTTGTCTCTCTTCCTCTGGAAAAGTGTTTAGCAATGCAAATAAGTCAAGTTCCATGAAAGAACCTGATAAACTTGGAATTCCAGAATTAAATGTTCCATATTTTGCTGAGAAAAGAAAATAGGTTCATAGGTCAAGCTACATGAGTTACAAAATTATTTCACATATACTACCAGAAGTTCATCAATAGGTGTCCATGGCAGAGGAGGAGGAAATGATATTTCATGGTCCATACATAAGGCACACTGCAACCCCAATAGAGGACCTTCTATTAAACTCACAGCTACAAAAACCAAGGACAACAAAAACTAGTCAACAATCTAGAAAGGAACAAAGGACAAGCAGAGGATAAGCAGATATTAGGGCATATTAAAGGGCATATGTGGTCTCCGAACAAGTTAGGGTTAAATAAAAGCCTGTAATATCTGTTGTATTCCGTTAGATCAACTGGACTTAAAGTTTAGTTCTTGAAGACGTTTTGCTAGTCATCCGACTGGCTTTCTCAATTCAGAATAACCTGTACAAGAATCTGTTGGCAATATAATTGATCTAACTGAATACAACAGATATACCATGGCCTGGATGAATGAGAACTTTCACAAGCAAAAGCCTGCAATGTTTCCTTTAAAATGAGCCCTAGATCACATCTCTGGCTGCAGCCTGTGAGAAATAATATTAAAGGGTATGTCCACCCTCTTTTTCAATTTTTAACATACTGTAGGGCAGGTCCCCCCATCCCCAACCGCTATATTTTTATACCAAAAACCATCTGCCTTATTTACTTACAGCACCTCGTACCTTCGCTGTATTGGTCCGGCTCCCCTGCCCGCCGGAACTGTAAGCAGGGGGCCGAACCGGCAGCCAATCACAGCCGCGGCTGCCATCAGTGAGAACGTCGCTGGAACGAGGTGCTGTAAGTAACGAAGGGAAGCGTTGTTTGGTATAAGAATGAAGCGGTTGGGGGTGGGGGGACCTGCCCTGCTGGGGGGAAAGGGTCTCCACTGCGCAAGTCTCTATACCTCCCGGAGGCAACACCGAGGCAGAGACCTTTAGGACAGGAAGACAGCTCCTACCCTACAGTTTCCTGGACTTTATTCATGGACTACAGAAGAACCACAAGAGCAGGGATGTAAGGTAAGGTTTTTATTTAATTGTACAGTGAGGCCAGTAGTAAGGAAATTTTTAGTTTGGGGGGTGGACATGCCCTTTAAGTATGTTTTGCTTCCAGTAGCATGCGTGACATCACCTGACCGTCTGCTTCTCCCAGGTCCCAAAGTCTGAGTATGCTTATTAAAGGCTTAAAGCTAGGAAAGGCAGGAAGTACCCTCACAGACTTAAAAAAACTAAGGTGTAATCTGTACTAGTACTGTAGCCCACAACCAGAGATTTGCTTTATTATAAAACAGATACATTACTTAAATCTAATTTCTGATGCGTGGGTGCATCACCTATCTAATTATAGATATCCTCTAAGTACAATACAATGAATATCCATCCCTTGTGCTAGGTGCCCTGCTTACCTGAATTCATTAAACTCTGTGTGTGAATGCCACTCAGATCCGGAGTATTCACTCGATCATACTTAAAATTTGGATGCTCAGCAATTTGATCGTGCACAAACTCTCCAATATAAATCTGTCCATTTTTAAAAACAAACTTTCCCTAAAAAGATAAGAAAATAGCAATGTATGTTTAAACTTTAAAAAACATGCTAATGAAGAGCTGCAAACACACCACTAGGGGCTCGTTCAATAACAGGTGCAACCCTTTGCCTGTGTTCTTAATCTGTAGCAACCAATCTGATGTTATCAATTTTTTTCTAACTGTAGTAGACCAGCAAAAAGGTAACATCTGATTGGTTGAGGCAAATTAACATCTCAGACAAGTTTTTGCGCCTCTTGAATAAGCCCCCATGTGCTTGAAAAATAGAAATAAAGCAAACAAATAGCTCCCAGTAATATACTCCATTATATATACTAATTTTTGCATATTTACCAGGTTGTCTGCTGGTGTTAAAACAGGTCACACAAAACCTGTCTGTCTCCCTTCTAAATATTGTTTCATCTCTTGTGTTCGCAAATTCTCTTTCTGTCGCTGCATGCCCATTAAACTACTCTTAAACACCCGCAAAAGTCTGGTGCATAGCTACAAAATAAATACACCAAGACTGCATTACGTTCTATTTCCAGCAACCGAAGCTCTTCACAAGACTGCCATGGTATGATATATATACCATATTGTTTACAATTATTTGTGCTAACTGTCCAATGCTAGATGTCTTGTATCATATTTTTGTTTCAGCAATGGAACTGAACTTACCATCCCATGCTTCTTGTTATTCTTCCACTCCCCATCATACATTGCGCCATTTGCATAATAAAACTGCCCCTGTCCTTCTCGTTTACCATTGACAAAGTTTCCAACATATTCATTTCTTAGCGAGTACTGTGTGCCTGACACCCTCTGTAAAAACCATGTATGGGTTCCAGAGCCATTCTGCAGAATGATAGAAAATATTAAGGCAAACATCTGTATCCAGTAGGTGATTTGGGAAAAAAGATTTTTAATTAAATGCACATTAATCGTACATCAACAGTACAGCAAACATTGTTATATGTAATAAAATGATGATCTGTGACACATTTATACATGTATATGCTTAGTTATTTAGCAGAGGGATTAGGTAAATAAATAAATCTTAGCTAATAATTCCAGGTACTATAATTACAGCTACTTTTTCTTCATTTTTTGGAGATTATCCATTGAGTAAATTTGCCATTTAAAATATACACTGTAAACCATTAAGAGATATTATAAAACTGGCCCATCACACAATTACCATTCATTTAACCCAATAATGTAATAATCTGGTGCTGAACTTAAACAAAAAAATCCACTTGGAAGAACTTTCTGGGCTATGTATCAACGTTCACTATCGCAGGAAGTATGAGCAATATGCGTCATTTGCTTATGTAGCAAAGTGTTAGTGTATTGTGTTGTATATTCACATTAATGTGGTTAGCAGGATATTCTGAGTCAAATAATACATTGCTTTATGTTAGTTATTGGATAAGTGATAAATACTACATAACAACACAGTGTATTGCTAGAAGTATAGCAGTATTATACCTATCAGCCATCGGATGTCAACAAAAATGTCATAACATTTATCAATGTGTCGAGATTAGACCACAAATTTCATAGTGTAGCAAATCAGCTTTGAAAACTACACAAATGTGTAAAACTTTAATTCATTGCTTTGGGCTCTTAGTTGGGCAAAAAAGAAAACAAAACTACGGAACTGCCGCAACTAAAAACTTCACGCAAACCATTCATACATTGCCGCAACTGCTCTGGGCAAATATCCCGTACGGGATTTAACAGGCTGCGCAGCTCTGGGTGCATCTCACCCGCACGTAAGTATTTAACGCCAGCTATAGCTAAGACCCACGCAGCCTCTGCTAAATCGCTTTGCGAAGGCTATCTCGTGCAGCCGCCGCAAAGCGAGACTTAACGTTGCGATAGAAAGGAGGGCTGTGTGGCTGCAGTGCTCCTCTGTGAATTCCCCCATAAGACTCACCTGGATTCCATTGACCCATTGCCCTGTATACTCTTCATTTGATGTCAGCCATCTTATTTTTCCTTGACCATGGAATTGATTGTTTTTCCATTGACCTTCATAAACGTTGCAAGAGCTAAAGCTGTAAAATAAAAATAATGCAATGATAATACATTTAAATAAATAGAGACATGGACAACATGTTTTTCTGAGAATTGTATTGATTTGTTTTTTTAGTGTTAGAACATGAATTAACTCATTACAGTATTAATATGGAAATGAAAGTACACACATGTTTAACACTATGTTTTACACTAGAGGAGGAAACACATGTGTTCCTTAAAACACAGCAGCACAGATTTTACTTAGGTAATGCATTATATCATTCCCATTTGTGCAATATGTTTGCAAAGCTGTACAGTGGGGAGTTTAAATACACAGTTGCACACGGCCATTGTTTTAATAAAAAAGAAAATGCACTGTAAAATTACTGTTCTGTCTACCCACGTTTATCTGGTTTAAATGTAGACCACTATTGTTGTCATTAGTTTACTATTAACTCAAGCAAGTTGTGCTGTGCATAATATCATAGATAATGTACCCCCTACACTAAATTATAAGGATATTAGATGTTACTGAGGAGTTCCGTGACCACATAGAAGCATGAGGCCGAAGGCTGAGTGCTTTTATAAAGGGCACAGAACTCCTAGGTGACATCTGATATCCAGATTATTTACAGTAGGGGGTACTTTATCTTCTGTAATGTACACCTAATCCCATTTCAGGGGAGCTTTAAACCTGACTATATATGTCACTATGCTGCTCTTAATCCCCCCTCTCATTAACCCCCCCCCCTGGTCCTGGACTCACAGTCACTTCCCCCATGCCTTCAACCCCCTCAAGACACAAGTTGTGTGACTGACCTTTTCTGCAACCAACCCCCAGTTCACTGGTAACTCTCACCTCAACTCTTCCCTCCCGACACTGCACTTCAGCTCACCTCTCACGAGATCACCTCCTCTTTTAATGCAGGAAATCAGCAGCCAGCAGGTGTTGCGCCAACAGCAAAGTCAATATAAGTACACTGTCAAACTGCTCTATCAGTACTTACATTGACTTGGGGGTTGGTTGCAGAAAAAGTCAGTAACACTTCCGGAATATAATAATCGGCGCACTACTATGTAGTAGCACCCCAATTTTAAGGATATTACTGAACAGTTGGGTCTCATAGAGAACCATAAGGGGGTATATTATATTAGTATTTTAATAGGTAGGACTCCTTGCATCACTGTAAGATAAGACACAAAAGTAGTTCAATATTCACACAGCGCTGTACTCAATCTGTTTGTTGAGCAGTAAATCAACTAATCATATTCACTGCTGTCTCTGATGATTGGCTGGTCGACACTGGCAGGTGGGGACTGTTACATGCAGCTTAGTATAAGGGGGATGTGCAGAAGGAGTTTTGTGTCTGTGACCACAAGGAAGAGGAAACACTTGAAAGCGGCAATGAAAGCATCACAGATTTTCAGAAATCTGAAATATTTTATTAATTATTATAGTTTAACTAAATGACATAGGATATGTGGGGCTGCCTTTGTATTTTGGGGTTTGTCCTCCTTTAAGTATCCATTATAGGATGTTAATAGAGTTTGGAAATTGTTTTCTCATGTATCAGGTATTACTATATATTCATAAAGAACAAGATCTGTACACACAACAAATTATGCCTTTAGACCAACAGTTAGACATCATTTTACTGTAGACAAGAAATTATGTCAGCAGAAAAATGTGGCAAATGCTTCTTACTGTAACCGATGATTTACTACTTCGCTATTTCCTAAAAAAAAAAACATGTTCCAAAAAGGTCACTTGACAAATCTGGAAGCATCTAAAATATTCCAAGATGCAGACGAACAAGTGCTGCCAGTCAACAATGGTGGTAATGTGTATTACCTGAACTATCGATTGCTATACAAAATACATGGCTGCCCATCTACCTATGGGATGTAACCTGCATTACCATATAGGATAGTATAACCTATGGCCCATACTTCTTCCCTGAGATGTTTGCCTAATAAATAAGGAGTGAGGAGCCAGATATGGAAGAAGTAAAGGCCACAGCTTTATTTATAATGATCATCGGCAACCGTCGCGAAATACCCCACAATAACAGGAGTCTCCGACTACAGCTCGGGCAAAACTGTAGGTTGCTGCCCTCCCTGCAGCGTAACTCACCAAAAATTAACCATTTACCACCATCCTGTATCCAATGATCCACCATAAAGCTGTGACAAGACATGTAAAAACAGTAAAGTATAAAAAGTGTAAAATTGAGTCAAATGACAGTAAAATGTTTAGTTTGTATTTACTTTTTATTTAAATTGAAAAATACAAAGAGGCATATGTAATTGCTGGAAAGTGCAAATATATTTACACATGTAAAGATAACGAACATTGCTATATACCACAAAAGGGGTGGATGGGAGGGGAGCTGCTACCTGGCTCTGTCAAACACTTTATAAACTATCAGGGTTATTCAATAAAAATTCTTATCGTTTAAAATGGTGCTAATTTTGCCCCAACCAATCAGATCTTATTTAACATTTGAAAGCTAACATCTGATTGGTTGGGGCAAAATTAGCACCATTTTAAACGATAAGAACTTTTATTGAATCTCCCTGTATAAGCCTTATAAACTATTGAAAGTGTAGTGATGCTATACGTGTTGGAGGGGGGGGAACAGGCGGGAAAGGGGGGAACCAATCACGCTGTAATGCGAGATATGAACATTTCCACCACCCCCCTCCCCCGGTATATGGGCATCCCTTGGTGATGAAGCCATGGCTCATCTCCTCTCCATCTTGTCGGTCGCTGGTATTCTGGAGGGTGAAATATTGGCAAATTACAGATTCCAATGGAACTTGCCATCTAATCTAAACGTATTCCACATGTGTATGGACACCTTAAACTTTGTAAAAACACAATGAGATGAGTACATACCACTGCACCCCCCAGCCCTCTTTATTGTTGGCAATCCAGTCACCATCATACCACGAGGTTCCTTCTTTATTATAGTAAATCACGCCCTGCGTAAAATAAAATAAAAAATAGCATCTAGAATACAATGAATTATGAGGCTGAGTTGTGGTGGAGCAGACAGAAACACGATTATGCAATAAACAATAAAATATAGGAATGTGTATGTTTTACTTTAAAGGGCCATTAGTCTGCAGTCGGGCAGGGAATTAACATTTTAAAAGTAATGCAGATTGGACGTGATAGTGCTAGGAGTGTGCATTATTAGCTTTGTTTGTGGTGCCAGAGCCCAGTTGTCCAGCAAACTTCAGGGACAGCACACACAAATGATTGCAAAAGGGCCCTTAGTTCATTTATTCAGGAACACCACACAATAACCTTTGATGTCTGAGAGAGCTCTATTCGCAGCTTCTCATCAGCTGATTAGTTTGTTGTCCCGATCGGTCTCCTCTTCTAGCTCTCTAACAGGGTTATTCAATAAACGTTCTTATCGTTTAAAATGGTGCTAAATTTGCCCCAACCAATCAGATCTTATTTAACATTTGAAAGCTAACATCTGATTGGTTGGGGCAAATTTAGCACCATTTTAAACTGTTGTATTCAATTAAATCAACTGGACTTGAAATGTAGTTCTTGAAGACGTTTCGCTAGTCATCCGACTGGCTTTCACAATTCAGAATGACTTGTACAAGAATCTGTGGCAATTATGTACCCTGGAAAATCCCAATTAGCATATCACAGCCAGGTGTTAAGGGTGTGATTGGAAAGTGGCTAAGAGGTGTTATATCCGAAAGACCCAATACCGAAACACAAGAAAAGCGACATCATATATGCAGTGCAGTGCAGTGAAGAATGCTCTGATTTGTATGTGGGGGAGACCAAACAGCAACTGTATCAACGTATGGCCCAGCACAGAAGAGCCAATTCCTCGGGTCAGGACTCAGCCGTGTACCTGCATCTTAAGGATAAAGGACATACCTTTGAAGATTGTAATGTTAACATATTGGCGAAGGAACGTGACTGGTTCAAGAGAGGTGTTAAGGAGGCCATTTATGTGAAAATAAAGAAACCAAGCCTAAATAGAGGTGGGGGGGTTCGACACCAACTGTCTGCCATGTACAATGCTGTTTTAACACCTTACTCTGGGTGTTCCTATAACACCTCTTAGCCACTATCCAATCACACCCTTAACACCTGGCTGTGATATGCTAATTGGGATTTTCCGGGGTACATGATTGCCACAGATTCTTGTACAAGTCATTCTGAATTGAGAAAGCCAGTCGGATGACTAGCGAAACGTCTTCAAGAACTACATTTCAAGTCCAGTTGATTTAATTGAATACAACAGATATACCATGACCTGGATGAATGAGAACCTTCACAAGCACCATTTTAAACGTTAAGAACTTTTATTGAATCTCCCTGTAAGTTTTTTACAATCTTTTACATACTCAAAGAAGGCAGCAAGGAATAGGATTCAGTCATTGGTTGTGGTGTCATCTGTTACATCCATGACTGACAGCTGTTAACTGGAAGATACGCACACATACACACACACACACACACACAGAAACAAAGACTTCCCTTTATTATGCAAATTGTCCTAGTGCTACCAAATAACCATACATAACAGTAGAATAGGGTCAATTAATGTATATTCACACATTATGATTGCAGGCAGGGTTTTGGGTCATCAGCCTTGTCTGTAAGCACATTGGAAAACATTGATTTTCTACAGCCTACATGCCCTGTACGAAAGATAGCTAAACTACAAAATCATATTTTAACTCTCCCCCTAGTGGAGGTATTTCATTGTGCTAATTAATACCTGCATTATTTAAATCATATTAATAACAGCAAGGCATACATGAGCTTTATTAAAAGGCAGATGTTCATGTGTGACAGCAAGATATTACAATGCCCTACCAACCCGCCTTGTTCTAGTTTACCTTTCCATGTCTTTTTCCTTTGTGCCAACTTCCAACATATGAAACCTGTCCATCACTGGAGGTATAAATCCCATTCCCATGTCTGATTGCCTTGTAGACGTCTCCTTCATACTGGCTGCCATTAGGCCATTTATATATTCCACAGCCAATTGGGATGTTCAAGTAAAAGTCTCCCTAAAAAAGAGAGAATATTTCAGAACATTGTTCACATCACTTTAATAAGTGGTGAATGTACAAAGATTATCAGTTATCATTAAAGGGCATGATCCCCCCCACTACTGGCCCCATTGTGTAGTGTAGTTTAATCTTTACCTAACATCCCAGCTCCATAAGGTTCTCCTGTAGTCCCCCCCAAAGTCCCAAAATCTGCCCACCAGGAGGATAGCAGAGTCCATATAGGACTCTGCCTCCTACCTGGCCTCCGGGAGAAGTTTGGTGGGAGAGGCAGGATCTGCTGTAGCATGATCTCTGACTTACAGAGGCGGGTCTCTGTGCTGCTATATGATTGGCTGTCAGTTTCTAGTGGGAAAGGCTGCAACTTCCTGTAAAGTATACCAAAACAAAAACGGGGGTTAATGAAGTTGACACCCACAAATTAATTTAATAAACCAACAGCCACATCAAAGGGAAAGGTGAGACACAGCTTGTTGTATATTTGGGAATTTGCTTTGTTTTCATTAATAGCTAACGAGACAAAATGCTTTATATTGCAAGTAAGAATTACCTCATAGGTTAATCCATCTGTCCAGGTGTACTTTCCTTTGCCATGCATAAGCCCTTCAGAAAACATACCCTGAATATGTATAAAGAAAGGTGTTATAATTACAATTCTAAAACACTACAAATGCATTCTGTTTCTTTATGTAACTTGACAAATGTACCAGTATTAATACTTTAACCAAACTACTTTCTTTCAAATTTCCCACATGTGCACATAAAGAAGTTTTTCATTTGTGCATATCCGTCAGCATGCAGAAAGTACCCAACAGGGATAATCAGGACCGGTGTCAGAAATCTACAGACACAGTAAAAGAAGTCCATACATGCACCAATACCAATCCTACAATAGTATTGGCTTCTGATAACATTTTTCAATCGCCAATACACGGTCCAACAATTGTACTTAATGTTCCAATATTTTACAGTTGGGATTGTTGCAAGTATGGGCCTCTTAACCTAGACATAAAGGAAATGATTTGTCTGAAACACATTTCTCTGACAGTAACGGCTGTTTAAAATGTTGTTTCTCTACAGCTGGGTACACACAATCTTTACATCTGTACACACAGTTCTCCTATATAAAGTAGAGGGAAGATCCTTCAGTACAGCCACACACCCTAATGATCACAGCCTGCTCCTTATACTACAGACCATGACTGAGGGAAATTTAAGTCCTGAAAACAATAAACATTTGCTGGCATTGGGAATTGTAGTTTTGGACCAATAATGTTTGTTCCCAGCTTTAGTTTATTAAATTATTTATTCACAAAAACACCCCATTATAAAACATAAACATCTTCCAGTCCAGTTGGCTACATGTCAACCTCTTTTTAGGCTCACAAAAATACCAAGTTGGAATCTCACTGGGTGGTACATAGTATGTGCACAGCAGACTTTTAGGGTGCACACCTGATATCTAGAAAACAAGGGAAACAAGAAGAGTCTACAACTATTAAGCTTTAAAAATAGCTTTCTGACATTTTAAGGAATAGTTCATTCAGAAAGTGAACTATTCCTTTTTTGTATTGATTGAAGAACAGGATGTAAAGTAGCTATGCCTTACCTCACGTTCCTCAATCTAACAGGAACAAGGAGCTAAGATAGTAAACTTGCCCATGAGCACAATCCACCTCTGGCTTCTCTGAAATTTCCCGTCTATAACTAATCTGTAGCACAGCGTGCATTACCGTGTATGCGTGCTACAATTTTGTTAAAGCCGGAAACAGTTGGGACCTGTCAGAGGAGCCAGCAGTAGATCACGCTCGTGGGTAAGTTATAGCTCCTTTAACTGTACATAGTTTACACCAAAGGCTATTCACAAACCCATTCACTGGATTTTATCTTCAGTCAAGCTGTTAAGTTTATCATAAGCATTTTCCTGCTATAAAACAACTTTTGGTACAACTTTAATGGAACACAAAATCAAATAAATAAAAACAGTCCTGTTCTATTGAAATAAAACAGAAATACACATAAACACTTACACTATAAATATTTCCATCTTTGAACAATGCCACACCTTCTCCTTCATATAATCCATTAAGCATTTCTCCGTTATAACTAAAATAAACAAAAGAAAAGTAAACATCTTTTTTGTAATTTTCCCCTACCCCAATGCAGGATTTTAGGGGAATCTCTACATGATGTATCTGCACACACAGCACATACACTGTTTCTACATGAAGGATTACCACTAATGATTTTTTAAAATAGTAGTATATTAGTATAAAGAGAGCATCTGATTGGTTGATGCAGATTAATAGCACAAGCAAAACTGTATAGCTATTATTAAAGAAGCAGCATTGCGTTTTGTAAAGAAGCATAGGAAAATGTCTAGAAAGCTTGAATCTTACAAGAAAGATTAGGGGTTTGTGATAAATTATTTGAGGATAAACAAATGGTTCAGTCTCCATGAATACACAAATCACCAGCATCTAGGTTATAAAATATTAATGTTTGGGTCATCCTAAGAAAAGATTAGAATGTCCCATAACACAACCAGTTGCGGATTGCCCATAAGCCATGAACCCCAAATACAGGGTTATCTGAACCTGAGTAAGCTTTTTGTAAGGTGTGGTGTATTTAATGATGGAAGTCATTGGGAAAGCGTACAGGTTATATGGCTTACTTTTCAACAATAAGTTGGGTAAGCACAGGTTTCTCATAAACTTCCTCCATCACTTCAATCTCCTTCTTTACAGGTTCTGCTGAAATGGAAGTAAAGGAAGTGGAAAGCTCCTCTTCAGATGGGGTAATTGAGACAAGAGATACTTTGGAGGACCCATCATCAGAGGTCTCAAAAGCTGATTTCTCTCTGTCGCCCTTTTTGCTTTCCTTTTTCTTATTTTTACCCATATTTCCACTGTAATAGACAAATTTAAACAAATTAAAGTCCAGTAAGGGTTAAATTGAGCAATAAAACTGTAAAAAAAATCATTCTGTAATAATATGCTAACAAAGCCACAGAGCTGCTTCCCTTTCTACACACAATATAGAATTCTATATTAATAGAAACAAGTAATAGTTATAGTAACGGCAGCATAATTTTGAAAGTATAACACACTATCCCAGTTTAGTTTTAAAGGTTTAAAGGGCATCTATAGTGAAAAAAACACATTGCCCCTTTGCAAAGTTAAATTCATGTACTCTGTGCTGCCTTAATCCTATCTATGTCAGTGTTTAACCATGGTGTCAGATCTGTGTACAGCACTTCCCCCTTCCCCCTCCCCTCTGTTACCTCCTCCATGTCTCAACTCCGGCTAACCGACAAGCTTATCATGTGCGGTAGGAGTTAAAAGTTCAACATCCAGAAAAACACACCCACGCACAGTGGCCAATAGAAAGCAATCTGTCAGAAGGAGATCAGTACAGTTTACGATCTCTCACTTTGTGACCCATCATCAATCAGTGAAAGCTATTAAGAAGGGGGGTCAAGTGCAGCCTTATATCTAACATCAAAGCTACCTCTCTCCCCCTGCTAATGCTGTTATCTCTATCTTTATTACAGAGCAGGGAGGGGGGATCACGTCACAGGGATTTGATTGACAGTCCAAGTAGGAGTAGAGGAATGCAATCACGTATTCTTCTAACTGGTGTACCTCAGGACAGAGAGGGAATCTGATAAAAGTGAAGACACTCTGGGGGTTGTGGGGATTTCTAGAACACATGGAAAGAAAGAAAAAAAAGTTAATTTCCCCACTATAGATGCCCTTTAAAACTGTAAAGGGTTTTCCATTGGCTTCTATGCTTATTTATACATGCAATACTTAAAGTCTAGTCATACCTGACTTTGATGCAGAAAATGTCACAAAGGGATTATTGCATCGCAATCTCAGCTCTGTAAGTAGCACAGCTTGCACCCCCCTGTCTGAGTTTTCCTAAAATATTTAAGGGCAGCATTTATGGTTTATACGAATGGTTTTAGAATTACAGTTTAGTTTTTTCTCTCCTAAACGTTTTAACGTAGATCTAAACAAAGGAATAAGCACTTGGTAAATGCCTTTAGCATTTATATATTGTTAAATAAACACAGTTTGATTGCTTATATACAGTACAGCACTGGAAATGCTAGCTTTCACATTTTTACTTTTTGAAATAAAATTTCTATTCAGGATCACTAACACTTTACAGCTAATGTTTTAAAGGATTTTTGTGCTTGGTTTGTGTTTATTCTCAAGTTTAATGTGTGTGGAAGAGACTTCCAAATTCACAAAAAATAAAGATAAAAAGTAGATGTATCTAAGGGCTAGGCCACACTAGCGTGGTTTTGATGCAATTTTTGCGCATCGCACCGAAAATGTGTGTTTTCGGGTGCGATGTGATTGTGCATGCTTTTGCGATCTGCATTTTATGCGCAATTGTATGCGTTTCCCTATCTCTTAAGAAAAAGTGCAAACGCAGCAATATCTTACATGAAATCGCATGTAAGTGGGACCTGTAAGTTATAGGGTGGAAATGTTTGGATATCTGGGTCCAACATCCAATGCAGGATTAAACAGATCATTTCCCCAATATCTATGCTGCTGATTTCAGAAGTGGAAGATGCACCTATTATTTAGCAATTTTACAAATGGAATCCTGCACAGTTAGACACACTTTAGCTTTAATTCTCCTTTTATGCCATTCGCAGACCTGATTGTAAACTGACTGCATTTCAATTAAATTAATTCTGACTCTGCCTTGCTGCCACTGTCCCCTGCTCAGCCATTGATATGGAAACCCAACACGGACTTTTATAAACTGTAAATAATAAAGACCGAATGAACACTCATTCATTACCCACACGGATGACTACTGCCCCTGAACAGCGTCCCGGAAATAACTCCGTCTCCATGGAAACTGCTCATGTGATCATGGGTGGCGGAAGTGCCTCTGTGATATAGATGTTCTGTAGCTTTAGCTATAAGGGTTTTGTAGTAGTCGTGTTGCCTCGCTAAGTGTCGCTGTAGTGTTCTGTCAACAGTCAGTGAATGTGTCTGACGGTCTATTACGGTGGAATATCTATCGTACAGCTGGAGCAGTTACTGGTGTGTGCCTAGTGCAGGGGACATTGGGAATCCCACTAAGCAGCAATTGTCATTGAAGGGGGAGATCCCTGTTCTGTGTGTGTAATGTTGGCTGACATTAGCCAGGCAGTCACAGTTTCTCAGGTATGGCTGGGAAGCCTGACAAGGTAGAGGTGGACAATGAAAACAAGGTGATAAGGAAACCTGAGCTGAGCTCTGTGTTTGAGTTTCCTGAGGAGGCCGAGTCGGAGTTTGATGGTGAGTCTGAGACTGATGTAATGACCGCATGTGGTCCTGGGCACATTCAGTCAGTGTCTGATCTTATCCCCTTCACAGCCATTTCCCTGTCTAGGTCTCTAAGCTGTGTAACCCTCCAGATGTTGTTCCCACATTAGCAGGAGGTTACATAGTTGTAGGTTCCCATAACACAGATACTTGCCATGTATGGTGTAAATCCATTCATTCTCATCATTATATTAACATATTAATGTCTGGAAAAAAAACATTAAACACAATGGGGCTCATTTACAGAGAGCCATTACTGCGCAATCTCTACTTAAAGTCTTGCTAATTCATTTATTGTAACTTTAAGACAAACACTGCACAGGTCACTCACAATGTCACCCATGCAGCTGCTGTGGCCAATTCATTATTAACTTGCCTTATCTTTATTGTAACTTTTTAATGCCAGTATATAGATGGAGTTAAAGTCGCACAACTGGGTAGACCAGATTGGTATTTACCCAGAGCCGCAAACGCACTATTGAATCACCGTAAGGGGAGTAACTATTTAAAAAGAGGTGCTATACGTCCCAATCAGATATTATCAAATGTTTTCTAACTGTAGTAGAACAGTAAATAGGTATCATCTGATTGGTTGCTGCAAATTAAAAGCAAACCTGTGCACCTCTTATTAAATACGGTAAGCATGTATGTTTGTTCTGAGAAGAAAATGTTTAGAAGATGGAACAGTTTTCAAACATCTGGAGGGCCGCAGAATGAAGATCGCTGGTTTAGCAATTCCAACTGTAAGCTCCTAGAACAGTGATGTCACTAGGAGCACTCCAGATGTTAGGAAACTATGACTTCCAGCATGTCTTGTTTTCAGAATGCCATCTAGGCATGCTGGGAGTGGTACTTTCTAGACATATTGAGTTCCAAAGGTAGACATCACAGTCCTAGAGAATGTAATTATGACTTGTACAGCCCTGTTTATTTTATTTGCATTTTCTGCATTTAAAATCTGTTACTTACCTTAGTTGCACAACACATATCCACAAATGTGCAGAATAAAGGTAACTTTGTAATAAAACTAAAAAGGATACTTATAAAGCACCTCTCTTAATTTGAAAGCAAATCTACAGGATATTATTGTCAATAGCCCAGCCTCTCTATTCTAGTTTCTAAACATCCACATCAATGCAGTGTGTAGATATCTGCTATCTGTATTATGCACAGTGACCTAATTCTGCAGTGGTAAACATGATAAGTTGTATTATAGCATGACATATGCTTACAGTTTGAACATTACTGTTTTGGGACCTTCTATAAATGATGCCTAATCGGCAATATTTTTCTTGTCTATTTGAAAACAAAACAATTATGTAGGCTACAAAAAACATTTTCTATGTTTAAAAAGTTTGCATTTTATTGGAAAAAAAAATAAAACATTACAATTGTTAATGTTTTGAGGAATTATTGTTTATTTTAAAGATTACTTTACAGAACTATGGTTATGATTATAGCTTAGTTTTTAGTTAAAGGGCATGTCCACCCCCAAAACTATAATCCCCCCAACTACTGGCCCCACCATGTAGTGTAGTTTAATCCTTACCTCACATCCCAGCTCCATAGGGTTCTCCTGTAGTCCCCCCCCAAAGTCCCAAAAAATGACTACCAGGAGGCTAGCAGAGTCCATAAGGACACTGCCTGCTAGCTGGCCTCAGGTAGATTTTTGCCATGCGTACTGCAGCCCTTCTCCCCCCCCTCCCTCTCCCTCCCTCTCCCTCCCGTTCTACTATCCCTCCCCTAGCTCAAATCCCCCTTAATATTGTGCTCCCCCATGTCTCCCAGCCCCAACCGCATATTTTTTTTTTTTAGAAAGCTCCCAAACTCTTACTTACCTCTTCTCTTTCCTCCGGCGAACTGAGCTGCCGGCGCCGCGTCTGTGATTGGCTGCCGCTCAGCCAATACAGACGCGGCTGCCGGTCCCGCCCCTTGCTTGCATTTCCTTGCAAGCAGAGGGCCGGGAGCGCGGCGGAGGATCGAGGGGAGGTGAAGTAGTAGAGTTTGGGGGGCTTTCTAAAAAAAAAATTATAGCGGTTGGGGCTGGGAGCCCAGGGGGGACCATATATTAAAAACATTTTTTCAGGGTGGACATAGCCTTTAAGTTCAACAACTTCATTCTAGCCTATTTATATGAACAGATGTCTTTTTCTGTGATTAAGCAACTAAACATTAAAAAATCCATTAAAGGGGAAGTTCAGCGCAAATACATATGCTTTTAAGAAAAAAGGGATTATTTTCTCATTTCAGTGGCCATAAACTGACCATCCAGCTATTTCTCTGTGCATACTGTTAATTCAGTACTGACTTCCTGTTTGCAGTTCCCCTAATATTGTTCATAATGGTCTCCAAGCTTGGGTTGATTCAGTTGCTCAGTAGAGATCTCGGCATGTTTGACCCATGAGACAGCCATTCAGTAGAAGTACTGTTTGGATAAGTACCATAAGTGTACATTCTGCTAAGAAGGGCCATTGCACAACCTACAATGGCAGCTCACTACTGACCACAACAAGGCATAGCAAAGGGTAATTATTGCAACTGAATTTTTAAAAAGTGCAGACAATATGTAGAATACCAAGGTGTGTGTAATATAGATAGTGTAATAATGATTTTTCCACAGAACTTCCCCTTTAATACAAATGTGTAATCATAAAGTTTTCTGTAATTTCCCCATGTTTTAGGTAATCATTTTGTTTGATTTCCAGTTATTTTGTGATGAATAGGAGTTTTTTTAAAGAGTATCTGCACCTAAAAATAGTTCTTACCTTTTTGTACTTTAATTGAAGAACGGGTAGTAAAGCAGCTATGTCTTTCCTCACTGTATGCAGATTGAAGCAAAACAATATTATTATCTGGAATGTGCAGTGCAATTTTCGAATCTAAAAGGGACATCATGGAACATGAGTTTAGTGCAGGGCAATTTGAGGGCAACTAAGTTAATAAGGGAGCTTGATTTTGAAGGCATATCAAGTAAGGTTATTCTCACTGGAGAAGAGAAACTTGCGTGGATACATGATCACTTTAATTTCAATCTTCCTCTGCATCATCTTTTCAGCAGGCATAATAATTAGGATAAAAAGATTGGATAGACAAATATCTTAAGATGCTCATACACTGAAAGCTCACTATAAGACATTCCTCAAAACACACAAGCTGATCACTTTGTGATCAACGTTTCTGCACAGAGAACCAGCTCTTCTGAACATTGACTGTAGCATCTTGTTTTTTTGACACCGATTTACATAAATAGTAACTGTTTATAAACAGAGGCATTTAAAGGGCATGTCCATTTCACAACTTTTACTTACTGCTTAAGCCCCCCCCAACACATTTTTCACTAGACTTACCTTTACTAAAATTGCTTTTAAACTTGCATAGCACAATTTCTCCTTGCAGCTTTCAGGTCTGGCAGTCAAAGCCATGACACTAAAGCCTCGTAAACAAGTTGGATAATTTTCGTACGATGCAGCCGATGAATATTTAACAACATTATCGTTAATCTTCATATTTGAAACATCTGTACTCTCAGCAACAATAGTCAACATGATAGTCGTCAGATATAGATGTTCCTACGTAACATAACGTTCTTATCTTTGCACAATTACGAAAGCAGCACATGCGCCTTTTATATATTTTTTTGTAGAACGTTAACTATAATCTGACGACCATGTACAAATATACAATAATCAGCAGAACAAATCTGCCAGGCTGATCGTTGGAAAAGGGCGGTTATTGGTCTTTGACCATCATTGATGCTATATTTTCATACGAATATCGTGCAATTGCTCGTTCGTTTTCTGCATCGTACGATAATTATCCAACGTGTGTACGAAGCTTTAGTCACAGCCGATGGCAGAGTGTGGACATGCCCTTTAATACAGCAAGGCTGATGCTGGTCATACACTGGAAAATTTACCACCTTACATTCCTGCAATGTTCCGACACCTTCTGACTCTATCATTATGAAATTTTTGCAAGACTAACTGTATGAAATAATTTGAGGTCTTAAAGGGCATGTCCACCCCCAAAACTATAATCCCCCCAGTAATGGCCCCATCATGTAGTGTAATAAAATCCTTACCTCACATCCCAGCTCCATATGGTTCTCCTGTAGTCCCCCCCAAAGTCCCTAAAACTGCCCACCAGGAGGATAGCAGAGTCCATATAGGACTCTGTCTCCTATCTGGCCTCCGGGAGAAGTTTGGCATGCGTACTGCAGCCCTCCTCCCCCTCTCTCCCGATTAGGATTCCCTCCCCCTAGTGTAAAACCCTTTAGAGATAACATTCCCCCTGTCCCCCCAGCCCCAACCGATCTACCAACCGCTGCTCAGCCAATCACAGACGTGACTGCTGGTCCCGCCCCTCTGCTTGCATTTTCTCGCAAGCAGAGGGCCTGGCAGCGCGGCGGAGGAAAGAGGGAAGGTAAGTAAAGTTTGGGGCACTTTCTAAAATTAAAAATAGAGCGGTTGGGGCTGGGGGGACAGGGGGAATGTTATATCAAAAAATAATTTCAAGGGTGGACATACCCTTTAAACACATGCAGTGTATAAAACGTTAAAATAATTTTTTATTGATTTCTATAGAAATGGCTAACTAAAAAGGCTCATAGAGTTGACTGAATGGATCCTATCGTCAAGAATAATGAGCCTACCCCCTTTCTAGTCAACAGTGTAATCTACCTACGATGACAAGTGCAAGAAAGCTTAAAGTTTAACCTTTTATCTTTGCAAAGTTGCTCCGTGTGAATGTAGGACTCACACTAAAATATTATAATATTGCATCCTGTAAACTAATATTAACTGATTTTTTTTTTTAATTATAGAATCGGATTCTCCAGCTGAGCTTCAAAACCTAAAAAGCCGTCAGCGTTTCTTAAACCTTACAACAGTCCCCAATCAGCTTCTGCTTGTTTCTCTGGTTGAACACCTTTGTTACGTCCATGAACAGAATCCCCATCGTTCCAAATACCTGTTTAAACGTGAGTGTACTAATACTACTCTAAACTCAGACAAGACCATTGCTGAAGTGAATACAAACAACATACTATTGGTGCTTTTAGTGTTTATACAAGATAGGCAGAATAGATATAGAAGAGATCTGTTTTGATATAATTAGTTGCAGAAGTTATCCCCAGTTCTCAAAAGAGAGCAATTCTCTGTTGCGCAGTATTTATTTCAAGCCATAGGGAGGTGTGCCCATATCTGTTTGGACTGCTGTGTTTCATTACTTCATTTTAATGCATTCACTCACATCTTTTTGTAATACCACAGGCAATGTTCATTACATGGACACGTGTTTAAATCAAGAACATGGTAAATAATTTTGACTGAGTAATTCTTTGTGTACATACATGGAAGTTGATTCAGTTTTATTTCTGTCTTTGTAGTGCTATGCCATACTTTTACAAGAATGGGCCTGTTAACACCATTTGCCTTTAGTGACGAGTTCAGCACTGTCAGATTGCAACACAGCACAGCTATCAATGAACTGCTTAAGGCAGCCAAACGTCACATGTATCAAGAGGTGAGTGATTCCTCGCAGTGCTTTGCTTGGTGTTCAAACTGATAATGAAGATATTGCATTGGTTAAAGAATAACACAATGCTTACTTTGCCATGTAAACTGAACAATGACTGTTAACTGTATGTAAGGGTTTTTTCAATTAATTGCTTACTAAAGCAATTACAGTAGATAATTTATCTATTCCGTGTAGCTTTTCTTACTCTTCTGCAGCACTGAACTATGCCTAATCAATTCAGTGAAAAGTTTAATTGAAAATGATATTCTAAGGACAAATGACTTCATATGCTTTTGTGGTGATTTTTTTGTATGAATTTCCACTCTACATCTAATTGGTTTCTACAAAGGCAAACCTTTGCACCTTTTATATTCTGACATATGTGTGAGAACTCGAGTCCTTTGAGTAGATACGCAGATTTGTAAGCCATTTTTTTAGAGGATTGTGTATGTTTGTTTGCAAACATACACAAGTGTTTGCAAGTGTTACTTACTTAATACAGTAAACATTATTGTATTTACAGGAGATAACAAATGGGGACTTAAACGTTCACTTGAAAAGGTATGTTCCAATGTTTAAACTTAAATATTAGAAATTGGGATGTAATCTATACGTATGGTAATTTGCCCAATGCCTAGTTTACGGTATCTCATTGTATGTTTTGCATTTATTAAGAGCCAAGAAGGTGCTTTCAGAAACCCAAACTTCTCGCTATATCAATGAGTTTGAGGAAATTGCTCAACTTGGAAAAGGAGGATATGGTAAAGTTTACAAGGTAATATGAATAGCGTAACCAGATAAACCATTGCAGGTTGAAATGTAAACAAGTTGTAATTATACCTTATTGGATTGCTGCAGCTTAGGACTAAAAAGTGCTGGTTTTGAATTTAACTTGTTGGTAAAACATAACTATCATAATTTCTCTGAATATTTAACCACAAAATCTGGTGACTATTATCATACCCCATAATATACATTCTCTTTTAGGTGAGGAACAAACTTGATGGACAGTTTTATGCAATAAAAAAAATTCTTATTAAGAAGGTGTCACGGAGAGACTGCAAAAAGGTAGGATGTGTGTGTTGTCAGACATTTATTTGTGAGTTTTATTTAGCTATAAACATGTGATGGCAAACCTTACTCACTGTTGTCAGCATCATAAAATACAATTTTTCCACTGCAGCAGCTTTAAATTAATAATTTAGTGATTGCTTACAGGTTTCTATTTGTTTAGGATTTGTCTTAGCCATTTAAAGCTGAATTGCCAAAAACTGTAATATTTTTTAAAATTATCCAGAAACATGGCTTGACATCTGTATCTAGGTTGGACCCTGGTAAAAAATAGTTAGCTCTCCCAAGCAGTAACCGCCAGTGGGCGATTTGTCTGTTCCCTGCCTGAATAGAGCTGGGTGACAGGTGTGTCTTAAAAAAATCTTTACACAAAAGATTATAACATAATAGCTTTTCAGATTTTATCCTCTTAGCTGCTAATTAACCTGAAAGAATTTATATAAATATCAGTGTCGCTTTTTTAGAATTCTGTTCCCTGTGACTTACTTAGAATTCTGTCCCCAACTCCATTAAATTTACTGAATAATAAACAGTGCTGTTCCCCAGTTATCCCTAATCCAACTTTAAGAAGCTTAAACAATAATTCAATGTAGAATTGATGTAAAGTGCAATATGTGCAACTTCCAAATACCAGACACTGATATTTTGGGAATGTTTTGAACTTTTTTTACATTACATAACATTGCATTCAGAGTGTTAAATGAATTGAAGAATCACAAAGAAGGTAACATTTTATGATAGTGTTTTTAAAATGTAACTGTAGGCTTTTGAAGGTTCTCCCCACCCCACCCCACCCTTATTTTTACCCCCTCCAGTTAATTGCCTGCAATTATGTTTTTGTTTTAAATAGGTACTTCGTGAAGTTAAGGTCCTGGCTGGATTGCACCACCCCAATATTGTCGGATACCATACAGCTTGGATGGAACATGTTCAGCCCCCGAACTCCAAATGTATGTTTATTTTCAGCACCTTTAGACATGCCAGTGCATGTTCTGTTTTCTAAAATGAAAATACAGTACATTCCCTATATGTATCTGTAACCATGAGACTATTTAGTGTTCATGATTTACAGTCCAGAAACTGCTGAATAAAATAATGTTTGTCTTGTATTTTAATGTAAGGCTGGGTATACACAGACTAATTTTCCATCCCGACCATTTGCCACTAGCAAGCGGTTGGCTGGGATGAATCACTGTCGGTCATGACCTAAGGCACAAGCAGAATTTTCAGCCTAACCAACCGATATTTTGATGGTGCGGTCTATAGGAGGCTGAACTGCCAGCCGTGGCAACTTTCACCACTACAGATAGTGATTTGTCCTTGCCAACTGCTCGCTAGCGGTAAACAACCGGTGTGTACCCAGCCTAAGATACACACTTAAAACTTAGTCAGTAGAGAGAGCTTGTGAAGGTTCTCATTCATCCAGGTCATGGTATATCTGTTGTATTCAATTAGATCAACCGGACTTGAAGTTTAGTTCTTGAAGACGTTTCGCTAGTCATCCGACTGGCTTTCTCAATTCAGAATGACTTGTACAAGAATCTGTGGCAATTATGTACCCTGGAAAATCCCAATTAGCATATCACAGCCAGGTGTTAAGGGTGTGATTAGATAGTGGCTAAGAGGTGTTATAGGAACGCCGGAGTAAGGTGTCAAAACAGCATTGTACATGGCAGACAGATGGTGTCGAACCCCCCCACCTCTATTTAGGCTTGGTTTCTTTATTTTCACATAAATGGCCTCCTTAACACCTCTCTTGAACCAGTCACGTTCCTTTGCCAATATGTTAACATTACAATCTTCAAAGGTATGTCCTTTATCCTTAAGATGCAGGTACACGGCTGAGTCCTGATCCGAGGAATTGGCTCTTCTGTGCTGGGCCATACGTTGATGCAGTTGTTGTTTGGTCTCCCCCACATACAAATCAGAGCATTCTTCACTGCACTGCACTGCATATATGATGACGCTTTTCTTGTGTTTCGGTATTGGGTCTTTCGGATGTACCAATTGCTGCCTCAGCGTGTTGCTCGGTTTAAAGCAGACAGGGATACGGTGTTTTTTGAAAACTCTTCTTAGTTTCTCGGAGACCCCTGCTACATATGGGATGACCATGTTCTTTCTCCTGTCTTGCTTTTCCCCTTCACTGTTGGTATTCGTGTTCTTTTCTTTCCTTCTGCTTCTTTTGACAAAGGCCCAGTCTGGTTGATCTAATTGAATACAACAGATATATCAGTAGAGAGAGCTCTGTAGTTGCTGCCCCTTTCTTAGCTTATTCAGGTTCAAACATGCTGTGTGATTCATCCAGGAAAAAAATCAGCTAAAAATCAAGTAATAAATCCATTTGAGCTGCAGTTTCTGCAGAGAAATTTTAGTTTTAGGGTTAACTTCTCCTTTAACTTGTTTTAATTGTATTTTAACCATACCATTTATCTATTTAAAGCCTACATTTCTACTTTTTCAGTAAGGGATTTGGTAAATTATAAATTTCAGAAAATGTTTCTTGTATTTCTTTAGGTAAGCCTACTACTTCTCTCCAAGCCATTAAAGGTTCCACCTGCTGCAAAGATGAACAGTAGGTATTAACAAATAGAGTACATGTTACATCTTACATTTTATATTTATAATTTGATATAGTTAATAACTATATAACCATACACATTGCTTTCCAAACAAGGGTGCAGCATGTATGATGTGAACAATTGGCTACCTGGCATACAGCCTGACTAGCTGTCTACTGTATGTTTAGTGATAAATAGTTTTTGCATGTACACAAAGTTGCGTAAATGTTCATTGTAAAGAATTGCTTTTGGGTGCTAAAAATGTTGCAGTCCTTAAATGAACATTGTTAGCTTTTTTATCAACAGGAGAAATCCTAGATAAAATCTATCGATATGTGTCTAGAATTATTGTTAAAGATTAATTCAATTAAATGGCTTTGCATTATTAATTAGTCTTACTTTTTTAGGGATTTTACAGGAATGCAAAGTGTTGAGAGCAGCGGATCCTTTATCACCTTTGCAGATTCTGTAGATGGAAATGCTGGTGCAGAAGTGCAGGCAATGCCTTGCATTTCAGACCTTGGCCCAAAAAGTAATGGCAAACATGACAGAGACGTCTCTTTCCCACAGAAAGACACACATGCAAAAGTAACCAGAAGAACAAACTTTTCTAGTAAAACCCATCCTCCGCAAGGTTTTTGTCAGCGGGATAGGTGCCCCTTTAATTCTGACGAGGACGTCGATAAGAGTGATTCATCGTGTGATGAAGAATGTCAACAGAAAGATTTGTGCTTGCACAGGCATTTTGAGGTAATATGCTGTACAGTTTCTTTTCTTATATTTCTTCATTGTGTGAAAATGTATTAGAAACCAAAAAGTTGACCAATCCTTTGATAAAATATGGTAGAGCAGACTATTGATGGTTAGTTATACCAAATGTAGTGGTTTTGTCAAACTGTAAATGGCAACATATACGTAATATCTCCAATATCTACCTACAAACTGTAGGATTTTAGGTTCCAGCAATCAGAATAGGATTGGAAGGAGACTCCACGCAGTATTCCACTGTAAACAACATTTATTTCAGTGCTCTGTTGCAAAGAGCACTGAAATAAAAGTTGTTTGATAAAGCTGTAAGATAATACTAGGGGAAAGAAAACAAAGTCTGTTTTGCTTCACTCTACACTTTCCAATATGTAATTGTAATATAATGAGTCTTTGCTGCAGTATGTTAACACACATAATGTTCTGTTTATTGTACACTTACACTTACACGCCTATATTTTACAAGCTTGAAATGAACAAAAGAAAGATTGACCCAAATTGTAACCTATAATTAGTTTATATGTTCTATTCTAGATACAGTATCATCTCATGCTGCATATTCAGATGAGGCTCTGTGAAAAGTCTCTATGGGACTGGATTTTAGAAAGAAATAATCGTTTCAGGGAGAGTAATGAGTCGAGTGAGTATTTCAATAAAAAAACATTGCTGCCCCAGTGATGAAGCACATACACAAACCGAAAATACAATGCTAACAAATTTCTGACAGTTCCATGTTAAATGTCTACAGTGGTGCTCACAACCAATAAACATAACCACAAGAGTTAAGCTTAAAGCTTAGCTTTACTTTTTGGTTGTGAATTCAGTAGCACTATTACAATTTCAGATAGCCTCTTGGTTTTTCTTTATTTTTCACATAATTGGGATTCAGATAAGTCTGGTTGTAGCAAGAGCAAGGTATGAAACACAGGTGAAAAACTAAAACAAAACTGCATATTGAGACAAAATACTATTACAGATGCTATAAAATTTCTAGTGTGGAATAAGTGATGACTAAATAATGCTGTTGTGTTATTATGTGTTATTCGGTTAGAACAAATAGACCTGAGGTTTGTTCTTGAAGACATTTCACTAGTCATCTGACTGGCTTTTTTACTTAAGTTCAAGTCCAGTTAAGCTAACTGAACACCACAGATCAATCGTGACTTGAATAAATGAGAACATTCTCTAATCTAATGCTGTGTGAGCTGCAAATGTATTCCTCGTCCTGTTGCTGTCTTGAAAAGATAAGGGGGGGGGTGTTACAGTGGCCCACAGCACCTGTGAGTGGGTGGGGCCTAGGCACCCGTGAGTGGGTGGGGCCTAGGCACCCGTGAGTGGGTGGGGCCACATCACCCGCGAGTGGGTGGGGCCACATGGGGCTGTAAGGGAATGGGCCAAGGGGGGCCTACAACTGAAGGGACCATGGGGTCCATGAGTGGGAGGGACCAGGGGGGCTGCAAAAGTGAGGAGACACAGATCAGATTGACTGACAGGTTTCAGAGCAGGAAGTGCAGGGGATAATGAAAATAAATTGCAAAAATTCTCAGGAGAGCAATTCCTATCAATTTACCTCAATTTACCTAAAGTCATTTTTGGACCACAGTTCCCCTTTAAGCCAAATATTAAGGAAGGTTTATACAAGGCTTATATGATTTTTTTTTTTAGGGGGTTATATGATGTTAAAAGACTTGTAGTAGTGAAAACTAACATCTCTGTTACATTCTCATAAAATAACCTAGCCGACACTTATTTCTAGTATTAAAGGAACACTAAACCGCAAAAAATAACTATTTGCCATTCGTTTGTATTATCACAGGGAGGTGAGAACGCTTATCTCCACCTCCTGTGAATAATATTACGCTCGGGGGACCTGGAACTTACCTTACTGCCGCTCCACTCACAGCCGCCTCTCACTGACAGCCCCTCTGTCCCGACGCGTGCCCTATCTTAGGCGCATGTGCGCCAATACAAAAGATAGGGGCACGATCGGGAGAGAACAGCTGTTCAGTGAAGAAGGCGGCTGCGAGTGGAGCGGCGGGTAGGTAAGTCCAGGTCCCCCGAGCGTCCTATTATTCACAGGGAGGTGGAATAAGCGTTCTCACCTCCCTGGAATAATACAAACGAATGGCATATAGTTTTTTTGGGGTTTAGGGGAGTTTACAGTCCCTTTATACACATCTAAACCCACCTTAAGGGGCTCAAGATATGAAATTACATTAAAAGACACTAAACTTACCAAAGGTGAATCTTTGCTGAAATTAAAATCTTGCTGCACAAATGGTGTTCAATACTTTTTAATCAAAGACATATTTTCATGTGACTTACGGTATTACAAAAGTATAACTCATAAGGAACATAACATAAGGAAAATTGTACTACAGTATTTCAATCCTATATAAACAATGTACATTTTAGGATCTGACTCTGTCTGCATATTTTTTGGTAAATATTTGATAATTCTCGTTGGCACCAATAGAGGATTTTGGTCAGCCATACATCAGAGGCACTGTATTCTTTTGCGCACATAGAATAGTTGTGGACAAATTCAGAATACCCAATATTTAAAGAGACACTTAATTGTATTTTTTTTTATTGATATTTACAGACAGTACTCATAAACTTGTACTTCTGTGCTATAGCTGCATATGGTCTAGATTACTATGTAGGATTTAAATGCAGTGATATAGGTTTCATGATTTTTAATAAAATTATTTTTTATATTTATTGACCATCATTTGTGCAGCAAAGTCTTTATTAGAGGCCCTTAACTCATCTTAGGAGGGTTTAGTATCTATTAAAGGACACGTTCACCCTTAAAATAAAAACTGGTCAATTGTTATTTACCTGCCCCCAACCCTAAATGATATATTCTGCACTTTAGTAATTGTATTACTAACAAGATATTTAAGGGTAACTATTGCCTCTATTCTGGCAGAGAAGCCTGCACCTCCCTCCATGCAGTCTATCAAGGCTATGACTGCTAACATCCCAGCCAATGATTGACTGATATTTCACCTGCTGCCTCCTCTACACTTACTCAAACTTCTAAAAGGCTCATTGAGCAGGGAGAGGAGGAAGAGAACTGTAATATGTAGTTACAAATGCACACAATAAACTGGTAAAAATAGCAATTGGGCTGTGGGCATCTAATGGAGAGATTACCAGTTTTTTGTTTTAAGGGTGGACATGCCCTTTAATATATTTCAGCTCTTTACCATTGCATGATGGTCAATACAAGACTGGTTAGAAGTCAGTTGGGTTACTGCATTGGTTTAACTTAGTTTGGTTACCTGGTATTCCCTGCATTTAATAACAAACCAAGAGAGAGAATCCCACTTGAAAGTGTAATTGGTCCCAATATTAATATACACAGTGAAGGATTGAGGTAGATTAAAATGAACTTTTACTGAATATGCATTAAACCTAAGGAAGGGAGGAATAAAACATGTCCCTCAACTAGGTTGGAGAAACCTATCCACCTGATACTTAATTTTATACTTGATGAATACTGGATCCCATATAATAATTAAATACCAATGTTAATGATCACCTTAATAGTTAAGGATATCAAGAGGTCAAGTTATACTAAGCCCTTGATGATATGATATGACAATAATACAGGGCGATTTAAAACACTTTTTATTCTGAGAGCCAGGAACTATCTTTATATCAGTTACCCCTCCGTACAGCCAATCTCGTAACTGGAAATCCACACTGTGATTGGCTGATGCTTCATCCAATTGGAAAAAAGGTAGGCAATGGGTGTAAATACCGGCAGGGCTGTTTCTAGCCATTTTAGTGCCCTAGACGCCCTCTAAAAAAAAGCACAACTTGACCTGTCAAACTACAGCTGGGTTTCTTCCTTCTGACACTGTCACTACTGCTGTGGATGTTTACAGTGGGAACGCTTTACAAGTTGGTAAATCAGGTGAGGTGGGCGTGTATACATATGTTTGTGTGTATGCAGCGACACTGGCCACCAATGAAATACTGATTGGAAGGACAGGATGGGTTTTAGTGGATGCACGGTATGTGGCACTGTTCTCCCCAGAAATTGTTTCCAGCCGGGTAGGCCAGAACAGGGAAATTTGGTGAGACCTGAGATGTTTAACTCTTTCAGTGCCACAATCAAATATCACCACACACAAAAACAGGCATTAGCGCACACCGGCGACAAAAAACTATTTCGGTGGTAAACATAACAAATTAACTTTTATTGAGCCATGACACTGATACATGCTGTACACATGGCCTCTTTCAGTGCCAGCAGATTTTCCAGGAGTATTGGCATTAATAATTTCAGTGCCAGCACTTTCCAGGGCATTGCCATTAACCCTTCAGTGCCAACAGACTTCCCCATAGTATTGCCATTAACACTTTCAGTGCCAGCAGAGAATTACCATTTACAATGGTAAACAGTCTTTCCTATTAATACTCTCAGTGCCAGCACTTTTCCAGAGTATTGGCATTAACACTTTCAGTACCAGCAGAGTATTACCTTTAACCCTTTCATCTGCCAGCATTGACATGATGTACAGTATGTACCTGCTTTCCATGTCTTCTCCACTGAATTTTTCACTCCTCACCCACTTTAAAGGTGGCCATACATATGTTCGATATTACTTACCCGACCGAGCGCTCCCGTGACATTCGATCAATCCTGCCGGAACCACGTGAGATGAGATTTTGCAATCACGTCGTTTGCATAGAAGAACGGAAGAGGCGGTTCCGGCAGAATTGAACGAATGATGTGGGAGCGCTCGGTCGGGTAAGTAAAATCGAACATATTGTATGGCCACCATTATTTCTAATTGGAGAGTTGGAAGGAAGGTAGAAAGAGGCAGGGATAGGGATCTAATGGCTGCTAGTCACAGGGGACACTGTTATAAAGTCTGCAGCTGCTTTTACCTGGCATTTTAGAACTACTCTCCTCAGTACTGTTGGCTGGGATCACCTGCCCCCCCCCTCCTTCCTTCACTTTCAGTTCATTTGCAACATTGTTTCCAAGTAGAGGGAGCTGAGTTCAGGCTCTGTACTTACTACAATGTTACAAATTACAGCAGAACAAGGAGAGCAGTTCTGAAAGTAAAAGCTGACAGGGAGATGCTAGTGAGAGGAATAGGTGCCCTAGTTCAGCATAGGTGCCCTTGTTCTTTGCCTAGGTGGCCTATGCCTAAAAACATCCCTGAATACTGGAAGTGCACTCCCTTTTCTTCAGATGGCTGACTATGGTGGATTATTGTAATTGTGTGCTAAATTTTTTTTTTAATGCATATTCTGTAAAAGTTCATTTTTAATTTACCCCAATCCTTCACTGTGCATATTAATATTGGGACTAATTACAATTTCAAGGGGGATTCTCTATTTGTTATTATATTTCTTATCCCTAGCAGTTACCGTAGTCCTCTATCCCTCAGGGGAGTAGTGCGTCACTTATCTCCTTTAATTCCATGCGTTTAACAATCTCTTTCTTTTCTTTTGTTTCTTAGAGCTATATGATTTTGTGGATGAACGATGCACTACAAAAATGATGCACCAGATTTTAGAAGGTGTTCATTACATTCATTCCATGGGAGTTCTGCATAGAGATCTCAAAGTAGGTTGCACCATTACCCAAACATTAGCTGCTTTCTTGAAATGCTGAAAGCATCTTTTGTTTGTTTCAGGGCTTGTTTTCTAAAAAGATCAGTAGCTCCCAATTTACTTGAAACTGATATTCATTATTTTATAGGGATCACCAAGTTTCCTATGAGAGAGCAATTATATTACTTTAATTATGACAAAATAGGAGCAGGTAAGAGGTTATTCTAGGAAAGCTATGCAAATATCCCTTTGCATAACCCCTTACACATTTTTTTCAATTTTTGTGATTTGCAGAATTTAAAGGTCCGCAATTTAAATATATTTTCCAACCTAACATCAAGGATTGTGTGGAATTTTTTTTTCTATAAGCCATCATATGTAAAATCATATGGTGTTAAACGTGTATTTAGAATATGTGTGGTCTCTTTATAAAAGACTTACTAGTAGGAGTTGCAGTAGGACCTTAGTGTACAATTGACACTTGCTGTTTTATTCCCAAACCATTTAGGATTATTAAAAGGAAAAGTACATCTTAAATACTTAAAGGGCAACTAAAGCCACAGAACAACACTTAACCAGAAGGCAGAACACCTTGATATAAAACCAGTAATCTGTGTCTTACCTCTCATTTTGATATGGATACTGGGAAATTTACCTAAATAACTTATGGTTTGTGCTTTACTTCACAGCATTCTAGTATCACACAGTTTGGTCAACGACTATTATGTTCTGCTCATGCTCAGTCCTTAGCTATGGCACAAACTTGTTACAGTTGGTCACACCCATTAATAATCTCTAGCCAATCCTTTTACAGGACAGATAAAGCAAGGAAGCATGTGACTGGGGTCAGGAGGTGTGGTCTGACACTGCACATACACACAGATATTTCATCCAGTTCTTAACTGGCTTACATTTACTTTAATACAATTTACTGAAGTGGGATTTTATAGCTTATTGGTGTTTTTAGGGGGATTGTTTTCATATTCTGGAGTATAAAAAATTGGGTTTAGTTCTCCTTTAATGACTTAATGACCATAAGCTGCACATCCAGCAGTTTCTTTGAGCTTCCTGTTTGCTGGATCCCTTAAGGTGGCCATACACTATTACGATCATAATTACGATCTTAAAGGGACACTATACTGGAAAAATTACTTTGCCTCATCTTAATCTATAATTGAATACATATAAGTAGCACTTACTCTGATTTGCGTGTGTTGCTGTATGCCTTCAATCCAGCACACATTTTGTTTAGGAGCAGGATCCCCCCTCCCTCTTTTTAACCACTTCCATCTGACCTGACTTTTTCCCACAAACCAACTATCAAGCCTGCACACAACATTCCAACAAAACTCTGTCAACATTCCAGCTTCAGTAAAACTACTCACAGAAGAATTGTTTTTGAGAGCAAGGAACTTGATTGACAGTTGAAATATAAGAAGTTTTAGATTGGATATCTAGAAATAGTGGGCAAATCAACAAAAAAATTATACAGTGTTTGGGAAGAATTATAGTTTCCAGTTATGGCCAATTTAAAATAACCTATTTTTCGGTATAGATGCCCTTTAAACCGACCGATACTTTGATAGACAAATGTACAATGTTAATTGTACTAAGATGTACCATACATAGTGTTCGATAATCAATTTGTTATGACTTCAAAATCTGACATTCCCGATTGATATTATGATCTAATGTCGCATAATAGGATCGGGAAAATGTCAAATTTTTCGGTCAATCAATGGAAATGTCGGATTGTACATAAAATCGGCCTAATGTATGGTCACCTTTAGAGTGCCCATTATGATCTCAGTGCCTGGGTTGTCAGTTGCTCTGTATATTTATATTTATCTGTTCATTTCCCCTTGTAGCCAAGAAATGTGTTCTTACATGGACCAGATCTGCATGTACGTATAGGGGATTTCGGACTTGCATGTCAAGATATTCTAAAGCAGGCAAGAGGCTCCTGGTTACAGAATGAGAGATCAGATGGTAAATGTGGATGTTCGATTTACATGTTTCCCCCCCATTACCAGAATTTAAACATTTTAAATACAATTCCAAACCCTACAAATAAAAGTAATATAAACCTTCTCTAAATTGCAAATGGGTTAAAGATAAAGGCTGTTGACAGCATTTGGGCCAAAGAAGACTTCTAGTAGTGTCTGTGCTTGTGCAAAATGTGATTGTCCGTATATAATCTTATATTGTTTCTCCACCCCACCCTGTCATACCCATACTACTACCTTTCAATCATTTTGCATTATAAGTAAGTTGCAGACTTAAACCATAAATATATGTATCATTATAATTTATTCAGTGCAAAAAGGGTCCCCCATTTGCTAGAGTATATGTGTATAGAGAGGGGGAATCGTCCAAACAATACATTGTACCCCGTTTAAATATTCTGTAGTTACCTCAACATAGGTTTGATTTACTGGTTTCAGGTTCAACACACACATCAGGTGTAGGAACTTGTCTATATGCAGCACCAGAACAATTAAAAGGATCTCACTATGATTTTAAGGTAAAGTAATCCAAATGATTTTTGTTGTTTTTTTTTCTCCTAAGGGTGAGGCCACACTGCAACACACAGGAATCGCGCACAAAATCGCGAGCGTTATCGCACGCGGTTGTGTGCGCGATTCTTGCGCGTTTCGCGCTCGCGTTTTGGCCTTTTTTTTCGCGAACGGACGCGCAATCGCACGCGCATCGGAAATAGCGGGAATTTTTGCGTTCCCGCGATTTTCATTTTAGCGAAAATCGCGGGCGCAAACGCGAGCGCGAAACGCGCGAAAAACGCGCCAGTGTGGCCTAGCCCTAAGGGCTCGTTCACACTAGAAACTGACAGTAATGCACAACATGTGTTTCTGTCAGTTTGTATCCATTTTTTTCATACATTTGTATCCATTTTTTTTTAACAATGTGTATTCCATAGATTTCTATAGAAAATGCATGAAAAAATGGACAGACATGCTGCATGCAGTGCATTTTTTAAACAAGGTTCAAGGAGGAAAGGTAGGCTATGGGGAGGGGATAGAACAAAAATATACACACCTTTAGCTTTAAAGCTACGGCTATCCAGTAAACTAAACTTTGTTTTACAGTGTACATATCCTTTAATATCCAGGCTGGCCAAAAACAGTTCAAATACTCTTCCTAGCAATCATCATATATTATTTTTTTATTATCAAACTATTCAGTATGGTACTTGTACCATCCAAACTCATTCAGGAATATTTCACTCTAGTGAAATTTGTAGTTGTGCTGTTCTTAACATACCAAGAACACTGGTACCTGGCCTCATTCATCATGACCATTGTTTGTGTGTCTGACGCATGTACAATATTGTCTTTATTGGAGATGTGCCAAATTAAATGCACCATTTAGTGCATATGATTATTGGAAATCTGATGTTTTACTTACTGTAGCCCCCCCCCCCCCTTGTTTTGCAGTCTGATATGTACAGTGTTGGCATTATATTCTTTGAGCTCTTCCAGCCCTTTGGAACTGAAATGGAAAGAACCCAAGTCCTGACAGCTTTGAGAAGTGGATCTGTACCCTCTGAGTTTGAAAGGACCTGGCCTGATCAAACAAATTATGTCAAAATGCTGACAAGCTCGGATTGTGCAAAAAGGCCATCTGCTTCCCAGATGCTGGAGAGTGAACTTTTTCATAAACAAAATGTAAGGGTCATCTTCTATTAAAACAAACACTATTTACACCCATATAGAGGCTAGTGCAATAGTTTGCTTTTTACTTGGTTACTGGAGTTAGAGAACATCTGATTGGTTATTATAATGGCTCTCAGTGCACTATACATAACTAAAGCAAATGTTTGTCATCTTAAATAGGACGTTGTTTGCGATCAAAATGCATCTACTTTAACCAGCGAATCAGGGGCCCAAGAGACTCCTAAGTATCCCAAAAATAGCACTTACACACTTTGCATCCTAATAAAAATTCTAATTTATTGAGACAGAACAATTCATATAAAATACCACCAACACATCCCCACCCCTTTAATATGATACAAAATCACTGGGCGTCCCCAGCACAACTATGATCAATAATGGGTCTAAATACACAGGGCTGAGCCTCAATAAATGGGTTTATCAAAAGGATATAGTCCTATTTAAGCTTGAAATCTATGAAAGGTCTAGTTCTGGTAAATGGGGTCAGTGGAAAATTTTCCATCTTGCCCGATCAGGTTTTTTTCAATAGACCGATCGAAATTGATATCAGTCTATCGAAAACCAGGAAAAGTGTCTTCGATAATCTGATTGAATCGATCGTAATATCGATGCTGTGTATGCCTACCTTTAGACAACTTGTAGCAAATGCCTCAATTTGTAACAGCTCAAATGGTAATGAAGTAATACCAGCCATACATTTACTGTAAGCACAAAGAGGCAAGAACATCAGACAACCCATTACAGCTTACACAGGGAGATCAAACCAGGACTTTAAACAGCCACTTCTTTCTGGCTTAACATTCTTAAACCAGCTCTCCAAATAGTTGAATGATGGTGTTGGTGCCTCACCGGTACCATGTCCTCCATTAACCTCAATGAAAGCTCAGCTATGCTCACCTATGCGTGTTTTGCTATATCCCCTTTCTGGAGCTTCATTCCCAGGGGATTTTGTATCATATTAAAGGGGTGGGGGTGTGTTGGTGGTATTTTATATGAATTGTTCTGTGTCAATAAATAAGAATTTTTAGGAGGATGTCAGGTGTGTGTGCTATTTTCGGGATACTTAGGGAGTCTCTTGGATCATTGATTTGTTGGTTGCTGCAGATCAATAGCACCATTTTATTGTATTGACTCCATCTCATTTATATATGTAGATTATTGAACCAAACTCTCAATGTAATTTTGTTTGGTTCCACTAAATTTCTTACATTTCCTCCCACAGGCTGTACATGATCTTCAGCAGAAAGTGCTCTGTCTAGAGGAGGAAAATGAGAGGTTAAAGAAGAGCTTGCAGCTGTTACGTGGACAAATCTCAGGGAGAGAAGAAAGTGCCGACTCCCAGTAAATAGTCCAATGTGGTTTTATTTGTGAAATTGTACAGGACTCTGTTGTTGCACATTGTTGGAGTAAAATAAAGGTTATATATTTATACATGATGCCAATTGTGTATGTTATTCATTTAATTATATTAGCTACTTGGATGTGTATTAATCATCAAAATTAAGTTTAGAGGAGCTTGCTGAAAAGGATTAGTGTAGTTCTTTCAAATTGTTAAGTTATAATTATTTGTAGATGTTATTTAGCTGCAGGTAATAGTGGCAGTGACAATTTAAAAGTCATACAACTGGTTTGTCAAGTGTACATTACATTGGGTTGTGAATTCTCCACTCTAGTCGATACTGCTGAGGGCATGACTTGGAAGAAGTAAGTAAAGGAATCTGTAGAAGGATTCCCGGATTATCTGCAATTTTTTTGCCATTAAAGGGGAAGTTCAGTGCAAATACATATACTTTTCAGAAAAGAGCAGTATTTTTTCATCCCAATGACCTTAATCTGACAATTCAGTATTTTGTCTGTGTATAAATAAATGTAACCGAAATACTAACTTCCTGTTTGCAGGACCCCTAGTAGAGACCGTTATGGTCTTGCCCTTGACCCAGCGCCTGGGTTGATTCAGTTGCTCAGTAGAGATATGAGCATGTTTGACCCATCCAACAGCCAATCAGTAGACATTACTGTTAGGAACATTCCAAGGATGTGGTGCATCCTGGGAAGAAGGACTGTTAGAACCTGAAATGTCAGTTCACTAATGTCAACAGCAGGGACCAGCAAAGGGTATGAAAACAACAGATTTTTCAAAATGGGAGAGAATATGTAGAATAACCAAGAAGGCATTACACAAACTAACAATTTAACAAATATTGAATTTACACTGAACTGTCCCTTTAACTTTAAAGTTTATTAAAGCCCATCTGCTTTTTTTTTTTTGACCAGATCAAGGCTGATTACCGTTTTCATGGTTAAATGCAAATGATCTGAGGGCACTCTAATTTACACTGTCTTTGACACACGCAATTTATAAATAAAAGCACAAATAAACACATGTATTTACTCAAAATGAATTTATACACCCTCTTTCAGCCGGATAGAAATGTTATTAAGGGTGTGATTGCGCTCACCCAGTGATTCGCAATCGCAATGCAGCGCTCCCTACCACACTAGTGTGGCCACATTAGCTGGGCCACACTAGTGTGTGTTTTTAAAGGCGCAATTGGATTGCAATCATGCTTAAAGGGCAAGTCCAGCCACAAAATGAAAACTTACATACAGGTAAATCACCCCCCAAAACCCTAAACGGTAATAGTTTGAAATCTGAAATATATAAATCTAACCTGAAATCCTGCACAATGTCCTGTTGCACTGTTTCTGCTTCCTGGTTCTTCCAGTTAGTAGCTGCCAGTTATGGATTTGCAGTTGACATCACAGCCAATGACTGAATGTTAATCCCCTGTCTGCCTCTTCTGAGCATGCCCAGGCACAGTAGATGCTCAGTACAGGTTTCTAAATCGCTCAGTTTCCATGAGGCATCCATAAGCATAGCAGGCATACAGTAATGAATTCATAGGACAAACTATGACATATCAACATATTTTAAAGAGGCCATTCTTTCTAAAATATGTTCTTATGAGGGTGGAGTTGTCCTTTAAAAGCACTTTGTGGCCTAGCCCTTAGCCCTGTTAATGCACACACATTAACATAGCTTTGTGCAACCATGTTGCCTTTCAAACCAAATTCAAAGTTTTTACTTTCCCTTGCTAATTTAATCTGATGCAATGTGTACTATATACATTTAGGTTTGACTGATAAATACCACTCATTATTTTGCTATAAGGTCTGTCAATGTGCTACAATTGTTTATTTTTCCTATATTTATAGAGACATGCTTCATCCATCATGTGTTTATATATACAGACAGCTAAATACTGACAAGAAAAAAAACACCATGTTGAAAGAAACTTATGGCCAATTTTTCACCTGTAAACTGAAACCATTATGAATCCATGAGCACCTCCCTACTCATTATTGGCAATTACCTGTAAATCGAATTACTGCCCTGTTTAAATCACTTTATTCCATCCACATGAAATAACTACAAGGATTAGACCAGATGTAAAATGTTTATTTTAAATGCTAACTCTTAAGTGCATGTCCACATACAAACAGCCTTTTATATTTCCTTGATGGTTAATCACTACATATCCAGACAATGTAACTCATACAGTGCAAATTCCTGCCTAGGCTATCATAATATTGTCTTCTTTGCTATGTACAGCACACCTGTTCAATAACAACTGAAGGATAGGTCCAAAAATATTAACCTTACCAACCAACAAAAAGAGTTAGACTTAAATTATATTATATGAAAAAAAGATTTATGCGAATATATGGCACCCAATGGAATGCATCGGGACCTGTCAGGAGATCAGCAGAGGACCAGGAAAGTTCTGCATTTGCTCTCCTAGCTATTGTAGGTTTCATTGAGGAACGGGAGGTAAGATAGCTCCTTTACCTCCCGTTCTTCAATTAAACTGAAATGCCCAAACTTAGTTTAGGCAGTGGAGATCCCCTTTAAAACAAAGTTGGGTTGTGTAGTTTATCACTCCACAAATTTAAGAACAGCCTTAAAGGATGGGAGGTTTTCACAAGATTTTACCCACTTCTGCACATTGGGTGGGATGGCAGCAGAGTTCCCAAACTGATGAACAGTGCACCAACATACAATATCTGCTACTGTCAGTTCGTTTCCCACCAGCCAAGGGGATTTGTCAAGGGTCGTATTCATTGCTTTCAGAACTGCTGCTTTCTCCTTGCTGCTTCCTTCTCGAAACTGGAAAATGGCCACATCTACCCAACTGTCTATAAGGGTAGCAGTGAGCGCGCTAAACTTCTGCCCTAACAGCGAGAATAAGAATCTGGCGATATTTCCTTCTCCTTCAATTGGACACATATTCTGAATGCTGAACTTCATTTGCGGTTTGGTAACTAAAAATAAAGAGAACAAAAATTGTTGGCCTATTGTTAAATGAATGCCTATATTTTATTGGCAAAGCAGTTTTAACACAAACACACATAAATATCCTGGGCAAAGACTGAAATTGAAACTTTATTAGGCTCTCACTTACAACAGTATACCAAATCATACTTACCATCTTTCCAGATGAGAGTAAAACCCAGTTGGTACTCTTGCCGAGATTTCTTATTAAGCTGATCACCAAAGCATTTTAGCAGATTCTCTGGTACTTTTACAACAGATGAATGGGTATGAACTGCAGAAAGCACATTGTAACGTTCACATATCAGGCTATGCAGGATTAGCAGTGAAAGAGGAGGTAACGAAGGATTTGCATTGATAACAATGTCTCTCAGAGCTCCATAATCCTGCATGGGAGAGAGAAAAGATTTTGAGAGAAAACAGCTACATTGCCAAGGTACCTACAAATGTATAGACAAGGATTGTGATAGGATTAACTTTGCAGCACAAATGGACAATCAAGCTACTAATTAGCCTTTTAGCTGGAACTCTAAAGGTGACCATACATTAGGCCGATTTTATGTACAATCCAACATACAATCCGGCATTTCCATCGATTGGCCGAAAAATTTTACATTTTCCTGTTCTTATCACATGACATTAGATCGTAAAATCGATCATAATTACGATCGGGAAAGTCGTTTTTTAAGTCGATTGGTAAAATGATTGTAGTGTTTTAAGTTCCGATTAAATGTGAATGTAACGTCAAAATGGACGACATTCCACATTAATCACAAAACAAATTGAATGTCGAACAATATTTATTGTACATCTTGGTACAATTAACATTGTACATCTGTCTATCAAAGTATCGGTCGGTTTACGATCGTAATATTGTATAGCCACCATAAGGCTGGGGTATTTTTGACCGCCCGACCGATAGTGCTGTGGATCGTTTGGTTGTAAATATACGATCATATACCTCATTGTGTATATTTCTGATTAATAATGTTTGATGGTTTACAACTCAGAGGCCACAGCACCAGGGATAAAAAAAAAAGATCACATACCGGTAAATCACATTACAGCACAGAGACACGCCAGGCAGATTCTCCCTCACAGACACAGAACAGAGATGGTGTACAATTGTTTTTTTTAAATAAATCTGTTACCCCACACGTTCCTTTGCTTTTCACATAAAAAAAAACAAAAATAATCTTTGCCATTTACTTCCTATCAAGCATTGAGAAAGGAATAAAAAAAATGTGGGGATTTAAACCTTTAACCTTTATACTAAAATAATAGTATTAGTTCTCTAAGCTAGAACTAGCATAAAGAAAACAGGCACATTTACAAACTTTATACTTTGCAAAGAACAGAATCAAAGGAGGAAAAAAAATAAACCAAAAACATCTGCCAATTTTGTATTGTTTCTGGTAGGCTGTCTCCAATTCATGCTGGCTGAGAAATAATCTGCAGGGTAGCAAGCAGCTTTCAAAGTCTTATAAAGGACAAATTAGTGTGGAGACTTCTGTTTAGAAAATATGTGCATAGAGACAGTGAATACTGGGGTCAGGGGTGTGGTCAATAGGTGCAACATGGTCACAAGGCACTTTTATGACTACACGGACTGTGAGTTGTACTGGAAACAACATGTAAGCGTTTTTAAATATAGAAACTACCTCTTACATGTACTAAAGGTCATGTCCACCCCCAAAACTAAAATGTAACCCACTACTGGCCACACCGTGTAATATTACAAAATCCTTACCTTACACTTCAGCTCCTTATGGTTCTCCTGCAGTGCTTGTCCAAAGTTCGAAAAGTGAAGAGTTAGGTGCAGACTGTGTGTCATCTGGGTCCTGCTTCGTCCTCCCTCCCCTCCGGATCATCCCTTTCCTTTGTTACCTTGCTGTAGTGCAGGGCACCCCTGCCCACCCCCAACCTCCATGCTAGATGTTAGTTTGTTAAAAATCCCCCCAGAAATAGACTTACCACCAGCTCTTTGCATAGCCGGCAGCTGCATCTGTGATTGGCTGACTCTCAGCCAATCACAGATATGTCTGCCAGTTCAACTCCCATTTAACAAAAGAACTCTAATTTTTAAATACTCCTGCATTCTTGTTTATGCTTCTACAAGGGGCCCTGTATTAAGTTCATATTATATTACACATTTAAAACGTGGAACTTTTTTGCTGGTAACAAAAAGCAAAACATATACAATGCCAATACATTGCTCTATAACTTGCCTTTCCCAGGATGGTATCTAGATCTGCTAAGTTACACTGTGGCGCAGACTGCATATCTGTTTGTATGACTTCTGTTACATCAAGATCTGCATCAGGTGTCTGAATCATTTTTGAAAGACCATCTACAGCAGCCTTCAGTTCGTAAAGTCTCTTTAAGATATCCTCCTGCCTGGATTCCAACATCTTAATTGCTGGATCAGTCGCCTTTAAGAAGAAGAAATAAAGCATGTTATTATGTTGCTCACAGTTCTTAAAGGGTATGCCCACCCCCCAAACTAAAATGTTATATGTTGCAGGAAATGGCCATAAACCTCAACCTCGCAAAGTTTACAGAACTCAAAGTTGTCCCCAAATGTACTTACCATCCTTCGTTCCCTCGCTGCCTTCTGCTTGTGTTCCGTACATGGAAGACAAGCAGAAGGGTCTCAACCGGCATCCACTAAAGCATCATGCCTTAGCCAATCACAGGCGCAGATGCCGGTTGAGCCCCTTCTGCTTGTCTTCCATGCACAGAAAAGGCATCGAAGACAGGCAGAAGGTGTAGCTGGCCAGCTAAGACCTGTCCTAGATTTCTATTACCGGTATATGCATATTTATATAAACAAAAAACCTGCTAACAATAGGAATACAGTTTATATGATCATATGTTTAAGTTAAAAGCAGAGTTCTAACTCAAGTTTTATGTTTCTGAATGTCATGTAACAGTTATATATGCATTTAATGTTATCTGTTAATAGTGGACAATAGTAACAAGTGGAGTAGGTACAGTAAGTACTGTATATAAATCCAGTCTCAGCAGTCACCTCAGCTGCAGGGGTAAAGGGTATCTCCAGTGGTTAACACCACTTTTTGCTATTCACTTTTATTGAAGAACGGGAGGTAAAGGAGCTGTGTCTTACCTCCCATTCTTCAATAAAACGTTCAGGAGCCAGGAATAAAGTTAAGCAACTTACCCAATCACTCGCTCCTCCGACGCGTCTGCTGACTGGTCCCGACGGACTTAGCATTATATGCACATAGCATACAGAGTCCGTCAGGACCTGTCAGAGGATGTGGCCAAGGAGCGAGAGATTGGGTAAGTTGCTTAAATTCATTCCCAGCTCCTGAACCTTTTTTTGAAGAACAGAAGGTAAGACACAGCTACTTTACCTCCCGTTCTTCAATAAAACTGAATAGAAAATAGTGGTTTTAACCACTGGAGATACCCTTTAATGTTGATACAGTTCTCTATGCTGCTGTCAATCACATGGCAGACTGAATAACAATGTAAAAATCTTTGTAAAAACCTATGGCACAATTTATGGGCACCCAGAGAAGATGAACGGCAGACTGCACTGAGCTCACAAAAGGGGGATTCCAGGCACTAGTTACACCCCTGAAACACGCCCTGCATATGGGTAGGGGTAAACTAGATGGGCCAAAGAATTATTATTAGCAATCATGCATTCAGACACACAAATGCATGCAACAATTAAATATAGAGCACCCTTCCTCCTGCTACTGGATTACTGCTACTAAAAATGTGCTTACTGAGTGGGAGGAAGGTGCAGATCTTGGACAGGATTTCACTATCTAAAGGGGAAGGAAAATTGAAAATGGACAAAAATATCAAAGGAACACTGATTAGCAGAGAAGAAAACAAGCTATTTAATGTACTTAAAGCAGTGCATAATTTAATTACGGGTAAGAGACATTTTTTTTGCCAAATAAACAGCTGCAGCAAATTCCAAGAGATTTTTTCCCCAAATATCATTTGCCAACAGGAAAAAAAATGCTGTTTTCACATGTCATTATGATCACTGGACTTTTAGTTCTATTGGACTACATTAAATAGATGATCAGTCTTATAAGGCTTGCGATCCATTAGCGCATGAGAATTGCAGTACAGCGCATGTATTCACCAGTTTGTTTTTGCGGATCCCAAGCAATACGAGTGTGCATATTGCATTTAAGGTAGAGAACAGAGTGAGGGAAGGAGGAAGGGGGCTGCACTGGGCATGCCAGAAAGCTCTCAAAGGAAAGGTAAGGAGCAGAAACCTTTTAACACACAGGAAGGATCAGAGGAGTAAGAAAAGATTTTTAACACTACACAGTGGGGCCAGTAGTGGGGTAAATTTTTAGTATTGAGGGTGGACATGCCCTTTAAAGGGCACATCCAGTCAAAAAAAATTTTTTGATATAAAAGCAGAGAACCCCCCCCAAACCCCAGTTTTGCATTATAAATGCCAAAGTTGCCCCTGAAGGGACTTACCTGACCAGGTACCTCACCACCTGGGTGCTATCCCCTGCTCCTGTTTTGAGAAAAAACAGTAGCAGAGGGCCTCTGCGCTGACAGCTGCTCTACTTCCTGATCGCGGCTGTCAGGCATTTGGGCGTGACATCACATTGTGCCTTTACTGGTAGATGGACCAGGAAATGGAGCAGATGTCAGCTGCAGAGGGGGAACGGCTAGGGGCAGAGTCAAGTATGTAACTTCAGGGACATCTTTGGCATTTCTTTATTATGCAAAACTGGGGTATGGGGGGGGGGTTGGGGTGCTCTGCATTTATATCAAACATTTAAAAAAAAAAAACTAAACTTACTCCTCTGCTCCAAATATTTCTCCTGCAGTGTCTAGTCAAAGTCCCAGAAAGTGAATAGTAGATGCCTGGCTGTGTGTAGGGGGGAAAAAAAGGCCCTGCATTTTTATAAAAAGTTTTTTTAGTTTTTTGATTTGGCCATGGCCTATAACCTACCCCTGTAGTGCATTTCTATGGGAGGAACTGTAAGATTATAGCCGTATAATCTTACAGTTCCAGGAGGAGCAGGAAACCAGAAGCCCCAAAGGGGTATGTTATAATAACTAATGCTCCCCGAACTGTAAATTAAAGGGATATTAGAAGTCACCTTGGAGTTCTGTTCCCTGTATAAAAGGTACTTGGCATGTGGCCTTGTGCTTTTATATGGTCACGAAACTCCTCTGTGACTTCTAATATCCTTATAATTTACAGTTGGGGGTGCATTAACCACTATATATACAATTCTTGAATTCTTCTCTACAATAACTGGCTCAGAATGACTTGTACAAGAATCTGTGGCAATTATGTACCCTGGAAATTCCCAATTAGCATATCACAGCCAGGTGTTAAGGGCGTGATTGGATAGTGGCTAAGAGGTGTTATAGGAACGCCCAGAGTAAGGTGTCAAAACAGCATTGTACATGGCAGACAGTTGGTGTGTTCTGTGAAAGCTTGTAATTCCTTCTGGTGGATTTTAACCCAGGTGTCATCCACATATCTGAACCAGTGGCTGGGTGCTATGCCCTTAAAGGTATTAAGCGCCTGTGTTTCTACCTCCTCCATGTAAAGGTTGGCCACAATTAATGCGGTAGACCAAAACATTAAATTCACAAGGGAAGAGGTACAAAACAACACACTGGCTTTCTTGGACTGCTTGGTAGAAGTTAAGGGAAATGGTAAACTGGAAGTAGAGGTTTACAGAAAACCAACACACACAGTGTCAGACCGGAGTATTTGGCCATATTCTTTATAAGGTCCAGGGTTTCTATTTAGCGAGGTTCCCTGATCAGGTAGTATAGCATGACATAATCATCTGCTATAGCTGATGATTTTCCTTTTGGGAACCAATTTAAAGGCCTGATATAATTTGTTTGTTTCGTAATTTGATTGCGAGGGGTTCAATGACCAGAGCGTACAGTAATGGACAGGGGCAGCCCTGTCTTGTACCTCTGGTCGGGGAATGGGTTTGATATCCATTCATTGGGCAATACTTTTGCTTTGGGGAGTATAAGATGCAAGCCAGCGTAGGAAATTTGGGCAGATATTATATTTGGAGAGTACCCTGCCAAGAAGATCTTCCAGGAGTCAAACGCCTTGGCCGCATCCGGAGACTACGCATCTGCTACCTATCGATTCGTGTTGGGTTTGTAGGTTCAAAAAAGTCGTCTGGTATTGAGGGAGGTGTTTATTTGGGATAAACCCGGTTTGGTGATTTTATACATGTGTTGATTTCTGAGTTGATAGTATTTGGCCAGTATTTTCAATCTACTTGTAGTAGGGATATAGGTGGTAGGATTCGGGTCGGGTGGGATCTTTGCCGGGTTTAGGTATGAGTATTGATAGGGCTTCTGACATCGAATGCGCAGAGTGTTTGTCTCAAACATTTTATTGTATAGTTTTAACAGTTTAGGGGCTAGAGCGTCTCTATAATAGGAGTAATTCAACTGCAAGGCCATCTGTTCTGGCGTTTTATTTTTGGACATTTGGGATATGTTTGTCTTAGTTCTGTTCTGTTATGGATGCTTCCAGTCGTTGATAATCCTGGGGGGGGGGGGGAGGGGAAGTCTGGGAAATGGGATATTCTGTAGGAACCTGTCAATCTCTTTTAGTCGTATTGTAACCTTGTGGTATAAAGGTTTAGAAATAGGTAGCAAAAATGTGCTTACTTTTTCTGGGTCCACAATTTTAGATGTTGAGTCACTAAGGAGATATTAATGGGGGTTTACCGGATAATACGCGAGTATAACCGAGTTTTCAGGCTGAAAACTTGGACTCGTGTTTATACTCGAGTCACTGCTTACTTACCTCTCCGGCAGCCCATGATCATTTCTGTACTGGCGCGCGGCCGACTCACTTGCCCGGCGCCAATTAGTGACGTCAGCCAGCGCGCCAGTACAGGAATAAGCGGCCGGATGCCGAAATGCTTACCTGATCGTTGACTCTTCAATTACCGGATCGCTGACTCTTCAATGCTGGCACATTCCTCGCTGACTCTTCAATGCTGGCACATTACTGGATGGAGGAGAGCCCACAGGTACAAACTAAACTGGTGGGAGGGTGGGGTGGCATTCAAGATGTTTGGAAACTACAACTCCCGCATCTTTATTAGCTGAGAGTTGTAGTTTCCAAACATCTTGAATGCCAAGTTTTCTACCCTCGGTTTATCTTGGGTCAACCACTTTTATTATATTTTTAGGTGAAATTGGGTACCTCTGTTTATACTCGGGTCGGTTTATACTCGAGTATATACGGTAGCTCGTAGCGGGCTAGAAACGCTAATAGTTTCCCACACTTATCCCCGTGTTCATACATTCGGAATGATTGAAAGTGCAGTTTTTTAGTCGCTTTTGCTAGTGTGATTTGGTCGGCAATTTTGTTTGTAATTTTTAGTATTGTGCATTTGTGGGGGGTCGAGTTGAAAACGTGTGTCTGCTATTTAGATTTGTTATGGCTTCTTTTCACGCTGCTGCAGAGGTATGTTTAATGTTGTAAATAGTCTGGGAGAGGATCCTGCGGGGAGTGTATTTAAATGTTTCCCAGACTATAATGGGGTTTGCCGTGTTTGTGTTGTTATGGAAACTTTCCCATTCGGTACTCAACTCTTCATCTTTTGGAATCAGATTAAGCCAGAAAGGGTTTAATCTCCATCTTGTGGTTGTTTGGATCGCCCATTCCAGAGTCATCCAGCATGGGGAGTGGTCTGATAGCACTCTTGGGGAGTATTCTATGTCCTCTATATCAGCAAGAAGTTGTGAGTTTACTATGATTAGGTCGATTCTGGATCGTATGTGTATGTGGCAGAAAGCATGAGAAAATAACGTTAATTTTAAAGCAAGAGTGGAAACAATCATGGTATTTGTATATTTGAGAAATGTTTAATTTTTTTTATATCCCCTCCAGAGGAAAAGGATCTGATTTCAAAGATATCACTTCATAAATTTTTCTGTCATCAATCAGACACTAGTGGGTTGTAACTTCAATCAGATCGAAAAAGCTATCAATTTCTAAGACTGTTTAAATAAGGAACAAAGACTTCTGGGAATTTACCATGTTTCCATGGAAGCTCTTAAGATGCTATATCTTTAAAAAGACTTTTACAGCATTCCACAGCTAAATGCAAAACCAGAGCGCCAACTACAGACCGGTTTCGGCTTTATTGAGCCATCATCAGTGTAGTGTAGGCCTCTGGTTTTGCAATGTGAAGCGCCTATAGACAGACATCACTAATACATTAAAGGGTAACTGTGGTCTCCAATTCTTCCAAACTACAGAATTATATAAAAAGCCTTCCATCAAACCTTTAAAATAAACCTAAATCACATCTCTAGATACAGTTTTGTGAAAAGTTATTGCTGATAAGTTTCAATATTACTTCCTGCTTGAACATTTCCTGTTTTTAGCCATGTGACCAGCCCCTGCCTGCATTAATAGGCTCTCCTTCTCATGTCAATCACTGTCAATCAGGTACTGATTTCCTCAGCATTAAAAGGGCAAGTCCAGCCCTAAAATGAAAACTTACATACGGTAAATCACCCCCCAAAACCCTAAACTGTAATAGTTGAAATATGAAAAATAAGTCTAACCTAAATCCTGCACAATGTCCTTTTCCTCCCCTGTTTCTGCTTCCTGGTTCTTCCAGTTAGAAACTGTCAGTTATGATTTGACGTTAGCATCACAGCCATGACTGAATGTTAATCCCCTGCCTGCCTCTTCTGAGCATGCCCAGGCTCATTAAATGCTCAGTACAGGTTTCTAAATTGCTCAAGTTCCACGAGACATCCAGAAGCATAGCAGGCATACAGTAATGAATTCATAGGACAAAGTATGATATATCAACATATTTTAAAGAGGCCATTCTTTCTAAAAGATGTTCTTATGACGGTGGAGTTGTCCTTTAAGTCTTTACTGAGCATGCTTCTCCCCCGGGCAGAGGGGTGTGCAGAGGTTAGGTGATGTCACTTAACTACTGAAGCAGGAAGTTTGAACATTCACCCCAATGTAATTTTCTCCAGGCTCCAGCCAGAGATGTGATTGTCAGCTCATTATAAAGGAAACACTGCAGGCTTTGATTTAATCCGAACTGTTGGAGAACACATTGCCCTTTAAATATAGGAAGAATCCAGCTTTGAAACTCCCTTTTCAGCAATATCAAATAATGAACAACAAATTCTGTGAATTTACCATGTTCCCATGAAAGCCTTAGGAACGCTATATGTTTTTTAAGATATATCATTCCTAAGAGTTCCAAGAGCAGCCCATACGACTGTATTTTAGCATCAGAAGTGGAGTTTGTAGTGTACAGCACTAGTAGCCCAAACATGATTGCTTCAGAATTTCCTAGGATAAATGATAGTGTTTGGCCATGAAACCAAGGAAAACTTAACACAATAAAGTGCATATCTGCAAGATCAGTATGGTAGGGTCCTTTACAACATCTCCTTACTAACACAATGACTGCTAGAAACAGGCCATTAGAAATAGTGAATATGTATTTCCCACTGTCTAAGTGTTTCCATGACCATAGAAAACTACAAGTGACTTCTACCATTCTTATTTTACGTAAGAGATATTATACAAACATCCAATATTTCAGTCCAACCTATCGGGCGAAATATTGGTTGGATCCTTCATGCTGCTGTGACCAACAGACAACCGTTCGTATTGGACGCACCTAAAACTATGGACCCACATTCGTCGTGGAAAAACTTTTTGCTTCTGTCCTGGCCGACCGGTCACAAATGCTGAATGGTCAGTCAGAACAAAGAAATTAAAAGTGTGTATCCAGTTTAAAGCTGGGTACACCATACATGTTCGGACTGACTTACTGGCATTTCAGCCTATGGCCATTTGGGCCAAAATTTGGATGGTATGTTCGTTCGGCCGTGACCAACTGTTCGTCCGACTGATCGATCGGACGCGTCGAAAACCACAAGCGCCCTCTATGGATTGAAATGATCAGACGCGTCAGAAAACCTGAGTGGCCCTCTATGATTGAATAATTGGACCGTCGGAAAACCACAGCGACCCTCTATGATTGAATGATCGACGCGTAGAAAACCACGAGCGGCCCTCTATGGATTGAATGATCAGACGTTTCAGAAAACCGAGGCGGCCCTCTATAGATTGAATAATCGGACGCGTCAGAAAACCGCAAGCGGCCCTCTATGAATTGAATGATCAGACGTGTTGAAAACCACGGCGGCCCTCTATGGACTGAATGATCGAATGCGTCGGAACCCACGATGGCCCTCTATGGATTGAATGATCGGACACGGCAAACTGTCGGACACGGCTACTTTTGACAATCCTTCATCCTGGTTACACAGATAATATTATAAGAATATAATTTACAGGATATTAATGGCTGTGTATTATTACATTAATAAAACCTCACCCGGACCAAATCCTTCTCTTCTAACTGTTTTCGCTTTCGAGCTATTTCTGCCTTGAGAATGTCCATTCCTATTTACTTCTGTGCGCGAGTAAAACCAGTTGCGTCGCAGACTGATGACGCTCATTCAATAAACTTCCTCTTAGAGGCTTGGAACGCATAGAACCCGGATGACGTAACGTTGCGAAACGATTGAGTCTTGCTGCTGCGCGTGGTGCGGTGTGGGACTGCGGACATGGCAATGTACAGACTAGAGCCTTTCTGTGGCGGGGAGATCCAGGTGGACTTACCTACCTGTAGTATAGACTTCCCAGTGTGCACCAGGCTCCCTGTGACAGTGATGGACAGGTATATTCTAGGGGGCTTTCTATTGGGAGAACACAGTGCACCATGGTCATAGGAGGATTTCATACATGGCCGTGATGCCGAACCTGTAAATTACAACTCTGCTAACAAGCATGCTGGGAGTTGTAGTTTTCAGGTTCAACATGACTGCGGTCTATCCAGTATATTGATTGTCATGCACCAGTTACCATCTGATTGGTGTATCCGCCATTTACCTTTTGATTGGTTTATCCGCGAGTTACCATCTGATTTTTTATCCCGCGAGTTACCATCTGATTGGTTTTTCCCCGAGTTACCATCTGATTGGTTTATCCCCGCGAGTTACCATCTGATTGGTTTATCCCGCGAGTTACCATCTGATTGGTTTATTCCCGCGAGTACCATCTGATTGGTTTATCCCGCCAGTTACCATCTGATTGTTTATCCCGCCAGTTACCATCTGATTGGTTTATCCCGCCAGTTACCATCTGTTGGTTTATCCGCGTTACCATCTGATTGGTTCTCCCGCCAGTTACCATCTGATTGGTTTAATCCCGCCAGTTACCATCTGATTGGTTTATCCCGCCAGTTTACCATCTGATTGGTTTATCCCGCCAGTTACCATCTGATTGGTTTATCCCGCCAGTTACCATCTGATTGGTTCATCCCGCCAGTTACCATCTGATTGGTTTATCCCGCCAGTTACCATCTGATTGGTTTATCCCGCCAGTTACCATCTGATTGGTTTATCCCGCCAGTTACCATCTATTGGTTTATCCCGCAGGTACCATCTGATTGGTGATCCCGCCATTTACCATCTGATTGGTTTTTCCGCCCATCCCATGTGCCCAGTTACCATCTGATTGGTTTATCCTGCCAGTTACCATCTGATTCCCCCTAGTTACCATCTGATTGGTTTATCCTGCCAGTTACCATCTGATTAGTTTATCCCGCCAGTTACCATCTGTTTGGTTCATCCTGCCAGTTACCATCTGATTGGTTCATCCTGCCAGTACCGTCTGATTGGTGTATCCCGCCAGTTACCATCTGATTGGTTCATCCCGCCAGTTACCATCTGTTTTTGGTTTCATCCTGCCAGTTACCATCTGATTGGTTCATCCTGCCAGTACCGTCTGATTGGTGTATCCCGCATTACCGTCTGTTGGTTGTATCCCGCCAGTTACCATCTGATTGGTTCATCCCGCAGTTACCATCTGATTAGTTTATCCGCCAGTTACCATCTGTTTGGTTCATCCTGCCAGTTACCATCTGATTGGTTCATCCCGCCATACCGTCTGATTGGTGATCCGCCAGTTACCATCTGATTGGTTTCACCGCCAGTTACCATCGATTGTTCATCCCGCCAGTTACCATCTGATTGGTTCATCCCGCCAGTTACTCTATTGGTTCATCCGCCATTACATCTGATTGTTTTCATTCATCCCGCCAGTTTACATCTGATTGGTGTTCCCGCCAGTTACCCTCTGATTGGTGTATCCGCCAGTTACCATGATTGGTGTATCCCGCCAGTTACCATCTGATGGTGTATCCCGCCAGTTACCATCTGATGGTGTATCCCGCCAGTTACCATCTGATTGGTGTATCCCGCCAGTTACCATCTGATTGGTGTATCCCGCCAGTTACCATCTGATTGGTGTATCCCGCCAGTTACCATCTGATTGGTGTATCCCGCCAGTTAACCACTATATATACAATTCTTGAATTCTTCTCTACAATAACTGGCTGGATACACCAATCAGATGGTAACTGGCGGGATACACCAATCAGATGGTAACTGGCGGGATACACCAATCAGATGGTTAACTGCGGGATAAACCAATCAGATGGTAATATGCGGGATAAACAATCAGATGGTAACTGGCGGGATAAACCAATCAGATGGTAACTGGCGGGATAAACCAATCAGATGGTAACTGGCGGGATAAACCAATCAGATGGTAACTGGCGGGATAAACCAATCAGATGGTAACTGGCGGGATAAACCAATCAGATGGTAATAATGGCGGGATAAACAATCAGATGGTAACGGCGGGATAAACCAATCAGATGGTAACTGGCGGGATATAAGCAACCAATCAGATGGTAACTCGCGGGATAAACAATCAGATGGTAACTGGCGGGATAAACCAATCAGATGGTAACTCGCGGGATAAACCAATCAGATGGTAACTCGCGGGATAAACCAATCAGATGGTAACTCGCGGGATAAACCAATCAGATGGTAACTCGCGGGATAAACCAATCAAAAGGTAAATGGCGGGATACACCAATCAGATGGTAACTGGTGCATGACAATCAATATACTGGATAGACCGCAGTCATGTTGAACCTGAAAACTACAACTCCCAGCATGCCTTGTTAGCAGAGTTGTAGTTTCCAAGGTTCGGCATCACGGCCATGTATGAAATCCTCCTATGACCATGGTGCACTGTGTTCTCCCAATAGAAAGCCCCCTATGAATATACCTGTCCATCACTGTCACAGGGAGCCTGGTGCACACTGGGAAGTCTATACATACAGGTAGGTAAGTCCACCTGGATCTCCCCGCCACAGAAAGGCTCTAGTCTGTACATTGCCATGTCCGCAGTCCAACACCCGCACCACGCCGCAGCAGCAAGACTCAATCGTTCCGCAACGTTACGTCATCCGGGTTCTATGCGTTCCAAGCCTCTAAGAGGAAGTTTATTTGAATGAGCGTCATCAGTCTGCGACGCAACCTGGTATTTACTCGGCGCACAGAAGTAAATAGGAATGGACATTCTCAAGGCAGAAATAGCTCGAAAGCGAAAACAGTTAGAAGAGAAGGATTTGGTCCGGGTGAGGTTTTATTAATGTTTAATAATACACAGCCATTAATATCCTGTAAATTATATTCTTATAATATTATCTGTGTAACCAGGATGAAGGATTGTCAAAAGTAGCCGTGTCCGACAGTTTGCCGTGTCCGATCATTCAATCCATAGAGGGCCGCTCATGGTTTTCTGACACGTCTGATCATTCAATCCATAGAGGGCCGCTCGTGGTTTTCCTACGCGTCCGATCATTCAATTCATAGAGGGTCGCTTGTGGTTTTCCGACGCGTCCAATTATTCAATCTATAGAGGGCCACTCATGGTTTTCTGACGCGTCTGATCATTCAATCCATAGAGGGCCGCTTGTGGTTTTCCGACGCGTCCGATCGATCAGTCGGACGAACAGTTGGTCACGGCCGAACGAACATACCATCCAATATTTTGGCCCAACTGGCCAATAGGCTGAAATGCCAGTAAGTCAGTCCGAACTATTGTATGGTGTACCCAGCTTTAAACTGGATACACACTTTTAATTTCTTTGTTCTGACTGACCATTCAGCATTTGTGACCGGTCGGCCAGGACAGAAGCAAACAGTTTTTCCACGACCGAATGTGCGGTCCATAGTTTTTAGGTGCGTCCAATACGAACGGTTGTCTGTTGGTCACAGCAGCATGAAGGATCCAACCAATATTTCAGCCCGATAGGTTGGACTGAAATATTGGATGTTGTATAATATATCTCTTACTGTAAAATAAGAATGGTAGAAGTCACTTGTAGTTTTCTATGGTCATGGAACACCTTAGACAGTGGGAAATACATTATTCACTATATTCTAATGGCCTTGTTCTAGCAGTCATTGTGTTAGTAAGGTTAGTAATGTTGTAAAGCACCCTACCATACTGATCTCTGCAGATATGCATCTTTATGTGTTAAGTTGTCCTTGGTTTCCATGGCCAAACACTATCATTCTCATCCTAGGAAATTCTTGAAGCAATCATGTTTGGGCTACTAGTGCCTGTACACTACAAACTCCACTTCTGATGCCTAAAATACAGTCGTATGGGCTGCTCTTGGAAGCTCTTAGGAATGATATATCTTAAAAAACATATAGCGTTCCTAAGAGCTTTCATGGGAACATGGTAAATTCACAGAATTTGTTGTTCATTATTTGCATATTGCTGAAAAGGGAGTTTCAAAGCCTGGATTCTCTCCCTATCCTATTTAAAGGGCAACTGTGGTCTCCCAACAAGTTCGGATTAAATCAAAGCCTGCAGTGTTTCCTTTATAATGAGCTGACAATCACATCTCTGGCTGGAGCCTGTGAGAAAATTACATTGGGGTGAATGTTCAAACTTCCTGCTTCCAGTAGGTTAAGTGACATCACCTAACCTCTGCACACCCCTCTGCCCCGGGGGAGAAGCATGCTCAGTAAAGACTTAAAGGACAACTCCACCGTCATAAGAACATCTTTTAGAAAGAATGGCCTCTTTAAAATATGTTGATATATCATACTTTGTCCTATGAATTCATTACTGTATGCCTGCTATGCTTCTGGATGTCTCGTGGAACTTGAGCAATTTAGAAACCTGTACTGAGCATTTACTGAGCCTGGGCATGCTCAGAAGAGGCAGACAGGGGATTAACATTCAGTCATTGGCTGTGACGTCAACTGTCAAATCCATAACTGACAATTTCTAACTGGAAGAACCAGGAAGCAGAAACTGGGGAAACAGGACATTGTGCAGGATTTCAGGTTAGACTTATATATTTCATATTTCCAACTATTACAGTTTAGGGTTTTGGGGGGTGATTTACCTGTATGTAAGTTTTCATTTTAGGGCTGGACTTGCCCTTTTAATGCTGAGGAAATCAGTACCTGATTGACAGTTGAGAAGGAGAGCCTATTAATGCAGGCAGGGGCTGGTCACATGGCTAAAAACAGGAAATGTTCAAGCAGGAAGTAATATTGCTAAACTTATCCAGCAATAACTTCTCACAAACTGTATCTAGAGATGTGATTTAGGTTTTATTTTAAAGGTTTGATGGAAGGCTTTTTATATAATTCTTGCTAGTTTGGAAGAATTGGAGACCACAGTTACCCTTTAATGTATTAGTGATGTCTGTCTATAGGCGCTTCACATTGCAAAACCAGAGGCCTACACTACACTGATGATGGCTCAATAAAGCCGAAACCGGTCTGTAGTTGGCGCTCTGGTTTTGCATTTAGCTTGTGGAATGCTGTAAAAGTCTTTTTAAAGATATAGCATTCTTAAGAGCTTCCATGGAAACATGGTAAATTCCCAGAAGTCTTTGTTCCTTATTTAAACAGTCTTAGAAATTGATAGCTTCTTTCGATCTGATTGAAGTTACAACCCACCTAGTGTCTGATTGATGACAGAAAAATTTATGAAGTGATATCTTTGAATCAGATCCTCCTCTTGGAGGGGATATAAAAAAAATTAAACATTTCTCAAATATACAAATACCATGATTGTTTCCACTCTTGCTTTAAAATTAACGTTCATTTCTCATGCTTTTCTGCCACATACAATACGATGTCCAGAATCGACCTAATCATAGTAAACTCACAACTTCTTGCTGATATAGAGGACATAGAATACTCCCCAAGAGTGCTATCAGACCACTCCCCATGCTGGATGACTCTGGAATGGGGCGATCCAAACAACCCACAAGATGGAGATTAAACCCTTTCTGGCTTAATCTGATTCCAAAAGATGAAGAGTTGAGTACCGAATGGGAAAAGTTTTTCCATAACAACACAAACACGGCAAACCCCATTATAGTCTGGGAAACATTTAAAATACACTCCCGCAGGATCCTCTCCCAGACTATTAACAACATTAAACATACCTCTGCAGCAGCTGAAAAAGAAGCCATAACAAATCTGAAACTAGCAGACACACGTTTTCAACTCGACCCATCCCCCACAAATGCACAAATACTAAAATTACAAACAAAAATTGCCGACCAAATCACACTAGCAAAAGCGACTAAAAAACTGCACTTTCAATCATTCCGAATGTATGAACACGGGATAAGTGTGGGAAACTATTAGCGTTTCTAGCCGCTACGAGCATACCGAATACTCGAGTATAAACCGACCCGAGTATAAACAGAGGTACCCAATTTCACCTAAAAAATATAATAAAAGTGGTTGACCCAAGTATAACCGAGGGTAGAAACTTGGGCATTGGAAACTACAACTCCCAGCATGCTTTATTAGCTGAGAGTTGTAGTTTCCAAACATCTTGAATGCCACCCTCACCCTCCCACCCAGTTTAGTTTGTACCTGTGGGCTCTCCTCCATCCAGTAATGTGCCAGCATTGAAGAGTCAGCGAGTAATGTGCCAGCATTGAAGAGTCAGCGATCCGGTAATTGAAGAGTCAACGATCAGGTAAGCATTTCGGCATCCGGCGCGCTCATTCCCTGTACTGGCGCGCTGGCTGACGTCACTAATTGGCGCCGGGCAGTGACGTCGGCCGTCGCGCCAGTACAAGAAATGATCATGCGGCTGCCGGAGAGGTAAGTAAGCAGTGACTCGAGTATAAACCGAGTCCAAGTTTTCAGCCTGAAAAACTCGGTTTATACTCGAGTATATACGGTAAACACCCCATTAATATCTCCTTAGTGACTCAACATCTAAAATTGTGGACCCAGAAAAAGTATGCACATTTTTTGCTACCTATTTCTTAAACCTTTATACCACAAGGTTACAATACGACTAAACAGAGATTGACAGGTTCCTACAGAATATCCCATTTCCCAGACTTCCCCCCCCCCCCCAGGATTATCAACGACTGGAAGCACCCATAACAGAAACAGAACTAAGACAAACCATATCCCAAATGTCCAAAAATAAAACGCCAGGAACAGATGGCCTTGCAGTTGAATTTTACTCCTATTATAGAGACGCTCTAGCCCCTAAACTGTTAAAACTATACAATACAATGTTTGAGACAAACACTCTGCCGCATTCGATGTCAGAAGCCCTTATCATACTCATACCTAAACCCGGCAAAGATCCCACCCGACCCGAATCCTACCACCCTATATCCCTACTACAAGTAGACTTGAAAATACTGGCCAAATTACTATCACTCAGAATCAACACATGTATAAAATCACCAAACCGGGTTTATCCCAAATAAAAACACCTCCCTCAATACCAGACGACTTTTTTTGAACCTACAAACCCAACACGAATCGATAGGTAGCAGATGCGTAGTCTCCCTGGATGCGGCCAAGGCGTTTGACTCCGTGGAATGGATCTTCCTTTGGCAGGTACTCTCCAAATATAATATCTGCCCAAATTTCCTACGCTGGCTTCGCATCTTATACTCCACCCCCAAAGCAAAAGTATTGCCCAATGAATGGATATCAAACCCATTCCCCCTGACCAGAGGTACAAGACAGGGCTGCCCCCTGTCTCCATTACTGTACGCTCTGGTCATTGAACCCCTAGCAATCAAATTACGAAACAAACAAATTATATCAGGCCTTAAAATTGGTTCCCAAAAGGAAATCATCAGCTTATATGCAGATGATATGCTGCTATACCTACCTGATCAGGGAACCTCGCTAAATAGAACCCTGGACCTTATAAATGAATATGGCCAATACTCCGGTCTTACAATTAACTGGGACAAATCCCAGATGCTTTCGATCGATATCTTTCCCCCTACTATAGAAAGTGCCCATCAAGTATTACCCAGAACAAACATAATAAAATATCTGGGCCTACAAAAGCCCCACAGAGTATATCAAACGAAATCTGGAGCCACTCATTGCTACAACAAAAAACTAAATTCAAATATGGAGCAAACTGCCCCGAGGAGTCACAGGCAGAGCGAATCTAATAAAAATGATTCTTTTACCCAAGACACTGTATGTCTTATGGCACGCTCCAACATACGTCCCACTAAAATACTTTAAAATACTGGAATCACTACTGAAATCATTTGTATGGGGCTCCAAGAGACATAAAGTAAATTGGGAAACGCTTAAAAAAAACCACCCACCTGGGAGGGCTAGCTATCCCTGACTATAATCTCTACTATATAGCATCCCAACTATCTCACATGCACCACTGGTATAATACAGAACCGACAAGGAGTCTCGAAATGATGGGAATACTACAAGCATCACTATACCCAGACCCTCTCTATCTGATTACCATAGGTCAGAAAGGGACAGGCCCATCTCTGCAAAAACACACACTCCTAACGCAAGCTCTGAAAATATGGGACCTAGCCCTTAAAAAAATTAAAATCCCCAACATTCACAAACAAACATCCACAAACTGTGGAAAAATAACACCCTCCCGGAATTTCTTACCATACCTCAATCCACCCAATGGTTTAATTACGGAATCTACCAAATAGAACACATTATACACAAAAACACCCCGAAAACATTTGATCAACTCAAAGAAGAGTTTCACCTCCCCAACCACATGTTTTTTAGATACCTCCAGCTTAGACATGCCCTCCAGGCCCAGTTTAAAAACCAATCACTTGAGCTAATTACCAACCCACGGCCAAAAACCTTAAGCTAGAAAACCGCAACCAAACTAATCTCCAAAATATATCAAACCCTCTCCAGTATCACCATTCTACCGGCAGATAAAGGAAGATGCACAGTGGTGCTCAACACCTCAGACTACCATGAAAAGGTGACCATGCTCCTGGCCGAAGGTGGCTTCAAGGTATTAAAATCATGAAGGATGCCTTTTCTTTTTGGTGTTATTTCATTTAAATTTCTTTTAAATGTACCTAACATTTTTTCTGTTTAACCTATTACATACAATAGCCTGTAAATGAGAAGCCACCAGGAAAGGTATGAGCTCCTTGGTTCTGAAATGCATGCTTTCTTTAGTGATGGTTTCAAATAGGATTTTTCCATTATTTTTGTAAAAAGGAAACTTTCACCTATGCTTTAGAGTAATTTCATAAACACTATAAAGGCCTGTATAATGGTAATTTTTTTTTAAATCCGTAATTCACTTGGAATAGTATGTGACTTTTAAAAGGCATGTCCACCCTTAAAACAAAGAAACTAGTGACTTGTTGGTTATCTGCCCACAACCGCAACTGCTATTTTTACCAGTTTATTCCAGATATTTAATGATAAATTCTGTTCCTTTCTGGCAAAATTATCTGCCACCTCCCTCTGCTCTAAAGCTGGGTACACACACTAACGGTAAAGCCCCGATACCGTCGGATCCTACGGTATCGGGGCTTTATCATTATGTGTGTGCGCTCGTTTCCCGAACGAGCGCACGGCCGCCGAAAGATCGGTTCGGCCGAACGCTAGTTCGGGAATGGCCGAAAATTTTCATCAGCCGCGCTAGACTCCCTATAGAGGAGTCTAGCGCGGCCGATAGAAACACACAGTCCCAAGCGTTCTCCTTATGAAGTTCATAGGGAGAACGCTCGGTGTTTGCAGATCTTTGAAAGATGGCAGACAGGATCTTGCAGATCCTGTCTGTCATCTTTCAGAAATCTGTGCTGTGTGTACCTAGCTTAAGAGCTTTGTATATGCACGTGCAGAGGAGGCAGCAGGTGAAACAGCTGTCAATCATTGGTTTTGATGTCGGCAATCACAACCTTGATTAACTGCATCAAGGGAGGGGCCATCTTACACTGCCAGAATGGGAACAATAATTATCCTTAAATATCTGTCATGTAGGTAATAGTAATGCAGGTAATAAGGTGCAAAATATATCCATTAGGGTTGGGGCAAGTAACTGACAATAGAGCAGTTTTTTTTGTTTTAAAGTGTATGTCCACTCCCAAACGAAATTTGATATCTTGCAGGGAATTTCTGTAAACCTCGACCTCGTGAGGTTTATAGCACTCACTGCCATCGCCAAATGTACTTACCAGCCTTTGTTCCCCCACTGCATTCTACTTAACTAAGTGCCTTTTACGTGCATGGAAGTCAAGCAGGAGGGGCTCGACTGGCATCCACTCCTATGATTGCCTATAGTCTATATACCTTAAGTCGATCAAAATATTGATTAAAAAGTACCTAAAGATGTCTAAAAGCATTATTTAAAAAAAATCTAAATGTAATTCTAGGTGGAAGTCTCGTTTTAAAGAATTCTAATTTTTAAAAATGCGTTTGGAATGCTGTTTCTGTGGTGCTTTTAATTTGGCTTATGAAGCAAAATATGGAATGGCTTATTGAGTCTGGCATTGTTAGCTTAAAGGGTAACTGTGGTCCCCAAACAAGTTATGGTTAACTAAAAGAATTCTGTAGTATCATTAAATGAACCATTAATTACATCTCTTGGCAAAAAAAGTTGTATTGCTAGAAAGGTTCCTGAGCACTTTCTGCTTTCAGTAGCTTGTAGCCATGTGACCACTATGTCTGCATTAAGTCTCCACACCCTCTTAACTGCCATTTTCAAACCTTGTATTTACCTTTCTTTGCCTATGTAAAAGTTAGGCAGAAGCAGATTGGTATTTTAATGGCTTTCGCTGCCTCTCAGAAGATCCATAAGTGTTGGGGGCAGGCACCCATGAAACCATACATTAGTGGTCTGTGCAGGTACTTCTGTCCCAGCATTAAGTCTTAAAAGAGCATGCAATTCCCCTGGGTACATGGAAGGAGAGGTTGGTTAGGTTTTGCCACTTAAACTACTGGAAGCATGAAGGTTAATCACTATCCACAATAATTTCTCGCAGGCTGCAGTCAGAGATGTCACCCAGGGCTCGTTGTAAAAGGAATACTGCAGGTATTTAATTAACCCTAACTTATTCAATGTTGCCCTTTAAACACTAGGAGGCTGATGCAATAAAACATGCAAAAGATTGTCCATGCAATTAATCTGCAGCATCCAATTAGATGTCATCTATCTGCAGTAACCCAGTAAAAAGCATCTGCTTTTTCTTTTTCTTAATTCAGCAGTTGAATGTATATCAGGTAGATGCAAACTGCCCAGTATAGAATATAGGGTTTTGTTAAATAAGTATTATGTAATTTCACATAAGTAGTAGTATGTAAATTCACATATACAAGCACATATTTAAAATAATTAAAAACAGTGAACTAATGTTTTTGAAAGTACGCAGTTCTTGGATTTAGAATATATTGGGTTTTTAAAAAAAAAAAAATATGAAAAGAATGCTAAAGAATACTGAACTATATAAAAAAAAAAATAGCCTAGAGAGATTGTCAGTTTATGTTCTGCAAAGCAAAAAAACTGTTTTATATTTAAGAATGTTTTAGAAATTGAAGTTGCTTCTTTCGACAAAGACAATCTTAACAGTTAACCTGTGATTGTAATTACAAGAAATATAGATGAGGTATATTAAATGATGTATATGAAATAGCATATTTGTGTGAAGTTCTAGTTACTGACAAAAGTTCCATGGCTGAGTAAGGATGTAGGAAAGCGGTTTGCAAAACTCTGTGTTTTTATAGGCTAATCGAAGTTTCAGTGCTATTTACTCCCATTTATGTAGAGCTATGACTATTATAAACAATATACACATCACAGTTTAGGAAAAGTTAAAATTCACCAACCTTAGTCTTAAGTGTTTCAAACAGATCTGTGTGCTATATTTGCAAGTTTAAATGACTAAGAGAGAATAAGTTCTCATAAATATAGACTGCAGTAATTTCTAGTGTTGTTTGTCTCCCAATAAACTAAAGAACTGAATCATTGAAGCTATATTGTTCAGTGTTTTACCTTTTAATAAAATGTTTAGCTCAGGCAATTTCCACTTAAAACTACATACTGAATGGGCTTCAGTTTAAGAAAAATAGCTTGGTCCTCCTTGATTTAGAACAATGTGTTTTTTTTATAGATAATGATAATGTTCTATAAAACTGAAAACTTTTGCATTATATCAACAAATGAAATGCTACAGTAGGGAATTGGGTCAGTGTCAGATGGGATCTATCAAATTTGCTATTTTCTAATAATGGGCTGGGGGACATGTCATCAAGACTCTAACTAAATCAAGTAAATAGCTCATGTTTTAAGAAGCCTCTGATTGGTGACCACATCCACAATGAAGTCTTCCTAATCACATAAAGCTGGAATGAGCAGGAAGGATGAGATTAATGATTACATTGTGGTTTAGTCAAGTAGAAGCTTTATTTTCCTTTCTAAACTGAATGCTTTCTTCATTAAATGGGAAATTTGTGGGTGTCATTTTGTTGCATGCGCAACTGCTCTAGATAAAGTAGCCATGAACTAATCGCTGATTGAATCTAACAAAGCAAAATTGGTAATATTGACATTGGCTGTAAGATAACAAGCAAGAATCATGGTGAAAAAAGGATCAACCAGTATGTGGTCAGATTATTGAATTGGTTGTACCGGGAGATATATGTACACCAGTTAGGCTGCAGTATTTGGGCACATCAATAACTAAATTGATATTTCTGTGGGGCAAGTAAAAAATGCTAAACCATGTGCAATATCCTTGTCTTAACCGCTATTGCAGGCGTTAGTTTGAAAGTGATTATTGCTGTGTTGTAGAATAAGTGCCAGATCCACCTGTTGCAGAGTGTAAAATTAAATTAGCAAATTGTTTGCAGCTGGGAAAACTACTATATGTTAGTTTGCCAGATAAGAACCTGGTCATTATCTAATTATGGGATGTATTGTCACCATACCATCATTAGGTGCATACATTAGTATCCTGTGTTGGCTCTCAGACGCACAGAGTATAGTAGGGAGGTCAGCTGATTTTGACTTGGTATTCCCAGAATATCCAAAACTAAATAAGGTTTTAATGGGATGTCAATATAAGGGAAATGTACCTGTATACAGTGGTGAATTTTCATGTATGTAGAAAGAAATGAGTTTCAGAGGATTGTAATTTCTCATGTGTTATGATTTGACTAAATGTATTGGTATTTATTTTTGATATCTAGCATTTAAAGATGCAATTTTTTTCTTATCGTGCCAAGGACAATGGTTTAGGTATACCCAAGTGTGCTAGAATCTTCGTTCCACGTCTTGAAATCCAGATTTAAATAATTGAGATAGGTGCTTCAGTGAGGGAGGCATGTGTGCCTATGTTGGTGCGTCATTAAGGAGGGTCAGTCCTTAATTGCTAGCTTTAGTAAATGATATTGGAATATGTAAGTTGAAATGGGAGGTAGGAGTAATCAATCTAACCTCCTGTTGAATTGATTAAATAAAAGTTAAAAAAAAATGGTATAGAGGTCCTATAAAGTCTGGTAAAGCTATACCTAATAACTTGACCTTGTTACATTTAGCTCCCTATTTATATGATAGAAGCATACATTTAATATTAAAAAAATTAATTGAAGATGGGAAATAGAGAGTGCTGAAGAACATACAGTCTATATATACAACATTCACTGCATGATTTAGTAATCATTACTAAACATGTCTACCACTAAGAAGTTACAAGGGATAAAAACTTTACCTCATAAGGAAATACTGTCAGACCTATAATTCCTGGGCTATAGGGGACCTATGGTCAGTGACTTCACTTCAATAGAAAGGCAAATATGTATATGAATAACATGCACTTCTATTTGGTACCCAGTCATAGTCAATATAGTGGGTCACCAGACCTTCAGGTTTTGCATAGAGCAGCAGTGCCTATTATACAAATCTGGACCAAACACCAATTTATGTAAGCAAATTAATGTGAGTTCAAAGGATTTCCCAGTGTCTTGGGATAAGTGAAAATAGGAGGTAGAAGCTGTCTCTCCCACCTCCCTGGAAATAATTGTTGCATCAGCTCCAAGTTGAAAAAAAAAATCTCCATGGGCAGTTGACATTTCCAAACCATGTTGGGCAAGATAAGATAAAGCAATAAAAAGCAAATAGATGACAATTAATTTTGAAGGCACTTGGCAAATGTCTTGGGTTTTTTACTTTGTATATAGCAAAAATAAATAGAAATAAAATAAACTCTTGTTAACAACAAGGTAGTGTCCCCTTAACTTTTTAGCTACAATGCTTTCCTTGATAATCTCTTGAACTTTTTTATGTTTAAATTTTTCCATTTTCCCGGGACAGTAAAAAATAAAATGGTTTATTTTAATATAGGAAAGCACTGAAGAAGAAGAAAAGCCATCTTCATCAAGCAATCCTGTGCTAGAATTGGAGCTGGCAGAGGAGAAATTACCAATGACGCTTTCAAAGCAGGAGGTAAATTCTGTGTGTGACATCCGATCTTGGATTCAGACCATTTTTGGATGAAAACCTTATTTTAATGTACTGAAGCACCATTGCATTTAAATGTATTTACATGAGACTAATACTAATCTTGAGCAATTGTCAAAGGGGAAAAGTAACCAGTTGATTACCTAAACAGCAATTTCAATACAAGAGAATGCTATGCACATTCCAAGTCTCAATAAATGTGCCTATACATAAGAATTTGTTCCCGTGACATTCAAGATGATTTTATAGGGTATCTCCACTGAACAAATTGACTTTTTTCAGTGTAATCAATGACTTGCGGGAGGGGGGGTTAAAAGGAGCTATAACTTACCTCCCGTTCTTCAATTAAACGATCAGTGACAGGCAGGGATGTTCAAGTGCTAACCCTTCATTGTGATCCTCCTCTGTTTCTCTGACAGGTCTCGACAGACCTTCGCAATGCATGCACGTACAGGGAGATGTAATAAAAGTTCTTATCGTTTAAAATGGTGCTAATTTTGCCCCAACCAATCAGATCTTATTTAACATTTGCAAGCTAACATCTGATTGGTTGGGGCAAAATTAGCACCATTTTAAACGATAAGAACTTTTATTGAATAACCCTGGTAGTATTCTAACTTCCCTGCCTGTTCCTGATCATTTGATTGAAGAACGGGAGGTAAGCCATAGCTCCTTTACCTCCCGTTCTTCAACTACACTGAAAACATCTAAGGTCAATTTTCCTCTTTAAAGGGAACTGTCTGACCCATTTTGCTTTGACATATGACTGCCGGGCCATTCTTATCTATCTAATATCTCAGTAGTGTATGGGCACTTTAAAGGGCAACTAAAGCCACAGAACAACACTGAACCAGAAGGCAGAACACCTTGATATAAAGCCAGTAATCTGTGTCTTACCTCTCATTTTGATTCAGGAGCTGGCAAATGTACCTAAATAACATATGGCTTGTGCTTTACTTCCCAGCATTCTAGTATCACACAGTTTGGTCAACGACCATTATGTTCTGCACATGCTCAGTCCTTAGCTATAGCAGAAATTGTTACAGTTGGTCACACCCATTTATAATCTATAGCCAATCCTTTTACAGTACAGATAAAGCAAGGAAGCATGTGACTGAGGTCAGGAGGTGTGGTCTGACACTGCATATACACACAGACACTTAATCCAGTTCTTAACAGGCTTACATTAACTTTAATACAGTTTACTGGAGTGGAGTTTTATAGCTTATTGGTGTTTTAGGGGGGTTGTTTATAGATTCTAGAGTATAAAAAATTGGGTTTACTTCTCCTTTAAGGTTTTTGTAAGTCTACACGTCTTATTATATTATTATTATTATATGTAACACATTACAGTGCTTTAGACTCCACCTCTACATATGGCATAAAAAGGATATCTAAAAAACAGATATGAAGAACATCACTGACTGTTGTAAATAAAAGTATTGGACAATATCAAATTAAGTATTATCTTTATTCATTGTTTTTTTAGGTTATAAGGAGACTGAGAGAAAGGGGAGAACCAATTAGACTCTTTGGAGAGAGTGATTACGACACATTTCAACGTCTAAGAAAGATAGAAATTCTTGCTCCTGAAGTCAATAAGGTATTGTGGAAAAGAGAGAATTAATTTGAAGTTAATAGCCCCTACACCTTTACATTTTCTATTTTCTTCAAATTATATGTGCCCAATCTAAAACAAAACATACTGCCCATTAAACTTGTGTTTAACTTATTTTACCCCCCCCCCCCCTAGATTGTTGCCTCTCTTATTTCACCAGCCCCTATATATTCTAACATGTTATAAGGCAATTGCACTCTTACATTTTTCTTCAGTATAGGTTATAATTATAGGCATTAGATCATCCTTTAGTATAAAAAAAAAGTCTCTTTATTTTTTTAACAGGGTTTACGAAATGATCTAAAAGCTGCCCTGGATAAAATTGACCAGCAGTATCTCAATGAACTTGTGGGTGGACAGGAAGTTGCAGAAGAGGATACCCAGAATGACCTGAAAGTTCATGAAGAAAACACCACAATTGAAGAGCTTGAGGTGTTTATCTTGAGGGTTGTAGGGTACTAGATATACATTCAGTCTCTTTAAGGATGATCATACTCCCCTTTTCCCTGTTGCACAGGTGAGGACCTAAACCGCTAAATCCTCACCCCTGGGTAATTTACCTATCAGCTGGAACACTTTTTAAGTTTCCCTCCCTGCTCAGATCTGCTTTGCCCCTCTACCACTGTCAGTGACAGTCCGCAACGTAGCCAATAGAAAGACTTCTTTGCTGAGGTTGTATTTTTTATTGATCTACATAGCAGACTGTAGAGACCAAAAAAATGGAAACTTAAAGGGGAGGTCCACCCCCCCAAACTAAAATTCCCCCCACTGCTGGCCCACTGTGTAGTTACCTTACTCCTTTGCTCCATATGTTTGTCCTGCAGAGCCTTCCAAAAGTCCAGGAAACTGAAGAGACAGGCTGTGTGCAAAAATGTTTCTGCCTCCTTCTTGTCCTCTAAGAGGACTCTAGCATGCGCTGTAGGTCTCTTACCTCCTCTGGATCACTTGCGCTGCCATTTAATTATGGCGTTTAGGGTTGGGGGGGTCCCTACAGTGTGGGCAACTTTTGGATTTGGGGGTGGATATGCCCTTTAATGTAAGTATTCAAGCTGATAGGTAAAGTATAATTGTGCTTTAAATAATGTGATAATGCTAAAGATGAAAAGCATTTCTTTTGAACTAGGATAGATCTTTGCAACAGTTGTGTTTACTATTGCAGTTGTGCTTTTTCCAGCAGTATTTTCTATTAAGTCTTATATATCACCAGGGTAAAAACTGTGGTCTCTGAGCAAGTACGAGTTAAATAAAAGCTTGTATTCTTTCCATTAACTGTGCCCTAGGTAACATTTCTGACTGATCTGTGAGAAATTGTATTGCAGAGAACGTTCAAACTTCCTGTTTGAATATCCTGTCCTCTTTTCCTCATCTCTTCCCCGAGGAGGAGCATGCTAACTTAAAACTTAAAGGGCAAATATACTCACCTTCCTCTCGTTCCTCTTCTTCCATTCCTGCAAAATATCCAGGGTGAGGACCTTAAATGCTAAGTCCTCCCCTCTGGGTACTTTAAAGAAGTCCTGCAGTACTTACTTTCCAGCAATAACGTCTCACAAATTTTACCTAGAGATGTTATTAGGGATAATTTTGAAGGTACTAAGAAGGCTTTTTATTTAATCCTAACTTGTTTGGATACCACAGTTCCCCTTTAGGTATAAAAGGGAATAAAATAATTCAACATGTATACCCAAGTTGGCTACATAAGCTAAGGTCATCCAACACTAATGTGAGAAACATCTACAGTGGTAATTGTGATGTAAAATATATAGAAGTCGGACTAGAGTATGGTATCCAAAAAGGTTGGTGGATACATTCTGCATTCTTGTAAATAATTGTTTGGGTTAATGTGGAGGGTTGCCACATAAGGATCTACTGTGGTTCAAATGCAGCACCATTCATTTGCATTTCGTAGGCTAAATTCTAAATCACTGCTCTTATTTCAGGCTTTAGGAGAATGCCTAGGACAGGGGGATGACAACAAAGACATGGATACTATAAATAAAGTCCTTAGGGTGAGTTTTTACATTTTGGTTTAAATTAAGAACTATAAAAAAACATTTGTATAACAAACCTGCACAAAACAAATGTTTTTAAACCATATAAGAGTAGCAATAAGCTATGACGCCACCCTATATGTTGCAGAATGACTAGAGACAGCTTAAAGGTAAGATGGATTATTGTTTGTAATTTGCGTTTGTGCCCAACTCAATATACCTGGAGGATTATGTAACTCCTTGCCCTATATGTGAATCACAAGGTTTCAGTTGATTGTATGTATTTGTTCAATTTTACCCAAAGTTTAAATTTTTTGCCTGAGAATTCTAAAAGCATAGTGGAATGCCTAAAGGGTAAAACATTGCTGCTCAAGTCCTGTCTCCTTCCTTTGTCCAGAAAGTCAAGTGGATCCACTGCCTGTGGGAGGGTGGACATCTTCCCTTCTTCCTGGACAGGAGCTGTAATCTTGGTGTAAACATACCTCCCAATATGCTGAATTACCACTGGTTAAACATGTACTAGTTTGTATTTTAATGACTTAACAGTGCAGCTAGAGTAGTTTATGACCCAGAATATATGTTGGCACCTAATTACCAGGATTTCTTTAGGAGCATGGTGGATTACATAACTAAAAGAAAATTTGACTTTAACAATAAACTTTTTCCCTGGGCAAGTCGTTAGAACAAACATCCAACAATACAAATAAATAGTTTTTTTGCAAAGCTATCCATTTATAATGGTGAGATGATGCATTTCTTAACAGGCTTAAGGGGACAGTTCAGTGGAAATTTTCAATATTTGTTAACTTGTTAGTTTGTGTAATGCCTTCTTAGTTATTCTACATATTCGCTCTCATTTTGAAAAATCAGTTGATTTCATACCCTTTGCTGTTCCCTGCTGTTGACATTAGTGAGCTGACATTTCAGGTTCTAACAGTCCTTCTTCTTCCCAAGATGCACCACATCCTTGGAATGTTCCTAACAGTAATTTCTAATGATTGGCTGTTGGATGGGTCAAATATGCTCAGATCTCTACTGAGCAACTGAATCAACCCAGGCGCTGGGTCAAGGGCATGACCATAATGGTCTCTACTAGGGGTCCTGCAAACAGGAAGTCAGTATTTCGGTTACATTTATTTATACACAGACAAAATGGTGAATGGGCAGATTAAGGTCATTGGGATGAAAAAATACTGCTCTTTTTTCTGAAAAGCATATGTATTTGCACTGAACTTCCCCTTAAAAATACAAATGCCTCCTTAAACTAATTAATACATTTTCTATATAGTTTCTTCTTGGAGTTTGGGCAAAGGACCTGAACGGCAGAGAAGATTATGTGAAACGCAGTGTGCATGGTAAACTAGCAAGTGCTACACAAAAGCAAACGGAATCCTATTTGAAACCACTCTTTCGAAAACTGCGTAAAAAGGTTTGAACATTTAATGATTACATGTTCTTAGAGAAACATCACATGCAATGTATTAAACATAAGTGTTTCTTTTCACTGAGAAATATAATAATTCTACATGCTGGTATGTTTTATCAGTTAAATGGCAACTTTATACAATTATTATTATGAGTGATAAAGCAATCTTTATAACTTAATAAAATACTTAATAGGTCATTCCCATTCAATCAAATGGGTCATGTCTGCCAGTACTCTAGGATGTTTTAATCCGTGAAGTTTCCTGACAGGGCTAAAAGAAAATACTTTTCATGTCATAACATTGCAGGAAATACTTAAAGGAACTGTAAACTCATATACATAACATTTGAAGTCTTTGCCCTCCGTTTGTATTATTCACAGGGAGGTGAGAACGCTTATTCTCACCTCCCTGTGAATAATATTATGCTCGGGGGACCTGGAACCTACCTTACCGCCGCTCCACTCGCAGCCGCTTCTCACTGAACAGCTGTTCTCTCCCGATCGCCGCTATCTTTGTATTGGCGCACATGCGCCTAAGATAGGGCGCGGTCGGGACGAGGGGCTGTCAGTGAAGGGCGGCTGTGAGTGGAGCGGCAGTAAGGTAAGTTCCAGGCCCCCGAGCGTAATATTATTCACAGGGAGGTGAGAATAAGCGTTCTCACCTCCCTGTGAATAATAGAAACGAAAAGGGAAAATATTGGTTTTTCTGGATTATGGGAGTTTAGTGTCCCTTTAATATAAAAGCAATATGCAGCCTAAAAGGTGACACTGTTGTAAAATGCTGCCCTTAGAATGTGAAAAAGAACTCTTCTTTTGTAATCTGCCTTGCTGCCCATGTTAAAAATGAAATTAGATTCTGGGCCTGCTCCAGACTAGTGGTTAGGGTGGTGGCTTGCCAGACCTTGTTTAAAACTGCAGAATTTTTCCTGAACGTATTTTTTGAACCTGTTTTAATTAAGTATGGGAGAAAGCTTTTTATTTTATGGATTTTACAGAAAAAAGCAAATTTTCAATCCTATTAATTGGTCCCATTAGCCATGATATTATATAGATCTTCAGTTGTGAATCTTTCCTTAAACATATTCATTTTTCTGTTGCAGAACTTGCCTGCTGATATTAAAGAATCCATTACAGATATAATTAAATTCATGTTACAAAGAGAATATGTGAAGGTAAAGTTTTTTGGGGGGATTTTTTTCACTTTGTCATAATTCAGGCAAAACTGCATGTATGAATGAGGATGCCCCTTTTAATATATTAATTAGAAGGATTTTCGATATTAAAGAGATTCCATTGCCACCATGTTGGGTACTAAGAAGTATAGTCTATAGTGCATTCTATGAAACAGAAGAATTACGGAAATGATATTCCTGGGGAAGTTTTGATGTAGCTCTTGCAGTGTAATATACACCAAAGTCTTTTTTTTAATTTTTTTTACCATTTTGTCAAGCAGAGACTTTGGAAGTTTGACAAAACTCCACAACAAAGTGGGGCTTATTTAATGAGAGGAGTAAAGTTTCCTCATGCCATTAACTTCCAGCAACCAATCAGATTTTTTTCTAACTTAAGTAAGACCAGTAAAAAGGTAACCTCTGATTGGTTGCAGCAAATAAAAAGGATGGGAAAACCTTTAACATTTGCACCTCTTATTAAATAAAGTTGGTTTGTCTCTGAAAAAGGTTATTGGAGCAACTATGCTCCAAAAAAAATTATGAAGTTTCTAACCTAGGGAGGTGGGAGTAGGATTTCCTATCTCACTGGGTTAGACACTTTGTACGGGCAAAAGCTTTTTTGGGGAGGGGTTGAACATTGTTGTCCATTAAGTAAAGTCTGTATGAACTAAAGGGTTAAGTTCTTCCCATCTATTATTTACAAAGGTTTTAGATAATGCTGTTGGTTAAAGTATTATTATGAAGGTTTTTTTGGTTATTAATAAGTGTGATCCTTTTGTGCAGGCAAATGATGCTTATCTACAGATGGCTATAGGTAATGCCCCTTGGCCCATTGGTGTCACCATGGTTGGTATCCATGCTCGAACTGGTCGTGAAAAGATTTTTTCCAAACATGTGGCCCACGTACTGAATGATGAGACTCAGCGTAAATACATTCAGGTATCTTTAATAAGATAGGACAGTAGCTCTATTTTTTGTGTATGTAAAATGAGGATTGCAGTGGATACAGCAGCATAATTAATATTACCGGAAAGTTAAAGCCATAAATACTTCAAAGCAATGCGTTAATGGGTGTTACAAAAATTCCTGTTGATGCTTGTGAGCTTAATTTAAACCAGATTCAAATATACTTTAGCAGTGTTCTCCCCTGAAGTTTTTTCCCAGCCGGGTGGCATGAAAAAGTAGCCGGGTGGTGGGGGAAATTAACAGGGAGATTCAATAAAAGTTGTTATCGTTAAAAATGGTGCTAAGTTTGCCCCAACCAATCGGATGCTAGCTTTCAAATGTTAAATAAGATATGATTGGTTGATGAAAAATTAGCACCATTTTTAACAATAAGAACTTACTGAATCTTCCTGTAAATGCGCACTATTTTTACTAGCTAATTATTTTCAATGACTTAAGGTTTGATATGCCCTTTAAACTCATGCAGTATAACTACTTTGAAACAAATACAGCCATCTAAATATTCTAATGGAATACTGAACAGCCTTGCATCATGCTCATTATATAGGTCAGGGATGTCTAACTTTCATCCCACTCGATGTTTGAAAACTGACTCCCAGCACTCTTTGGTTGCAGAATGCAGGGAGATGTAGTTTCAAAACATCTGATGGTAACCCAGATGTAACATGGCAGCACAAGCACATGTGACCCACATAGAGAGTGCATTGCAAGTTTGCTGTGCCACCCTTTTGCAGCCTTGGGGATCTTGCAAAAGCTAGTTAACACGTGCTAAAATAATCTCGCAAGTGTAAAAAAGGGGTTTGGGCAGTTTTGGCCAGAGTTTTTACTGACCTATTAAACCTACATCTAAATTCTTTAAATCACAAGTGTTCTCTAAAGATTTTTTGTCCAGCCGGGTGGCATGAAAAAGTAGCCGGGTGGGCCACCCAGCTAAAAGTCCCTAGGGAGAGCACTGCTTTAGGTAGAAACCAGTGGCAAGTGCAGGATTTCCAAGTAAGAGATATTTCTGAAAGGGTTTCCATGGAAAATCTGTAGATCTTTATCATAGAAAGTGGTGAGCTGTGCCTTAAATTTCTGGATACAAAGTGTAAATTTTGTATCTAATGGGAATACGTGTACTGATCCTTGGTGTTCGGATAATTCCATAGAGTTAAACCAAAATAAGAGCTGTTGAACAAACATGAAGGAATTTTTCAGATAAATTGTACAATTTATCATTGCCAAGTACTAAAAATGTTTTTATTTTTTCTTCTCAAGGGCTTGAAGAGATTAATGACAATTTGCCAAAAACACTTTTCAACTGATCCATCCAAATGTGTGGAGTACAATGCATTATGAATTGAATGTTGTATATTTTATATATTGCAAGATGGTTTCTAGTTCCCTGACATATCTTTCCAGGAAAAGCACAGCTCACAGTCAAGGGATAAAGATTTCCAGCATTTCTGTTTTATAGAAATATATGTAATTTCAGGAAAATGACAGCAACTCAAGCAGGGTTGTATTTAACATGGACTGGTGTGTAAATTTTACTTGTCAATAGCCATCTCTCTTTCTGTTTATTTCATGTAAATAAATATCCTTTGACCTTTTAATTAATCCTTTATGCTTGATGTCCTTATTAGCATTTTTTTACTTTTGGGATTATCTTTATTTTTCCCTGCGCAGTACTATCCGCTTGCATTGCATGCACATGTGAATCACAAACAATTGGTGATCACATGCACACTGTAAAGCGGATTGCAGCGCACTTGTGTGGCCAGACTAATTGGCCAACACTAGCGTGTGGTATTTTACATTTGATCAGAATGCAAGTTAAAGTCTGCTAGGTTTCTTTCTAAAATTGCCAATACTACATTTTAAAATTATATAAGGGATATGTCCTTTACAGTGTAATATATATGGGATAACACCCTACCTACAGTGTAATATCAGTGTATTATTCCATATAATACATAAGGCCAGACAAAGAAAAAAAAGTCTCTTCCCCCTCCCTGTATTCCTCATTTACATGTAAAGCTGTTTTTTCAGAATATAAAGAGTTAACTGCCATTTGTATTGAAATGTGGAAAAATGACGGAGCAGGCTCTCGCCCTGCCTTCGCATCTGGTTCCTGTCACTCAATGAATTACGGTACACTGAAGATGAAGAGGAGCGGACAGCCAGAGTCAATAATGACAGGCTTTCAATGGGAAGATGCAGTGGTATATATTCTTATAAAAAGAAACACTTTGCTACGTAGCCGAGAGGTTTTTATAAGTATATATTCCACTTCACCTCTCCATTGAAAGTCCACAGCCTTATGTATTATATATAAATTATCCATTCAGCTTTTGGGGTAAAAACAAAGAATTAATGGCTAGGAAGCTGATGTACTAAATGATATGGGTAATCCGAGCCTGTCGCTGCAAACATGAAAAAAGATAATTTTCAAGGTTTCGGTATAAAAAAAAAATTAAGCCCAAGTCACTTTTTTTTTTTTTTTTTGCATAATAGCTCAAATGGACAGTTGTGATGAACTGTGACTGGTATCTGTGAATTAAGACATGTAGATAAAGATTCTGCACACACACAACCCCGAACCTAATTTTCATAAAGATGCCCCTGAAGAGACTTACTAGACCCGTTCTCTTGCTGCCTCCTGCTGTTGCAAGCTCGTTTTGACCACAAGCAGCAGCAGTCAGGTGCTTCCTGGTTAACATCTGTCAGGTATTTGGTCATGGTGTCACAGTCTCACCTTTAACTGACCGTACAGCCACGACCAGCATAGAGAAGAAGCGCGGTGAGGGACCAGGTCTGCTAAGTCTCTTCAGGACCATCTTTCTGAAAAAGGAATAATGCAAAAATTAGGTTTGGGGGGGTGGGATGTTGCTAAACCTTTATCTACATTTTTTCATGTCTGTTCATGCCCTTTAACGTATTATTTTTCATTATGATTTTAAATTTATTAGTCTGTACAGTTCATGATCTTTGGCTCAAGATACCCAATACTTGCTTCCAAGTCTACAGCCAGGGTATGCCCTGTTGGTGAATACATCATCAGTATACAATAAAAATATTTCATCAAGAAGATAATAATTTGGGTGTGTGGGAGAGTTGCCTGGAATGTAAATGATCATTTTGGGTATTAAAGCCTGTTAAATCTATAGTTATTGTTGTCAAATAATATACCGTATTTCAAGATTGTCTGTCATTTTCTAGCATTCACGCTACACTCCATCCCGAGTGTTCTCCCTATGTAAAGCATAGGGGGAACGCTTGGGACTGCAGTTTTTCCCCAGCCATGGCCGACTCCCTATACATTAAAGGGCATGTACTTTTTTTTTTCTGACATACAGGAACCCCTCCCATAGCCAATATAAAGGGTGCCAGTAGCCCTACTTAGTTGTCCTTTTTTTTTCTTCCTGTCTGACAGCTACAAGTTTCCTCCTCCTCTCTCTCCTCCCCCTGCTCTTAAGCGCTGGCACGATGTGCAGGGGCGGCTGGGTGCGCCGCCATTAGTTCCGGTACTCGGACGCAACATCACGTACCTCGCATACGTCCTCAAAAGCGGCCGGGAAAATGCAGCGAATTTGAAAAATAGCAAACGCTGCTCATCCAAACCAGCGGATTGTTTCCTTTTCACCACTCCTGTTCACAGCAGTGGGGACCAGCGCCTTACACTAATCAAAATCTGCCCTGCAGTAAGTAACAAAGCAGAAGTCACATACACACTGAATGGATTAGTGCTATAACAGTATTTTTTCCTCTTTCAGCCTCTGCAATGAGTTCTAAAAAACACAGAAGTTCAAGCTCCAGGAGGTATGTGTATTCTAGGAGTGAGAGAGAGAAAGCAAGAAGATTATTAAGGAATTCCTTTTGTATTTCAGCTACTCCTCCAGACATGAAGGGGACCATGAATATCATCATAAGAGGAAGAGTCCTGTGTCACTTATGTGACAATCCAGCCTTACCAAACAAAAAAGTATGTGCTGAATTTTAGGTCACTTTAGGTCAAATCCCAGCGCAGGTCAAGATCAAATCCTTTCCTCAGTAAAACAAAATGATGGACTCCTCCTTAGCCACCTTCTCTGAATCAATACTCTCCAAAGTATCCACTATGATAAGTTCAACAACTACCCCAGTGCAATCGCAATCAGAACCTCAGGTGCAACTGGAACCAGGGGAAACAATATATTTGGAAGCCAAACCAAATGTAGAGGACACTGAAACAGAAATGTTCTAACCGAAGAAACCCTGACACATTTAATTACAAGAATGAAGAAAACTTAATGTATCTCAGAACCAGAACAACCATCAACATATAAAAGATAACAGATAAAATGTTCACAAAGAAGCCTCAAGACACAACCTATTTCCATGCACATGATCAGTTCCTAGAAATAATCAAGAAAGAGTATATAAATCCGGACAGAAGATTCTCCATCTCTAATAACTTAACAAAACATACCCTTTTAATCCATAAATTACAACATCATGGGATGAGTCTCCAAAAGTGGATACATCAATTATCAAGGTGGCTAGAAGAACGATCCTAGCAACACAGGACACAGTGGCTCTAAGAGATCCAATGGATAAAAAAGAAGACTCTATGCTAAAACAAGTCTTTTCTCTTTCAGGAGCAGCCTTTCGCCCTCCTGTAGCTATTAAGAGCCTAGCACGACCTAACCATTATTGGTTCTCTGAACTAGAAGAAGCCATTAAGGATGGCACCCCCAGGCAAGACCTAGCCAAAATGCTAAAAGACATCAAGGACACCTATGAGTACATTTCCGAAGTTTTAATGGATTCTGTGAAATTAGCAGCCAAAACCATGAGTTGCCTCCATAGTGGCCAAAAGAGCCCTCAAGTTGAGGCAATGGAAAGCAGACACATATTCTAAACAAAGCCTAGCTACAATACCGTTCAAAGGGGGTCTTCTGTTCGGCTCTAAATTAGAAGAGCTTATTGAGAGGAATTCGGCCAAGAATACCCTACCTTCTGCTAGGGGAGGCAGACAAACATCCTCAACTCTTTTTCAACCATCCACTCTTGAGAATGCAAGACAATACAGGACGGGAAAGCCATTCTTTCATCAAGAATCCTGGAAAAGCAACACAGCCCCACATTCCTTTCATGGCAGAGGTTCTAGAGGCAAATCCCATCCATCCTGAAGGTTTGCAAGTCCATTGTTTTCTAATAGGGGGAAGGATTTCCCACTTCCAGGAAACATGGGCTCAAACTACATCGGACTCCTGGGTCATAAAAATTCTGAATCAGGGATATCAAATAGAATTCCGTTGTTCTCCACCTTCAGCCCAATTCATAGAATCAAGGTGCCCTCGATCTCCAAAAATCAAAGACATTGATCAGAAAACTACAAGATCTCCAGCAAAACAACATAATAGAGGAAGTGCCAGTACAACAAAGAAAGAAGGGAATATACTCTCAAATTTTCTTTAAAAAGATTACAGGTGGCATCAGAGTGATTCTAAATCTAAAATTCCTGAATACATTTATCCTCATCAAAAAATTCAAGATGGAGACCCTAAAATCAGTCCTAATGCAAATAAACAAAGGGGACCGGTTAGCCAAAATAGACATAAGGGATGCATACCTCCATATTCCAATTTACCAGAAGCATGGGAAATTTCTACGTTTCTCAATACTCAACAAACATTATAAGTACAGTCCTTCCCTTTGGATTGGCAACAGCCCCGCGAGTGTTCACAAATGTGCTAGTTCCAATAATTGGAAAAAAATTCCAGATTTTTGCATACCTTGACAACATTCTACTAAAAGCACACAGTCAAGAGGTTTTACAGGAAAACATCCATATAACCCTATCTTGTCTTCTCCATCATGGATGAGTAGTGAACAAAGACAAATCTCTGGTTCCATCCCAAGTAATCAAGCATCTGGGGGTAGTCATAAACACAATAGACTTCTCAGTATCCCTGATTCCATCTCGGAAGAAGGAATTATGCAAAGAAGTCCAGTCTTTCTGGTCTTCCCCAGCCCCATCAGCTTGGGCATACCAACACTTGGGAAACTAATCTCAACCCTGAGCTCTGTCCGTTGGGCAATGATTCACATCAGAGACCTGCAATGGTGCTTCTTAAACCAGTTTTCCATCCACAGACGTCAAAACCAACACCTACCTTTATCATCAACAGCAAAAATCAGTTTGAGATGGTGGACGAAAACAGAAAACATGAAACCAATCATCCTAACTCAAATCCACTGGATATCCCTGACAATGGATGCCAGTCCCTCTGGCTGGGGAGTAACACTTATGGACCTCACAGCCCAAGTCAGGTGGCCGCAGAAATGGTCATCGAGCTCTCAGAACTTGAGAGAAATTATGGGGGTATTTATGCATTTCAAAGCCCTTCTGGAGGGGAAAGCCGTGAAAGTTATTTCAGACAACACCATTGTAGTGGCGTACATCATAAAGAGGGGTGGAACCAAGAGTCATTCCCTATAGACAGTAGCCAAAGATCTCCTGTCATGGGCCGAACTACATCTCCTAGGGATCTGCTCAATGCACATCCCAGGGACAGCCAACAGCAAAGTGGATTATCTGATCAGGGAAAAAATATGCCCGAACGAGTGGCATCTCCACCCAGATATATTCTGCATGATAACTCAAAAATGGGGTATTCCCTTTATGGACCTCATGGCTACACGTCACGACAGCCAAACGAAGAAATTCTGTTCCAGATTCAAATAGGATCAGCACCTATTTTACATCTTTCCACCTCTCCCGCTAATCCACAGTCCTGAGGAAGATCTGGGACGACATAGCAACAGTGATCGTAATATTACCATGGTGGCCCAGGAGACCATGGTTCCCCTGGGCTCTATAAATGTCAATCAACACGCCATTCAGACTTCCACAGAGGAAGGACCAACTTCGTCAGGGGCCAATACATCATCTAGAGGTGGAGACACTGAAACTGACGGCTTGGCTGTTGAAACCCAAAATCTGATGGGAAGATGTCTTTCAAAAAAAGCATCCTCATTCTTTTAGCATCTCGCAAAACTTCTACAACTTATTACAAAATATGGAAAGTATTCTGTAAATGGTGTCAGGACAAAAACTTCTGTCCTACTTCCAATAAAGTAGAAAATCTCATTGAATTCCTACAAGATGAACTTCAAAAAGATATGTCTTTCGACATTAAAAAGACAAATAACAGCCTTGGACCCCTTAATAATTTGGTTCTTCCAAGGTGTTAAACACATAAAGCCACAGATCAGGCAAAAAGTACCCCAGTGGAACCTCCCCCTGGTACTGCAAATGCTAAGTACCCCAGTGGAACCTCCCCCTGGTACTGCAAACTGCCAAATCAGCCTCAATTAAAGACATTACATGTATCTCACCAGAAGAATTGGTGAGATACAATTGTGTTCAAAATTATTCAACCCCCAATGCTGTAAAGGATTTTAGGGAATTCAGTGCATATTTGTAAATGTGTTCAGAATTAAATCTTACAAGGACTTTTTAAAGAAACAAATGCCACTAAAATGACATTAATTGTTTTTGTAATACAGTATTAAATGTTTTTTTGTGATTTCTTCATTGACACAATTATTCAACCCATTAAAGACTACCACTCTTAAGAACACTTTGAACAAAGTGTTTTCGATCAGGTATTGAAAACAATTGTGGATGTCATCGAGCAGCAATCAAGCATAATAAGCACCAATTAGGCGGATTTAAAATGACTGTGAGAATTAGCTCCTTCTAGACATTTACTAGTGTGTTTACAAACATGGTGAAGTCAAGAGAATGGCCCAGGAAGACAAGAGAAGTGGTGATTTCTCTTCACAGGAAGGGCAATGGCTATAAGAAGATTGCAAAGATGTTAAACATACCAAGAGACACCATAGGAAGCATCATTTGCAAATTAAAGGCAAAGGGCACTGTTGAAATGCTACCTGGTCGTGGCAGAAAGAAGATACTGACTTAGACTGCTGTGCGCTACCTGAAGCGCAAAGTGGAGAATAGTCCCTGTGCGACTGCTGAGGAACTGAAAAAAGATTTGTCAGATGCGGGTACTGAAGTTTCAGCTCAGACAATAAGGTGCACACTGCGTAATGAAGGCCTCCATGCCAGAACTCCCAGGCGCACCCCCTTGCTGTCTCCAAAGAATAAGAAGAGTCGACTGCAGTATGCCAAAAGTCATGTGGACAAACCACAAAAGTGTTCTGTGGACTGATGAAACAAAATTAGAACTGTTTGGGCCCAATGGATCAACGCTATGTTTGGAGGAGGAAGAACAAGGCCTATGAAGAAAAGAACACCTTTCTGTTTTGCTTCTGCAGGTACAGGGATAATTCAGCGTGTGCAAGGTACCATGAATTCTCTTCAGTACCAGGAGATATTGGAAAAAAATGTGATGCAGTCCATCACAAACCTGAGGCTTGGGAGATGTTGGACCTTTCAACAGGACAATGATCCCAAGCATACCTCCAAGTCCACTAGAGCATGGTTGCAGATTAAAGGCTGGAACATTTTGGAGTGGCCATCGCAGTCACCAGACTTTAATCCGATTGAGAACCTCTGGCGAGACTTAAAGGGCATCTATTGTGGGAAAATGACCTTTTTTTTCTTTCTTTCCATGTGTTCTATAATTCCCCATAACCCCCAGAGTGTCTTCACTTTTTACAGATTCCCTCTCTGTCCTGAGATACACCAGTTAGAAGAATACGTGATTGCATTCCTCTACTCCTACTTGGACTGCCAATCAAATCCCTGTAACATGATCCCCCCCTCCCTGCTCTGTAATAAACATAGAGGTAAGAGCATTAGCAGGGGGAGAGAGGTAGCTTTGATGGTAGATATAAGGCTGCACTTGACCCCCCCTTCTTAATAGCTTTCACTGATTGATGATGGGTCACAAAGAGAGAGATTGTAAACTGTACTGTTCCTCTTCTTTTTCCGTGTCTCCAGGACAGCTTGCTTTCTATTGGCCACTGTGCGTGTGTGTGTTTTTCAGGATGTTGAACTTTTAACTCCTACTGCACATGATAAGCTTGTCGGTTAGCCGGAGTTGAGACATGGAGGAGGTAACAGAGGGAAGGGGGGAGTGCTGCACACAGATATGACACCATGGTTAAACAGAGTCACTGGCAGAGATAGTATTAAGGCAGCACAGAGTACATGAATTTAACTTTGCAAAGGGGCAATGTGTTTTTTTCACTATAGATGCCCTTTAAAGAAAGCAGTTTCAGCGCGCAAGCCTAAGAATGTGACTGAACTGGAGGCTTTTACCCATAAAGAATGGGCTAAGATACGCATAGATCGCTGCAAGACACTTGTGCCAAGCTAGGCTTCATGTTTAAAAGCTGTTATAACTGGAAATGGATGTTGTACTAAGTACTCAGAATGAATGTCACTTGGGGGTTGAATAAAACTGATAATGATGTGAACACAGAAAAGACATTTGTGGTTATTTCAATATAAATGTTATGTTATATTTGTCTGACTTACAAGTGTCTGATTTAATTGTAAACAAGATGACTGAAATGATCAAAATCAATGTCAAACTGGCCAAAACACTCAATTTCAGTGGGGGTTGAATAATTTTGAACACAACTGTAAGATCTCTCAGGAAATCAGTACCCTTCTTAGAATTAATTCCAGAAAAGGTGATCCTGAGACCAGATACTACTTTTCTACCAAAAGTAGTTTCCTCTTATCATCTAAATCAAGATATTGTATTACCAACTCTGGACAAGAGACAATTCCCCACTCTCTGGATATGGGTAGAGCTCTAAAGAATTATCTGTCTGAAACAGAAAGTTTCAGGAAAACACTCTTTGTCCTATTTACAGGCCATAAGAAAGGGAATCAACCTTCTAAGGCATCCATAGCTTCATGGATAAAGAGTACCATTAAGCAAACCTACAGTGGCAGGGCAGAGTCTATACCCCCAAGGGTAAGGGCGCACTCCACCAGGTCCCTAGCAGCGTCCTGGGCCTTCCGAGCTCAGGCATCGCCTGAAGAAATATGCAAGGCGGCAAATTGGTCTACCATGTCCACGTTTATCAGACATTACAAGGCGGATACGGCCACTGCAGATCAAGCAGGATTTGGCAGGAAAATCCTGTCAGCCGCATCATCTAAAATAAATTCTCTCATCTTCTAAGCATAATAACTGGTGTCCCTCCCTTGATTGGCTGGGTATTCAAATTCTGGAGAGACCTAATTGGCTGGGTGTTCATGTCTGTAGTGATTCGATTGGCTGGGTATTCAGATTCCAGAGTGATGTGATTGGCTGGGTCTTCACATCTGGAGTGATGTGATTGGCTGGGTCTTCACATATGGAGTGATCTGATTGGCTGGGTATTCACACCTGGAGTGAGCTGATTGGCTGGGTATTCAATCTGCAGTGATCTGTTTGGCTGGGTATTCACATATCTGAAGTGACCTGGTTGGCTGGGTATTCAAATTCTGGAGTGATCTGATTGGCTAGGTGTTCACATACTATCAGCTGCTATATTGTTGGTGGGGAGATTCTGTGTACTTTTTATTTTCTTTACTAGATTTCTCTTCAGCAATTCCCTGGATAGTGAGACTGAATATAAAGTACCGTATATACCAGAGTATAAACAACCCGAGTATAAACTGAGGTACCCAATTTTATCTGAAAAACTAAAAAGTGATTGACTCGAGTATAAACCAAGGATAGAAAATGTAACCACTACTGCCTTCTGATTCTGTATTGTTTTGAGGCTTTAGTTGCCCTTTAAATGGATAGCAGAATTCCCATACAGTAATAGACAAATCCAGTATGGCTATTACTGTATGGGAATTCTGCTGTCCATTTAAAGGGCAAATAAAGCCTCAAAACAATACAGAATGAAAAGGCAACAATAGATACTATCCTCCTTCTTATTCTGTATTGTTTTTTAGTTGCCCTTTAAATAGACAGCAGATTTCCCATACAGTAATAGACATACTGGATATGGCTATTACTGTATGAGAATTCTGCTGTTCATTTAAAAGACAACTACATTCTTCTTCCTTGGCATTCAAGATGTTTGGAAACTACAACTCCCAGCATGCTTTATTATAGGGTTGGGACCCGCTATCGACGTGTGTACGAGCCTTTAAAGCTGCAGTTCCAAAAATACCCTGCAAAAACCTAATCACTACTGTCTCACTATAGGATTTTATTATAAAAGGCCATCCTGTGAGCCATAGTATTTAAAAGCTGCATTTCTGAAATGTGACTATTTCTCTCCTATTCTTCACTATAAGGATAAAAAAGGAACATCAAACCAGACACACCCAACCAAGCCTGAAAGGGAGAGCCAATGCTGCCCTCTAATGCTTTAGTTTGCATCAAATAAAATATAATTAAAGCATGGTACACACCATACAATATTTGGGGCCCAAATAAATGCATGGCTTTTTGGACGCAACCGAAAGTTCGTCTGAATCAGACGAACGCACAATCGGACAGGTCCAAAAACCCCGGTTGATCCACCAGTCAGAAGAGCTGAACAGTCAGTCCAGAGGAAATATTGCATAGTGTGTGCCATGCTTAAGAAATGTAAATCCAAGATTTTTGCCTAACACACTTAGCCAATTGACATAAAGCTGAAATGACCAGAACATTGAAATCTATTACACAAAACAATGTAGTATTTTGCTTACTGGTAAGCTTATACAATAAATTGTACTTTGCACTAACACCCAGGGGCGTAGATACCAGAGGAGCAGGGGGAGCCCATACATTAACAGATAGTCAGATGAAATAGGCGTTGATACACCATCGTGCACCGTGGGTCGGGCCCAGTGATTGCACGGACATAATGGAGACCTAGGTAAATTACATTAGAATGTACATGTAATTACATGTATATAGAAAAATAAAGTTTCTTTTTCTATTGTGACTGGTGCAAATTTTCTACCTGGAAGTTGTTACCAGATGCAAAGAGCCAGCAACTGCAATTGTCCTAGTAGGTGAACTCTAGTGCATATAAAGTTTTTTTTGGGTCTAAATCCCCATAACCCCCAGAGTGTCTTCACTTTTTACAGATTCCCTCTCTGTCCTGAGATACACCAGTTAGAAGAATACTGATTGCATTCCTCTACTCCTACTTGGACTGCCAATCAAATCCTGTAACATGTCCCCCCTCCCTGCCTGTAAAAACATAGAGGTAAGAGCATTAGCAGGGGGAGAGAGGTAGCTTTGATGGTAGATATAAGGCTGCACTTGACCCCCCCTTCTTAATAGCTTTCACTGATTGATGAGGGTCACAAAGAGAGAGATTGTAAACTGTGACTGTTCCTCTTCTTTTCCGTGTCTCCAGGACAGCTTGCTTTCTATTGGCCACTGTGCGTGTGTGTGTTTTTCAGGATGTTGAACTTTTAACTCCTACTGCAATGATAAGCTAGTCGGTTAGCCGGAGTTGAGACATGGAGGAGGTAACAGAGGGAAGGGGGGAGTGCTGCACACAGATATGACACATGGTTAAACAGAGTCACTGGCAGAGATAGTATTAAGGCAGCACAGAGTACATGAATTTAACTTTGCAAAGGGGCAATGTGTTTTTTCACTATAGATGCCCTTTAAAGAAAGCAGTTTCAGCGCGCAAGCCTAAGAATGTGACTGAACTGGAGGTTTTACCCATAAAGAATGGGCTAAGATACGCATAGATCGCTGCAAGACACTTGTGCCAAGCTAGGCTTCATGTTTAAAAGCTGTTATAACTGGAAAGGATGTTGTACTAAGTACTCAGAAGAATGTCACTTGGGGGTTGAATAAAACTGATAATGATGTGAACACAGAAAGACATTGTGGTTATTTCAATATAAATGTTATGTTATATTTGTCTGACTTACAGTGTCTGATTTAATTGTAAACAAGATGACTGAAATGATCAAAATCAATGTCAAACTGGCCAAAACACTCAATTTCAGTGGGGGTTGAATAATTTTGAACACAACTGTAAGATCTCTCAGGAAATCGTACCCTTCTTAGAATTAATTCCAGAAAGGTGATCCTGAGACCAGATACTACTTTTCTACCAAAAGTAGTTTCCTCTTATCATCTAAATCAAGATATTGTATTACCAACTCTGGACAAGAGACAATTCCCCACTCTCTGGATATGGGTAGAGCTCTAAAGATTATCTGTCTGAAACAGAAAGTTTCAGAAAACACTCTTGTCCTATTTACAGGCCATAAGAAAGGGAATCAACCTTCTAAGGCATCCATAGCTTCATGGATAAAGAGTACCATTAAGCAAACTACAGTGGCAGGGCAGAGTCTATACCCCCAAGGGTAAGGGCGCACTCCACCAGGTCCCTAGCAGCGTCCTGGGCCTTCCGAGCTCAGGCATCGCCTGAAGAAATATGCAAGGCGGCAAATTGGTCTACCATGTCCACGTTTATCAGACATACAAGGCGGATACGGCCACTGCAGATCAAGCAGGATTTGGCAGGAAAATCCTGTCAGCCGCATCATCTAAATAAATTCTCTCATCTTCTAAGCATAATAAACTGGTGTCCCTCCCTTCATTTTCTAAGCTTTTATATATCCCTTTGATGACCACTGCCATGTAGGATCAGGGAAAACTGAAAATCAAATCATACTTAAGGAGATTTTCTTTTCCTGGTCCATGACATGGCAGTGGTAAGTTTCCTCCCTTTAACTTATTATTTTTCAGACATTCACTTAAAAAGACAACACCCGTATATACTCGAGTATAAACCGACCAGAGTATAAACGAGGTACCCAATTACCTGAAAAAACTAATAAAAGTGATTGACTCGAGTAAAAACCGAGGGTAGAAAATGTAACCACTACTGCCTTCTTCTGATTCTGTATTGTTTTGAGGCTTTAGTTGCCCTTTAAATGAACAGCAGAATTCCCATACAGTAAAAGACAAATCCAGTATGGCTATTACTGTATGGGAATTCTGCTGTCCATTTAAAGGGCAACTAAATCCTCAAAACAATACAGAATGAAAAGGCAACAATAGATACTATCCTCCTTATTGTATATTGTTTTTTAGTTGTCCTTTAAATAGACAGCAGATTTCCCATACAGTAATAGACATACTGGATATGGCTATTACTGTATGAGAATTCTGCTGTTCATTTAAAAGACAACAACTACATCTTCTTCCTTGGCATTCAAGATGTTTGGAAACTACAACTCCCAGCATGCTTTATTAGCTGGGAGTTGTAGTTTCCAAACATCTACACCCTCACCCTCCCACCCAGTTCAGTGTGTACCTGTGGGCTCTCCTCTTTGTCCATTCAGTAACTTGGGGCTTCCTGTGGGACTGTTGTGCAGCCTGTGTGCCAGCATTGAAGACCATTCGTTACGGTAAGCAATCCGGCAGCCGTGCTCATTCCCTGTGCTGGCGCGCCGGCTGACGTCACTAATTGGCGCCGGGCAGTGACGTCAGCAGGCGCGCCAGTACAGGGAATGAGCGCGCCTGGCTGCGGGATTGGTAAAGTAAGTAGTGACTCGAGTATAAACAGAGTTCAAGTTTTCAGGCTGATTTTACAGCCTGAAAAACTCGGTTTGTACGAGAGTATATACGGTAAGTAGTGCTACTGGCACCCTTTATATTGGCTATGGGAGGGGTTCCTGTACGTCAGAGTGGATGGGGATTAACCCTTTGATGACCACTGCTGTGTCACGGACCAGGAAAAGAAAATCTCCGTAAGTATGATTTGATTTTCAGTTTTTCATGTGCTTTACTGTCTCTTGTTATTGTGGGCACAACCTTAAGGTGGCCATACATTAGGAAAATTCTACTTACCTGATCAAGCGATCCCATGACATTAGCCCAATCCTGCCGAAACCACCTTTCCCGTTCTTTGCGAACACCAAGTGATTAAAAATGGTAAATGAAAAGTAACCTGGGCCAGGGTGGTAGGATGGCTACCCTCCCACATAAATTTGAGCACAAAACACAAAAACACAACACAATAAACAAACCGCCTAGCAGCTCTCTCGGGTGCTTCGAATACAGGAGAGCCCAGACACAACCTTGGACAGATAAAAATTGTGCATGCTGAACTCAAAATATTCTTTAGTACACGAACTATGGTCGCGGCTGGGATACGTGACCCTCCAAGGTGAGTCACCTGACCCCTGTCTTAGTGGCAATGTTTAGGGGGGAATTTACTGGGTACCCTGGAATCCCCCTTCTGCTTGGCTCACTGTGCAGTCTGCTGTTCCACTTCTCTGGTTCCCGTGGGTAATTGTTCAATTGGTGAATATGGTGAGCTTCGTAAATCCGTGAGAGAGTAGCATGTTGTTTGTTTGAAAAGGTATCCATCTCGCCCTGTTGAGTTGGACACAGCATAAGAAATGATCAACATTAACCCTGCAGCTCCTGTAGGTAAGAGGCCGAGAACTGGTATTTACGTATATTATTACTGCTTACTCGCCAGCATCCCCGAGTTAATTGGTTAGTTAACTATATAGAAAACCCCCCTGGTTGTCAGAGAAAGCACTGAATTAGCACAGCTCTGAGCATGGTTCTATGGTTTACCATATTAAATGGACACTAAACCGATTTTAAAGTACCATCAAGCAAATCCCATTCAGTGTGTGATCACATGTCTGTCGCAAAGAAGAATGGGAAAGGCTGTTCCGGCAGGATCGGTCTAATGTCATGGGATCACTCAGTTGTGTAAGTAAAATCCTCCTAATGCATGGCGACTTTAAGGCTGAGGCCACACTATTACCGCGGACTATAAACGTGTGCGTGATTCTGGTGCAACTGCAAATCGCACGGCACATCTAGTGTGACCACAAAAATTGGCCAGCACTCCCACACTAGTGTGCGCATTTTAATGCACGATTGGATCATGAGTTGAAATGCGCAAGTGTGGCCTATCCCTTAGAAGGGGATTTGCTATGTTTTCTGGAAGCAGCCATGACCCAATATATAACATCGGATTTTTCACATTCACCTTTTCTTGCAAAACTTTAAAACCTGCTCACACTTCCCAAACTAAGCCTATAATATACAGAGACCTGCGGATCGCGCTGAAAAGCTCACAGAGCACTGGCCACTGCGGTAAATTAGCTCAGGGTTTCTTCCCTCTGTGGTTGAGGAATGCTGGGAGTTGGGGTTTTCAAACATCTGAATCCCTGAATTAGCTAATTGTGTGCACGGTCCTTCTGCTACTTTAATGTTCTTCTATCACCGTCACATTCCATATAACATTTACTGATGGATCCTCCACAATATATAATGCCAATCAGCCTCAGTACATGGGCCAAGACATGGCTGCTGTTCCTCTGGTCTACCCAAGGTTAATAGGATTATCACACCATTCTGTTACACTGTGCTGCCATTTCCTGGTTTCCTTCAGTCAGACAATCCACTACTTCCCCTTGAGAAGAACAGGAAAAACCTCTCCGTTCTGTGCGCATTGCGCCTAGTAACTGGACATTCTCATAAAAATACTTCCGCCCTTTTGTGATCGATTCGCAAAATTACTTCCGCCATATTAAAGCGAAGTCTCGCAAGATCCGCCAGGATGTGAACAGGAAGTGATGGCTCCTGGTTGGGAAAAATTGCTAGTGCTGTGACAAGCAGTGGGAACTGCGTATTTTGAGGTTTAAATGAGGTTATTTTCCTCTCTGAGCTTTGGTTAGAGGGGAGCAGCGACCCCCCCCTAGGACTCACAATGCCGGGGTTGCTCATGTTTGGCAGGCGCTGGGCCATTGCCAGTGATGATTTGGTGTTTCCAGGAGCCTTTGAGCTTCTTGTCAGATTGGTGTGGTAAGTCATGTTTCAGCTCCATAAATAACTCTGCATGAATTCTGTAATAGCGCCCTCCAGTGGCACGTGTTTGAAAACTACAACTTCCAGCATTCCCTGTTGCAGTAATGCTTAGGTTTGTAGGTTTCAAATGATCAGGAGCATTTTGTTTAATTCAGCAGGTTTATAGCTTATATAGAGCGGGCCAGGGGCTGACAGTTATGGTTCCATGTGCTTAGAGCTGTCAATTAACTACGGGGTGACCCACAAGTAGCCCGATCAGTGAAACATGTAGGGGCACCTATTAAAAACACATGTAGCATTATTATTTAATTGCAATCAGTGCAGCCATGCTAATTACATGTATTAGGCTGGGTACACACCAGAAGATATTTTCAGCCTACCGACCAATTCACTGCACTTTTTTGTCCCGGCCGAGCGCTCACTCGTAGCGAGCACTCGGTCGGGACAAATAGTCCCTCTACCTAGCCTTAAGTGTCTCCCTACTAGATCAAATGATCTGGCAACTCAGCAGTATGCTTGTGAACTCTCTGTAATCAAGATCAATCTGTCAGAAAACCATTTATTACTGGGGCTCCCATCTTGCAGTAGTCTCAGCTGATCTGTCGCACAGGATCTGTTGATCATACAATATCGGATATCTCAATATTGTATGACCTTTACATTTTGTGTGGTAGATTGTCTAATGAGCAGTTTGTGTATTTTTCCCCTGGAAATTCTAGATCATACATTTGTATTGTTGTGTGTATTACCCCATTTAACTATGATGAAGAGCTGCAGAAATCAGTACTACAAACCTGAAGAATAAACAGATAATTTCTTTAAATTGCTGCTGGTTTCTTTAAGACTTGCAGGTATCTGTTAGGTGGGAATTATAGCTACAGAGCGAACCCAGGGGTGAGGAACTAGCATTTTAGTTCATAACCCTGGGTATTTATGTGGAATGTTACGGTGAAGGGAGCTAGAGGGTATAATTGTCCTTTAATACCAAATTACATCATCTCTAATCATTCTTTTTTTGACTGCTTTAAAAACACAGAAAGAAATCACCAGTGCTCGGTCAATCCCCTGCTTTGGCATTGACCAACTGCTAGAAACTATAAAAAGCCATTATTAGTACACAAAAGGAGGAAATTTGAGTCTAACTCAAATTATAAGTATAAGCCGAGGTACCTATTTTTACCTAAAAAAAAATTAAAAACTGATTGACTCGAGTATAAGCCAAGGGTAGAAATTATGACCACTGCTAGGGGCACGTCCTCCTGGAACTTCCCAACTAGCAACGTATAACCAGTCTATCAAAAAGCAACGTTGCAGGCCCCCACTCCCCAACCGAGCCCTGTCGTGGCTTCTTACCTACAGCTGTATGGAGAAGTTACTGGTAATTCCATGCAGATTTCGATACCTGATACTCCATGTTATTGTACCTGGCTGCACCAGGAGAGACTCCTCCCCTAGGAGGTTTAACGATCCTCTAGGAGGTTTAACTATCTGCTGTAGTAAAGCACTGTCTTTTCAGTGCTGCCGTTAATAGCAATATTGTTTCATCTATTACAAGTGCTGATTAGCAAGGTGAATAGATGAAACAATGTTGCTATTACCAGCAGCACTGAAAGGGGAAAGTCAGTGCTTTACTACAGCAGATTTTTAAACCTCCTCCCCGTGATGGACAGAAAAAACATAAAAAGTGCCCCCTGCATTGCTGCCAGGTCGGAGACCAAGGGTGGGCAGCAGACCTAAGGCATAGAAGTGTTCAGTGAGTTAGACAGCTTACACACTGTGTATGGAATGGACGCACAGTCACACAGAAAGCTGCAGCTGGTGTTAGGGGATTGTGACAGTCGGGCAGAGAAAAACTTGAAAGCAGTGCCATGCAGGGATCCCTCCCTGTGGGGCACCTTAAAGATGTCAGGGCCCTGAGCAATTGCCCAGTTTGCCCTGCCCAAATGGCCCTGCTTTCCAGGAAAGTGAACACTTGCTGCTTCTTGGGAGGCACTTGACCCGAGTATAAGTCGAGGTTACATTTTTTTAGACTAACTCTAAAACCTGAAAACATCGACTTATACTCGGTATATACGGTAATTATAAATAGTTTGAAGGCTAAACTGTTTATTGCCATGCAAGGAAGAAAAGGTTACACGTTATTTTGTGTTTTTATTCAGTGTGTATATACATCATGTTAATAATTAATACTTTGTATAAGAAGTCATGCAAATGGATTATTTTAATATATATTTTTCTTTATCAAGGTGGATTGGAATGTTGGTGCTTTATTTTATCCATAAGGGTCATTTTGACTGTGTTGGAGGAGCCATACTACGTAGTTACCTGATTGTGCTGATTACATTATTGGCTGCAATAATCTGTGTGGTCTCTGCAATTGTGTATGTCAGCATGCAAGGTAAACCCTAGCTTTTTAAGTGCAGTTGAAGCTATTCCATTTACATCATTTCTCTCCAACTACAGTAAAGTTTGCAAATTTTGGCACAGACTCTTAGGCTGAGGCCACACTACAATGGTTCAGAATCATGCACACGATTGCATGTGCGATTCTGGTGCTTTTGCACATGCGATTTGGCTATTTTCAATGAGAAAACGCACCCGATTGTGTAAAAAATGGTGCACGCAAAATGCACAGGATGCACAATCGCATGCACAGCGGATTTCCATTTTAACCAAATTGCGTGTGCAAAAACGCATTAGTTTGGCCTAGCCTGCATAAACTGCAATGATTCTCTCATGATGCTAGCACAGTGCTATTTTGCCAGTTTCCATTGCTTCCTACTGACAGGTAGTTTAATTGGGCCTGCAAAGTGACCCCCAAGATTACCATTCAAAAATCTGATTGGAAGATAAGCTCTTTACTGATAAAACCTTTGGGGATCACATGCATACAATATAGTAGCATATGAGAGCATTCCAAAGATGAAACAGTGTCACATATATTTATACCCTTTCATATTGCCCCTAAGACATGCCTGCTTCATCCCCACCCACCCCCTAGAATCAAAAAGTTTCTACAAGAATTGTGTAAGTTCCTCCCTGGGGGAAAAGGGCCGGCAGAGTTCAGGTGATGTCACTCAACCTACTGGAAGCAGGAAGTTTGAACATTCACCCCAATGTAATTTCTTTCAGGCTCCAGCCATAGATGTGATTGTTGGCTCTGTGTAAAGGATATACTGCAGGCTTTCATTTAACCCTAACTTGTTTTGAGACCACAGTTGCCCTTTAAATTATTATTTTATGAAGAAAATGTTATTAGCTTTTACAATAATTTTACACTAATCTTTAGGGACCCCCAAATTGGGCCCATCAACTACTGAACTGCATTGCCAAGTATCCCTCTTATCAGGAACCTTCCTCTTCAGCCTATTTCTACCTCCTGTTGTAATTGCAGAGATCTCAGCCTTCCAGTGTGCTCCCTTCATGCGCATGAAAGAAGGCAATCTGTGAACAACGCATACATTTGGCATGTGAGATCTTTGCAATTACAGCATAGTAGTATGTTGGTATAGCAGGAGCAGGCCTTATCTCCAATATATTTACTGAAAGTATGAACAGAACTTTTTAAAAATGGTCCTTTTTAAATTGTACCTTTTTTTTTCCTTTTTTGTTTTTTTTTTTGATTTAAAGTATTCTTAAAAGGGTCACTAATCTCCCTCAAACAACTTAACATTATCTAAAACTACAATCTGAGAGAAGTAAAATTGTGGTACTCACATATTTATCTGTGCTTGCTTTGTCATTAAATTATTAATGTTTGGTGGATGCTCCTTATTGCTTCCACCCTTCCTTACTCACCTTCTTGTAGTGTCTGCGACACTTATAAATTCTGCACAGCCTCACCATAGACCCTGCTCTGCTTACAAATCTCCCACTGCCTTCTTTTATCTGCTGATTCTCTTAATTGTTGCAGAAAGTATGCTGGCAGGCAGCCAAAGATCTTAGTAAGAGGTCAGGGATGGGACACATATTGCAATTTCAGCTTCTGGAGTGACAGGTCTTTCCCTGTAAATGCTGTGATTAAAATTATTATTTTTCAGGATCTACAGCTCAGATGTAAAATCGGAAAAAAGCTTTGAAGTAGTGGGATCTTGCTGTAAAAGATATAATTTTTGAATACCCTTTAACTTGCACCTGTTTCCTGTACAGTTTGACTATAAAGATAAAGAAGAACTATAGTGTCACTAACAAATTAAATAAGATAGGGATTAAATTAAATAAGATAAGGCATTAGATCTCCACTTCATTCATATTCAAATAATGCATGGAGACTTCTGGGTAATTACCATGTTTCCGTGGTAGTCCTTTAGGAAACACCACCCCTAAGAGGTTTTTATAGCATTTCACAAGATAATTTTACCAGCCACAGACTGGTTTTAACTTTACTGAGCCATCCAGGCCAGGCTCCTGACCAACCCCTCCCCTCCAGGCTCCACAATCAGCTTATCATGCATATGAAGTACAGATATGAACAATCAAGGACTGGAACCGAACCCTAATCATTCTCGTGATCAACTTTTTAAAAACAGCTGATCGTGGAGCATTTTGGAAGCGGAGTGCAGGCCCTTTTACCCCCCAGGCCCCATCACAGTGGTGGGCAATGTGAGCCCTAATGTTACGCCACTGGAGCCATCTTTAGTGTAGCGCCTATGGACAGACGTCGCAAACAAGTTAAATAACATAGGGAGAGTCTAAGGCATTCGTTCTCCTCTTCACTCATATGCAAATAAGGAATGGAGATTCCTTGGTAATTTCTGGAATGCATAACATATGGCGAGGAACGCACTTCCATGTTTTAAGGCACTCACACACTCTTATGATGGTTAATAATTGTTTTTATTTAAGTGGAGACAAATGTCTAGATTACAAATTGTTTTATTGGAAAATGTGCAAACTTCTGTTTATTTGTCTCACGTTATTTCTTTTCTGTATATACAAATGTTAATATAAACTATTGAATACTAAATAGCTTTCTATAGAGAACAGAGACCAAATAAATCTGTGAAAAGCTTCTTTTACTGGAAGCTTACAACATCCTCTGGCTTTGTCCTCTCCTCCTTTCCCACTGGTACCTGACTCATTTCCTTCTTCTATGGTAATTTGCAGTCCACCCAGTGAATCATTGTCTCACTGATTTTGGTTTTTACAGCTCTTGGCAAAAATCAATTATCCCCATGGCTAGTTGTACACAGGATGCTACACGGTACATTAGTAGTGCACATTAATTATAATTGTTGTGTTGTATCCCTTGCTTAAAAGCCGTAAAAAAAAAAAAGAGAGGTTAGAACCATTAAACATTAAAAATGGTGAATTCAAATTTTTTTTTTGTTTTAAATATAGTATATTGGTAACCAATTGTTTAAGTGAAACTTATTTTTATGGGGTTAATAGCACATATAAGCAAATGTCTTACAAGCATAAAGACCTCCACTTTTACATAGTTATATAGTATTTGAGGTTGAATAAAGACATATGCCCCTATCTAGTCTGACATTTTTAGCCTAACCTAAAAAAAAACAGTGGTAGGGGGATTTCTTCCTGACTGCAAATTGCATTTGGAAAGGATTACTGGAACGACAAGAACTAAATCTAATCCAGTAATTTTTCATATTATTTAATTTTAGAAACCTATCCACACCAAAAGCTATTTAATGAACTAGACAATTGGCACGTCTGCTAGAAGACAGTTTTACAGTTCTGACTGTAAATAAAGCTTTTCTGACCTGAAGATGAAACATTTTTTTTTCTTCTAATCTGAAAGGATGTCCACGAGTCTTCTGAAATGACCGATTAGTGAACAATTCACCAGAGAGTTCATTATATGGCCCGTTATTATATTTGTAGAAAGTGGTCATACACAGTGATAGATATCATGTAAGCTCTGCTTCTCCACTGTAAAAAGCCCTTACTTATCCAATCTGTTTGCTTAGTCAGACCCTTCCATTCCCCTTATTAATCTAGTCTCCCTTTTCTGGTGGCAGATCCTCATTTTTGAGAGGTTTCCTTTAGTTATAACATTAAGTGGTTGTAAAATAAAATCTTGTTGCCTGCATTTTAGAAGCTTTTTCACTTTTTTTCTAGGAACGATCACCAACCCAGGACCCAGAAAGTGCATGCCAAAGCTGGTATATGTCCGACTGGCACTCTATCTTCCAGAGTTTGCCTGGGCGGTTATGGGAGCGATCTGGGTGTCAGACAATCGAATGAAATGTGATACAGTTGTGGTGTATTTCATACTCTTTGCAGTAATAGCCAGGTAATATACATTATCATATTTCCTTTTAATAGTTGGTTCTATAACATAAGCAGGGAACCTTTTTCTCTTCTCTTAATATTAGGCCACACTGCTGTGAAACGTGGTCTGTTTTTTGAACACATGCGTTTACACGGCAGTTTATTTTAATCTGAATTCTTTTTTAAGCTGATTACATGCAAATGAAATAAGAATGTAAGTGCACAGGAAATCCTCATTCAGATGTAGGTTTATTCTGTATGTTTTGGTGTGTATGGTTCGGTGTGGTCTTAGCTCTGATTTCGGAATATTGCGCAAACGGACAGAAACTCAAATGAAAAGCACCATCCAGCACAGTGTGGCCTCCGCATTACCGAGCACGTACTGTAATACAGACAGCTGTGCACTTCCTTTTGAAGATTGGACATTTTGGAAAATTTTATCCAATTGGGTGGTCTTCTATAGGCGCACAGTAAAATATCAGCCATGTTACTTTCATTTTCTTTTGACAGACTACTGATCGATATAATGATTTATTAACCTGTCTGAAGAAATTTACAGGGTGAACTCCTGTGTTCTGGCCCTTAAAAAGAAGCAGAATATGTATATGTATGTATGCAAATTTGTCTGCTTACATTTTGATGGATTTGTCTCCAGATTCTGTACACAGAACAGTAGTAGCTTTTATTCTTCTTTTTCTCTTCAGTTGGGGAATCATATTCCTTACCACAGTAGCCATAGTGATTGTATTTGACCCATTGGGAAAGAAAAAAACCTTTTACAGGTCCAATGATTTCCAAAATCTGGAGAGCAGCCAGTCTGACCAAGTGTTTTACAATATAAGAAAAGCGTCGACCCGTGTGTGGGAGAATCGCATCCGACTTCTTTGCTGCTGCATTGGCAATGACAATGACAACCGAGTTGCATTCTCCAGCATTGCTGAGCTCCTGTGCGAATACTTTGCTGTAAGTTCCAGATACATTGGTTCTCCTCATTTCACTGTAAAGTTTCAAATAATCATCCCTTTTATAAAATTACTCTCAGTAAATGAATGTTACTGGAATGTTAAAGGACAACTATACTGTAAAAATTAACTTTTTAAACATAAAAAGGACCTGGGGCAAGGAGATAGGATTGATTATTCCCACCTCTCAATATTGTTTTGTTGAGGAGCTACAGCCCATAAAGTTTTCATCTGCCAGGTTATGGCCCGGGGCCATTCTATATTAAAGATAGTGCTGAAGCATACAGGAAGACTGGCAAAAGCAGTTTTCTTTGTCCTGCTGCTCCTCATAGAAATAAAATTGGGAGGTAAAAACACCAATCCTACCTCCCTGCCTCAGGTACTTTTTATTTTAATGTTTTTTTTTTAAAAAACTCTATACGCACTATAGTTTCCCTTTAAAATGCATGGGTCCGTTTGTATGTTAATATTCTTATTTTATTAATTAAACTCGTTGCGTTTGGTCTTAGGACACAGATTTAGTTCCCAGTGACATTGCTGCAGGCCTCACTCTTCTTCACCAAGAACAGGATAAGGTGGAGCTTAGCAGGGATCCAGACGAAGTGATCTGTCGTTCACCAACACAGTATACAGTAGGTCATATTCTTTACTAAGATTCCATTAATAGGTACCATAGTTATGTTTTAGCTGCCAATCTATTTGCAATACATATATGGAAAACATATAATCGTTTTGCCTGTTGTCCTAACAGCTCAGTCACTAGAACGGTTCAGCCTCATCCTGGTGTTTATGTATAAGGTAGCTTGCAGTCATCTTCCAGTGTAAAATTATATGATCTCTTCCACACCCCTCAGTATTTTAGTAATAGTTCATGCTGGGTGCTGGTGGGCCACCTCGACCAGTGGTGTACGTACAATCACAATCTAAGAAGACTCATGTACTCCATTCGTATAGACTGGAGTGTGATCTGCCGGTAGAATACATTATTTAACTATGAAATGGTCTTCATGGTGTACTGCAACTACTATTTCAAAAAGGAAACAAAGAGAAGCATGCATGCAGCCCTTTGTTAATTGTGGAAGTGACTAAACCTTGTGGGAATACGAGCCTGACCTGCACAATTGTGCACTGAATGGCTAACTATTGTTTAATGTATGGGCTCTTGATCAGGCTTTGTTTATGATGTGACCCAGAAGATCATCAACAAGGCCCGACCGAATGGTCGTTCCACCTAAGCACCTATACATTAAACGATAGTCGGCCAAAACGCCCATTCGGTACACATTTGTGCATCACAGGTTGGGCCTGTGATCACATGTGAATACAGGCCTTAAAGGGCATGTCCACCCCCAAAACTATAATCCCCCCAACTACTGGCCCCACCATGTAGTGTAGTTTAATCCTTACCTCACATCCCAGCTCCATAGGGTTCTCCTGTAGTCCCCCCCCAAAGTCCCAAAAAATGACTACCAGGGGCTATCCGGTCCCATATAGGACACTGCCTGCTAGCTGGCCTCAGGTAGATTTTTGCCATGCGTACTGCACCCTTCTCCCCCCTCCCTCCCCCTCCCCCTCCCTCTCCCTCCTCCTCCCTCCCTCTTCTACTATCCCTCCCCCTAGCTCATATCCCCCTTAATTTGTGCTCCCCCATTTCTCCCCAGCCCCACCCGCATTTTTTTTTTTTTTTAGAAAGCTCCCCAAACTCTTACTTACCTCTCCTCTTTCCTCCGCGAAGTGAGCTGCCGGCAGCCGCGTCTGTGATTGGCTTGCGCTCAGCCAATCACAGACGCGGCTGCCGGTCCCGCCCCTCTGCTTGCATTTCCTTGCAAGCAGAGGGCCGGGAGCGCGGCGGAGGATCGAGGGGAGGTAAGTAGAGTTTGGGGGGCTTTCTAAAAAAAAAATTATAGCGGTTGGGGCTGGGAGCCCAGGGGGGACCTTATATGAAAAAAAATTTTTTAGGGTGGACATAGCCTTTAAGACATAGTGTATTGCAGTAATCCTAGTCAAAGATGATCAAATAATTAAAGCTGTGAAATACAAAAGTATTTGATTCATCATGCCATATATTTAGAAAAATACCTGATTTGGTAAAAATGTATATAAAATAAATAATTTTAAACTTAATCTTAAGTGCCTAAGACATTCAGACTTATTTAATGAGAGGTGAAAATATTTGCCCATGCAGGAACCAATCGAATGAGACCTTTTTACCAGTCTACTACAGTTAGAAAACATTTGATAACATCTGATTGGTTGCAGCAAATTACCAGCACAGGCAACATTTTGCTAAGACCTACTGTGTGTTATTAAAAAAAATAATAACCTGAATCCATTAAGCCCAATCCATGATTATATAATTCAAGTTGGTTAGCTAAATTGCTGCAGCTGTAACATTCCGTTTGTTTCAGAGAGATGATCTGGAAATGGAGTTGGATAAAGCAGCTCACTACATGCAGTTTGCAGCGGCTGCCTATGGTTGGCCCTTGTACATCTACAGCAGTCCACTCACTGGCATTTGTAAACTGTGTGGGGAATGGTGAGTAACGGTTACTCTTTTGAGAAGAAATGCTGTATGTCCATAACATACTACAAATGTTCTGTTTAAAAATATCATGTAGTTTGCCATTTAAGCTGTAGTGTAATAAAAGTATATGTTGGAGCCTAGAATACTAGAAGAATGTGTGAAATGATCAGGGCATAATCTCACATGCTAGAGTTGGGTGGTGTTTTGGAAAATGTTTTTAGTATCAAAGGATAACTAAAGCATTTTTAGACCTTCAAGTTCTGTTTTCTAGTTCCCTTATCCACTATTGCTATACTATAAATTAAAAAAAAAGGTTTGTTTACCATGAAATTTTTTCCTTCTCAGTAAATTTGCTGTACCAGATTCTTCTTAGTGGCATCAAAATTTGCCATTTTTTTAATACTCTTTGGAAGCTGCTAGCCTCTTATAGCAGAATTCCCAGCAAACCTTGCCACAGAATGGATTGTGTTACAGCAGAGATATGTAGAAATTATAAATGTTGCCATTTCAAGGCAAGTCAAAAATTGTGGTTAGGTTCTTGTGTGTGGGGTGGGGGGTCATTGAACTTAATTCTATAGTTCTATATTTGTCTAAAAAAGGGCAAAAATAAAAACCCTTCCTTTAAAATGAACCCTGGATTACATCTCTACTAAAACTTGTGAGAAGTTACATAGCTTTAAAGCTTTAGCAATGTAAGCTTATGAAGGTTCTCATTCATCCAGGTCATGGTATATCTGTTGTATTCAATTAGATCAACTGGACTTGAATTTTAGTTCTTGAAGACGTTTCTGCCATGTACAATGCTGTTTTGACACCTTACTCTGGGCGTTCCTATAACACCTCTTAGCCACTATCCAATCACACCCTTAACACCTGGCTGTGATATGCTAATTTGGATTTTCCAGGGTACATAATTGCCACAGATTCTTGTACAAGTCATTCTGAATTGAGAAAGCCAGTCGGATGACTAGCGAAATGTCTTCAAGAACTAAACTTCAAGTCCAGTTGATCTAATTGAATAGAACAGATATTTAGCAATGTAACTTCCTGAACCCTTCCTGTTTTCGCCAGCTTAAGCCATGTAACCAATCTCTGTCTGCATTATTATGCACTCTCCTTTCAACTGTCCTTTTTAAAGTCTGTACAGGTATTTCCCCCCTTTTCCCAGCATTAAGTCTTATGTGAGTATGCTCTAGCCCAGGGGGCAGAGGGTCAAATGATAACACTCAAGCTACTAGAAGCAGGGATTTTGAACATTATCCACAATATTATTTCTCACAGGCTTCAGCCAGAGATGTGATTCAGGGCTCATTTTAAAGGAAAGACTGTAGGCTTTTATATAACCCTAACTTGTTTGGAGATCACAGTTGCCCTTTAAGCTAGGTACACACAAGCAGATATTTTGGACAGACCAATTATTCATATATATTTTCTGAAAGCTTAATAGGGCATATTGGTAAAAAAATGGCTGATTGTGCGCTCTCCAATGGCCGACATTTTTTACCGTCTGTACGCAGCCTTAATGAACAAAGCAGCAGGGACAGACTTTCCCTGGGGCACATGTTTGTTTGTATCCATGGGTAACTGGTGCTAGGATTTTTTTGTCTAATTTAGGTCTGACACTGGTAATTAGGTGGTGACTAGGTATAGGGCAATTTTTAGTGAATGTGAGTTTAAACACTGACCCATGAGAATCCCATTTTATGGGTTTTAAATGTTTTCAAATTTACATCAGTGAAACTAGCTAATGACTCTTCTTTAACAAGGTCGAAATCCTAAAGCTTTGTACTTATGTCCGATCTTGGCACCGACCCACGGCCCCAGTGTGTGTATGCGGGTGACGACCGGCCGTTTTGCCCGCTAATTGCACTTGTGTGTGTGCACAAACCCGTGCGATTATCGTCTGAAACAGACGTTCGTCGAGGGTGTGCGTCAGGGTCGGGGTCGGTGCCAAGATTGGACCTGTGTACGAGCCGTAAAGTAGATCAGCCTGTGTATTATTAGAATACTAATACCTGAAGGCTGAATCTTAATTCAGTTGTAAAGAAGTTCTATTTAATTTAGGAAACTACATTCGGCTGTTTAAAGACCCAACAGCCAAGGGATATTTATCTAGACTTTATAAATTACTAAACAGACTATATCTGTTGTATTCAATTAGATCAACTGGACTTGAAGTTTAGTTCTTGAAGATGTTTCACTATTCATCCAACTGGCTTTCTCAATTCAGAATGACTTCTGAATCTGTGGCAATTATGTACCCTGGAAGTCTCAATTAGCATATCACTGCCAGGTGTTAAGGGCGTGATTGCATAGTGGCTAGGAACGCCCAGGGTAAGGTGTCAAAACAGCATTGTATATGGCAGACAGTTGGTGTTGAACCTCCCCACCTCTATTTAGGCTTGGTTTCTTTATTTTCACATAAATGGCCTCCTTGACACCTCTTTTGAACCAGTCACGTTTCTTTGCCAATATGTTAACATTACAATCTTCAAAGGTATGTCCTTTAAGATGCAGTACACAGCTGAATCCTGACCCAAATATTGGCTCTTCTGTGCTGGGCCATACGTGATGCGTGTGCTGTTTGGTCTCCCCCACATACAAATTAGAGCATTCTTCACTGCACTGCGTATATGATGTCGCTTTTTCTTGTGTTTGGGTATTGGTTCTTTCGGATGTACTAATTGCTGCCTTAGTGTGTTGTTCGGTTTAAAGCAGACAAAGATAGTGTTTTCTGAAAATTCTTCTTAATTTCTCGGAGACCCCTGCTACATATGGGATGACCATGTTCTTTCTCCTGTCTTGCTTTTCCCCTTCACTGTGGGTATTCGTGTTCTTTTCTTTCCTTCTACTTCTTTTTGATAAGGCCCGTCTGGATATCCACAAATTTTAAGGGCTCCTCTGAGATGTTTCATTTCTTTAACCTTTGCCTCTGTGCTAATGGGGATGTTCTCTCCTCTGTGTTGCAGGGTTCTGATGACACCCAGCTTGTGATGTAAAGGGTGGTGGGAGTCAAACATCAAATACTGATCTGTGTGTGTTGGTTTTCTGTAAACCTCTACTTCCAGTATACCATTTTCTTTGAATTCTACCAAGCAGTCCAAGAAAGCCAGTTTGTTGTTTTGTACCTCTTGCCTTGTAAATTTGATGTCTTGGTCTACCGCATTGATGTGTTCTGTGAAAGCTTGTACTTCCTTCTGATGGATTTTAACCCAGGTGTCATCAACATATCTGAACCAGTGGCTGGGTGCTATGCCCTTAAAGGTATTAAGCGCCTGTTTTTCCACCTCCTCCATGTAAAGGTTGGCCACAATGAGTGAAACTGGAGATCCCATAGCACATCCATGTTTTTGCTTATAGAACTTATCCCTGTATTTGAAATAGGTGGTATTCAGGCACAAGTTCAGTAAGGAACACACCTTTTCTGGGTTGAGATCAGTTCTGCTGGTAAGAGTGCTGTCTTGACCGACTGTCTGCCATGTACAATGTTGTTTTGACACCTTACTCTGGGCGTTCCTATAACACCTCTTAGCCACTATCTAATCACGCCCTTAACACCTGGCTGTGATATGCTAATTGGGATTTTCCAGGGTACATAATTGCCACAGGTTCTTGTACAAGTCATTCTGAATTGAGAAAGCCAGTCAGATGACTAGCGAAACGTCTTCAAGAACTAAACCTCAAGTCCAGTTGATGAATACAACAGATATACCATGACCTGGATGAATGAGAACCTCCACAAGCTTATTAAACAGACACGATATACAAAAGAAAGATAAGTACCAATTGGCATGGGAAACAGACTTTAATACAACTATAGACTCCAGTCAATGGTCTGATACATAAGAAACCATTAACAAAGGAAACCTCAACATAGCTTTACGTGAAAATGCTTTAAAAGTGATGTATAGATCATACAAAGTACCTGCAGTTCTAGCCAAAATCTTTCACACACTTTGTTTTCGGGGTTGTACACAAATAGGGAACTTCTACCATATATGGTGGACTTGCCCTATAGCACAAAATTTCTGGTCCCAAATCGTTAATATAATCTCCAAAAATTATTAAATCCTAAAATAGCATTACTGGGATACAAAATAGAGGAGCTCTCTAGACCACACAATCGTCTAATACAATATATACTATTAGCAGCAAAAATTCATATTTGGAGGCACGCAACGTTAGACACAGAAACCGTGATACAAAGAAGTAATTTGATTATGATCTACGAATGCATGTTTCATATACAACTATATACTATGAACTATCAGGGAGATTCAATAAAAGTTCTTACTGTTAAAAAATGGTGCTAATTTTGCCCCAACCAATTAGACCTAGTTAATTAACATTAGAAAGCTAACATTTGATTGGCTGGAGCAAAATTAGGAGCATTTTTAACAAATAGAACTTTTATTGAATCTCCCTGTATTTATATGATAGAATATGGACAGCATGGCTGGTGAGCTCCTTTGCAACTAAGATATATTAATGTAACTCAACCTTCAACTATATTTACCAACATCTCTTACAAAAAAGTTTACTATTACTCATAATGAAGAGACAATACCTTTAAATTAACACCCTAGTACTGTATAGAAAACATAAGTATTACACTACTATGCTGAAAATTGATACTCACATGTCAGTATATTTCTTTTTTTCTTAAAAATTGTTGCTATTTATTATTTATACCTTTTTATTTTTTTTTTCTCTTTTCTGTTATAACTTCAAAATATATTTCAATTAATATACAACTCTTAATAGCATGTACAATTTATATAATGTTGTGTTTCAAAGCATATAAACTTTATCAAAAACTAATTTAGGAAACTGCAATCTAATCACCTTGGTCTTTATTCTTTAGCTTTCAAAACAGAACAGCTCAGAATGACATTGTCGGAGGGGACAATCTAAATTGCCACTTTGGGTCCATTTTACAAACCACAGGACTCCAGTATCGTGACTTCATCTACATAAGCTTCCACAACAGGGTAATATAGCCAGCGATTATCCATTGTACCATTCAGCGCAGAAAGGAAACAGACCTGTATTGTTGACACAGTTGTATTTTCCTGTGTTTTTATTCCTTAGATTTATGAAATTCCCTTTTTTGTTGCTATTGATCACAAAACAGAAGCCATCATTGTTGCAGTGAGGGGCACTTTGTCTCTGGAGGTGAGTACCTCACTCATCAATATCTAGGGTTGTGTTTCAGTGAGTTTTTATAGATGATGTATTTTGTTGATTCACTAAATCAACATTTCATGTTCTACAAAATTTGGCACATCCAATAGCTCTAATTTTGATGACAGACTTTATCAACCTGTATTATAGTAATTTTACATTTAATTGTAAAATATATTACTATAGTATATAGAAAACATAGTTCTCTATGGGTCGTTTGTAACATGTAACAAGACTCTTGAGGACTTTGGAGTCTGATTTTTCTTTTTATGTCCTTTCTGCCTGACTTGAAAAGTTTCCTCATGCAACTTGTTTTTTGCTCTTTTCCTCCTATGGTCCCACTATCAGTTGACCAATTCGGGCAGTAATGTGATTTCTTCCTAATTAAAACATTGACCAAATGTGCACGTTTGGTGGAGGTGAAAGCAGAACGCACTTTCACCAAAATGGAGGAAGTTGACAAAGGTCTTTAAATACAAACTTTTCAAGGAGGGAAAATGGTACCTATCTTTTTCCACTATTTATAGACCATTTTTCTTTGTAGGATGTCCTGACTGATTTGTCTGCAGACTGCGAGACTCTTCACATTGAAGGGGTGGCAGGGGATCTTTATGCACATAAGGTAGGCCTGTTATTATTTTTGTCCATATTATATTTTCTGGGAACAAAACTTAGGGGTACCTTTATGTATAAGGGATATTCCTGTCTGGAAGAAAGTATTACCAAACAAAACAAGCATTCCTTAAACAATTACCTAGATACCCTTTATTGCAAAATCAACACTAAAAATTACAAATATACCACACAGTTTAAACACCATTAAACCTAAGTTTAAAAAATATTTCAATCTTTCTGCAGTTCTCCAAATTAAAAGGGAACTGTGGTCCTAAAATGACTTTAGGTAAATTGATAGGAATTGCTCTCCTGAGAATTTTTGCAATGTATTTTCATTGTTTATTTTGCATAGTTTTGAAGATATTTACATTTTTGTGTGTGATATGGCAGCAGCATCACCAGGTCCCCTGCACTTCCTGCTTCCTGCTCTGAAACCATGTCAGTCAATCTGCCCTGTGTCTCCTCCTCCCCTTTGCAGCCCCCCTGGTCCCTCCCACTCATAGACCCTACAGTCCCTCCAGTTGCAGGCCCATCCGTGGGTGCTGTGGTCACGCCCACTCGTGGGTGCCTAAGGCCCGCCCACTCGTGGGTGCTGTGGGCCACTCAGCCCCCCCCCCCCCCAGAAAACTCTGTGGAAACAGCCTTTTCAGGCAGAGTGAGAACTCTGCCTGAAAAGGCTGTTTTCACATAGTGGGAGAGAAGGGCTGTAGATTCCCATACCTACTCTGTCTGGACTTCACACAGTAGAGAGGAGGAGGGACTTCCTGTCTTCTTCACACACTGAGGGAGTCTGAGGCTGTGCTCACCAACGGCACTGTGCAGGAGAAGCCTTAGGAATGTCACATGTCCGCCTCCCACCCATTAACTTTCTGGTCAGTTATTTCTTTATATCTTGTCTGTGGAGCACGTAGAGAGGTGGTTGATGGCTCGTTTTAAAGGTAGGAAGCTGGCCTTTCATTTAAACTCAACTTGTTTGGAGACCACAGTTCCCCTTTAAGAAAAATATTTATCCTATTGTGAGTTTTTTTTCTTTAATAAGACCTAAGGAGTAAGGCATAGGAAGCAAAATCCATAGAAAAGAAAACCTCACTATGTTGTTATACATAGTTTCTACATGTTTTCCTGGAAACAAGGAATGCTTTGAAGGTTAAAGCAATAGAGAACTGCTTTTACTTTGGCAATAACATCATATTAACATGGAATTACCTTCCCTTTTAATCAAATCTATTGGGGACACATTAAAACATATCAGATTATACAATGTGTCTAGAGAATAGGGTTTATGATACACAGATATATTTAGGGTTTGGATGCATTTAAGGTTTGGTTCTGTACATGAAGGGTTACAAATGTCATAATGTAACTACAAAGAAATATAACTACCGGTATGTCTGGCACTTAGGTGCTTAATGTAAATACTGGGAAAAAGTGCACTGCTAGAAATGTGCTAGTCTGTCCTCAGCCTAAAGGTTCTATGCACATGGCCCGCAGTCATGTTGATTAACAATATCTATAGGAAACGTTTACTAACCCAAACCTTTATTTTCTAGGGTATTACTCAAGCAGCAAGTTACGTGTACAAAAAGCTTATAAATGACGGCATCTTAAACCAAGCTTTCACCACTGCCCCTGTAAGTATTTAATACAGAAAATTACCAATGGTAATTACCTTTGTATATTGTCATTGGATCTTGTTTTCTGTTTATAATCTATATTTGCAGACCTTTTCTGTGAACACATTTTATTGTCTAACATATACATATGTGTGATTATTTGTTTTATAAAGCTGTGCTGTATTTTTTTTATACTTTTTAAATATCATACAGTTTGTTGTTGTTTATTTTATGTTGCCATGGATAGTTTCTAAAGCCTGCCAAACCACTTGCTGATATTACACAAACTAAATCAACAGGCTGCTGCAGGAATGTGTAATAAGAAAGGGTGCATTCCAATTGTTCCTTGCCTTGTAGAGTACAACAGCAGAAGCTAAAATGAATGTACAAGAAGCATATTTACTGATTTTAAATATATTTAAAAATATGCTGACACGTGCCATCATACATGCACCAATTCTGGTTGTACGATCGCCGTGTTCGTGGCTGATCATACAATTGTTGTGCAATTTACCAACGGTAAAATTTATATTAGACTGATATCAATCGGGCGATCGTACAATCGGGGTTGGTGCATGTATGTGCAAGGTGTGTGGAGAACACAATGCTTAAAACTGATGGAAAAATTCCATTGGTCATATCCCTTTACTATATGTATTAATTGCTGATACGATCAGCCTGTGTATGGGCACTTGGCTGACTGATCCGCATACACAGGAAGATTCAATAAAAGTTCTTATCTTTAAAATGGTGCTAATTTTGCCCCAACCAATCGGATGTTAACTTTCAAATGTTAAATAAGATCTGATTGGTTGGGGCAAAATTAGCACCATTTTAAACTATAAGAACTTTTATTGAATCTTCCTGATATAGTATATGGGAGGTTGGTTAAGTCCATGTATGCGGTATATAGCCCATACATGCAGTGGTAATCGCTTGTTTATTGTCACCTTAAAGATAGGTACACATGTCCGATATCTAATGGTGGGTACACACACTAAAGATAAATGGCCGATACCGTTGGTATCGTACCTTTACCGTTAGCGTGTGTAGCGTATTTCCGAGCACTCCCTAGGCTGACAAACTTGCACTGTCGGCCCCAGAATCGATCGGAAATGCCCAAAAATTTCTCTCGTCCACAGTCACCTCCCTGTACTAAAGTATAGGGAGTTGGCCGAGGCTAAAGGAAATCTGAAGTCCCTATGCATTACATAGGGAGAACGCTCGGGACTGTGAGAAGCAGGATCTTTAGAAAATAACAGACAAAATCATGCAATCACCACATCCAGCGGAAGACAGTTCCATAGTTCTACCATTCTTACAGTGAAAAACCCTTTCTGAACTTGAAGACAAAGCTTCTTTTCTTCAAGTCTTAAGGGATGTCCGTGCGTTAGTTACATAATGTAACTTCTCCAATCTGTCTTCATATTCATGCTCCCCCGTTCCCTCTATTATTTTAGTTGCCCTTCTCTGAACCCTTTCCATTTCCAAGATGTCCTTCTTGTACACAGGATTCCAAAATTGCACTGCATATATTCTAAATGAGGCCTTACCAATGCTTTATAAAGAGGGAGAATAACATTTTTCTCCCATAAATCCATACCTCTCTTTATACAAGCAATATCTTGCTGGCTCTAGCTGTTGCTGCCTGGCACTGCTTGCTACATTTAAGTTTGTTATCCACCAGAATTCACTTAACACAGCGCAAAGTCCAAAATGCATCACCTTACATTTATCAACATTTAATCTCATCTGCCACTTAGCAGCCCAATGTGACAATCTATCTAGATCCACCTGCAACCATAACATCCTCTGTAGCTTTTAATGGTTGACAAAGTTTTGTGTCATCTGCCCCATTAACAACTACTCTCTGCATCCTATCAATCAACCAATTTTCTATCCATGTACAAATATGCCACCCCAGCCCAACAAACCTTAGTTTATACTTGCGATGGTTCTCATTCAATCAGGTCATTGTATATCTGTTGTGTTCAATTAGATCAACTGGACTTTTATTTTACTAGTTATCTGACTGGCTTTCTCAATTCAGAAGGGCTTGTACAAGATTCTTTTGCAATAAGTACCCTGGCAAGTCTCAATTAGCATAAAACAGCAAGGTGTTAGGGACCTTCTGAATGCAAGGTGTTGATTGAAACTGCCCAGAGTAAGGAGTTAAAACAGTATTGTACATCTTGCATTCAGAAGGTCCCTAACACCTTACTTTAGCTTATACATTAGTTGACTATTGGGGACTGTATCAAAAGCTTTAGCAAAAACCAAGTATACTACGTCCAAATTCTTACTCACTTCCTCATAAAAGCTAAGCAAGTTAGTTTGACAAGATCTATGTTGATTATTTCCTATAAGGTCAGACCTTGAAACATACTCTATAACATGTTCCTGTATCAAACTTTCCAGGATCTTCCCTACCACTAAAGTTAAACTTACAGGCCTGTAATTACCCGGCTGAGAACAACTACCCTTTTTGCATATTGGAATTACATCCGCATTTTCCAATCCAGAGACACACATCCGGACATGAGGGAATCTGCAAACAAAAGTTGTAACTAACATTGATTTTAAGCAGAAGAATATAAAATGTCTGTCTTTTTGCCTCCAGCTTTCTTAAATTTCAATTTTCCTACACAGGAATACAAGCTTGTGATCGTAGGACATAGCTTGGGTGCAGGGGCAGCTGCAGTTTTAGCAGTAATGCTGAGAAATTCCTTCCCTACCTTGATATGTTATGCATTTTCTCCTCCTGGAGGCCTGCTGAGGTAAGACATTTAAAGAGCAGCCGTTCCAGTTGCTTGGTTTAAACTATGCATGTGTGTATGTATAAGCACAATTTGTTTATATAGCTCCACTTGAAACCCAATGCTGTTCACAATTACATGTTTTAAACTTTAGACAAGGGGAAGAAATAATACATCAGTATATAATAAGGACTCGAAGCCTGGTTAGAATAAGATGTGATATTCATGCCATAGGTATTGTAGGTATTGTAGTAGTGGATTGAAAGAAAATAATTCACTGTTGTTGATGCAGTTAAAGAAGGAAAGCAATGATAAAGTATTAACCTAGACAGTAAGCTGAATGAACAGGATTGATTGACATAGTGTCACCAGAAAGAGAAAACTGTTGTGGTTTATTGTTGGGAAAGTAATTAGTCCTGTTTTTGTTACCTGTGTGGTGGACTATCCAAGAGAAGATGGCAAAAAGAATTATGATTAGATGTCATTAGATAGAGTCAGTATAGGGCTGGACTGGAAGATTTTGGGAATAATCTACATGATAATTACATAGTTATTCTCAACCACTCTACTTCCAAAAACACCACCCCACTCAAAGATATATCCATCCACATGTATGTAACTTTGAATAGTTACTTAAAAGTGGTGGGTTGTTTTTTTTATCCTAATATCCTTCCATACCCTGCCTTTAGTTCTTGAATCTTGCTGGCTTCCTCCTTCACTGTAATGACATTTTAGCACTTCCCCCCACAAGATTTCCAAATCTTCACCATGCCCTTGGTCAGGAAATAGCATGGCCGTTTGAAGCATGCACTTTCCGGTGACGTTGGTGCGAGCGTGCACCCCTGTGATGTCATTGCACCGCGTGCACACATTGACGTCACGTCACTAGCTTCAAACACCCATGCTAGTCTCTGACCATGGGCATGTTGGAGATATGGAAATCTTGTGGGGTCAGTGCTAAAATGTCATTACAGTGAAGGAGGAAGCCAGCAAGATTCAAGAACTAAAGGCAGGGATTAGCAGAAAAAAACCCACCACCTTTTATATTTAAAGCCCACAGCTATCCAGTAAGATAAAGTTGTTTTTACAGTGTACGTGCCCTTTAAATATAAAAGGATGTGTTTTCCTTTTAAATATTAAAAAAATACCAGAATGAGCTGGTGCTATATTTTCTATTGTCTGGTGTCTTTAGAGTTTGAAGCTGTAATTTTGGAAGAAAAGTCATTTGTGTATGGATTCTGTATTGTTCACAAACACAGAAATCTAAAATGTGACATTTTTCCTCCCAGCAAAGACCTTGCTGATCATTCCAAAAACTTTATAATCTCTATAATTCTTGGGAAAGACCTAGTAACGAGGTAAGAAGACAGACATTGGTTTCAATCTAGCAGTTAACCACTTGGTTTAAACTTATATTGTTTTTTTTATTTGGTAGATTAAGTTTACCAAACATGGAAGACCTAAAGAACAAAATTTTGAGGATGGTTGTCAACTGTAACCGACCTAAGGTAGGAGAAATTATTTTACCAATCCTGCATGGTTTATGGTGCCCGCAGGTTGCGTTTTCAGGTTTAAATGTGTTGCCTTCAGGGCAGTAAGTAAACCAGCTGATCAACACTGTACCCAGGGGCGAGAACCTAGTTTCCACTTTGCTTGTCAACTTGTTTGCCCCCGAAGTGCACTAATAAAGTGCTCAATTGATGAAATACAATTAACAGCAAAAAATCTCCTAGCAGGAAAAATCCTTCTCTTTAATATATGTTTGAGATACAGTGTCTAAGTGAATCTGTGAAGCGCAAACCTAGTACTAAACTATATAAACACACAATAAAGATTCCCAAACGTTTTCTATACGAGTTCTATATTTGTTTGCAGAGAAAGTGCGTGACCTGAATCTAGAATCTTTTCTTAATGTGTAGAACATTTTCTTTACTGTGTAATGTTTTTTTTTTTAGTGTGAGATAAACTGTCCCCAGTTTGGGTATAGGTATTTTTTATAGTTTGATATTTTTTATCTGAAACCCGTTTTTGTTACCTTCAGTTTAAGGATGCGGTGTATTCACGATGAGATAGCAAGAAGAATTACTGTTAGGTGTCTGGAGTTAACCTGCGAGTAATCTACATAATACTTACATTGTTATTTTAGTATGTCTAACAAGGAGAGTAACCAGTGGCTGTTGTGCTTTTTACAAAACCTAAATTGAATGGTTTTGTCAAAACGTTCTTATACAGTGTGTTTTACATTATTTCTCTGATGTCGTTCCAGTACCAGATCTTGCTGCGTGGATGTTGGTATGAAATTTTTGGTGGGACTCCAGATAACTTCCCAACAGAATTAGATAACAGAAACTTTGAATCCTTAGCCCAGCCTCTCCTAGCTGAGCAAACTTTGGTACACAGATCCCCTTCCTATAACACCTTGATTGAGGCGTCTCCTTTAGAAACACCACAGTATCCTCTTCTATTCCTGCCAGGAAAGATCATCCATCTATTTGAAGAGAGGCGGTCAGGATGGTAAGTTGGATAAGGCGTTCGCCATGCATTACATAAGGCATTTCTATTCTCCTTAGGCCCAAAGAATGATGCTATCCCTTTAAAGGAAAAGTAATACTTCATTAATGTAGTTATGGAAGGGGGTTCATTCATCAGTTACCCAAAGTGTTTATTTGGATGTTTACATTAATATTCTTAAGTGATGGCTGTTTTTCTATATAACCAGCTATTTATTCTCCTATTTATCCCCATCCTTTTAATGGAAGGAAGATTTACAGCTTTTGCCCTTGTACATTGAATGGTGGGCTACCCTTTCTAACAGATAAGAGAGAAAACATTTCTTGGGCTGAGAAATGGTAATGAATTGTAGAAAATGTACCTGCCCCAGATATCATTAAAGGAAAACCAAGAGAAAGAAGGCTACCGCTTCCCTCTAAAGCCAAACATACATTACATTGGTGTACTAAAGCATGAGGCAGGCTGCATCTGTTTGTTATTTGCTTCAAAAGGAAGACGCAGCAACCCTTGCTGTATATTCATTTATCTTAAGGAAACCATACACAGTTGAATTTTTTTTAGAGAATTTTTCTCTGTTTACCTTACTCACAAAATGTTATTTCTTTGTTCAGCTTATGTCTTTCAGATGTGAAATACAGTGCCACATGGTCAAAAGAAACCTCATTTAGCAGCATTTATATCAGCCCCAGAATGATAACAGACCATATGCCAGACATTGTACTTAAGGCTCTTAGAGGACTATCCACGGAAAGAAACAACTGTAGTTCATGTCAGGCACCACCAGGTGTCTTGGCTACTAACCAAATATAGTGGAGGCCTGGCCTACAAGCAAAACAGCGTTTTCTCTGGAAATGGGCCCCATGGTTAACCTCTTCTAAAACTCCCCAAAAAAATGAGGCAGGGGTCCCCAAGAAACTCCATATAGCACACACAGCATTAATAAATAATTAGTCACAATCTTCTACTGATTGCGAAAAGCAGTATGTACATCACAATATCTAAATAAACGTAAGGGGATGCAAGTTTATATTTTAAGCATCCCTACATAGAAACAACGTGTGAAAAAGTTACTATATTACCTTACTATATTGCCCTCCATCCTGAACCCAATGTTTCCATGGGATAATTAAAATCACAGTCCCACATTTATCCATGAAAAGTCCATAGAAATATCCTGTAAATAAAAAGCTTCCGACAGAGATAGTGGGGCTTATCCCGTGTGGGTGCCCTTTTTGGTGTTAAAGTTTTCTTGTCCAAAGTATTTAATACAGTGCTGTGAGTGTCTCACATGTCTAAACTCTGGACATTTGAGACACAGTGGGAGTATTCCACTACAACAGGGGCGATTAAGAGTGCAAACATTCAATAAAAGTTCTTATTTAAAATGGTGCACATTTTGCCCCAACCAATTAGAACGTATTTAACATTTGAAAGCTAACATCTCATTGCTTGGGACAAAGTTAGCACCATTTTAAAGAACTTTTATTTAATCTCCCTGATAATCAATAGGGGACAGTGAATATAACAGGACATACCGAATGGCCAAAAGGGAACCCACATGGCCCAAGCCAACTATACCCCCCCTTCCCCTCATCAGGAACTTTTCATTTACAGGATATTTCTATGGACTTTTCATGAATAAACATTGGACTGTTTGATTTTAATTACCGTTACCCCCTGGGAAACATGGGGTTCAAGAAGGTGTATATAAAGGGTAATCGCACTTTAATAATATAGTAACTTTTTCAATCAAATTGTTTCACACGTGTTGTCTCTGTAGGAATTCTACAATGTTTCTATATTAAACAAATGATGTCAAGGTTTGTACTAAATTATTGGAAGTTTCTCTTCTGTACTAGTTTATCCGGATATTGTAATGGATGTACATATTGTTTTTCGCAATCAGTAGGAGATTGTGACCATCTAATTATGCTGCGTGTGCTATATGGAGTTTCTAGGGGGCCCTCTTGTGTTTTTTTTTCTAGTTCTGACTGATTAATTCTCCAGCACCGTCTTACTAAGACAGTCAGTGTTTTTATATCAAATATTTTGGTGGTGATCCACATATTCTTTTTATTAATTCATTAAATCCCCTTTTAAAACACATTTCTAAAGAAAAAAATATATATTAAAGGGCATTTCCACCCCCAAAACTATAACTTAACCCACTACTGGCCCCACTCTGTAGTGCATAAAAATCCTTACCTTACATCCCAGCTCCAAATGGTTCTCCTGTAATGTTCCCCAAAGTCCCAAAAACTGGCCACCAGGAGCCTAGCAGAGTCCATATACTGGCCTCCTGTCTCTCCTCCGGGAGAATTGTGCCATGCGTACTGCAGCCCCCCCCCCCCCCCCCCTCCCTCTCCCTCCCATTTTTCTCTCCCTCCCCCTACTGTAAAAACCCTTTGGCACATAGTAAGTCTCCTTCCCCCAGCCACAACTTCTATAATACATTTTTCAGAAAGTCCCCCGAACTCTACTTACCTCTCTCCTCCGGCGTTCTGTGCAGTCAATAGCCACATCCGTGATTGGCTGCCTTTGAGACAATTAGGGACACGGCTGCTGGTCCGGCCCCCTGCTTGCAGTTTCATGCAAGCAGAAGGCCGGGCAATACGGCGGAGGAAAGAGGGAAGGACTTTCTGAAAAATTTATTATAGCGGTTGGGGCTGGGGTAAGGAGCCCTATTATATGCCAAATTTTACATGGGGTGGACATGCCCTTTAAGGCTCCCAGGATGGAAATCTTGGAGCTTGCTGTTGGCTGCTGGAAGATCAGAAATTATGGGCCATATTTATAAAGCAGGGGTATTCTTAAATAATGCTTGTTGTAAAACATTTCCTCTTATCACTTTTGATGTGAATGATAGTCTTATTTAACGATCGATATTTAGATATTGTTTTTAAAGGATTTATTAGTGTTACTTAAGGAGCTGCATTATTATTTAATGAGTTCTACTCTGATTTAAAGGGACACTAAACTGTATTCTTTTAGTAGAACGCTTATTCCCACCTCCCTGTGAATAATAGAACGCACCGGGAACACTTACTCCCACCTCCCTGTGAATAATAGAACTCCCAGGAAGCACTGCAACACTTACCTTACCGGCAATCCACTCGCTGCTCCTTCTCAGCTGACAGGTGCGCTGTCCCGATTGCACGCCTATCTTTTGTATTGGTGTGCATGCGCCGAAGATGGGTGGGAGGTGGGAATAAATGTTCTCACCTCCCTGAGAATAATAGATACAGATTTCATGTACTTAACAAAGTAAATAAAATCTGTACTGGAAACATTGTTTAAAATGTCCATCACTGGAAACTATAATTTTTGCCAACCACCACTTAGATTTCAGCTTCAAGTCCCCTATTTTCATAAACGCTTGTGCTGTGTGCAGGTTTGCTGTAAATAGAAGGGGGTAAAATGCATGGTGGGATTGTCCTCTCCCATTGCTGGCTCATAGTGATTACTGAGCATTCTTGACTTTACAGAAAGTCAGGTCAGTCAGTTAGAAGTATAAAATAAGTACTAGATGAGGTAAAGTCATTTTTTTCATTATGCGTATCCTTTAAGGAGCTCTATAGCTTTTTCAGAATGAGTGGTTATTTACAGACAGGAAGTGTAATTTAGAACACCTGCTTTATAAATATGCCCCCTATTGGGCAGGTTTGTTGAAAGTTTTCTAATCAGCCATTTCTGTTACATTAACGTGGTTCAGTGCTGATATTTAAATTGTTGTGTAGGGTAGCACAGGATGCTAAGCATTGTTTACCCATGTGTCTTCACAAGAGTTTTTTTTTTTTTTTGTAATTTGGTCATATTTTCACTGAAAACCTGTTTTCACATTCAACGTATGTTCTGTAAAAATTACTTAATTTAATATGTAAGGATCGATTGTGTGTTCTGGCTCTCACTAAAAAAACTCATGCATGTTCAGCGGAAAGTTTGTTTAAGGTTCTAAAGAACCAACTGGATACATTCTTAAAAGAATCGACACGGGGGACATATTATTAAGGATTATTAACCCAGAGGTCATTTTTCTTTCTCGCTTCTGGACTGGAAAATCATTTCTCATATAACTCACATTTTGCAGTTATTAGACATTAGTATAATTATATGCACAAAAGTTTTTGTATTTATCGCTTTATAAAAAAAAAAAATGTACAACAATATACCTGTGGTGGAGAACATGTTTGCTGTTGGGGCCATGATTCTGCTGGTTTTGCCTGTATCCCCCGCTCTTAAGCTAAGTACACCTCTTATTTGGCGGTTAAAGGCTCAGGCCCAAGCAGGTATCACGTCTGTGGCGAACGGCCTTTTTGGACAATAGCCACGTGTGTATGTTCGCTTGCTTGTTGTTTGTTAATCTACCACAGAGGATTGACAAATGAGGCCTGAGCAAATGCACACACGTGTGATTATCATCCACAATGGACATTTTATGTGTGTGTGCATATGGTCTGGTGTCAGGCCTTTCTTACTGAATCGGAATCTTACTGAATTATTACCTATTGCTGCCAATCTTTAATCATCTTGAAGAAAACCATCTCCTAACAGGAATTGCCGTTAGGCTGTATGGATTAAGTTATTAACCAATACAATTTAAAAAATTGTATTGTGGGAGCTGACAAAACCTGTCGATTTTCATTATCAGCCATGGGGGGAACTCATCAGTTTGATTGGTAGATTGTCTGATAATATAACTGTGTTTTTTACCTTCTTATCAACATACTTAACTGACAAAACTATTGATTCCCATGTAACAATCACATTTGGAAAAAATGCTGATAATCCTTAGAAATTCTGTCTATGCCAGTCTTTACTTTACTTTTCCTATAGACTCTGTTCCACTCTTAAAAATATGTATCCAATGTAAAAACACCCCATAGCTTGTATATTTACAAAGCTCCCAACTTTGGCTGTGAATGTCGGAAGACATATTGGTGGGTCCTGCCCACACAATCCAAATCCCACCCATTACAAGACAATGCTTTGCCCCTGCATAGTGGGACATGTCTATAGAATCAGGATAATTAGTAGTGAAGATGGTAGTATAAGGCACCAAAATGTCTAATCCCCATACCTGAGTCATTTGGGTGCTATACAATACCGTCATTATGCTCTGTATTTCAGAGAAACTGACACTTAATCTGTGGCAATATTAGATATCTATGGATAGCTTTACATACACATGTGATAAAGGCCTTTCTGTTGCCTAGAAAACAATAACTCAGACTCATATTCCACAAGTTCTGGAAAGTGCTACTACATTCTTATTTCCTGCAGCAGAATAATCTATGGATATATGACAATTAAAATGTGCATGTGTTCTGTGTGTGTGACAATGTGAGTTTTTGTTGTTGCCCTAGGTTCTGCAATCTTTCTGTTTGCATATCATATGAAAAAATTAGATTTATAAAAAAGTTAGATTTATAAAATATTCTTTATAGTTATATAAATTGTAAAGATGTGCTTGTTGGGTAATTGAAAAGAGGGAACATTCTACCTCAATTCCTTAGTTATCTAGACAGATGCATGGCATTGCTACTATGTTCTATTGTTATAACAAGGAAGTAAAGTATTGGTTTTGTTTACTGAAAGAGTAGAAATTGCCTACTGTCCATAATGGAATGTATAGTTATATAGATCCTGCTGGGGAGATTTACTCAGATCTGTTTTAATGAGATATGAGTCCTGCATCGGGTTAACTGATTTGCAAGTTGGGTTCAGCTAAACCACAGTAATTTTGAATTGGTTGTGGGTTGGGTTTTGGAAAGGTGCATGTCTGTGAAAAATTAGACCCATGCAGGATTCTAATCTGACCTTTTGTGAATCAAGTGATCACCCTGCTGAGAAACAACAGAGCACAAGGTTTTGAGTTTTAAATGGGTTGCGGGTCGGGTTTGGTTAAAAAGCTGCAGGGCAGGTCAGGTAGCGGGCCTGTTTCATTTCGGGTTCAGGTCAGGTTTGTTTTATTTTGAGTTTAGGGCTGACCACTTGTGGGTCGGATGTGGGTATGGAACTCAAGTGGGTGTGGGTTTTAAAAATGAGACCCTCACAGGACTGTGCTGACAGCTGTTGATGAATCGAGTGATTGCCCGCTGTGAAACTTCTGAGGTTGTTCTTTAATTATTACTAGAAATTCACTCCGCTAGACTCAACCAGTCATGTATGAATCTTATTATCCCCAAGTAACCTGTATACCTGTGCATAGATTTCCAAACTGAATACACCTAATTTTGAGCTTCATTGTTGGATGTATAGTATGTTTCAGACATACTTCAAAATAATATATTATATGAAAATTTCAGTGGCCTAAATCAACACACATTGATTGTTTTTTTTCTTGTTTGCTTTGTGTAGCCTCCATTTGCTGCCCTTAAAGGGCATCTATAGTGAAAAAAACACATTGCCCCTTTGCAAAGTTAAATTCGTGTACTCTGTGCTGCCTTAATCCTATCCCTGTCAGTGACTTTGTTTAACCATGGTATCAGATCTGTGTGCAGCACTACCCCCTTCCCCCTCCCCTCTGTTACCTCCTCCATGTCTCAACTCCGGCTAACCGACAAGCTTATCATGTGCAGTAGGAGTTAAAAGTTTAACATCCTGAAAAACACACACACGCACAGTGGCCAATAGAAAGCAAGCTGTCCTGGAGACACGGAAGAAGAAGGGGAACAGTACAGTTTACGATCGCTCACTTTGTGACCCATCATCAATCAGTGAAAGCTATTAAGAAGGGGGTCAAGTGCAGCCTTATATCTACCATGAAAGCTACCTCTCTCCCCCTGCTAATGCTGTTATCTCTATGTTTATTACAGAGCAGGGAGGGGGGATCAAGTCACAGGGATTTGATTGACAGTCCAAGTAGGAGTAGAGGAATGCAATCATGTATTCTTCTAACTGGTGTATCTCAGGACAGAGAGGGAATCTGAACAAAGTGAAGACACTCTGAGGGTTGTGGGGAATTATAGAACACATGGAAAGAAAGGGGGAAAAAAAGTTCATTTTCCCACTATAGATGCCCTTTAAAGCTAGGTACACACAGTACCGATAAAGCCCCGATTCTGACGGTATCGGGGCTTTATTGGCACTGTGTGTTCCTTGCTATTCCGAACAAGTGAGGGCCCGCCGAACCTGTAGATGTTTCTTAAAAATTTAAAGGGAATCTGGAAACATTATTATTGCTCGTTACTGTAAACAAATTCTTTCCAATCACCAAGGTAGACCCCTAGATGTTTTGAAAACAAGTACTGGCATACCTCTGCTGTTAAACAGCTTGTAAGGAAATGGTGGGAGTTGTAGTTTTCAAACATCTGGCTGGCTACTTGTCACATATCCTTGAATTATTGGAATTTCACCCCTACAAGTCCCAAGAATTTAAAGGTAAATTTCTGTCTCTGACGTTAACACTTTAAATTTTCAGTGAATCATTGTGTTCAGTAAATGGTTAACCAGCTGAACTATGGAATCTTGCAATTCCACTATGGCACATTCCTAAAATCTGATGCTGTTCTTCAAACATAGCACATCTGTATGTGCTATGTATTGAAGAATTTGGATGTATCATTTATAGGGCCAAAACATTTACTAGGTTTTAAAATAAAAGTAAAGATGTTAAAAAAAGCACAACCAGAAATATTAAAAAGAAAAGTTGGAACAACTATTGATCGTGGATTTTCTCCAGATGGTATATAAAGAACTTTATATGCTTCCTCACAAGTTCATAAGTGTATTTGTGTTACCAACACAAGCTCATTCATATACACAGCTATGTTGATCAGTGCAATTCATGGCTACTCAATAAAAATCAAATAGTTAAAAACAGTTCTACTATTAAGATGATTGTTGTACTACTACACAAGTCAGTGGTTTTAGGAGATCCACTCTATTGTCTTTATCTGTTGTATTCAGTTAGATCAACTGGACTTAAAGTTTAGTTCTTGAAGAAGTTTCATTATTCATCTGATGACTAACAAAACGTCTTCAAGAACTATAAGTCCAGTTGATCTAACTGAATACAACAGATATACCATGACCTGGATGGAGCTTCACAAGCACTCTATTGTCTATTTTGTTATTCGCTATAAGTCCTATACCTATCTTCCTTTGCTAATTTTGTTATATTGGATAAGCTAATATCTTTTTTAAATACAGTATATGACCTAGTGAATAGCGTTTTTGTTTATACATGTTGTTAAGCTACCTGTTTGTCAACCGTTAAAAATGTCCCGAAAGTACAAAAGAAGCCATGTTGTCAGATGACACTGGAAAGTAAAAAGCCTGTGAGATTTAACAGTGATAAGAGACATTCATATACTAACCTAGATACGATTCTACACAGATTCAAAAAATTATTTACCAGTAAAACACTGATGTGGTGGGATACCACAGCATTGGAAAAAATTATAGGTTCAAACTAAAAATCACAATCTGAAATTGTAAAAAAGGAGGACAAGTTAAATAGAGATAAACAAGATTATCTAGGAGTATTTGGATATTGCACGCCCTAAAGAGGAGAGAACACGGCATTAAAGGTTCCTTACGGGGGGGGGGGGGGGGAGTTAGCTTTATGGATTGAAATACTGATATTATGGGCAGCCCTTTTCCATGTTATCTCCTTTGTTTTTTAGTTTGAAGGAAAGGAGGTCTGTGGCGGTTCAGCGGAGAATCAATAAATATAAAGCAAAATAGTGAACTAATTTTACTGACATTTACTGAAATGTACATCTATCTATTGCAAGTGGCATGTTCTGCTAATTTGCTGGGTTAGTAAAAAAATAGACTATTGGGACACAGGATCGATTCCCCATGCTCCCTTCAGCATCGGTAATTTGTTCTCGTTTTTTTTATGTGTTTAGCAAAAGATAAAGACTCCACATGTAACATATTTATTAGCCCATGTGGCATAGTGGTAGAAAGCATTGTTTGTAGAAAGACACAGTATAGAAGGTTGCTGGTTTGATTCCCCATACTTACTTTTATATTTTGCTGAAATGTTAAATGTTCTGTTTCTTTCATCCATGGTAGCAAAGACATACACTGCAAAGATTACTTTTTTTTGTATGAAAAGCAAAAGAATTTATCATTGTTAGGGACAGGAGCATTTGTAATGTGTTTACAAAAAACTGCACTGAAATCTAAGGGCCCTATTTATAAAAGATCGGTATCGTTATCGTAAAATACCGATCGTTATCGTAAAATAACGACCGGGTTTTTACCGATAACGACCGTTATTTACCGATATCGTTAAATACCGGTCGTTTTCGGTAAATAACGGTAATTATTTAATATTTAATAACGGTAGTTATTTACCGATAACGGTCGTTATTTACCGATAACGACCGGTATCGGTAAATAACGGTTGTTATAGGTAAAAACCCGGTCGTTATTTTACGATAACGATACCGATCTTTTATAAATAGGGCCCTAAGTTCTGTGTCAGAGGGAGATATCTCTGAGCTGTAACATGATTGGCTGTCAGCTTCCAGGAAGCAAGACTGCAGTTTCCTGTAAATGTGTACTGCGTACACTTAGCAGGGTGTTCCCAGATAAGGTGAATTATGGGAGCTGAACCCTTAAATTTGCAGGTTATTTTCATAAATCACCCAGCATCCACATCAAATGGAGAGACACAGCTTGTTGGGTGTTTCTGAATGTGCTGTCTATTGGGACAATGTTGTCTGGGGACTTTAGTTCTCCTTTAAGACAATCTCTTAACGCCAACAGGTAGCTTGTGTTAAAAGATTCACAAAAGGGAAACCCCATTTGCAATGCACTGAGTGCCACCACTGGCTCGGTTCATTGCCTAAAGGGGGAAATAGAGAGTGGTAGTGGCTCTCGGTACATAGACCTGTATATTTCTTGCTGCAAAAAAGTCTATTGCACATTTGTTTAAGCCATCTATTGTGGCTAAAACAAATATGTAAAAAAGACATGAATGTAAGTCAGCATATTGCTTGCCCTAGTTAAAGCTATTCCACTTTTACTTTCATTGTCCGAAATTGCAAATTAAAACTTCTTCAAAAAGTTCTTTGAAGGACAAGCAATAAAGACCCACCTGTGTGGTTGGTAAAATCTTCCATTACAGCAAAAAGTCCTGTCACCACCTATTTATTACCTTAGGCTAGGTTCACAAATATTAAATTTTTCTGGCATTTTCAGGGTGGATCCAGATGTTCTGCAGTTAAGAAAACTGCATGCAGCGTTTTGTTAGTGGTTGCAAACCACAAAAAAAAACACCAGTACATTTTTGGCATAACTAACGACGTTCGTTAGCCTTCCAAAATCAGCAGCTTATTTGGAAGCCTTTTGCTAATTAGACATGAATATATCTTATTGTACAAAATATTTACAAAAGCCAAGGGATTTATTCTTTTAATCATAAGTTTTTGAGTAAAATCAAGATAAGGAGCCTAAATATCTGCTTTAAATAAAATAAAAATAACCAACAGTACTAATGCTTATCAAAAATGTCTTGCAGTTTACCACTTGATGTTCCCTGCCTTGTACTATTCATTTTGGAATTGAATGTTGATCTCAAAATGAAAAGTTACGGCAGTTGTCCAAATGTTGTGGGAGGTAAATTTTGTATTACATTGCCTGGTTAAGACAAATGCTTGTAATGTGCATTCAAAGTAATTTTACATCCACAGAAATAATTTTACTGTGGGGTGGAACATCTAATATATTTAGATTCCTTAACAAGAGTTTGCTCATGCCTCTGGTAAAACACTAAATGATATGTTTGTTTACTGTTTTGTTGATTATTTTTTTTGCTCAATTTTTATTAAATAATTTTGTATTTACAGACATACATGTACCATACATTTTGTCTGTCAATACAAAATTATTTAATAAAAATTGAGCAAAAAACTTTTAAAGAACTTTAAAGTCTCAACTGAACAAATATGGATTAAAATTACGAGAGACCCATGAAAAGTATTTTGTATTTTAAAGATTTATTAATTCAAACATGCATGTAAAACACTAAATTGCATTAGCAAAAGATCAATGTAAAAACACTGTTCACAAGTTTAGCAACAATTTCGAATTCTCTTTAAATTTGTTCAAGTGATAGAAAGGTTTAGCTGTTTGGTTTGTTACTTTTAGCAGTGTGCATCATTAAACACTTGCTCTAGAATAAACAGAAGCTCACAGACCTACGTACAGAATTAATAAAAGCATTAGTAAATCTGCAGGGGAAAAAAAGGAAGAAATGAAAATGAATTACGTTATGGCAGCTGGGTAATTGTCAGTTAAGATAGTTTTCGAGTTAACTGCTTTGGTGCCAAGAGGCCAGCAGTAAATCTATAAAAGCCCCTATTAACCTTGCGTCAAAAAAATAAAATGGTAAATTAAATGCATAAACATGGCTACATTTTAATAGCTGCGTCACATGATTTTTACACCTAGCATTAGGAAAAAATAATAAATGCACACCTTTTAGCAAAGAACAATGGAAAAATCAAATTGGATTAACTGATCAATCTAAAAAAAGGCAAATACGATATTTGTAAAATAGAATACAAGATATCAATTCTACAAAGAAGCCACTGCGAAGAGCTTGTACATATTCAAACCAATGGGAATGACAATTGCAAAACCGTAAGAAACTTTAGCTACTTGCCATAATGATACACAAACATGGTGTCAGCTATTGCACATTGTGTCAGTCCTGTAAACTTCAATATTAATATAATGGTGCAATAACTTACACCACGGCTGAAACAGGAAACCTCTGGCATTTTGGGAAAACTACAGTTGTATCATCCAGTGATGGGAAAACTATAACTGGTTCTGCAAATGCTGAGCAGAGGCTACTAAATCACACGTTACAAGACACACAACCTGCAGCCCTTCATATATCCAAGTACAGCTCCTGGTAGGTGCACATAAAAAGGGCTGCAAACTGTTCATCCTTACGTGCTATGAATCAGCCATAATGGTTTGGTCGATCCAAAGCAAAAAAGGATCAAATAAATGCCCAACCTGATAAGAAAATAACACCTAAAATCAAATACCTACCTACAGCAACTTTCTGAATGCCTTCATAACATAAAAATGGTGGGTGGCCAACTAGTTTAAAGTCTGTAGTGTGTCAAGTTTAAATACTGCTGCTGATTTTAACTAGTAAACCCCAAAACCTGTTTTTACATTTTCCTCATAATACAGTTAAGCCCTGAAGAGCATATTAGTACCCCTTAAACCAACCAGTAAAAAGATACATAATGTTCTAAACATTTCTAAAGGTCAGCTTTACAATGTGATACAGTGCCTTAAGATTAATAAAGTATTTAATATATGCAGTCAATCACCTTATATGTATTTAGACTGCTTTTTATCTAAGAGGTACATTTTTTAAGAAAAATGAAAATGAAGTACATATTTTTTTTTCATGGCTCATGTTTGTTTTACATATTATTGAGTTAATTAAAGGTTTGGCAACACTTTTTACAGCAAAATACATTTGAGAATAAGGCCTAGAGGAATTCTTCAGATCTGTATTTTCATGAAGATTGAAAAAAAAAGTTAAGATCACTAACAGGAATTATGAGAATCTGAGAAAGTTAAGATTATTAGGATTTATAGGCAATAAATGAATTATTACAAATAGGGCTGGAAATTGGCATTTTGAGTCAATGATCCCACTTGAAGTTGCAGACTCAGATGGGATAGTAGAGGGTGCACGAAAATTTACAATAGCCGACATTTTCTCTTTCGCTTCTTAATTGGGGGTGGACAGAGAACTGCCCTGATTGCCTCATCAAACACTGTCTTCAATCCTCGTTGTGTGAGTGCAGAACATTCCAAATATTTTACAGCACCTGTGAGAAGATAGTTAAAGTTACTTACTGGTGGACAATTTGGTAAATTTCAAATGGCCAAAGTGGGTTTCCCCTTATTTGACAACAAAAGAAGCTGTATCACTTGCTCCAGTCATCCAAGACATCAAATAAAACCCCACAACTGAGTAAATAAATATTACAGTTCTTTAACAAAATACAACTTGTAATATTTTCTTTGTAAACAGAGGTGACAGACAATTTAAACTACTTTAGGAAATTAATTAACTACCATATAAATGTGTTTTTAAGCCCATACCAATCTCTTTTGCCATAGCAAGTCCCTGAGGGTAAGTAATGGGTGTAAGCTTCTTCTCTTTCAGCTTCTCAATAGTGTCTTTATCATCTCTCAGATCAAGTTTGGTGCCCACAAGAATAATAGGAGTGTTGGGACAATGGTGTCGGACCTCTGGATACCACTGCAAACAAGATGCATGCAAAATTTATTACAACAATAATGGAAATATGGTAGTGAACAACACATTGTATCAAATGAGAGAAATATATTTTATGTGTTTATAAAAAGGGGCTGCTGTAACATCATTGATTTATATAGTCTGTACAAATAAACAGTTTTACAATATAAAGCTGGCCATACACCCCCTCAACACAACTCTGATTCAACATTCAATCTGAGATAAATATAGAATAGGGCTGTGTACAAAGATCAGCCCCCTCGACAATCTGCATGTGGGTAACCCTCCTGCATTTATTCACTAGTGTGCTTACAACCTTGCATGCAATAAAGGTCACATAAGAAATGTCTTCAAGAACTACATTTCAAGTCCAGTTGATCTAATTGAATACAACAGATATACCATGACCTGGATGAATGAGAACCTTCACAAGCATATGTCACATAAATAAGACTAATAGGCAGGCTTACCTTTGCACGGACATTTTCAAATGATGCCGGGCTCACCAGAGAAAAGCAAATTAAAAATACGTCCTAAAATACAAAAACAAAACATACAAATATCAATAAAAATGCCCAGTTTATTATAGTTTTCAGCTCAATTTTTGTACTTTTACTGCAAAGCAGGAAAGATATCAGATAGGAAAGTAAAAGCTAAATTTATATTCAGTGAAAAGATAACAAGCATCTAAACTAAAATGAATTTCCTGTTATTTCTTTTGTCCAGTCAGGGTATATTGAAGATTAAAATGACACTAAAGCAGTAATTATGTGCAACATGCAAAAGGGGGAAAAAAAGCTCTCCCAATTACAGCCCACACCGACAGAAGGTGGTTCACATTAATATGCCACCCACTCAGCTAGCAATTGATACACTCACCAAGACATTTGAAGCTTTAGGGCTCGGGCCTAAGGCCTAATAAAAAATATTTAGGTTCAAATGCAGATTTTAGCCCATCATGTTTCTATTAACACTGTATGAAAAAAAGATTTTTTTCATACACGGATATACAGTTAGATCATCTCTCCATACAGCTAGCACTTCTGTCTCTTAAATGCACAAAAAAATAAGACTACATAGGAAAAATGGCAAGAAGGTTTGATATCTTTTTCCAGTACTATCAAAAATTGCAAGAATTATATTCGAGTGTTCCACTAATATTTTAAGGGACTTTCAAGCTAAATTTACTCACTGAAACATTTTCTGAAACGACAATTTGAGACAAGTAAAATGGTGGTACTCGCTTATTTATCTGTGCTTGTTTTGTCATTAAATTATTAATGTTTAGTGAGTGCTCTTAATTCCCCCCACACTCCCTTACTCACTACCTTCTTGTAGTGTTTGCAACACTTATAAGTTCTGCGCAGCCTCACCATGGACACTGCTCTGCTTACACATCTCCCCCTCCCTCCTTTTTTCCCCCTGCTGATTCTCTTAAATGTTGCAAAAGGTGTGCTTGCAGGCAGGCAAAGAGGTCAGGAATGGGTCACATTATAATTTCTGCTTCTGGAGTGACAGGTCTTTCCCTGTAAATGTGTTTTCAAATGATGATTTCTCTGAATCTACAGCTTAGATTTAAAATCTGAAAAAAGTTTTGCAGCAGTGGGTAAAAATCTAAAGCAAAAGCACATGCTGTTCCCAACTAGTTTGCAATGCCTATATATTATATATGCATATATTAAAAAGAATATATAAACACATATAGATACCATATAACTCTTTGAAAAATATTAGAATAATAAAATGTATAAATCTGAATATTTGTTTTCAACCCATTAAGGTTGTGATTAGACCCCCAGAGAGGAAGAGTGAGATGAAATACAAGTATTCTTATTGACTACAATTACCAGCATTACAAGTTTCTAGGGGCAGTGCAGGATTTACACTATAAATGTATTGTTGGTTTTTATTATACGTTAAAGTTTAAATGCAAAAACTTTTTTTTTTTTTACCGTTTGTGGATAAGACAGTGGTCGTAATCTATCATAGTCCTCTTGTCCAGCTGTATCCCATAAACCCAAATTAACTGGTTTTCCATCCACCATAACATTGGCTGAATAATTGTCAAAGCTAAAAATGGGGTAAAGGAGAAGAAAACAGGGATTATGTTTAACTGGTTGCAAAATATATATTTCAGTGAGAGAGATGACATACCGTACACACTTGAATACAAGTCAATCCAAGTATAAATCAAGGTAACTATTTTTACCTGAAAAAATAGTAAAACCTGATTGAGTGAAGTAAGATTGAGTCAAGTATAACTCGGGGGTAGAAATTATGACCACTACTACCTTCTGATTCTGTATTGTTTTGAGGCTTTAGTTGCCCTTTAAATGGACGACAGAATGCCCATACAGTAGTTGTATGCAGTTGAAATTCTGCTGTCCATTTAAAGGGCAAATAAAGCCTCAAAACAATACAGAATCAGAAGGCAATCTTTTCAATAATAGATATCATCCTCCTTCTCATTCTGTATTGTTTGGAGGCATTAATTGCCCTTTAAATGGAGAGTAATTCCACACAGTACCCCCCAATTCCTTGCCACTCCAGATGTTTGGAAACTGCAACCCCCAGCATGCTTTAGTTGCTGGGAGTTGTAGTTTCCAAACATCAGCAATCCGGCTCTGCATCGACTGTTCTGGCGCCTGACTTCACTAAACGGTGCTGAGTAGTGACATCAGCCGCCAGAACAGTGGATGCAGAAGTGAGCGGCAGCCGGATTACTGGATTAACAGGTGACCCGAGTATAAGTCGAGGTTCGGGCGTGGCACACTGTGGCTTTGCTAGTTAAAACATTTTTTCTATCAGTACTTTTAATGTATTTCTAGTAAATGCTATGTTTTAATACGTTTTTCCCTCCCGCCAACACTTATTTCTTATGCTATATGATTGTACTACTTGGGGGGGATGCTTACCTTTCTACAATTTTTTTTAATGTTATGCTTCAAACATGAATAAAGTCAGCTATCTTATTTTTATATTTCCTTTTAAAACAAAAGGAGTAAAGAATGTATTACACACAGTATTAAAAGAGAAGATTGCAAAGGGGCTGAAGTTATTTATAGCTACTATGCTGATCTAGCAGCATGCCTGGCTATTATTGCATTGATGAAAAAAAGTCGATGTTTGGTAATTCCACATTTCTCAGATAATGCAGCAGTTTAAAGTATCTGTTCAGTCTGCAGGATGTAGCATACTGTGGCAGCTTTACATACCAAAGTTGTTATAGCAAAAATAAGAACTGTAAATTGCAAGAACAGACATGATGTGCCATTGCAAGTAAGGAATATTTTTAAAGGGCATGTCCACCCCAAAACTAAAATTTAACCCCATACTGCTGGCCCCACTCTGTAGTTTAAAGGGTATGTCCACCCTTGAAATAAATTTTTGTTATATCAATCCCCGTCCCCCCAGCCCCACCACTATATTTATTTTATTAGAAAGTGCCCCAAACTTTACTTACCTCCCCTCTTTCCTCCGCCGCGTTGCCGGCCCTCTGCTTGCGAGAAAATGCAAGCAGAGGGGCGGGACCGGCAGTCGCGTCTGTGATTGGCTGAGCGGCAGCCAATCACGGATGCGGCTTCCGGTCATTCAGTGTGGCGGAGGAAAGAGGGGAGGTAAGTAATGTTTGGGGCACTTTCTAATAAAATAAACATAGCGGTTGGGGCTGGGGGGACAGGGGGATTATTATAGCAAAAGGGATTTACACTAGGGGGAGGGAATCCTAATCGGGAAGGAGAGGTAGGGGGGCTGCAGTACACATGCCAAACTTCTCCCGGAGGCCAGGTAGGAGGCAGAGTCCTATATGGACTCTGCTATCCTCCTGGTGGGCAGTTTTTGGGACTATGGGGGGGGGGGGGGGGGGGGGGGACTCAGGAGAACCAGATGGAGCTGGGATGTGAGGTAAGGATTAAACTACACTACACAATGGGGCCAGTAGTGGGGGGGATTATAGTTTTGGGGTTTTGGGGGTGGACATGCCCTTTAATAAAATCCTTACCTTTCTGCTCCAAATGGTTCTCCTGCTATGCCCCTCCAAAGTCCAGGAAACTGCAGTGTAAGATCTGTCCTGCGTCTGCCTCAACCTCGACAAGGTTTGAGGCATGCGCAGGATAGCCCTCCCCCCCTCCCTCTCCCACCCGCTTTGGTCTCCCTCCCCCTAGCGTAAATCCGTTTCTTATATAATATAGTTCATGTTCCCCCAGCCCCAACCGCAATAATTATATCATCAGAAAGTCCCCCGATCATTACTTACCTCTCTCCTTCGCCATTGTGAGCAGCTGGCAGCCGCGTCCGTGATTGGCTGCCTCTCAGCCAATCACAGACGCGGCTGCCGGTCCTGCCCCCTGCTTGCAGTTCCGTGCAAGCAGAGGGCCGGGCAGTACGGCAAAGGAGAGAGGTAAGGTAAGTAAAGATCGGAGGACTTTCTGATGATATAATTATAGCGGTTGGGGCTGGGGGAACATGAACTATATTATATAAAAACTTTTTATAAAGGGTGGACATGCCCTTTAAACATAATGCAAACCAATAATAAAAATGTATTTAATAGGACAACATACAGCCCACCAGATTTTCGAAAATAGTATATTTTTTAATTGTGTTTAACCTCCTGCAACCGACAACATTGAAAGACAACAATGCCCTCTAGGCCCACTTCAATCCATTAACCCTTTCAGTGCTAACCCACGTAGAATTTACGTCGCTGCTTGTCTGTCCGTTTTTCAGAAGTGTCGTAAATTCTATGTGCATTTCTAAAAAAAAAAAAAAAAAAAAACTGTTGACCCCCCCCCCCCCCCATGCAACTAGAGGGCACTATTCAAGTGCCCTTCCTTTCCCCTCGATCCCCCATTATTTTGGTCTGAAACGGATGAGGGGATCGGGACAAATACACTTCTAAAATGACAGACAGTACAGGGATTCCTTACTTTGTGCTGGTGGTAAGGAGAGCCGCAGCAGAAAGGGAAACCCAGTGAAGTCAATTGATGTCTGTGGCTTACCTAAGGTCTTCACCCACTTATTCCCTGGTGGTCTAGTGCAGCATTGAACTGTGATCGGGTTCCGATCAAAGTTTACTACTTAGTTATAGCAAGCAGGCACTGTTTGTTGTGCACTTCTGATCACCAAATTATTGATCTTTGCCAACGAATGAAAAAATCACTTCCTGGAAATTTTCTTCTAGGAAGTGATTTTTCTGATCAGATTTGAACATGGAAAACAGGCATTTACGTCCCTATTCCAAAACATTCTCAAAGATGATCTCATGATCATCGTTAAATATTTTTACCATTCTCAAAGTGAAATACACACATAAAATAAATTAAAGTGATACACACATTTCTCCCCTTTTACCATAACACTACAATCAGCGACAAAATCTGCATTCTCAGGGATGCATCAAGTTCCCAGGGGAATGGTAAAAGTTAAGTCTGATTAGTAGTACACCGATTTCAAGGGAAAATAAGCCTCAATTACAGATGCCAGGAACTCTGTTCATTGACTCTTTTTTTGAGTTTGTTTGCTGGTTATGTCTCGCTGTGCACCCATGTGTATAGCATACCATTTGATTCCGGACCATTGTAAGATTTTTATTTAGTGGGTTTTTAACTTGTTATGTGGGTTTGTGCAGGATTTTCTAACTTTGAATCAGGGTTTTTGTTAATTTCTTCAGAAAACCTATTAAAAGCATGATGTTCTGTTAAGGAGTGCATCATGGCACCCTTACGTAGCTTAGGGTGTGTAGATTCCAAAAATATATACTTTGTGGGAGGTATTTTAAAGTTTCAGGCGCTCTTTCCTTTGAAAAAGAATAGACTGTTCAAATTACAGAGCACTTTGATTTTTTTCTTGAAATTGCACTTGTGCATGTGTCCCATTTGAGCTGGTTCGTGGCCACATCTGTGTGCACCCATGCATATGGCAAAACATTTGATTCAGGACACATGAGAGACTGACATTTAGTGGGGGTTTTTTCTCATCAAGTGAGTTTAGGTAGGATTTCAACCTCTGAATCATTTTATTTTTACACAAAAATACACACACACAAAAAAAAAGATCAATGGATTACAGCAGTCTGTGTCCAGAATTCTTCATGTATGTATGAATGGCATGGTTACGTAGCTAAATGTGTATATTAGGTGGCAGTTTAGCAAGAAAAACTACAGAATGCTCAAATTTGGAGTTGGCTAAATATTTTTGCTGTTCTTGAGTTCATTTTGTGGCTAGTTGCTTCCATGTCTCTGTGTAACCATGCATGTGGAATACCATTTAATTTTGGCATGACAACTTTAAAACTTGTTTTTCCTTAATTTATTTAGAAAATGCTAAAAGTGCGAAATTCTATGAAAATCTGCATCCATGCCATTGCAAGTATGAATGACAAAATGGCACAGTTGTGTAGCTAATGGTGTGTAGATTCTGAGAATATATAGTCATGAGGGGGTATTTCTAAGTTAGGGGAGTGTTAAGTGTGAAAAATCTGGAAAGTTGCTGTAATTGGGCCACTGTGCATTGGCACACTTTGTGACTAGTCGCTTCCATGTCTGCTTGAGCAATCATGCATATGGCCCACCGTTTGATTCGGGACCTTTAGGAGATTGATATTTGGCAACTTTTTTTTTACATTACATTGGAATGTTTATATCTGAACTAAGAACAGCACCCACACCATTGATGGTATGCATGAAAGAATGGCACCGTTGAATAGGTGTGTAGATTTCAACAACATATAGTAGTTTTGGGGGAGGGGGGGGTATTTCTAAGTTTAGTGTGAAAAATCTGAAAGGTTGGTGTTATTGGGCCACTGTGCATTGGCTAACTTTGTGTCTAGTCGATTTCACCTCCGCATGTGTAACCATGCATTTGGCATACCGTTTGATTCAGGACATTTGGGAGGTTGATATTTGTTAACTTTTTTCACGTTATATGGGGTTTTGGCATGATTTCTACCTTTGAAATTGTTTTTAGTTAATTTTGTTTCAGAAAATCTGCTAAAAGTGCGAAATTTTACAAAAAATTGCGTCCACACCATTGATGGTATGAATGAAAGAAAGAACTACAGTGTTACGTAGCCGAAGGTGTGTAGATTCCAGCAGGGGAATTACCGAGGAGTGCTGCAGCCGCGCATCGCACCTTTCTCCCCATAACGGCGCACTAACTGATTTATGATCAGTTAGCACAACGCTAAGTCTCGCTTTGTGGCGGCTGCGCGAGTCCCTAAAGATGCACTCGCGCAGCCTGCGCAAAGTGATTTACCAGAGGCTGCGCGGGTCTTAGCGCTAGCTGACGTTAAATACTTACGCGCGGGTGAATCTCCCTGCAGGAATATATAGTTTGTGGGGGTATTTCTGAGTTACAGGACTGTTCAAATAAAGGGCTGGCTAGTCTTCCTCCTGGCTTAAGCACTATCTTTGTTAAACTATTAGTCCAAGACTAACCTGCCAAATGAACTGTTAGTGCTGCAGCTCCTCAAGTAAATGATATTGTGAGGTAGGAATAATCAATCAATCCACCTCCCTACCCCAGGTACTTTCCTTTTTTAAAAAGTAAAATTTTAGAGTAAAGTTATCCTTTAGTTTGGTAGATATTCTGTTATCCATCAGAAGTGGTTATACATTTCAATTTGGAGTAATATTCTTGAAAGTACCGTTTTAGCTTTTGGTGGAGGGGGGTGGGGCGGTACAGAAAGTGGGTTACCTACATATATCTGGTATCGTTGTACTCAGAAGTATCACAGATTTTAGAAACAGTAAGCTTTTTGTGCATAAACTTAAGATATCCGATGCCATTGATTAAATATAAGTTTGTTAAGTTTTTCAAACAAATACTTACACAGTTGGGATATATTCCCCAGGAAATGCATTGGTAGTGTAACTGATAAGCAAACATGTTTTACCCACAGCCCTATAAAAAATAAAAAAAGGTGGGAAAGATTAGTTACAAAAATACAGTAATATATAATTTAATTTGTTATCTCAACTTACACAAATATACATTTTTTTTCAAAGAAATGAATAGCAAGACTTCAAAAAAAGTGATCATATGTGTTAAAGTGACAGTGCAGTGGAAATAATCAATATTTGTTAAATTGTTAGTTTGTGGAATGCATACTTAGTTATTCTACATATTCTCTCCCATTTTCAAAAATCAGTTGATTCCATACCCTTTGCTGTTCCCTGCTGTTGACATTTGTGAGCTGACATTTCAGGTTCTAACGGTCCTTCTTCCCAGGATACACCACATCCTTGGAATCTTCCTAACAGTAATTTCTAATGATTGGCTGTTGGATGGGTCAAAGATGCTCAGATCTCTACTGAGCAACTGAATCAACCCAAGCACTGGGTCAAGGGCTAGACCATAATGGTCTCTACTAGGGGTCCTGCAAACAGGAAGTCAGTATTTCGGTTGCATTTATTTATACACAGACAAAATGCTGAATGGGCAGATTAAAGTCATTGGGATGAAAAAATACTGCTCTTTTTGAACTGATACTGAAAAGTATATGTATTTGCACTGAACTTCCCCTTAAAAGAAAGCAAAACAAACCACAATGATTATGGTGGAACCCAGTTCCCACAAATTATGTTATATTTGTGGATTGCAAAACACAAATTGACCACAAAATGCAGCAGTGGGGCATAGCCCTAAAGCATTACAGGATATGTTCAGCTTTACATTAGAAACTGAAATGCAATACAATGATTTACGCGGATAACTACACTCAGAAACCTAACTGAAAGCAAAATGTACTTAAAAGTATATTTGCAGGGGGGCTGTTAGCAGCACCAGTTATGTAATAGACATGGTACAATTACTGGACATGGAGGTTTTTTTTTTTCCCCAGAAGCACATATATTTGCCAGGGAGGTACAAGACAGCTCTCCTACCAGCTATTCTGCTGTCAAATAGATGCTTGCGCTGCACTTAGAGCCCCACCCCACCCCTGCCTTTGCTTTTGACTCTCCTCTCATTTCTATCCGTTTCACTAATTTGCACGCAATTAAGAGGGGCAGGTAGGGGGACAAGCGGTGTTATAGTCAGCCACAGGACAGAAAAGTAGTAGGAGTGCAGTCTTTTAACTATAGTTTTAGAGAAATAAATAGAAAAGTGTGGGGAATCTTGTTTGGGCATTAAAGATGCCTTTTAAACGTGTGTAATTTATTGTGTATAAAAATTTTACTAAAAAACTTGTATAAAGCAATGCATTTATAAATACACACAATCTTAACAACCAACAAACATGCCTCAAAATGTATGCAGATCACAGTCATAATAAAACCCTTTGTTTATTTTACTAAACGTATGTAGGCACCTTGTTTGGTTGTCGATAAAAGTATTAATTTTATATTTGTGCAGTAAATAAAAAAAACAAATTGCAACAAAACCTAAGTTTTAAAAGTTTACGAAGATTACTTGTGTGATACTAGCTCATTCCTACATCACACACAAATCTTCACACACTAAATTTTGCTTCCAACCTTGGCAAATTGCCCAAATTGTGTCCAACAAATCTAAACACCCTAACACAACTACTACATTATGATCTAATGTTTACACAACAAAACCAATAGTTACCATAAGTAACTAGTTACAACGCTGAACTTTTTACTAACCAATCTAATGCTTAATCTGGACAGACTGGCAAAAGGCAAATTTGTAGATTAATAAAACTGTAGCATGTGTGGTATATATAAACAAAAATATACAATTTTCATTTATTATTTATTAAAAAAACATCATTAGAGATAGTATCTTAGTATACTTAGCACTATACTTTGTATAATTTATATTGGTGGTTTACCAATGTTAAAGGAAACAGCAGTTCCAAAAGCAAATACAACATGGCAATCATTTCATTATGTACACCTCAACAATCATATGTAACGGTTCTTACACGCGTGCGATTGCGGGTGCCGATGTGTACGAATGGCCGTTTTGGGCAATAATCCGCCCATGTATATGCACTTTATCGACCAAAACGGCTGCTCATTCGGAGATTTGCCCAGCAAATCGGGCAAGGATCCCTGAATGAACGGACATTTCGGCCGATAAAGTTCCCATACACGGCCAATTATCGGCCGAAACGGCCATTCGTACACATCATGCCTCGCGGGTCAGCACCCACGATCGCATGTGTGTATGAACCTTAAGGCTAATTCCATGTGAGCTATATTGTAGTGTTATCTAAGTGGAAAAATAAAGCTAGCCATACCCAGAGGTCCAGAAGTAGCCAGTTTTCTTCAGACAAAAAAAAAAAAAGTACCTGGAAACATTCAGACTGTTATGCAGTCAGATCTTGAAACTTTCAGGGACATTTTGTGCCCCATAAACCAAAACACAGGAAAACAATAGCAGCCCTGATAAAACTGCTTCACTTTGAAACAAATTATTAGGAATGAAAGGATACTGTCCCAAAAGTCCCACCAGATCCACAAATGTTTGAAGCCTGCAGTTCCACCTTAAAACCAAACTTAGTTCGAAACTCGGACTCATTACTAAAGACAATGTCTCCAATGATATCACCACCTAAAAATTAACAATTAAAGGGCAAGTAAAGACAACAGAGCAAGTTCTCGATTCTGTCATCCCAGAACAGTCTCAAAGAAGACAAACTACCTTGGAGACAAAAGGAGGGAATTGTCACTTTATCAAATAAGGAGCAATGGTTGAGAAACTTGTCAGAAATGGAAGCCCTGGCTAAGGGCTTGAACTTTGCCATCACTCCTAAAGCCATACATGTGGTGGATATTATGCCGCCACAGAAGCCTCAATCCACAATAATAATTGTAGAGTGAGTGAGGCAGAAAAACTTCCCCTTAAGGTATCTGCAAAGGGTATCCCTGGGGCCCTTCCACTCCAATTCTGTACCTCTGAAATATGGAGTACCCCAGGATGCAATACTAGCCCCTCTGCAGTTCACCATATACATGTTGCCACTGGGAAAAATGGAAAAAATGGCCTGACGTATCATTGCTAAGCCGAAGACACCCAGCTGTATTTATCATTCAAACCTGGCATCACTGACCCTAACCCACAAATAAACGAATGCTTAGCTGGACTTCAGAAATGGATGAATGATAACTGGCTAAAACTAAATGCTGGCAAAACTGAAGTTCTAGTTATTGGGGGTCAGCTTTCGACAGCTAAGCTGCTCCAGTTTCAGCCAGTACCATTAAGAATAGGAAGCTCAGACCTGAACAACTCCGACTTTGTGCGCATCCTGGGTGTATGATGGGGAATGAAGCTTCAGGAACCAATTATCAGCTTTTGTGAAAAAATCCTTATTTCACCTAAGGAACATTGCAAAAATAAAGCACCTCATTCCTCCAGCAGATCTTCCAACCCTGGTCCATGCATTCATCACATCACAGTTGGACTACTGCAATGTTCTCTATACAGGCCTTCCATAAAAAGACCTGCACCGCTTTCGACTAGTACAGAATGCAGCTGTGAGGCTATTAACAAGCCAACCCCACTATTGCCACAAAACACCAACCCTTCGCTCACTCCACTGGCTACCGATAAAATGGAGAATTATGTTTAAGATCGGCTTATTGACATTCAAATCCTTGCACAATCTGGGCCCTGGATACCTGAAGGACTTGCTGCATCTGACCTGCAATTATCTCTGTAATACAGACTGTATTGATCAGAGACATCTATGTGCTTTGAGTCCTTTAGGAGAAAAGCGCTTTACAAATGTTATTGTATTGTAAACTATAAAACGGGCATCACGCTAACCAGTACATAAAACTTTTCTTTTATTAATATAATTAAAAAAGCATAATGCCTGACTGTGTGTGGCCATTCAGTCGGAAGACATTAGTAGATCCAAACAGAATAACCTTGCACTGCCAATCTACTATAGGTTTCAACTTGAACACTACAGAAGACAGATTCTGAATGATGGGGGGGGGGGGGGGGGGTTCCGATGTAAAATTTTCTGCCTTGCACGATCATTTTCAATAGACAGATCGATATCGACGATTGGTCTATCAAAGACACAACAAAATATCTTAGAAATTCTATCAATTTGGGGATCAATTCCGTATATAGGGGCCTTTACTCCAAATCCTCACATAAACTTTAACTCACTGACAAAAATGTACACAGAAACGCACAAATTATGTGAGATGTGCCTTCACAGCAGCAAGAAGTGAAATAGCTGAGAAACATTGGAATGGTCCTGGTCGCCCCAGGGCTATATTGGTCAATAAAAAATGGTTCATTTATAAAAAAAAAAGGGGATATTACAGCATGATCTTTTGAAATTGTGTGTGGTCTGGGACTGTTCATAGTGACTGTGGGAGTTTAATGGTCCAGCACAAAATGTCAGGGAAAGCTTGATCTATTAAACCTTATCAGATCATGGCAGACTTTGCAAGGAAAGTTTAATTGAGGCTTACCTGTGTTCTTAAAGAACAACTGTATTGTTCAAGCTCCCCCCTCTCCCATGAAGTCTATCCAACGGTAAAAGGAGCTTTTTGCAAAGCCTTAGGCCCTGAGCCAAAAGGTGGGTGAAGCAACATACCCATATTTAATACACTTGAATGTATATATTGTATTCAAATTTGATTATTAGCAATGTAGTGTTAAGTTGCATTATATTGACTGCATTGAAAACATAAAAATGTAAGCGAACAACATTTTGAGACTGACTGTATATTAGCGTGCCAAATATAAACACACGGAATAACCTACCTCCTACACCTGGCCGGTAGATTCTGAATGCTGTGCATATATGGTGTACAATAACATACCCCCCAAGTGGCCTCATGCTTTTCTATGGTCCTTGGTGACTTCTAATATTCTTATAATTTATAGTAGGGAGTATATTATTCACCATAAAATAAATGGATTTAAACTGGATTTATAGAGGGATTTCCCATGTAGGGGTTTTGTGGCTTACTGGATGACAAATTAATCTACAAATTGAATCTGCCATAAAAATAGGTTGAAAAGTGTACTATACATATAGTAAAGAGTAAAACAGTAGAAAATATTCGGCCACGTGATCTTAAATGAAAAAGTAAAATTTATATAGATCGTGAGAATTTACATTTTTACGCTTCCAGTTTCATAGACATCAATACAAAAGCAAAATCCTTCAGTTGCCAGAATTAAATCTCTAGGCACATTGGCTTCCGGTGCAGTATTAAATATGGTAATTATGCCCAGAATTTGTAAATTTTAACTACTTTAAACTTGTTAACTACAGACATAGACAAAGCACTATCATACTAGAGACAGGAAACATTTTCAGCAAAACTTCTAAATGCTTCACTTACATAAACACGTGTTGACTGACCCCAAGGAAAAAAATGCTGTGATAATTCCCCTAAAGTTTTGTCTTTACAGTTATTTATTATAGGGTAATTTCCTTCTCAGACACTATTGTCCTCTGCTTCCTCGTGTCAGAAACTAAGCATACACTATCTAGAAAGGTCACAATAAACAAATGTTCATTATCTTTAGGATTGGAACTGGTACACACACATATATATATATATATATATAATATTAGTATATTATATATACACACACACCACCACATATAATACATATTGGACATATTCTGTACTGACTGTTCACCTGGCCTGATATTTTGGCTTGAATGATTGGGTATACCTGGAAATCATAGCAAATTTTTGATTTCATAGGCCGCACGATTGTTCAAAATATTGGCACTACCACTTTTTATTTCAACTGTTTCATAGGCCGCACGATTGTTCAAAATATTGGCACTACCACTTTTTATTTCAACTGTCAGGCTACTGATTAGTTAATTTATAGGAATAGTTCACTCAAAAAGTGAACTATTCCTCTAATGTTTTGATTGAAGACCGAGAGGTTAAGGAGCTATGCCTTACCTCCCGTTCTTCAATCAATTGACCAGGAGCGACAGATAAAGATAGAAGATATTTACTTTACATGAGATCTTCCGCTGCAACAGCGAAAAATCCAGACTGCTTCCTCTTCAGAGTAACTATAGAACGCATTGTTGTGCATACATGCTATAGTTACTCTGAACAGGAAGTAGTTGGGACCTGTCACTACTGCGGCAGAGGATCTCGCAAAAGGTAAATATCTTCATCTGTTGCTGCTGGTCAATTGATTGAAGAACTTCAATCAATACATTAAAGGAAAAGTAAACTTTTCTGGTTAACTATTACTTTAACATTAAGGCCTTTTATCCACCAGCAAACATGTTAGATATTTCTGCCTACAGAGCTACCATTTGATAAATTGATTGGAAAATGATTGATAAGCGTCTTCACTGATATTTCAGCACAAAATCTTGCAGCAGGATCAATCACACAGCATTTCAGATCACTTGGACTACCGGTAACTGATTTTGCCTAAAAATTGTTGGGGAGCGAATTGAAAAAAAGATCAAAAAACTCGATATAGGACTCACTTTAGTTGGAAATTATGGGGGTGGGCAGGCAGTTACCGTAATGTTCATTGTGGGGTGTCTAAATACAAGGTTGTTAATGACTTCGTGTCATAAAAATTGAGAAAAATGGAAACCTTCAAAATATAGCAGTTGAAAAGATGCTCCAGACATACCGGTAACTTATATCTGTTGTATTCAATTAGATCAACTTGACTTGAAGTTTGTTCTTGAAGATGTTTCGCTAGTCATCCGACTGGCTTTCTAAATTCAGAATGACTTCAGATGTCTTCAAAAACTAAACTTCAAGTCCAGTTGATCTAATTGAATACAACAGATATACCATGACCTGGATGAATGAGAACCTTCACAAGCATACCGGTAACTTATTTGGCACAAAACACATATGGTACAGACCGGCTTAGTCTCCTTAAGCTGGAAACACATCATGAGATTCTTCGTACCAACCGACTGTTTGGCACTAGCAAACGGATGGTCAGTCATCACAAAACACTGTCCCTTATGGCCCGCATACTCGGTCATGGCGAACTGCCGTCTGCAACCAAGCATACAGTCCATAGGGAATAGCCCGTGGTTTTCCAGCTTGACCATTCCATTAAGTCGGATTCAGCCTAGCACAAAACCATTTAATTTTTTCACGCCAACTGACCAATTCACTAAAATATTGCATGGTGTATACAGAATAACTGTTTTTATTGTGGAGTCCATTTTTAGAATAATGTTTTAAAGCACATCCATTTTTAGAATAATGTTTTAAAGCACACACAAATTATACAGAATTACATAGGACACCAAACTATCCACTGACCCCAAGTTAAGAATCGTGGATGTAGAACATTTCTCAAGGGTGGGTGCAAAATAACCAAATGTAATGCATTCTTCAGGGAAATTTTGCTCTTTCGGGTCTTACCAAGACTAAAACATGCTTTTCTGCCTCGTAAATCAAAAATTGGTTACTACAAGAATACCACTCCTTTCTATGCAATTTTGATAAAAATAATTTATAGTAAGCCCTATAGTTACCTACCTCACATCCACCCATATACTATCTTATAAGACAACAATTTATTTCTCCCTAACAGAAGCAGACATGGCATAGCTATGCTAGTGGCTATTTCACACCGTTTTATCTCAGATAAGAAAAGACTTGTGCTGACTATACTCTCTCAACAAATATATTTGTCATGAAAGTCAAATAGTTTGTAAATTTGAGCAGCGCACAAGCAATCATCAAAATAATTATTCGTTGATTGCAAAATTATTAGTGCAGGTGGTTGTCAGAACATTACAGGAATGTCAGTGGGTATGTTTAGTATTCAAAAGACAAGTGATCCATTGTTAGAATCAGCCACTAAGTACAAACGTTAAAGGATGAACTTTATTTAACTGGAATCCACAACAAAACATGGCACTGGTTTACAATGATCATTTAATCAGGCATAGAATACAGGTTTCAGAAGTGTTAGCAAAACAACTGGAGGACTATAAACTGGCCAACATGAGATTAACCCAACAGAAAATATTATGCCAAGAATTGGATTTGCAAACTTAGTAACGTTTCTAAATAATCCAATGTCAACTTTGTTCCCATGCAATTTCTGTAAATAAAAATACCAGTTATTTAATTCCAATGGCAGAGTTGTGCATTTTTGACATTAGCACACACTGTATCCAAACTTACAAGTGTGTAATATTGTGTATATATTACTGTGAAATCAGTTTTAATGTTCACGTCACCACAAAATCAGTGGTAAAAACTGGTGGTACAGCCAGTAATAGGTGTGACATGTGTGGTGACCAATGGGGGTGTAGCCAGTATTAAAGGATAATTATGGTCCAAAAACATTTTATCCTGACATTGAGCCCAAAAGGCGACCAGTTGTGATCCTATCTCTAACCAGGGTTATACCCATGTCATATATAGTACCAGGACACTGAGCAGGATGTCCCACTGGGGAAGTACCAGAGTTCCAGAGACTATACATCTTTGTTAGGGATGTATTACAGCAGGGATAGGCAACCTGTAGATCTCCAGATGTTTGAAAACTACAACTCCCAGGATTCCTCTATAAGGATTCTGGAGTTAGGGAATGCTGGGAGTTGTACTGGTTGCCTACCACTGTATTACAGCAAGGCAAGGAAAACACATTCCAGTGAACAGACCCAGGAACAGTGTCACTGCCTAGAACAGACAAATTCCATCAAATCAAGGCCAGAGAAACGTCCACACTGAGATCCAGGGGGAACCATATTCGGCCCTTGCAGGACACAGTCCATAGGATCCAGTACAGCGGGCATGGGATCGTGCGAAGCGAATTAAGTGCGTCACTTACCCATCTCCCACGACCACGCATTTAATGGCCTGCATGGCGGTACTAGCGACCGATGTCCCGGCAGACCCGGGCGGGAAAGCGGATAGAAGGAGGGGAGGGCTCCCGAGTTCACCTACAACCGCACGGAAAGCACCGGAGCGTGGTATCCCCTTGTGCGCGTACCCGCCGTGTCCGCTCTGCCTTGTCTGTCTATTGGGAGAGCAGCAGCGACCAGCGCCCGAAAAAAAAATCAACTACTCAGCCAGATAACAGGAAGCTGTCTTGCCTGCGTCACTTCCGGCCTCGCCTCGAAAGCCCGCGGGAGCGTGCAGGGTGCGCCCTGCTGTCGGGAGTGCGCGTAGGGAGTGACGTAATCATGTGGCAAACATGATGTAGACAGTTTGAATGTTGGTAGACAATGAAGTTTACATGAGTCGCAAAGCTTTGCCTTGTAGCGTTAAGGAGAAATTTGACCCCACAAACTATCTTCCTTCTATTTGTGTACTCAGGGTAAGGACCTAAACCAGTGACGTCAAACATTGCCACTCCAGAGATGTTTAGAACTACAAGTCCCAGCATGCTGATTGTTTTGCTAACTACAACTCCCAGCATGCATGGTTTCAGAATGTTAGTAAGGCATGCTGGGGGTTGTTTCTAAATATCTGGTGTGCCAAGGTCACAGACCTAAATCATTGGGCACTGCAAGTTTTATCTTGCCTCATAGACGTCATGGTCAACCCCATAATTACCAGTCTTGTTCGCAGCCCCCAATCTAAAGGTTTTAAATTGTGGAAGGTTGAAAGGTAACCCCACATACCTTGCTCTTGCTATGGAGATCTAAGGTAAACCTGGGGGTTTCGATCCTCGTCTTGGGTACATTAAATAGGAGCGGGTGGGTTGGAGGGAAAAAATCCTCTTTAATCCTACACAAAAAATTAAATGTTTACTGATGTTCTGCATACTTGAACAGATATGCAATGTGTATAGTCCATAATCGTCCAACATATGACAATTGCGTGTGTATGGCCGATTTTAGTTTTGTTTGGTCTGAAGAAGGAACCACACAGGTTCCGAAACGTCACTAGTAAAATAAGTTACTTCTCACTATCAAGACTGGTGTGCCTGGCATGTTTTTTCCTTTGTATGGCCGATTGGTCGGGGACTATGTTGATCCCCAGCCGGAAAGCCATACACATGTAGTTGTGGGCATGTGTGTATATAGCTATAGATAACTTTGGTCTAGATTAATAACAAAGGCAAAGAGCACTTATAGTATTGTTTTTAACAAGATATATCCAGGCAATGGATGCCTTTAAATTTAAAGCATGGGTACACACATGCTGATTTTTTTTTACATCAAATTCCTGCAATAATTTATCAGATTGGAAAGAAAGTCACTAGCCAACACAACATTCTATAATAATTTCCCCCCCATTATCTTAAAGGACTGTGTTAAATCATTTTTCAACTAATCACACAGAAATATGGATTACTTGCCAGCAACCTTAAATCTTTTTTTTCCCTTTTCTGACTTTACTTTCTCTACTTTTTAGCTCTTCAAGTTTCACTTGTGCAAGGGGGGCAGGACACATCCAGGCAGTAAGAACTGTCAATCACCCATTCCCTTTGCATATCCCAGCCCTTCCCCCTTAATCACACTATATGTAAAAACTTTATTAATTCTAGAAAAGCAAAGCCTATTCTTCTGTCATTGTATGGCTAATTCTTTTAGAATTTTTATTATCATGAAAAGGAATACACATTATCTCTTGCTCTGTGCTTTCACACTCTCACTGCATTTGAAACCCATTGCATTGCTTCAGTTAGCTGCTACCCGTGTTTTAACTGTTTATGCCTCAAAATCCCAATATAGCACTGCTCAAAAAAAAATAAATTCCAATGTTCTTACACCCACAAAACCTGAAAAACTCCAGCTGAAAGAAAATCTCCTATTTCAATTCAAGCAGAGATAACATCAGCCAGTGCCCTTCACTGCAAATCACAAAATCACAGGGTGAATGCTATTGGCTGTAATTAATTGCTTTGAGACACATCTCATATCCATTGCACATGCTCCCTCACTCTAGCTGTGTCTCAGATTCTGTGAGGGGCTGTGCACAGAGAGAAGGGGAATGCATACTGACTAGGAGTAAGCTAAACAGGGCATGAGAAGATATGTTGAATAGGAAGCAATGGCAGCTATAAAAATACAGAACAGGGTAAAGTCAAGTCATTTTTTCACTTAATGTCTCTTAAATTTTTTGTACAAATACATAATCAAGTACATAATCTAATTTTTCTCCCCATGTACAATCTTACCGCAGTAGAAAAAGCCATTCCGATGACTAGAGAAAAGTCCAGTTGATCTTGATCAGGTCTAAATACCACATATACCATGACCTGGATGAATGAGAACTTTTACAAGCAATCTTGCAAAAAAAACCTGGGTGAGCCCATCCAACAATATTTTTGGATTGATTGGAATCGGTTCAGTCAAAACAGTTAGGGCTAGGCCACACTAACACGTTTTTAGCCCGATTGTGCATGTGATTTTGACAAGTGATAATGACAAAGTAGAAAATATTACCCCAAAAGTCTCCATAAACAGCACACACATGGACAAATAACCAGTAATAGAAACATGTAGTCAAAAACTTAATTGGATCAGTTCTAAAAAAAATGGGTGTATTGCATGTGTTCCAATAACACAGATGTGTACAGGACCACAGCGCACATGGCATATCACACACGGCATGCGTTGCTGTACGTGATATTGGGACCTAACCCTAGTAACCCAAACAAGTGCACTTAGCCTAAGGAGTACTTCCACAATCCTTCTATTGTATGTATTTATTAGGAAGCATGGTCAAGCTTCCATGTGGTAATAGCACCCCCAACACGCCCCTTTTATGGGAGGTCCTATGCCTTTAATATAAAGCACTGGATGGCCTCTTCCCTCATTTTAAAAAGCCAAAGGGCTGGGGGGAAGTGAGAAAGACTGCTATATGGATCCAGTGCACAACTATGAGAAAGGCAAAAGTTTGCTGATGTTAAAGTAAAAAAGGTTAGAAGTTAGGACCTTCCAGACTGGGGTTACCTTGACGTGGTTGGAAAGCTTTTCATTCATGTGATGTGATCACACTAATGTATACTAAAACCCCTTTGTTTATAATGTATGCCAGTGTGCAGATAATATGATATTGTATGGGGTCTAGGAATATGCATTGATTATCTTTTTTATGTATATATATATATATATAGTCGGATGATGGTGAAGAAGCACTCCTTGGGTTTATTGAAGAAATTCGTTTTATTAGTGGCTATCTACGCGTTTCGGTCCTACCCCGGACCGTTCTCAAGACAATCTGCCCTTACAAACAGTGTGTACACAAATACAATTCAAATAACCCGCCTCCGTGTGACGTGCCGCTCCCTCCCTCTTCCCTCCTCCCTCCGTGTCGTCATCCCCTCTAGGAGACAGGGGGGCGGGATGCAAAGTACGATGTGATGACAAGTCCTATGTAAACTTCCAGCAGTGGGTCAAGTAACAGCTGGTAGTGCATCCACTTGGAGGTAAATGGAGGGTCCAGAGGGATATCCAAAGTGCCAGTGCTATTGAATAAATAACAAGATACATCTAAAAAAATAAAATACTACAATAAAATTCTACAATAAAATTAGTGACCAGTATATATGCTATGTAAAATGTATTAAAGGGCAACTATAGTGAAAAAAAAACTTTGTCTGTATACAATGTATAGATCACTTAGTATAAGCTGCCTTACTTTCATGTTTCTGTGTGGCTTCATGTCTTCACACTGGCAGAAGTTTGTACCAAGCTGTGTAGTCCCCCTCCCCTCTCTGTCTACTCCCCCTCAAGCAGTGACGGGCTGTATACAGAGTCCGAGCATTGTCAGTTGAAAGGACTTTAAATGAAGTGCTGACATCCTGTTGACCCCTCCCTTCCAGAGCTAGACTGCAAGCAATGAAAGTGTGGAATAAAGTAGCAATATGCTGAAGGGAGGGGCAGAGGGGGAGAGAGGAGGACAAGTGGTGCTGAGATTCTTTACAAGTAAGTTACTGAACTCTGCCTGTTCTCTAACTTTGCTAATTGTTATTTACTTTTTACCTAAAGTTCATATCTCTCCCCCTGCTTAGCTGAGATCATAATCACTGAAGAGAGAGTCAGTGTAACAGCAGCTTGTAGTGAGACCTTCACAAACACAGTGACACTGCTTGTTGTCCTGTTACATTTCAGTTGCTTTAGTCTATATATTTCATAGATTGCACTGTGTGTCTTGTTTGGTATATAGTCTGTATTACTGTATTATATATACTGTATTAGTGTTCCATTTGAGTCACTGGTTTTGTATGTATATAAGATTTTTTTTTAGGGGGAGGGGCTGTTTTATAGTGTGTTATGCTCATATTGCTGGGTTAATGGTTTATTGATTGTGTTTAGCACTACAGCATTTGACTATATGTTGCACATGGTACATATAGTGTGGGTGAGAGAGTGTGTGACAGTACTGCAGGGGAGCTTTGGATTGTGTGGGTGTGTGCCTTTGAGTGACAGATGAGGTGTAGCAGCTCCTACAAATCACAGCATATTCAAAGGCTTATATCTCGGGGACTATGTAGAATTTAAAGAAACTAAAGGTACCCTGGTGGATGGGATGACTTATAGGATACATTAGAAGAAATAAAAAAAAAACAATTTTCTCACTATAATTGCCCTTTAAAGTGCTATTTGGTCATGTGCAACAAGTGGTGAAATGACTACAATTAGAGTATGGAACATCTTAAAGTTATTTAGATATATTAGAAGCTACTTAAAAATGCTTAAAATCACAATCATGGGTTAGGGGAACCTTATGGGTAATGGGGGGGGGTAAATGGAACACTTAGTTAATCACTAGGTGAACCATGACAATATTAAATGTCAAATATCACATCACTGATATCACATATGTCACATATATCACAGGAAGCATGATAGAGAGCATATTTCATTTAGTCCCTTCGGGGACAAAGTGTTTAGGCGTGTGCCATGCTACCCATAATCCTTCCATAAAGCAGTGATCTGGTACAAATTGGTGGCAGTCGTGCTGGTAATACCATTTATTCTCCCTGTTTTCTTTGTATATTTGTTCTCTGTATTAAGCTATGGAGGCTGCTACTGATAGTATTGATTTAAATCTGCCTGTCCTGGTACCTGCAGATGAAATGCCACAATTAGACTCTGTAGATCTACCAGGCCCAATTGCCAAACCTCTTTTTAAACCTGATTAAACCATTTGATGGGGTAACTAGGGAGTGGACTGATTGGCTACAACAATTTGAATTGGCAGCCACTATTAATGATTGGGATGAAGGTGCTTGCTGGCAAGTCCTTAGCCTTTTGCTTAGTAGTAAAGCCAGGCAGGTATACCAAAGGATTTACTGTAATACTGAAATAAAAAGAAGTTATCAGTTATTAAAAATTGCATTCTTTTCAATTAGATCTGTAGGTAAACTGGGAATGAGAAATGTTTGTTTATACGTTAGATTATTAGGGCAATGCTATTATAATAACATGATGCTATAAGGTACCTTCTGTTATAATATATGAGGTACCATCACAGTGTGGCAGGATTGCCTGGGTCTACTCTCAGACCTACAGGATTATCCTATTTGGTTCCTCTGGAAGCTGGTGACTGTCTGAGTAACAGTTTCAAAATATACCTGTGTAAAGATTCTATATCCACTATATCCACACATAGCAAAACATACACATAATTTCCATTGTGCACCAACAGGCACACTTTTGGTATATATATATATATATATATATATATAATACACACAGGGTTTCCCGTACTCCGTCCTCGGTTCAACTGCGGGGTGCTACAGTAATGGTAATATCAATAGGTAATAGGTACGAGGCACTCCACGGACTAGTGAAATATTTATTAATAGACATAAAGTAGGTCCGAAGCACTTTATGTCTATTAATAAATATTTCACTAGTCTGTGGAGTGCCTTGTACCTATTACATATATATAATATGTACAGACTGTATATATATACAGTCTGTATTAGTGTGCACACTGCGTTCCCTTATGATTCAATGTGCTGGAGCTGCTGTTCTAGGTCCAATACACAACAGAAAACGAGTAATCCCAACGCTTCACAGGTCTTTTTAACAGATTTATTTCAATTCAATAACAGTGCATAGTGCAAAAAATCAGCAACGTTTCGGCCTTGTTCTATTGGCCTTTATCAAGCTTGATAAAGGCCAATAGAACAAGGCCGAAACTTGCTGATTTTTTGCACTATGCACTGTGCGCTTTTATTGAATTGAATAAATCTGTTAAAAAGACCTGTGAAGCGTTGGCGATTACTCGTTTTCTGTTTTTTATATATATATATATATATATGTGCAGAAAAACGGAGGCACTCACAGGACTTCTCCAGCAGCAAACGTGCTTATTGTAACGTGCGAGTTAACGTTTCCGCCCCGTCAAAGGGGCCGTCTTCAGTGCCCGTTATCACCAATTCTAGTATATATATATACAATAAAAGGACTGTGGAAGCACTCCTTAGGATTAAATCTTGTGGAAGTGGGAAGTGCTACTGATTTGGTCAAACATTTATACAAAGAAAAGATAATGCACATTCCCAGGCCCCATACAATATCATTTTGTGCAAAATTATTTTTTATTGACTGATTGTGCATGGCTTTGCACAATGTGTAAATTAAAATGAATATTGCACTTTAAAAGGACCCATGTGTGCACTGATAATTTTTTTGCATGATTATTTAGTAGCACCTGGGCAGGAACATAAGGAAAGGTGAGTGAATGCAACTTTGGGTACATAAATATAATCCGCATACACACACATATTGATAGGTCTAGATGTATTTACAGGGTAGTGTTCTAAAGGAACACAATTGAGTGTGCCCCCCAATCCTTGACCATTTAAATCTTATGGGGCATTTTTTCGGGTTGGTAGCTGGCAACTGCCCTGTTTGCTATAATATAAAAGAAGATAGCACCTGCCATGTAGAGGTGAGGATTATATTTCCCAGAGATCCAGATACATCCTAAAGTAATAATGAGAATACTCAAATCACAATATTCAATTAGAATAAAACTTCACCTTTAGTCCATAACATAACTGCCCTTCTATAACAACATTAGATGTATTCAACGCTCAACCAGCACCTGTAATTCTTCCCACCCTTCTCTTTTTTCTTTTCAAAAAGAAGTGTAATGGAGTGAGATATACAGCTTTACTTATGTCTGCTGAGGAATACACATTGATTTTTATTTTACAATTGAAAACTACAATTGGGTGCGAGGTAGGAAAGTACTCCTACCTCCCAATATTTTTGAATAAAGCCTTGGTGGAGTTGTAAAAGATATAACAAACCAGTCCTACCTCCCACTTTTTCTGATAAGCCTTGGTGGAGTTGTGAAACATACCACACGTGGTATTGTAGCTCCCAGCTTCTCTATTACCTTCCACCCAATTGTGTAAGAACCTAATACATTTCTGCACAATTTTCTTACTTTAAAGTGTGTGGGTCCAGGTGCATATGCCCCGAACCCGTCGCTAAACGGCACATCCATCTCATTTCCTGGAATAGCTGTATAAAAGGTAAATCCGCTCACCCGGAACTCTGGTTGGCCCAGGTGCAGAAGCTTCAGACCCGTAGCTAGGGAAATAGTGCAAACACAATATTCATCAATGAAGGACTCTTGCACAAACCGGAACTTGAAAAGGATGAACCGTGTCTGTAGCTCATGCAGTTAAAGGGCAAGTCCAGCCCCAAAATTAAAACTTACACACAGGTAAATCACCCCCCAAAACCCTAAACGGTAATAGTTTGAAATATGTAAGTCTAACCTGAAATCCTGCACAATGTCCTGTTACCACTGTTTGTGCTTCCTGGATGTTAATCCCCTATCTGCCTCTTCTGAGCATGTACAGGCTCAGTACAGGTTTCTAAATTGCTCAGTTTCCATGAGGCATCCAGAAGCATAGCAGGCATACAATAATGAATTCATAGGACAAACTATGATATATCAACATAATTTAAAGAGGCCCTAAAGACCCCCTAAAAGATGTTCTTATGAGGGTGGAGTTGTCCTTTAAAATCAGATTAACCTTTATTAGGACAGGCGTAATAATGGTTAATCTAAAGTCACTGTTTGTGTGAGTCCTTCGTTGATGAAGAAAGTTTACTAGTTCCCTTTAAAGGGAACATTCAGTGGAAAATATCATTACTTTTTTAATTTAGTTTATATAATGCATTATCTAGTTATAATACAGGAGTGTGATATTTTATAATGGGAGCTGCAGTGGTATATATCCTTATAAAAATCACTCAGCTATGTCATTTCAGTGTTCATGCCTGGACAATGACTCAGCATTTTTTGCTGTGTTTAACTTAACAGAACCTGCTGGAGCTGCTTCCTGTCACTTCATAACCAATGTCTCTCTCCTCCTCCACAAAGATTTGTTTAACCACATAGATGCTGGGCTGGGATGTTCCTTTCTACTGGGTTTCAATTACTGAAGGTAGCTTGGGGGAGTTAAGGTGGAAATAGGGACAAGGCTAGAATTTAAAATGTGAATGGGGTGAAGGAATCCAATACTTATGTATTACAAGAAATAATGCACCCCTTCACATTATAATATAAGGACATTACGCAACCTCAGAGTTCCCTGTCCTGTATAAAAGCACTCGGCCTACGGCCTCGTGCTTCTATATGGTCAGGAAACTCCTCGGTGGCGTAATATCCTTATATTACACTGTAATTATGCATTATCCCTTATATTCTACATATTCTCTTCCATCTTGAAAAATCAGTTGAAATTATACCCCTTGCTATTCCCTGCTGTTGATATTAGTGAGCTGACATTATGGGTTCTGTAATGGTCCTTCTACCTTGGAATGTTCCTAACAGTAATTTCTACTGATTGGCTGTTGGATGGGTCAAACATGCTCACATCTCTACTGAGCAACTGAATCAACCCAGGCACTGGGTCAAGGGCAAGATTAGGGGTCCTGCAAACAGGAAGTCAGTATTTTGGAAGCATTTATTTATACACAGACAAAATGGTGAATAGGCAGGTTAAGGTCATTAGGACGGAAAAATACTGCTCTTTTTTTCTTTAAAGTTTATGTATTTGCAATGAACTTCCCCTTTAATTTTAAGGGCAATTCCAATTGGTATAGACCAGGAGGACCCCCAAAAACGGCAATACTCACCTATTTCCCCTTCCTCCCCAGAACAGAAAGTTCATGACAAATTTAGGAGCTTGTGTAGCCACAGAGGAGGTGGCTTGGGAAGTCAGACACTGCCTGAGCGCACATTCACGACGAATGCAAGTTTTGGACAATGGTGGATCAATAAAACTATGCCCAAGCAAACACATACACACATGCAACTTACATCCTTTCCTTTTAGGTGTGTCACCTGCTCAAGCGTCACTCTTTCTCTGCCAAATCAGACATGTGCGCATAGCTTAAAGGAATAGTTCACTTGAGATCTGTGAGAGCCACGGATGAAGATAGATGATATTTACCTTACACACAATCCTCCGCAACAGCATTGAAAATTCCTGATCGCTTCTTGGATTAGATTAACTATAGCACGGCTTGTCATGCATGCACGCTATAGTTAATCTGAACCAGGAAGTGGTCGGGACCGGTCAGTGCTGCTTCCGAGGATCGCATGTAAGGTTAATATCTTTTATCTTTATCCGTGGCTCCTGGTCATTTGATTGAAAAACAGAAGGTAAGGCATAGCTCCTTAAACTCCCAGTCTTCAATCAATCCATTAAAGGAATAGATCACCATTTCTTTAAGTCATTATCCATGGGAACTATCAAGTCCTGGGAACAATACCTCAGGGAATGAAGAGAAATATATTTTTTTAGGGATGACAGGATCATGGTCTTGAAGTTTTGAGGGGGTCCTCCTGGTCTAGCAATTTAAGTGTGAGGGTTAATTTGCCTTTTAAGAAATATGTAAGAAATAGATTAGGCCTAATTACACAATCTATACAGTGTGTTTCATAAGCTGCAAAAATGGAAGTCATAAACTCCTTTTATTGGAATTCCCCTACTCTGGGTTCTGCTGTGTGCAGCTGCTGTCCGCAAGTGTTACTTCTATAGCAAATCCTTCCTCGTTTTTATTATAGATAACCACAACTACCCACTGGCATATCCTGCCATGCACTTCGTTTATTTTTATATTTTTGTTGTCATCACTGACTGTAGAGAAATATCATTCAAGTCAATACACTCACACTGCTAAACATGCACTCATTAGAGACAATTATATCCTCCTGTATGCCATTAGTCTCAATGCAATTAAAAGATGATTTTTTTAGAAACTAGATTATTATATCCAAAATTTTTACCTTCAGCACCTAACACATACCTTGAAATTTCCATATCAAATTTCAGTTTATTTCAAATAAATTCTCAAACTGCACATTATGTATGATCAGTTGGCTGCAAAATATCCCTGATTTTGCAAATGAAATGCAGTTAATTTATTTTACTCAATGAACCTGAAACTGCAGAAGGTAGATATACATGTGTCAATCTTTTTAATCTAATCAGTAAAAAATTGATTACTGTTTATCTTTTCAGTCAGCAGACTTCTGATTAATTTGGTGCAGTTTATTGTTTGAAAAGCAATTTCGCATGACAGAAAATTTACATTTATTTACAGCAGACCACATTACTTTCTACTGCTTCATGATAAGGTTCTGAAGATCTGTGAGAGTAATGTTCCTTTGTATACTTTATATTATCGAGTATAAGCTGACTCGAGTATAAACCGAGGTACCCGTTTTTACCCAAAAAATTCGGATAAATTGATTGACTCGAATATAAGTCGAAGATAGAAATTATGACCACTACTGCTTCTGATTCAGTATTATTTTGATGCTTAAGTTGCCCTTTAAATAGACAGCAGAATTCCCATACAGATGTTTGAAAACTACAACTCCCAGCAAATAAAGCATGCTGGGAGTTGTAGTTTCCAAACATCTGTATGGAAATTCTGCTGTCTATTTAAAGGGCAACTTAAGCTTCAAAACAATACAGAATCAGAAGGCAATCTTCTGCAATAGATACCTTCTTCCTTCTGATTCTTTATTATTTTGATGCTTAAGTTGCCCTTTAAATAGACAGCAGAATTCCCATACAGATGTTTGAAAACTACAACTCCCAGCAAATAAAGCATGCTGGGAGTTGTAGTTTCCAAACATCTGTATGGGCATTCTGCTGTCTATTTAAAGGGCAACTTAAGCTTCAAAACAATACAGAATCAGAAGGCAATCTTCTGCAATAGATACCTTCTTCCTTCTGATTCTTTATTATTTTGAGGCTTAAGTTGCCCTTTAAATGGACAGCAGAATTTCCATACAGATGTTTTGGAAACTACAACTCCCAGCATGCTTTAGTGGCTGGGAGTTGTAGTTTCCTAACAACTGTATGGGAATTCTGCAGTTAAAAGGCAACTTAATCCTGCAGTGTAGAGCCCCCTCCCTCCCTCCCTGGACATTCCTCCCAGTAAGTTGGTCCTTACCGCGATCAATGTTGCAAAGGCTCTAAATCCAGCTGCCGCACGCTCTGTAAGTCCTGTGAATTTGCCGGCTGACGTCACTACTCGGCGCCTCTCACTGCCCAGCACCAAGTACTGATGTCAGCCGGCAAACCCACAGGACTTCCAGAGCGTGCGGCAGACAGATTTGGAGCCTCGGCAACATCGATCGCTGTAAGGAAGACCTTGAATCGAGTGTAAGCCGAGGTAAGGTTTTTAGATTTATTTTAAAACCTAAAAACCTTGGCCTATACTCGAGTATATACGGCATACATATGGTGCGGTAACCAAAAAGACTGGAGACCGAAAAGGGAAACCCACTGGACTGTGGGAAACCCCAGAGGCACTCAGATAACCGTATAAAGGGAAATAAATCTTCCCACAAAAGAAATATATGTGAGGAATATATATAAACCCATGGTATCAAAAATTGAACCTTCCAACTATGGATTTGAGTAATAAACACTTTTATTATACACCATTAAAACACAACAAACAATATCCCAACATCATAAACATCTAAAAAAATATCTAGGCGTCCCCTGATAAAATAGAGTCTAACTATGGAGTCCATTCTTCATCAACATATTTAGTTCAAGTTTGGTCTCTAGAACTTATAAGACAGATATTGTTTATCTTCTATCCCACCTTATTCAAAGTCTGTATTCTTCAGTGGGAAATCTAGTGAAATTAATATTCATAACTGCGTGGAATAGGCTGACCTTTCCATTTCTTTTTTTCTCCCTTTATTAAATCCTAAAAAGATCTGAATCATTTAGATGGTGAAAATTCCAGTCAGTCTCTGCTGTGGACAGGTGGATAATCCCATCCAACTTTTCCTCGGTTCCTCTAGGATTCCCAGATTGTCTCATTGTTACAACAGGTGCCAGCTCCAGGGGGTGGGGAGAAACCTGTCTCAACTCGTGGCTCAAGGTCCTTGGAGCAGCAAAAAAGAACTTGTTCCTCCAACTTCAGGACATTGTCAGCAGTTAATCAAGCCTTTCTAGCATTCTGCTACCTGATTCAGAGGAGGTCAGTTTGTGTGAGGCCAAAACAATTCAACAGTAATGGCCTACCTAAACAAGCAAGGTGGCATTTAGAGTTGGGTACTCTGGAAAGTGGCCAAAGAAATTGTTGGGAAGAAAAGCTCTTTACTGACCTGTTCAACTCCCACAGGCAGACTTTCTGAGTCAACAATTCTTCTTCTCTCCCCCCCCCGGGGTGGGTGAGAATCGGACTCCTAAACATTCAAAACAATTTGTAAAAAGTGGGGAACACCATGTGTGGTGCTAATGGCAACAGCATCCAACAGGAAAGTTCAGAGTTCACAATTCCCAGAAGTAGGGAATTTTGCAATAGATGCATTCTCCATACCAAAGAACTTCAGTCTGGCTTACATCTTTCCATGCGCTCCAAGTCCTGGGGGCAAACATGCCCTGTGAGGCGTGTCCAGCGTCCCAGCAGACAGATTAGACAATAGGGCTATTTACACCAGAGAAGTGGCAATTGCACTGGTATATGATTGATCACTTTATACAAATATATTAATGGATCAGATAAATTCTCTGGTGCGTTGTTCACCAACAGGTAATTTCAGTAGACTCATTGACATCCTATAGGAATAGAAGAAGAAAAAGTTTCATCATCAGGTTAGGAAAGTTTTTTTACAGTGAGAATGGTGAAACTGTGGAACTGTCTTCCAACAGATGTGGTAATGGAAAGTTCATAAAATAGTTTTAGAGTGGTTTGGTTAAGTTTCTAAAACCCCAAAATATTAAAATTTATTACTGGTATTGATACATATAGTTCTTGTTGATCCAGGGATCCTTTTCAATTTCCTTTTAGTTTTTAGAATAAATTTCCTCCCCCCCTTTTTTGTTTTTTACCTTCCGCTGGATAAACTGGTTGGGGTCATAACAAGGCTATAACAGCTGGAATGGATGGGCAGATTCCAATTCTATGTAACTATGTAATATATCTATTAATATACGGGTATCTGCGCTGAATACTTTGAAATTATTGTGTTACGTTTTAGCTGCTAGAAAAGATTCAAAAGCATTATTATAGAATTCTTACTTCTGAATGTTGGGCATTTTGTCCTTTGATAATCTGCTTGTTGCATGGAGTCAAATGGTTAAAACCTCTGTTTAGACCAGGGGTGCCCCACCTGGCCCATGCTTGGTGCCAAACTTGCAGTGCCCCCAGCACACCCTTGCCATTCTTCGCCACACCCACCAAAGGGCCACAAATATCCCGGCTGGGTATCACTGGTTTAGACAGAAAAATACCCCATGCGATTTACCCTCTGCATTCTCATCCATTTGGTGCAACACCTTCCATGGAATTAAAAGGACTTCAACCAGCTTTTCTCTTAGTAAATACACAACAAGGACTAAGGAGCTATCAACCCCTCCGAGGTTTACACTTCCCTAAACACGGGAGCAGAGATATGAAACTCACTTATAGCATTACGTGGCTCAAGCCCCGAGCCCTTCGATTCACTAAATATCCGCATCAGGATCTCATTATATTCTCATGGAAGCTACTCACCGCCTCCAACAGGTAGCCCAGGTGCAGGCTGTCCCAGGCCCGTCGCTAAGCCCAACATTCCAGGAAAATTAACTCAATACAAATGGGTCAGATGCACAAACCGGGCACAAGAACCGGAACCTTTCTCATAAAAAGAAGTCTTTATTTCAAAACATGTGCTTGACGCGTTTCGGACCTTACAAAGTCCTTAATCATAAGCAAAAGCTTGTAAGTTCCGAAACGCGTCAAGCACATGTTTTTTAAAAAAAAAACTTTTTTATGAGAAAGGTTCTGGTTCTTGCGCCCGGTTTGTGCATCTTACCCATTTGTATTGACTTCAGCTTTTCTCTTAGCAATATAGTTAGCCAGAAGAATCTTGGAAATCCATTCTTTGTAGCTTAACCATCAGTTTAATATATTTTATCCACACAGAATGATTTAATATTTTCATCTAAATCAAGAAATACCCATTTTATCTTTCTCTTCCGAATCTCAGATTGAGAAATCTTCTGATTTTTTTAACTCCTGGTTTCAGTTCAGTATTTGATAAACTCTATTTAAAGGGCTGAGGCTTTCAGGAAATCTGACTTTTTCTTTTTGCTATTTGATGGTCCTAAGTAAGGCTAAGTACACACGAGCAGAAATGTTGGGCCGAAAACAGATATCTTCGTATATCTGCTGTGATTTATCGGGCACCTGCTATGGATGTTGGTCAACTGGATGGCACATGCCGTTAAACCACAGCTGATTGTGATCATCTGTTATGGAGATGAGCCCCTCGCCATTAGGGCTCATTCAACTTCATATACTTTTGCAACTGGAGCCTCGATTGAAGGTTGTCACCCAACACATTTATCAGACAGTACTGTTTAACTAGAAAGAGAAAGTTTAAGTATAAACTTTGAATTTGGCTTGAAAGACTGCATTTTGGAAGGGAATTTGTGTGTTTGTGCTGCCGATTTTATTCATATCAGGTTGGGGGATAAAACACTAACTTTTTTGATGATTGGTCAAAATTAGTTTGTATTACTTTAGTTACCCTTTAGGTATGGCTGCAATTGTAATGGATAAGTAGATCAGTAGGTGTGTGTACCCGTGTCGGGTTGAGAGTTAAAACAAAACCTTTTTTGGATGATTGGTCAAAATTAGTTTTTTTGACTTTAGTTACCCTTTAAGTATAGCTGCAACAGTAATGGAGGGGTAGGTCAGTAGCTGTGTATACCTGTATCACGTTGGGGGTTAAAAAAAACAAAGTTTATTGATTATTGATCAAAATTTGCTTTTTTGACTTTAGTTACCCTTTAAAGTATGGCTTCCACAGTAATGGATAAGTAGATCAGTAGGTGTGTGTACCTGGGTCTGGTTGAGGGGTATGTCTTTTTTGTGTTTACAACCATAAAACTATTTTTTATTGAGGATAAATCTAAATTAGTATTTTTACTTTAGTTACCCTTTAAGTATGGCTGCCACTGTAATGGATAAGAGATCAGTAGGTGTGTGTACCTGGGTCTGGTTGAGGGGGTATTCCTTTTTTGTGTTTACAACCATAAAACTATCTTTTATTGAGGATAAATCTAAATTTGTTTTTTTGACTTTAGTTACCCTTTAAATATGGCTGCCACCGTAATGGATAAGTAGATTAGTAGGTGTGTGTACCTGGGTCTGGTTGAGGGGGTATGTCTTTTTTGTGTTTATAACCATAAAACTATATTTTATTGAGGATAAATCTAAATTAGTTTTTTTGACTTTAGTTACCCTTTAAATATGGCTAACATGGGAATGGAAATGTAGGTCAGTAGGTGGGTGTACCTGGGTCTGTGTGGGGGGTTGGGGGTATCACCATTTGTATGTATGACCATGAAAAAAACTGTTTTGAAATATCCATATTTGAGGATTGTTACCATTATTGTCTATGGGAAAAAATGTCCGGAAATTTGCTGATAACGCCGCAACGCTTCCGCGGATTCCTTAGCACACTTCTCCTATATGCCCCGCACGTCTGTACTGAATTTTATGTCTCTAGCTCAAAAACTGTGGGAGGAGATACGGTCCAAAAAAAAGCGGAAGAATAAAACGGAAGAAGAAAAAGAAATAGAAACAACAGTAATTTGGCTTTTTCAAGCCAAATTAAATATCTCCTCAAGCTTATCTTTCAGAGTTCTAAGTTTTGCCTGTGGAGAATAAAATATTTTGTGATTTAACTGCATTTTTGTTTCCTTCACTTCATTTATGGCTTTGTTGTATCCTATGGTTGCCCACTGGTGTGGAAGCATAGAAAAGTTGAAAATGTTTTCTTTTCCTAGTCTGAAGCATGCCAGTGGGCAAATATTTTTCCGTCCTTCCTTCTATTTTTATATTTTTCATACAATAAGACAAGTAAGAAGGGGAATGGGGAACTCTTTCATTTGCTTCAGGTCTGGTTCATTGAGAGCCAGGGGGTTTAACTGTGGTTGTCCCACATAGGAATTGAACATTTCAGTAATTAGGAAGTACATTTTCACCTTTAACTCTTTCTTTAAAGAGTGGACAACTCCTCCCTCTCTCCCTGAACAAAGAACACTGAGCATGTCTGTCCCATAGGTACCATTCATTAGTTATTGCCTGTAAAGGATAGGAATATATCGTTTAGATCAGCAGTTTATGGGCCATAAGTCAGAGGAACTTATGGAGACGTTTATGAATAGGCATTGTATTATAGAAAAACCTGAATTTCAAGCCCTCAGTACCCCATAAACACTGGCCACAGCTCCCAAATCTGATGACACCTGCCCCGCCTGGGTTGGCTATGGAACGTTTCCCGGAACCGGAAGCTACGATCTTCCCGGAAACCAAGTATCGGAAGTTACGTTCGCACATGCTCCTCGCATCGCTTCCTCTCCAAGAAGTCCCGTGCGGCCTAATACTGAGCAGTATCCTTGAGCTGTCTTCCTCCGTTATAGGAAGGTTAGCGAGTCTAACACTGTGACCGTGGGTCATGCACATGTGGGCCGCTTTTAGCAAGTATCAACCCCTTAGGAAGTGCCAGGTTCTACCATCCCCGCGTTGCTTTGTTAATTAGTAAGAGTTACCGACCTATGAGCTTCCTGTCTCCTCGGCCACTATGCGTCACCATGAGCCCGGCTTTGCCTACTGCCCCGCTCGGTAAGGCCCAAGTGACCTGTCCAGTGTATGGCGCCCCTGCCCCAGTTGGCAGTCTGGCTGTCCCGCTCCGCCGCAGCTCGCAACTACAGTCTATTCTCCAAAGGGTTAACTCGCACTCTGCTCATCTTCTTTAACATGGCCTGGAAACTACGAATCAAGTTCCCTTATCTCTATATTATCGCATCCATGATGCTGAATGTAAGGCTGCAGGTAAGTGTTCCGGCTGGTCTGGTTATGGATCGTTTGGTGCTTTACATCTCTCGTCATGGGTTTTATTGGGTAATGCAGTGCATTGATGTGGCAAAACAACCGTCTTCTAGGAGAAGCTATGTGTTAATATTCCTAAATGGTTTGGAGACTACCAGACTTTTAATGTGTAGAAGAGGGGGTGGGTATACTTGTCCTTTAAAGGACAAGTTCAGCTCTCAAATGAAAACGTACATACAGGTAAATCGCCACACAAAATCCTAAACTGTAATAGTTTGAAATCTGAACTATATAAGTCATATAAAGCAACAATGTCATGTTGCCTGTTTCTTGGTTTTTCCAGTTAGCAACTGTCAGTTATGTATTTGACAATTAAAACCACAGCCAATGACTGAATGCTAATCCCCTAGCTGTCTCTTCTGAGCATGCTCAGGCTCAGTACAGGTCACTAAAATGCTCAGTTTCCATAAAGCATCCAGAAGCATAGCAGGCATACAATGAGTTCTGAAGTAGGATATATCAACATATTTTAAACAGGTCAATCTTTCTAAAAGATGTTATGAGGGTGGAGTTGTCCTTTAACAGTTAGCAAGTCAGCCAGTATAGTTATCCTTTAGGATAGCTTGCTGCAGGGGTGGTAGTCAGAAAAATCTAGGAGCCAATATTGTATTTTAAAGTAGCCCGTTTTAAAGACGTTGTACAGTTTCATAGACTTTGTAGAAAGTTGGTCAGTAGTATATTTCTAGACACTTTGGGTACTGTGCCCATAGGATTTGTCCAGCCCTGGTTCACTGCATACTGTATATCTCTCAGGCAGGTGATAGTGTACTGTACAAGTGGCAATATATCATATAATGGTAGCCCACTACAGGGGCTACCATTATATGGACAGATGCACCTGTGAGACCCAGCGTGTGGACGTGGTAACAGGTCCGTGGGCAGATTGGGGGTTATTTCTGGGTGGCTCAAGGATGGGGACAGCTGAGCGGCCCGGTATCTGTCTAGGGTGCCACTATTGTGGCCCTCAGGTTGTTCCTGGTATAGCTGTAATTCTAAAAACCTAATATTTCTCTATTAAGCAGTGAACAGTGTACTACAATGGTATTTGCTATCTGCCCAGTTAAAGGTAGTGCGTTGCACAAGATTGCCCAACAAATTGATTTGTCTTGAGCAAAGGTTTAAGGGAATGTTCAGTGGAAAATATCAACATTTTAAAAAGTATTAGTTTATATTATACATACCTAGTCATTCTAGATATTCTCTCCCATTTTGAAAAATCAGTTGAATTTCTACCCCTTGCTATTCCCTGCTGTTGACATTATTGAGCTGCCATTTTAGGTTCTAATGGTCCTTCTCTTAAAAGCATATGTATTTCCACTGAACTTCCCCTTTAATGAGCTGCATTTTATGGTTGCCTGCCCAATGCTAGGTTGTGCACTGCGCAGTGAGGCCATCTGCCCACTACCCTGGAGTTAGCAGAGGATAAGGCACTGCATTGAATTGCTGACTCAAGTTGAGGGTAGCTGTCCAGTTGTGTTTGTCCTCTGCATATTTAGCAAACTTTACATACTGGTTGTCTAGAAAACATTGGGTACTTAATATGGCTCTCTGGCAAGAGGAGGTTCTCACAGTGTTTTTCAGAGAGAGGGTTTAGCTTATTGTTCTAACCAATTGGAAGAAGTGCCTTTTCCAATTGGATAGATCCCAGAATGGGGTGATCTTAGACAATACAGCTGTGGCTACCTGTAGGATAGATGTTAGAACTCAGTATGATGTGCCTCTCTAAGTTTAGATGGCAAGGTGTGGCTCAACAAGTTTGCACTGTGCAGCAATTAGTACCTTAAAGGGGAACTATGGTCTCCAAACAAGTTGAGTTTAAATGAAAGGCCAGTTTCCTACCTTTAAAACCAGCCATCAACCACCTCTCCACAGCCCAAGATATAAAGAAATAACTGACCATAAAGTTAATGGGTGGGAGGCTAACATGTAACATTCCTCCTGCTGCTCCTCTACCTTGCCGCCTGCGAGCACAGCCTCAGACTTCAGTGACAGGACAGGAGACAGGAAGTCCCTCCCTTCCCTGCTGTGTGAAGTGAAGATCTTTACAGTAAAGGTAATTGAATCTTTAGCTCTACTCTCTCACTATGTGAAAACAGCCTTTTCAGGAGTTCTCACTGCCTGAAAAGGCTGTTTTCACTGTTTTCTGGCCACAGTACCCGCGAGTGGGCAGGGCCACATGGGGCCAAAGGGGACCTAAAAATAAAAGTGCCATGGGCTCCATGAGTGGGAGGGACATGGGGGGCTTGCAAGAGGAGGGGGGCTGCAAGGGGAGGAGGAGACACAGGGCGGATTGACTGTCATCCACTGACATGGTTTTAGAGCAGGAAACAGGAAGTGCAGGGGACCTGGTAATGCTGCTGCTATATTACACACAAAAATGTTAATATCTTCAAAACTATGCAAAATAAACAATGACAATACATTGCAAAAATTCTCAGGAGTGCAATTTGTCAATTTACCTAGTCATTTTTGGACCACAGTTTCCCTTTAAACTGTTATTTATTCTACAAACAATATATTCAATAATAAATACTTTATCTGCTGCACCCATTTGTGATTTATAATAATTAAAATATAAAAAACAAACTATGTGGCCATCAGGGTAAGGGTAGTGCATTGCAGGGTGACTGTCTGCTAAGTAAAGTTTAGCTCATTGCACAATATTACTGACACCTAGGCAGAGGATAGTGTATTCACTATGTGACTTTGTACACTTGTGTTAAGGCGAAGGTAGCACACTGAATGATCAATGACTGGCTGTCAAGCTAAGGATAGTGTACTCACTGTGTGGTTTGGCTGTCAAGCTGAGCATTGCACATGCATGGTGTAGTAATCTGTCAAGATGGTGTTGGTAAACTGCACGGTGTAGTAATATGTCATGATAAGGATTAGCATACTAAATGGTGTAGCTGTCATTGGAGCTGCACTGTAAGTTTGCCATTCATGCTGAGGGAAGTGCAATGCCTAGCAAGGTCTGTTTCTTTACACAATGTCTTAAAATTTACTTACAGCAAAATTTAAAAGTATTGATATTTTTATCTCACTGCACCAACCCTGTTAATGTTAGTTTAAAAGGCAGTGAACAGGTGACTTTCTTCATTAATGATGTGCCTGTGCATAACATCCAGTCATAAACTCACCAATAGCAGCCTGAAACCCTATTGTCAGCAGCAATGTTGTTAAATATACACAGTTTGTCACATTTGGAGATTAGATTGCACTTACATACTTACCCTACAAGGAAAGTGCATTTTATTGTTTTGCAGTTTGTTTGCAATCATTAATGTCAAAAGAGTTCTTGGCACATGGTAGCAATGTTTTTACATCTGAATTTGTATATATTAGATGTAGTTGAGTCATTCAACTGCTAGCAGGCCTGACATGGCACCCATTTATTTGTATATACAATCCAGTTACCTTCAGTCCCATTCCATATGTACCATTTGTAGCTATTATTCAACAACATTTATCCATCCTCTACTCCATGATTAGTGGATAGACTCCACTTTAATATACAATTACTACTGTGTCAGCTAGTTTTCTCACTATACTGAAAAAATGACTTTGCCTCCTCTTAATCTGTTATGGAAAACATGTAAGTAGCACTTACTCTGATTTGTGTGTGTTGCTGCATACCTTCAATCCAGCACACATTTTGTTTAGGAGCAGTATCCCCCCTACCTCTTAACCACTCCCACCCGACCTGACTTTTCCCCCCCACAAACCAACTGTCAAGCATTTTTTCCCATCCTAATGACCTTAACCTGCCCAATTAGCATTTTGTCTGTGTTTAAATAAATGCTTCCGAAAGACTGACTTCCTGTTTGCTGCACCCCTAATGGTCTTGCCCTTGACCCAGCACCTGGGTTAATTCAGTTGCTCAGAAGAGATCTGAGCATGTTAGGAACATTCCAATGTTTTGTGCATTTTGGGAAGAAGGACAATCACAGAACCCTAAATGTCAGCTCACTAAGTTTGCCACTTCCTTGATCTAGCTGCAAAACACTTCTGGAAAAATTCCACCAGACCAACACCAGTACACCTTGTTCTTAACATTTTTAATACATTAACAAGGAGATTCAATAAAAGTTTTTATCGTCAAAAATGGTGCTAATTTTGCCCCAACCAATCAGATATTAGCTTTTAAATGTTAAATAAGATCTGATTGCTTGGGGCAAAATTAGCACCCTTTTTAACGATTAGAAGTTTTGTTGAATCTCCCTGTTAGTTTTGATTGTATAAAAACATTTGTTGAATGGACATTTTCTACATTTCACAGAGCTCCTTTTGTGCTTTTGTCCTCATTAACAAATTGTTTTCTTTTAAAGTGTATCTCCACTGATAAATGACACTAAAGGTGGCCATACAAAGTCTCGATTTTACTTACCCGACCGAGCGATCCCACGACATTTGATCGATCCTGCCGGAACCACCTCTCCCGTTCTTCTATACGTCCGACATGCGATCGCAAAATGAATGGGATTTTTAGGTTTAATTGAAGAACGGGATATAAAGGAGCTGTCTTACCTCCTGTTCCTAAATTAAACAGCCAGGAATGTTCAGAGAACACAGAATTTATTCACAGTCGTGCTCCCGTTCTGGCTTCTCTGACAGGTCCTGATGCTCTCTTGCACCATGTGTGCATACATTGTAAGGACGCGTCGGAGCCTGTCAGAGAAGCCTATCCTGGAGCGCTATCGTAGGTAAATTGTTTGTATTCACTGCCTGCTTCTGACTGTTTAATTGAAGAACAGGAGGTAAGACATAGCTTCTTTACCTCCTGTTCTTCAATTAAACTGAAAAAAGTTAAGTGCCATTTGTCAGTGAAGATACCCTTTAATAGTTCAGTAGTACAATTATTTGATTCAGTCTTTTAATTATTTTCTTTTTCAGGTGCACATAGAAATCCACTGAAATTTGGATCACTACTGTAAAACGAGCTGTTCTGTTTTACTTCAGTTGTTTGTGATGGAGGACAGATCCTTTCTAAATCAATTACAGTATGAAGAGGATTCAAATAATAACTTCCTATACACAACTGAAGAATATAACTCAGGAGTAAGTGGAGAAGATCCAAAAAAAGGAAACAAACTGTACTATTAATAATGCACTAGATAGGTGCTTTGCTAGTTTACATGAAAAAAATCTTACCTCTCTTACTCAGGAAGTGTATGTTAGGGATTTTGTCTTTGTGCAACATAAGGAATATTCTGTAATACAGAATAATAACATCTCTCTGTGCCAACATCCTGTTAACTGTTCAAATTGTCTGTAAAGGAAAGTGTACTAGAATTGTCACATGTTAGTTCAAACCCAACACTTGTATACTGGCTTCTAAAATGCAAATCTAATTGGTCTGGCATAGACTGAAAAGCTTGGACTATCTGCTTTTTCCACATTTGGTTTACACAGCTCCCTTACTCTTAAAAGCTGAAACTGTTCCAATAAAAATTAGGGATTCTTAAAGAGGTGCAATTATTTGTGTTTGTAAAGCAATGTCTGTTATAGACACTGTATACTTGACTTCTGAATTGTTTTATCTCTCACCATGTGCGATAAACAAATGTTTTATGCTTTAAATCCGTTGAATATATTTTTTAACAGTTTTGCTTTGGTGGCTATGGCTAAATTCAGGACAGAGATATCCAGTACAGCAGTACAAGAATATTCTTGTATTCAGACACCACCATTTTTAAATGATCTGTCAGAGACTGAAGTCTGTAGCAAAGTTTCATTACATTTTGTCGCTACTATTTGAGCTTTACAGAACATTGATTTTCATGAGCTAAAGAAAACTGTCTGTTTAAAGGGAAAATAAAGCATCAAATGGTTGTTTTTTTTTTAGTATTTTGTCTATTTAAAAACTACAAATTTATTTGTATGTCTTGTTAATAAATTACATATCTCTAATCAGGCTAATTCTCATGTCTTTGATATGTAAGTTGCCATGACTGTCGTTGACACTCCTACCATTATTAAAGGAACATTGCTGGCTCTAACACATGTATCCCTGCATATGAAATGATATCCTGGGACTAATTCATTGTTAAACATGTAAATAAATAAAAAAACATATTCACTGTATAGAAAAACCTACACCCACATGTTGGTAAAATACAGTAGTTAAAAAATCTAACTTTTTGGTTTGTCTTGTGTGGAAATTTTTATTCCAAGGTTTTTGTCAGTTTCATCTATACCTCCAGTTACCTCAAACCTCCCCCCCCCCCCGGCATACAGCATAATTAAAGAGGAACGGTGGTAAAATACAATAGGCTTTAAAATAAAAGTCTTGTCTGTTCTCTGATCCCTTGAGTATTCTTCATAAGGAAATGTTGATGGTCTGGATTCTAGAAGTTAAAAAAAAAACAGCTGCACCCTCCTTTAAAGGATATGTCCACCCTAAAACCCATATTTTTCTGTGTGTAGCCTTCCCCCTCCCAGCCCCAACCGCATTGTCCGTTAAAAAAAATAAATAAATAAGATCACTTACTTACCAGTAGGCATCTTCCAGGAGGGAAGGAGTTGAGTATCCAGGTACCTGAACCAAAAACACAAGTAAAGCAAATGGAGACAGCGGATGCGTAAATGAGAATAGAGAAATTATTTTGTTTAATCACATATATGGGTATCATAGCAATGTTTACAGAGAGGTATACATAAAAGAAGAAATCCCTGCAATGAATTGTGTTGGTCGGTACAGGGTATTCTGTAAAATAAACATATGGACTATTCCTGTATTATTTATATATATACATATAAGAGGAGTTAGAATATTATAGCACTGGTTTGACTGTAGTTGTAACTGTATATACTTGTTTTCCTACATCGCCATGAATCTTGGTCGAAGTATCTGGTAAAGAGTTACAGTTGGATTCCTACCAGTATGTGAAACAATCATAGAGAATACAATAGATTTTGCACCATTAAGATTCACTCACATGGGGATATTTACCAGCAGGCGCATTGATGCAGGCATGGGTTCACAACTGGTTATAGTAACTTTAACCACTTGTGCGATTATCGTGTAAGACACCCTGGGTAAGTCATGTTACTGATATAGTTAATAAATTATTTAATACATGTATCCCCTACGTTCTTGTCTTTACTCTTTCTCTGTTATATCCAACCGTCCAAGCTCTGAATAGGAAAATATTAAGCAAGAGTGAAGTAAGAGGTTTAAATTTTAACAAAAGGGCAACTCAGCAGATTTTAAAAAGGAATTCAATGATGTACTCAACTGGAAAATGTCAATGTTCTTTTAATTGAAATGGGGAAAAAAAGGTGCTGAAAATGTGACAAAAGTGAAAAATCCAAACAATAGATTACATTGGTTTTTGCTTGTTTTTCTCCCAGATCGACAAAATAATAAAACAGACATAACTTTTCATCTGATATCTATTTTAAAGCAAACATATCTCTCACATTTTGGAAAGTTGTTGCTAAGTATTTTTCAATAAGGTAAAATTTCTTGGGTTATTCTTAACCCATACAGCAGTGGTTCTCAACATTTGTCAGATCAAAGCATAATGAATTTTTTTCTTTTTGTTCAACTTTTTTTTTGGAGGGTTTGCTATCGTTGCACATCGCCATGGCAATTTTTGGTGTATTTATAACGCGTTGTCTTGGTGAAAAGTGCAGCAGTAGTATCTTGTCTTTTCACTGCGATACAGAACTTGTATAGTGGCAAAATATCAAAAGTTAATATAGAGGGTGGAGATGCCCTTTAATAAATGTTATTTTCATAGTGTGAATAGTACTATGGTGTGGCCAGACACACGTGTACCTGTGTTTTTGTTTACTTTATCAAGCATGTAAGGGATGTTTTGGTTTACTCTGTTTATCAGACCGAATTACTGCACATATTTATCCTGTCATGGGATGTTAAGGTTTTATTAAATAAAAAGGAATATTGACCTAATCCATTACAAAAGTTGATCCTGGGCACTTTCGCAAGGGCATAACACAAGGGACCAAAGCAAATTACAAATTATTTAGATTAATAGAACCCTGTAAATCAAATGAGGGACAGTTCTCCTATGGAGAGCTTAGCATAGCCATAGCGGTTGTATAATAATAGTAATAATAATGATAATATAAATAATAATAAAAACAACAACAATAATAATATAAATAATATAATCCTATATTATAAATCCTAAGTGCTGCGTCCATATGAGGTGTGTGTCTGGCACCATGTGTGTCACTGCAGTTCTTTCCCCTGGCCAATAGGTGTCTTCACACTCCTCATTACTATCTTAACTGCTGAGAGTTTCTGCCTTTCGGCACCAAGTTCTAGACATTGCTTTTCCGTTTGTGGCAGGCATTGAAGACCGCAGATAAGGTGGGGGGGCAGACTGTCACGAGGGAGCACTGTCCAGGGGGGGGCGCCGGGGGGGACTTTCACGGGGGGGACTTGGGAGGGACTGTCACGGGGGGAGACTGTCACAGAGGGGGGGCTATCACCGTGCTGCTCGGACCTGAAGAAGAGGGTTGATCCCTCAAAAGCTTGTCTACTAAAAGAAACTTAGTCCATTTAGTCCATTAAAAGTATCACAGTACTCTTCTTTTTACTACAGGAGGGGACTGTCGGGGAGACTGTCACAGAAGGGGGACTGTCACAGGGGAGAGACTGTCAGAGAGGGGACTGTCACGGAGGGGGGGATGTCACAGTGGGGGGACTGTCACAGAAGGGGGATTGTCACAGGGACTTCTAGGGACCATTTTCTGTGGGACACCGCAGAACTTCTACGGACCATCTTCTGTGAGATGCCACTAAACTTCTGGGGACAATCTTCCGTGGGACGCCACTGTAGTTCTGGGGACTGTCTTCTGTGGAATGCCGCTGGTCTTCTGGATGCCACTGAACTTCTGGGGACCGTCTTCTGTGGGTCGCCACTAAACTTCTGGGGACTGTCTTCTGTGGAACACCACTGGACTTCTGGAGACCATCTTCTGTGGGATGCCGCTGGACCTCTGGGGACCGTCTTCTGTAGGACACCGCTGAACTTCTGGGGACTGTCTTCTGTGGAATGCCGCTGGTCTTCTGGAGACCATCTTCTCTGGAATGCCACTGGACCTCTGGGGACCGTCTTCTGTGGGATGCTGCTGAACTTCTGGGGACCATCTTCTGTGGGACACCACTGAACTTCTGGGGACTGTCTCCTGTGGGACGCCTCTGAACTTCTGGGGACCATCTTCTGTAGGACACCGCTGAACTTCTGCTGACTATCTTCCGTGGGACACCACTGAACTTCTGGGTACCGTTTTCTGTGGTACATCGCTGAACTTCTGGGGGCTGTCTTCGGTGGGATGCCGCTGATCTTCTGGGGACAGTCTTCTGTGGGACGCAGCTGAACTTCTGGGGACTGTTTTCTGTGGGATGCCGCTGAACTTCTGGGGACCGTCTTCTGTGGGACGCTGCTGAACTTCTGGGGACTGTCTTCTGTGGGATGCTGCTGAACTTCTGCTGACTATCTTCCGTGGGACACCGCTGAACTTCTGGGTACCGTGTTCTGTGGTACATCGCTGAACTTCTGGGGACCGTCTTCTGTGGTGCGCTATTGAACTTCTGGGGACTGTCTTTTGTGGGACGCAGCTGAACTTCTGGGGACTGTCTTCTACGGAACGCCACTAGGCTTCTTGTGACTGTCTTCTGTGGGACACCGCTGAACTTCTGGGGACCATCTTCTGTGGGACGCCACTGGAATTCTGGGTACCATCTTCTGTGGGACAAACAGAAAAGATAATCAATGCACACTCCTAGGCCCCACACAATATCATATTATCTGCACACTGGCATACTTTATAAACAAAAGGGTTTTAGTATACATTACTGTGATCACATCTTCTGTGGGACATTGCTTAACTTCTGAGGAACGTCTCCTGTGGGATGTCGCTGAACTTCTGGAGACTGTCTGTCTTCTGTGGGACGCTGCTGAACTTCTGGGGACCGTCTTCTGTGGGACGCCGCTGAACTTCTGGGGACCATCTTGTCCTGTCTTCTGTGGGACGTCGCTGAACTTCTGGTGACTGTCTTCTGTGGAATGTCGCTGGACTTCTGGGTACCGTCTTCTGTGGGACACCATAGAACTTCTGGCGACCATCTTCTGTGGGATGCTGCTAAACTTCTGGGGACCTTCTTCTGTGGGATGCCGCTGAACTTCTGAGGACCGTCTTCTGTGGGACACCACTGAACTACTGGGGACTGTCTTCTGTGGGATGCTGCTGAAATTCTGGGGACCACAGAAGATGGTCCTTTAGAAGTTCTGCGGCGCCCCACAGAAGACGGTCCCCAGAAGTTCCGCCGCGTCTCACAACCAGCCCCTACTCAGGCCCAGTAGCCCCCACACAACCCCTACCCAAGAACAGATGCCGCTGAAGGCCAGACCCCCCCCACCTTACCTAAAAATGCTCCCCCACAATAGTAGCCACACAGTCACACAAACCTAACGAGAGTACTCACAATCAGGCAAAAGCACAGCAGTAAGTAACTGACAACTGTAGATCGCAAGCAGCAGAAAACAGCCAGCCAGGGACCTTCGCTCTCCAGATCGCTCCTCCAATGCTCTGCTTTAACTTCCCTTTTATAAGAACATAGCCCCGCCCCCAGCATGATGTCAGCGTGCACCACTCAGTCTCCTACACGGGCCCGGTGCATGTCCATACATGGTGATAAAAAAACACTTTTTCTTTTCCATTCATGATTTTACAGATCTAATGATTATAAGATAAAATAAAAGAACAGTTAAAGCTTTCGATAAGGGCCGTAATATCAACAGCAAATATGGTGACATGGCAGTGGCTAAACACTGTAGCCTCCATAACCATTCTATTGGAAGTCTACGTTGGATGATCATCGATGGTTTCCAAGGGCATCTGTCCAAAAAGATGGATGTTGAAAACGCGTTGCTTTGCCGTGAAGCCAGATGGATTCACTGTCTTGGTACACTTACTTCGCGTGGCCTGAATGAACAATGGGCACTTCAGTGCTTTCTCTGAGACTTTATTTGGATCAGACCATCAGGAGTGGATGTACTCTACGAGCACACTGACTTTCTATTCATTTCTCCCCTAGGGGTAGTAATTTAATTATGTTGGTAGTAACATCTACTCTGGGTTCCCATTAGAGTTCCCCGTCCCTGTCCCTGAGAACTCTTTCATTAATATAGTCACTATTTTCTCCATACTTATCTGCGATAGTTATTGATCAGTATTAGGTCCCCGGCTTAGTATAACCAATTTTGTTACAGACCGTGTGCCTCTATGTTCCATGAGTCTATGGACCATAGTATATTCTAGTTGTCCTCACCAGATATTATCTGGGGTTAATCATTTACACTCCCTTTGGTGGAACAGTTGCCCTCCTTAATTATGGCTTTATCTTGGATCCTCATATGTATATGACTGTCTCAATAATTTGGATGTTCGTTTTATTAGACTTAACTAGTTTATTATATATGAAAAATTTGATTCATGGCATCACAACTTCCACCTCCATCTGCCTCTCTGATGCCATTTTAGTCCTGTTAAACGTATACCCTTATGAGCCGTGTATACGGCGCAGGATTAATATATATTTGACTCATTTTGTAACCTTGTTGTTACATATTGTGTTAGATTGTATTATATAGGCTTTATGTATATGTATCTTTATTATACTTTGATTTTTATTAGTTTTTTATATTGTACTTAAACATTTTAACAAATATTTACGATGAGATGAATAACAGTAGTAAAGAAAGGGCATGCTTCATTGGCATACCCACAGTAACATTACTAAAATATCAACATTTAACAAAATTAAACATCCATTGCATATAGTGATATATGGTGTACAGTGTCATTTAGTTTAAGTAGTAATGGTGGTTATTAACTAGATAGCTTTCGATCCCATTTTATACAGTTAGTGACATATTACTTGACATTACTTTGTATTTAGGAAAATGTCTGGCCCAGGCGGGGAGGGTTGTGCATCTCTTACCAGATACCCCATTCACAGGCAACAGAGAATATAACATAAAGCTGTGTATGGATTTTTCATTCCCAGTGTGTAGATTTCCCAGTTCAATATATCAACATCGGGTGCCGTCTCCACACGCATCCAAGTCAAAGCGGGGTCATATATTGGTCCCAAGGGGACCATGTCTGGGAGAATTTGTCTATTTTGTCATTGATTAGTGCAGTGAGATACTCCATAGTTCGTATGTCTGCTATTCTGGACAGAAGGTCTTCTTCTGTTGGGGCACTAGTGTGTTTCCAGTTTAAAGTGATAAGGCATCGAGTCGCTACTGACAAATGCGTGCAGAAACGTGCCTCCGACAACCCGGGGAAAGGGAGACCCAGTATCCAGTGGAGGGGGTCCGGTGTGAGTTGTTTACCTATGATGTTCTGGGCCAGCTGTATAGCTGAATCCCAGAACGGACGGATGAATGGGCATTGCCATATAATATGGTACAGTGTCCCCTCAGACCCACAGCCCCTCCAACACCTATCTGTTACATTCTTCCATATTTTGTGTAATTTATCAGGGGTGTAGTACCATTTGAATAATATTTTGTAAAGATTTTCTTTGTATGTTGTACAAATAGATGATTTTGCTGCTGTATTCCATATATCTGCCCAATTTTCTCTGCTAATATCCCTTTCTAGCCATGTTCCCCAGTCAGTCATATATTTATGTATGATTGGAGGTCTTTGGGGTGGATTTGTCAAAATGCCGTATAGTTTTGATATTAGATGTCTTTGTAGGGGGCCTATGTGTGTTATCTGTTCAAAAGCAGAAGGGCGAGGTAGAGAGAGATCCGGGGACAGTGTTTGATAGTAGTGCTTCAGTTGTAGGAATGAGAAGAGGAGTTTGGATGGTAGCTTTTTAAGGTTTTGTAGAGTGGGGAAATCATACATATGGTTGGCAATTGGGTCTGTTAAATCTCGCAGAGTGTATATTTTGGCATTTGTCCAGTCCCTGTATGAATGGGGTTGTAGACTCAGGGGGAGTGCCGGGTTTCCTGTAATAAACGTTAGGGGGGAAGGGTCCGATATAAGTAAAAATTTCGGTTACACTGTGTCCAGATGTTTTTAGTGGTGATCATGGGGCCTAAGAGTGTCCCCCCCTCGGGTGGGGCGGGTCTAGAGGAAGTGTTTAAAAGAAGAGAAGCTGGGTGGATTGGTCTGCACCAGTCACTTTCCAGTTGGACCCATCTTGCAATTGGAGCTGTGTGAAACCAATAAATAGAATGTCGTGTATGGGCCGCTCTGTAGTATCCAAAAATATCCGGCACTGCCAGTCCCCCTTGCTTCTTACTTGTGAGAATAATTTTTTGAGAAATTCTATGTGCCCTGTGGGACCAGATGATGGTTGCAAATTCTTTTTGCAATTTAGACAGAAATTTTCGTGGGATTTGGACCGGCAGTGTCTCAAATAGATATAGCCATTTAGGAAGTATGGACATCTTGAGGGCTGAGATTCTTCCAAACCATGATAAAGTGTGTGTTTTCCATTTGCTGAGTAGGGCTTTAGTGTTTTGTAGGAGGAGTGGGAAGTTTGTTGCGAATTGGGTTTTGAAGTTGGGTGTGATGTGAATCCCTAGGTAAGTTAGAGAGTTTTGTTTCCAAGTGTAAGCAAAGTTCTGTCTTAGTAGGTCTATTTGTTGAGTGGTCAGATTAATGGGGAGGGCCTCTGATTTAGAAGCGTTTAATTTGTAGCCCGATATACAGCTGTATTCGGTTAGAATATTTTGCAAGTTTGGGATGGAGATGGCAGGTTTAGTGAGAGTTAGTAGTACATCGTCTGCGAACAGAGAGACTACGTAGGAGTGGTTTCCAACTTGGACTCCAGTGATATCTGGGTTATTGCGGATGTGACAAGCAAGGGGTTCAATGCAAAGCGCATATAGTAAAGGTGAGAGTGGGCATCCCTGCCTTGTACCGTTTGTGATACTGAAGAATTTGGAGGTAGTTATAGGGAAACGGATTGCAGTTAGAGGGTGCGAGTATAGGGATAGGAGAGTATGGAGAAATTCCCCCTGAATACCGAGGTAGCGTAGTGTGGTGAATAGGAAGGGCCAGCTCAACCTATCAAAAGCATTTCCGCGTCTAGGCTGAGGAGGACCGCCCCTTCCGATCTTTTATTAAGGATTTCTATGATATCTAGAACTCTCCTTGTATTGTCACCTGCCTGTCTATGTAATATAAATCCTACTTGGTCTTTGTGGATGATACTGGGTAGGAGAGGTGCTAGTCTGTTAGCTAGGATTTTTGTTAAAATTTTATAATCAGAGTTTAATAAAGCTATAGGTCTGTAGCTAGTGCAAGAAGAGGGATCTTTGTTTGGTTTAGGGATTACAACTAAATATGACATTGAAAAGGTTGAGTGTACCTGCCCACCCTGCATAATGTCATTAAATAGATTTGTCATGTGGGGGATTAGTTCTGTCGAAAATATTTTATAATAGGTGTTAGAAAACCCATCTGGGCCTGGTGTCTTGCCGTTTGGGAGATTTTTGATCACTTGTTCCAGTTCTTCGTTTGTGACAGGGATTGGGCTTGTGTTAAAGTCAGCTTGGGTTGGGAGCTTTTTTTAAGATATTCTTCTATTTTAACTTTAAAGTTAGGTGTTAGATCAGAGAGGGAGGGCTTTACGCAATTGTAGAGGTTTGTGTAATATTTCCTAAAGCAAGAAGCTATATTGCGTGGGTCTTGTAATAGGGTTCCTGAATCGTCTTTGATTTGGGCTGGGGTGGCTTGATATTGTCGCTGTTTAAGCAGGTTTGCCATTAGAGTGTGGGCTTTATTACCTTTTTCGTAATAGGTACGTTTCAACCATCTCATATTTTTTTCTACTTCACCTATAGATATATCTTTGATAGCTGTACGGAGGGAGATTACCTTACGAAGCCGCTGCATAGAGGGGTTGGAATAAAGGGTTTGTTCCGCTTTATGTAGATCTTTAGTCAGCGTTTGCCGACGGGAATTAATATCTTTTTTAATTTGAGATGAGATTTGGATGCAGCAGCCCCGTAATACAGCTTTATGAGCCTCCCATATAGTCATTTGTGATGTAACTGAACTAACATTTTCTTGAAAATATTGTGTGATGGCTTTTCGTAGTGATTCTCTGTGTATATGGTGCTTGAGGAGATTCTCATTGAGCTTCCAATGGGACTGTTTTGGAGGTAGTGTTTGGAGGTGTAGGTTAATGCCTACGGGGCCATGGTCGGACCATGTGGGTGAGTTTGCTAAAGTAGATGTTATAGATGGGAGTAGAGTGTGGGAGACAAATATATAATCAAGTCTGACGTGTGTTTGATGTGGGAAGGAGTAGAATGTGTAAGATTTAGAAGATGGGTTGAAGACTCTCCATGTGTCATAGAGTCCATGTTTTCTGATAAGGCTGCGAAATCTCTGTGAAAGCAGTTGTACTTCTCGGGAGGGTTGGGTGTTTGTTACGGATTGTCTATCAGTATTGTTTGAGAGATGCATATTAAAATCGCCTGCTACAATTTTCAGGGAGCCTGGGATATTTGAGATTTTAGTTAGTAAGGAGGATAGAATTCTTCTGACCTACATTGGGGGCATAAAGATTGCATAGTGTGACTTGTTGTGAGTCTAATGTTCCTTCTAATATGAGATACCTTCCGTTAGGGTCTGCATGTTGTTTACACAGTTTGAATGGGCAGTGTCTATGAATGAGTATGGCAACTCCTGCTTTGCGTGTGTTATTTACAGCTGAGTAAGCTTGAGGGTATGTTTTTTGGATGAAACTCCAGTGATCTGTGCAGGAGTAGTGTGTTTCTTGTACCAAGAGAATATCGGCTTTGAGCCTATTAGCCTCTCTGCTCAGTAGCCACCTCTTTCGAATGGACCTTAGTCCCTTGACATTTAGTGATATTATTTGTACCATTGGGGAGGGTAGGAAGGTGGCAGGTGCCGGTGGGCCGAAAGGCCGAGGGCTCCTCCTGGGTATAGTGGGGTTTTAAACCAGTTGTGAGTAGTTTAAAGGTGAGACTTTCTCAGTAGCAATGGAGTTAAAAAAGAAAAGAAAACAACAGCAACAGTTAGAACATTTAATCAACTTATATAGATTGGAGGTCAAGGGGAGATAATGTCCCGTTGGCCTGGAGTGGAAGGGAGGATATTCCTCTGTGGGGGTCGTCCCACCAGGTGTACAATGGACCCTGGTATGGGGAGAAATCCACTCGACGGGGGGGGTGACTATGCCCAGCTCTTTTTTTTTTTTTTGGTAGAGCTCCCGCTCCCAGCTAGGAGTAACAGCATTTGGGTGGAGGGGTTCGGGCTTCGGTCTGTTTGTATTATATTTAGGAAAGGGGTTTACAGATGTGGTAGAGAGGGGTGGGGTATAACCAAGTATTTAGGATGAGTTGAGAGATGGGGGTGGTAGAGGGGAGAAGGGTTAATCATATATGTTAACATTTTCACATATATTGACATTTTAAGTTATGATCAGATTGTAAATCTACATTTAATATATAAGCTATGGATAAATAACGTAGGACAGCTGTGGTTACTCAGTCGTATTGTTGATCTTTGTTGTTCTTCTTTGGCTTGGAAGATCTGGAGAATGTCTATATCCTTTTGTGTGATTCGTGTTTTAAGACCTTAGAATCTGGTTAGTCAGATTAAATGAAGTGGAATGTTCAGGTCTTTGTTCCCTTCCATCTATATGGATATGGATTAGAAGCATGTACTTGTTGGGAGTGATCCATAGGAGCGTTTTACGGGCTTATACTTAAGTGAATGCTTCTGTATCAAATCGTAGCTGAACCATCAACCAGGCAGTCCGTTGATAAAGCTTCCCTGTCGCCGCTTCCTCATGTATGTGCGTGGGGTTCCGTCCTCTGATGGGAGTCCAATCCTTCTCTTACTTACTCGCTGTACCTAACTTTCATATCGCTGCTTGTGTCGGCCATTGCCACTATCGCTCCGTTCTACCATGTGGACCGACATACGTTTCGGAGGCCACTCCTCCTTCATCCGGGTCTCATAGTGAACGTGTCCCAGTGATGTTTTAACTACATTGAGCTCCTCCTCTCAATTATCTATTATAATAAGCTAACATTAACTGTTACATTTGGGGAGGAAAGCTACTCATTCTGAAAAACACTCAGTGGATACAATTTTACTATCAAATACCATGCACATTCAATTCTATATAAATAATAAAAAATGACTTATAATCACTAAGTACTAATTACCAATATAAGTAATTTTAAGGATGGCTTATTTACATTGTGTCAACTTAGGTTTCATATTCATGCAATTTCACATTCATGCAACAGTAGGATATTACTCATAGAAAGCACTTATATGATAGCTCTTCATTGAGGCCATTGGGTGAAAGGGCATTAGTCTCAAATATCCACCGGGCCTCTTTTCGTAGGATCAAATTATCCCAGTCTCCCCCTCTACCTAACTTTGGTATTTTTTCAATGCCCCAGGCTTTTAAACCGTCGGGGTTAGAATGGTGCATACTTTCAAAATGTCTAGCCACTGGGCTTTCTGAGTTTTGATTGATAATGCTCCTTACATGCTCCAAGATGCGTGTGGCCAATGGTCTTATTGTTTTTCCCACATACATCTTATTGCATGGGCATTCCAAAGCATATATTACCCCTTTTGTTTTACAGTTGATAAAATGTTTAATTGTATACTTAATATTGTCCCCGTATACAAAGTGGGTCTTTTTGCACATAAACCTACATGCTTTACAGTGTCCACATTTTTGTGAACCCACACTCATTTTATCTAACCAAGTTGTATTATCTGTCTTGTGAAAGCTATGTACTAGTCTTTGCCCTATCGTTGGGGCTTTTCTGGCTGTTAACATTGCCTTCTTACTTATTTTATCCCTCAAGTTTCTGTCGTTACTGAGGATATACCAATATTTATTCAACGTTAATTTGATCCAGTGCCAATCGTTATTATATTGTGTGATTAATCTGATATATTTCTGTTCACAATCATCTTTCTTATTCCCGAACAGAAGATCAGATCTCTCACTAAATTTGGCTCGTTTATATGCTTTTTTAAGCCATTGTTGTGGATATCCACGCTCAAGGAACCTTTTTTGTAACTCTTTTGCTGCTATTTCAAAGCTGTTAGGGTCTGTGCAGTTTCTTCTGATTCGAAGATACTGTCCAGTTGGTATTCCCCTCAGTAATGGGGTTGGGTGCATACTTTGATCCCTTAAAAGACAGTTTCCCGCTGTTGGTTTACGGTAAGTATTTATGTTTAATCTATTTCCAACTTTTTTTATTAATAAGTCTAAGAATGGAAGCTCTGTGTAACTCCATTGGTAAGTGAATTTCAAATTCCAATCATTAGAGTTTATGGATGTAATAAATTTATTTAATTCACCCTCAGATCCATCCCACAGAATGATAACGTCATCTATATATCTAGCCCATAATATGATATAGGGTGATGCCCACTCTAGTTCCGTGCCCATGATGACTTCTTATTCCCACATGCCTAAATACAAATTGGCATATGTGGGCGCACAGGCCGTACCCATGGCAGTACCTGTTTGTTGTTGATAAAACTTATTATTAAAGGTGAAACAATTATTATGTAAAATAAGTTCCAATAATGATATAACAAATTCAGAGTGATGTCGGTATTTGTATTCTCTTGTACATAAATATCTGGAGACACATTCCACTCCTTTTCCGTGCGGTATTGAAGGATACAAGGCTTCAACATCAATACTAACTAACATGGTGTTGCTGTTAACTAACAAATTGTCTAGTCTTTTGACCACTTCTCGTGAGTCTTTCAAATATGAGGGTAGTGTTTCCAGACATACTTAGAAATATTATCAGTGGGACTTCTGATACCCGATATTATTGGGCGGCCCGGTGGGTTTTTGGCGTTCTTATGGATTTTGGGTATACAGTATAGGCATGGTAACTGAGGGTGTTTTATATACATATACTCAAATTCCTTTTTATCAATTATATCATTTCGCAGGGCCTCCTGTAAACAAGAATATACTTTTTGATTAACTATAGGCAGAGGATTTTTATCTCTACATTTATATTGGTCTTTCATCCTTAGTAATCGTATTACTTCTTTTTCATACATCACTTTATCCATTACCACTACATTTCCCCCTTTATCTGAGGGTTTAATCACCAAATTCTGATTAGTACTTAATTACTTTAATGCCCGACTTTCACCAGGACTAAGGTTGTAAGTAAATTTACACGGTTGGTACTTTTTAATTTCTTCCTCCATACATGACACAAATAATTGTATCGTAGGATACATGGACGGGGGGGGGGGGGGGGAAACTAGACTTCCCTCTTAACCCCAAGTACCCCACTGTGTTACCTTCTTGTTCATATAAGAGGTTCTCTAAATTTTCTAGTGTTCTTTCCTCCATCTCCCTAGGATCGTTTTGGAGTAACATGAGGGTATCAAGTGCAAAGGTGTCCTGTATACTAGAAACAGAATTTGGACTTTGTGATTGATCTTTTTGGGCAAACATTTTACTAAGTGTAAGTTTACGTGCAAATAAATGAATATCTTTGACCAACAGAAATTTGTCTATTGATTTGATAGAGCAAAATTAAGACCTTTTGACAATACAGATGTTTGATCCACAGATAAAACAGTTGTGGATAAATTTATAACATTTGAGTCTATTTTTTCTTGGTCTGTCTCAAGTTGTAGCTTTTTGCCCTCAGATCTTTCTGACTGCTTTTTGCTCCACCCTCCCCTTCTTGTTTGCCTAAAAAACCTATAGATTCTGTTTTCCTCCCTTTTGTAGCTCTCCTTTTAGTTCTTATGTATCCTTCAGTGTTGTTACTATCCTCATTTTCTGACGATTCACTAGTGGAGCTATTTCTATCGTACGTAGAAATTCGTCCCTGATCATAATCAGTACGATCCCATAAAAACTTTTTCTTTTTCCTTAGTTTAATATTACTCTGTAACCTGTCTGTTTCTTTTTTAACTTTTTCATTTAAGTTTTCAAAGTCCGTATGTTCCTTCCATTTTTGAAGCTCATCTGCTCTCTGATTAACCTCTTTTTCATATTCTGTCATCTGTCTTTGATTTTCTTTTATAATGAGTGACATTACTTTAAAAGCCGCCTCATTTAGGACATCATCCCAAACTTTATTGAAATCTTGTGACATTTTAGGTACTAAATTTAAACCAGGTTTTATTTTCCATCTTAAGCCTCTAGGGATCATCTTACTTTCCAAATAGTTCTCCAAACTAGCCACATTCCTATTTTCTTCTAATAACTTTATTTAGTTCTTTTTTATACCTATTAAAATCCTTATAAATCAAGTCACCAACAGAGTTACTTGATAGACTGTCTGAAAACGCTTCCTTGACATCTGTATCCCACTCTAAGTCGCTAATGTTATAAGCCATCCTTGTTTATATTAGTTGGAAGGTTCAAAAATACTAGTAAAAACGATACTATTGAAAGTATAAGAATCAGTAACTAGTACTGTATTGACAAACAATTTATCTAAACTGTATCAAATCCAGATACCCTATGGGCTATAACATTCAATGATGCTGGGGCTGTGGGTGTAAAAAACAATATATCATAACAAATTGTGGCAGCTTAAGAAGTTACCAGAAACCCACTATACTCTGGGAAACCCCAGAGGCACTCTAACAGCCATGTATAGGGAAATATACCTCCCCTTTCATAGATATGGTTCAGCTACGATTTGATACAGAAGCATTCACTTAAGTATAAGCTTTTTGATATTAACTGTGATATCAGTGCTTGATGCTATTGCTCCTTCCCTTCTTCGCTTTTTTGCTTCCCCTGGCAGTGTTTCATTCAATTCAGGTTTGGGTTACCCGACCCCTGTGATGGGGGGGTTGCGCGGAGGCGTCCGTGAGTCAATCTATACTTCCGATATATGTACTTGCTAACTCTGCTTGTTGCTGCTTGTGCTGCCCACTTTTGCTCCAGGACACCATTATTTATTGAGATTTATTATTCTGGGGACGCCCAGATGCACATATATATATATATATATTATCTTTAATGTGTATCATGTTTGAACTATTATTTACCATATATGTTTTTAAATGTTAAATAAAGGAATTTTTTACTCTTTCAAAGTTGGAAGGTTCATTTAAAATACTTATTGATTTATATGTGCCCCCTTTATCTATATTGTAAAGGGGAGGTATATTTCCTCTATACATGGCTGTTAGAGTGCCTCTGGGGTTTCCCAGAGTATAGTGGGTTTCTGGTAACTTCTTAAGCTGCCACAATTTGTTATGATATATTGTTTTTTACACCCACAGCACCAGCATCATTGAATGTTATAGCCCATAGGGTATCTGGATTTGATACAGTTTAGATAAATTGACTGTGCACTGTTTCGGATGTTCTGAAGACGGCCCTTTTTGTGGGCGGAAACATGTTAACCATTATTTCGTGAATAAACACGTTTTCTATGTTTGTATCAAGTCCCAAGAGTGTGCTCAATTCTCAGTCCTGCACATATATATATATATATATATATATTATAATATATAGAGCTTTAAATAAATATATTCTAAAAATATATATACATATTTATATTATTTAAAAATAAACATTTTTATATACATATATATTTAAGATCCAGTGTGTAAGAATGAGAAATGCAAAAGTTTTCTAATCGTAATTGAAGTAAAAGAAATTGAAAAGGTTAGACGTTAGGACCTTCCAGACTGGGGTTACCTTGACATGGTTGGAAGGCTTTTCATTCATGTGATCACATTAATATATACTAAACTCCCCTTGTTTATAAAGTATGCCAGTGTGCAGATAATATGATATTGTATGGGGCCTAGGAATGTGCATTGATTATCTTTTCTATGTTTGTAATAATGTTTGACCAGATCAGAACACTTCCGCTAATATGTTGAAAATAGCCTAATTGGAGTGCTTCCACATCTTGTATTGTATTTATTTATTCGGAGCTTGGTCAAGCCTCCATGTGGTAATAGACTCCCCAACAGCCCCTTTTATGGGAGGTCCTATGCCTTTATATAAAGCACTGGATGGCCTCTTCCCTCATTTTGAAAAACCAAAGGGCTGGGGGGAAGTGAAAGAGCCTGTTATATGGATCCAGTGTGTTAGAATGAGAAATGCAAAGTTTGTAATCGTAATTGAAGTAAAAGAAATTAAAGGGTTAGACGTTGACCTTCCAGACTGGGGTTACCTTGACTGGTTGGAAGGCTTTTCATTCATGTGATCACAGTATATGTATACTAAAACCCCTTTGTTTATAAAGTTGCCAGTGGTACGAAATATGATATTGTATGGGACCTAGGAATGTGCATTTTTATCTTTTCTATGTTTGTATATATATTAAGTATATTATAATTTATATAATTTATATATTTAATAGTTATTATTATATATATATTATATTATATATTATATTTATAACAAAGATATAGGAGCACTCCTAGGAATTTCAATGAAGTTTATTCATTTTGTGTTGTGTTGAATAAACTTCATTGAAATTCCTAAGAGTGCTCCTATATCTTTGTTTATATGTCTATTTTCAATCAACAGGAAGCACCCAGGTGATTTATCCTACAAGGTTTGAGTGCCACCCACCCTGGTTTATATATATATAATTACTTCAAATTTGAAAACGACTATTACATACGACAGGTAGGGACTGCTATGGGCAGTCCCGCAGCACCCTCATACGCCAACCTATATATGGGATTTTTGGAAGAAAAATTCATCTATAACAATGAACTTTTTATAAAACATTGTGTGAGACTATGGCGATACATAGACGATTTATTTATTATTTGGCAAGGAGATTTGTCGCAGGCACAAGAATTTATACAGTACTGTAACACCTTGGATGCTAAAATTGTATATAATGCTTCTTTTTCTCCCACACAGGCACAATACTTGGATGTACAAGTGAAGGTGACTACATTAGGGATCTGCACATCTATTTATTCGAAATCCACAGATCGCAACTCATTACTTCATGGAAAAAGTTTCCATCCCAAACATAATTTATTGGGATTACCGAAATCCCAATTCATGAGGGTTAATAGGATCTGCTCCAACGATGAGGACAGGGCCTTACAGCTTGATCGGATGATGAACAAATTTAAGGTAAGGGGACATCAATCCCACAATCTAGAAAGGGCTAGGATAGAAGCGGATAATATGTCCCCTAGAGTAACTAGAGACAAGGGGGTACCTTTTGTCCAAAGTTACAATACCAGTTCTGACCATATCAAGCATAACATGAACAAATACTGGCCCATCATAGAAGATGACAACATTCTAGATCCAAATACCAGACGTAAACCATTGATGGTATACAAAAAAGGCAAAACCCTATATAATTCCCTCATACAAGCGGATCCGGCCTCCAAATACAAACAAAAAGTATTCAGATTTTCACAAAAAACAGGCTGCTACATTTGTCACAATTGTAACATATGTAATTCCATGATAGTCGGCAATAATTTTCACCATCCATATTCTGGTAAAAAATTTGACATACAAGGATACTACAACTGCAACACGGAGCATGGTATATACATGCTCAAATGTCCGTGCTCCCTGATCTATGTAGGGAAAACCATAGGCCCGTTTAAGCGCAGATTGCAAAGACACAAGAGCGACATTAGAATAGCACTCAATAAGCCTAACAATGAGAATGTTCCCAGAGGAGAAATACCGCCGGTGGCCGCACATTTTTGCACCATGAAACACCAAGTATCTGACCTCAAAGCCATGGTCATCGACCAGGTGCCTATGGACAATAGGGGTGGTGACAGAAATAACAGCTTGTTACATAGAGAAGCTATGTGGATTTTTAATTAGATGCTGTAAAACCCAGAGGTCTTAACATGAATTTGGGACTCACATGCTTTTTACCAAAACGATAATCTTATTTTATTGATATGTGATTATTACCCCTCCCGTCTACCATATGATATATTATAACCCGTGTGTCTTGATTTTCCACATCATGCCCACCAGGGACACTTTATTCTGATCACTAAGTTTATGTCTTTTAGCCGTCCTATATCTTGTTATAGATTATTCCTTGATACACCTTTTAAGATATATATCTATATAGCTTAGTATCTCTCAGTGGTGTAATATTATAATTAATATTATTGATATATTGATTTTACATATTCTAAACATTATTTATTTACTACACGTGGTACCTACAGTTATGTATTTTAATAATTTTATGATATTTTTACACTATTGTCACTTGATATGCTTATCCTATTAGCACATGACACTTTGACTTAGCACTTTACACCTGGCATTTTATGTATTATGTGTTTTTAACTTTGACCTCTAGATGGCCATCTTGTACCTGTGTGAGACTATTTATAGCACCATGCACTTGAATTGTTCAGTTTTGTTTGGTCTGAGGAAGGAACCGCTTAGGTTCCGAAACGTCACTATTAAAAAGGACACTTTCCACCATTAAGACTGGTGTGCCTAGCATGTCTTACTTCTTATAATACAGCCTTAAGGTTCGTACACACATACGATTTTGCCAATGATCCACGACCCCCCAACACAGAGCGCTAAGCGCGAACGATTTTTCCGCCCAAAATGGCCGTTCGTGGCGTGTAGCGCTCGGTGTGGCTCGCTTGCAAATTGAGCATATGGACGAACCTTTAGGGATGCCCAATAATGAAGACAAACCTAAAATTTGTTAGCCCAATTGTTAGATGATCAGTCCAATAACCTTTATCTACAGATAGGCTGTTTAACATTAGCCAAGCTGGGTATACATTATGCAATAATTTGGCCCGACCAACCGACGTTTCAGTGTTTCGGTCGGTCGAGACAAATTATTATATGGCTCCTTGTGGCGGCTCCGATCGACTGCCGACCCTTCGTTTATCCATATTAGATGAACGCACAATCGGACAGGTTGGAAAACCACAGCCAATCATGCGGTCCTCTATGGGACCAGTCGTGGTTACTGTCGGACGTGGCTGCTTTTGCCACAACCAATAGTCATTCCTCCTGACTGACTGGTCGAAAGTCACAAACGGTCGGTCAGGAGGAAGAATAGGAATATGTGTACCACCCTTTATATAACAAGGGGAGAGGGAGGGAACAGGAGAACCCCCCACCCCCCTGCCATAGTTCCTCATCAGGTAAGATCATTTAATGATTTGTGGGGAGTCTAAATTGTTGAGCAAAGCAATTATTATTCAAAGGCACGTGTGATAACGAAAGCAGACCATTAAAGTAAGATAAAGTTTGTTAGGTCAATCATTAGACAATCCAATACATATATATACAGACAAGCTGTTCTATTCTGTAACAATGGAAGGAGGAGCAAGCAGTAGACCCCATAGGACAGATCATTTAATGATGTCAAGGGGCCTTCACACAATGAATCTGTTATTATTCAACCTTCCTGACCCCAAATGGCGGAAAGTATCCTTGGATCAACCAGAACTACAGTATATGTATTAATACCAGTAATTCTCAATATTATATAGTATACCTGTACCAACCAGAACTACAGTATATGCATTAATACCAGTAATTCTCAATATTATATAGTATCCCCATACCAACCAGAACTACAGTATATGTATTAATACCAGTAATTCTCAATATTATATAATATCCCTGTACCAACCAGAACTACAGTATATGTATTAATACCAGTAATTCTCAATATTATATAGTATCCCTGTACCAACCAGAACTACAGTATATACATTAAAGGGCAACTAAAGCCACAGAACAACACTGAACCAGAAGGCAGGACACCTTGATATAAAACCAGTAATCTGTGCCTTACCTCTCATTTTGATACTGGGTGCTGGGAAATTTACCTAAATAACATATGGTTTGTGCTTTACTTCTCAGCATTCTAGTATCACACAGTTTGGTCAACGACCATTTTGTTCTGCACATGCTCAGTTCTTAGCTATGGCAGAAACTTGTTACAGTTGGTCACACCCATTAATAATCTCTAGCCAATCCTTTTACAGGACAGATAAAGCAAGGAAGCATGTGACTGAGGTCAGGAGGTGTGGTCTGACACTGCACATACACACAGATACTTCATCCAGTCCTTAACAGGCTTTGATTTACTTTAACAGAGTTTACTAAAGTGGCATTTTATAGCTTATTGGTGTTTTTAGGGGGGTTGTTTTCAGATTCTGGATTATATAAAATTGGGTTTAGTTCTCCTTTAATACCAGTAATTCTCAATATTATATAGTATCCCTGTACCAACCAGAACTACAGTATATGTATTAATACCAGTAATTCTCAATATTATATAGTATCCCTGTACCAACCAGAACTACAGTATATGTATTAATACAAGTAATTCTCAATATTATATAGTATCCCTGTACCAACCAGAACTACAGTATATGTATTAATACCAGTAATTCTCAATATTATATAGTATCCCTGTACCAACCAGAACTACAGTATATGTATTAATACAAGTAATTCTCAATATTATATAGTATACCTGTACCAACCAGAACTGCAGTATATGTATTAATATCATTAATTCTCAATATTATATAGTATACCTGTACCAATCAGAACTATAGTATATGTATTAATACCAGTAATTCTCAATATTATATAGTATCCCTGTACCAACCGGAACTACAGTATATGTATTAATACCAGTAATTCTCAATATTATATAGTATCCCTTTACCAACCAGAACTACAGTATATGTATTAATACCAGTAATTCTCAATATTATATAGTATCCCTGTACCAACCAGAACTGCAGTATATGTATTAATACAAGTAATTCTCAATATTATATAGTATACCTGTACCAACCAGAACTACAGTATATGTATTAATACCGGTAATTCTCAATATTTTATAGTATCCCTGTACCAACCAGAACTACAGTATATGTATTAATACCAGTAATTCTCAATATTATATAGTATACCTGTACCAATCAGAACTATAGTATATGTATTAATACCAGTAATTCTCAATATTATATAGTATCCCTGTACCAACCGGAACTACAGTATATGTATTAATACCAGTAATTCTCAATATTATATAGTATCCCTGTACCAACCAGAACTACAGTATAAGTATTAATATCAGTAATTCTCAATATTACATAGTATCCCTGTACCAACCAGAAATACAGTATACAAACATAGAAAAGATAATCAATGCACATTCCTAGGTCCCATACATTATCATATTTTCTGTACCACTGGCATACTTTATAAAACAAAGGGGTTTTAGTATACATTACTGTGATCACATGAATGAAAAGCCTTCCAACCATGTCAAGGTAACCCCAGTCTGGAAGGTCCTAACGTCTAACCCTTTTAAATTCCTTTTACTTCATTTACGATTAACAAACTTTGCATTTCTCATTCTAACACACTGGATCCATATAACAGGCTCTTTCACTTCCCCCCAGCCCTTTGGCTTTTTCAAAATGAGGGAAGAGGCCATCCAGTGCTTTATATTAAAGGCATAGGACCTCCCATAAAAGGGGCGTGTTGGGAGTGCTATTACCACATGGAGGCTCGACCAAGCCTCCGAATAAATACATACAATACAAGGATTGTGGAAGCACTCCAATTAGGCTTATTTACAACTACATTTAGCAGAAGTGCTACTGATCTGTGCTACTGATTCTTAGAATGGACGTTGTATATATTGCTTTTGCTCCTTCCGTAACAACAGGAACTGTGGTAGAAATCCTAATACAAACAAGTGATCGTAATTATACAATTCTATTGAGGTATGACCGTGGCCGTACTTCTTCGATAACTTACTGTATCAGAAGTTTCCCATGTCAAGATTTACTAAATATGGCCCTATGAGTCTTGTGCTAAAGATTTCTATATTGGTGCAGACTTTATCTGAACGATGCATTTGCCCAAGTGGGGGATTGCACACGTGCAATCGCGGGGAGTTGTCATTTTCAAATATCTGGAGGCACATCGTTTGTGAATCCCTGGACTTGAGACTAGAGTGGTAAACTTCTTTAACAAGGTAACACACTCCTACAGTCCCTCAGCACTGGGTATGTGTGAGAAACATTCCAGTTAATGGCTAAAACAGCAGGTGTGCCTGTGAGTCTGGAATGCTGGGAAATAAGGAACATGTCCTACGTGTCAATAAGGTTTTTTAACAGCCACAGGAAATCAAAAGGTGAGAAACAGACACATGTTTTTAATGTATAGTGTTGTTTGGAGGTTGTAGTTACCCTTCCAATCCAAATGACATGGCAGAAAGAAATGAACACAGAATTACGCATACATATATTGAACCTTTTGCAAATAAAGTGGAGCAGCTAATGCTTTCAAGTCATATTTCATTTCGAATGTCTGTCCGTATTCTCTTAAAGCAGTCTCTTTAAGGGACTTGGCAAATTATTCGGTCTACCGTATATACTCGGGTCAATCTTACCTGCCTTCCGAATGCAGCCGCAAACACTGGAGAGCCAGAATATAGGCGCGTGTGCACGTCAGAGCGCGGGCATGCACGCCTGCGTGCATTCTTACACATCAGGGCCTAGCACTGAGCCCTAATCAAGCCCCACTGCATACCGGTAGTCCTTCAGGGCTGGATTTACAATCAAGTCCCACTAGAAGTTCCCTCAATACTGCAGGACTCCTGGACACCACCATTTACCAGTTCTGAAGGAAAGAAGCAAGAAAGTAGGTCTGCAGGTCGGATGTGCAGGTAAGATAGGCATAGAGAGTTTTGGTCTATGGGTTAGAGGTGGGCAGAAGGATTGTTGCTTACTGTATGTTGTTAATTTTAACTATATGCTTATTGAATCTTGCCACTCCACATGTTTAGAAACTACAACTCCCAGCAACCAAAGCCAGGTATCCCACCCCTCCTGGATTGCCCGGGAGTCTCCCTCATTCTGGGGTTGTCTCCCGCACTCCCGCAAGACCATCCCAGACTCCCGGACTTGAGAGCAGACTTGAGTCTCCTCCTAAGTCATGCCCCCTTTGGGTGGCAACGCCCCTAACTTTACCCTAACACCGCCTCCCACCACCCCTAGAATGATGGCCCCATGTCTGTGTGACCCCACGTGACATCATGCCTCGCTGGCCATGCCCCCTTGTCCACCCTGCCCGGAAGCCTGAAAGGGCAGGGTGGGATGTCTGCAAAGCATGCTGGGAGTTGTAGTTTCTAAACATCTGGAGTGCCAAGGAATTGAGGGTTACTAAAATACTAATGTCTATTTAAAGGACAACTAACTCAAAACAAAACAGTATCAGGAGAATGAAAAGATTGCCTTCTGATTCTGTATTGTTTTGAGGCTTTAGTTGCCCATTAAATGGACAGCAGAATTCCCATACAGTAATAGCCAAATCCAACTGTATGGGACTACTGTATGGGAATTCTGCTGTCCATTTAAAGGGCAACTAAAGCCTCAAAACAATACACAGACCACTACACAGAAGGCAGTAGTGGTCATAATTTCTACCCTCGGCTTATACTCAGGTCAACCAGTTTTTACTAATTATTCAGCTAAAAATAGGTACCTCAGCTTTTATTCAGATCGACTTATATTCAAGCATATTCTGTATTTTCACTCCTGCAAAACATGCACAGAACAAAAAATAGAACCTAAAGTACCTGCAAAACACCTGAAATCTTGTACAAATTAGACTTTCCTACTAGACAACTTACTGCTCTGAGGTTGACATAAACCACATGCCCGGTTAAAGATAAAACAATCAAGTCATTCCTCATTCTAAGAGAGACAAGTTGGGTGTAATATTGCACGCAGTCGGCCGACCCCCTCGGCAACTAAATTGGCATGTTCTCAGTAATGCCTCAATGGCTCTATGTTCAGATCACTACCCACCAAGCCTTCGAGAGGAAGTGGTGAGAGAGTAGATAGGCAGGCGCGATTCCGTACATAAAAAGTGGATATTTTTATAAAGGAACAACAAGCTACTAGCAGCTAAATAAACACATGGGTGACAGCACCTGACATGAGGATGTAGACATGATGAAGTGGAAGGCTGGTACCGAGAGACCTTTTATTCTGACCTCTGTTCGGAAAAATGAATAGGAGTCATGGGGGGGGGGTAGGATGATGGCGTGTGGCGTGTATACAGTTCATACAGGAATAAAGCACATCCAGAGCCCTTATAACCATGATATGGGTAAATCCCTTACTGGAAGTAATTTAAAGTACAGTCAGAACCGGCTATTACTTCTTGTTATGGTGCACAGGCCACATCAACACTGGTGACTCTGACAAGGACATAACGATCATTTAATAATCTGTAAATTATTGTTTGGTTAAGGTAAAACTGAAAATTCTCCCACACAAACTGCCTCTTTTGTTGTAACATGTATGGGGGACCTTCCACTAATCATATGAGGACTGGGGAGAACCAGCAGCCCCACAAACACCACATGTGATGGTGTGAGAGATAAAGGGTCATGGGGTGCCCAGCTTTCCTTTAAAAAACAACAAGTATAATGTAATATAAAAAATGTGTATGGAATGAAAAAAGTTATCTAAGAAAATGGGTCTATTGTGCGATCTATTAATATTTTGCGATCTGCAATGACATCTCTATTTCAATGTACATCATGGAGACCCGGCCCTTCTATGATTCCCCATGCATTCACCATGCATTCACCATTGTATTCACCATTGTATTCACCATTGTATTCACCATGCATTCACCATTGCATTCACCATGCATTCACCATTGCATTTAACATGCATTCACTATTACATTCACCATGGATTCACCATTGCATTCACCATGCATTTACCATGCATTCACCATTGCATTCACCATACATTCACCATTGCATTCACCATGATCACCATGCATTCCCATTGCATTACCATGCATTCACCATTGCATTTAAACCATGCATTCACCAATTACATCACCATGGATTCACCATTGCATTCCACCACCTGCATTTACCATGCCCATTCAACCATGCATTCACCATCATTCACCATTGCATTCACCATGCTTACCATTCATTCACCATGCATTCCACCATTGCATTCACCATGCATTCACCATTGCATTCACCATGCATTCACCATTGCATTCACTGCATTCACCATTTGCATTCACCATGCATTCACCATTGCATTCAACCATGCATTCACCATGGCATTCACCATTGCATTCACCATCATTCACATTGCATTCACCATTGCTTCACCATGCATTCACCATTGCTTCACCATGCATTCACCATGCATTACATGCATCACCATTCATTCACCATGGATTCACCATTGGCATTCACCATGCATTACCATGCATTCACCATTGCATTCACATCTCACCATTGCATTCACCATGATTCACCATTCATTCACCATGCATTCCATCACATTGCATTACATGCATTCACCATTACATTCACCATGCATTCACCATTGCATTAACCATGCATTCACCATTGCATTCACCATGCATTCACCATTGCATTCACCATGCATTCACCATGCATTCACCATTTTTGTTCCCAGATTGCACTCTAACACAAGTCTACAAAGTGCCTAAAATTTTTATTATTATTATTATTTTTGGTTATTTTTTTCCTGCAACTCTATTTTCTATTTTACAATACACTTTTCATTATTTTTTGCAGGGATTAGAATTACATTTTCATACATTGCTTCTCTCATCAGTCTCTTTCTGCAAAACAACTCTCCACAGGCTCTGCAGAAAGGACAGAAGTTTTCCCTGTACAGTACAGAACAGGACTATTAAACAAAGTGACATTGGGGGGTTAAGAAATTGCTGACCGACTGTTTCTTTCACACAATCTAATCAAATATTTCAATTACCCTGATTGGCTGCCTAATAAGGGACAGGCTTACAGCTGGTACACACATTACCTATAAACAGGGTGCCCAATCCAGTCGCAATGGGGCCTCACTAGCGGCACCGAGGACTGTAAGCAGGCCATGGGAGTAGCTCTGCCCCGCCTTCCGGTTTCACCCCCGGAATGCCCCTACCCAGCCCTTCCACGCCCACCCATGGCTCCATGGGGCTGCAAAAAAATGCAGGTGGCGTGGGTTGGGCATCACTGCTATAAAGGGCCAATCCCAAAGGGGTTGATCCTTTATCGATAGCATGTTGATAAAACAACCGTTACCGATTCCGATGACCGTTCAGGCGTGCAACAAAAAAGTGTTCTGATGGAAAATTTCCCTTCATTGCTGATGCCCCCTGTTCAAAAGTATAGGGAGTCGGCTGCAATCTTAGAGTGTGTGGCAGTAACAAACAACCATATAATAACCTAGTCATATAATAACCATATAATAACCTAGTTATATAATAACCATGCAATAACCATATAATAACCAGTAATATAATAACCATATAATAACCATATAATAACCTATTAATATAATAACCATATAATAACCTAGTCATATACCCATATAAACTATTAAATAATAACCATATATACCTATAAAACCTATAATATATACCATTAATAACCTATAATACCTAGTCATATAATACCCATATAATAACCAAGTAATATAATAACCATATAATAACCTAGTCATATACAATAATAACTTATAATATAATAACCTATAATAAACCTTAATATAATAACCATATAATACCATATAATCCTTAATAATAATAACACTAATAATAACCTAGTAAATATAATTAACCATATAATAACCTAGTTATATAATAACCATATAATAAAACCTATTCATTTAATACCATATCTAAACATAGTCATATAAACATATAATAACCATATAATAACCTAGTAATATAATAACCATATAATATAAAGTGGCCTGATTATAATGGGAGCAACAGTGGATTATATCCTTATAAAATCACTCAACTACGTAACTGCTGCTCCCCATGCATTTGCCGTCCCTCCTTCTGCTTTATTCAGCCCATTCCCCGTCAAACTCTGCAATTAAAAAACATTGCTATAGCACACTGACCTGTTTGAAAATTCCTTATCTGAGTCCTTCGTTTAAAATCTGTTTCACCCGGTAACCTGTTAAAACCTTTTGGCCGTGACACAAACTCCTGCAGCCCTGTGGATGACGTTAAGCAGAGCGTGCATGTCAGCGTACTGATAACTTCTCCTGCACGCTCTGCTTAACGTCATCCGCAGGGCTGCAGGAGTTTTGTGTCACGGCTGAAAGTTTTTTAACAGGTTACCGGGTGAGAGGGATTAAACGAAGGACTCGATAAGAATTTACAAACAGTAAATGTCTGTGTGTTATTTAATGTTTTTTATTGCAGGGCTTGACAGGGAAAGTGTTTTTTTAAAGGGGAAGGAGGACAGAATGAAAGGGAGCCAGGAATTCCTGAGGAAAGGCTGCCAAGAGGATTTCTACTAACAAGTCAATCTGGTATGTATTTGTTAATCTATTTTTTTCAGGGGGTTACTGTGTATTTAGTTTAATTATTTACTTAAGTGATATCGGCTGGTAGGAATTTAGTAAAGAGACTACTCAGATTCAATTTTTAAACTTATATATTATAAGAAATACACCCCATTACAGTGTAATAAAAGGTTTAATAAGTCACCTCGGAGTTCCCTGTCCTTGTATAAAAGCACTCAACCTTCGTCTCGTGCTTTTATATGGCCAGGAACTCCTCGGTGACTTTATATCCTTATATTACACTGTAAGGGGCGCATTATCCCTTATATAATAACTATAATAATAACCTAGTATATAATAACCCAGTAATATAATAACCATATAATAACCATATAGTTCGGCAGAACTAACAATATGTACAACAAATGTACAAATAATAGTTCCCATTTCATTATAATTTGGTAATATAATACCATTAATAACCATATAATAACCTAGTCATATAATACCCATATATACCCAGTAATATAATAACCAATAGTAATTAATAAAACCATATAATACCTGTTATATAATAACCATATAATAACATGAATATAATACCATAAATAACCTAGTAATATATACATATAATAACCTAGTTATATATAACAATAATAATACCTAGTCTTTAATAACCTAGTCATTAATAACCTAGTCATATAATAACCATATATAAACCATATATAACCTAGTCATACAATAACCATATAATAACCTAGTCCTATAATAACCATATAATAACCTAGTAATATAATAACCATATAATAACTATATAATAACCTAGTAATATAATAACCATATAATAACCCAGAAATATAATAACCATATAAAAGTTCAGGCCGAGCTAACAATATGTACAACAAATGTACAATAAATAGTTCCCATTTCATTAGCATTTGGATTTTAACCCTATGTACAATAAATAGTTCCCATTTCATTATAATTTGGATTTCTACCCCATGTTAAATAAATAGTTCCCATTTCATTATAATTTAGATTTCTACCCCAATGTCCAATAAATAGTTCCCATTTCATTATAATTTGGATTTCTAATCCATGTATAATAAATAGTTCCCATTTCATTATAATTTAGATTTCCATCCCCCATGTACAATAAATAGTTCCCATTTCATTATTATTTAGATTTCTAATCCAATGTACAATAAATAGTTCCCATTTCATTATATTTTGGATTTCCCTCACCCCATTTACAATAAATAGTTCATATTTCTTCTTCTTCTTTCATTTTATTCTTCTGCTTTTTGGACTGTATATCCACCCACAGTTTTTTAGCTAGAGACATGAAATTCGGTACAGACGTGCGGGTCATATAGGAGAAGTGTGCTTTCTTCTAGCTTAGGATTCCGCAGAAGCGTTACAGCGTTATCGGCAAATTTCTGGTCATTTTTTCCCATAGACTATATTGGTAAAAATCCTCAAATGTGGATATTTCAAAACAGTTTGTTTAATGGTCATAAATACAAAAGGTGATACCCCCAACACCCTACACAGACACAGGTACACCCACCTACTGACCTACCTTTCCATTCCCATGGAAGCCATATTTAAAGGGTAACTAAAGTCAAAAAACTAATTTAGATTTATCCTCAATAAAAGATAGTTTTATGGTTGTAAACACAAAAAAGACATACCCCCTCAACCAGACCAAGGTACACACACCTACTGATCTACTTATCCATTACTGTGCCAGCCATACTTAAAGGGTACCTAAAGTCAAAATAGCAAATTTTGATCAATAATCAAAAACGTTTTTTTTAACCCCCAACGTGATACAGGTATACACACCTACTGACCGAGGGTAGGATAGGGCTGTGTTTGTGTATGGGATCCTGCATTGTTTGTTTCTCTCCTGTCCCTACACAGGGAGCTTGTACCTAATACAAAGCGCTTCCTCCTTTCTATGCAGATGTCACTCTTCACAGTTCTATTACCAGTCAGAACAGACAGTAAATGTCCCATACAGTGAGAACAGACAGTAAAGGACCCATACAGTCAGAACAGACAGTAAAGGTCCCATACAGTGAGAACAGACAGTAAAGGTCCCATACCGTGAGAACAGGCAGTAAAGGTCCCATACAGTGAGAACAGACAGTAAAGTTCCCATACCATGAGAACAGACAGTAAAGGTCCCATTCAGTGAGAACAGGCAGTAAAGGTCCCATACAGTCAGAACAGACACTAAAGGTCCCATACCATGAGAACAGACAGTAAAGGTCCCATACCGTGAGAACAGACAGTAAAGGTCCCATACAGTGATAACAGACAGTAAAGGTCCCAAACAGTGAGAACAGACAGTAAAGGATCCATACAGTGAGAAAAGACAGTAAAGGTCCCATACAATGTGAACAGACAGTAAAAGTCCCATACCATGAGAACAGACAGTAAAGGTCCCATACAGTGAGAACAGACAGTAAAGGTCCCATACAGTGAGAACAGACAGTAAAGGTCCCAAACAGTGAGAACAGACAGTAAAGGATCCATACAGTGAGAACAGGCAGTAAAGGTACCATACAGTCAGAACAGACAGTAAATGTCCCATACAGTGAGAACAGACAGTACAGTTCCCATACCATGAGAACAGACAGTAAAGGCCCCATTCAGTGAGAACAGGCAGTAAAGGTCCCATACAGTCAGAACAGACACTAAAGGTCCCATACCATGAGAACAGACAGTAAAGGTCCCATACAGTGAGAATAGACAGTAAAGGACCCATACAGTCAGAACAGACAGTAAAGTTCCCATACAATGAGAACAGACAGTAAAAGTCCCATACACTGAGAACAGGCAGTAAAGGTCCCATACAGTGAGAACAGGCAGTAAAGGTCCCATGCCTCTGCCTCTGCTTATTTTGCTTTTCAGGACGGGTTACCCCGACCACATGGACGAATAGTGGTTGCGCGGAGGGCCCTTATCTTTGCTGCATACATATATATTACTACTTAATCACCTATTTTGCTTTTGCTTTTTGCTTACAGCTTCGATGTGCTATTATATGCAGTCATTTTGTATCTCTTTTACATAGAAGTCCACCGCTACCTACCTATGTCTTGGTCGTTAGTTTTTTAGTATTTTTAGCACCTAGGGACGCCTAGGGAGCTAACACATTTTTTGTATAGTCTTTTATCTGGTGTTAGGAGTCTTTTTGTATATATCTTTGTGAAGTATTACTGTTTTGACCTATATGAGGTATAATAAAATATTTATTTATTTTTGTATTTGTTGGCTGGACGATTCATTTTGGTGCTATAAGCTATTTGAGCCTCGCATGTTTTTTGAGGCTATTTACTTCCTATAGTTATGCCATTAGAGTGCCCCTGTTGTTTTTCTACAGGGTAAATGGGTTTCTTAGGGTTTGGGTTATCCCCAACCACTCTTCCTTGTTGTAGTATGTTATAGTTGTATACCCATCGCACCACCACCTATTTCAGTGGATACATGGCTTTTTTAGGTTAAATATACTTGCACCTACCCCCTTTTTTTCTTTTGTATTCAATTAGATCAACTGGGCTTGAAATGTAGTTCTTGAAGACGTTTCGCTAGTCATCCGACTGGCTTTCTCAATTCAGAATGACTTGTACAAGAATCTGTGGCAATTATGTACCCTGGAAAATCCCAATTAGCATATCACAGCCAGGTGTTAAGGGTGTGATTGCATAGTGGCTAAGAGGTGTTATAGGAACACCCAGGGTATCCCCAGAGTAGGTGTTACACAAGCATTAGTACATATGGCAGACAGGCTAAAGAAAATTGAAACATCTCAGAGGAGCCCTTAAAACTGCTGGATATCCACTGGGCCTTTGGTCAAAAGAAGTAGAAGAAGAACAAAGAACCACAATACCTAACTGAGGGGAAAAGCAAACAGAGGAAGAACATGGTCATCCATATGTAGCAGGGGTCTCCGAGAAATTAAGAAGAATTTTCAAAAACACCTGTATCCCCTGTCTGCTTTAAACCGAACAACACACTGAGGCAGTAATTGGTAACCGAAAGACCCAATACTAAACACAAGAAAGCACATCATATATGCAGTTGCAAGTGCAGTGAGAATGCTCTGATTTGTATGTGGGGAGACCAAACAACTGCATCAACGTATGCCCAGCACAGAAGAGCACAATTCCTCGGTCAGACTCATGCTTGTATCGCATCTTAAGGAAAGGACATACCTTCGAAGATTGTAAATGTATATACTGGCGAAGGAACGTGACTGGTTCAAGAAGTTGTAGGAGGCCATTTATGTGAAAATAAAGACCCAAGCCTAAATAGAGGTGGGGGGGTTCGACCCCAACTGTCTGCCAGTGTCAATGCTGTTTTAACACCTTACGTGCTGGCATTCCTATAAACCTCTTAGCCACTAGACAATCACACCCTATAACACACTCTCTGGCTGTGATGGCTAATTGGGATTTTCCAGGGTACATAATTGCCACAGATTCTGTTACAAGTCATTCTAATTGGAGAAAGCCGAGTCGGATGACTAGCGAAACGTCTTCAAGAACTACATTTCAAGTCAGATTAGATCTAAATTGAATCACCAATATACATGACCTGGATGAATGAGAACCTTCAACAACAGACAGACATATAAAGGCTCACTACAGTGAAACAGGCATTAAAGGTCCCATACAGAGAGAACGATAGTAAAGGTCCCATACAGTGAGAACAGGCAGTAAGGTACCCATCAGTAAGACAGACAGTAAAGTTTCCCAGTCAGAACAGGCAGTAAAGGTCACATCATATATCATCCTCTATCTCCACTATGCTCTTCTCTTCTTTCGCTACCAGTCTCTATTCTCTACCTTTCACCTCCCTCCTGCCAGTGTACAACTCTCACATACTCTCTCTCAATACTGTACACACACCCTCTCTCACACATACTATTACGACATACACTCTTCACACATACTGTGCATAAACCTCTCTCACACTACATACTGTCACACACTCCCTCACAACACTACTGTAACTAACCCCTCAAACACATACAATGGTGTGGCCAAATCAGGTAAAATCTTTGGCACAAAACTCTGATAAATGGTTGGCACACAGATACTTGCAAAATCATTGGCACAACCTCGAAAAAAGGATGGCGCCCAGACGCTAATAAATGGTTGGCACATTGATGTGGTAAAATCATTGTCAAACACTGATAAATGCTTGCACACAGATACTGGTTAAAATCATTGGCAGAAACTCGGATAAAGAGTTGAACCCTAGACTTTAATAAATGGTTGGCACACAGATACTGGTAAAATTATTGGCACAAACTCTGATAAAAGGATGGCGCCCCAACGCTAAAATCATTGGCACAAACTATAATAAATGGTTGGCACACAGATACAGGTAAAATCATTTGAATAAAATGTAATATAATGGTGTCACACACAGATACAGGTAAATCACTGTGCACAAAACTGTAATATGTATTTATTACAGTTTTTTGCCAATGATTTACCTGTATCTGGTGGACACCATTTATTACCGTTTTTTGCCAATGGTTTTACCTGTATCTGTGTGCCACAGTTACGGATTGGCCAAGATCATCCAGAATACAGATGTGAAAGGTTTTGATCCTTGGAGTCACAGTGGTTCAAATTGTACAAACGGCATTGGCCAATATAAAACAGAAATTCCCTGAGATTACAGAATTCCAGTCCCCACCCTAATCTCCTATAGACAAGACAGACCCGAATAAGGTAAAGGAAAGGGTATTGAATCTAATAACCAATAAATCTACTTGGCTGAGCAGGAAGGAAGGAACAATACCCTGACTTAAATTGTATATTTTTGCCCAAGTGCATAAACGGCATGTATTCGTTCATCCACAACGGACAGACGTTAAATATCTGTGGATACCATTCCTGCAACTCACCTTCGTTGTTTACACACTCATTTGCCCCTGTGGGGTTGATTATATGTTGGCAAACACTCAGAATGGAGCTGCGATTAGCCCAACATAAATCATCCATTCAGTATAAAGCCACACCACACTTCTGGTTCCTAAACATTTAGTAGAAAAAGGTCATGGGGCAGACCAATTTAGATTTATCATACTGGAGCAGATTAAACCTGACCCCAAAAAAGGGGGTGACAGGCAACGACGATTGAAACAGAGGGAAATATGGTGGATTGAGAAAATGGGATCACTGGCCCCTAGAAGGTTAAACAGAGATTACGATGTGTATGTTTTCCTGCAATTTGGTGTCTTGTTATTTCACCATACACCACGGGGTGTCACTTGGTTCTTATAGTTCCAAAGGAGTATAATTTTGGTAACAATTTCCTGTCTAAAGTTCTTAATTGAAACATGAAATATGTTGTTAGAATTTTTCCACTGATGGTGGAGCTTGATAAGGGTAATGACTCCAGAAATGCTTGAACACCATGCAGTGATGATTTTTTTTATGAGTAATAAATTGGATGTTTACTTAACTTTTAGTGCTGCGGTATTTTTGTGAATTATATATATTTAATATATATATTTATTCCATGCATATAATAAATAAAATAAATATTTATTAAATTATATTTTAAAAATATATATACATAATTATATTTTAAAAATAACATTTTTTAATATACATATATATTTAAGATCCAGTGCGTTAGAATGAGAAATCAAAAGTTTTGCTAACCGTAATTGAAGTAAAAGAAATTGAAAAGGTTAGACGTTAGGACCTTCCAGACTGGGGTTACCTTGACGTGGTTGGAAGGCTTTTCATTCATGTGATCACAGTAATGTTTACTAAAACCCCTTTGTTTTATAATTATGTCAGTGTGCAGATATATTATATTGTATTGGGCCTAGAATGTTGCATTGATTATCTTTTCTATGTTTGCATATATATTTAAGTATACATATAAATTTATATAATATTATAGTGGTACAGGCACTCAATTCACCACCCTCTTTAAAAGCCTAGGTGCTGTTGAGGTTTATCAAAGATCATAAGCAACTTTTTGGATTCAACGCACTCTCAGGTCTTATTCATCTAAATCTTTATTGTGTTCATACATCATAGTGTAGAGAACGTTTCGGTACCTTTCTAGGACCCTTTCTTAAGCCAATAACAACATGGTATAACCATTCCAAATTTAAAAACATTTACCACTCCTCCAATTGTGACCATCATCAACAAATTCCAAGATATTTAAAGTGCTAGTGCTAAGATTAAGGATTATATCCCCATTTTTTAACCATATGTGTCCTAAAACATTATGTTATATCCACAAACAGGACGGACGTTTAATATCTGTGGATATCATTCTGGCACTCATGCTTCGTTGTTTACGCACTTATTTGCCCTGTGGGTTGATTTATGTTGGCGAAACACTCAGAAACTGGAGCGGCGATTAGCCAAACATAATCATCCATTCAGTTAAAGCACACTACACTTTCTGGTTCCCTAAACATTTTGTAGAAAAAGGTCATGGGCAGACCAATTTAGATTTATCATACTGAGGCAGATTAAACCTGACCCCAAAAAAGGGGGTGACAGGCAACGATGATGAAACAAGGGAAATATGGTGGATTGAGAAACTGGGATCACTGGCCCCTAGAAGGTTAAACTGAGATTACGATTTGATGTTTTCCTGTATTTGGTGTTAAAGTTACTTAATTGAAACAATAAATAATTGTTGTTTGAATTTTCCACTGATGGTGAGCTTGATATGGGGAATGACTCCCGAAATGCGTTGAACATCATGCAGTGATGATTTTATACTTATGAGTAATAAATTGCATGTTTTAACTTTAGTGCTGCTGTAGTTTTGTGAATTATATATATTAATATATATATTTATTCCATGCATATAACACACACACACACACACACACACACACACACATAATATATATATATATAGTGTGTTTAAGGGTATGTCCACCCTTAAAAAAAAATTTTCCACAAAGTTCCCCCTGTCCCCCAGCCCCAACCGCTATGTTAATTTATTAAAAAATGCCCCAAACTTAACTTACCTTCCCTTGCCTCCGCCACGCTGCCAGGCCCTCTGCTTTCGAGTAAATGCAAGCAGAGGGGCGGGACCGGCAGTCGTGTCTGTGGTTGGCTGAGGGCAGTCAATCAACGGACGCGCTTCCCCGGGAGTTCATATTGCGACGGAGCCAGAGTGAAAGTGGGGGGGGGGGGGGGGGGGGCTGTCCGGTTAACCTGAAATCATCATGTGTAAGGCAATGCCGTAATTCAGTTTACAACCATAAAACTATCTTTATGAGGATAAATTTAAATTTGTTTTTTTGAATTAGTTACCCTTTAAATATGGCTGCCACCGTAATGGGAAGTAGATCAGTAGGTATGTCGTAGTAGGTATGTAGATGAGGGGGTATGTCTTTTTGTGTTAAACAATAAAACTATCTTTATTGAGAATAAATCTAATTAGTTTTTTTTACTTTAGTTACCTTTAAGTATGGCTGCCACAGTAATGGATAAGTAGATTAGTAGAGGTGGGTACCTTGGACTGGTTGAGGGGGTATTTCTTTTTGTGTTATAACCATAAAACTATCTATTATTGAGGATAAATCTAATTTAGTTTTTTTTACTTTAGTTACCCTTAAATATGTCTTCATGGGAATGGAAAGGTAGGTCAGTAGTGGGTGTACCTGGTCTGTGTGGGGGGTTGGGGGTATCACCATTTGTATTTATGACCATGAAAAAAACAGTTTTGAAATATCCACATTTGAGGATTGTTACCATTACAGTCTATGGGAAAAATGTCCGGAAATTCACCAATAACGCCGTAACGCTTCCGCGGATTTCTAGCTAGAAGATAGCACACTTCCCCTATATGCCCCGCACGTCTGTACCAAATTTCATGTCTCTAAGTCAAAAAATCGTGGGAGGAGAAAACGGTCCAAAAAGCAGAAGAAGAAAACGGAAGAGAAAGAAAAAGAAGAAGAGAAAAAGAAATAGAAGAACAGTAATTTGGCTTTTTCAAGCCAAATTAATAAAAAAATGGAATATGGAATCCCTGATTAGACTTTGAAAGCTGCTTGTTCCCTGCAGTTTTTTTTCCAGCAACTCACACTGACTGGTTAATAAACTGCAGGGTAGCAAGCAAGGTTTTAAAGGTTTATCAGGGACTTCCATATGGGTGTATAGAAAACCCTCTGTGCATGGAGACAGTGAATACTGGGGTCAGGGGGAGTGGTTCTTTGATGACTTCATGGGCGGTGGGTTGTATGCAACAACTGGAAGCTTCTTATTTACAGAATCTATTCACATATACTAAATGTTACGCCCCCTGGAATGCCCCCGGCCCTTTCCACACCACACCCCCCCATGGCAACTTGCGGGCCGTGAAAAAATGTGGGTGGACAGGGGGTGGGCATCAGTGCTATAAAGGGACAATCCCAACGGGTTTGATCCTTTATCGATAGTGTACAAAATTACCAATACCGATTCCGACAACCGTTCAGCCGTGGCATCAGAAACAGTCGTTATGGATTGAAAATTTCCCTTCATCGCTGACGCCCCTGTTTCTAAAGTATAGGGAGTCGGCTGCAATCGTAGAGTGTGTGGCAATAACAATCTCCCTAAACACTAGTGACGTGTGTGTACCAATCGTGGTATTTAGTTAGTAAAACTGGACTCAATTCAGAACTGAGAAAGCCAGTCGAGACGAGCGAAATGTCTTTGAGAACTAAACTTCAAGTCCAGTTGATCTAATTAATACAACAGATATACCATGACCTGGATGGATGAAATATTACAGATATACCATGACCTGGATGGATGAATATTACAGATATACCATGACCTGGGTGAATGAATATTACAGATATACCATTACCTGGATAAATGATATACGATATACCATGACCTGGGGGATGAATATTACAGATATACCATGATCTGGATGAATGAATATTACAGATATCCATGAGCTGGATAAATGAATTATTACAGATTCATGAGGCTGGATGGATGAATATTACAGATACCGTGTCCTGGATGGAATGAATATTAAGATAACCATGACCTGAATGAATGAATATTACAGATATACCATGACCTGGGTGGAGAATAATACAGATATACCATGGCCTGGATGGAGAATGAATATTACAGATATACCATGACCTGGATGGATGAATATTACAGATATACCATGACCTGGGTGGAAGAATATACAGAATTACCATGGCTGGAGGAATGAATATTACGATATTCCATGACCTGATGAATGAATATTACAGATATACCATGACCTGGTGGATGAATAACATGATAGCATGACCAGGGTGGAAGAATATTACAGATATTACCATGGCCTGCAGGAATGATAACAGATATACCATGACCTGGATGATGAATATTACAGATATACCATGACCTGGATGAATGAATATAAGATATACCATGACCTGGATGGAAGAATATTAAGATATACCATGACCGGGTGGAAGAATATTACAGATATACCATGACCTGGGTGAAGAATATTACAGTATACCATGGCCTGGAGGAATGAATATTACAGATATACAGGACCTGATGAAGAATATTACAAGATACATGACCTGGATGAATGAATATTACAGATATACAATGACCTGGATGGATTGAAATTTACAGATATACTATGACCTGGGTGGAAGAATATTACAGATAACCATGCCTGAGGAGGAATGAATATTACAGAATATAACCATGACCTGGATGAATGAATATTACAGATATACCATGACCTGGATGAATGAATATTACAGATATACCAGACCGGTGATGGAATGAATATTACAGAATTACCATTACCTGGATGAATGATATTACAGATATCCAGACTGGGTGGATGAATATTACAGATATACATTGATCTGGATGAATGAATATACAGATATACCATGAGCTGGATAAATGAATATTAAGATATATCATGAGCTGGAGGATGAATATTACAGATATACCGTGCCCTGGATGAATGAATATTACAGATATACCATGACCTGGGTGAAGATATTACAATATACCATGCATGGCTGGAGGAATGAATATTACAGATATACCATGACCTGGATGAATGAATTACAGATATACCATGAATGGATGATGAATATTACAGATATACCATGACCTGGATGGAGGAATATTACAGAATACCATGACCGGGTGGAAGAATATTACAGATATACCATGGCCTTGATGAATGAATATTACAGATATACCATGACCTGGATGATGAGATATTACGATATACCTGACCTGGATGGATGAATTAGATATACCATGACCTGGATGGATGAATATTACAGATATACCGTGACCTGGATGAATGAATATTACAGATATACCATGACCTGGATGAATGAATATTACAGATATACCGTGATCTGGTGAATGAATATACAGATATACTATGACCTGGATGAATGAATATTACAGATATACCATGACCTGGATGAATGAATATTACAGATATACCGTGACCTGGATGAATGAATATTACAGATAACCATGACCTGATGAATGAATATACAGATATACCATGGCCGGATGAATGAATATTACAGATATACCATGACCTGGATGAATGAATTGTACAGATATACCTGGCCTGGATGTTTGAATCCTTCAAATACAAAGGAGAACTAGAAAGGGAAAGTTAAATATGTCTGGAAAGGCTGCATTTTGGAAGGGAATGTGTGGTTTGTGAGTGCAGATTTAAAACTCAACAATGGCAACAATGAGGACATTGTTGTTCTTTACTTTAAGTATGGCTATTACATGAATGAATGAGTAGGTTGGTGTGTGTACTCCTATCTGGTGATTGTGCACCTATCTGGTGTACTCTGGGTCTGGTTGAGGGGGGGTATGTATTTTTTGTGTTTTCAACCATAAAACAACTTTTATTGAGGACATATATCAAAATTAGGTTTTTTATACTTTATTAACCTTTAAGTATGGCTGCCACAGGAATAGAAGGGTAGGTCAGTGGGGTGTGTGTACCTGTGTCAGAAATAGGATTGGTTACTGTATAACCATGTGATGGCAAGCATTTAAACATTGACAATTAGCATTGGATTTGGTCCTCCAGCAAACCTTTATAAAGAGCTGCAAACCTCCGCGGAGCTCAGAAGTCATCACAGTTATGGCAGAAAAAAGAAGATACCAGTAACATCGGTCCCATTGGATCCAGCCGTGCTGCAGGGTCCATGGGGCCCGCAGTGACCTTGCCTGGCATTGGCGACTTCAGCAGAGTTGGTGTCCATGGCTGTAAAGAAAGAAGACCTCGGATGTGGTGACATAGGCTACATCGAAGAGTATATAAGTGCCGGGAAGGGGGGTCCCGTTTCGAGCTTCAGGATCCCTAAGCCCCCAAAAAGCCCTTCCAAGGGCCGCAAGGCGACTTAAGTGCCGCAAGGCCCTTCCAAGGGCCAGGGAAGGGGGTCCAGTTTGAGCTTCGGGAACCCCTAAGTCCCAAAAGACACTTCTTAGTGCCCCCACTGGAGTGTCCTCCACACACCCCCAGTTGGGCCCCTCCTCCACAGCATACGGGTAAGGGTCTGGGGGGGTTGCTGGGAATGGGGTTGTGCGGCGGGTGGTCACAGCTGGGGGGTGAAAGCCGGGGTGGGTGTTAATAGCAATTTTGGCAATTTGTGGTTCACTCTGATATATATACAACATTCAGCTCATAGTTAAATAACCAGAAAAAACAGGAATATCAGAAAGCAATACAGCTATTTGTAATCAGCTTGGGCGATCACCGAACGACCCCTGACGAACGCATACACACGGACTATTCTTGGCCGAAAAGGGCGTTATCGTGGATAGTGGTCAGTGTTGGGGGCCGTTGGTCAGGCGCACATCGTGCGTGTGTACGAGCCCTAACAGAAAGTAAAAAGCTAACTATCTACTTAGTTCTAAATCTAAAGGTCACTACTCTTGCTCATTCTATTGATCTGTCTTCTGCTTGTGATCACCCTCTACTTCTTCAGATCCTGGCTCCTTGGGGATCCAGCACTTTCTTGGGCTATTCTCCTATCTCTCTGGTAGGACCTTTAGTGTTTTGCACTCCGGAATTAGCTCCACCCCTCGCCTCCTCCTGTGGGGTTCCGCAAGGCTCATTACAGTCCATCTACACCTATGGCCTTGGACAACTCATTAGTTCCATTTGGATTCCATTATCACCTGTATGTGGATGATACCCAAATTTACATCTCTGCCCGGATCTCCTACACTGACATCCCAGGTTCCGACTGCCTTAGTGCCATCCCTGACTTTTATGTCCTCCCGCTTCCTCAAACTCAACATGGACAAGACTGAAACTTGTCCTTGCCCAACTCCACGATCTGTTCCCTCCCTAGACTTACTATTAATATTAACAACACACACCCATATCCCATCTCCTCGTGTCCGCTGCCTGGCAATAATGCTTGATTCCGATTTCTTTCTCAAAACCCATGTCAATTCGCTTGCCAAATCCTGTCGGCTCCAACTCAAAAAACATCTCTCGAATTCGGACCCTTCCTATCGAGTGAAGTTACAAAAATCCTAGTCCATGCCCTAATCATATCCCCCGGCTAGACTACTGCAACACACTCCTGTGTGGTTTACCAACAACTGCCTGGCACAGCTTCAACATCCTCAACTCTGCTGCGGCTCATTAATTTCTCTTCTGTTCTCTAATGCTTCTCCTCTTGTCAGTCCTCCACTGGTTGCCCATCATGAAAAGGATCCAGTTCAAGCTGCTTACTCTATCCTATAAAGCACTATCCAAAAAGCCTCTCAATATCTCAGAGTGATCACCGACACCGTCCCAGACACAATCTCCACTCCGCAAATAATATCCTCTCCATCCACCCTTGTCACCTCTTCCCAGCCTATTCAGGAGTTTGCTTGGTTGCCCTTTCCATCTGTCCTCTGTCTGTCCGTCCTCACTTTCCCATAATACTTCAACGTAACCTTAAAACCCACCTCTTCAGGCAAGCATATAACTTGGTCTAGACAATTACCCATCTGACACCCAATATGATACAACCCGCCTTTCACGGCTCCACTGCCACTCTTTTACAGCATACGATTTCCGCAACCTTATGTCTCACCCCCATATCCTGTAGACTGTAAGCTCTTGGGCAGGGTCCTCTCTCCTTTGTATCGCAGTATTGCTGTAGAAAACTCTCACTCTGTTTACTTATATTATGTATAATGTGTATGTAATATGTATGACTTATATAACAAGTATTACCCTGTATGTAATGTATGACTATGTAATTTTAAAGCGCCCGGAAGATGTTGGCGATATATAAATCCATAATAATAATAATAGTGGCTAGACATTTCTGCCTAATTATTATTATGTACCCTAAAGGGAGATATCCTGATTGCAAATAGCAAAAAAGAGGGGGGGGGGGAGGAATGGTGGATACTTTTAAAATACCTTTATTTTTACATGTAATCATACTATTGTCTAGAATCTTTATTCATACATTTTCAGGTCATTTTATTTACTTGAATGGAAGAATGGATGATGTCATTTCCTGCAGAGACTTGTTCTAAAGAAGAGACAAGCTGTGTAATGTTTGACATTTGTTTTTGCCTGAGGACGTTAGCCACAATCAGTGACAATTGGCCCAAACCTAATCTAAAAAATAGAAATGTAGGTCAGATACAATGGGACGTCAGTGTTTCCCTGCACCCAAGACCTCTTCTGCTTGGATTCTGCCCTTAGATACAGGTCAGATACAGGCCATGTTTGGGCCAAGTAACTCAAATGCAATGAATAAAATAGTAATGCTGATAAATAGCCTGGGGAACTGCGGGAAAGATGCCTGCAATATGAATTAGCAAGGCAGAGAGAAGAAGGCCACAGATGGCACAGCCTCACTTTTTATTGCTTGCAATTTGTTGTCAGACCTATTGTAAGGGAGAGATCTACTGAGCGTAGAAAAAGGAAAGGCTACAGCAGAGATTTTTTCAGACGCCCAATTGTGTGATGATTGGGGGAAAGACTAACACGCCCGATCTGATTGCAGACCGATTTTGGAAGAATCTTTTAAAAAAAATATCAACCAAAATGTGAAGGGGCCCATACACGCACCAATCCCGATCTTACAATATCTGATATTTCAAGGCCACTTCTACCATTAAAGGGCATGTCCACCCCCAAAACTAAAATCCCCACTTCTGGCCCCATTGTGTAGTGTAGTTTAATCCTTACCTATAATCCCAGCTCCATCTGGTTCTTTGCTATCACCCCCTAAAGTCAAAAAAACCGCCCCACCAGAGTACTGCCGAGGTCCATATAGGACTCTGCCTCCTGTCTCTCATCCGGGGAATTTTGCCATGCGCAGAAGAGCCCTCCCCCCCCTCCCTCCCGATTAGTTTCCCTCCCCCTAGTGTAAAAATCTTTTTATATAATATTCCCCTGTCAGCCCAGCCCCAACAGCTTTATTTTTATTATTAGAAAGTGCCCCAAACATTACTTACCTTCCCTCTTTCCTCTGCCTAACTGAACTCCCGGCAGCGCGGTCCATGATTGGCTGCCACTCAGCCAATCACAGACGCGACTGCTAGTCCCGCCCTCTGCTTGCATTTTCTCGCAAGCAGAGGGCCTGGCAGTGCGGCAGAGGAAAGAGGGAAGGTAAGTAATGTTTGGGACACTTTCTAATAATAAAAATAGAGCGGTTGGGGCTGGGGGGACAGGGGGAATGATAATAAAAAGTTTTTTAGAAGGGTGGACATGCCTTTAAGCAGAGTGAGACATTTGTCTCAGGCGGCACTCCTGCACTGAAGAAGAAAGGCGGCGCAGACGGCAGTGGGGAAATTGTTTTTTTTTTCTTGACCAGTCAAGGAAAAAAACAATATTTTTCCCCTAGTTACAGATGTTAAAATCATTTTATAAGTTAGTTAGTTATTTTGTTAGGCTAGGCTAGAATAGTTAGGTCAGTTAGTGCCGCTGAGAGTCTACGTGTGAGTGGTGGCCGGCTTAGAAATCTTTTGCAAATCTTTTAAACTACAGAAAGTATGGCATTTCTAATGTTTGTAACGTTGAACCAACATGTATAGCACAGGCTATAAAACAAGTATTTTGATTTGAGCAAAAAAAACCTGAAAGGAGCAATATGGTAGTGGCAACACAGTTGTTTCTAGTAATTTACATTATTGCTAATTGTCTGTCTGAAACTGTTTAAATATCTAACTCAACATTTTAGCCACAGCCAATGGACAAAACATGCCCACCGCCAAAGCCATCCCACTTTAACACAGCGGCAGCGTGCGTCACATCTGGAAATACTGAGTGCCCCTGGATATTTCTACACTAAATGAAGGCTGGACCAGCACATGACCTCCATTTGAGGCTCAAAGCTCAACTGCAACAAGTTTAGGATAGAGGGCAATGCTCAGCATCAGCATTCAGATACTAATAAGGGTCAAAGTGTGCTTTAGACAGCACCATATAGAAGAGTATGCATTGACTAAGCACCCCTGTGTGACATTGTTAATATTTGTTGTATTTATAAATAAGCACTGCCATATTGCCTTTAATAAATCTCTTTGACACTTTATAAAACTAGTTAGACCAATTTATCATCAAGCTTTTTTTTCATTCTGCATTTCAGCAGATGGGATGCCCGACCTAACAGATTTATGGAACAAATTCAGGCACATTATGTTATTTGTGCTTGAAACTGGAATTGCCTCCCCCTCCCATTGTAAAGTTCACAAATGATAGCGTTTCATCAATGGCTTAATGCAGGAATGGAAATTTCCAGTTGCTTATAGTCATTGGATGAAAAATGCTTTATATGTTTACTGGTATTATTTCTTTCTGTAGGATGTACGATCTATAAATCCAAAGTCCTGACTTTATAACTTCATCTCTCTCTCTCCAAACTGATTAAAACTGCTTGATCAGTTGATCCCCACTTTTATTAAATTAACCAACTACTAGATTTTATCGCTTCATGGGTGATGTTCGGTTACCAAATCGGCCAATACTATTGCCCCACTTTTGTTATCAGAAAATGCAGTCAGTAACCATAAACAATGACATAATATCATGTACAGCAAAAAATGCAATTCTCTCTTCTTTCATCCAGTGACTTCATTTCCAGATGTACATCATATAATCTGTCAGTGTTTGAACCCCCCTTGTTTTTACTGTGCTGAAACCAGAGACTGGTAAAGTGCATTTAAGGCTTCTGCGTTCAGTGCGGTTTAGTTTAATACTGTCCTAATAGACACTGAGTGCAATCCGCGGTTTAACTAAACAGTTCCTGGAAAAGTTGATCATTTTGTGTGAAGACCCTTGAATGAATGTAAAGCATAAAGGAAGTGAAAGTTCCATTGTCTCGGGCTAAAGTGTTTTAACTGTAAGGATTTTGTGGAGACAGTGGATAATGGGGATTAAAAAAGAGAAACGTTTCATTTTATGCGTTTAATCCTGAAACAACTAAATATCAGAAATCACAGGATACGAAGTAAACTTTATGGGCATAAATGTTTCTTTAGTCTCATAGAACCACAGCAGATCTGGTAACAAGGTTGAAAGAACACTTATGTTTGTCAGTTTATTTTTCAGTTTTTCCGTGTTTCTATGAATGGCTAAAATGAAAATTAAAGGAGAATTGAAGCTATAAATATTCTATTATTGTTTACCAATAGATAGCCTGTGTCTCCCCCCCCCCTTTTAGGAGAAATCATGGGCAATATTTATTAGTTTCTGATACAGCAGGTTATCATAAAAGCCATATGTATGGACGATCATCAAATTAGGATCGTAAATCTACAATGTGTCGTTAATTATATGCGCCATCGTAATTTATGGCTGCAATTGCAGATTTATGTTCACGACCGTAATTTATGATCGCGGCAATGATCGTTAAAGGCACAGTTTCACAAAAAAGATACAGCACCTTATAATACATCTCACTATCTTTAGTTCTGCAAGTTTTCACTTTATATGAGATCACAGACCTAGCAGTGCTTTACTACCACCCCCGCCACCCCTGGGACTGCGGGGGGAGGGGGCGGGAACAGTAGTAGGGCCCGCCACAAGCCAGTTCTTTGCCACCAATCAGCCATTTTTAAACAGCTGATCACGTGTCTGAAGGAAACATACGCACAATCAAGCTGTTTAAAAGACCTGACCCGAACTTCCCGTACCGAACGGAAGTTCGGGTCGCGTCTTTAAAACAGCAGATCAGTCGTTTAAAAACAGCTCATGTGTGGAGGTCAAGGGTCGGCCTCAAATCTCACAGGGGGCCCCAGGCCCCTGCAGTTACGCCCCTGAGACCTAGATACATAGTTGCACATGCTGAGTGAACACTGTAGTGTAGTGTCCCCTCTGTCACAGCAGAAAATACCTTTGGAGGTGGAAAATTTTAGTTTACTCACATTTTTTTATAAATAGCATTGCAGATCACACAAGGTTTTAGGGCTAGGCCACTGTCATGATTTTTCTTGCGATTGCGCATGCGCTTTTCCGTTCATTGGAATGCGGGCAATGCACCGAAAATGCACGTTTTCGGGTGCGATTGGTTCCGCATTTTAAATCGCATGTGTTTTTTCTATAGTAATGAAAAAACACGTGCGCAAACGCAACTAAATGCACATGAAATCGCATGCGATCCGTGTGCGATTGCATTGCATGTGGCCCATGCCCTAATGGTCCTATTTTTATGTGAAGCAACTTCTTCCCAGTCAGTCAGCAGGAGCCACAGTCCAGACCGACAGGAATTTTTCCAATGGGTCTATCAATCAATCCCACAACCAGTGCCACAGTAGTGTTGAATCTATTGTTCACTGAGCCGCATAAGAAGATATCTTAAGCCTGACAACATGGGTCGATATTTACAATTGTTTAGATCAAGACGAAAATATTGACCTGTGTATGGATTACTATTCACAGGGTGCTTCTAGAACTTTTGTCATCTGTGCCAATGTTTAAAGTACCTTACATTTGACGAGAAGCGAACCGCCGCAAAAATAACAGGCAATGCCCTATGGTGGTGGGAGTGGTGGACTAATAACAGTCTCTGGTGAACTGGAAGGCTACTTGACACTGGCTGGTTAACAGACACTGTAAGTTCAGTCCTTCAGTTCACCAGACACTGTTAGATCAGCCCTCCAGTCAGCAGCCACTGCTAGGTCAGGCCTCCAGTTCAGCCAGCCACTACAAGGTCAGCCCTCCAGTTCAGCAGCCAACTGCTAGGTTAGCCCTCCAGTTCAGCCGCACTTAAGAATAGCAAACACGTTTACGCATCCAATGCACACAAATGGCCATTCTGGGCAACAATCGCACCTGTGTGGTGCTGCTTGGTTGGTTGAGCAACCGAGTGGCCACCACGCTCGGAACAGCCGTTTGTCAGCCCCCTCATTGAAATTTTTGGCTATGCATGGTTTTTCCAATCTTACAGTAGTTTTTGATTTGTCTTTGATTGGTCTTTGATTTGGTCTCCTATAGATACGTATAGTTTTCTGACTGTAAAAAAGCCAAAAAGAGGGTCTGATCCTGCTACCCACCACAAAATAACAACTGGGGGCACAAATACACAATAACAAGTGAAATAGCTAAAACAGTTCCAAATAATTAATATAGTACATCTGGAAGAAATACAGACATAACAATTACCATAAAAACATAAATACAATCATATACATCAATAAATAAATAAGAACAATCCTTTGTGTTATGTGATGAATAAAAGTGTCCAGTCTTGGTATATTGCAATATAGCAGTTCCAAGTATAGAGACAAGATAGGCCTACATCCTCCTTGCTCCAATATGTTACTCCTGCACGCCTTTGCAACATGGGAAAGTTGCTGCTGGCACACGTAGGAAAATAGATCTCTGCATTAAGAGTGGGAAAGCAAAAGGGTATAAAAAGAATAGAGAGGAAGTAAGTAGGGGAACTTTGGGTTTGAGAAATATTGTGCTTCTTCTAGCAGCTGACATACCAGATTTTCTGTCATCAACTAGGAAGTGGACTGGATGGGAAGGTTGGGATATAGACGAGAGGAATTCAATGTAGATTGTGGCTTCAGGAGGATCTGACAGAGGAGTCTAGTGTATATGATCCTGTAGTGAAGGAGAGTAAATAAATCAATATCCAGGCTGACCCTATATTCTAATTGACAGCTGTAAATTGCACGACGCTGGACCACGCATATGACATCATCAAGTGTGCGCGCGTAGGGTTTGCTAAAATAAATATAAATAGACTATTCAGACCAGTCAGGGATAGGCAACCAGTAGATCTAATTCTTAATTACAGAGTGCTTGTAAGTATGCTGGGAATTGTAGTTTTCAAACATCTGGAAGTCTAATGGTTACCTATCCCTGGAATAGTTAAGGAGTCTTGTGCAGTGTAGTGAGATAGCTGGCATTCCCTTATTTTTAGCCCCTTTAGGGCTTATTTATGAAAAGGTATTACAAGACTTTTATTCTTATTGGAATTTAAATGTCCAGGCAGAAATGGATCTCTCTGCTCTGTCTATCTAAATACCGGGTTTAGGATGTGTTCTAAAAGGTTTTTGCATTGCTGATATATCACTATTGCAAAGTGCAATCTTGGATTTCAAGAGTAGCTGGACGATTTGCTTACTGAACCATCAATTGAAACCCTAGCTCTATAAAATAAAGTTTGGAAGTGGTATGACATGGTGGGGACGGGGGGGGGGGGGGGCAGAGCCAAGGGGGCTCTATGGCAGAATAAGCTGCTACCAGAAATCACTGTGGATGAAGCACGGTAGGGGCTATTATAGTTTTGCAGGGGGCCCCAGTGATTCCTAGTTATGCCACTGGCTCATATCTCATGCTTTCTGTTTTCCAGACAAGCAGTTTGGTACAGTCACAATGGCTGACTCAAGTCTACCAGGGGGTAAATTAGATTTTTTCAAAAAGCTCAAGCAGATCTACCTCATGCTTACGACAAATTCTAGCCCGAGATCTGACACGATACATTCTCAAACTAACACTGAAGTTTTGTTCTGTCTTTAAAGGATGTGTCCACCCTAAAACAAAAAACTGTTCACATATCAGTTGGCACATTATTAGATGTATTATTACCAGATATCTAAGTATATTATTGCCTTATTCTGGCAGAGTAAGCTGTCTCCTTCCCCCATGCAGTCAATCAAGGCTGTGACTGTGGTATCACAGTCAATGATTGACTGCTGTTTCCCCCTGCTGCCTTCACTACACATGCTTAAGCTTATAAAAGCTCATTGAGCAGAGAGAGGAGGCAGATACCTGGCAGAACAGAAGAGAACTTAAATATCTGGTTACAAATGCATTTATAAGTAAACATAGTTGTTGGGGATTGAGGGCAGATGACTGACAAGTCACCAGCAGGCATTAAAAAAGTGATGCAGAAGAGCCGCAGACACAATATTAAATACTTGCTGTGGTTCATGGATTATTTTTGCAAACTTCGATGAAGCCACCACAATACCCTTACTATACTCAACCGGACGACCTTCTCCATAAAGAGTGTGGGAGGTCAGTTTGGGCCTGTCATGGCATATTGCAGAATCTATGGAACCATACTGAAAAACAAGAAAGCAATCACAAAATACTAATTCTAATTGTAAGCAGATTAAAACAAATTAAAAATTTTCAATAAACCAATGAACACAAAAAAAAATTACTAGGACCCAGAGAATGCTCCTGGACATCGAGAGCCCCAGGACAGTATCTAGGTGAGAGGTTTGCTAGTAGTTCAACAATGTTATTAATTATCCCACACAGCTGCACCATTTGCCCTGAAAGAAAAACAGTTAAAGAGACAGTTCAGTGGAAATTATCAATATTGTTTAAATTGTTAGTTTGTGTAATCGCTTTTAGTTATTCTACATATTCTCTCCCATTTTGAATAATCAGTTGATTTCATACCCTTTGTGTTCCCTGCTGTTGATGTAGTGAGCTGACATTTCGAGTTCTAACGATCCTTCTTCTTCCCAGGATGCATCACATCTTGGAATGTTCCTAACTGTAATTTCTACAGATTGGCTGTTGGATGGGTCAAAGATGCTCAGTCTCTACTGAGCAGCTGAATCAGCCCAGGCGCTGGGTCAAGGGCAAGACCATAACGATCTCTACTAGGGGTCTGCAAACAGGAAGTAGTATTTCGGTTGCATTTATTTATACACAGACACAATGCTGAATGGGCAAATTAATGTCATTGGGATGGAAAAATACTGCTTTTTTTCTGAAAAGTATATGTATTAGCACTGAACTTCCCCTTTAAGCCTTATTGTTCCTGGGAAAGCTGTAGAATAAAGGGAGTTGGGAAATAATAACGATAGTCTAGCTAATTGGAAGGCCAGCTATTTACTAATGAATGGTTCTTAAATATCCAATCACCTTAGAGCCAGCGAGTTGGCGGTGTGTAATAAGCAAGTGTCTAGTACGCATTGTGCACACTGTGTTCTTCACACAACCACTGTGTGATGTTAATATAATATGCTGGACATTTTACCAGCACTTGGGCATGAAGATAAAAGTGTAGTTTTGCTTCATTAGGACTGACATTGTGCAAGTCCACACGTGTGGTGTAGAGTAGACTAACTGGAGATATTGGGTAGTCTTAAAGCACAAGGGGATAGGGCAGGTCTAAAAAAAAAATCCCATCCCACCCAGCCATTATCTTGGCTAAAATTTTGATGGTTTAAGATGTAAAAGTTAATCAGAACAAGCCAACTGAGTTTTTATTGGGAAAAACTGACAGCTGTACCATTTTGCAGCCACTGAGACATAAATATAAAGGTAAGAGTGACTTACCTTAGTAGGGTAATGTGGTGGCTTCATCGAAGGTTGGAAAAATAATCCATGAACCACCGCAAGTGATTTAAAATCACGCTTGCAGCTCTTCTGATCAATTTTTTTTTTTATAGCTGGCATAAAGTTATACGAGAGGTTAATCTGTGGGGATTACCCAGAGGCACAATCGCCTATTTAATGGCCAGATTGTTGAGCGTTGCTGATTGGAAAAATCACCCTGTTTGTCTTGCGCACATTTGTCCAGTGTATGTAATAGTTAGGAATAGCATACAAACGCCCAAATCAACATTTTCTTCACTATAAAGGAGGAAAAAAGTGTTTTAGCTTGAACTTCTCCTTAAAAAGGTCATCTAAGAGCAAGAGAAAATGTTAAAAAGTTTTTAGCCTTAAAGGGACAGTTTAAGTGGAAACTATCAAATATTGTTAAATTGTTAGTTTGAGTAATGCATACTTAGTTATTAATTTGGCTGAACAGCCAAATTACCGTTCTTTCATTTCTTCCGTTTTATTCTTCCATCTTTTTGGACTGTATCTCCTCCCACAGTTTTTTGAGCTAGAGACATGCGGGGCATATAGGAGAAGTGTGCTTTCTTCTAGCTAAGGAATCCGCGGAAGCGTTACGGTTTATCGACAAATATGGGATATTTTTTCCCATAGACTGTAATGCTAACAGTCCTCAAAGTGGATATTTCAAAACAGTTTGTTTCATGGTCATAAATACAAACGGTGATACCCCCAACTCCCACACAGACACAGGAATACCCACCTACTGACCTACCTTCCATTCCCATGGAAGCCATACTATAAAGGGGATCTAAAAAAAACTATTTAGATTTATCCTCAATAAAAGATAGTTTTACGGTTTGCAAACACAAAAAAGAATACCCCCTCAACAGACCCAGGTACACACAACCTACTGATCTACTTATCCATTACTGTGGCAGCCATAATTAAAGGGGTAACTAAAGTCAAAAAAAACTAATTAGATTTATCCTAATTAAAGATAGTTTTTGGTTTGTTAAACACAAAAAAAGACATACCCCCCTCAACCAGACCAGGTACACACACCTACTGATTACTTATCCATTACTGTGGCAGCCATACTTAAACGGGTAACTAAAGTCAAAAAACTAATTTAGATTTAAACTCAATAAAGATAGTTTTATGGTTGTACACAAAAAAAGCATACCCTCAACCAGATCCAGGTACACCACACTTAGGGCTAGGCCACACTGCTGCACTTTTCTGCGTTTGCGGTCTTGCGTTTTTCTCATATAATTAAAAACGCGCGTTTTTGGGTGCGTTGCAATTTGCGTTCCGCTTCTAAATCACAATCGCATGCGTTTTTCATAGTTCATGAAAAAAAACATGCGCAAACGCAACAAAATCGCACATGAAACGCTTGCGTTTGCGTTGCAGTGAGGCCATTGCCCTTTCTGATCTCACTTATCCATTACTGTGGCAGCCATACGTAAAGGGTGACTGAAGTCAAAAAAACTAATTTGATCAATAATCAAAAATTTATTTTTTTTGTAATCCCCAACGTGATACAGGTAAACAGACCTACTGACTACCTCCATTAATGTTTGCAGCAATACTTAAAGGGTAACTAAAGTAAAAAAAAACAAACTATTTTGACCAATCATCAAAAAAATTGTTTTTTTATCCCCAATGTTTTAAAACTTGTGTAAGCCTACACACTACACCGGCATGCTGTTAGGGGATTCGATTGACAGCTCAGCAGGAGAGCGACATTTGAAATCTTTTTAACTTGTATATCTCGGGACAGAGGAGGAAATTGGAGAAAATAAAGGTGCTCTGGGGGGTTGGGGAAAATTATTAGAACACATAGAAAGAAAAAAAAAATATTTTCCCACTATAGATGGCCCTTTAACTCTCCTAGTCTCTACAAGGTGTTGCAGGAACTTGAGAAAGTTCTGGCCTCAAAATTAACTAAACCAAATCCAGCATATGCGTCCATATTTACTACACATTCGCAAAGCACATTTTTACATTTAACAGGTTGAAATCCAGCTGAGTTGGAGCTAGGGGGATATATTGCAAATCTATAATATCTATACTATACTAGGTGTTACATCAGCAAGGATTCATTGTCATGGAAAGATAAATACACATGGGTGATAATCAGCAAATCCCATTGATCAGGGGATTTGGTTTATGGAATTTAATAATATTGACATTTGTATCTAGCTTTAGTCTGTGTTGATTTTAGACACTGTCCAGGACATGATTGCTGAGAAGTGACCTATTTCTCCTTCTTACCCTGGATAGGGGATGGGACTGTGCTTGGTCAGAGCAGTTGAGATATCATTAGGATGTCACGCTAAACAATACAACTTGAAATAGGATTTTAGTAGCTATAGGTTTAATGAAACCTTACAGAAGATTGAAAAACTGAACTTGTATTACAGCTCTGCATTTAGTACAGTACGACCTCTCTTTCTCTCTTATATTATAGAAGTTATCTCCCAGGTACAACACCATGTCAAGGGTATTTTAAAAGCTGACCATACACAGGCTGAATATATGTACATCTGGTTGGTGCCCAGGAGTACATCTGTGTATGTCTTTGAAACAACTGACCCTGCATTAAAGTGAGCTGTGTGGTGAAATAGTCACTATCACTTTAATCAGACAGATATTTACTGAGCAGGGACTGTCTGAAAGGAATATTGTCTCTGTGTGCATACTGCCTTAATCCTGTGCTTATTACAGGTAGTGAGTAAACTCACTATGGGTGCAATGCTCAAAGTGGCTGTAAAGCAAACTCTTCAAGCCACGACTACCCAATTAACCAAAAAGGCGAAGGACACACTACAACGCACCAAATGGGGCATGCAATTGCGAGCGTATCACACATTTCTGTGCGTTCGCGCACCTTTTCACGTTTGCGCATGCGTTTTTGCTATTTTTTTAAAGAGAAAATGCATGCGATTGTGCGAAAAAATGATTGATAGCAAATGGAAATGGACGCGCCCCCGCGATTTCCATGTTAGATAAAATGTGGGCGCAATCACGAGCGAAAACGTTTGCGCAAAACATGCAAAAAACATTGCTAGTGTGGGCCTAGTCCTAAGGGATTCTTTTAGTGCTTTTAATAACACTGACAAGTATATTCAGATTTGGTGACATCAGAAGGGAAAGTACTGGAGATTGTCTTGTGCATCTCACTGTATGTACGAACCTCTATGGTAAAACTGGGGAACAGGCGTCAGTGCAACTTCTGCATTCACACGGATTCTTAGTGTGAACTATACATGTAAAAAAGGATTTTTTTTCATTTTATGTATATCTTAGTAATGTGGAAATAATCTGCATATCCGCAGCGATTGTAAAATAAAGCCATACATACTATCCACAATATCCATCTGTAGTGAGTAAAATACACACCACCAGGTGCAGTTTTATGGAGCAGCAGGACTACAGCCATATACCGCCCTATGACTCCAGTTGTACTGTGCAGCTTTTCTATTGTGTTCCTAAGCTTCTGGCAGCAATCTTCATAGTCAGTGTGCCGGTTAGCGAGCAACCAAGCTTATGCTATCCTTGTCACTGCAGCTGTAGCGAAGAGGGGGTCCTCATATACTTGTAAGGAAGCCTATTCTATTAGCAAATGCAGATAAATATGCTGGACTCAAAACAGGGTGACCCTCTATTCATTTCAGGAAATAGGGATCATCAAAGATAAACGTAATCAACAAACAATAATTGTAGGTAGGAATAATGAATCCTAACCTCCCGCCCCAGGTACTTTACATTTGAGTTATTTTTTAAAGAAGAATTGTCCTTTAAGGGTAAATATATATAGATATATATATATATATATATATATATATATATATATATAAAAAAACTTTTAAAACTTTACAATATCCGCTTACATATTCTGCTGATTTTTGATGAAATGAGGTCGTTTTCGGGCAGAAAGCGTACAGCAGTGCGTCAAATGACCCAGCGGGTCATTCCGAGATCGTTTTAAAAAATTTACCGCAACGCATGTTACTGTCTGGAAACGGACAGAAAAAGGTCTAGTGTGACCAAGGCCTATGTTAGTGTTTTTTACCAGGGCCAGAGGGGAATTCAGTGATTTTGACATTTTAAAGGGCATATGTCCAGCTCTTTTTTGACTTTTAATATATTATACATATGACCCCAGCCCCAACGCCGTAATAAAATCTTAGAAAGTGCACCGATTGTTACTTACCTTCCCTCTATCCTCCGCGGGCACCCTCCGACCCTCTGATTGCATATAAATGCAAGCAGGGGACGGGACCAGCAGCCGCGTCCCTGATTGGCTGAGAGGCAGCAATCAGGGATGCGGCTGCCCCGAACGCGGAGGAAGTAGAGGGAAGTTAAGTAGTAACTATCTGGGCACTTTCTATGAATTCTGTTACGGCGGTGGTTGGACTGGGGGATCAATATAATAAAAATACTTGGGGTTTTACAACTAGGGGGAGGGAGAAGAAAACGGGGAGGGAGAGGAGGACTCTCCTGTGCATGCCTCAGACCTTGTCGAGGTTGAGACAGCAGGCGCAGGATGAGTACCCAGACCTTCTACAGTACCATTTGGAGGGCCACAGCATGGAAACCATAAGGAGCTGGGGTTGTAAAGTAAGGATTTTTGTACACTACAGAGTGGGGCCTCAGTATGGGGTTAATTGAGTTTTGGGGGTGGGACATGCCCTTTAAAGAAATAAAAATGTGCAATGTAATAAGTCCTTTCTCTCTTATTGTTCTTATCAGTATGGTGGAATGTGTATTTTTCTTTTTTTTTTTTTAAACTGTATTTATTGAATGTGTATTCTAATTCTGAAATGTTTTCTAATTTAAAAGCGAAATTTTAATTCATTTTTTACAAATCAAAAAAAAAAGAAGAAAAACACAGTGAACATGTTATAACACGAAGAAATGACTGACTTTCTCAGGGTGAGGAGGAACAGGGGCAGAGCTTGCCGTGGCTTGCTAAACCCGATGTATTCAAGCCCTTGGGTATTGGGACTGACTGTCCTGCAAAAAAGGGGAGATGGTGATGAAGAAATGTCTGGGGACACAAATATTTCTAGATTATCCCTCAACATGTATGTATGTATAGTTTATTATATAGCGCCATTGGGGACGCAGAGCTGTACAGTATTAAAAAACAAATAGTCAACAATAGGGATAAATACATAGATAGTTCAGTAATAAATATAACTTTAATAAATTAGAAGTGCTAGGGCTTTGCCACAAAGGGATGAGGTCCCTGCCCCGTAGAGATCCAATCTAGTCAACATGAGGTTGATTAAAGGCTGATCCCATCAGGATCTGTTTTTTGAAATGCAGCAAGCATTTTGTCTTGATGTGTTTACGAGCCCTTGAAAACTATCAATCAAAAATCCAAACTCACTAGATCAGTTACACACTAGGGGGGGAGCAGAACATCCATTACTGCTTACCGTCTATACTCAAGTATAACCGACGGTACCCCAATTTCACCTAAAAATCTAATTAAAAGTTGTTGACTCGAGTATAAACAAGGGTAGAAACTTGGCATTCAAGATGTTTGGAAAACTACAACTCCCAGCTAATAAAGCATGCTGGAGTTGTAGTTTCCAAACACTTGAAGCCACCCTCAATTGGCATTCAAGATGTTTGAAACTACAACTCCCAGCATGCCCACCCTCACCCTCCCACCCAGTTTCAGTTTGTACCTGGCGGCTCTCCTCCATCCGGAACTGTGGGCTCTCTCCATCCACGGGCTTCCTGTTGGGAACTGTGTGCCAGCATTGAAGGTAAGAGTCCTCTCCATTCCGGCATCCGCTCGCTCATTCTGTACTGGCGCGCCGGAGACGTCACTTAATTGGCGCCGGGCAGTGACGTCGGGCCGGCACGCCGCAGTACAGGGAATTATCGTGCGGCTGCCGGAGAGTGCTAAGGATAGTTAGTGACTCGAGTATAAACCGAGTCCAAGTTTTCAGGCTGATTTACAACCTGAAAAACTTGGTTTATACTCGAGTAATACGGTAATAAGTCCATGCTATGGGATGCACCATGGGTTACCATGGATTTAGACTCATTGACTGTGCTAATTCCAAACGTTTCACCGACTGCTGTAATGGTTCCATAACATTTGCACGACATGGTATGTAGAAGACTAAAGAGATTAGTCTTCAAGTTCGGAAAGGGTTTTTACATGTGAGAACGGTTTAAAACTATGGAAAACTGTCTTTCCACTGGACATGGTAGCATGGAGTTCATTAGATAGCTGGAGAGGAAAGCAGGACGAGTTTCTGAAACACAGGAATGTTGCCTGTTGCTGGTATTGATACATAAAGTAGAGGTGATCCAGGGATATTTCCCATTGCCACTTGGAGTCAGCAAGGAATTTTCCCCACTTTCATAATTCTGGTGCTTGAAACATGTATCATGGGGAAGGGAGGTCCTGGCCCCGACGCTTACCAATTAGCAGTGCAAAACATTTAAAACCTGTCGCATCAAGACAACTACCTCCTACTAAGAGTCAGGTTTCACCGACTTACTCCGCCATATGCCGTAATGCTGCCAAGTGAGTGATTACAATACTGCAGGACAAAGTCAGTATGATGGTTTAATATATTATATTGTAGAGATGAGTGTAAAAATACATCATTATCATCAGCTGTTCAAACAATTTACACAGATATACTTATGCTAACAAAGAAGGAGATAAGTAGCAAACAAGTAATCCCAGCTTATTCTTGGACATAAGTTGGAAGAAGTTGTGCTGAAACAGTATGGCCAGGTAGTGGCTTAAAGAGCATGTCCACGACGAATATTTAGTTTTTTGTATATGGCATTCCCCAGGGGCTCCAGCCCCACCGCGTATATTTATATTTTTAAAAAGACCACAAACATCTACTTACCTGCCCCTCTTTCTCCGCCGCGCTCCGGCCTGCTGCTTGCTAGGGAAAATGCAAGCAGAGGGGCGGGGACGGCAGCGCGAGCTGTGATTGGATGAGCTGGCAGAAAGGAGAGGTAAGATAAAGTTGGGGAAGATTCTAAAGATACAAATCTAGCGTGGGGGCTGGGAGCCTTGGGGAGGATGTCTTATATAAAAACATTTTACGCTAGGGGGAGGGAATCGAGAGAGGGAGGGCAGAGGGGGGGGCGAACGAGCTGCAGTACAATGCCAAATCTCCGGGAGGCAGGAAGAGGGGCAGGTTCTATATGTAACCTGTAGCTCCTGGTGGACAGTTTTTGGGACTTTGGGGGGGCGACTACGGAGACCTATGGAGCTGGAGTGTGAGTAAGGATTCAACTCACAACATTCGGGGGCCTAGTAAGTGGGGGAATTATAGTTTTGCGGGGTGGCGCATGCCCTTGTAATTTTAACTGAGAGATGTGGAGATTCAATAATACTGAGGTTGATAATACATCACTTAAAGAAAATATAATAGGACAATCCAATATTCCAGAGAAACACTTATACCTGTACAAATAAAATGTATGTGAGTGAACTGAACATGTGTAGTCATACCCAGATGATAATATCTTCAACTTAATTTTTCCTTTCCTTAGGCTAGTTTAGTGAAAGTTATGTAAACTAATGCTAGATCTGGAAACCATGCGCAGGGAGAGAGTCAATAAATGAATTTCATTTATCTTGAAAATCAGGTGCTAATTTGCCCAACCAATCAGGATCTATGTACTTTTAAAAGCTAACATCGATGCGTTGAGGCAAAATGTAGCACCATAACATCTGTTGGTTTAGGCAAATTAGCACCATTTTTAACATAAGAACTTTTATTAAATTCCTGAACATGGGAGCCTCTCAGTGTAAGATTGTCACAATTTATAATTTTCACTGCCTGAAAAATGATCCTCAGTAAATATGCTTGATGCAAGTGTTCTCATGATCCAGGGCAATGGTAAATATGTGTATTCAATTAGCGAAACGTCATTCAAGAACGAAACTTCAAGTCCGTGATCTAATTGATGTACAACAGATAGATCTCAGTAGAAGCCGTTGCATGTGAGAAAGTAAAACTGATATGGTTTGGTTTTTTAGTTTTTTGAGTTAGATTTAGCTCAGTTTAATGATGTTTAATATAAAGGAGCGATCAACCCCCCATGTTTAAAACCCATTTAGCTAGGGAATAGCCAAGGCTCATTAAATGTAAGATTTGGAAGGAGGTAGGCAAGCAGCCCCTTTACATTAGATGGCTTGTATGATGGTGCAGCCGATTTCAGGCAATTACAACGATGAAAGAAAACGGATCGTACCAGCACTGCCTATGAAACTAATTATCTTGAAAGCTATTTCAGCTGAGGCAGCCAGTCTGTATATGTTGAAACAAACTACCCCAATATTTGCATGGTGACACACAAGGGTTGATCTCATTTGATATTCTATTGAATCAATCGAACCGCCAGAAAATGAACCGTGTATGCCAAAAATCATGAGGAGTGGGATCACTTTTGCTCCTAAAAATTTTAAACCTTTGTTTTTACTTTTTTTGGTCACGTCATGACAAAGGTTTCACTTACTCCCGTGAAAGATTTTGGTAATCGATATCGCAGAGCAGATGTTCCTTACTATGGGCTTTACATTAAGAGATAGTAGGTTAGCTTAGGGGGTTTTTAAAATTTAGGTGGAGAAGTGGAAAGGGAAGGGCAGTGGAATATAAGAAATGAGTCAATTAGTGAAAGAGTAGCTAAATGATTTTAAAGAAACAGTTGCACTCAAGATTGGAACTATCCTTTACTGCATTAAATGAAGAACGGGAGGGAAAATGAGCTATGCCTTCAAAGCTATGAATTTCAATAGTGGAGGTGCAGTGGGATCTATATTCTTGTTAAAAATTACTCAGCTACGTAGGTAATAGGGTTGTGTTTATAACAATATGTACCACTGCACCTCCCCTTGCATTAACCACCCCCCCACGGCTGAACCACTTAAACCAGTAGAGGACAGGCCAGCCATAGATCCTGTTTTCTTTCAAAATCTTTACTGTAAAGTACCACTTAAGATAAAACAGACATCCAAAGTTTAAAGGTGCAAGCCTGTTGAAAATCAATTTGGATTTATCTTTTATCTTCTTAAGTGGGTACCAAAGGTAGGGTTCTGTCTTTAACTATTGAATGCAGTGTGTGGGGTGCCTTATTAATAAGAATAATCTACCTTAACTTATTAATGGATATAACGTAACTCAGGTTCCTGCCCTGTAATAAAGAACCTGCTGTGGCCTTGTCCTTTAGTTGGTTCAGGGAACTCTCTGTGACTAATATTCTTATATTACAACTGTAACCTACATTGACTGCATGAAATGCTATGCACAATAATATTTTATGCACAACATACAAAAAGTGCTATGGAGTAAGAAATACTTACCACCAAACTTTTTGGCACACCTTGACTCTCTGAATTACACCAGGTGCCCTGGCGCACAGCCAGTACGACCATTTTAAGTTGCTCTTGAGGCTTTCAAATCAGTAACAATTAGTCACAGATATTTCTTTTAAACAACCTGTAGGTGGCACATGAAAATAGATTATTTGAGTGATGCACCAATGAGAGGCATAACTGCAATGGGAATGACCGAAGGGATGGCAATGCAATGAGATGTCGCTATCACTATATCAAATTGCGAACACTTCATTGCAGGCAAAAGATATAGCGGCCTCGTACTTTAACCTTTATTAGTGTCAGCAAAATTGAAAACTAGTTTTTTCTTGGGGACAAGGCATAAGTCAAAGCAGTTTTGTATATCACAGAGAACAAAGAAAACCCAAACAGTTACACAGTGTTACAATCTGAATTCTTACAGTTTGCTAGTTATATAGAGGCTTAGTGTGTTTTCAGATCGATCTCTTTTCTTGCGGTTTAATGAGAACATTTGACCATTTGTTGGTATGTGAAACCTGGGAACACGCTTATCCACTGAATATCCGTTTAAAAAGCAGTACACCTGTGCAACATACATGCAAATTTGCACAAGATGCAAAAACCAGTGCCAAGGATTAACTGGAAATGTTTAATATGAAATTAGCAGAAAACCTGCCCACACTAACTACAGTATCTGGATTGAGGGGAATGCTTTGTGTTTTAGGGGTGATAGTGTGTCGGTGCACGAGTTACTGCAGACTCCCATGTTTACTGCATTATACGGAACACATGTCGATGCACAAATAATTGGTGAAAGTATGCGCTCCAGCAATTGGAATCAAATGCACCAGAGCAGCGAAACTACAGGGAGATTCATAATAAAATGATTCTTATTTAAAATGGTGCTAATGTTTGCCACAACGAATATATCTTATTAACATTTGAAAGCCAACGCTGATTGGTTGGGGCAAATTAGCACACCATATTTTTATACAATTTTACGATAATAACCCTGCTAGTATGGCCGCGAAACTGGCATAATTCTAGCTTGTGCGTTTTTAAACGGGATCGGATTAGCAGGTCTAAAATAGGCGTGTGTGGCCCTAGCACTTAAAATCGTTTACCAACCATTGCGACGAAAACGGACAAGTCTATGTGTTCAGTCCGTTTTTGTCCCTTCTGATGGGTCTGTCGTTCCATATCTAAAAAACTTACGAAAATGTGTGACTGCAGTCCATTTTTTAAGGACAGGTAATCCAGTCACTATACGCGACATTCTGCCCAGAAATGAACAAAATCAGACCTGTGTGGCGAGCCACTTCATTAACGCACTACAAAGTGGTATAAACCCCTGATAATGCATGATCGCCGTATGTTGCAGTTTTGATTGTTTTTTTCAATTTCTAAGGTGTGCAAAAATCCCAAGCTAGGATGGGGAAAATCACACAACAACCGACTGCATAGTGTTTTATGGGATTTGCATTAATGCGATCTGAAAAAACCTTAACATGCTGTTTTTTACAGTGGTAAACGAAGAACCACCTGCATTGATTGAGGCCAATTTCTAAAAGTAGATGCAAGAGGCCACTAATCCAAAACACTGTGGTCCTTCGACAGTTTTTCTTGTCACGAAACATGTGATACAGGGCACTGCAGGTCTTTCAGATAGATATGCCCCCCAAACCTGGGCCTACACGAACGTTTCCTTAGCAGACATAAACCTGTGTGAAGTAAGCTGTCTAATTACTTATTAAAACTAGGGATGGACCTGAACCCAAGTTCGGCCAACTTTATGATTCTCGAATATCTCAATACGATACCCTCGAATAATCTTCATTTTGGTAACCCTCGATAGGTAGCCGGACTGATGTTCGGGCACCCTTGAAGTGTAGCAGGCGATTTTCGGTCAACCCTTCGAATTGTAATCTCGGTAACTTCGAATGTATGTTCATTTGGGAAAACCGAATGTAGGGGTCCACATTTCGGTTAATCTTCGAATGTATTGTTCTGTACACTTCACCCCAAAAGTATAATTCGTAACCCATGAATTAGCCATAACCCTGTGAATCGTGCAATGTGGAAAACCAACAATTGTCCTGATCATGGGGAGAGAGAGGACAAGTATTTAACAAGTCGTTTGGTCCGGTGGATAGCAACATGTTCCCCAGCAGAATTTCATGCACAATGGATTTAGGCGCAATTAAAGAAAAGGTGACCTTTTTAGTGTTAGCTGTGTAGGGGGGCAGTACATAATGCAAGTGCTTACCCATGGGGGGTACAGCTGGTTGTTAGAACACATTACCTTCTAGGTGCTGTGCAGCCAGTAAAAATGTGGCTGAAACTGTGGCCACCAATGGTATGGCACACTTCTTGCAGAACCAGTCTCTAGACTTACTTATTCCTAATTGCTGGGAAATGAACAGACTTGTCCTTAGTGGTGACCGATAAGTTCTCCTCTGGAATGCAGTGGAATTTCACCACTTGTGGTCGCTGGGAGTGTAGCTATCACACCTGAGGCGGGCGGGAAAAAAAAACCCGAACGTTGGTGTATCTTTGGACTTTGTTCCGCAACTGTACTAAATAAGTTATGCATGTAAACAATATATGGATGGCCTTCCTTCAGTATTTTTAACTGAAGTGTAGCGTCCAACCATGATTCTCCCAAACTGGATGATAGGGAGACGACCAATTCAGGATGTGGGGACATGCTGGCATATCTTACACATTCTGGTCGTGTATCTGTTAAGATTGGTACCAGTTACCCAGCTTAGGTATTAAACAGCTGTATCCCAATGTTGCAGCTTCAGGGGGGAAGAATAGCAGCTTTACCCAGTCCATAGAAATAACTTTTATGGGCAATGGAAAATAAAAAGAGAATTTTTTTTAAAAAATGAATAATTTAAAAAAGCAACAGACAGGTGTTATGTGCATATGCATTGTCAACAGCACAATAAAAACAAAAATAACTTGATGACAACATAGTTGGATATTACAAGGTCCAAAAGTAGTAATAGGTTATTACAGGACTTGTGGTTAGGCCACAACAACCCCCGAGCAATGCAATAGGGGTCAACACTAGCCGCAGTCTTGGCATTCTGTCGTGTCTCTATGGTTTTGCCACAAATGTGTTGTTGTGAGAGAAAGAAACACATCCTAATAGAGTTTAAACACGGATTAAAATAATATGATTACTCTTGCTTCACATTACACAATGTTGTGTCTGAGGGGAGGCGTATCTGTTCATCAGGGGAAAGTAAGGTAAGTTGGAGGAGCTCTGACATCCCCCCCCCCCCCAGTCATCTAAATTTATCCTCAATAAAAGATAGTTTTATGGTTGTAAACACAAAAAAGACATATCCCTCAACCAGACCCAGGTACACACACCTACTGATCTACTTATCCATTACTGTGGAAGCCATACTTTAAAGGGTAACTAAAGTCAAAAAAGCAAATTTTGATCAATAATCAAAAAACATTGGGGGAGATCCAATATAGCCGTTTTTCGTCTAAAACCCACGTTAACCCGAAAAATTTTGGAGCACAGCGCCGTTTCCAAATGTTTTTGGAAACAGCACTGTGCTAACGATCCAAAACCTCTGCCGTTAAGGTTTGCGCTACCTCGTAGCGTGAAACTTTACGGTAAAGGTTTAGGAGCGTTAATGTCACGCTCCTTACCTTAGCCCGATCCCGCGATGCAATAACTGACGTAATCTCGTTTACATCAGTTATTGTATCGCGGGATCGAGCAAAGGTAAGTAACGCGGCGCCCGGCTTTGGATCTCCCCCTTGTTTTTTTTAACCCCCAACATGATACAGGTATACACAGCTACTGACCTACCCCTCCATTACTGTTGCAGCCATTCTTAAAGGGTAACTAAAGTCAAAAAAACTAATTTTGACTAATCATCAAAAAAGTTTTTTTTTTAACTCTCAACCTGACACGGGTACACACACCTACTGATCTACTTATCTATTATTATGGCAGCCATATGTAAAGGGTAACTAAAGCAAAAAAAATAATTTTGACCAATCATCAAAAAAGTTAGTATTTTATCCCCTAACCTGATATGAATACACACACACCAACTGACCTACCTTTAATGCATGTGACATATTTAAAGGGTAAGTAAAAAACAACAATGTCCTCTTCATTGACATTATTGAGTTTTAAAATCTGCAGCACAAACACACAAATTCCCTTCCAAAATGCAGTCTTTCAAGCCAAATTCAAAGTTTATACTTAAACTTTCCCTTTCTAGTTATTATTCTTTCACTAGCAAAAGATAAAGCTTCCAAATGTAGTGGGATTCTCAGCTTATTCAGTGTTGGCTCACCGGGTTTAAAAACACACAGTTCAGAAGGTCACACGTTCAATACCCCAGATATACCTTTTTTTTGTTTCTATTATATTCCATGCAAAAGATAAAACACCCTGCTTCTTTGTTTATTTTCTTTCCATAACTTCACCTTGTTGTTTTTGTGCGGAATGGTTTCTACTCTGGAATCTTCCAGATTCCACACCTCCCAAACAAATCTGAACCCTCTCCATATTCTCTAAGCCCATTATCACCCTCTATATGACTGTTTCAATCAAGGGAGGTAATATGATGACTTTGTGGTCTGCTTTTGGAAATGTTTTTGTCTGTTCTGTAGGATGGAGTATTAGGGTAAATACTAACTACACTGGGGTGGGTAAAACAACCCCCCCTTTACAGTAAAGATCTTGGTTTAGTGGAGGATACGTTGAGTTTGTAGCATTTTTTAGTCAACTTTGTCAATATGAATAGTTAATGGTATTCCCTACAGACAAGCTGTAAATAATAGGAGATATCTAAGCAATCTGAAGTCATATTTATTGCTCTTTTATGCGCCGCCGCCATATTAGAATTGGTGTGGCTTTGTGAATGGGCATGGCTAAAGTTTTATGATTTTTAACTTCCTATCACATTGGTATTTAAACAGTTCCTCATACAGTCATTTAGCAATAATGTAAATTACTAGAAACAGATATTACATCCCATTCTCAAACAGCTTGTGTTGCCCCAATCATATTACACCTTTCAGGTTTTTGTTGCTCAAATAAAATTAACTTATTTTATAGCCTGTGCTATACATGTTGGTTCAACTGTTACAATACATTAGAAATGCCATATACTGTAGTATAAAGGATAAAGATTTTAGCCAAAAGATTTGTAAGCCTTCCACAATGTCAAGGTAGACACTTTCAGCAGGGCTTAACTAACCTAACCAGTCTAACAAACTTATTAAACCTAACCATATTAAAGGATTTTAACAACATCATATCTGTTAATTGTGCGTTCATCTAATATGGATAAACGAAGGTTCGGCAGTCAATCTGAGCCGCCACAAGGAGCCATACAATAATCTGTCCTGACCGACCGAAACACTGAAATGTCGGTTGGTCAGGCCAAATGATTGTATAATTGTATAATGTGTACCTAGCCTGGCTAATGTTAATCTAACAATTGGGCTAACACATTTTAGGTTTGTCTTCATTATTGGACATCCCTAAAGGTTCTCCCACATGCTCAATTTGCGAGCGAGCCACGACCCCCGACACCGAGCGCTACACGCCACGAAAGGCCGTTTTGGGGCGAGAATCGTTCGCGTGTAGCGTTTGGTGTTGGGGGTCATGGATCATTGGCAAAATCATACGTGTGTACGAACCTTAAGGCTGGGTACACAGTCAGGACAAATAGTTCCCTCGTGTGTACCCAGCCTAAAATGTTTAGCAATATTATTTGTACTCTAACGTCGGTTGGCCAGTAATATTGCTTAAAACATTGTTATGTTAAGTCTTATTGCGTCTGGATTTCTTGTCTGCTGTAGTTCTTTTTGAATATTCCCCTAATCCCCTTTTTATTATGGCAGCAGTTCTCTAAATCCCAGTTACTATAAACCTTCTAAGAACACAGTAATTAATCTCTAATGGTACAGGTGAGCACTGCCTGGCTGCTGATTCTGGCTGCTGTCCCTGAGAGGCTAGAAGGTGACAAGTTTATATATATTTAATGTGTTCTTTAATTATTAAGAGTGAAATTAAACCTTAAAGGCATTAAAGGGCATGTCCACCCCCCAAAATGACTTTTCCTCAGCAGACAGTATTTATGTGCCCTACCTTAAAGGAACACTAAACCCCAAAAAATAATTATTTGCCATTTGTTTGTATTATTCACAGGGATGTGAGAACACTTATTCTCACCTCCCTGTGAATAATATTACGCTCGGTGGACCTGGAACTCGCACTTACGTTACCCGCCGCTCCACTCGCAGCCGCGTTCACAGAAAAGCTGTTCTCTCCCGATCGCGCGCCCTATGTTTTGTATTGGCGCGCATGCGCCTAAGATAGGCGCGCGCGTCGGGACAGAGCGGCTGTCAGTGAAGGGGCGGCTGCGAGTGGAGGCTGGGGTAAGGTAAGTTCCAGGTCCCCCGAGCATAATATTATTCACAGGGAGGTGAGAATAAGCGTTCTCACCTCCCTGTGAATAATACAAACAAATGGCAAATACTTTTTTTTGGTTAGGTGTTCCTTTTAAACCGCCATGTTTTCTTAACTCGCGGTCTTAGGCTTGTTCTGTGATCCGTTACCTGCCACTCACATGACGCAGACACGCTGAGCGCGATTCAGTTCCACATAACTGAAGACTGCTAAGCTAATCTCCTCCTAAGTTCCGCCTCTAAAACTACGTCACGCAAAGCCAACAACAATAACCATGGCATGGTATTACTTGTGCTTCATTCCTCTTCAAAACTGATATTTGATGATTTATTTCTGTTACTTATAAAAATATATAAAAACTTTACATATGTACAATATGTGACACTGAGCCATGTATATGCACTTACAGTGCTACAGTCAGCGAAGGCAATTAAGTTATAGAAACAATTAAATACAAATAATTATAATATGATGATCACATTTTTGATTATATTAGTTACATTATAAATATGGAATTAATTATTCATGCATAATTATTTTATTTACTATATATTTAATTAATTGAAGCATGTATCATAATATACTTTTTAAAATGAAATAAACAATATATTTTAATTTCATATTATTAAGGTTGGGGCAAAATTAACACCATTTTAACGATAAGAAATTTTTTGATCTCCCTGACTATATATTATATATAAGGAATAGTGTGTGTGAGTGTTTGCGTGTGTGTGTTCAGACAGATTTAATTGAGATAATCAATTATAAGTGTTTACTATTAATATAAATAGTTTCATGCTGATTAGTAAATTTTATTTAATATGTTAAATTAAATTTAATACATTTTATTAATAAATAAAATTATTATTTTAAATGTAGTTCCAAAAAATGTTACCTGCAGTGTTAGAATGTATTTGTATTCTTAAGCTAGGTACACACTATACAATCCTTCCTCCTGACCGACTTTTCGAGGCTTTTAACTGGTCAGCCCCAAGGAAGAACGGTCGGCGGTCATCGAGGCCATACAATAATCAGCCCGACCGACCGAGACATCAAATTTTCAATTGTGATGTTTCGGAACCGATGGGGTTCCTTCTTCAGACAACTGTTTGTCTGAAGAAGGAACCAAATCGGTTCAGAAATGTAACAAATAAAAATTTGATTCACTTAAGACTGGTGTGCCCAGCTACATTCATCATTGACAGTATGTATTTTACTAGTGGCTACAGTGCCGGAGCACACAGCACAATGTAATATTAAAATATATAACCCTCTCTCTCCGCCCTCTCTCTCCTCTCTATATATATAATATATATATATATATATATATTATATATAATTATAATTTTTTATTTTAGTGGTATATATGTATCATAAAAATTTAAATGAATAAATATGTTAATTAATTTTTATAGTGTATATATCTACATATATAAATATATTTTTATAACATATATATTATAGAAATTTATATATTACTTAAATAATATGCAAACATAGAAAAGATAATCAATGCACATTCCTAGGCCCCATACAATATCATATTATCTGCACACTGGCATACTTTATAAACAAAGGGTTTTAGTATACATTACTGTGATCACATGAATGAAAAGCCTTCCAACCACAGTCAAAGTAACCCCAGTCTGGAAGGTCCTAACGTCTAACCTTTTCAATTTCTTTACTTCAATAACGATTAGCAAACTTTTGCATTTCTCATTCTAACACACTGGATCTTAAATATATATGTATATAAAAATTTTATTTAAAATAATTAAATATGTATATATATTTTTAGAAATATTTTATTAAAGGGCATGTCCACCCCCAAAACTATATCCCCCCACTACTGGCCCCATCATGTAGTTGTTTAATCCTTACCTCACATCCCAGCTCCATATGGTTCTCCTGTAGTCCCCCCCAAACCCAAAAAAATGCCCACCAGGAGGATAGAGAGTCCATATATGACTCTGCCTCCTACCCGACCCTCGGGAGAAGTTTGGCATGCGTACTGCAGCCCTTCTCCCCCTTCCTCCCCCTCCCTCCCTCTCCCTCCCGATTAGGATTCCCTCTCCCTAGTGTAAATCCCTTGTCACCCATGATTCCCCCTGTCCCCCCAACCCCAACCGCTATGTTAATATTATTAGAAAATGCCCGAAACATTACTTACCTTCCCTCTTGCCTCCGTCGCACTGAACTCCCGGAAGCCGCGTCCGTGATTGACTGCCGCTCAGCCAACCACAGACACGACTGCCGGTCCCGCCCCTCTGCTTGCATTTACTCGAAAGCAGAGGGCCTGGCAGCGTGGCGGAGGCAAGAGGGAAGGTAAGTTAAGTTTGGGGCATTTTTTAATATATTAACTAGCGGTTGGGGCTGGGGGGACAGGGGGAATCTTTGCTGGAAAATTTTTTTTAAGGGTGGACATACCCTTTAAACACAATATAATATATATATATGTGTGGTGGTGTGGGTGTGTGTGTGTGTGTGTATATGCATGGAATAAATATATATATTATATATATAATTCACAAACTACAGCAGCACTAAAAGTTAAAAACATGCAATTTATTACTCATAAGTATAAAATTCACATGCATGATGTTCAACGCATTTCGGGAGTCATTCCCCATATCAAGCTCCACCATCAGTGGAAAAATTCAAACAACAATTATTTCATTGTTTCAATTAAGTAACTTTAACACCAAATCACAGGAAAACATACAAATCGTAATCTCAGTTTAACCTTCTAGGGGCCAGTGATCCCAGTTTCTCAATCCACCATATTTCCCTCTGTTTCAGTCATCGTTGCCTGTCACCCCCTTTTTTGGGGTCAGGTTTAATCTGCTCCAGTATGATAAATCTAAATTGGTCTGCCCCATGACCTTTTTCTACAAAATGTTTAGGAACCAGAAGTGTAGTGTGCTTTAACTGAATGGATGATTTATGTTTGGCTAATCGCCGCTCCAGTTTCTGAGTTGTTTCGCCAACATAAATCAACCCACAGGGGCAAATAAGTGCGTAAACAACGAAGCATGAGTCGCAGGAATGATATCCACAGATATTAAACGTCCGTCCTGTTTGTGGATATAACATAATGTTTTTAGGACACATATGGTTAAAAAATGGGGATTATAATCCTTAATCTTAAGCACTAGCACTTTAAATATCTTGGAATTGTTTGATGATGTCACAATTGGAGGAGTGGTAAATGTTTTTAAATTTGGAACTGTTATACACATGTTTGTTATTTGGCTTAAGAAAGGGTCCTAGAAAGGTACCGAAACGTTGCCTACACTATGATGTATTGAACACAATAAAGATTTAGATGAATAAGACCTGAGAGTGCGTTGAATCCAACAACTGTTGCTTATGATCTTTGATAAACCTCAACAGCACCTAGGCTTTTAAAGAGGGTGGTGAATTGAGTGCCTGTACCACTATAATATTATATAAATTTATATGTATACTTAAATATATATGCAAACATAGAAAAGATAATCAATGCACATTCCTAGGCCCCATACAATATAATATTATCTGCACACTGACATACTTTATAAAACAAGGGGTTTTTAGTAACATTACTGTGATCACATGAATGAAAAGCTTCCAACCACGTCAAGGTAACCCCAGTCTGGAAGGTCCTAACGTCTAAACCTTTCAATTTCTTTCTTCAATTACGATTAGCAAACTTTGCATTTCTCATTCTAACGCACTGGATCTTATATATATGTATATAAAAATGTTATTTTAAAAATATAATTATGTTATATATTTTTAAAATATAATATATATATATGTTTATTTATATGCATGGAATAAATATATATATTAATATATATAATTCACAAAACTACCGCAGCACTAAAAGTTAAAACATCCAATTTATTACTCATAAGTAAAAAATCATCACTGCATGGTGTTCAACGCATTTCTGGAGTCATTACCCTTATCAAGCTCCACCATCAGTGGAAAAATTCTAACAACAATTATTTCATTGTTTCAATTAAGTAACTTTAGACAGGAAATTGTTACAAAATTATACTCCTTTGGAACTATAAGAACCACAGTGACACCCCGTGGTGTATGGTGAAATAACAAGACACAAATTGCAGGAAAACATAACATCGTAATCTCTGTTTAACCTTATAGGGGCCAGTGATCCCATTTTCTCAATCCACCATATTCCCTCTGTTTCAATCGTCGTTGCCTGTCACCCCTTTTTTGGGGTCAGGTTTAATCTGCTCCAGTATGATAAATTCTAATTGGTCTGCCCCATGACCTTTTTCTACTAAATGTTTAGGAACCAGAAGTGTGTAGTTGCTTTAACTGAATGGATGATTTATGTTGGGCTAATCGCAGCTCCAGTTCTGAGTTGTTTCGCCAACATAATCAACCCACAGGGGCAAATGAGTGTGTAAACAACGAAGCGTGAGTTGCAGGAATGATATCCACAGATATTAACCGTCGCGTTTGTGGATGAAACGAATACATTGCCTTATGCACTTGGGACAAAAATATACAATTAAGTCAGGAGTATGTTCCTTCTTCCTGCTCAGCCAAGTAGATTTATGGTATTAGATCAATACCCTTTCCTTTACCCTTATTCGGGTCTGTCTGTCTATAGGAGATTAGGGATGGGGACTGGAATTCTGTAACTCAGGGAATTTCTGTTTTAATATTGCCAATGCCTGTGTACAATTGAACACTGTTGACTCCAAGGATCAAAACCCTTCACATAGTTATCTGGATGACTTGGCCAAATCCGTAACTGTGGCACACAGATACAGGTAAAACCATTGGCAAAAAAACGGTAATAAATGGTTGTCACACAGATACAGGTAAAACATTGGCAAAAAAACTGTAATAAATACATTTATTAAGTTTTTGCCAGTGATTTACCTGTATCTGTGTGACAACCATTATTACATATTGTATTCCAATGATTTTACCTGTATCTGTGTGCCAACCATTTATAAGTTTGTGCCAATGATTTTAGCGTTGTGGGCGCCATCCTTTTATCAGAGTTTGTGGCCTATAATTTTACCAGTCTGTGTGCCAACCATTTATTAAAGTCAGGGGTTCAACTCTTTATCCGAGTTTCTGCCAATGATTTTAACCAGTATCTGTTGCAAGCATTATCAGTTTTTGTCCAATGATTTACCAATCAATGTGCCAACCATTTATTAGCGTTGGGCGCCATCCTTTTTTCAGGTTTGTGCCAATGATTTTGCCAGTATCTGTGTGCCAACCATTTATCAGAGTTTGTGCCAAAGATTTTACCTGATTTGGCCAACCATTGTATGTGTTTGAGAGGGTTTATGTACAGTATGTGTGTGAGTGTGTGTACAGTATGTGTGAGAGAGTTTATGCACAGTATGTGTGAGAGTGTATGTACAGTATGTGTGAGAGAGGGTGTATGTACAGTATTTGAGAGAGAGTATGTGAGAGTTGATACACTGGCAGGAGGAGAGAGTGTGAAAGATAGAGAATAGAGACTGCAGGAAAGAAAGAGAGAGCATGTGAGAGATAGAGGATAGAATATGTATGTGACCTTTACTGCCTGTTCTGACTGGGAACTTTACTGTCTGTTCTTACTGTATGGGACCTTTACTGCCTGTTCTCACTGTATGGGACCTTTACTATCTGTTCTCTCTGTATGGGACCTTTACTGCCTGTTCTCACTGTATGTGACCTTTAATGTCTGTTGCTTGTGAAGTTCTCATTCATCCAGGTCATGGTATATCTGTTGTATTCAATTAGATCAAATGGACTGAAATGTAGTTTTGAAGACGTTTCGCTAGTCATCCGACTGGCTTTCTCAATTCAGAATGACTTGTACAAGAATCTGTGGCAATTATGTACCCTGGAAAATCCCAATTAGCAATCACAGCCAGGTGTTACAGGGTGTGATTGGTAGTGGCTAAGAGGTGTTATAGGAATGCCCAGAGTAAGGTGTTTAAAAACAGCATTGTACATGGCAGACAGTTGGGTGTTCGAACCCCCCCACCTCTATTTAGGCTTGGTTTCTTTATTTTCACATAAATGGCCTCCTTAACAACTTCTTGAACAGTCACGTTCCTTCGCCAGTATATTAACATTACAATCTTCAAAGTATGTCCTTTACCTTAAGATGCAGATACAAGGCTGAGTCCTGACCGAGGAATTGGCTCTTCTGTGCTGGGCCATACGTTGATGCAGTGTTCTGTTTGGTCTCCCCACATACAAATCAGAGCATTCTTCACTGCACTGCACTGCCATATTGATGTCGCTTTTCTTGTGTTTAGGTTATTGGGTCTTTGGATGTACCAATTACTGCCTCAGTGTGTTGTTCGGTTTAAAGCAGACAGGGATACGAGTTTTTTGAAAATTCTTCTTAATTCTCTGGAGACCCCTGCTACATAGGGATGGACATGTTCTTCCTCCTGTCTTGCTTTTCCCTCACGTTGGTATGTGTTCTTTTTTCCTTCTACTTCTTTTGACAAAAGCCCAGTCTGGATATCCACAAGTTTTAAGGGCTCCTCTGAGATGTTTCATTTCTTTAGCCTGTCTGCCATGTCCAATGCTGTTTTAACACCTTACTCGGGGAGTTCCTATAAAACCTCTTAGCCACTATGCAATCAAACCTTAACACCTGGCTGTGATAGGTAATTGGGATTTCCGGGTACATAATGCCACGATTCTTGTACAAGTCATCTGAATTGAGAAAGCCAGTCGGATGACTAGCGAACGTCTTCAAGAACTACATTTCAAGCCCGTTGATCTAATTGAATACAAAAGAAAAAAAGGGGGTTAGGGCAAGTATATTTAAACCTAAAAAAGCCATGTATCCACTGAAATAGGTGGTGGTGCGATGGGTATACAATATAATAACATACTACAACAAGAAGAGTGGTTGGGGATAACCCAAACCCTAAGAAACCCATTTACCTGTAGAAAAAACAACAGGGGCACTCTAATGGCATAACTAAGGAAGTAAATAGCCTCAAAAAACATGCGAGGCTCAAATAGCTTATAGCACCAAAATGAATCGTCCAGCCAACAATACTACAAAAAATAAATAATATTTATATACCTCATATAGGTCAAAACAGTAATACTTCACAAAGATATATACAAAAAGACTCCTAACACCAGATAAAAGACTATACAAAAAATGTGTTAGCTCCCTAGGCGTCCCAGGTTGCTAAAAAACTAAAAAACTAACGACCAAGACATAGGTAGGTAGCGGGTGGACTTCTATGGTAAAGAGATACAAAATGACGCATATTATAGCACATCGAAGCTGTAAGCAAAGCAAAAGCAAAATAGGGTGATAAGTGTAATATATATGATGCAGCAAAGAATAGGGCCCTCCGCGCAACCACTATTCGTTCCATGTTGGTCGGGGTAACCCGTCCTGAAAAGCAAAATAAGCAGAGGCAGAGGCATGGGACCTTTACTGCTGTTCTCACGGTTGGGACCTTTACTGTCTGTTCTTCACGATATGGGACCTTTACTGTCGGTTCGAGTATGGTCCTTTACTGTCGTTCTCACGTATGGGATCTTACTGTCTGTTCGATGGTATGGGACCTTTACTGTCTGTTCTCACTGTATGGGACCTTTCTGTCTGTTTGACTGTATGGGTCCTTTACTGTCTGTTCTCACTGTATGGGATCTTTACTGTTGTTCTCATGGTATGGGACCTTTACTGTCGTTCTCACATGTATGGGACATTTACGTGACTGTTCTCACTGTATGGAAACTTTACGCCTGTTCTCACATGTATGGGACCTTTTATGTTGTTCTCACTGTTGGACCTTTACGTCTGTTCTCACTGTATGGGACTTTTACTGTCTGTTCTGACTGTATGGGTCCTTTAATGTCTGTTCTCACTGTAGGGACCTTTTACTGTTTTTCCCATGTATGGGACCTTTACTGCCTGTGCTCACATGTATGGGGACTTTTACTGTCTGTTCCGACTGTATGGGTCCTTTACTGTCTGTTCTCACTGTATGGGACCTTTACTGTCTGTTCCACTGTATGGACCTTACTGCCTGTTCTCAGTGTAGGGGACTTTAGTCTGTCTCATGTATGGAACTTTACTGTTGTTCTGACTGTTGGGTCCTTTACTGTCTATTCTCACTGTATGGGACCTTTACTTTGTTTCATGGTTGGGACCTTTAGTGTCTGTTCTGAGTATGGGACCTTTACTGCCTGTTCTCAGAATGGGGCCTTTACTGTCTGTTCCTATGGTATGGAACTGTACTGTCTGTTCTCACTGTATGGGACATTTACTGTTGGTTATAACTGTATGGTACCTTTACTGCCTGTTCCACTGTATGGATCCTTACTGTCGGTTCTCACTGTTGGGACCTTTAGTCTGTTCTCACTGTATGGGACCTTTACTGTCTGTTCTCACTGTATGGGACCTTACTGTCTGTTCTCATGGTATGGGATGTTTACTGTCTGTTCACATTGTATGGGACCTTTAAGTCTTTTCTCACTGTATGGATCCTTGTACTGTCTGTTCTCACTGTTTGACCTTTACTGTATGTTATCATGTATGGGACCTTTACTGTCTGTTTCTCAGTATGGGACCTTTACTGTTGTTCTCATGGTATGGGACCTTTAGTGTCTGTTCTGACTGTATGGGACTTTACGCCTGTTCTCACTGAATGGGACCTTTACATGTGTTATCATGGTATGGGAACTTTACTGTCTGTTCTCACTGTATGGGACCCTTTACTGCCTGTTCTCACGGTTATGGGACCTTTTACTGTCTGTTCTCACTGTATGGGACCTTACTGTCTGTTGACTGTATGGGTCCTTTACTGTCTGTTCTCACTGTATGGGACCTTTCATGTCGTTCTGACTGTATGGTACCTTTACTGCCTGTTCTCACTGTATGGGACCTTTACTATCTGTTCTGACTGTATGGGACTTTTACTGTCTGTTCTGACTGTATGGGTCATTTACTGTCTTTTCTGACTGTATGGGTCCTTTACTGTCTGTTCTCACTGTATGGGTCCTTTACTGTCTGTTCTCACGGTATTGGACCTTTACTGTCTGTTCGCACGGTATGGGACCTGTGGGGGGATCTGAGTGGCCCACGGCACCCGAGAGCGGGCGGGGCCACAGCACCACTGAGTTAGCGAGCCCATAGGACCTGCAGGTGGGGGCAACGGCACCCGTGGATGGGTGGGGCTAAGACACCCGTGAGTGGGCTGGGCTTAGGCACCACACCACTAGTGGGGAGGCCAACATGGGGCTGTAAGGGAACGGGGCCAAGGGGGGCCTGCAAAATGGAGGGGCCATGGGGTCCATGAGTGGGAGGGACATGGGGGGCTTTCAAGAGGAGGGGGGCTTGCAAGAGGAGGAGAGACACATGGCAGATTGACTTCATCCCACGACATGGTTTCAGAGCAGGAAGCAGAGGAAGTGCGGGGACCTGGTGATTCTGCTGCATATCACACACAATGTAAATATCTTCAATCTTTTGCAAAATAAAACAATGAAAATTAATTGTTAAAATGCTCAGGAGAGCAATTCCTACCAATGTTACCTAAAGTCATTTTGGACCACGTTCCCCTTTAATATATAACTGCCCTTATAAATAAGTAACCTTAAAATTTTCAATCACACAGGTCTCCAGCTGGTCTTACCAGCAAATATTTTTCCCCATCAGTTTATGGCGTCAGGAGGAAACCATTGAAGGCGTGTAGTTTAGAAAGGGGAAGTTCATCTCTCTATCCTGGACTAGATAGTATCACTGAAACGGACACGTGTGATTTTCTCCAACAGCCACTGCCCAGCCTGATGCAGTTTTAACCAAACTCATTTGTCTTCTCTTAGATGAAAAGAGCTGAATTGAATTGTGATGTAGTTATATCTCTTTTTACGATTTAGGTTTCTACATGCACAACAAAGAAAACAGATGCCAAGTCACTTTGAAGTAAGGAAAATAAAAACACCAAACATCTTAATATTCTGTAAATAGAGAAGACGAAGATCTCCATTCTCAATCCCTATCTCAGCATTGCCTCTCTCGCTAAGACTGACCGCCGGAAAGAAAAAACATCACTATTCATAAACTCTTCCCGCACGGTCTGATTGACCAAGCGTCTTTTTATTATAACTATACTTTATTCGTCTTTTGACGTGCTTCTTTTTTTTTAATTTTAGTTTTTATCCCTTTCTTGCTGTAAATATTTTTTAGCTCTCTAGATATTCTGAAAATTATTGGGGTTCACAAATTATAAAATACTGAATGAAATTGATATGATAGATACAAAAATAATATAAATATATGTGAGATGTAAGAAAAGAAATTGTATTCTTGCAATAATATAATAAAACCTAGGCGAGCCAACCCATTGTGTACAGGCAGCTATGCGATCCGTGCCACAAAGTGGGTGGCAGTGGGGCCTAGTCTTTACTGTTAAAAATTGAAATTTTGTTTTACAGTCAAACATGCAAAAATATAACCCTCAACCCCACAAGACACAGGGGCAAACACATATTAATAAACATCTCTTTCAACATTCCTTTGCAAAATGTATTATGCAAGATAAAGTTTTAAGTTACTACTTAAAGGGTAAGTCAACCCTAAATTGGTAAATCACCTCCAAAAATGCAATTATTTGAAAGCATTTGGACTAGTATTAGTGAGAAACGTAAAATTGACTAAAACTGTTTGTCTGTTTAGAGTTTGAAATGCTGGGAAATAAAGTACATCATTCACATTTGAATATGGTAAGTTTTAATTGAAATTGCTTCGCACAAGAGATGAGACAAAAGATGATGTTTCATCCACTAACATCACTTGATGTCATCTAAATTTACAGAGGGGAGTACAAGTTCTTGTCGTTTGAACAAAGACAACAGCAAGCAGGGTGGGAAACTGTTGAAGTTTGAGGGCAGTTGCAGCTTAACAGTGCTAGCTATCCACTGACTTTTTTCTTAAACAGCCAGTATGGCCATCAAAACAGGGCAACGTAGCAATTAAAATATTACTGGCCAACTCCAGTTCATGCATCAAAAGGAGAGGACAGAAATTAGAGAAGTAAAAAGGCTCCTTTCGCAGGTGTGTTATAAAGATATTTTATTTTTTAAATTATTATCCTCTGCTTGTGTGTGCCAAGCATGCTGGGTTAACAACAGTACCATTTTTTGTTTATGATGATTTGTCATCGTCAGACAATGTGCAAGGACCCATTAATATTAAAACTAACAAAATATGGAAATGGAAGAAAACAGAGACTTTGAGCCAATATGCAGGTCTGTTGTAATCACCCCAAGGTTGGTATCCCTCTCACTGATCGCTGTTGTGGTTGTTTCCATTCTTGGATCAGATGGGCGGTGGAAGTGAGGAGATCTACTGTCCAATTATCAAGAGCTACAGGCACTGAAAACATCAGGAAGTACTGTGCATTTTGACTTGCTGATGTCACCTGAGTGCAAAAGCGGCAGCGCCATACTAAACCCAACACCTTCATTATAGGGAGGTGCACACATTGCTGCATGCTTCCGTGTTTACGTAATAAACATGGGATGTGCATCATTTCTAACTAGCAATCGCTGTAACTTGGTCTTAGGCCTTTCTGTATCTGCGCGCCCTTTTCCTATTGGTATATTTAGTTTTACTGACGCCCAGATTGATTATGGAGAGGGGCCTGGCAGGTCACCAAGTAGCTGATGCGATTGCCCACATCCTGCCCATGTCCTGTACAGGCCCATTTTCACCATGTAGCCCATTTTTTTTGTCCAGGGTGCCGCAATTGTGGTCCCCAGACTGTCCCAGGTTGGGCACCCCCTGCAATACTAGACAGCTCTGTAAGAGAAAAGGAGTGAGGGACAAGAGATCACTGTGTGTGACTTTGTTCTGAGTTCGTTACCACCCTGGAAAAGTCAAAACACTAGAGAGATTATAGAGATAATTAATAAACTAATTCCCATGTACAAATTTCAGAGCTATGGAGTACAGCTATAGGTTATTTAGCAATTCTCAAATTATCATGGGCAATTATATTTCGGTTTAATTTTCTGGATTCCCAAGTGTGACATGACGGTACATACAGAGCTAGCAGCAGTCCGGGATTGGACAAACATGTATAATACTTTTAACTGTGACCTGAGTAGTAGTAGTGTAGTAGTAAGTACTACACTCAAGTGGAAATGGGGGGCTCTCTGGGTTGTGTCCATAAAAGCTCATTCCTTGCACTGGCAGGTGTTTGGAAACTAAACTAATAAAGAATGCTGGGATGTGTCATTTCCCCATCTGGAAGTTGGCCAAGGATTGAGGCTTTTTTATGAACGCAGAAGTTCCCCAACAGTAAAGCCATACTAGATTTTTGCTATCTGGTACAAAGGTACGCCGGCCGCCGTTAACGGCTCGTCTTTACAAGGCCTTGACTATACTCGAAAATAACGGGTAATATCCAAAGCAATAAACCAAGAACCATCGTTACACATTTTCATAACAAGTTTGAGCTGGTGATAATTATATTATTATTGGCAATGAATATTCTGGCTAAGCACATGTAATTAACAGCAGTGCTCAACCTCTTGTGAGATATTTGGTATTTCATTCAAAATGTTTCCAGGTTATCAATCACTCCAATACGATTCTCTTCCTTTTTTAAATAAATTCCTTATATTCTAGAAATATACCACATTCTCCATATGCACCAAACTCCAGTGAAGTGTTGTAGGTTTATTAGTAGATATTTTTGTGTTTACATCATACAGGTGTGTGTGTGTGTATTATATATCCATTTTGAATGTGGACTTATGTAATATTCTGAGAGAATAAAGCTATTTTAATAACTCAATTGAGTGGCTGCTCTAAGTTCTTATTCTTTGTTCATCGGGTCAGTTCTGGGGAGTATATAGAACTGGAAAGAGTGACTCTGCATAGAAAAGGAGGGAAAGCGCTTTGTATAGGTACAAGCTCCCCTGTGTAGGAGCACCGGAGAGAAACAAACAATGCAGGATCCCATACACAACCAGGGCCTATCCTACCCTCCCCACTGGTGCCACTTGCTGTGTTGGGCTCATCAAGGCTCTGGGTCCGTGATAGTACATCAACCCCATGTGTTTAGGATACTGTGCATTGGTGTGAGGAGTTACAGTTGGGGTCCCCCGTTGTGATGGGGTGTCCTGGAATCCCCCCAACCCCTGGCCTGTAACTCAGCCTGCCTGATCATTTCTCATCCTGGTATAGCCGAGTGAATAGTGTGCTCCCTCCCTGAATTACGATGTTTTCCTTACTTGTCCCAACCCCCTGGGCATCTCGTGCTATCCCAATTCCTGTGTCTTTCCACACCTGAGTCCCGGTTTCCCGGCCAGCAGTCCCAGATCGCCTGCCCCCTCCTCCTCTCCTGGAAGGAACTGTTCCCTCGTATCAATCCTTCTGCACCCTCATCTACGGTGTTTCACAACTAATCCTCTGGCCTACCTGCGCCTGCGTAGTTCTACAGCAAATTTCTCCCACACCGTATGAAACCTACAATTGAATGTTTAAACAAGTCGACTTCAAGGCTTAACAATTCCTACAAACAAACCCCTTTAAAAAAGCCACGACCACGCTGCCCGCAAACGTCTTGCACTGTGCGATTCCGCTGTGTGCATTTCTTGCATCGATTGATTATCACAAACAGAAACGCAATCGCATGCGTTGCCGTGTGTTAAGAAAAAAATCACAGCGCAATGTGTGAAGCGCAAATCACAAAAAAAATGCTCGATAGTGTGGCCTGGCCACTAAAGGTTCGCACACACATGCGATCGTGTCGACCCCGACGCGACCTGATGTTTGTCGATAAATCGCCCCGTGTTAAGGCACTTATTGGCACGGGGGGGCCCGTTCGGTTGGGGATTGTTGCCGATAATATTTAGCTGAAATATCGGTAGGGACTATATCTACCTTATAGCATAAAACATTAATGATTTATGGCTGATTTTTTAGAACACTTCCATGTTGAAATAGCTATGTAATATATGGACCCCCATAGGCAGTAAGGATTGGAAAGGATCTTTGTATTATTGAGATATTCTAAGTCCAATACTGGCAATGCTCATTCACTTCCTTTCTGTCATTTACAACTCTATACATTCTGTTTTTTCGTCTGCTTTCCATTACCTCTGCCATAATTTCTACCTCCATTTACAATCATGTTAGGGTGCCACTGTGCATTATTAAGGTGGGTTGGTGCAAATTTATTGCGGCTAAAAACCCGCGGTACTATGCTCAGGACCCACACAGGACCATTAAAAAGATCTGGGAGATTGTTCGAAGAAAAACTGAACTAGCACAAATACAAATAACTATTTTATGTCCAGTCATCATAAAATAATATTTGTAAAGTTCATTAGTGCAGTACTATTTAATAAAGTAGTAATCAATGTGCGAATTCAAGGAACAAACCCCAAACGAACAAGAGCATGGGAACAATCCAGGCTCTTTCAACGCGCTGTCTTGGCCACTAGCCAATTCTCAGGGGCCATGATGGAGTGTCCTCTGTACCTGTCTAATAAAAACCCAAATAGAGCCGATCCCGCGATGCAATAACTGACGTAATCTAGTTTACATCAGTTATTGTAGTCGGGATCGAGCAAAGGTAAGTAACGCGGCGCCCGGCTTTGGATCTCCCCGTTGTTTTTTAACCCCCAACATGATACAGGTATACACAGCTACTGACCTACCCCTCTTAGTTGCAGCCATTCTTAAAGGGTAACTAAAGTCAAAAAAAACTAATTTTGACTAATCATCAAAAAAGTTTTTTTTTAACTCTCAACCTGACACGGGTACACACACCTACTGATCTACTTATCTATTATTATGGCAGCCATATGTAAGGGTAACTAAAGCAAAAAAAATAATTTTGACCAATCATACAAAAAGTTAGTATTTTATCCCCTAACCTGATATGAATACACAACACCAACTGACCTACCTTTAATGCATGTGACATATTTTAAAGGGTAAGTAAAAAACAACAATGTCCTCTTCATTGACATTATTGAGTTTAAAATCTGCAGCACAAACACACAAATTCCCTTCCAAAATGCAGTCTTTCAAGCCAAATTCAAAGTTATACTTAAACTCCCTTTCTAGTTATTATTCTTTCACTAGCAAAAGATAAAGCTTCCAAATGTAGGGATTCTCAGCTTATTCAGTGTTGGCTCACCGGGTTTAAAACACACAGTTCAGAAGGTCACACGTTCAACCCCAGATATACCTTTTTTTTGTTTCTATTATATTCCATGCAAAGATAAAACACCCCTGCTTCTTTGTATTTTCTTTCCATAACTTCACCTTGTGTTTTTGTGCGGAATGGTTTCTACTCTGGAACTTCCAGATCCACACCTCAAACAAATCTGAACCCTCTCCATATTCTCTAAGCCCATTATCACCCTCTATATGACTGTTTTCAATCAAGAGGGTAATATGATGACTTTGTGGTCTGCTTTTGGAATGTTTTTGTCTGTTCTGTAGGAGGAGTATTAGGGTAAATACTAACTACACTGGGGTGGGTAAAACAACCCCCCTTACAGTAAAGATCTTGGTTTAGTGGAGGATACGTTGAGTTGTAGCATTTTTTAGTCAACTTTGTAATATGAATAGTTAATGGTATTCCCTACAGACAAGCTGTAAATAATAGGAGATATCTAAGCAATCTGAAGTCTATTTATGCTCTTATGCGCCGCCACCATATTAGAATTGGTGTGGCTTTTGTGAATGGGCATGGCTAAAGTTTTATGATTTTTAACTTCCTATCACCTTGGTATTAACCAGTTCCTCATACAGTCATTTAGCAATAATGTAAATTACTAGAAACAGATATACATCCCATTCTCAAACAGCTGTGTTGCCCAATATATTACACCTTCAGGTTTTTGTTGCTCAAATAAATTAACTTATTTATAGCTGTGTATACATGTTGTTCAAACTGTTACAATACATTAGAATGCCATATACTGTAGTATAAAGGATAAAGATTAGCCAAAAGATTTGTAAGCCTTCACAATGTCAAGGTAGACACTTTCAGCAGGGCTTAACTAACCTAACCAGTCTAACAAACTTATTAAACCTAACCATATTAAAGGATTTTAACAACATCCTATCTGTTAATTGTCGTTCATTTAAATGGATAAACGAAGGTTCGGCAGTCAATCTGAGCCGACACAGGAGCCATAAATAATATTGTCCTGACCGACCGAAACACTGAAAGTCGGTTGGTCGGCCAAATGATTGTATAATTGTATAATGTGTACCTAGCCGGCTAATGTTAATCTAACAATTGGGCTAACACATTTAGGTTTGTCTTCATTAGGACATCCCTAAAGGTTCTCCCACATGCTCAAATGCGGGCGAGCCACGACCCCCGACACCGAGCGCTACACGCCACGAAAGGCCGTTTTGGGGCGAGAATCGTTCGCGTGTAGCGTTTGGTGTTGGGGGTCATGGATCATGCAAAAATCATACGTGGTACGAACCTTAAGGCTGGGTACACCGTCAGGACAAAAGGTCCCTCGGGTGTACCCAGCCTAAAAATGTTTTCAGCAATATTATTTGTACTCTAACGTCGGTTGGCCAGTAATATTGCTTTGTGCATGCCATATTAAGTCTTATTGCGTCTGGATTTTCTTGTCTGCTGTAGTTCTTTTGAATATTCCCCTAATCCCTTTTTATGGCAGCAGTTCTCTAAATCCCAGTTACTAAAACCTTCTAAGAAACACGTATTAATCTTAATGGGACAGGTGAGCACTGCCTGGCTGCGATTCTGCTGGCTGCTGTCCCTGAGAGGCTAGAAGTGACAAGTTATATATATTTAATGTGTTCTTATTATTAAGAGTGAAATTAACCTTAAAGGCATTAAAGGGCATGTCCACCCCCAAAATGACTTTTCCTCAGCAGACAGTATTTATGTGCCTACCTTAAAGAACACTAAAACCCAAAAATAATTATTTGCCATTGTTTGTATTATTCAACAGGATGTGAGAACACTTATTCTCACCTCCCTGTGAATAATATTACGCTCGGTGGACCGGAACTTACTTACCCGCCGCTCCAATCGCAGCCGCCTCTTCACAGAACAGCTGTTCTCTCCCGATCGCGCGCCCTATGTTTTGTATTGGCGGCATGGCTAAGATAGGCGCGCGCGGTCGGGACAGAGCGGCTGTCAGTGAAGGGGCGGCTGCGAGTGGAGCGGCGGGTAAGGTAAGTTCAGGTCCCCGAGCATAATATTATTCACAGGGAGGTGAGAATAAGCTCTCACCTCCCTGTGAATATACAAAAAAATGGCAAATACTTATTTTTTTTTGGTTAGGTGTTCCTTTAACCGCCATGTTTTCTTAACTCGCGGTCTTAGGCTTGTTCTGTGATCCGTTACCTGCCACTCACATGACGCAGACACGCTGAGCGCGATCAGTTTCTCACATAACTGAAGACTGCTAAGCTAACTCCTCCCTAAGTTCCGCCTCTAAAACTAGTCACGCAAAGCAACAAAATAAACACATGGCATGGTATTACTTGTGCTTCATATCTCCTCTTACAAACTGTATATTTGATGATTTTATTTCTGTACTTATAAAAATATATAAAAACTTTACATATGTACATTTATTGTGACCACTGAGCCAGTGTAATGCACTTACAGTGTACAGTCAGCGAAGGCAATAATGTATAGAACAATTAAATACAAATAATTATAATATTGATGATCACATTTTTGAATATATTAGTTACATTATAAATATGGAATTAATTATTCATGCATAATTATTTATTTTACTATATATTTAATAATTGAAGCATGTATCATAATACTTTTTAAAATGAAATAAACAATATATTTTATTAATTTCATATTATTAATGGTTGGGGCAAAATTAACACCATTTTTAACGATAAGAACTTTTATTGATTCTCCCTGACTATATATTATATATATAGGAATATGTGTGTGTGAGTGTTTGCGTGTGTGTGTTTCAGACAGATTTAATATGAGATAAATCAATTATAAGTGTTTACTATTAATATAAATAGTTTTCATGCTGATTAGTAAATTTTTATTTAATATGTATAAATTAAATTTTAATTACATTTTTTATTTACTAAATAAAATTATTATTTTAAATGTAGTTCCAAAAAAATGTTACCTGCAGTGTTAGAATGTATTTGTATTCTTAAGCTAGGTACACACTTACAATCTTCCTCCTGACCGACTTTTCGAGGCTTTTAACTGGTCAGCCCCAAGGAAGAACGGTCGGCGGTCTATCGAGGCCATACAATAATTCAGCCCGACCGACCGAGACATCAAATTTTCAATTGTGATGTTTCGGAACCGATGGGGTTCCTTCTTCAGACAACTGTTTGTCTGAAGAAGGAACCAAATCGCGTTCAGAAATGTAACAATAAAAAATTTGATTCACTTAAGACTGGTGTGCCCAGCTACATTCAATCGTCACAGTATGTATTTACTAGTGGCTACAGTGCCGGAGCACACAGCACAATGTTATATTAATATATGATTAACTCTTCTCTCGTCTCTTCTCTCTCTCTCTCTCTCTATATATATAAATATATATATATATATATATATATATATAATTATAATTTTTATTTTAGTGGTATTATATGTATCATAAAAATTATCAAATGAATAAATATGTTAATTATTTATAGTGTAATATATCTACATATATAAATTATTTATTAATATATATTTATATAAATTTATATATATACTTAAATATATGCAAACAAGAAAAGATAATCAATGCACATTCCTAGGCCCCATACAATATCATATTATCTGCACACTGGCATACTTTATTAAACAAAGGGTTTTAGTATACATTACTGTGATACATGAATGAAAAGCCTTCAACCACGTCAAAGTAACCCCAGTCTGGAAGGTCCTAACGTCTACCTTTTCAATTTCTTTACTTCAATAACGATATTCAACTTTTGCATTTATTCTAAACACACTGGATCTTAAATATATAGTATATAAATTTTATTTTTAAATAATATAAATATGTATATATATTTTAGAATATATTTATTTAAAGGGCATGTCCACCCCCAAAACTATAATCCCCCCACTACTGGCCCCATCATGTAGTTAGTTTAATCCTTACCTACAATCCCAGCTCCATATGGTTCTCTGTAGTCCCCCCCAAAGCCCAAATCCCAAAAAACTGCCCACCAGGAGGATAGCAGAGTCCATATATGACTCTGCCTCCTACCCGACCCTCGGAGAAGTTTGGCATGCGTTGCAGCCCTTCTCCCTTCCCTCCCCCTCCCTCCCTCTCCCTCCCGATTAGGATTCCCCTCTCCTAAGGTAAATCCCTTGTCACCCATGATTCCCCCTGTCCCACAACCCAACCGCTATGTTAATATTATAGAAAATGCCCGAACATTACTTACCTTCCCTCTTGCCTCCGTCGCACTGACTCCCGGAAGCCGCGTCGTGATTGACTGCCGCTCAGCCAACCACAGACACGACTGCCGGTCCCGCCCCTCTGCTTGCATTTACTCGAAAGAGAGGGCCTGGCAGCGTGGCGGAGGCAAGAGGAAGGTAAGTTAAGTTTGGGGCATTTTTTAATAATATTAACATAGCGGTTGGGGCTGGGGGGACAGGGGGAATCTTTGCTGGAAATTTTTTTTTAAGGGTGGACATACCCTTTAAACACACATATATATATATATATATGTGTGTGTGTGTGTGTGTGTGTGTGTTTATATGCATGGATAAAATATATATATTAATATATATATTCACAAAACTACAGCAGCAATAAAAGTTAAAAACATGCAATTTATTACTCATAAGTATAAAATCATCACTGCATGATGTTCAACGCATTTCGGGAGTCATTCCCCATATCAAGCTCCACCATCAGTGGAAAAATTCAAACAACAATTATTTCATTGTTTCAATTAAGTAACTTTAACACCAAATCACAGGAAAACAATCAAACGTAATCTCAGTTTAACCTTCTAGGGGGCCAGTGATCCCAGTTTCTCAATCCACCATATTTCCCTCTGTTCAGTCATCGTTGCATGTCACCCCCTTTTTTGGGGTCAGGTTTAATCTGCTCCAGTATGATAAATCTAAATTGGTCTGCCCCATGACCTTTTTCTACAAAATGTTTAGGAACCAGAAAGTGTAGTGTGCTTTAACTGAAGGGATGATTTATGTTGGCTAATCGCCGCTCCAGTTTTGGTTGTTTCGCCAACATAAATCAACCCACCGGGCAAATAAGTGCGTAAACAACGAAGCATGAGTCAGCCAGAATGATATCCACAGATATAAACGTCCGTCCTGTTGTGGATATACATAATGTTTAGGCACATCTAGTATGGTTAAAAAATGGGGATTATTAATCCTTAATCTTAAGCACTAGCACTCTTAAATATCTTGTTGTTGATGATTTCACATTGGAGAGTGTTAAATGTTTTTAATTTGAACTGTTATACACATGTTGTTATTTGCTAAGAAAGGGTCTAGAAAGGTACCGAAACGTTGCCTACAAATATGATGTATTGAACACAATAAAGATTTAGATGATAAGACCTGAGAGTGCGTTGAATCCAACAACGTTGCTTTGATCTTTGATAAACACTCCAACAGCACCTAGGCTTTTAAAGAGGGTGGTGAATTGAGTGCCTGTACCACTATAATATTATAAAATTTATATGTATACTTAAATATATATGCAAACATAGAAAAGTAATCAATGCACATTCCTAGGCCCCAATTACATATAATATTATCTCGCACACTGACATACTTATAAAAACAAAGGGGTTTTAGTAAACATTACTGTGATCAAATGAATGAAAAGCCTTCCAACCACGTCAAGGTAACCCCCAGTCTGGAAGGTCACGTCTAACCTTTCAATTTCTTTCTTCAAACGGATTAGCAAACTTGGCATTCCACTAACGCACTGGATATCATAATGTAAAAAAAGTGTATAAAAATAAATTATGATATAATTTTTAATATATTTAAAATAAATATATATATATATGTTTATTTAATGCATGGAAAAATATATATATTAATATATATAATTCACAAAACTACCGCAGCACTAAAAGTTGTAAAACATCCAATTTATTACTATATAGTAAAAAATCCATGCATGGTGTTTCACGCATTCTGGAGTCATACCAGGGCTAAGGTAAGGAGCGTGACATTAACGCTCCTAAACCTTTACCGTAAAGTTTCACGCTACGAGGTAGCGCAAACCTTAACGGCAGAGGTTTTGGATCGTTAGCACAGTGCTGTTTCCAAAAACATTTGGAAACGGCGCTGTGCTCCAAAATTTTTCGGGTTAACGTGGGTTTTAGACGAAAAACGGCTATATTGGATCTCCCCCAATGTTTTTTGATTATTGATCAAAATTTGCTTTTTTGACTTTAGTTACCCTTTAAAGTATGGCTTCCACAGTAATGGATAAGTAGATCAGTAGGTGTGTGTACCTGGGTCTGGTTGAGGGATATGTCTTTTTTGTGTTTACAACCATAAAACTATCTTTTATTGAGGATAAATTTAAATTTGTTTTTTTGACTTTAGTTACCCTTTAAATATGGCTGCCACCGTAATGGATAAGTAGATCAGTAGGTATGTCGTAGGTATGTAGATGAGGGGGTATGTCTTTTTTGTGTTTACAACAATAAAACTATCTTTTATTGAGAATAAATCTAAATTAGTTTTTTTTTACTTTAGTTACCCTTTAAGTATGGCTGCCACAGTAATGGATAAGTAGATTAGTAGGTGTGTGTACCTTGGACTGGTTGAGGGGGTATTTCTTTTTTGTGTTTATAACCATAAAACTATCTATTATTGAGGATAAATCTAATTTAGTTTTTTTTACTTTAGTTACCCTTTAAATATGTCTTCCATGGGAATGGAAAGGTAGGTCAGTAGGTGGGTGTACCTGGGTCTGTGTGGGGGGTTGGGGGTATCACCATTTGTATTTATGACCATGAAAAAAACAGTTTTGAAATATCCACATTTGAGGATTGTTACCATTACAGTCTATGGGAAAAAATGTCCGGAAATTCACCAATAACGCCGTAACGCTTCCGCGGATTTCTTAGCTAGAAGATAGCACACTTCCCCTATATGCCCCGCACGTCTGTACCAAATTTCATGTCTCTAGCTCAAAAACTGTGGGAGGAGAAACGGTCCAAAAAAGCGGAAGAAGAAAACGGAAGAAGAAAAAGAAGAAGAAGAAAAAGAAATAGAAAGAACAGTAATTTGGCTTTTTCAAGCCAAATTAATAAAAAAAATGGAATATGGAATCCCTGATTAGACTTTGAAAGCTGCTTGTTACCCTGCAGTTTTTTTTTCCAGCAACTCACACTGACTGGTTAATAAACTGCAGGGTAGCAAGCAAGGTTTTAAAGGTTTATCAGGGACTTCCATATTGGTGTATAGAAAACCCTCTGTGCATGGAGACAGTGAATACTGGGGTCAGGGGGAGTGGTTCTTTGATGACTTCATGGGCTGTGGGTTGTACTGTCAACAACATGGAAGCCTTCTTATTTACAGAATCTATTTCTCACATATACTAAATGTTACGCCCCCTGGAATGCCCCCGGCCCTTTCCACACCACACCCCCCCATGGCAACTTGCGGGCCGTGAAAAAATGTGGGTGGACAGTGGGTTGGGCATCAGTGCTATAAAGGGACAATCCCAACGGGTTTGATCCTTTATCGATAGTGTACAAAATTACCAATACCGATTCCGACAACCGTTCAGCCGTGGCATCAGAAACAGTCGTTATGGATGGAAAATTTCCCTTCATCGCTGACGCCCCCTGTTCTAAAGTATAGGGAGTCGGCTGCAATCGTAGAGTGTGTGGCAATAACAATCTCCCTAAACACTAGTGACTGTGTGTACCAATCTGTGGTATTTAGTTAGATAAACTGGACTCAATTCAGAACTGAGAAAGCCAGTCGGATGACTAGCGAAATGTCTTTGAGAACTAAACTTCAAGTCCAGTTGATCTAATTAAATACAACAGATATACCATGACCTGGATGGATGAATATTACAGATATACCATGACCTGGATTACAGATATACCATGACCTGGATGAATGAATATTACAGATATACCATGGCCTGGATGTTTGAATCCTTCAAATACAAAGGAGAACTAGAAAGGGAAAGTTTAAATATGTCTGGAAAGGCTGCATTTTGGAAGGGAATGTGTGTGTTTGTGATGCAGATTTTAAAACTCAACAATGGCAACAATGAGGACATTGTTGTTCTTTACTTTAAGTATGGCTATTACATGAATGAATGAGTAGGTTGGTGTGTGTACTCCTATCTGGTTGATGTGCACCTATCTGGTGTACTCCTGGGTCTGGTTGAGGGGGTATGTATTTTTTGTGTTTTCAACCATAAAACTAACTTTTATTGAGGACATATATCAAAATTAGGTTTTTTATACTTTATTTAACCTTTAAGTATGGCTGCCACAGGAATAGAAGGGTAGGTCAGTGGGTGTGTGTACCTGTGTCAGAAATAGGATTGGTTACTGTATAACCATGTGATGGCAAGCATTTAAACATTGACCAATTAGCATTGGATTTGGTCCTCCAGCAAACCTTTATAAAGAGCTGCAAACCTCCGCGGAGCTCAGAAGTCATCACAGTTAATGGCAGAAAAAAGAAGATACCAGTAACATCGGTCCCATTGGATCCAGCGGTGCCTGCAGGGTCACTGGCGGCCCGCAGTGACCTTGCCTGGCATTGGCGACTTCAGCAGAGTTGGTGTCACTGGCTGTAAAGAAAGAAGACCTCGGATGCTGGTGACATAGGCTACATCGAAGTACTTATAAGTGCCGGGGAAGGGGGGTCCCGTTTCGAGCTTCAGGATCCCCTAAGCCCCAAAAAGCCCTTCCAAGGGCCGCAAGGGCACTTCTAAGTGCCGCAAAGGCCCTTCCAAGGGCCAGGGAAGGGGGTCCCAGTTTGAGCTTCGGGAACCCCTAAGTCCCAAAAGACACTTCTTAGTGCCCCCACTGGAGTGTCCCTCCACACACCCCCAGTTGGCCCCTCCTCACAAGCATACGGGGTAAGGGTCTGGGAGGGGTTGCTGGGAATGGGGTTGTGCGGCGGGTGGTCACAGCTGCGGGGGGTGAAAGCCGGGTGGGTGTTAATAGCAATTTTGGCAATTTGTGGTTCACTCTGATATATATACAACATTCAGCTCATAGTTAAAATAACCAGAAAAACAGGAATATCAGAAAGCAATACAGCTTTATTGTAATCAGCTTGGGCGGATCAACGAACGACCCCTGACGAACGCATACACACGGACTATTCTTGGCCGAAACGGGCGTTCATCGTGGATAGTGGTCAGTGTTGGGGGCCGTTGGTCAGTGCGCACATCGTGCGTGTGTACGAGCCCTAACAGAAAGTAAAAAGCTAACTATCTACTTAGTTCTAAATCTAAAGGTCACTACTCTTTGCTCATTCTTATTGATCTGTCTTCTGCTTGTTGATCACCCTCTACTTCTTCAGATCCTGGCCTCCTTGGGTATCCAGCACTTTCTTGGCTATTCTCCTATCTCTCTGGTAGGACCTTTAGTGTTTTGCACTCCGGAATTAGCTCCACCCCTCGCCTCCTCCCTGTGGGGTTCCCGCAAGGCTCATTACAGTCCATCTACACCTATGGCCTTGGACAACTCATTAGTTCATTTGGATTCCATTATCACCTGTATGTGGATGATACCCAAATTTACATCTCTGCCCGGATCTCCCTACACTGACATCCCAGGTTCCCGACTGCCTTAGTGCCATCCCTGACTTTTATGTCCTCCCGCTTCCTCAAACTCAACATGGACAAGACTGAACTTGTCCTTTGCCCAACTCCACGATCTGTTCCCCTCCCTAGACTTACTATTAATATTAACAACACACCCATATCCCCATCTCCTCGTGTCCGCTGCCTGGCAATAATGCTTGATTCCGATCTTTCCTTCAAACCCCATGTCAATTCGCTTGCCAACTCCTGTCGGCTCCAACTCAAAAACATCTCTCGAATTCGACCCTTCCTATCGAGTGAAGTTACAAAAATCCTAGTCCATGCCCTAATCATATCCCCCGGCTAGACTACTGCAACACACTCCTGTGTGGTTTACCAAACAACTGCCTGGCACAGCTTCAATCCATCCTCAACTCTGCTGCCCGGCTCATTAATTTCTCTTCTCGCTTCTCTAATGCTTCTCCTCTCTGTCAGTCCCTCCACTGGTTGCCCATCATGAAAAGGATCCAGTTCAAGCTGCTTACTCTATCCTATAAAGCACTATCCAATACAGCCTCTTCATATATCTCAGAGCTGATCACCGACACCGTCCCAGACACAATCTCCACTCCGCAAATAATATCCTCCTCCCATCCACCCTTGTCACCTCTTCCCATGCCCGTATTCAGGAGTTTGCTTGTGCTGCCCTTCCATCTGTCCTCTGTCTGTCCGTCACTCACTTTCCCATAATACCTTCAAACGTAACCTTAAAACCCACCTCTTCAGGCAAGCATATAACTTGGTCTAGACATTACCCATCTGACTACCCAATATGATACAACCCGCCTTTCACGCTCCACTGCCACTCTATTTACAGCATACCGATTTCCGCAACCTTATGTCTCACCCCCATATCCTGTAGACTGTAAGCTCTTTGGGCAGGGTCCTCTCTCCTATTGTATCGCAGTATTGCTGTAAGAAACTCCTCACTCTGTTTACTTATATTATGTATTACCTGTGTATGTAATATGTATGACTTTATATAACATGTATTACCCTGTATGTAATGTATGACTATGTAATTTTAAAGCGCCACGGAAGATGTTGGCGCTATATAAATCCATAATAATAATAATAGTGGCTAGACATTTCTGCCTAATTATTACTTATACATGTACCCTAAAGGGAGATATCCTGATTGCAAATAGCAAAAAAAGAGGGGGGGGGGAGGAATGGTGGATATACTTTTAAAATACCTTTATTTTTACATGTAATCATACTATTGTCTAGAATCTTTATTCATACATTTTCCAGGTCATTTTATTTACCTTGAATGGAAGGAATGGATGATGTCATTTCCTGACAGAGACTTGTTCTAAAGAAGAGACAAGCTGTGTAATGTTTGACATTTGTTTTTGCCTGAGGACGTTAGCCACAAATCAGTGACAATTGGCCCAAACCTAATCTAAAAAATAGAAATGTAGGTCAGATATCAATGGGACGTCAGTGTTTCCCTGCACCCAAGACCTCTTCTGCTTGGATTCTGCCCTTAGATACAGGTCAGATACAGGCCATGTTTGGGCCAAGTAACTCTAAATGCAATGAATAAAATAGTAATGCTGATAAATAGCCTGGGGAACTGCGGAAAGATGCCTGCAATATGAATTAGCAAGGCAGAGAGAAGAAGGCCACAGATGGCACAGCCTCACTTTTTTATTGCTTGCAATTTTGTTGTCAGACCTTATTGTAAGGGAGAGATCTACTGAGCGTAGAAAAGGAAAGGCTACAGCAGAGATTTTTCCAGACGCCCAATTGTGCATGATTGTGGGGGAAATGACTAACACGCCCGATCTGATTGCAGACCGATTTTGGAAGAAATCTTTTAAAAAAAATATCAACCAAAATGTGAAGGGGCCCATACACGCACCAATCCCGATCTTACAATATCTGATATTTTCAAGGCCACTTCTACCATTAAAGGGCATGTCCACCCCCAAAACTAAAATCCCCCCCACTTCTGGCCCCATTGTGTAGTGTAGTTTAATCCTTACCTTACATCCCAGCTCCATCTGGTTCTTCTGCTATCACCCCCTAAAGTCCAAAAAACCGCCCACCAGGAGTACTGCAGAGTCCATATAGGACTCTGCCTCCTGTCTCTCCTCCGGGAGAATTTTGCCATGCGCAGAAGAGCCCTCCCCCCCCTCCCTCCCGATTAGTATTCCCTCCCCCTAGTGTAAAAATCTTTTTATATAATATTCCCCATGTCAGCCCAGCCCCAACAGCTTTATTTTTATTATTAGAAAGTGCCCCAAACATTACTTACCTTCCCTCTTTCCTCTGCTACACTGAACTCCCGGCAGCCGCGTCCATGATTGGCTGCCACTCAGCCAATCACAGACGCGACTGCTAGTCCCGCCCCTCTGCTTGCATTTTCTCGCAAGCAGAGGGCCTGGCAGTGCGGCAGAGGAAAGAGGGAAGGTAAGTAATGTTTGGGACACTTTCTAATAATAAAAATAGAGCGGTTGGGGCTGGGGGGACAGGGGGAATGATATATAAAAAGTTTTTTAGAAGGGTGGACATGCCCTTTAAGCAGAGTGAGACATTTGTCTCAGGCGGCACTCCTGCACTGAAGAAGAAAGGCGGCAGATGGGCAGTAGTGGGGGGAATTTTTTTTTTTTTTTCTTGACCAGTGAAGAAAAAAAGAATTTCCCCTAGTTACAGATGTTAAAATCATTTTATATAGTAAGGTTAGCTTTAGTTATTTTGTTAGGCTAGGCTAGACTAGTTAGGTCAGTTAGTGCCCTGCTGAGAGTCTACGTTGAAGTGGTGGCCGGCTTAGAAATCTTTTGGCTAAAATCTTTTAAACTACAGAAAGTATGGCATTTCTAATGTTTTGTAACAGTTGAACCAACATGTATAGCACAGGCTATAAAACAAGTTATTTTGATTTGAGCAAAAAAAACCTGAAAGGAGCAATATGGTAGTGGCAACACAAGTTGTTTCTAGTAATTTACATTATTGCTAATTGTCTGTCTGAACTGTTTAAATATCTAATCTCAACATTTTAGCCACAGCCAATGGACAAAACCATGCCCACCGCCAAAGCCACTCCCACTTTAACACAGCGGCAGCGTGCGTCACATCTGGAAATACTAGAAGTGCCCCTGGATATTTCTACACTAAATGAAGGCTGGACCAGCACATGACCTCCATTTGAGGCTCAAAGCTCAACTGCAACAAGTTTAGGATAGAGGCTCAATGCTCAGCATCAGCATCAGATACTAATAAGGGTCAAAGTGTGCTTTAGACAGCACCATATAGAAGAGTATGCATTGACTAAGTCACCCCTGTGTGACATTGTTAATATTTGTTGTATTTTATAAATAAGCACTGCCCATAATTGCCTTTAATAAATCTCTTTGACACTTTATAAAACTAGTTAGACCAATTTATCATCAAGCTTTTTTTTCATTCTGCATTTCAGCAGATGGGATGCCCGAACCTAACAGATTTATGGAACAAATTCAGGCACATTATGTTATTTGGCTTGAAACTGGAATTGCCTCCCCCTCCCATTGTAAAGTTCACCAAATGATAGCGTTTCAATCAATGGCTTAATGCAGGAATGGAAATTTCCAGTTGCTTATAGTCATTGGATGAAAAATGCTTTATATGTTTACTGGTATTATTTCTTTCTGTAGGATGTACAGATCTATAAATCCCACAGTCCTGACTTTATAACTTCATCTCTCTCTCTCCAAAACTGATTAAAACTGCTTGATCAGTTGATCCCCCACTTTTATTAAATTAACCAACTACTAGATTTTATCGCTTCATGGGTGATGTTCGGTTACCAAATCGGCCCAATACTATTGCCCCACTTTTGTTATCAGAAATGCAGTCCAGTAACCATAAACAATGACATAATATCAGTGTACAGCAAAAAATGCAATTCTCTCTTTCTTTCATCCAGTGACTTCATTTCCAGCATGTACATCATATAATCTGTCAGTGTTTGACAACCCCCCTTGTTTTTACTGTGCTGAAACCAGAGACTGGTAAAGTGCATTTAAAGGCTTCTGCGTTCAGTGCGGTTTAGTTTAATACTGTCCTAATAGCACTGAGTGCAATCCGCGGTTTAACTAAACAGTTCCTGGAAAATGTTGATCATTTTGTGTGAAGCCCTTGAAATGAATGTAAAGCATAAAGGAAGTGAAAGTTCCATTGTCTCTGGGCTAAAGTGTTTTAACTGTAAGGATTTTGTTGGAGACAGTGGATAATGTGGATAAAAAATAGAAACGTTTCATTTTATGCTGTTTAATCCTGAAACAACTAAATATTCAGAAATCACAGGAATACGAAGTAAACTTTATGGGCATAAATGTTTCTTTAGTCTCATAGAACCACAGCAGATCTGGTAACAAGGTTGAAGAAACACTTATGTTTGTCAGTTTATTTTTCAGTTTTTCCGTGTTTCTATGAATGGCTAAAATGAAAATTAAAGGAGAATTGAAGCTATAAATTTCTATTATTGTTTACCAATAGATAGCTGTGTCTCCCCCCCCCCTTTTTAGGAGAAATCATGGGCAATATTTATTAGTTTCTGATACAGCAGGTTATCATAAAAAGCCATATTGTATGGACGATCATCAAATTAGGATCGTAAATCTACAATTGTGATCGTAATTATATGACCGCCATCGTAAATTTATGGCTGCAATTGCAGATTTATGTTCACGACCGTTAATTTATGATCGCGGCAATGATCGTTAAAGGCACAGTTTCACAAAAAAGATACAGCACCTTTATAAATACATCTCACTATCTTTAGTTCTGCAAGTTTCTACTTTATATAGATCACAGACCTAGCAGTGGCTTTACTACCACCCCCGCCACCCCTGGGACTGCGGGGGAGGGGGGCGGACAGTAGTAGGGCCCGCCACAAGCCCAGTTCTTTGCCACCAATCAGCCATTTTTAAACAGCTGATCACGTGTCTGAAGGAAACATACGCACAATCAGCTGTTTAAAAGACCTGACCCGAACTTCCCGTACCGAACCGGAAGTTCGGGTCCGGTCTTTAAAACAGCAGATCAGTCGTTTAAAAACAGCTCATTGTGGAGGTCAAGGGTCCGGCCTCAAATCTCACAGGGGGCCCCAGGCCCCTGCAGTTACGCCCCTGAGACCTAGATACATAGTTGCACATGCTGAGTGAACACTGTAGTGTAGTGTCCCCTCTGTCACAGCAGAAATACCTTTGGAGGTGGAAAATTTTAGTTTACTCTACATTTTTTTATAAATAGCATTGCAGATCACACAAGGTTTTAGGGCTAGGCCACACTGTCATGATTTTTCTTGCGATTGCGCATGCGCTTTTTCCGTTCATTGGAATCGCGGCAATGCACCGAAAATGCACGTTTTCGGGTGCGATTGCGTTCCGCATTTTAAATCGCATGTGTTTTTCTATATGTAATGAAAAAACACGTGCGCAAACGCAACTAAATCGCACATGAAATCGCATGCGATTCCGTGTGCGATTGCATTGCAGTGTGGCCATGCCCTAATGGTCCTATTTTTATGTGAAGCAACTTCTTTCCCAGTCAGTCAGCAGGAGCCACAGTCCAGACCGACAGGAATTTTTCCAATGGGTCTATCAATCAATCCCACAACCAGTGCCACAGTAGTGTCTGAATCTATTGTTCACTGAGCCTGCATAAGAAGATATCTTAAGCCTGACATACATGGGTCGATATTTACAATTGTTTAGATCAAGACGAAAATATTGACCTGTGTATGGATTACTATTCACAGGGGTGCTTCTAGAACTTTTGTCATCTGTGCCAATGTTTTAAAGTCACCCTTACATTTGACTGAGAAGCGAACCGCCGCAAAAATAACAGGCAATGCCCTATGGTGGTGGGAGTGGTGGACTAACTAACAGTCTCTGGTGAACTGGAAGGCTTACTTGACACTGGCTGGTTAACAGACACTGTAAGTTCAGTCCTTCAGTTCACCAGACACTGTTAGATCAGCCCTCCAGCTCAGCAGCCACTGCTAGGTCAGGCCTCCAGTTCAGCAGCCACTACAAGGTCAGCCCTCCAGTTCAGCAGCCACTGCTAGGTTAGCCCTCCAGTTCAGCAGCCACTTAAGAATAGCAAACACGTTTACGCATCCAATGCACACAAATGGCCATTCTGGGCAACAATCGCACCTGTGTGGCTGCTTGGTTGGTTGAGCAACCGAGTGGCCACACGCTCGGAACAGCCGTTTGTCAGCCCCTCATTGAAATTTTTGCTGGCTATGCATGGTTTTTCCAATCTTACAGTAGTTTTTGATTTGGTCTTTGATTTGGTCTTTGATTTGGTCTCCTATAGTATCGTATAGTTTTCTGACTGTAAAAAAGCCAAAAAGAGGGTCTGATCCTGCTACCCACCACAAATAACAACTGGGGGCACAAATACACAATAACAAGTGAAATAGCTAAAAACAGTTCCAAATAATTAATATAGTACATCTGGAAGAAATACAGACATAACAATTACCATAAAAACATAAATACAATCCATATACATCAATAAATAAATAAGAACAATCCTTTGTGTTACTGTGATGAATATAAAGTGTCCAGTTCTGGTATATTGCAATATAGCAGTTCCAAGTATAGAGACAGATAGGCCTACATCCTCCTTGCTCCAATATGTTACTCCTGCACGCCTTTGCAACATGGGAAAGTTGCTGCTGGCACACGTAGGAATAATAGATCTCTGCATTTAAGAGTGGGAAAAGCAAAAGGGTATAAAAAGAATAGAGAGGAAGTAAGTAGGGGAACTTTGGGTTTGAGAAATATTGTGCTTCTTCTAGCAGCTGACATACCAGATTTTCTGTCATCAACTAGGAAGTGGACTGGATGGGGAAGGTTGGGATATAGACGATGAGGAATTCAATGTAGATTAGTGGCTTCAGGAGGGATCTGACAGAGGAGTCTTCAGTGTATATGATCCTGTAGTGAAGGAGAGTAAATAAATCAATATCCAGGCTGACCCTATATTCTAATTGACAGCTGTAAATATGCACAGACGCTGGACCACGCATATGACATCATCAAAGTGTGCGCGCCGTAGGGTTTGCTAAAATAAATATAAAATAGACTATTCAGACCAAGTCAGGGATAGGCAACCAGTAGATCTAATTCCTTAATTACAGAGTGCTTGTAAAGTAATGCTGGGAATTGTAGTTTTCAAACATCTGGAAGTCTACTGGTTACCTATCCCTGGAATAAGTTAAGGAGTCTTGTGCAGTGTAGTGAGATTAGCTGGCATTCCCTTATTTTTAGCCCCTTTAGGGCTTTATTTATGAAAAGGTATTACAAGACTTTTATTCTTCATTGGAATTTAAATGTCCAGGCAGAAATGGATCTCTCTGCTCTGTCTATCTAAATACCGGGTTTAGGATGTGTTCCTAAAAGGTTTTTGCATTGCTGATATATCACTATTGCAAAGTGCAATCTTGGATTTCAAGAGTAGCTGGACGATTTGCTTACTGAACCATCAATTGAAACCCTATGCTCTATAAAATAAAGTTTGGAAGTGGTAGACCATGTGGGGGACGGGGGGGGGGGGGGGGGCAGGAGCCAAGGGGGCTCCTATGGCAGATATAGCCTGCTACCAGAAAATCACTGTGGATGAAGCACGGATAGGGGCCCTATCATAGTTTTGCAGGGGGCCCCAGTGATTCCTAGTTATGCCACTGGCTCATATCTCATGCTTTCTGTTTCCAGACAAGCAGTTTAGGTACAGTCACAATGGCTGACTCAAGTCTACCAGGGGGTAAATTAGATTTTTTCAAAAAGCTCAAGCAGATCTACCTCATGCTTACGACAAATTCTAGCCCGAGATCTGACACGATACATTCTCAAACTAACACTGAAGTTTTGTTCTGTCTTTAAAGGATGTGTCCACCCTTAAAACAAAAAACTGTTCACATATCAGTTGGCACATTATTAGATGTATTATTTACCAGATATCTAAGTATAATTATTGCCTCTATTCTGGCAGAGTAAGCTGTCTCCTTCCCCCATGCAGTCAATCAAGGCTGTGACTGCTGGTATCACAGTCAATGATTGACTGCTGTTTCCCCCTGCTGCCTTCACTACACATGCTTAAGCTTATAAAAAGCTCATTGAGCAGAGAGAGGAGGCAGATACCTTTGGCAGAACAGAAGAGAACTTAAATATCTGGTTACAAATGCATTTAATAAGTAAACATAGTTGTTGGGGATTGAGGGCAGATGACTGACAAGTCACCAGCAGGCATTAAAAAAGTGATGCAGAAGAGCCGCAAGCACAATATTAAATTACTTGCTGTGGTTCATGGATTATTTTTGCAAACTTCGATGAAGCCACCACAATACCCTTACTATACTCAACCGGACGACCTTCTCCATAAAGAGTGTGGGAGGTCAGTTTGGGCCTGTCATGGCATATTGCAGAATCTATGGAATCCATACTGAAAAACAAGAAAGCAATCACAAAATACTAATTCTAATTGTAAGCAGATTAAAACCAAATTAAAAATTTCTCAATAAACCAATGAACACAAAAATTACTAGGACCCCAGAGAATGCTCCTGGACATCGAGAGCCCCCAGGACAGTATCTAGGTGAGATGGTTTGCTAGTAGTTCAACACTGTTATTAATTATCCCACACAGCTGCACCATTTGCCCTGAAAGAAAAACAGTTAAAGAGACAGTTCAGTGGAAATTATCAATATTTGTTAAATTGTTAGTTTGTGTAATGCCTTCTTAGTTATTCTACATATTCTCTCCCATTTTGAATAATCAGTTGATTTCATACCCTTTGCTGTTCCCTGCTGTTGATGTTAGTGAGCTGACATTTCAGGTTCTAACGATCCTTCTTCTTCCCAGGATGCATCACATCCTTGGAATGTTCCTAACTGTAATTTCTACAGATTGGCTGTTGGATGGGTCAAAGATGCTCAGATCTCTACTGAGCAGCTGAATCAGCCCAGGCGCTGGGTCAAGGGCAAGACCATAACGATCTCTACTAGGGGTCCTGCAAACAGGAAGTCAGTATTTCGGTTGCATTTATTTATACACAGACACAATGCTGAATGGGCAAATTAATGTCATTGGGATGGAAAAATACTGCTTTTTTTCTGAAAAGTATATGTATTAGCACTGAACTTCCCCTTTAAGCCTTATTGTTCCTGGGAAAGCTGTAGAATAAAGGGCAGTTGGGAAATAATAACGATAGTCTAGCTAATTGGAAGGCCAGCTATTTACTAATGAATGATTTCTTAAATATCCAATCACCTTAGAGCCAGCGATTTGGCGGTGTGTAATAAAGCAAGTGTCTAGTACTGCATTGTGCACACCCTGTGTTCTTCACACAACCACTGTTGATGTTAATATAATATGCTGGACATTTTACCAGCACATTTGGGCATGAAGATAACAGTGTAGTTTTGCTTCATTAGGACTGACATTGTGCAAGTCCACACGGTGTAGAGTAGACTAACTGGAGATATTGGGTAGTCTTTAAAGCACAAGGGGATAGGGCAGGTCTAAAAAAAAATCCCATCCCACCCAGCTACATTATCTTGGCTAAAATTTTGATGGTTTAAGATGCTAAAAGTTAATCAGAACAAGCCAACTGAGTTTTTATTGGGAAAAACTGATCAGCTGTACCATTTTGCAGCCACTGAGCATAAATATAAAGGTAAGAGTGACTTACCTTAGTAGGGTAATGTGGTGGCTTCATCGAAGGTTGGAAAAATAATCCATGAACCACCGCAAGTGATTTAATATCACGCTTGCAGCTCTTCTGCATCACTTTTTTTTTTTTATAGCTGGCATTAAAGTTATACAGAGAGGTTAATCTGTGGGGATTTACCCAGAGGCACAATCGCCTTATTAAATGGCCAGATGTTGAGCGCTTTGCTGATCTGGAAAAATCACCCTGTTTGTCTTGCTGCATCCTTGTCCAGTGTATGTAATAGTTAGAAATAGCATACAAACTGCCCAAATCAACATTTTCTTCACTATAAAGGAGGAAAAAGTGTTTTAGCTTGAACTTCTCCTTAAAAAGGTCATCTATAGAGCCAAGAAGAAAATGTTAAAAAGTTTTTAGCTTAAAGGGACAGTTAAGTGGAAACTATCAATATTTGTTAAATTGTTAGTTTGAGTAATGCATACTTAGTTATTAATTTGGCTTGAACAGCCAAATTACCGTTCTTTCTATTTCTTCCGTTTTATTCTTCCACTTTTTTGGACTGTATCTCCTCCCACAGTTTTTTGAGCTAGAGACATGCGGGGCATATAGGAGAAGTGTGCTTTCTTCTAGCTAAGGAATCCGCGGAAGCGTTACGGTGTTATCGACAAATTATGGGATATTTTTTCCCATAGACTGTAATGCTAACAGTCCTCAAATGTGGATATTTCAAAACAGTTTGTTTCATGGTCATAAATACAAACGGTGATACCCCCAACCTCCCACACAGACACAGGAATACCCACCTACTGACCTACCTTTCCATTCCCATGGAAGCCATACTTAAAGGGTATCTAAAAAAAAACTAATTTAGATTTATCCTCAATAAAAGATAGTTTTACGGTTGCAAACACAAAAAAGACATACCCCCTCAAACAGACCCAGGTACACACACCTACTGATCTACTTATCCATTACTGTGGCAGCCATACTTAAAGGGTAACTAAAGTCAAAAAAACTAATTTAGATTTAAACTCAATTAAAGATAGTTTTATGGTTGTAACACAAAAAAGACATACCCCTCAACCAGATCCAGGTACACACACTTAGGGCTAGGCCACACTGCTGCACTTTTCTGCGTTTGCGCTTGCGTTTTTCTCATATAATTAAAAACGCGCGTTTTTGGGTGCGTTGCAATTTGCGTTCCGCATTCTAAATCACAATCGCATGCGTTTTTCAATAGTTCATGAAAAAAAACATGCGCAAACGCAACAAAATCGCACATGAAATCGCTTGCGTTTGCGTTGCAGTGAGGCCATGCCCTTTCTGATCTACTTATCCATTACTGTGGCAGCCATACTTAAAGGGTGACTGAAGTCAAAAAAACTAATTTTGATCAATAATCAAAAATTTATTTTTTTTTGTAATCCCCAACGTGATACAGGTAAACAGACCTACTGACCTACCCCTCCATTAATGTTTGCAGCAATACTTAAAGGGTAACTAAAGTAAAAAAAACAAACTAATTTTGACCAATCATCAAAAAAATTTGTTTTTTTATCCCCCAACCTGTTTTTAAAACTTGTGTAAGCCTACACACTACACCGGCATGCTGTTAGGGGATTCGATTGACAGCTCAAGCAGGAGCGACTATTTGAAATCTTCTTTTAACTTGTATATCTCGGGACAGAGGAGGAAATTGGAGAAAATAAAGGTGCTCTGGGGGTTGGGGAAAATTATAGAACACATAGAAAGAAAAAAAAAAATATTTTCCCACTATAGATGCCCTTTAACTCTCCTAGTCTCTACAAGGTGTTGCAGGAACTTGAGAAAGTTTCTGGCCTCAAAATTAACTAAACCAAATCCAGCATATGCTGTCCATATTTTACATACACATTCTGCAAAGCACATTTTTACATTTAACAGGTTGAAATCCAGCTGAGTTTGGAGCTAGGGGGATATATTGCAAAATCTATAATATTCTATACTATACTAGGTTGTTACATCAGCAAGGATTCATTTGTCATGGAAAAGATAAATACACATGGGTGATAATCAGCAAATCCCATTGGATCAGGGGATTTGGTTTATGGAATTTTAATAATATTGACATTTGTATCTAGCTTTAGTCTTGTGTTGATTTTAGACACTGTCCAGGACATTGATCTGCTGAGAAGTGACCTATATTTCTCCTCTCTTACCCTGGATAGGGGATGGGACTGTGCTTGGTCAGAGCAGTTGAGATATCATTAGGATGTCACTGCTAAACAATACAACTTGAAATAGGATTTAGTAGCTATAGGTTTTAATGAAACCTTACAGAAGATTGAAAAACTGAACTTGTATTACAGCTCTGCATTTAGTACAGTACGACCTCTCTTTCTCTCTTATAATTATAGAAGTCTATCTCCCAGGTACCAACACCCATGTCAAGGGTATTTTTAAAGCTGACCATACACAGGCTGAATATATGTCAGATCTGGTTGGTGCCCAGGAGTACATCTGTGTATGTCTTTGAAACAACTGACCCTGCATAAAGTGAGCTGTGTGGTGAAATAGTCACTATCACTTTAATCAGACAGATTGATTTACTGAGCAGGGACTGTCTGAAAGGAATATTGTCTCTGTGTGCATACTGCCTTAATCACTGTGCTTATTACAGGTAGTGAGTAAACTCACTATGGGTGCAATGCTCAAAGTGGCTGTAAAGCAAACTCTTCAAGCCAAGCTACCCAATTAACCAAAAAGGCGAAGGACACACTACAACGCACCAAATCGGGCATGCAATTGCGAGCGTTATCACACATTTCTGTGCGTTCGCGCACCTTTCTCAGTTTGCGCATGCGTTTTTGCTATTTTTAAAGAGAAAATGCATGCGATTGTGCGAAAAAATGATTGATAGCAAAATGGAAATGGACGCGCAATCCCGCGATTTCCATGTTAGCTAAAATTGTGGGCGCAATCACGAGCGAAAACGTTTGCGCAAACATGCAAAAAACATGCTAGTGTGGCCTAGTCCTAAGGGATTCTTTATGTGCTTTTAATAACACTGACAAGTATATTCAGATTTGGTGCATCAGAAGGGAAGTACTGGAGATTGTCTCTGTGCATCTCACTGTATGTACAGAACCTCTATGGTAAAACTGGGGAACAGGCGTCAGTGCAACTTCTGCATTCACACGGATTCTTAGTGTGACCTATACATGTAAAAAAGGATTTTTTTTCATTTTTATGTATATCTTTAGTAATGTGGAAATAATCTGCATATCCGCAGCGATTGTAAAATAAAGCCATACATACTATCCACAATATCCATCTGTAGTGAGTAAAATACACACACCAGGTGCAGTTTTATGGAAGCAGCAGGACCTACAGCCATATACCGCCCTATGACTCCATTGTACTGTGCAGCTGTTTTCTATTGTGTTCCTAAAGCTTCTGGCAGCAATCTTCATAGTCAGTGTGCCTGGTTAGCGAGCAACCAAGCTTATGCTATTCCTTGTCACTGCAGCTGTAGCGAAGAGGGGTCCTCATATTACTTGTAAGGAAGCCTATTCTTATTAGCAAATGCAGATAAATATGCTGGACTCAATACCAGGGTGACCCTCTATTCATTTCAGGAAATAGGGATCATCAAAGATATAAAGCTAATCAACAAACAATAATTGTAGGTAGGAATAATGAATCCTACCTCCCTGCCCCAGGTACTTTACATTTGAGTTATTTTTTACAGAAGAATTGTCCTTTAAGGGTAAATATATATATATATATATATATATATATATATATATATATATACAATATCCGAATCTACATATTTTCTGCATATTTTTGATGAAAATGAGTCCGTTTTCGGGCAGAAATGCGTACAGCAGTGCGTCAACTGACCCAGCGGGTCATTCCGATCGGTTTTAAAAAATTTACCGCAACGCATGTTACTGTCTGGAAACGGACAGAAACAGGTCTAGTGTGACCAAGGCCTATGTTAGTGTTTTTCACCAGGCCAGAGTGGAATTCAGTGATTTTGACATTTAAAGGGCATGTCCAGCTCTTTTTTGAACTTTTAATATATTATACATATTGATCCCCCAGCCCCAACCGCCGTAATAAAATTCTTAGAAAGTGCACCGATTGTTACTTACCTTCCCTCTATCCTCCGCGGCACCCTCCAGACCCTCTGATTGCATATAAATGCAAGCAGGGGACGGGACCAGCAGCCGCGTCCCTGATTGGCTGAGAGGCAGCCAATCAGGGATGCGGCTGCCCAGAACGCCGGAGGATAGAGGGAAGTTAAGTAACTATCTGGGCACTTTCTATGAATTCTGTTACGGCGGTTGGGACTGGGGGATCAATATATATAAAATATACTTGGGGTTTTACACTAGGGGGAGGGAGAAGAAAACGGGAGGGAGAGGGAGGACTCTCCTGTGCATGCCTCAGACCTTGTCGAGGTTGAGACAGGCGCAGGATGAGTCACCCAGACCTTCTACAGTACACTTTGGAGGGCCACAGCATGGAAACCATAAGGAGCTGGGGTGTAAGGTAAGGATTTTTGTACACTACAGAGTGGGGCCAGTATGGGGTTAAATTTGAGTTTTGGGGGTGGACATGCCCTTTAAAGAAATAAAATTGTGCAATGTAATATAGTCCTTTCCTCTTATTGTTCTTATCAGTATGGTGGAATGTGTATTTTTCTTTTTTTTTTTTTAAACTGTATTTATTGAATGTGTATTTCTAATTCTGAAATGTTTTACTAATTTAAAAAGGAAATTTTTATTTCATTTTTTACAAATCAAAAAAAAAAGAAGAAAAAACAGTGAACATGTTATAACCCGAGAAATGACTTGACTTTCTCAGGGTGAGGAGGAACATGGGCAGAGCTTGCCGTGGCTTGCTAAACCCGATGTATTCAAGCCCTTGGGTGATTGGGACTGACTGTCCTGCAAAAAAGGGGATGGTTGAAAGAAATGTCTGGGGACACAAATATTTCTAGATTATCCATCACACATGTATGTATGTATAGTTTATTTATATAGCGCCACTTGGGGACGCAGAGCTGTACAGTATTAAAATACAATAGTCATACAATAGGGATAAATACATAGATAGTTCAGTACATAAATATATAACTTATATAAATAGAAGTGCTAGGGCTTTGCCACAAAAGGGAATGAGGTCCCTGCCCCGTAGAGCTTACAATCTAGTCAACATGAGGTTGATTAAAGGCTGATCCCATCAGGATCTGTTTTTTGAAATGCAGCAAGCATTTTGTCTTGTAGTGTTTACGAGCCCTTGAAAACTATCAATCAAAAATCCAAACTCACTAGATCAGTCTACACACTAGGGGGATGCAGTAACATCCATTACTGCTTACCGTATATACTCAAGTATAAACCGAGGTACCCAATTTCACCTAAAAATCTAATAAAAGTTGTTGACTCGAGTATAAACCAAGGGTAGAAACTTGGCATTCAAGATGTTTGGAAACTACAACTCCCAGCTAATAAAGCATGCTGGGAGTTGTAGTTTCCAAACATCTTGAATGCCACCCTCACTTGGCATTCAAGATGTTTTGAAACTACAACTCCCAGCATGCCACCCTCACCCTCCCACCCAGTTCAGTTTGTACCTGTGGGCTCTCCTCCATCCAGGAACTGTGGGCTCTCCTCCATCCAAGGGCTTCCTGTTGGGACTGTGTGCCAGCATTGAAGGTAAGCGTCCTCTCCATTCCGGCATCCGCTCGCTCATTCCTGTACTGGCGCGCCGGCTGACGTCACTAATTGGCGCCGGGCAGTGACGTCGGCCGGCACGCCAGTACAGGGAATTATCGTGCGGCTGCCGGAGTGCTAAGGTAAGTAGTGACTCGAGTATAAACCGAGTCCAAGTTTTCAGGCTGATTTTACAACCTGAAAAACTCTGTTTATACTCGAGTATATACGGTAAATAAGTCCATGCTATGGGATGCACCATGGGTTACCATGGATTTTAGACTCATTTACCTGTGCTAATTCCAAAACGTTCACCCGATGCTGTAATGGTTCCATAACAATTTGCACGACATGGTATGTATGAAGACTAAAGAGATTTAGTCTTCAAGTTCGGAAAGGGTTTTTCACTGTGAGAACGGTAAAACTATGGAACTGTCTTCCAGTGGACATGGTGATGGCAGGTTCATTAGATAGCTGGAGAGAAAGCTGGACGAGTTTCTGAAAACAAGGAATGTTGCCTGTTGCTGGTATTGATACATAAAGTAGAGTTGATCCAGGGATATTTCCCATTGCCACTTGGAGTCAGCAAGGAATTTTTCCCACTTTCATAATTCTGGTGCTTGAACCATGTATCATGAGGAAGGAGGTCCCTGCCCCGCACAGCTTACAATCTAGCAGTGCAACATTTAACACCTTCTGCATCAAGACAACTTACCTCCTACTAAGAGTCAGGTATTACCCGACTTACTCCCGCAATGCCGTAAATGCTGCAAAGTGATTACACTACTGCAGGAACAAAGTCAAGTATGATGTTAATATATTTATATTGTAGAGATATGTGTAAAAATACATTCATTTATCATCAGCTTTCAACAATTTACAAGAATATACTTATGTAACAAGAAGGAGATAATTAGCAAACAAGTAATTCCCAGCTTTATCTCTTGGCATCAAGTTTGTAAGAAGTGTGCTGAACAGTATGCCAGGTAGTGGCTTAAAGAGCATGTCCACCCGAATATTTATTTTTTTTATATGGCATTCCCCATGGGCTCCCAGCCCCAACCGCATTATTTATTTTTTTAAAAAGCCCCACAAACTCTACTTACCTCCCCTCTTTCCTCCGCCGCGCTCCCGGCCCTCTGCTTGCTAGAAAATGCAAGCAGAGGGGCGGGACCGGCAGCCGCGTCTGTGATTGGCTGAGCGGCAGAAAGAGGAGAGGTAAGTAAAGTTTGGGGAGATTTCTAAAGATACAAATCTAGCGGTTGGGGCTGGGAGCCCTTGGGGAATATTCTATATAAAACATTTTACGCTAGGGGGAGGGAATCGAGAGAGGGAGGGAGAGGGAGGGGGGAGAAGAGCTGCAGTACGCATGGCCAAAATCTCCGGGAGGCCAGGAAGCAGGCAGTGTCCTATATGGACCTGCTAGCCTCCTGGTGGACAGTTTTTGGGACTTTGGGGGGGCACTACCGGAGAACCCTATGGAGCTGGGATGTGAGGTAAGGATTAAACTACACTACATGGTGGGGCCAGTAGTTGGGGGGAATTATAGTTTTGGGGGTGGACATGCCCTTTAAATAATGAGATGATGGAGATCAATCAACTGATGAGGTCTGAATATACATTCACTTAAAGAAAATATCAATAGGACAATCCAATATTCCAGAGAACACTTATACCTGTACAAATTAAAATGTTGTGATGTAACACATGTGTAGTCATACACAGATATAATATCTTCACTTAATTTTCCTTTTCCCTTTAGGCTAGTCTTTTAGTAAAGTTATGTAACTACTGCTGATCTGGAACACTGACGCAGGGAGATTCAATAAAAGTTCTTATCTTTTAAAATGGTGCTAATTTTGCCCCAACCAATCAGATCTTATTTACATTTAAAAGCTAACATCTGATTGGTTGAGGCAAAATTAGCACCATAACATCTGATTGGTTGAGGCAAAATTAGCACCATTTTTAACATCAAGAACTTTTATTAAATCTTCCTGAACATGTGAGCCTCCTCAGTGTAAGATTGTCACAATTTGTATAATTTTCACTGCCTGAAAAATGATCCTCAGTAAATATGCTTGTGAAGGTTCTCATTCATCCAGGTCATGGTAAATCTGTTGTATTCAATTAGCGAAACGTCTTCAAGAACTAAACTTCAAGTCCAGTTGATCTAATTGAATACAACAGATATGATCCTCAGTAAAGCGTTGCCATGTGAGAAAGTAACACTGATATTGGTTTAGTTTTTTTGAGTTATATTCAGCTTCAGTTTACATATGTTTAATATAAAGGAGCTGAGTCAACCCCTGTTTAACCTCCATTAAGCTAGGACTTAGCCAAGGTCTCATTAAATGTAAGATTTGGAAGGGATGGTAGAGCAAGCAGCCCCTTTACATTAGATGGCTGTATGATGGTGCAGCCGATTCAGGCACTTACAACGATTGAAAGAACTGATCGTACAGCACTGCCATGAACTATTTATCTTGAGCATATTTCAGCTGAGGCAGGCCAGTCTGTATATGTTGAACAAACTACCCAATATTTGCATGGATGCCACACAAGGGTTGATCTCTTTGACTAATTCTATTGAATCAATCGAACCTGCCAGAAAAATTAACCCGTGTATGCCAACATCTGGAGGTGGGATCACTTTTGCTCCCAAAAATTTTAAACCCTGTCACTTCATGACAAATGTGTTTCCACTTCTCCAGAAAGATTTTGGTAATCAGATATCTGCAGAGCAGATGTTCCTTTCTATTGGCTTTACATTAGAGTATAGTAGGTAGCTTGGGGGTTTTAAATTTAGGTGGGAAGAGGGAATGGGAGGGGCAGTGGAATATAAGAAATGAGTCACTTAGTGACATAGCTAAATGATTTTAAAGAAACAGTTCACTCAGATTGTGAACTATTCCTTTACTGCATTAACTGAAGAACGGGAGGAAAATGAGCTATGCCTTTCAAAGCTATGACTTTCAATAGGGAGGTGCAGTGGGATATATTCTTGTAAAAATTACTCAGCTACGTAGCTAAGAGGTTTTTATAACAATATTTACCACTGCACCTCCCCATTGCCATTAACCACCCCCCACGCTGCCTGAACACACTTTAAACAGTTAGAGACATAGCCCATAGATCCTGTTTTCTTTCAAAATCTTTACTGTAAGTACCCACTTTAAGATAAAACAGAAATCCAAAGTTTAAAGGTTCCAAGCCTGTTGAAACTCATTTGGATTTATCTTTTATCTCTTAAGGTGGGTACACAAAGAGGTTGGGTTCTGTCTTTAACTATTTGAATTGGCAGTGTGTGGGGTGCCTTATTTAATAAGAAATAATCTACCCTTAACATTATATATGGATATAACGTCAACTCAGAGTTCCCTGCCCTGTATAAAAGAACCCTGCCTGTGGCCGTGTGCTTTTATATGGTCAGGGAACTCCTCTGTGACGTAATATTCTTATATTACACTGTAACCTACATTGACTGCACTGAAATGCTATCACAATATATATTTTATATGCACAACATTACAAAAAGTGCTATGGGTAAAAATATTACCACCAAACTTTTTGGGCACACCTCTGACTCTCTGAATTCACACCAGTGTGCCCTGGCGCACACCCAGACGACATAATTGTCTTGCAGCTCTAAATCAGTAACACATTTAGTCACATGTATCTACTTTTAAACCTGCTTACTGTGCCCTGAAAAATAGATTATTTCAGAGTGATGCACCAATGCAGAGGCATAACTGCAATGGGCAATGACGAGATGGCAATGCACTGAGATGTCGCTATCACTATATAACATTGCGAACTTCATTGCAATGGAAAAAGATAGCGGCTCTCAGTACTTTAACCTTTATATTTTCAAGCAAAATGAACTAGTCTTGCCAGCATAAGTCAAAGCAGCTTTTGTATACTACACAGAGAATTCCAAGACAATCCTCAAACATTTAACAGATGTTACTAACTTCTGAATTCTTACAGTTTGCTAGTTATTAATAGAGCTTACGTTTGTTTTTCGATCGATCTCTTTTCTTTCGGTTAAATGGACATTTGCCATTTGTTGGTGTGAACAGCTGCTTATCCCTGAATATCCGTTTAAAAGCCTTACACCTGTGCACATGAATCTTTGCACAAACTGCAAAACAAGTGCCAGGATTTTAACTGAAATTTTAATACTGAAATTGCAGAAACCTGCCACACTACTACGTACTGGATTCGGGAATGCTTGTGTTTCTGGTGTGATAGTGTGTCGGTGCACGATTTCACTGCGATCCCATGTTTCTGCATTATCGGAACACATGTGATTGCACAAATAATTGGTGAACATATGCGCTCCAGCAATTGGATCACTGCACAATGCAGCGCACCTACAGGGAGATTCAATAAAAGTTCTTATTTAAAATGGTGCTAATTTTGCCCCAACGAATCATATCTTATTAAACATTTGAAAGCCAACAGCTGATTGGTTGGGGCAAAATTAGCACCATTTTATACAATTTTACGATAATAACCCTGCTAGTATGGCCAGAACTGGCAAAATCTAGCTTGTGCTTTTTAACACGTGATCGGATCGCATGTTAAAATAGGCTGGTGTGGCCTAGCACTTAAAACTCGTTTACACTACATGCAGACGAAAACGGACAGTCTATGTTTTCAGTCCGTTTTTGTCCTTCTGGATGGGTCTGTCTTTCCCTATCTAAAAACTTACGAAAATGTGTGCTGCAGTCCATTTTTTTTAAAGAGACAGGGTCAATCCAATCCTACATACTGCGACATTTCTGCCCAGAAATGAACAAAATCAGACCTAGTGTGAGCGAGCCCTTCATTAACACTACAACGTGCTATAAACCCCATGATAATGCATATGCCTTATTGTGTGCGTTTTTGCATGTTTTTTTAATTTATAAGGGTGCAAAAATCCCAAGCTAGGGATGTGGAAACATCACACACAAACGATGCATAAGTGTTGTTATGGGATTTGCATTAATGCGATCTGAAAAAACCTTAACATCTGTATTTTTACAGTGGTAACACTGATAAACCACCTGCATTGATGAGGCGCCCATTTCCAGTAAAAGTCAAGAGGCCACTAATCCAAAACACTTGTGGTCCTTCGACAGTTTTTTCTTTTCACTGAAAATGTGACTACAGGGCACTGAGGCTACTTTCAGATGAATGCCAAACCTGGGCCTACACGTAACGTTTCCTTAGCAGACATACACCTGTGTGAAGTTAAGCTGTCTAATTACTTATAACTAGTGATGGACCTGAACCCAAGTTCGGGCCAAACTTTATGATTCTCGAATTCTCCAATCGATAACCCTCGAATATATCCTTCAATTTTGGTAACCCTCGAATGTAGCGGCTGATTTCGGTCACCCTTGAATGTAGCAGCCGATTTCGGTCACCCTCGAATGTATCATTCGGTAACTCTCGAATGTAGTGTTCAATTTTGGGAACCCTCGAATGTAGGGGTCAATTTCGGTAATCTTCGAATGTATTGTTCTGTAAACTTCAAAAGTATAATTCAGTAACCCATGAATTAGCCATAACCCTTGAATGTAGCATGTGGAAAACCAACAATTGTCTGATCATGGGGAAAGAAGTATTTAAACAAGTTTTGGTGATAGCAACATGTTCCCCAGACCATTTCCTGCACAATGGATTTTAGGGCAATTAAAGAAAAAGTGACCTTCTTTAGTTTAGCTGTAGGGGGAGTACATAATGCAAGTTGCTTAACCCTGGGGGTACAGCTGGTTGTTAGAAACTTACCTTCTAGGTGCTGCAGCCAGTAAATGTGGCTGTAAATGTGCCACCAATGGATGGGCACACTTCTTGCAGAACCAGTCTAGACTTACTTCATTCCTTAATTGCTGGAACTGAACAGATCTTGTCGCTATTGTGTGTACCAGAATAAAGTTCTCCTCTGGAATGCAGTGAATTTCACTCACTTGTGGTCGCTAGGGAGTGTAGCTATCACACCTGAGGACGGGGGGAAAAAACCCGAAACGTTGTGTGTATTTTGGACTTTGTTCAGCACTGAATAAATAAGTTATGCTGTAAAGCACTATTGGAGTGTGCCTTCCTTTCAGTATTTTTACTGAAGTGTAGCTGTCCCAAATGATCTTCCCTAAACTTATTATAGGGAGACCGACCATTCAGGACTGTGGGGACATGTGGAATCTTACAAATTCTGTCTGTCATCTGTTAAGGATTGGTACAGTGTGTACCCAGCTTAGGTATTTAAACCAGCTGTACTCCCAATGTTGCAGCTTAAGGGGGGAGGAATAGCAGCTTTTACCCATCCATAGAACTATACATTTTATGGGCAAATGTAAAATAAAAAAGAGAATTTTTTTTTAAAAAAATGATAAAAAGCCAGACAGTGTTATATGTAGCATATGCATTTTGTCCAGGCACAATAAAACAAAATAACTGATGACAAAATAGTTTTATATAAAAGGTCCAAAGTAGTAAATAGGTTATCACAGGACTTGTGGTTAGCCACAATCACCCCCGAGCAATGCAAATAGGGGTCAACACTAGCCGCAGTCTTGGCATGTCTGTCTGTCTCTATGGTTTGCCACAAAGATTTGCTGTGAAGAAAACATCCTAATAGGAAGTTAAAACGATTAAAATATATTATTACTCTCTGCTTCATCTACAATGTTTGTCTGAGGGGAGGCTGTATCTGTCATAGGGAAAGTAAGTAAGTGGAGGCTCCTGACATCCCCCCCCCCCCCAGTCACAAGAGCTGCTCATTTCATTTGCTGTAAAGGAAGGAAAACGAGAAGTCTAAACTATATAGCAGCTAGACCAGTGGGAACAGACAGAAAAAGTACAGCTGGATGGGGCAGAATCCTAAGCTGCACAGTAGACATTTGAGGATGGGCTTGATTGAATGACTTTAAAAAGATTAACATCAACAGACACATATAATTGTGAGTAAAGCTCCCTCTACACAGGCTCAACATTAGGATCGATTTCGACATTTTGATCGGATCCCTCCAAATATCAATACCCATTTTCCAATTGATCTATAATACACCATTGCACAGTTTGTATTGATAGAAGCAAATAGCCTGGAAGACAAGAACAGTGTAATAAGTGGGAGCAGCCTAAAGTTAAAGGTTGCCGTCTGCCTTGAAAAGCAAAGCCAAGAGATTAAGAATGGAGCAGCTGGGGGAGGAGCCCATAGCAAGTAAACTGTGAATGGGGAGTCAGTATGCAGGTATTCCACCCCTCCCGGATTGTCCGGGAGTCTCCCTCATTCTGGGGTGGTCTCTCGCAAGACCACCCCAGACTCCTGGACTTGAGAGGAGACTTGAGTCTCCTCCGCAGTCACGCCTCCTTTCGGGAACCACCCCACCGGACCGTCCCGGGAACGCCCCTAACTCCAGCCTAAGCCTGCCTCCCACCACCCCTAGAATACTGGCCCGTCTCCGTGTCACATCACACCAAACACCCACGTGATGTCCCGCCCCCTTTCCCACCCTGCCCAGAAGCCTGAAAGGGCAGGGTGGGATGTCTGCAGTATAGATGGGATTCTGTAATGATAACTGTTTAAGGGCTAGGCCACACCATCACGATTTCCGTGAGTTTGCACATGCAATATTTTTCTAACATTGAAATTGCGGCAATGCTCCAAAATCGTGCGGTATGCAATCAGCATATTTAGATTTCCTATCTCAAAAGGAGAAAGCGCATTTAAATTGCAGACAAAATCAGGTGCGATTGCGGGAGCCCTTCTCATGCGATGCAGTGTGGCCGTGCCCTTACAGATTAAAGCTTGATTTGTGGGTTGCCGCACAATAGATAATAAAAATCCATGAAATTTGCACAGCCAAATCCCCGATAATCGTATTTAATGCGTTTGGTTTCTTTAAAAAGGGAAATTTCTGGGGGAGCGGAGCCAGGCACTGATGTGAACACACGCACCTTCTGTGAGCTCTGCAGAGGGATACAATAAAACGGCTAATCCAAGGGATATCTTGGACCCCCAAGGCTATAAAAAGTCTCCAGAGACACCGGAACAACAAAGGGTAAGCAAACCCGAGATTTTAAAAAATCATATACCTACACAGACAATAACAGCCCTAATAGGGGAAATGGCGCAAACCCCCCTTCCTCTAAACAAAATATGGACAGCTGCTCGGCAGGGGAAAAGGATGGCACAGAGCCTATGGATAGAAGGGAAAAAGACTGTGCAATTATTGAAAAGGACATAAAAGTTATTGAAACTAACACAGCAAGGGAAAGTGAGGCCTACCAAACCCAATCTGAAAGTGAAACTGAAACACAGACCTTACCACCCTACCAAACACACCAGAGTGATTAAGGAAAATAATACATGAAAACAATGCAGATCCATATATTACGTTTAAAACAATGACCCAGCTTCTAACACCCTTTAAAAATGCTATAAGTGAGGATATCACTACAGCATTTACCGACCTAAAAGTCCAATGTGTGCCCCTCCAAAGTCCAGGAAACTGCTGTGTAGGAGCAGTGTGTGACTCATGCTGTGCCCGAGTCTGCCTCAACCTCGTCAAGGTTTGAGGCATGCTCAGTGCAGGCCCCCCCTCCCGTTTTTCTCTCCCTCCCCCTAACATTAAAACCTTTGGGTATGCTCCCCCAGCCCCAACCGCATTAATATTATTGCACAAAAGTCCCCCAATCTTTACTCAATTCAGAATGACACCTTACTCTGGGCGTTCCTATAACACCTCTTAGCCACTATGCAATCACGCCCTTAACACCTGGCTGTGATATGCTAATTGGGACTTTCCAGGGCACATAATTGCCACAGATTCTTGTACAAGTCATTCTAAATTGAGAAAGCCAGTCGGATGACTAGCGAAACGTCTTCAAGAACTAAACTCCAAGTCCAGTTGATCTAATTGAATACAACAGATATGAAATAGGTCAAATGATTTGGTCTGACCACACACCCATAAGTATAACTATAAATAAACAACAACAAAATAATCTATCCAGAGTATGGAAATTAAATCCATACTTAATTAATAATAAATTAATATATCCAGAAATACTAAAACACCTAAAAGAATATTTCTCTATAAATGCAAAAGTAAGAATTCAATAATTAACCAATAAAGAAAAAACAAAAAAAATAAACCCACAAAAAATAGCAGACATATTTGCCTAATATTACTACACATAATATAATCTAAAGGAAGATAAAAACACTCCCAAACCAACAAAGGAAACAATTAACTCCTTTATACAAAAACCAACTCAAAACTCTAAATACCCCATTCACTACGCAAGAAGTCACTAAAGCAATCAAAGAACTTACAGTAAAATCACCAGGACCAGATGGAATTACCACAGAATACTATAGAAATTTCTCAGAAATACTGGTACCACAACTAGCACCTTCAACAATTTAGCACCTTCAATTCAATCCTTCCCAAAAGACAATTTACAGGCAACAATAGTAACTATACACAAACCTTTTAGAGAAACAGACAAGGTTACAAACTATAGACCAATATCACTTCTTAACACAGATATTAAACTATATGCTAAATGCCTAGCGACTAGATTAGAATCACTTCTACCCCAACTAATACAAACAGACAAAGCTGGATTTATTAAGAATACACAAACCTCTGACAATACTAGAAGAATTTTAATTTAATCCAATTTGCAGAAAAATATCAAATCCTAACAACCCTATTAACTATAGATGCTGAAAAGGCATTTGCTAGGATACATTGGACCAAGTACTAGATAAATTTGGATTTAACAGACAAATCAAACAAGCAATATTAGCTCTATATTCACAACCCACAGCCAATGTTCTAAACTCAGGTATGTTATCCAAAATAATCCTAATCAAACGGACAGGGATGTCCATTGTCTCCACAATTATTTGCTGTACTAATGGAACCCCTAGCCCAGGCAATAAGAACACAAACATACATGGAATAAAAATAAACAATAATGAACATAAGATTAGTCTCTTCGCAGATGATGTTATAATGATCACAACAAACCCTGAGAAATCATTAAACAATTAAAACACCCCTAAACAGGGCGGAGCTCAACCAGCAACTTCCCCGAACTCCTGCTCTCCAGGGCTAAAAAAAGCAACGAAAAAGCTACTAAAGCCACCTAAAACAACCTGAGGGGATACCCATACCCCCCCCCCCCCCCTGGACACACCGAGCTTACCGGAGGCGATCTGGGCATGAGGGGAGAAACGGTGCACCACGGAGCCACGAGCGTGGAGACCCATCGGAGACCGAGACCTCCAGCAACCGGTGGACCCGTGACTGCTGAGCAGCAACCGGAGAAATCACGGTCGCATCGCGGAAGAGCTCCGACAGCCAAGGTGAGCCACACAGCACAAAGCCAACATGGGGCAGAAACAGAGCAGGCCTCAGAGGCCTGAGTGAAGTGGCGCTGAAGGAGGCCTGGGGGGCAGGAGAAACATACCACCCCAAACAAAACTAAAGATAAAAGTAACCAAAACAGAAAGGGGAAGCCAAACCCCACAGGAAAACTAAACAGCCCTGACCTCCATTGCACCAAGGCAACCCCCAGACCATCAAACGGGGGAAGCCCCCCAACACCAAGGCCACTTATCCAGACCCCGACTGGCAACGCTCACCCACAGCCACACAGCCACGGGGGGCGACAGACACATGGCAATTAAAACAGACTTGAGGAAACCTAAACCAACACATGCTTCTTAAGGTGAAATCACAGACTATATGTCACGTCCAGGTACCCCAGCTCCATCCCAAGAAGGGGGCAGAACTGGAAACAGGGACTCACCAGAAAATGAACTATGTACCAAACAAGATCTGGAGGAACTCTATCACAATATCGAAAAGATAATCCGCACCTCACAAACCCAAATCATACAAGAGGTAAAAACCTGAAATTGCCTCATTGGGAGACAAAGTATCCACATTAGAGACCTCCACAGACCACCTTGCAGCATACTGCCAACAGACGAAGATAGAAACTAAAGAAATTAGACGAGATATACAAATTCTGAAAGACACACATGAAGACCTAGAAAACAGGTCTAGACGCAACAATATTCGACTGAAGGGGATCCCAGAGGAAGTGGTGGACCTAGAGACCTACCTGCTTAAACTATTCAACAGTTTACTATCAGATGGCCACACTAACAATCTACTTATGGACAGAGCACACAGGGTCCTCCGCGTAAAACCCCAACAAGGTGAGCGACCAAGGGACGTAGTGTGCAAACTCCATTATTACAAATCTAAAGAGCCAATTATGACAGCAGCAAGACTCAATCGAATTTGAAGGGGCCCATATTCTCCTATTCCAGGACCTCTCTCTAACAACCCTGATGAGGAGAAGGGAACTCCGACCTGTTACAGACATACTACTAAAACATAAACTACGTTACAGATGGGGATTCCCCTTCAAACTAACGGGGATACAAACTGGACGACCGATATCCATCACATCAATGGAGCAACAAGAGGAGTTCCTGAAACGGCTAAACATAACAAAAACTCCAGAACCAAGTGTGATATCAAAACACCCTGAACGAACCACACCACCACGGCAAGACTGGACCATGGTTAATCCCAGGCCCCCCAGACAACCGCCACAAAACAGATATGCAGCACCAAAGGATCTGCCGGAGAAGTAACTTATCAGAAACAACACCAATATACACGCTACATAGAAACAACCTATCAATATAAACACCAGATACAATTAAAGAACAGAAAATGTGAATATTTACAAATAGAATATGGGGGGTGAGATACAAATAGGATTAATAGGATTAACAGGAATACCACACAAAACAACGAAAGACTCTATCATCCACTACAGGGTCTCAAATTACCTATAACAAACTATATGACTGAAATACAAAACAATAAACCGATGGCAATACCCCGATTGGAAAACCTAAGTCCCTACAATAGAACTGCAATAACAAACAAAATAAGGGCTATAATTTAACAAAAGAAAGGGGGAAAAAAAAATTAAGGACATAAGTAAACAACAAATAAAACAGTGGAACTACCAAGGGAAACACCACCCCCAACACCAATCCTAAAGAAAGAGATACCCTAAGAAACAAAAAAGACTAACTCTTTCCCCATATGGAACAATAAGAACCGGAGAAAGGACTAAAAGGACAAGGATGCAAGATCAAGACAACATACCGGAACGTAAATATAGAATAACTTAAACAAATACAAGCAGAAAAAAGAGATGATGTATGTCTGAGGTGGGGTGGGGGTGAGGGAACCTAATGGATCCACTAAGACAGGGAATAAAACTAAAGCAAAAGCAAATTAACTAGATTGTATGTTGAATAAACTATTGAAATGTCAAAACATAGAGGGATATTAATCAAAACTAAGGTCCAAAGCTAAACAAGAGCATATAAAGGGGGGGCTAGCCCGCTCTGCTCTCTCCTCCTCCCTCCCCCCCTTCCTCCTCTCTCTCCTTCCCTGCTGGGGGAGGGGACCTTCAACCAACAAATTAACAGATCAGAAAAAATAGGAAAAAAGGGTCTCTTAAGATAAGGATACCCAAGGCTTAGGATAAACCCTGAAGAAGCAACCGGGGAACGGATCTTACAATGGTAACAAATAACCGAGTTGACCTTCAACTCCCCACTGACTGGATGAAATCCAGTATATTGTATTTTATTTACGTAAGGGGAAAGCTCCCCAAATACAAAATGTTTAATGTTAAAACCCAGGCCAATGAGTGCTGGAAATTTTGTAAATTTAAATTTTGTTATGTATTGAGATTGTTATGTTATAAACTAAATTTGATAAAAGTTAATATAAAAGTTACGAAACATAGAGCCTGGGGGAACCTCCATAGGTTGTCCCCCACACTCCATTTAATGGTACCAGAGATGATTGACACTACTGCTCAGCTGCATGGACACGGCTATCCTCCCTTCCCCACATGATGAATAAAAAACTAAAGATCATTTCCCTAAATGTAAAAGGACTGAACTCACCGACCAAACGATGGCTACTCCTGAAAGAAGTAAAAACGTCCCAACCGGACATTCTTCTAATCCAAGAAACACATCTGCACACAGAAGATGCATTTAAATTTATCAAACATGGACCCTGACGAAGCGTCCGGAAAGGGCGCAAAACGCGCGTCGGTGTTCTTTGGCTGGGTGGAAGGGCTAACGGAGGAGTGGAGCTCGCTACACGGGACACCGGAGACCATTGTGTTCATGATAATCAGCATAAAGGTCGTGAGTATGAGAGGATTATACCAAATACTTCACACGGAGAGAGCACAGTATGCGGGCTAGATAATTTGCTTATGGAGGTGGGACGGGTGAAGATTGTTGTTTGTGTCAAGTTTGTGCAGTGAAAGCTCATATGGGAGCTAACTAAGACCTGATACCAGCACCGAGTTTAAGTGTTTGGGACAGGCGAAGCAGTTGCCGTATACCTAGTGCTAAAGGTGGCGTATTGATTGTATCTGCTGAAAAGACAACAGGAAATCTCGTGTTGAGGTGTAAGTCCCGATACCCCTCCAGGCTGGATGCCCGTTGTATGAGAATTAAGTCTAATGATGTTCATATAATCGCTAAGAGACATTTGAACTTTGTGTGACTTTTTGACTCTCTGCACTAGATGCACATAGTAGCGAGTGAGGAGCATACAGATACCATCATGCTGTGTTGCCCTTCCGCCCAGCCTTTTGTCTTGTTTGTTTATTAATATTATATATTGTATCATACAGGATGGTTCCCTTGTGGAATGATGTGGTTCTAATATATGTGTATGACACGTTTTGGAGCCAATAAAGGGACATTGTATTTATCTTTGAACCTTGTCAGACGTTTATTATAGAAATGGTGATAGTGCCTATCACCATTAACAGTATTTATTAGGGAGGAGCACTATACCGCAATTTTTTCATTTAAATTTATCAAACATATGTACCCCCAAATATACACCACTACATTAGCAATTGAAAAGCAGGAGTAGCGATTCTAGTACACAAAAATTGTCAATTTAAAGGGCATGTCCACCCCCAAAACTATAATCCCCCCAACTACTGGCCCCATCATGTAGTGTAGTGTAATCCTTACCTCACATCCCAGCTCCATAGGGTTCTCCTGTAGTCCCCCCCCAAAGTCCCAAAAACTGCCCACCAGGAGGCTAGCAGGTCCATATAGGACACTGCCTGCTAGCTGGCCTCAGGTAGATTTTTGCCATGCGTACTGCAGCCCTTCTCCCCCCTCCCTCCCCCTCCCTCTCCCTCCCGTTCTACTATCCCTCCCCCTACCATAAAACCCCTTCAGTGCAGTATTCCCCCATGTCTCCCAGCCCCAACCGCAATATTTGTATCTTCAGAAAGCTCCCCAAACTCTTACTTACCTCTCCTCTTTCCTCCGGCGAAGTGAGCTGCCGGCAGCCGCGTCTGTGATTGGCTGCCGCTCAGCCAATCACAGACGCGGCTGCCGGTCCCGCCCCTCTGCTTGCATTTCCTTGCAAGCAGAGGGCCGGGAGTGCGGCGGAGGAAAGAGGGGAGGTAAGTAGAGTTTGGGGGGCTTTCTGAAGATATAGCGGTTGGGGCTGGGAGCCCTTGGGGAAACTTATGTAAAAAAATATTTTTGTGGGTGGACATAGCCTTTAAGCTAACCAAAAGCCTAGTCTGTGCAGCGGGTAGATATGTGATAATATAAGGACAGGTAAACCACACTGAAATGGTTATATGTAATATATATGTCCCAAATGTATGCCAAACAACTTTCTTAAAAAACGTCCTAAATAAGCCAGCAAAATTTTACTGCCCTCTTATGTTAATAGGTGGAGATTTCAATATGGGTCACTCAACAGTACTAGACAGGATGACACTATCAGACAAACCCCAGAGAAATACAGGAGAAACCCTGGCAAAGGGATACAGACAACTTATGCGCAAAGCGCATTTCTACGACACATGGCGTATATGCCACCCAAGTTCAAAACAATATACCTTCTACTCATTTCCACACAAAACACACACAAGGCTGGATTATTTCTGGTTGAACGCCCCGCTATTATGCCTCATGGTAACCTCAGAAATTTTACACATAACATGGTCAGACCACAGTCCAATAGAATTAATCCTAAACATTACCAGCCAAAAATTTCAGACAATGCCACTGGCTTCTCAACGAAACCATTCTTAGAAAGCCCATAGCCATGGAAATCATCAAAAAAGCAACCAAACAATACTTTGAATTAAACAAAGAAACAGTAAAGTCTAAAGCAATTCTATGGGAGGCCCACAAAGCAGTAATAAGAGGAAAGTTTGTACAATGGGGCTCAAAACTCAAAAGAGATAGTAAGATACAAATACAAAACACCAACCTCCTATTTAAAGAAGCTGAACAAAAACTATACACACACCCTTCCCTAAAATATTTAAGAAAAGTAATACATTTGAGAACACAAATAAACTAACTAGAGACAGCCAAAGTGGAAAAATCCATCCTATGGTCACGCCAACTTTCTATGAATATAGTAATAAAGCACACACCCTGTTAGCAAGACAACTAAAAGGCGACACTCATACCACAGTGCTACACCCAATACAGACATCCACGGGGACAGCAGCACACAGCCCAAAACAGACAGCTACATCTTTCCAACAATACTATCAAGACCTATACTCCAATCCAGCCCACACCCAATCACACAATCTAAAAGAAGAAATAAACACCTACCTTACAGCCTGTCAACTTCCAACCATATCCAAACAAGAACTAAACAACTTAAACACCACAATAGGTAGAGAAGAATTAGAATCAGTAGTCAAGAATCTACCTAGAAGTAAAGCCCCAGGACCAGACGGGTTCACCTACAAATACTATAAAATAAATTTCACACAACTAAGCACACATATGTGCGAATTCTACAATACAATAATGGAAGGATCTGTCCTCCCCACAACATTTACAACATCCTTTATAACCCTAATCCCCAAAGCAGGTAAAGATCTCACAAATAGGGCAAACTACAGACCCATAGCATTACTGAACGCAGATTTTAAAATCTTCACGAAGCTATTAGCAAACAGACTGGCCCCCATCTTAACACAACTCATACATAAAAGACTAAGTTGGATTCACTTGGGGCAGACAAGCCAGTGATGCAACCCGCAGAGTAATTGATTTAATAGAATATGCCCATAATAACAAAACAGAGACACTACTAATAGGCCTAGATGCTGAAAAGGCGTTTGACAGGCTGAATTGGAACTTTATGATGACCACATTACAAACAGTTGGAATTAATGGCCCCTCCCTTCACGCAATAAAAGCACTATACACTAACCCAAAAGGTAAAATTAAAATCCCAGGAGCATTCTCTGATTCCTTCTCAATACAAAGAGGCACAAGACAGGGTTGCCCCCTGTCCCAATTACTATATGTCTTAAGCATAGAACCCCTAGCCACCCAAGTCAGAAACTGCACCGAATTAAAAGGAATACAAATTGGCAAAAGCAATTTTAAGATTTCTCTATATGCAGACGACGTACTGCTAACCTTAACGCACCCACAATCAATCCCATATCTACAAAAAACTCTGGAGACATATAGTAACTTGTCCAGGTACAAGATAAATCAATCCAAATCAGAGGCACTACCAATAAATATAAAACCTGAAATACTCAACGAAATAAAAACAATTCTCCCATATTCATGGAAGACACAGTATATTAACTACCTAAGGATAAAAATTACAAATACATATACAGACATATACAAAACCAACTACCCTCCACTACTGGCAAAAATACAACATCTATTAAACACCTGGAAAAATACCACACTATCATGGTTCGGAAGGATAAACGCCCTAAAAATGTCCATATTACCAAAACTTACATACCTATTCACAACACTCCCAGTAAATATCCCAACACCAATATTGAAGAAAACACAAACAGCTTTAACAAAATTTATATGGGGTCAAAAGGCACACAGACTAGCAAAATCAGTAATAACAGCCAGAAAGACACAGGGGGGGCTGGTGGTCCCGGATATAACAAAATACTATCATGCATCACAATTAAAACACCTGATACACTGGGCCACAATCACCCCACAAGCAAGATGGGCAGAATTAGAAAGGGAACTACTACATCCAACACACCCTATGGCAATTCTCACCAATATAAATCATCCTAATCAACACTCAAATAAATCAGCAATAATAAAATTCACTATTTCCCTATGGAACACACTAAATAAAAAATATATGCTACTACCCCAACACATAACTAGAACCATTCGTACAAAACCCAAAAATACCAACCAGTATGATGAAAGCCTATTATAAACTTTGGACCAATGTAGGACTAGGACGTCTGCACGATATTATTGACCCAATAAACAGACTATACACCTTTGAAGAATTAAGAAAAAAATACAAAATACCACAAACATTATCTTATTTCTACTGTCAAATAAAACATTTCTCAGAATCTAAATCCACAAAAGGTGTTTTCCAAAAACTAAATCAATTTGAAATGTTAACAACCAGAGGTCCATACGACAAAGGAATAATGTCCCAAATATACCATATACTCAACACCAAACCTGCAACCAAACACAGATACATGTTAAAATGGGAACAATATATAGGAAGAGATATCACACCGGAAGAATGGTCTGACATATGGAAAGCAACTTCCAAAACATCAAGAAACATTTTACATAAAGAAAATGGGTACAAAGTGATGATGTGTTGGTATTACACACCAGAACGAATACATGCAATACAACCAACAACCTCATTTAAATGCTGGAGATGTAACAAGGACAAAGGCACCCTTTTCCACATATTCTGGTCATGTCCTAGAATTCATACTTATTGGGAAGCAGTGAAGTAAAGTAATTAAAGGTACACCCCCCTGGCTACCATAAACACCAATTCTATAAGAAGTTATGTACGTAACTTTCAATAACAGAAAAAGAGAATCTACTGTTATGTTTGTATTCAATTTATTTACTTATACTTATTATTTTCCTATTTTTGTGTTTTCTGTATATTATGAAAACTTTAATAAAGATTACAATTCAAAAAATACCCAAAACATTCCTAAACAAATTCAGCATTATTTCTTACTACAAAGTAAGCGAAACAAAATCCTCTATATTGGTTATAAATATTCAAAATAATCTTAAACACCATATCTGTAGGCAACACTCTATAAGTGGGAAACAGGCAAATTAAAATATTTAGGAATACAATTATGTATACCCTCGAAAAATACATTCAAAACAAACTATGAACCACTTTTAAATAATACACAACAAAATATAGACAAATGGAATGTCCCATTTTTAACATTAAATGGCAAAACCTAATTAATCAAAATGATGATTCTCCCTAAGTTTTTGTATTTATTTAGAACTTTACCTATAGAGATTCCCAAGTCTTATTTTAAACAAATAAACAAAATACTAACAAACTTTATATGGAGTAACAAAAAACATATAGTGAGCCTGATAAAGCTCACTAAAAGTAGACAAGCAGGAGGGCTGAACCTTCCACTATTTCAAGATTACCACGAAGCAACAATAATCTCACCACTCAAAAACTGGTGGAACGATAGAACAAATATTATGGGTGAAATTGGAAAAAGACTTAATCCCACATCACTCACTTAGAGCAATTCTCTCCTCATATCTATTTTCAAACAAAAAAAAACATAACCACAAACTACACAATCCCAGATACAGCCCTTAAAATTTGGAAGACTACAATCAAAAAATATAAACAATATCAAGAGCTTAAACAATATATATACCTGGACACATTAAAAGAGATGATTCCTTTCTTCTCTTTGAGAGTCTGAAACAAAGCAAAATAAACAACGATTAAAGAAATAGCACAAGAAATTGAAATAAACACATATACACATCTATAAACTAAATATAATATTCCAAACAATAATCAATATAAATATATCCAAATGAAAAGCTTTGTACATAAAAACCTCCCAAAATCTTCATATACAACACAATTAAACGAAATTACTAAATATTTTTCGAAAAATCACGATAGCACCAAAAAAAGAATAACAATATTATACAAATCACTAAGCAGTAGAATGATCCTACAAATTACATCTAATATTCTCAAATGGCAAACTGCTATAAACAAAATATTTACATTAGAACAATAGGAACAATCCATCCTAGCCCCATATAAATATACAAAATGTGCTTCACATTGGGAAACAAATAGAAAGATATTATACAGGAACTATTTAACACCAGTATTGTTGTGATATATATATATAAAACAACGGACAGGCTGTGTTGGAGAAAATGTGGATATGAGGGAAATCTAATCTATATAATGTGGCACTGCCCAAAATAAATTCCATAAATTATGGAAAAAGATTCCTTATGATATCAAAATTAATAGGATATACGCTAACTGCCACCTCTAGAAAAGGCTCTATTAAATATAAATATGGAAGAACAAGATACGGGAATTTCAATGAGGATATTTCATATTATCCAAGCTACAAGGCTAGTTTGACAATATTCCCTCAATAAGAGAAATTAAAAACAGAATAAATCTCAACAAACAATATGAGCAAATATTTAGCTTGTCAAACAATACACATATTAAATTTCTAGAAAAATGGTAACTATGGACTTAAAAAACAACAAAATGGCCTGTCTGATGTCTGTAGATTGATAGTAACTACTTTATATATGTAAGAAATAAGTGAATATTGCAAACTGATTTGAACCACTGTAAAATTCTATCTACTTATTATCATCATCTATGTGAAGTTTATAACTAAAATTGTAATTGACACGGATATATGACATAACATATTTAAATGTTTAACTTTTTGTATAATATTTATAAAATTTTAATAAAAAGATTGTTTAAAAAAAAAGGGGGGGGGAAATGTCCGACAATGACCACTAGAGGGCTCTGAATGTTAGTTTAAAGTTTCCACAGAGAAAAAGCATGTTGGCCAGCAGGACAGGGGCATAACTACCAGGGGAGCAACTGCAGGGGCAGACTAGATGAGAGAGTCGCACTCCAAAAGTACATGTGTTTAATGGTGAACCACAAACGTCAAAAATCACAACGTTTAAGGGGTGTTACTCCTTCATCTCCTTTTTTATAGCCTTCTCCCAGTTACACCACTGCAGCATGTGGTAAGAATTTTTCAGCTACTGACTAAAGAACTGGTAAAGCCTACAGAGTGCATAGTCAAAGTTCATCATTTCTATTCAAAGCTCCAGCAGGAGAATTGAGGAATAAGAATGTTCTGTGTATAGTGGCAGCAAGCAGGGATCCTTATTAGTGCCTCCTCCCAGATATTTTATTTTAGGACCTGCAGCACCGGGCATATGGTTGGGGTTATGGAAACATGTGGGTGACTTTCCTCTTCTCATGGCTGGTAATATTCCTCTTATACATGCAGTATAAGTTAGCTGGCCAAGGGGAGAAAAAAGTATAAATCCGGCGCTGAAAACCATAACAGTCTCTATTAGGGGGTCCTGCAAACAGGAAGTCAGTATTTCGGTAGCATTTATTTATACACAGACAAAATGCTGAATTGGCAGGTTAAGGTCATTGGGATGAAAAAGTACTGATCCTTTTTCTTAAAAGTACATGCACTGAACTTCCCCTTTAATGTGTGTACACATCCTATGGCTAGAATCACATTGATGGTTTGTGTTAGATTTTCCAGCATTGTTAGATGATTTGCAGCAAGAAAAATGGTGCATGCAGCATTTTACGTCCGTCAAGGCTAAAAAATGCCATTTGTGTGAACCTAGCCTAACTAATTAGTAAAGATTAAAGTGGAGATTTACAGCAAAGCTGGTTGGTTGGATGCTGGCCATAAGGCTTGGTACACGCAGATTTTCAGCCAAATATCTTAAGTGATTTTGCTGGCGGCAGCGACTGATGTTGGATGCCCATTCACTCGGATCAGGCAAAAAGAAGCGATCAGACGTGTCGATCATTTGCAATGAACTGACATTTGCTGCAACCAACAGCCCAGGTGATATTGGTGAACAGTCGATCAGGACGAAAAGTCCAGCTGTGTGTACACAGCCTAAATCTAATCATCCAGGGATAGAAAAACGATCCTAATAAATGTTTCTGTATTTTCAGTTGATTTCAACAAACATTTTTTCTGGTAAATCACAAACAGTTGTATATCTTAAGGGACACTAAACCCATTTATTCAACTAAGTGGCTGGGTAAAATATAATACACAGGGAGATAGCAGAACATATTCCTACTTTCCCGTGTGCATTAAAATATGACCAATGCAACTTACCACAAGAGTTGTTTTTGCTCCTTCTTCTACCGGTCCTTAGAGATTTGAGATTTCTTCTTTTATTTGGATTTGTCCTCCTTTTGAAGCACAAATCCGGGGTCCGGTATACAAATGTCTATGATAATGTCTGGCTTAGGCGTCAATCAGCTGTGCGTGCAGGCCACTCAGGACCTGCTCATGGAAAGTGTCTCTGTGTGGACAGTGCAAGGCACATCTTATTTACAAGTCTGTGTGAGATGGGCATGTTATATGTACCAGCCTGTGTGGGATAAACATGGACTTTTTATATATACACCTCTGTGTTGGTAGGGCATCTTAAATGTGGGCAGGACCCTGTGTGTGGGTATCTTATATTTATCTGTCTGTTTGAGCTGGGCATCTTAACCATAAATTCAGCCCTCCTTGATTAGCCAGTTTTAAGCGGGTGTGGACAAAATGCACACTGATGCACATATTACATTTGTCCTCTATTTTGGATTTCAAAATCTGAAAACCCTAACATATCCACATGAAAATCAACTTAAATGCCATTTGTCACCATGTGATAACTTTTATGGGCCATGTCAATGGTAAATGTTATTATTACTATTATTGCAGATTTATATAGTGCCAACATCTTCCGTAGCGCTTTACAATTACATGTATAAATATATCAGGCCCTGCCCCGAAGAGCTTACAGTCTAAGCACATTTATTTCACACATACAACCTACCAGTATGTCTTTGTGATTGTGGGGTGAAAACGGAGTGCCCGGAGGAAACCCACGCAAGCACGGGGAGAACATACAAACTCCTTACAGGTGTGTCCAAGGGTGGACTCGAACTCAGGACCTCAGTGCTGCAAGGCATCAGTGCTAACCGCTGAGAGACCATGCTGCCATGAATAAAAAACCCATAATTCTGAACCAGCTAGGTATTTAAGTATAAAAGTGGTGACCTGTGACCCAGTAAAGAGTTGTGATGCATCAGTCTGCAAATTTACATGGTGTCAAGCTACATGGTGTCAAGTAAAACTGGGGAATTGAAGTGTGGATTAATAAATAAAAAAACAGAATGCTTTAAAATAGACAAGTCTAAAGCTGGCCACTTGCTTAGGCTCGATACGGAAAGGGAAGTTAATATGTGAAGTTTCTTACAGCAATACCCTGATACAATAGGAGAGAGGACCCTGCCCAAAGAGCTTACAGACTAGAGGATATAGAGGTGAGACATAAGGTGAGAGGAATCGGTAGGCTGTAAATAGTTTGGCAGTGGAGCGTGAAAGGCGGGTTGGATCATATTGGGTGGTAAGGCGGTAATGTTTAGGCCAGCTTATATGCTTGCCTAAAGAGTTTTAAGGTTATGTTTGAAGGTGTTAAGGGATGGTGAGTGACAGACAGACAGAGGAAGGGAGTTCCAGAGCAGAGGGGCAGCACGAGTAAAGTCCTAAATGTGGGCATGGGAAGAGGTGACCAGAGTGGATGAGAGGAGGGTATCATTTGCAGAGCAGAGGTTGCACCTGGGACGGTATCGCTGGATCATCTCTGAGATATATGGAGGGCTATGTTGGATAGTGCTTTATAGGATAAGGTAAGCAGTTTGAACTGGATCCTTTGCGTGATGGGCAACCAGTGGAGGGACTGGCAGAGAGGAGACGCATTAGAGAAGCGAGAAGAGAAATGAATGAGCCGGGCAGCAGGGTTGAGAATGGATTGAAGAGGTGCCAGACGGTTGTTTGGTAAACCACACAGGAGTGTGTTGCAGTAGTCTAGCCGGGATATAATTAGGGCATGGACTAGGATTTTTGTAGCTTCCTTGGAGAGGAAGGGTCGAATGCGGGAGATGTTTTTGAGTTGGAGTCGACATTGGCAAGCGAATTGACATGAGGTTTGAAGGAAAGATCGGAATCTATCGTTATTCCCAGGCAGCAGCCATGAGGAGATGGGGATATGGGTGTGTTTTTAATATTAATAGTAAGGCTAGGGAGGGGAACAGATAGTGAGGGTGGGAAAAGGACAAGTTCATTCTTGTCCATGTTTAGTTTGAGGAAGTAGGAGGACATGAAGGCAGAGATGGCACTAAGGCAGTCGAGGACCTGGGATGTCAGTTTAGGAAGATCCGGGGCAGAGATGTAAATTTGGGTATCATCTGCATACAGGTGATACTGAAACCCAAATGAACTAAAGAAAGGAAACACACCACGCACATCAGACTTGAATGCACTTTTGTGTATCCTGTGTATGAATTGTTAAATACATAGGCATTCAAGTCTGATGTGCGTGGTGTGTTTCCTTTCTTTGATATCTGCCCGCCAACCACGGTCTTCCACTTGCACTCAGCATATAGACCCATCATTGTGCTACAGGTGTGTGCAGGACCACTCGGATACTTGCTTCAAATGAACTAAAGAGTTGTCCAAGGCCATGGGTGTAGATGAAGAAGAGGACGACCGATTACCAAGCCTTGCGGGACCCCCACAGGGAGGGAGAGCGAGGAGTGGAGCTAGTTTCAGAGTGAAAAACACTAAAGGTCTTTTAAATATATTTAAAAGGACATTTAAATATATTCCAAACAATATAGGTACGTAGAGTACCTTCTAGATGTCCAACCTTGTTGGCCACCTCACTGTCACACATATAGTCCAATAATACAAAAGAAGAAAAGGCTATCCAATCGTCTCAGGTAGTTTTCAACGTTGTGTGTTGTACTTGTATTGTTGCACTAATAAAGAAGGGATTCCCCCTATGTTGAAAACTACCCGAGAGGATTGGACAGCCTATTCTTTTGCATTATTTAAATATATTCAACATACATAGCAAGTAACTTTTCTAAGTTGTAAATGATATTATGAAAGGCCTTATGTATTCAAAGATCAAACAGAAAAAATTATGGCAGTATTAACTAAACGTGACGAATTCAATAGTAATGGCAGCTCACGTCCTCTCCCGACAGCGCTCCCATCACTATGGTCTCCTTCCCACCAGTCCGGTGTGCTCGCGGAGCAGAGTGTCTCCTCTCTGTTTCCTATATGAACAAAATGCGTTAGACCTCCTTGGACGCTTGTCCCCTGGCTGCCAGCCAAGTTTTAATGGTTGTCTAATAATAGATGTTTTTAACGAGTAACATCACCTTAAATCTGTTGCCTACTAAACATTCCAGTTGAGCGGTGCAGCAAAATTCCCTTTCTTTTGTTTTTTCATAATTGACGTATTGTCTATTCATTCTGAGAGTGCCACTTATACGTAACCCCCCCCATACACATACACACACCGGTCTGGCTCTGCCCCCTTCACTAGGTAGACAGGACAACCTATGGGAGGACACGCTCTGCATGAATTGCATCCTCCCTTAGGAGGCACATCCCCTGAATTGCCAGCCAGGGGAGGGTGAAGGGCTAGATAGCAGCGGTGCCGGTAGCTCATTAGGTAAGTATCTTTAATACTGCTAGGGGTGAGAATTGGTGCTGATTTCCTATTATTATTATTATCTAGTGAAGTCCATGTCCAAGAGAAAATAATGGTGGCACAATAAGTTACTTAGAAGTTTCCCACTGAACTAGAGAACTCAGGTCACAGAGTTTAGTTCGAATTCCTGGAACCAATGGAATCTGCAGTGAATTTATAATATAGTGGCATGTGTGTAGCCAACTTCACATATCTCACTGTGTAAAATAGAAAATCACCTGTATTTATAAAATCCAATATCATTATCCAATATAGCAATACCAATATCCAATTTCCAATACCTAATACCAATATCCAATACGAATATCTAATAACAATATCCAATACTAATACCCAATAAAACAATACCAATATCCAATAACCAATACTAATAACCAATAAAACAATACCAATATTCAATAACCAATAAAACAATACCAATATACAATACCAACATCTCATGCGAAAAATTAACAATCTTTGCAGTTTATTTTTCAGCTAGCATGGATGTAAGAAAAATAATTTAAACAAAAAATAAAAGTCTGGGGAATCAAACCTACAAACTCGCATGGCTGACCAATCCCCATACCGCATATTAGGAACGGTCAGTTCTGTGTGTGTGGTTCCCACCGCATGTGTGCCGACAGATACCAATGTTATCTGTCGGCACAATGCGATAGGGATCACATGTGTATGGCCACCTTAAATTAAAAAAGTACAATGTTGAAATTTATTTTGCAATATTAGCTTTCTGCACATTGGCCAGAATTGATCTAGTAGCATGAGCAGCCCCTGAACTAAAAAGGGTCAAAGTGCACAGCTTCATCAGCAAAAGATAAATTGCCATAGCCCCTCCCTGACAGCACTATCATTACGGTAAATAATATTTCCTGCCCAGCACCCAATACCATCCTCCTTAACAGTCATACCTGGGTTGAATTGCAAATAAAAATATACTGTACAGTACAGATGTGCATTTATGTAAGACAATACCTAATTGGAAAATGTATCCTATTTGTAAACTATACCTATGTCATGTACACTATATATACAACACTTCTAATTGCCTGAGAACTCAAAGGATAATGTCATAACAATCGGCTAATCCTAGTCTGAGAAACACCTAAAACCCAACCCAAGACTCCTAAAAAAAATTGTCTTCCACGTTTTGTAATTGCATTTTTTTATCCTGAATGAAAGAAAAATTGTTGTTAAATTATCAGAGCACATGCACACCCAGTCATGTGGCTACTAGGAAACACAATAGGTGCGGAATGAGAACAAACCGCAGGGAGATTCAATAAATGTTCTTATCGTTAAAAATGGTGCTAATTTTGCCCCAACCAATCAGATGTTAGCTTTCAAATGTTTAACAATATCTGATTGGTTGGGGCAAAGTTAGCACCATTTTTAATGATAAGAACTTTTATTATATCTCCCGATACACGCTGTCTTGTTAAATTATCTTTCTATCACCGCATGCATTGTTTAGATTAGGTCCAGTTGTGCGATTCCACATGAAACGCTGACCCACAACTGCACAATGCACATTAGTGCCCAGCTTACGGTTAAAAAGACAGTGACGTAACTAGGAATCACTGGGCCCCCCCAGCAAAATGATGACGGGGCCCCTATCCGTGCTTCCTCCACAGTGATTACCCTGGGAGGAGGCTATATCTGTCATAAGACAATAAGAAGATGGCCCCCTGCTAGTTACGCCTGGGCTAAAGTAACAACGTTTGGACTTCACTGTTTTCTGGTTGGGTGGGTGAAAACCCTGTTTACTCTTTTTGATCGTTTCTCTCTATTAGAACTATTAATGACATTCCAGTTCCATTATTACATTGAAGCTGGATGACTGATTAACCAGTGAACCAAACACTTGACTGTATACGCCATGCTTCCCAGAACACCCAGCGAACCCACACACAACCCATCGCATAGCAACCATACTGTTACCAGTGACTACAAGGCAGCTTTACTACAGCCGGTCTAATTTCCCTCAGGCTTATATATAGCCGGTATATCACGTGACGAGGCGTGAGGGCGGGCACTACTGGGAGGAGGAGATTGGGAGTGTGTGGAGAGTAGGCGCAGCTGCCCTTGCAGTTGTTGACTGACAGAGCGGAGTATCTGTACCTGGGAGCCGTGTGTGTGGGAGAGCGAGGGGAGCGGATACGGACCTTAAGCTTCCAAGGCGTGGTGTTTGTGTGCGGACTATCATCCCGCTATGGAGGGAGACGGGGGAGGTGAGCAGACCTGGTTGGAGGTGACCTGTAATAAATGAACCAACTGTCAATGTTCGGTGTGCGGCAGCCATGGAGGGGTTAAGCCTCCTGCTGTGTCTCCATGTCGGTCCAGATCCCGTGAAGGGCAAATCCCGGGACTGTTTATACCACAAGGGAATGTCATAGCCATGGATTGGGTCCGAGCCTGAATCACGATATATTACGATAAAGATTGCCCTGAATCACGATATATTCAGATAAAGATTGGCCTGAATCACGATATATTCCGATAAAAATAGGGTTGTGACATAGACTGGATTGTACAGGATAAACAATATTTCCTGTATTTTTAGGTGACATGTTTGTTGGTGGAATCGTAGATGACATCCATAGTAAAGGCAGCCACACATCTTACATTCTGACTGTACAATCTTTCCACAGTCTTTTAATGTACAAGGTGGCCATACACATGCCGATAAGTGGGATTCCCCCATTTAGTGTATGGGCTCCACTATGACCAATTCTGATGCAGATGAACAAATGCTATTAGCTGTGGGCAGAGATGGATTAAGATCATATGGGGCCCTAAGCAGGGCCATCATTTAGGGCCCCCTTTTTTGCTGCATATATTGTATAGACTGTAATTTTGTTACTGCTTCTGAAGCTGGGCCCCCAGAAGTTTCCTGGGCCCTAGGGTTGCCTTGTGGATAATCCTGCTCTGGCTGTGGATTGTCTGTTTGTTAATGGAAAATGACTGTTGCTTTGGGGCTTCCCAATATTCTTGCTGACAGATCTGCTGATCGATATATGAATCGATAGCCTGTCGTCAAGAATTAAAATAGCAGTAACAATATTTCACCCCAATCTACCATGCATTCCATTGGAGATTGCAGGGCTGACCATGATTTATTAACATGCACAATTTATTGGACCAACTGATATTGGTTGGGTTGGATAATACAGGCAATATTTTAGCCCAGTTGTCAAAAATATCAGTCTGGGTGGCCAATCAGGCTGAACTGTTGAATAGTGTGTTTCAGCTCTAAAGTAAAGAGTGAATAGTGATTGGAGGTGAATAATCCATCCCTATACAGAGACTATGCAAATGGCCACAAATTACTGACAGATTCTGCCAGAATCTGGGTAATTTGTGAGGATAAATGCTTGTGTATCAATTGCGCAGATTGCCTAGGTAAGCCTTGATATTTTATAATTAAGGTAAGAGTGTATTAGATTGTTATATTGTTTATATTTCTGACCTGACAAGTGTCTGTTGGTTGAATTTGAGGAATTGTATTAGTTGTGGCTATGTCTAAGCATACCAACCTTCTCCTGCAGCATATGTATACAAATTTGTGTTTATTCCATGAATCCAATAATGTTATGTCCTTTATGCAGTAACCCTGACTTGGTGCAGGAGACTGCAGTGATTCTAGATTAAAGATGAGTGTTGGTATTAAAAGAGGCATTCCTTGTCTGTTAAAGAATGCCAGTCATGGCACAAACAACGTTTTCCTAAAACAAATGCTAATACAAATGGAATTTTTCCGGACAGGTAGAAAAGTTTCAAAAAGAAAACGTTCCACCTGGTTCCTCTGTAATCTGCAGTATTAACTTGCTGTTATCACTGCAGACTTTTATTGTGTTGTCTTACAAATACTATATTTTAAGGCTGCAGCTAATAGTCAGTAATCCATTAGCATATTCTGTGGTTTCCATCTGGTTATTTTTCTTCTATAAAGTGAAAAGTATTTTCACTATTGCTGAGTGAAATGCAGAGATGTTTATTATTTAGTATTGCATTGTCACTGATAATTATTTTTTTTAATAAGCTGATCCCAGGAATGTGTAGAAAGACACTTGTGTATATACATGGGAAAGCATTGTTATTAAATGTGTGTGGATAGTGTTGGACGCTAACGTGTGTAAACTGGAAACACCAACTTTACCTGTAGTAAAAACAAAAAAGAAGGAAATTGAAAGACTGCAGGAAAGTAGATTGTCCACTTTAGCTTGTGGAACAGCCAAGTGTAATTGTGATAGGATAATTAAAAAAACATTAATATTCACACCCTGCCCAGAAGTTTCAAGCTAGCGCTTATTCTTAGTAAGGGATACGCCATTAAATATTCACACCCTGTACAATAGTTTTAAGCTAGCGCTTAGTAAGGCACAAGACAACGTTCCTTTGTAGTTGCATTATTATGGGCAAACCGGATCTACTGTAAGGTGATGTTTGCTAATAATAAATGTTACTATAAGGTAAATGTGCTCCTTGGCTAATCTCAGTAATTAGGAAAAGCATATTAACATAGAGTTTTGATTGACTAGAGATCACTGGGCCCCCAGGAAAACTTATCTCAAATGTCGCTACCAAAATCCTAGTTCATGCTCTAATCATATCCCTGCTTGACCACTGCTGTGTGCTTTACTGAAAAACCAATTACACAAACAAATACAGAGGACCCAACAAATATGTATGCCCCCCGCCAAGTACACTATATGGGGCACACGCACTGTTAAACTGCAAAAATGAAAGTTTTATTCAAACAACCTTAGGGACCAGATCCAGTAGCAGGAAAGCAGGACCGGACACTAGCCAGTAAATCTATACCGACCCCTGTGCGGGACAGGCCGTACGGACGGGTGAAGCATATCGGGAGGTAGCGAGTGGGCGTGAACAAGGAACACCGGAGGCAAGAGAGGTAGACTGGGAGCTCGGTACAAAAGGGAAGTCCTGATCAGTACGGCCGGGGGACGTGAGTATATGAGCACTCACATTAATTTTTTGGTTGGTCCAAGCAAGCATGTACTTTTGTCTACACGGATCCGGGACACTTTGGTAGAGAGGGGGATTGATCCTTTTATCTGTAGGTTTGGGGGACGCCCCCCGAATTATCTATTTGTCTTTTAGGAATATATTTTATGAGTATATTATGTATTGCATACAGTATATTGTGTATGGTGTTTGAATAAAACTTTTTCATTTTTGCAGTTTAACAGTGCGTGTGCCCCCATATAGTGTACGGGGGGGGGCATACATATTTGTTGGGTCCTCTGTATTTAGTTGTGTAATTAGTTAATTCATACACTGGGAGCACCACCGCAAAGGTGTTGCACAACTGCATATTTCAGTAGTGGTGCAGGTAGGATACCTTGATGGTTTATTTACTGAAAAACCACCTGGCACCACTTCTACCCATCCTAAACTCTGCTGTCCGGCTCATTCATTTCTCTTCTTGCTTCTCTTACTCCCCTTCTCTCTGTCTCTCCACTGGCTGGCCATCACAAGAAGGATCCAGTTCAAGCTTGTTACACTATTGTAAAAAGCACTAATACAGCCCCTCTATACATCTCAGAGCTGATCCACAGATACCATCCCAGGCGTAACTTCTGCTTTGCAAATTATATCGTCCTCTCATCCACCCTTATTATAATAATAATAATAATTATAATAATTTCATTTACAGAAGTTACCTATGGTGGGGGTCTGTATTTGTGTTGGGAAAAGTAAGAAGTTGTGGCCCCCCTGCAAGGGCTTCCCCCATGCTAGTTACACCTCTGCTCTGCATTTGTATTGGAAATATAGTTTTTATAATAAAATTCATTTTGTGGGGAGTTGTTGTTTCTTCTTGTTTACATTCAAGCCCACTGCAGGTATGTTTTTCTTTAGATGGGAGGGGACTACCACTCTCTATTATCACATGGACCATTCACACCAAAGTCTGGAAAGAATTCCCTGATTCTGTGACTGCACCCAGTCTAGTCTATGTATTCCTTTTGAAACGGATGCTCAGACGAGAAACTGAGTCAAAGGAAACTGTGTGTTATTACTCCACACCCTTGGCAGCTTGTAATAAAAGCCAGAGTTCAGCTGTGTACCGAAGTTACATGGGAGGAGTGTGTAGCACTGTATAGTTACTGGAATGTTTGTCCTGTGATTCTTCAGTAATCGAAGTTGCCAGTATTTGGCTGTTGGGTGTGCAAGTGTTGTATTTAAGGAGGAGGAGATCTGTTATTTGTACATTCAATGCCCCACAGTCACCCTCTGTGACAGATTTTTCTATATTAACGGTTGCAGGATAATTTATGTAGACCAAAATTTGCTACTGTACTGATATCTGGAAAAGGTAGTTACTTTCTGTATGTGAGTATAATTAATCATCTACTGAATACTTCCTTTTTTTGGCAGATTTTCCCTTTCTTCTGAGGTATCTTTTAAAGGGGAATATAACCATAAAGATATATACGTTTTGAAGGCCATACACTAGTTTTGAAGGCTTACCTGTCAACATTCCAGGTCAATTAGATGGTTTAATATTACAATGATTTGATGATAGAATGTCAACTCCACCTAATATTGCTACAGTGTATTGCCAGACTTAGGGTTATTTACAACAGAAAAGAGGTACTTTCATGGGGATATGATTACTTTAAAGGGAATGTCCACCCCCAAAACTACAATTCCCCCCCACTACTGGCCCCACTCTGTAGTAAATAAAAATCCTTACCTCACATCCCAGCTCCAAATAGTTCTCCTGTAGTCCCCCCCCCCCCCAAAGTCTCAAAAACTGCCCACCAGGAGGATAGCAGAGTCCATATAGGTCTCTCCTCCGGGAGAAGTTTGGCACTGCAGCCTTTCCCTCCCTCGCTCCCTCTCCCTCCTGTTTTGGACTCCCACCCTCTAGCTACAAATCCATTTTATATAGTTTATATAACTATTAGGAACATATTAGTAATGCAAAAGCTAGATTGGGGGGGGGGGGTGGGATTAACATTTATAGCTAAACTTTAATTAGACTGGACTTGCTCTTAAAGAGGTAAGTGCAGGATGCTCTTAATCCAGGAGTAAGGACCTGGTGGTTTAGGTCCTGAACCTGGGTGCTTTCAAATGGAGGGTATGTGTAAAAGATGGTAAATTGAAATGAAGGACATCACATTAGTGAAATGACTAAACAATGGGCTTTATGCCTTACTAACTGACTATTATCTAAAGAATAGGAAATTTTAACATTGTATTTTTTTTATTACATTTGAAACTTAGGAGTTTGCACTGGCACTATTTTGCTGACTGATTCCATGTGCTAAAATTACTTCTGACTCCACATCCCTGTTCATAACTGAGAGTTCAGCTTCAGGGTGACTCTTGGGTCATCTTTTTACTATAGGAACCGTTCAATTCCAGAGTAAAAGCGTAGAGTTGGGTGTACAATTGTTTGGGCCTAATATTTCTACAAACAAAATATTCAATCACATACAGTTCTTCTCCCTCCTGTTCTGCTCTCTAACCTCAGTAGTCAAGCCACTAGTAAAGTACATGACAACTCTTCTAATCATCCTCCGTTCCCCCAGTTCACCCACCCCCTTCTCTACACATACGTGACTGCACAGTCAGAGGTATTAAGATAAGTCGGAGAGCTGTCAAACATGGCACAATGAGTACTGCCTCCTACCTACCTGGGAAATATTGATGCCCTTTAGGTGCAGGCTATTAAATAGGATCATGGCTGATCTGATCAAAAAAGTGCATTGAGAAAAGTTTAGGCAGAAAATATCTGCCCATGTCTACTAACCTGAGAATCTGTAAATTTGGTCCAGCCTCCATTGTCTTTTCTATTTCCTGTTATTATAATTTAACATAAGATATGGAACCATTTAAAAAAATACTGCTCTATATCACTGCGGGGCTTTATGGAAATAGGAGTCTTAAGTTTTTTCGCCCCCTCTTTTTCATTTATACTGAAAGAATGCAGATAACTTAGTCTGGAGGAAAAGGATGTTGAAACTATGTGACTCTATAAATTCAAATTAATTTTGCTTATGTTATAAATCTTCAGATTGTGAAGCAGGAGGCCTGCTTTGGCCACCTGTGGAGCACAGTTTGGGGACTGTGGCCATGGTTGTACATGTGTTTCATTTTAATGGAGTAGGGGGTCCTCTGGGACTTGTAGCATTTGTTTTAAGAAGGAAGTGGGCTGTTCTGTTTCGTTGCCATGAAGTGAAGCCATTATTATTTGTTTTTTGGGGAACATCTGGGACTAATTTCTTACAATGAATTTCTCAAATTCTTTAAAACCACAAGTTGATAGTATACTAACCAATGAATCCATTTTTTACATTTATAAAAAAATATTTTTATGAAATGTTACAAGTGTAGAAATGGGCAAAATTTTCAGATACATTTTTTGCTTCATGCCCATCCTTCAGTATCACCCTATCTCAAACTCACCAAAATCGATGTTTTTACAACAATGAATGTTGTTCTTTGGCATTTTGATGTTCTATTTTTGTAAGCAGGGCTGGACCAATCCCAGGATTAAATAGTTACTACACCAAGTATTTCATTTCTCTTGACTAACTTTTTAAAGGAATATCATATTCCCTGGTTACTTGGAAAAAACAGAATGTCTTGATGTTTCCTGACTGGCTTTTAGTTTTAAAAATAATTTGCCTGCCCCTGGTGTAAAGGTCAGGATTCATTTTAGAGAACCATTTTAGCAAAGGAATCTAGTTAGTAAAGAATCTATGCTAAAATCACAATAGAAGGTTGCATACTAATCCATAGCAATTAAACACCTGCCTGTCTTCATTCATCTTTTTTTGCCATAGTCAATTTTAAAATAACATTTAGCATTTTGTAGATTACAGATTTGAAAAACGTCAGTCTTAGTTACCTAACCCTTTCAGTTCAATTGTAAAATGTCAAGTTATAATGTTATGAATAATCTATGAATATAGAATGATTGAGAGAGAATGGGGGACCATATATCATGTTACTATTTAATAGGCTATTCCTGTTGGATCCAGCATGTCCATCTATTGCCATTGGCCACAAGGTCAGTTGTTCCAGACAAAAAAGAATTCTGTTGGAAGTTGATAACGACCACAATGTGGCTATAGGACAACTGTAATGTTTTGCTCCACCCCCTTCTGTCCTGGTCTTAACCAATGAGAACACATGCACTGCAATAAGTGCTTTTGCCGTTTGGAGAAATCCTAGACTGTGTGGGGGCGGAGCTTAGACTATACAGTTGTCCTTAAATTTTAGTTTTAAAGGGTATGTCCACCCTAAAAATAATTTTTTAATATAAGATTCCCCCTGCCAGCCCAGCCCCAACTGCTATATTTATATGTTTAGAAAGCTCCCCAAACTCTACTTACCTCCCCTCTTTCCTCCGCCACGCTACCGGCCCTCTGCTTGCGAGGGGCTGCCAGGAGCTCATTTCGGCGGAGGAAAGAGGAGAGGTAAGTAAAGTTTGGGGAGCTTTCTAAACATATAAATATAGCGGTTGGGGCTGGGGGGACAGGGGCAATACTATATATTAAGGGTTTTACACTAGGGGGAGGGAATCCTGAGAGGGAGGGGGAGAAGGGCTGCAGTACGCATGCCAAACTTCTCCTGGAGGCCAGGTAGGAGGCCGAGTCCTATATGGACTCTGCTATCCTCCTGGTGGGCAGTTTTTGGGACTTTGGGGGGGGACTACGGGAGAACCATATGGAGCTGGGATGTGAGGTAAGGATTACACTACGCTACATGATGGGGCCAGTAGTTGGGGCGATTATAGTTTTGGGGGTGGACATGCCCTTTAATTTTTTTAGCCTCTCCAATCATTTTGCTTTAACTTATTATTATTTACATTATATGTTTTGGTCAAAATATTGATGGAAAATGTAATTGCAACAGACCCTTATTGGAATAATCAAAAATTAGATTGGGCATTTTGGCTGATAGTGCATTCTTCAAAAGTGCATCAGTATTGGCAACAATATGCTGACTTTTCCTGCTCCACTAAAATCTCGTTCAATCTAATACTGCAAGACTTGCTGAAGGTGAATCTCATTCGGTCAGTACTGCCCTGCTAGCTGTATTATTACACTTAAAGTAATAATGTGGACTGGATTAGCAGAGTGCTGCTACTATGTAAATAATGGAATTGTGTTTAAAAGGGCTAACACTGCGGCAAAGAATGTTTGGGGCATTGAGCAGCAGTCATCTATCATTGACTATATATGTGGGGTTTTTTTTTTTAATGATCCTGTGAACTTCTTGCACACTTCAAATAAAGTGTTTTTTTATTTTTGCAAGCATAAATTTTAAGTGAGTGTGGCATCTGAATTGTGTTTCCTGGGGGAGATTGTGTGCCAATAATTTAATTTCATTGATTGCAGTACTTTTAAATGTTGGGATTATTGTGCAATATAAGCACTATTATTGCAAAATATCTACACTTTTGTTACACTAAAAAATGACTGTGAGATGTTGTACCCCATTGTTAAAGGGAAAGTTAATGTGATCCGCTTTGAAGTTAAAGGGGAAGTTGATATGATAACCCTTTATAGAGGAAGTTGGTGCGATACCCTTTATAGGGGAAGTTGGTGCGATACCCTTTATAGGGGAAGTTGGTGTGTGTATCATTGTTGTTTTTAAAACTGATCGCGCGTATGAAGGAAAAGACCATAACCGAAACGGAAGTTCGGGTCCGGTCTAAACAGCTGATCGCGCATATGTTTCATTCATGTTTAAAAATAGCTGATTGTAGAGGGGGAAGGGGAGTGGGTCTGGAGCCCAGCCTCTAATCTCGCAATGGCCCAGGCCCCAGCAGTTTTTGCCCCAAATTTGGATATTTTGCAATATCCCCTTAATAGTGCCTATGTTGCACAACAATAACCCCTACATTTGAAAGTACTGCAATCGACCAAAATGAATTATTGACTCACAATGTCTCCCAGAAAGCACAATTCAGATGCCACACTTGCATAAAATTTAGGCTTGCAAAAATAAAAAAATACAATTTAAAAGAAAAACACTTAACTGTAAAGTAAGTTCACAGGAACATTTCAGCCACATATATAGTCACACATTAATGGATGACTGCTGCTCAGTGCCACCAAAATTCATTTTCCACAGTGTTAAGGGTCATACACACAGCCGATGTGTGCAGCGAGCAACAACCCCCGACACCGATACATCCGTGCGTTGAATGGCCGTTCCTGCCGAGAATCGCACGTGTGTATTCATTCTGGGGGGGGGGGGGGGGGGCGTTGCTCGCTGCCGAATTGGACGTGTGTACGAACCTTAGAAGTTCGTACACACATGTAATTGTGGGTCCCGGCCCGCGACGCATGATGTGTACAAATGTTTCAGCTGATAATCGGCCCCTCGTTCGGTGATCCGGGCAACGACTGCCGAATGTCACGGGCATATTATCGGCCGAAACATTCGTTCGTACACATAGTGTGTCGTGGGTCGGCACCCGCGATCACATGTGTGTACAAATCTTTAGGCTGAGGCCACACTGAAGCACGCACCAGCGTGCCTGAAATGGGCATGCAAGCGTTTTGTGCACGTGTTAACGGCACGTGTGTTGCGACTGTGAAATTGTGCAAAGAATGTGGAACCCATGCGCTCCAATTAGCGAAAGAGCTGGAGCGGGTCCGCGGGTAAGTGTCTCCTCCTCTCCTGTAAGATTTACTGAAGAACGGGAGGTAAGAGAGAGTGCATTTACCTCCTGTTCTTCAGTAAATCATTTAGAAACATACTTTTTTGCTGGACATACCCTTTAATAACAATGAAAGAGATATCCCTGTGAGTGCCCACTTCTGCAGCCAAGGAGGCAACCTGAAAGACCTAAAACTCACAGTACTCATGGGAAATTTTAGATCCCAAAAGGAGAGGTTAGAATGGGAATGTAAACTTACAAAAAAATGGAACTCTGGGCTCAAGAAAGATCTGAACTTAATGTGTCACTATGTTTCTAATCTAACAGGGAGATTCAATAAAAGTTCTTATCGTTTAAAATGGTGCTAATTTTGCCCCAACCAATCAGATGTTAGCTTTCAGATGTTACATAAGTTCTGATTGGTTGGGGCAAAATTAGCACCATTTTAAACGATAAGAACTTTTATTGAATAACCCTGTAAATGTCATGTAGAGTTAATCAGAACAAATTCCTCAAAACCATATATTTGTCATTTATACCAGACCCTTCATTGACACATTAAGGTGAAGTGTGTCTGACCGTCTGTTTAACCTTTAAATAATTATTCTTTTATTACCTGCTGGATCATTGAATGTATATTTACTGTTTTATTTAAGACAGCCATTGACAGGCATGGGGGCAAAAGATAACATCTGTATTATCTTAGAAAGTCTTTGTTCTAGTATGTATAAAAAAGTGTGTTCACAAGTTTCAGTATTGTATCATGCCTGATTAAAAAGCCTTGCATTTTCAACTATTTTAGTTCACCAATAAAAGGTATTTTATATCCAAGATGTCTTAAAAAAGAACTGTGATAGGAAGAAATGTTGCATTGACAACAGTTGAAAACTCTGTGTAAACTGACATAATTGGATATTTTATGAAAATATGCATATTAATAAAACAGATACTTTTGTAATTTGTATAGGTTGTAGCTATCCCAGAGATTATTTTATTGGGATTATGCATTGCATAATTTAGATGAATTATAGTACATCCACAGACCCTTGGTCTTTTTAGTTGGCCATTTTCGACTGGCTACACCCCTAGCAAAATTAAGTAAAAGGGCATGGTCATGTTTTCTGCATAGGTTTCTATGTATGGCTAACCTTCTGAACTTGGCTTGGTCATCAGCAGTCAGTGATTGGCTGTGAGATTATACCTCATGGCCATGATTGACTGTTGCACTTGTAAGATAATAGAAAAAGATGCAGGACCAGTGAACTCTAGAATAAATATCTTCCTTCTGTAACATTGGCAAGTAAGTAAAGGTGGGCATAAACATAGTGATACTTTTGGCTTATTATAGTTCTGTGTATGGTGCTCATCAACATTTTTGTTATTGAGAGAATTGATATTGTTGTCCATGATAAGCCGATAATATTGCATGTATGGACACCTTGACTATTGCTATTGGGGTCTTCAGAAATGGGTAGTAATAGCACATAACTTGAATCTGCAAGCATACCGGTAGTTGGAAATAAAGTATTAAAACTCAGGAGTAAATAAAATTACAATTGTGTTTAGTGTTTTATACTGAAATACAAAGTATAAATTAGGTTTACTAGTTCATTTAACACAACTTTGTGAATTAAATAAATAGACTGTTACAGTGAAATGTATTCAATATTAAGGTTGCTGTTCTGATTAAATCCACATAAACTAAACACTCCTTGGCATTTTTAAAGAGCATGTTCACCCTAAAAACTAGCTTTTAGTTGCGGAAGTTGCAAGCAGGGGCCGGACCAGCTGCCACGTCTGTGATTGGCTAAGATGTGGCCAATCACAGACGTAGCTTAAGTCATTGAAGATGCCGTTGGAGAGAAGGGTCCGTAAGTAGCGATCTAAGCATTGTTTTAAGGAAATATTATGGAGGTTGGGGGTGGGAATTCACTCTAGGTACCATGGCTGCAGAGGATGGATCCGTATGGGGGGGGCAGTTTGGGGGAGGGAAAGGGCTCCCCTGCACATATCACTGCTTTGTTGAGGTTAGGGAAGCAGCAGGGACCGAATGACTCACTGACAGCTTCTACTCTTCACTTTCCTGGACTTTGAAAAAGCACAGCGGAAGAACCTTAAAGGAGAACTGTGGTCTCCAAACAAGTTAAGCTTAAATGAAAGGCCAGTTTCCTACCTTTTAAAACGAGCCATCAACCACCTCTCTATGTGCTCCACAGACCAAGATATACAGAAATGACTGACCAGAAAGTTAATGGGTGGGAGGCTGACATGTGACATTCCTAAGGCTTGTCCTGCACAGTGCCGCCGGCAAGCACAGCCTCAGACTCGCTCAGTGTGTGAGGGAGACAGGAAGTCCCTCCTCCTCTCTGCTGTGTGAAGTCCTGACCGAGAAGTTAAGGGAATCTACAGCCCTTCTCTTTTACTGTGTGAAAACAACCTTTTCAGGCAGAGTTCTCACTCTGCCTGAAAAGGCTAATTCCACAGAGTTTTCTGTAGGGGGGGGGGGGTATGTGGTCTGAGTAACCCACAGCACCTGCGAGTGGGCGGGGCAACATTGGGCTGTAAGATAATAGGCCATGGGGGGCCTGCAACTGGAGGGACCAAGGTGTCCATGAGTGGGAGGGACCAGGGGGGCTGCAAAGGGGAGGAGGAGACACAGGACAGATTGACTGACAGTTTCAGAGCAGGAAGTGCAGGGGACCTGGTAATGCTGCTGCCATATCACACAAAAAAATGTAAATATCTTCAAAACTATGCAAAATAAACAATGGAAATAAATTGCAAAAATTCTCAGGGGAGCAATTAAAGTAAATGTTACCACTTAAAGAACTGGATGACATAACTATCAGGGAGATTCAATAAAAGTTCTTATTGTTAAAAATGGTGCTAATTTTGACCCAACCAATCAGATCCTATTTAACATTTGAAAGCTAATATCTGATTTGTTGGGGCAAAATTAGCACTATTTTTAAAGATAAGAACTTTTATTGAATAACCCTGTATGCCTATGTACAGTGACTGGCCACATCCCTGATCTGTCACATGCTCCCTTGCTCCTTCTGTCCTGTAAAAAGATTGGCCAACTGTAACAAGTTCCTGCAGTATCTTAGGAGTGAGCATGTGTGAAGAACACAATGGTCAGTGACCACACTGTGTAATACTGGAACACTGGGAAATAAGACACAAACCTCATGTTAGAAAGTTAGATTTCGCAACAAAAATATCAAAATGACACTGATTAGTGCTTTTATATCAAGGGGATCTGCCTTCTAATTCAATATTATTCTGAGGCTTTAGACTCAAACTATCCAAACTCTATCCAAACTAGTTTGGGTTTTCCGAACTCACAGACTTATTTTTGATAATTTTGGAAATTTCGATTCCCTCAAATGTAACGTTCGATTAGGTAACCCCCAAATGTATGGCCAATTTCAGCAACACTCGAATGTAGAGGTCGACTTCAGTAACCCTCTAATGTATTGTTCTGTAACCTTTGAAAGTATCGTTTGATAACCCTCGAATTGGCCACAACCCTCAAATGTAGTGTGTGGAAACCTGACAATTACCTGATCGTGGGGGAAAATTGTTTTGGTGATATATACATGTTCCCCAGACCATTTCCCAGGTGCTACAGCCATTGTAAGTTACCTTTTGTTATTTTAACTGTTGTTTATCCAAACTTTTCAATCTATTTTCTCCCATTGACTTTAATGAGTTTGTCTCTGAACTTTTACTGTTCGGAAACGAACAAACTTGAGGAAGTTCAGCCATCTCTACTCAAGACACCTGTTGCCTGTCACTGCGAACATGTCTAATGCAGTTAGAAATACTTAACACGGTTATGTGTTTTAAACTATGAAGTTATTTTGAGAATCCTTTTTACTCCATTCTTTTGAATAAGTACTATTTGAATTGAGCTAAAACCCTACGGTAATTACCCAAATGGACTTTTAGATGATAATATAATTATTAAAGGGTATGTCCACCCAAAATATTATTTTTTTATATAAGATTCCCCAAGGGCTCCCAGCCCCAACCGCTATAGTTGTATCTTTAGAAAGCCAACCAAACTCTACTTACCTCCCCTCTTTCCTCCGCCGCGCTCCCGGCCCTCTGCTTGCGAGAAAATGCAAGCAGAGGGGCGGGACCGGCAGCCGCGTCTGTGATTGGCTGATCGGCAGCCAATCACGGACGGGTCTGCCGGCAGCTCACTTCGCCGGAGGAAAGAGGAGAGGTAAGTAAAGTTTGGGGAGCTGGGCGAAATAGTATAAACATAGCGGTTGGGGCTGGGAGCCCAGGGGGAATCTTATATATTAATGTTTTCACGCTAGGGGGAGGGAATCGGGAGAGGGAGGGGGAGGGGGGAGAAGGGCTGCAGTACGCATGGCAAAAATCTACCTGAGGCCAGGTAGGAGGCAGAGTCCTGCTATCATCCTGGTGGTCAGTTTTTGGGACTTTGGGGGGGGATTAAAGGAGAACCCTATGGAGCTGGGATGTGTGGTAAGGATTAAACTACACTACATGATGGGGCCAGTAGTTGGGGGGATTATAGTTTTGGGGGTGGACATGCCCTTTAATATAATGTATATAATAAATCCATAATAATTGGCATTTCCTTCTTAGTTTAAAAGTTGTATGGTAAATCTTTGCAAGATTTTTAGTTGGACAACGTTTGCCCACTATCTGTTTTTTAGTAGAGTATATAAAAGCGACCCTAGTTTTTTCCCCATGTCTATAGTAAAGCTGTTCAGCTGGGAGTCCGTGGGATGGCAGTTCTATTTTAAGTGCCCATGCCAATATTTTGGCCTGACCAATCTTTCAGTCCATTGGCTTGCCCATAATTTTTCAAAAACACCTGATCACTTGGACAGAAAAAACATAAATAAAACAATTATCAGACTACTGCTGGTCATATCTTAAACAACATCTTTGTATTTCACCATTAAAAAGTGGTAAAATGAATCGGTGGCATTGCAAACTGATTTTTCTGCTTAATATTTGCATAACTTTGCATTCAGCTGAACTTTGAAAGGTTGTTTACATTTTTTTTTTACTAAAACAAAGAAAACTAAAAAAAATTTGTTTTCTGACAATTTGTAACAGGGAAGCCATATGCCAAAACTGGTCTTCAGTCCATCTCTGTATCAGTGATCAGCCTACATTCTGTGCTAAATTTGGTTTACTTTTCTGTGAAGGAAGAGGGAGCTTGTTGTCTGTATCTATAATGTTCCTGCCTTCAGACCGAAATTACTGCCATGGGTCACTGAGCCTCTAATTGGAAAAGCACTGGTTGGAATTGCTAGCAGATAGAATCTGGGAGCAGCTAGGTTGCTGCTAAATTAATTATTTTTAAACATAGCTATTATAAATATGCACTTCTGTCCAGAAGCATAAAAGACAATCGGGGAGATTCAATATTGCTTCTCCCGTTACTTACCTTAGCCCGATCCCGCGATACAATAACTGACATAAGCGAGATTATGTCCGTTATTGCATCGCGGGATCGGGCAAAGGTAAGGAGCGGGACTTTAACGCTCCACAACCCGTAGCGTTACGTTTCAGCGCAAAACTTAACACTATGGGTTTTGGATCATTAGCACAAAAACCCAAAAACATTCGGAAATGGCGCTGTGCTCGAAAATCCGTCCAAAACCCACGTTAACCCAAATTTTTTTAGGGTTAACGTGGGTTTTAGACGGAAAAGGGCCATATTGAATCTCCCCCTATGTGTCTTAGGAACACAGTGAATAGGGATTAAGATGTGCAGTATTTTCATCTTCACCAATAACAGATATATATAATAAATATAATTAAAGGGCAACTATACTGCTACAAATAAACTCTCTCCCTGAAAGTACAGTGGTTAAGGACCTATATCCTTATACCAGAGCTCCAAAGCTTCCCTCCTCTCCCAGTCTGAGACTGTTCATAGACTGGCCAGCTTCTTGCAGAGAATTACTTCCCATTGAACAAGTCTCAAACTATAAAAGAGGTGGGTTAAGATTGGCTCTATGATTGTAACTTTGTAGCCTTGTTATGGAGAATGTAGGGCAAACCCACCCAGTACCTAGCAGTTTAGATCTTCACCTATTTCTAGGGGTGGTGTGCTTTTAGGGAAATTAAAGGAGACTTCAACTTCTTTTTAAAATGTGTTTGCCAACTGAAATTTTTCTTGGTCATGTCCCTTATTTTGGAAATGTAGAATATCTAGTAAAGATGTGCAAGCTATGCTAAAATTTGAACCAAAAGTCATTTAGCATTTTATGGATTATATGGTAAAATAAAGTTTTTTTTCCCCATCTGCCTTAATTATAACATGCAATTAAAGTTGCAAAACGTTACCTATGCTATTAATCTGCAGCAACCAATCATATGTGTCTAACTGCAGTAAGGTAGTAAACATGTATTATTAAATTAATGGCATGGGCAAACCTTTGTACTGCTTATTGTATGGTGGCTGCTTTACCGTAATTGAAATTAACATGTTTTTGTTCACTTTAGTTACCGGAAAATGTATTTTACCTAGATACTTCATAAATTCTTTTTCCAGTTATAGTTATTAGTTCTCGTTTCTACCTTTATTCTACTTTTTTCTTTTTAGGAGGCAATAGGAAATATACATTTGATATGAACGGTATATAAATGTCAAGATCCAGTTTTGGTGTTTCTTAAATTAACATTCCAATTTGTATGCACTTGCAGTTATTATTTTTTTAGTGAAAAATTAACGTGAAGGATGGAAGGTGTCAGTGATTCATCCAGTCCCTGCTTCCTTTCTGTCCTTAAGAGTTTTCTTGCATGCGCAGGGGAGCCCTTTCCCACCCTCTCCAGCCCTCTGGATCCCTTGTGGCTGCCTTTTCCCTAGTTAAAGGGTATCTACACTCGTTTTTCTAAGTTTTCGTAATCCAGTTCTATTGAAGAACGGGAGGTAAAGAGCTGTGCCTTACCTTCCGTTCTTCAATAGACACACAGGAGCCAGGAGAGAAGGTAAGAACTTACCCGCTCGCTCGCTCCCTGGCGCTTGGTCTGACAGGCCCCTTCGGACCTTGTCTTCAATGCGCATAGATCGCACATGCGCATAGAAGACAAGGTCCGTCGGGACCGTCAGACAACGGCCGGGGGAGCGAGCGAGGGGTAAGTTCTTACCTTCTCTCTGGCTCCTGTGTGTTCTATTGAAGAACGGAAGGTAAGGCACAGCTCTTTACCTCCCGTTCTTCAATAGAACTGGATTACGAAAACTTAGAAAAAATGAGTGGAGATACCCTTTTTCTGCATTGTAGGGAATGCCCACAACAACCGCCGTGTTTACTTAAAAAAGCTTGCAGAACTTACATTGCTTCATTCTGCTGGCGTTCTCTATTGCCGACAGCCATGTCTGTAACTGGCTGCCTCTCTGCAAATCACAGACACAGCTGCTGGTCCGGCCCCCTGCTTGCAGTTCCAGCGGGTGGGGGATCGAAGGACTAATTAGAGATTGCTTATTTTTTAAGTAACAAACATGGTGGATGTGGGTGGGCTAGTGTGCCCTACACTACAGAAAATCTATTTTTTCAGGGTGGAGATACACTTTAAAGGAATTGTTCACTGCATTGATTAAAGTCCGGGAGGGTAAGGAGCTATGCCCTACCTTCCATTATTCAATTAATGCATGTGGAGCCAGGAACAAAGATAGAACAAACTTATCTTTGGTGCGATCCACAGCAGCATTGAAATTCCTTACTGCTTCCTGGTTCTGTTTAACTAAAGCGCACATTATCACGCATGCATGCTATAGTTAATCAGAACCAGAAAGCGGTCGGGACCTGACGGTGCTGCTGAGGTGGATTGCGTGAAAGGAATCCTGGTCTTCAGTCAATTCAATAAAGGAATAGTTCACTTTTGTAGTGAACTTTTTCTTTAAGTCCTTGTGGGCTTCTAGATTCACACATTTATAATTGGAGTATGTAAGATGCAAATAAATAGGAAATGCCTGTACCACATATGTAGGACTGTAGGGTATTATTATTTTTTTCATGTTTATTTTCTGAAGTTTTAATGACATTTAATCTAAGCCCAACTTTCTTGTGAAATGCACCTGGCTTTGAAGCATTCTATTTAGAATTTATTACTTTTTTTCTCTTTTCCCCCTTACTGCTTTACTGTCATTCAATATTTTATGTGTGCACTGAATCCATAACCCTGATCATCAGGTTACAATAAAAGAAGCTGCCAGGTTGCTCTGTGTGACAAGCTGATAAAGACAGAAGAGAATTAGGAATTTCACAATTCTGAAGAAAAGGTGTGCAGCAGGGTCAGGAAGGCAAGATACATGTGCATCATCCTCATTTAAAGGGCATGTCCACCCTCAAAACTAAAATGTAAAAATTTAAAAAAATCCTTACCATAAATCTCTGCTCCAAATGGTTCTCCTGCAGTGCCTGTCCAAAGTTTCAAAAAGTGAAGTGTAGGAGCTGTCAATGTGCTATCCGGTCCCTGCTGCTTCTTTGTCCTCTGAGAGGTTTCTGGCATGTGCAGGGGAGCCTCCCTCCCTTCCTTCCTCTAGATCTATCTTTGCTGCCTGGTGCTCTACCTATAAAACCTTTTCTGTAGTGTAGGGCACCCTAGCCCACCCCCAACCGCTAAGTCCGTTTGTTAAAAAAAAAGCATCAGAAATGTACTTACAGTCCTTCGTTCCCGCAGCGCTCTGCATTGCCGGCAGCCACGTCTGCAATTGGCTGCCTCTCAGCCAATCACATTTGCCGGTCCAGCCCCCTGCTTGCAAGTTGCGGCAAGTAGAGGGCCGGGAACAGGTGCCAGGGGATCAAAGGACTAAGTACTGTACATTTCTGATGCTTTTTTAACAAACAAACTTGGTGCTTTGGGTGGGGTACGAAAGCCCTACAGTATATTAAATGTTTTTTTTTTTTTTAGGGTAGATACCCTTTAAGTATTTTTTAAATATGTTGCAGGGATGGATATGTTTTTCGTTGTGTGCAAATTTCCTTCTTTATAGAAGCTTTTTAAATTGCATGGTAAGGATCCAATCATAAATCAGTCATTTACATGTATTTCACCAAATTAAAATAGACTATGAATCCGTATCTGCCTCCTTGTTTAGCCTGTAACATTGTTATTCTCAGATTCTGAAATGTTGCAAAACTGAACAGTACTCTAAATACTGAGCCAGTATTTTTTTTTTTTTACAATTGCTGCTTCTTTTCTGTTTTCATCCATCTTACTGGCATAAGAGATGTTTAAAATGGGTGAGTTCAATTCTGAAAGCATATATTTGGATTTTCAGATAAATTCCAAAAAAGGAAGCATAGAAGTCAATAGGAATTAAAAAACAAACCCGAAAGTTTCAATTAGATTTACAGAATAACAGAAGTGCCTTAGTATCATAAACACTTCTGTTGTGTATAGTTTTGCTGTAGCTGGAATGGTGACGATTGGTACATGAACTGCATTGTGGTAAAAATTCCCTCTCCCAATGCTGCCTCATAGGGATTACTGAGCATGCTTGCTCTCATATATAGTCAAGTAGTATAGCAGGGGGCTTGGGGGACTGAGCTTGAGCAAAACAAGACATGCAGCAACACAAACCCATCAGAGTGAGTTCTGCTTACATGTATTCATTTATAGATTGAAAGAAGGCAAAGTCATTTTATTAGTGTACAATTCCTTTTACTTTTAATGGATACATTGTGTGTGTATTCCTTATTTTTAGCATGTACCTAATTTTCCCCATATTACCGTATATACTCGAGTATAAACCGAGGTACCTAGTTTTAGGGAAGAAAGTAGGAAACACACACTGACCCGAGTATAAACCGAGGGGGTAGTATTTGCCACTAAAGATGTTTGGAAATTACAACTCCAAGCATGCTTTATTGCTGGGAGTTGTAGTTTTCAAACATCTTAAGTTGCAAATACTTACAAATAAGAGTAAAACCTTCTTTATTTGTGCATACAGTATGCACAAATAAAGAAGGTTTTACTCTTCTTTGTAAGTATTTGCCAATTCCCTGTGAAAGCAAAAAGCAGCCTATCTCCTACCTTGTCCGCGCGATCCGCATCCTTCTACACACACAGCCTCTACGCGTCTGGATGATGTCACTACCCGGCGCCTCTCACTTTGCTGCGCCGGGTAGTGACATCATCCGGATGCGCAGAAGCTGTGGAGCGAGGATGCGGATCGCGCGGCCGGCGGACAAGGTAAGTGATAGGCTAACTCGAGTATAAACCGAGGTAAGATTTTCAGGCTTTTTTTTAAAGCCTGAAAACTTCGGTTTATACTCGAGTATATACGGTATGTTTTTACATGAGCAAATAAACCAATGCTGTTTTTTTTGTTTCCCCGCAATATCCCTTATAAAAATTTACTTGAAATAGATATGATCTGTCTTCATCCACCTCAGCTAAATAAGCAATGAGTTTTTAACAAGAATTCTAGTCTTTAAACATTTTAGTCATAAGATGATTTTCTTGAAGGTTTATTTAGATTTGTAATGCAGACTGTCTGTTGATTTATTCTTGTTGGCGATGTAGAACAAAAGTTTTTCCTTTCTCCTCGTGTGGTGCTTTTTTTTTTTTTTCTTTTTTTAAATTACATACATATGACTTTTTCTCATTAAGTAAAGTCTATGTGCTATGTTTAGTTTAAACCCTTTTGCCTAAATCTGTGTGACTAAGAAAATTGTATTGTGACTGAAAACAGAAGGCTCTGAATAGTGCTTTAATTCTATTTGCAAGAATAAACAGCTGCTTAGAACAGACTCCATTAGCAGCCAAAGGAAATGTTAAAGTCCCTAACATTGGACAATACTTATTCTCCATATATTCTCTTTTAGTGATAGTTAGCCCTGAAACATTAGCATGGCCCTAATATAATGGAATAATACAGGGGCCAACACATGCTTTAGGCCCAGCAGAATGCCTAAAAAAGTGGGTGTTGTTTGAAGAGAACTGTATTGTAAAATGAATCCCATCCCTTTTAATGGCAGAGGAAAGCACACATGATTGCAACTAGCTTTATTAAAAAAAAAAATTTGGGGGATGGGGATTATTACACAGTTTATGGCACATGTCAATCGCAGAGACACGCAGATAGTGCAGAAGATAAAGTGAAAAACAGCCAAAGATGTTACGCTGGGCATGTTTGAAATGTATAAGAGCTCTTTTGGATTATCCGTGTATTAAGGAAACTTGTATGGAAACCTTTAAGGTACTAAGGGTGAGGACCTTATTGCAAGTTCTGTTTATCTTTTAGCATTTTAGGTTTTCACTATGGTACATCAGAAGAGGTTAATGCTTGTCCCCAAAAGTTAGGGTTAAAACACGACTATGCTTTTTCCACCCACTCCCTAGTAACAGACTACTGGATGATATATTGCATGGTTGATCTGTTGGTAGAATAAAATCAGCCTGTACTTGGCCCATGTAGACTAAAGCCTCGTACACATGTTAGATAATTTTCGCACGACTTGCCTGACGAACGACCTATTGTGCGACATTAGTGCACATTATAAGACCAACGATCCACGACTATTCTCTGCTTTTTCTGACGATCAGCCTGGCGGATTCGTTCTGTCGATTGTCATTTGTTTGTACATAGTCGGCAGATTATCGGTAGAGTATAGTGGCAGATTGAATGAAATACACACGTACAACATTTCGAGATCACGTGATATTCCGAACGTCACTTAATACGTACGTCACGTAACACCTTTACCAATGAAATTATCTATCCACTATCGTTGATGTTTGTACAGGCGTCGTTGGCAGAACTAGTTTATAACGGTTGCTGAATGTCCGTCAGGCACATTGTACGAAAATGATCTGACGTGTGTACAAGGCTTTAAGGTGGCCATACATATGAACAATAATGGGCATATCCCGTCGTTGAAGCTCTGTAACGAGCGTGCCTTCCTATTGGCCTCGTCACACAAGGAGAGGAGGGGGCGTAACCCCTGGGTTACACGAACCCAGGGGTGAGGTCCTAGCGGTTCATGTCCTCACCTTGGGTAAAAGGTACTGACCAAAGAAGAGGAGCGGAGGGAAGGTGAGTATAATTGTCCTTTTAAAGGGCATGTCCACCCCCAAAACTAAAATTTTCCCCAGTGCGGTACTCACTGTGTAGGGACTCTGGCATGCGCAGGGGAGCTATCCACCCCCCCCCCATCCCCTGGGTGTACTTTTCTGTAGTGTAGGGCACCCCCCAACCCTAAACACGAGGTTTATAACTTACCCACCTTCGTTCTCTCGGCTTTTTCAATAGCCAGCAGCCACATCTCTGATTGTCCGGTCCTTATTGCTACTTCCAGGAACACAGGAGCAATAGAGGCAGAGGCTGAGGGAACAATGATGGGTAAGCCGAATTATGGGCTTTTTTTTTTTTTTTTGCAGTTTTAAACCTGGCGTTTAGGGTTGGGGGTGCCCTACACTACAGAAAAAAAAATTGGGGGGTGGAGATATATATCACAGTTTCAGTTTTTAAACAACTAAGCTCCTAAATATGGCCTGCCTGTAGTATCTATCTGTACTAGGTTGTTACATATATAAAGTGTGCTTTCAGCCAAACTGGTCTTGCCCTCCTGTTCATGCTCATCTGTAACATATCGAAGACATTACTATCATAACTGGTGCACTTTTGTTGACTAGCCCAAGCTTAACCAATCTGCAGTGCTGGTGTGTAAACAGTAGGAACGTGGTTGTACTTGGCATGGATACATTTTTTAGCTGCCACTTAATTGTCTGACTGCATAAAAAAACTTTGTCCAGCATGTTTGGTAACTATCTCTGTTTAAATAACACAATATAAATGTTTTATTTTGTTTGTAACTTAAAAATAGTTTAACGCTATCTTATTGTAATATTAATGGTAACAAACTAAAATATTACTGTGGATAAGATATTGTAAGGGTTCTGGAGGTCATAATTCAGGATGATGTGATGTGTATTGTTTGTAACAAACTCCATAGCGATCATTCAGTGCTTTGTGTCTTTGGTTTATTTCCAATAGTTGCAGGCCCAAGGAACTGACACTGTTACTGCACCTACCAGCAATTGCCTTAATAGGGCTAAGACACATTTTATTACTTAGCAACGGCAATTTACACCATAGCAGAGTATAAAGGGGGCGATGCATTAAAAGATGCGTACTGGGCAAATCAGTGTAAAACCCACCCTAATCAGTGTATTATTGGGTTAGCATGGGTTCTACACTTTACGGTGCCTGTGCTATTTCTAAAACTTTTTGGAAATAGTGCAGCCTATGTAATAAAGGCTAAGTTAAGTTTTTTTGTGCTACCGATTAGGTCCAGTTTCAGGGTGACCATTCTGTGTTCTGTTTTCTTTGCAAGTTTGATGTTTTTTTGGGTTACTTATTTCTTTTTCTTTGTTAGAATTTGTTGTACAATAGAATTAAAGATACGAATATTTGATTTTAAATGTATGTCTATAAATCCTGTAAATATGTTTTTTAATGACCAGCGGACCTTTTTTCCTCAATTTGATGTAAAATTTCAACTGCCTATATGGGCAAGCTGACGTTTTATCTACCCAGAGGTAGAGATGAGATCCGGATTAGACCCGGAACCCCTCAGTTCCAAAATCAGAAAAATCCAGACGGATCCTCCATATTTCGGGACTTCGCAAGACATTTTTGCTAATTTTCGAAAATAGCCCAGACCATTTTCGAGTTTCCAATTGTATTTTCGAAAATCGAACGTTCGAGGCTACTTTCGATAATTTTCTAAAATAGCCTCGAACATTCGTAAATCTTCAAAAATACGATCGGAAACACGAAAATGGTCTCCAATCATATTTTCGATATTTTGTAAACGTTCAAGGCTATTTTTCAAAAATAGCCCCGTACTTTGCAAAATTATCGAAAATTCGTTCTGGTTTAGGATTTTCGGATCTTCTGGATTTTCCCGAGAATCCGTAAACAGAACGAAACCAGTGAGTTGCAGCTTAAACTACAAAGTCCTGGGTCTCCATCATACTAAAAAAGTTGTGTTTTCTGTTCCAGACCCTTCTCTTAGTCCGGGGCCTATGCAGTGGTTACTGTGCTACTTTCATCTCTAAGCTGTGCTCTTTGCGAGCTTACACACACAGGTTAGAATATACACAAACTCTGCAGGAAAATAAGCACAGAGGAATGTAATATTAATCTAAATATTTTTTACAAATTAAAATACAACACTGTTTAATCTGATTGCCACATACTCTTTAAAAAAAAAAAAAAAAAAGTATTATCATACATTTCCTTTATAACTTTTCCATCCACCCCAGTTTGGAATAGGTTTATGAAGCTTGTTACAAGAGTTCCCATTTCTACTGAGAAATCTAACTAACGGTACGTGCATTGTAGATAGTCAGAAGTACCCCTGAATTCTTAAGCATTCCTAAAGGAAATAGCAAAGTACATTATGCAATGTGAGGCACACCCAGTTTCCTTCCATTCAACTGTTTAGTATTAAACTGGGGAATTCCAGTGATCAGTTTCCCACAGAATGCTATTTTAACATTTATTTCCCCAGAGCAGCTAAGCCCTTTGTAATTTAACTGTTGTTGAACTGCTTTTCCCCCAGTTTACCTGTATATTTGCCTTAATGAAGATTATTCTCAAATGTTTACATTAAATTTTCAGTTGGGTGATAGTTGTCCCTAGGTAGTCTCAGCTCATGAAGAAACCTGATCTTATCACCTAAGTCAGTAGAATCTGCTGCTTTTAAATAAGGCCTTACACATGCAATTTCCATCACAATGTGCTGACCGATCACATTGGTATCTGACGGGACATTGCAAAAGGAACCGCAGACTTGGAACTGACTGATTGCCCATATGCAGTATGGAGATCGGTCAGCAATGCACCATACACGGGCAATAGAATAAATGAGGCTCTCCCATATGTTCTTAGTGGTTTAATCAGCGGTTCAGGGGCGAAACACTTGCTGAATTTTGAAAGGGCACTAGCTGTCAGGGACAGATAAGACAGGCAGTATAATATATTTCATGTAGCCAGATTCTAAGCACTATGCACTTTATCTGTGATATATGTGAATTTTGCTTCTCCTATTTATGATTGACTCTAGTGGTACTGATATATGCAGCTCACTAGACTATTGTATATTAAAGGGTATCTCCACTCATATTTTCAAGGTTTGGTAATCCAGTTCTATTGAGGAACAGAAGGTAAAGGAGCTGTGCCTTACCTTCCGTTCTTCAATAGAACAAACAGGAGACTGGTGAGAAGTTAAGAAACTTACCGGCTCGCTCGCTCGCTCCCTCTGCGTGTAGTCTGACAGGACCCAATGGACCTTGTCTTCTACGAGCATGCGCGATCTATGCGCATAGAAGACAAGGTCCGTCGGGATCTGTTAGACTACACGCCGAGGGAGCGAGCGGGTAAGTTTCTTAACTTCTCACCAGTCTCCTGTTTATTCTATTGAAGAACGGAAGGTAAGGCACAGCTCCTTTACCTCCCGTTCTTCAATAGAATTGGATTACCAAACCTTGAAAATATGAGTGGAGATACCCTTTAATTAATTTTTGACTGTTAATAATATGATCTGTCAGTGGCAGCTTGGATATCAAATAGATTTTTAAATGTTATAAAATTTTTGATTTTGCACTTCGAATCAACTTTTCCAACTCCAAAATAATAAAGGGATTTTAATATAGTGATTTGCCGCAGGTACTTTTTGTCTTTTCCAGTGTCTCCAGTACTTTTTGTCTTTCCAGAAGTACTTGTGTGCGTTGTTTTCCTTGAGGGAGCTAGCCACATCTAAAGCTAGGTACATACAGTACTGATTATGATTTATCGGTACTGTGTGTACCTAGCTTTACCGAACAAGCATGTGGCCACAGAACATTTGGGTCGACCGAGCACTCGTTCGGGTAAGAGGGAAAATTTCCCTCGGCCACGGTAGACTCCCTATAGGGGATTCGGCCGCGGCCGAGGAAACGCACAGTCCCGAACATTCTCCCTATGCTGTGCATTCTAGATATAGCATCAGAAACACCGCACTAGTGTCACAACATATCCGCAAAGACTGGTCACTAGATTTTGTTTGTTTAAACGAAACCTACAGGTTCTGCCTTGTAAGAATTATATTTTTTACCCTAATCCTCATTATTGTCTGTCTTCTAGTCACATAAATGAGTTAACCCTTTCTATCTACACAAATGGCTGTGGGTTTTCTTTCCATAAAACCAATCATAGACACCACCAAATAGCACTCGAATTTGGCATGATGATTATTACTTTCTGGCTGTGGTTGCTGCCTCCTCCTCCTGATCAATGATCTTTTAGGAACAAGAGCATGTGCAGATTAGGCAGCAGGGGAAAGGGCAGTCAATCATAGGCTGGGGTGTCAGCAGTCACAGCCTTGATTGACTGCATGGAGGGAGGAGCAAGCTTCCTCTGCCAGAATGGGAGCTATAATTATACCTAAATATCTGGTTATTAATTCATGTAATAATGGGAAATGGTAATTTGGTCTCTCGGGTATGTCTGAAAATTTCCAATACCACATGCAAACAAGGTGTCAACACAAATCTTAAAAAAGATAAATACCTGTGAGGAGGAAGTGGGACCCACTGCTGGGTAAATGACAAATGGGGATAGTTAATAGTGTTATGGAGATAAATCTTATTTCCTAACAATCGCCCCTTCTATGACCACATTTATATGTTGTACATATATTTACTGAACGGTTACAAATTTTGACTCCATAAAAGCTTTTGCCCTTTTGCTAGTAAAGAGACGCTTATTACCGGTATATGTTAAGGTTTTAACAAGATTCAAATTCTGAAATTCCCTTTAACTTACATTGTTTACTTGATGGTCACATAAGTGAGTCAAATGTAAAGCATTTCTGCAACATTTTCTTCTTTTTAATGACATTAACTCAGTGTGTTAAAAACAACAGTGACGGTCCCTGTTGACAGATTTCTGCCAAACAAGGGGAACATGTATTCTATCCTGTGCAAGAATGAATGTGAGATTCCAGGTAACCACTTTCTTTATTTTGTGTCTCTAACCTTATCCCTGAACATTTGGCTGTGTAGCCAGTTTAGCCTCTGCTAGGATGAATTTCCAAATATCTGCACAGTTATTGTGATGTATGTAGAACATGCACTTTATAATTTAGCTGCAGAAAGTTTCTAAAATTACTATTGGGCAGTCAGCTAGTGAAGATTCTCATGCATCCAGGTCATGGTATATCTGTTGTATTCAGTTAGATCAACTTGACTTAAAATTTAGTTCTTGAAGGTGTTTCGCTAGTCATCCGACTGGCTTTTAGTAGTGGTTTACTGAATGGTAAACTAGAAGTAGAGGTTTACAGAAAACCAACCCACACAGACCAGTTTTTGATGGTTGACTCCCACCACCCTATATATCACAATCTGGGTATCATCAGAACCCTGCAACACAGAGCAGAGAACATTCCCACTAGCACAGAGGCGAAGAAATGAAACATCTCAGAGGAGCCCTTAAAACTTGTGGATATCCAGAATGGGCCTTTGTCAAAAGAAGTAGAAGGAAAGAAAAGAACACGAATACCAACAGTGAAGGGGAAAAGCAAGACAGGAGGAAGAACATGGTCATCCCATATGTGGGAAGGGATCTCAGAGAAATTAAGAAGAATTTTTAATAAACACCGCATCCCTGTATGCTATAGATGAAACACACTGAGGCAGCAATTAGTGCATCCGAAAGACCCAATACAGAAACACAAGAAACGCGACATCATATACGCAGTGCAGTGGAGAGTGCTCTGATTTGTATGTGAGGGAGTTCAAACAGCAGCTGCATCAAAGTATGGCCTAGCACAGAAGAGCCCATACCTTGGGTCAGGACTCGGCCGTGTACCTGCATCTTAAGGAAAAATGACATACCTTTTGAAGACTGGAATGTCAACATCTTGGCAAAGGAACAGGACTGGTTCAAGAGAGGTGTCATAGAGGCCATTTATGTGAAAATAAAGAAACCAAGCCTGAATAGAAGTGGGGGTTCAACACCAAATGTCTGCCATGTACAATGCTGTTTTGAAACCTTACCCTGGGCAGTTTTGATAACCTCTTAGCCTCCAATGCATCTATACCTTGCATTCAGAGGGCCTCATTTACCCAGAGGTGCAAATTGCTCCAGGCAAATGTGGCTTCTGGTATTAAATACTGGATTTGCACCTGGTGGTAAATCCCAAAAGGGATTTTACTCCAGTGCCACTTTAGAACCAGCCATTAACTGGTCTTAAATTGTGGAGTTAAAGTGGTGCAAATCCTTTATTAAATAGATTGCGCGGGTTGCACGGGTGTCTTTTGTGAAACTGGTGCAGCCAATGCAATTATGGAGTTAAACTTGCTCTAACCTAGTCAATATTGGTTAGCACAAGTTTAATCCCTATTTTTAGCACAGCTCGCCTGGGTAAATCAGGCCCAGAAGGTCCCTAACACCTGGCTGTCATATGCTAATTGGGACTTTCCAGGTTACTTAATTGCCAATAGATACTTGTACAAGTCATTCTGAATTGAGAGCCTGTCGGATGACTAGCGAAACGTTTTCAAGAACTAAACTTTAAGTTCAGCTGATCTAACTGAATGCAACAGATATATTGGGCAGTCAGTTAGTTTGCGTTTTTACAATTGAATTGATGTCCGTCCTATTATTTTCTTATTAAATGCTCAGACAGGATAAGCCTTTCTTTACATACATTTGTGAACTGATTCAGAGATTTCTGTTAAGCTAAATGGCTAACGACTGTTTAGTATAAATATTCCCAAATTGTGGTTTTGAGTGTTTATGGCCAGCTGTATTCTGCCCATCTGCTTCAGTTTGCTAATTCTTACAAGACGAATTTATACAAGAAGACGAATTTGTAAAATTGTGAGGAAATAATACTAAATAGCATTACAATACTGAGCTAGTTTTGCATCTTATGGTTCTGACAATTGTACAAGGTTTACTGCTGACAGATATTGTAGCCACTCGTTTAATTCACTTTGCTGGTTTTTATTCTGAATTATTGTAGCTTCAAGATCTTGTTAAACATCATAATTATGACATTTGTTTTTTACAATCATAATATTGATTGCAAAATGATAGGGCCAGCCAGGCGGTTGTTGGAACTTCGCTCGAACAATGGAAAGTAAGTTTGCAGTGAATGGCAAGCAACAGTGTAGCTAGTATTGCTATTTGCTGCCATACTGCAAACTGCAGTTACCTGTGTGCTGCTTCTCTCTGACAGTTGTCTAGATCAGAGAAAATGGTAAAGGATTTGTGAGGTCGAGAAACAGCTTTTAAAAACATGTGGGTGGATTTCCAGCAGGAGTTGTAATAGGAAGGAAAAGCAGACACATAAACAACAATTATGCTTTTACTCAGAGTGAAAACTCCTTTCCCAGTAATTCAATCTTGTGCCATTGTACAGCTCATATTTAGTTTGAGTTCATTTAAATTATTGCATTGTTTCTTTGCAGTAAAGATTACTCAATGGATTTAGAAATGCGTAAGAATATAGCTGAAGCTTTATAACTAAAGTCGTTATGATGGCTTTTGCCAAGTTAAATTTGGAGTTAGTTCAGATTCTTGTACATGGTATAATGCTATATTATATTGATATTCTTCCCTGTTTCTGATCTAAAGATTCACAAGTAACCTGCAGTATGAGCCTAATACATGATTGATTCCAAAATGTGAACCAAACTTTTATTAAATTTTAAAATGAATGCAATCTCTGTGTTGGTACTGGAAGGGATAGACCACACTACTGTGCTCTTTAGCATGATCCAATTACGCTTTTAAAAAGCGCACAGTAGTGTTGGGCTATGGGGGTGGCCACACCGTCTTTGTTGGTGTCTGCTGTGCTGTGATCTGCTTATCCGATCACATGCGATCACCATTATTGATGCGATTTGCATGTGCTCCGATAAGGGCAAATTGTGTGCAATCGTTTGTAGTGTGGCCTCAGCCTAAGTGCCATACCAGGAAACCCGATGGGTCTAGACTTTCCTTAGCAAATGCTAGATATCTAGTAGCTGCATTTTTCGCCATTTCCCTGCCCTTTACCTAAATGCATGTAGCAGAGAATTGTTTATTAGTTTTCTTCAGTTCAATGTTAATTTCTAGTGTAGCAGAACCTAAATCGCATCTTTTATTGTTTTTTAGCTATTGTAATTTGTGTAATGCCATTCATTCTTTGTGGTGTATATGTTTTGATATGTTTTTGATGCCATTTGCCCACTTATATTATAAGTGCTCTATAATCAAATTCTTTTTGAACTCCAAATTATTATATGCTGGTTGATGGTGATGAATTTTGCAAAAAGGGGACAGAACCATCAAAGTGACGCATTTGATTAGCTTCTCTATTGACTTTGTGTGGGCTTACTTTATATTGAGGTCATCTTGTTTCCTGCTCTTTTATCACTTTATTGTAATTCTTCCTTCATTGATGGCTTTGGGCCTTCTGTTTGATTAAACTGCCCCCTCTGTTCTACTGTGTGCCAGTGAAAGGCTTATAGAGTGTATGACCTTACAGGCAGTGGGTTTTATTCTTTTATCATTATGACTCAGCCTCAGAACGGGTGCAGCTGCTGAGTAATATGAATACAGAGCTCAATAAGATGAAGTGTGATATCTGGTTAAAGTGCTAACCAATGTATTCCTGTGTTTTGATCTGCTTTATGCTAAAGGCCAAAGTGGTTTGTTGCACGGCACAATTAATTTGATCATTTACCTGGCAGCAACTATGTGCAAATTCATTGTCTAAAAAATGGTAATTCATCTGTAAGTTTATGTTGCTTTAGTAGCAAGATGAATAATTTAAATTATTAAATAATTAAATTATTTGCGATTTAGTGCAATGTTCCTCTGCATTAACTCAAAACGCTAGCCATTATATTTAATGGCAACACTGTGTGTTAATGCAGCAAACTGCCGCATGCAGTGTGTTTTAAAAACGCATTACATCGCAGCAGTGCAATGTAAACTGCGCCATTCATATACATTGCACATGCGTTTTGGTGCGATGACATTGCATCAAAACGCATCACAATATGAACGAAGCCTTACTTGATGGCTGCAATCACAACATAATGTCTACACAGTCGCCACAGAGTACATCAAATTTTACCGTACATGTTTTTCAAATAGGGTATTCCAATTAGATTTTCTTATCGATATTATATGGACTGTGCCCCTTCCCCACGTCAAGTGGCTGTCCATAATGCAAAGATAATATAAAGATCAGACATTCTAATCATTGCACAAGCATAGTAGTATATAGCCACACATCTCAATCTACCAGTATAGCTTTAGATTTAAAGAATTAAAGTAGGATTCTAATTCTAACAACTTATATTGGTGCTGGGAATGGCAGTCTGTTTGTACTCCTAAATAGCCACTTGTTCTGAAAAATGGATGCAAATCAAATCAAATTCTACATAATGCAAATTCATTTTATAATATTGGTTATTCTTTAAAAAGAAGTTGAATTTGGCATTTTACTGGAGCCTACTGACATTTTGACATCTCAAAGGGTCAAAGAGGTTTTCCACTAAGCCTTTGTAATATTTTTATGGATACTTTGAATTGTAACCCCTACTGAGTTGTGAATTATCCTTATTGTTGATGCAGAAGAATTTGACTATTGTCCAACAACAGAAAACAAATGCATGTACACTTCAATAGACGTAAACTACCAGGCAGCCAACTGCTGGCACCAGCACTGCAAGTAATACCATCACACAGCATAGCTTTGTTTTAGTTGTATTTCCAGTTAAGACTGTGCTTTTTTTATTTGTAATAAACTGTACTAAAATGTTAAGAACTGGGCTCAGCCATCAATTGATGTGGGTAAATTAAGCCAGCAGTTGAACAAATACAAATGAGCATGCATCTCTAGAACATTTTCCCCTTGAGAAAGATGTTGACAGTCTTATAACACAATTGAGCCAGTTTTTAAATCTTCAATGATGTATCATCTACATGCAAACATAAGAGAAAGATCTTTGGGATTGATTGTCCCCCACAGGCAGGCTGCTCTTCTCAATTTTACAGGTTTGAGGGGTGCTCTACCATGTTATTTTAAGTTTGGGGGTTGGACATCCCCTTAAACTAGTGGTAGGATATTGCCTGTTTTAGGATTCCATTGACTATATGGATATGGTTAAAGGGAGCATTTAGTGTTGTGTGTTTGCAATAAAATCGTAGTTTCCAGAAAATTTTACTTTTATGGTGTTTCTAGCAGTTTTTGTTTGTGGTGACAATATCCCTTTAGTTGTATGTATGTGATAGAATGCAGGCCATCTTGTGGTACCTGTGGTGTTTGTTTTATTACTTGAGAATCCTGTATTGTGTGCAGCACTTCACAGCAGGTGTAGTGATGCTGTGACACTGCCAGGAGGAAATGTAATTATTAGAATACCTACTTTGTTATCGACTCTTGCCAGCTGTTTGGACACCCAGTTATTGTAATGATGCATTCATTATTTTTAGTAATTTTGCTTTAGAATAAACAAGAGTAGCCAAACCTCTAGACATGTTCTATTGCTGTGGTGTAAGGATGTTCACACATGTGATTGGCCTTGCTCATGTATACCCAGCCTTAAATAGACTTCATCGACTTTTCAAAACTGATGTGTCTGTGTAGGTGTTCCTTTAAGGACAAATGTGTCTGTGTAGGTGTTCTTTTAAGGACAAATTTTCTTTAGTGGTGTAGTATCTGCATTAGAGCAGCTTCACTGGGTGGGCCTATGCAGGCAAATCAGCGGATTTTTGGCTCCTACTGCAGATCAAAGGCCCACACAGGTTTTCAATGTTTGTCTGCATCCAGATAGATCCTATAATGGATTAGCTCCTTCTTGTTTTTCTCAGTCCATGCTGGGTAAATGCTCAATTCAGTCAGAATATATACATTTCTGACTGCGTACTAAAGAAAGAAAATTATGCTTGATTTGTTTGTGTTGCGATTTCATGCAATGAAATCCAAATAAACGCATCTTCAATACAAGTGAATGGCACAGTTCACACTTGGGTGCTGTGATGTAATGCATTGTTAAAAATGCACTTCATGCAGGTGTATTGTGCATTAACACACAGCAGTGGCATTTTAAATAATGGATGCCACTATGCCGATAATGCAGGGGAACACTGCACTAAATTATCGCCCACCCTAGTGTTAAGTAAGCATTTTTGGTTTAAAAGCAATATCAAAATGGTTAATCTGTTTCCGTAACTATTTAGGTCTCTGTTTTTTAACTATGAATTTAGGTTTCTTTGCAAGTATTGATATTATATTGAAGCCATATAAAAGTGACAAAAAGAATCTTCTCCACAAATTTTTTTAAAAATGTTTTGGTATATTTGCTATTTTAATATGCAGCAGAAGAACAACATTAAAATATTCCCAGAAGGCCTTGTCATGCTGTGATAGGGTAATTAAGAGGAAGTTTTCCCAACTGCTTATAGTTTTACAGTTAATTCCTTTCTAGTGAGGAAGTTCTCAGTACCTGTGTTGTCTATTTCTTTGCTTGTCCCTAGCTTTCCTTTAACATCTCGTAAACTTTGTTTTTTTTTCTAGTTCCTGAAGATCTTTCCTCTGAAGAGCGAGAGGAGCTTGTAAATATACGACGCAGGAAAAAAGAACTTATCGATGACATTGAGGTATTGACTTTATATTCTATGGTTTGACTTTTTGAATAATTTTCAAAATGTTTGTGTAGATCAGAGATTCTCACACACTGCCCCATGAAAGAGACAAAGGTCTGGTGCACTTGGTCAGTTTTGACCCTATTTTCCCGACCGATGGAAAACCACGCACGTGTTTGCTTGAAATGTTCTAATATGCCCAATGCATTTTTTTTTCTGCATTGGATAAAAAATGTCTGTTGCAGCAAATATTTTCGTCGAAGTTTCCACCCAACCAAACAAATATTGTAATGGATGTTCGATCAGGGCAAAATACAAACCTAAGTGTAGGTATCTTAAAATTACCATATATACTTGAGTATAAGGCGACCTGAGTATAAGCCGAGGTACCTGTTTTTACCTGAAAAATTGGAAAACCTGTTTAACTCGAGTATAAGCCAAGGGTAGCTGCCTTCTGATTCTGTATTGTTCTGAGGCTTTAGTTGCCCTTTAAATGGATAGCAGAAGTCCCATACGGTAATAGCCAAACCCAGTATGGATTCTGCTGTCCATTTAAAGGGCAACTAAATCCTCAAAACAATACAGAATCAGAAGGCAACAATAGATACCACCCTCCTTCTGATTCTGTATTGTTTTGAAGCATTAATTGCCCTTTAAATGGACAGTGGTAATCCTATACAGTTGCATGCTTTATTTGCTAGGAGTTGTATTTTCCAAACATCTGCAGTGGAAACCGCACCCTCAGGCCAGGCCCCCCCAGTTCAGTGGAGACTTGCTGTTAATGCAGTATTCAATCCAGCTGCCTCTCGCTCTGCAATCCAGCTGCTGCTCCCTCTGCATGTATTGCAAATACTGAACTGCCGTTGACGTCGCTAATCATTGCCAGGCAGTAAGAGACAGGTGCCAAGTAGTGACGTCGGCCAGCAGATTGGTACTTGCAGAACGGCTGCCGGATTGAAAGGGGAGTTCTCTGCTTCGCCTGAGTTACGGTTTTTAGGCTACTTTTAAAGCCTGAAAACTTTGGCTTATACTAGAGTATATATGGTATTAATTGTAATAAAATCTAAATATAGAATTTAAATAGTCAAATATAAATATTTTCAAGTACAATATATGCTGAAAAGTGTATGGGCAACTGTTGTAGGAAAAGCATTAAAAGTGTGCTGCAACAGGAATTCGCTTTGCTAAGCGTTCTACATTGTATCACTGGTGTAGATTATAGCATGATATAGAACACATAAAAAAACAAATGTGGAACCCCAGCTTCAGTGAGTAAATCAGCATATCCAGCTGTCAACTCACCGTGAGTGGAGACCCGGATGCATAATCCCAGAGTCTTACTTAAAGTAATTTCCTCCACAGTAGTTCCACTCATAAAGAACGGAAGAAGCAAGTTAAATTATGGTAACTCACCCGAGGCCGTTGGTGGACCAGGTGTGGTCGCTGCTGGCCCGTCGCTAGGTCTCGCAATCAGGGCAGTGTATACATCTGTATACATGAATGGGTAGCGCCTCAGGAAGAAATTTGGAACCAGGTAAGTAAAAGCAACTTTTATTTGGAACTTGAACAAGAAATATTGCCTTACGCGTTTCGTGCTTCTATTACCAAGTTATCATGAACCTATGAGTAAGTGCTAATGGAGGCATGAAACGTGTAAGGTGCTACCCATTCATGTATACAGTGCCTAGATTACAGAATAACCATTTTACTTCTATTTATATACCTGACAAGTTTTGCCATCGCTTAAGGTTTTCCAACCAGGATTTTCTTGGGGGTGCTTAATATAGACAATGCCTGAAATGGAACTAAATTTATCAATGATGGGGGGAATATATCGCATCTATATTGGGGGTGGTCAGGCAAGAAAGGGCTGGGAAAAACTCCTTTTGTATTTTAAAACAGAATTTTTATCCTACTAAAATTCAAATGATTATTTAATGTTACATTGGAATTCCATGTTGTTTTTGAATGCACTGGTTTCCTGGAACAAGAATGGTAGTAATGCACATGTCATAAGAAAGGGAATTGTACAGAATCCAAGCACTTTGTTTATAGCCTGATAGAATGGAAATGCTTTGGCAGATAAGAGGCAGATCATTAGGTTTAACCCTTTGCATACTTTCTCTGCAAAGATCAGGTAAAGGGCAAAGATTCCTTTATTTCAGTTGCAGAAATATTTTTTTCATCAGTCCACATTTCATTTTCTGCCTTTTTACAAACATTGAATCTTTATGGCAGTCCTAAAAAAGAATTCCAGGGATAAACACCTAGAGCCGCACTCTCAGATTTACCAGAGGCTGCATAGGTTTGGGTAAATCTCATCCACGTAAGTATTTAACGGCAGCTATCAGCTTGTGTTAAACACTTTCCTGTGCACAGCCACACAGCCTCAATTAATAGGCTTGCGGCAGCTGTGCGGGTGTCTCTTATGATGCTCACGGTGCTGCTGCAACCTAACGTTAAAATCATAAATCGGTTAGCATAACTTTAACCCTTAAAGATAGTGCTGCAGCTCTAAAGTACTTCCCAGTAAATCCCTCTGTTTTCATGTTTTATTGTAGAGACACAAATCTAATAAAGTTCAGTTTTCCTAAATAACTTCCTTATATGTTGCTATAATATAGAATGATGCTCTGATAAATGTTTTCCAGCTCTTATAAAGGGAATTGGAAAATAGCATGTTAACTTACTATTCACCAAAATAGGATCTGTTCCACAGGACGGTCTTAATTGTTTGGACTGACGGAAATTTATAAGGATGCTCGGGACAGGTCACAGGAGCTTCCGATTTTGGTGAATAATGAGTTAAAGGATCTCTATACTGATTTATTTCCCCTTTAAACATTAAGTTCAGCGATTGGCTTTGACAAAGTGTCTGTCCGTATCAGGTCTCCAGCCCAACGTGACTTTTCTTCTATACTGTGCATGTAGGGTGCATGCAAAGGCAGTGATGTAGAGCGGATATTGACAGCCAGTCTTGTTTTTTTGCCCTACCTGTCAAAGCTTATATCTGCTCTTATTGATTAAAAGAGGAGGTAGGACAGCTTGAACCTATCTACCTTGGACATTATATACAGAAAGTTAATAAATCATACAGATATCCATTAGCTTGCCAATCACTGCTTTGGTGTGCCAGGAACCTAAAAGGATAAATAAATTCTTGCTACTAAGGTAGCATTATTTTCATTGTCGTGTAAGGAAGGAGGCTTTGCATAGATGATTGGGCTGGGCGACAGTCTCCTCAGAACTTAACAGGTGCTAAAATCTTCATCTACAAGAGAATAAAGCAGTAGTTTAAGGCGTTGCTTAACTATATGTGTAATTATATATGTAGTAAAAACGGCATTCAAAGGAACTTTATTTCCCATATGAAGTCTTGGATATTTTGCATTCCACATTTAAGATGCATTAACATGTTTTTTACGCATCAAGTAGCAGTGAAGAAAGACATTTCATTTTCTCGAATATCTCAAAGGATGCTGAAAATCGTAGTCACTAAAGGCAACTGAGTCCAGGGGCGTAACTACTGGGAAGCAACCACAGGGAGGGGGCGGGAGCTTTCCTATGACTGATATAGCCTCCTCCCAGAAAACCACTGTGAATGAAGCATGGATAGGGGCCCCATCATAGTTTTGCTGGGGGGCCAAGTGATTGCTAGTTACACCACTGACAGTCACCAATGTAATATCTAGTGTTTGAAAAGTGATCACCAGACTGTACAATATTATTGTTTGCTAAAAAAATATTAACGTAATTATATAGCTTAATCTAAATCTGTAGTAACACATAGGGGGAGAACGCTCAGGACTGTGTGTTGCCTGATCTATGAAAAAATACAGACAGAATCTTGCAGAACCTGTCTGTCATTTTTCAAAAATCTTTGCTGTGTGTACCCAGTGTAAGACTTTCGATTTGATGTTCGGCTGTCAAATCTATCTGAATGTTAAAATCCTGGGAGTTCTTACCTTTCGATCTTCTCACCTGGCCAATTAAGTTTGCGCTCCTAAATCGGTCGCAAAAAAAAAAGAACCTGTCAGGCAGTTCTGATGTTGCACGAACATCGGAGGGTTAGTATGAAATGTATGGGCTGCTTCAGTCTTCTCCTATACCTTTCATACATCTAGACTGAGAGGGCAGTACTGATACAGAGTGTAGCAGTGGCTCTTAATAGTTGATTAGAGAGCTGCTATCTCTCCCTGAATAAAGCATACTGTGCGTGCCAGCCCATAAAACAGACACCAGGAACTTTGTTAACAGAGAATATAAACTTTGTTGTTCTGTAAAGAAAAGAGATTGGTAAATTTATCAGTTTTCTGAGTTTTTTATTTTGAAGATTTCCTTTAAAATGTAACTTATTCCCTGTTGCTGTCCTTCTTTTTCCTATGATTCTCTATGGCTGGGAGTGCTTTACCTGGACAAGTCATAGCATCCAAAATGACACCTCAAAAATTCCACCCTCAGAAGAACATATATGCTCAAGTATAAACAATGAGGGTCACATTCCAAGATAAATATGCGTGTTTAATGAAATTATTGGATTACGTGCAATTTTATGAGTATTAAATACGGTCACTTTACTGATTAGTATTAATTACTGATGTTACAGTTACAAACAAACTATACTCCCTCCTGCAGTATCACCAATTGCACATCATGCGTGAATAAAAATGGATCACCCATTATATTCCTTTCATTCCAAATTATAAGCAGCATAGTCCTCCACAGATGTTAGCATCATGCCCCAGGTGTATAGGGATGCTATAGCTTGTTAGTGACCACGCATCAGAACACACAATGTTTCAGGGTGGTATGTGATCCTAAAGAATGGGGCACATCACCCCCCAAAATGGTGTGTGTTCAGATGTGTGGTACCTAACAAGCTATAGCATCCCTATACACCTGGGGCATGATGCTTACATCTGTGGAGGACTAGGCTGATTGTAATTTGCAACCTATGATTTTTAGAAAAGGCCACAATGGTTCATAAGAATATAATGGATGATCCATTTTTATTCACGCATGATGTGTAATTGGTGATACTGCAGGAGGGTGTATAGTTTTTGTTTGTAGATATAAAATTAGTAATTAATACTAATCTGTAAAGTGACAGTTGGTGATACCTGTAAAATTGCATTTAATCCAATAATTTCATTAAATTTTAAAATCTTTCCTATACTATTTTACTATGGATATTAAATGTGTGCTTAAGTAATCATTTAACCCTCTGTAGACTGTTTGGGTTTTCATTTTTTGGGAAGGTTGGAAGACATTGTTTAAGTGTGCCCACAGGTAACCGTGGTAAATTCTCTTGCAATTTCTTATTTTCTTTTCAGAGGCTGAAATTTGAAATAGCTGAAGTGATGACTGAAATCGATAACCTGACATCTGTAGAAGAAAGGTATGATATCGGCATCAAGCAATGAATGGGTCTATCAGTAGGCTAGTGATAATAAATAATAGGCTTTTTGGGAATAAATTGCGTAATCCATTCATCAAAGCCTTTCAGTGAGGAGGAAAGGTTAATTGGTACGTTTATGGTAATAATCATCCTTGGTGAGCATGGACATGGAATCCAGCAGCTTGTTTGCACAGACAGTTTTTTTCTCTAGGGTCACCTTCGGCTTTCGGCTTGTAGATTTCCCAGAGGCAACAGAGATCAACCATGTGTATGAGCAGACATTGCTAATACAGGGCTGTGTGGGGGAAGGGTACAGTTCTCTATTGATGAAAAACACAAGTATTTGTCTTTAAGCATCTAAAGCAAATTTGTTTTAAAAACGATACCTTAAGATTATTTATATTCTTTTTAAACTGATATTTTTTTTTTTACAAATCACTATATTAGTGACTTGGTTTTATATATTCTAGTGCAAAAAGGTGGTTTATACTGAATGGTAGTAATTATATACAGATGTTTTTGAACAACCTTAAGGAGAATTTGCTTTCAGATGTAAGCATTATGGCTATTCTCTTAATAATTGCGGTGGAAATGGTTATCATGTTTATTGATGTGCTAACCGTGACTATAAAAAAACACTGAATATTTACTACTCTCTGATCTCCTGGGAATCGAACTGTTAACTCCTGTACCCTTTGACCCATTTATTGCTTCAATACAGTAGTACAAATAGAGACCAAGTTCCATTTATCCTATGCTCTGTATATTGTTTAGCTTAGTAGATATTTGCTCTTCACAATATAAAATTAGAATAAAAGAAACCGAATTTATTTTTTTAATGGTATTAATATTTTCCCTTTTTATTTATCCACAAAATAGTAAAACTACACAACGGAACAAACAAATTGCTATGGGAAGAAAAAAATTCAATATGGATCCCAAAAAGGTAAATCTTTAATACCGGTAGATGTCCCATCCTTCCATATTTACATAAATTAACCATTTACATTACAAGTATGAATGCAAGTATGCAGTTAATAAGCACGAGTCTTTCGCACAGTAAACTAGTTTTATAGGAGAACTGTTTTTATTAAACCGTCAATTATGTCAATGCTTGCAGTGGCTGAATTGTTTTGTTGAGCTGTTCTTTACATGTTATTCCTATAATTTGACCAAAGCTACTCTCCCATTTGTATGCATTCCACAGACCACACAGTTGTTTCCTGAATATCACCTAAACAGTTATCTGCCCTTAAACCAATGTATCAAAGACCGAAGGCTTGGTGCACATGGGTCAGTCAAGACCTGATATTCCCTACTGATCAATAAATGGAATTAAAGCAACACCATATTTCTCTGCAAAAAAATGCACTTGAACGGTTTGGTCCAAATGACTAACCTTGTTTTTAATGCACGGTCGATCCTGGGGTCTTCAGTGGGCTAATGAATTGGTTGTGCCAAAAAATCTGCAGTACTACTTTTTAATTTCTGATCAACAAACCGATCCGTGGTTGGTCACGTATGTCAGGTCCTGATTGACCCATTTGTATCTGGCCTTAGGCCTGTTTGTCCATTGACACATGGCAATAGTTCAATATTAAAGGAGAACTAAACCTATTTTTTATACTCCAGAATCTAAAAACAACTCCCCTAAAAATACCAATAAGTTATAAAATCCCACTTCAGTAAATTGTATTAAAGTAAATATAAGCCTGTTAAGAACTGGATGAAATATCTGTGTATGTGCAGTGTCAGACCACACCTCCTGACCTCAGTCACATGCTTCCTTGCTTTATCTGTCCTGTAAAAGGATTGGCTACAGATTACTAATGGGTGTGACCAACTGTGACAAGTTTCTGCCATAGCTAAGGACTGAGCATGTGCAGAACACAATGGTCGTTGACCAAACTGTGTGATAATAGAATGCTGTAAAGTAAAGCACAAACCATATGTTATTTAGGTAAATTTCCCAGCACCCGTGTCAAAATGAGAGGTAAGACACAGATTATTGGTTTTATATTAAGGTGTTCTGCCTTCTGGTTCAGTGTTGTTCTGTGGCTTTAGTTGCCCTTTAATATAAACTCAGCTAGTCAGACAGTTCTTTCTTATATTTGCAAAGCAGTGGAATCCTCCCCCCCTGAATTATTGCTGCACCTTTATGTTGTGCATTTTTGGGAAACTTAATGTTGTCTGCACTACTTTTGAACTTACAGACTTATAATCCACCCCCTTCCTCCTACAAGTATCCATGGTGAGGACCCACCCCTGGGGACACTTTTTATGTCTTTCAGTGACATGAATAATAGAAAGGCGCACAATGCAAAAATCATGTCTTCCAATTGGCCAGAAGATATGGCTGCACCCAGCAAATATATATTGAATTTATGCCCATGGAATTTCTAAAAAACGTGTGCAGGATCTGTTCCTCTACTTTACAGTATTCCCATTGTTCAGATTGCAGACAGTCTGCCAATGCTACAATAGAATGGAGCTTCAAATGAATATTTTGCTATGTATTAATGAAGATAGAAAGTGTACCCAGAGGTTAGGACTTAGCGGTTCAGGTATTTCGCATAGCAAGAAGAGGATCGGGGAAGGAGAGTATACAATATATATATATATATATATATATATATATATATATATATATATATATATATATATATGTGTGTGTGCATCACAAATGTAAATAAAATCACATGAGAACATAAATATAAAAATAATTAAATGTATTGCAATTTGCAATTTGCATTAAATAATGACTTTTTAAAAATATTTTTATAGACCTCTATTGATGTATACCTGTTCTGTCCTGCACTACTAGGCAGGCTTTAAGGCAAGAAAGCATTTCTGTTTTCTGCGTAACTTGCAAAACTGCAAACATATTCAGTAAAATTGAGACCCCGGGTGTCCCGATTACACTACATTGTTCACCCTTTACCATTGCAGCAACGCATTTATAGAGCATAAAAATGTAGAAATAAAATGTTTTTTCTTTTGAATTGTTACCATTAGATGATATTTATGGCCATGCCAAATTTATTTAGTGTTAGGCTAAGGTAAAACCCAATAATGATACATTTAATTATTGCATATACCATCTTGATATATTTCAATAACTACTTTGTGTTTGAAGCTGGTCATCCACTACTTTCCTAACCCCCCCCCTCCCTTTCATTCTTCCCTCTGTTAATAATATGATCTAATCTGAATCAACAAACCTTCGCTAGGATTAAAAAGTAAACCTAAACCATTCAGGTATTCCAACCCCTCCCGGAAGAGACCATCCCAAACTCCCGTGACCAAAGGGACCGGCAACCTCTGCCATTACTGGACACTATAATTCTTCCCTACTATCACTGTACCATTTTCTTGTTGATCTGTCCCCTATTTCTTTAGATATTCAGTCTGAAAATCTTGCATTTCAGCTGTCAATCAAGTGCCTTAGTTTCATAAAATTCTGTTATTTATAGTTTTGCAGTAGCTTGAATGGTGGCAGTTGGTATGTGAACTGCATTGTGGGAAATTCCCCAATGCTGCCTCATTAGGATTTACTGAGCTTGCTTGCCCTCACAAAGAGTCAGATAGTCCGGCTGGGGGACTGAGAGAATGAGCTTGAGCAAAACAAGTACTGGGTTAAAGTCATGCAGCAACACAAACACATCAGAGAAAGTGCTATTTACATGTATTTATTTATAGATTGAGATGAGGCAGAGTTTCTTTGTGTCATATCTGCTGGTTATTATAATAGCACCATCTTAAATGAAAATAACTTTTATTGAATAATCCTGATAGTCTAATATTGCCCCAACCAATCAGATGTAAGCTTACAAATGTTTAATAAGATCTGATTGGTTGGGACAAAATTAGCACCATTTTAAACTACAAGAACTTTTATTGAATCTCCCTGATGATAGGTAAAATGTAACTGGAGCTATGCAGTGGAAAAAAGCACACTATACAGGATAACAGCATATGTCTTTTTATTGCTTTTGATGCTGTATGTATATCAGTTCTTTGTACATTTTTATTTAGGGCATCCAGTTCCTTATTGAAAACGATTTACTCCAGAACACACCAGAAGATATTGCCCAGTTCCTGTACAAAGGGGAAGGATTAAATAAGACGGTCATTGGGGATTACCTGGGGGAGAGGTAATATTATATCTCATGATTACTCTGAATTGCAAACCAGGTTTACATAGCCAGTCTGCAGCGTGGCACATGTGTGTAGACACTGTAAACAATGCACTGTGGTTGTAGGCTTGCTGCTTTATTGGCCTCTATGTTGTAACATTTGTCCATGTCTATTTGAGCATTTTAAAATCAATTTACATTAACCTTTGGTGTTATTAATATAACCTAACCGTGTAATATAAAGTTGTTAATCTCTACTGTACTTGGTCTGAAACAGAGATTAGTGGCATAACCTCTAACAAGTGGGCCTCTTGTTCCTGTGTTTAAATAGCAGACATTCCTGCTTTTCAGACTAGACCAGTAAAATTGGCAGAGGACCAGTAAAATTGTGTGTCCCCTGCCCCACAGTAAATGCACATTCATGTGAGCTGCAGTGTACAAATTTGGAGGAAACTAAAAATTAAAACTGATTAATTTTAAATGAGGCCAGATTTTTTCAGTGATGATTTCTGCAGCCACTGGACTTAATCCAAGTTATTAATGCTGTGTTTCTTGGATACTAATGCTATTAATGCATTTGCCTTAGTTGTTTGTAAATTGCTGGTTTGTTACGGTAATCCCTTTATGACAGTAGCATGTGACAGTGTCTTCGTGATGGCTTATGTGAGTGCTTCCTATTGTCAGCAATCACAAACATTTGGCAATATTTCCTACAGTCTAATCCTTAGGAAATGTGTGGTAAATCATTTTGTATTAGTGATCAATCCCGGTTTGGAAATAAACCTGGTTTTGATTCTGAACTGCTGGTTTAAAAAAAAATGCGGTTCCAAAGCAGCCCACACATGGGCCAATTTGTCTCCAGTTTGAATCGAATGGGTCGAAATGATCAAAAAACAATTACACGTAGAGAAACATAATCGGGTTCTTGGATCTCTCATGTAATGGCATGAAAATGTGAATACACCTTGTATGTTGGCAATCTTTTTAAAGGGCAGGTCCACCCCCAAAACTAAACTTTAACCCACTCTGGTCCCACTGTGTAGTTTAAAAAATCCTTACCTTACATCCTTACATGCTCCTTATGGTTCTTCTGCAGTGCTTGTCCAAAATCCAGGAAGCTGTCTCTGTGTGAAAAGTTTTCTGCCTCCTTCTTTTCCTCCTGGAAGACTGTGACAGGGGAGCCCTTCCCTCCCTCCCACCCTCTGGATCCCTACATGCCTGCCTCACCTACATTTTTTCTGTAATTTAGGGCACCCCTGCCCACCCCCCAACTGCCAAGTTAGATTAGTAAAAAAAAACGCAGCAGAAACATACTTATGCACCCTTGTTCCCCCGGCTGTCTTTATAGCCGGAAGCCACATCTGTGATTGCCTACCTCTCAGCCAATCACAGACGCAGCTGCTGGTCCGACCCCTGTTTGCAACTTCCGGCAAACAAAAGGCAGCGAGGAGACAGCTGCGGGAACGAAGGACTATAAGTACATTAAAAAAATTTATCTTCAGGGTGGAGATACCGTTTAATTTAGCTGTAAGCAGTTCTTTATGGCTGTTGGTTAAATGCCTTTTGTTAGCCATTATACTGAAATAGGAACCAGCGAGATTTTTATTAATAAGTGTGACTTCCCCTTTTTACATTCGGAAAATAGTGTTTTAGGAAGCTGTTAAGGGAAGATGCTTTTTCTTAAAATCAAAAACTAGCAGATTTCTCTGAAATAAGGAAGTTCTATTCCACAATTAAACAGTTATAAATAGCTTCTCTGAGCAAGCATTTCTTTTCCTTCTCTTCTAAAGGGATGATTTCAACATCCTTGTCCTTCAGGCGTTTGTGGAACTTCACGAGTTTGCAGATTTGAATCTTGTCCAGGCATTAAGGTCAGTAAAGAATTTGATGTTCACCAGACTCATCATTACTTTTCAGATGATAAACTACAGTTTTGCAGTACTTGTGCCTGTGCTGGTTGATTTGACCAACATTTTCAGAACTATTGACGGTCTATTCCTACCTAGTTCTCTTAACTGTATTTTGCAGGTCTTACTGTTACAATATTTGCAAGACTGTTAGAGGTTTAAACATGCACACAAGATAAAACCTCCATCACTTTCTTCTTGCAGGCAGTTTTTGTGGAGTTTCAGACTACCTGGCGAAGCCCAAAAAATTGACCGAATGATGGAAGCCTTCGCATCTCGTTACTGTCTATGTAATAATGGTGTTTTCCAGTCCACAGGTTAGTCAAGATAGCTTTTTGCTAAATCTATCCCACTTCTGTACAAAGTATGAATTGAATTGAATTGTTACCCTGCGACAACAATAATGCAGCCATTAAAGGAGAACTTAAGTCTAATTTCAGGTTATTTCCTAAGTAATGAACATACACATGTGACTTTTGTTGCTGATTACACTGCAGATTCCATTTCCAGTCCATCCCTTGACTGGCAGTGATAGTTTTTTGGGATTGGCTGTTTGGGAGTTAGACCCATACTCACATGTGATTGACCAACATTCACTTTTTGCTGCGGATCGCATCAGGATGGATTCCAAACGCTGGAAACATGAGACACCACACCCATGTCATTGACATACATGTACTTATGTACATGTCCATTAATAAGCCCATCCTGTCAGAACAGATGAAATTTTCTGTTTATCAAATATATTGTAGAAAAAACCCAACCAATCCTCTCTTGTTTACCATAGTGTCTGCAGTTGGCACTGGTTTTTCTTACAGTATTTAACCTGTATGCAATAAAGCTTTTTGAAAGCAATTCTATACTGAATGCCATTTATTTATCTCATTTTTCAGATACATGCTATGTGCTTTCCTTTGCAATCATCATGCTTAACACCAGCTTGCACAATCCTAATGTGAGGGATAAACCTACAGTGGAGAGGTTTATTTCTATGAATCGTGGTATTAATGAAGGTGGGGATCTCCCTGAAGAATTACTAAGGGTAAGTATTGTCCAACCACTATAAACCATTGGTGTACTATTAATTCTTCTGTACTAATCTATCCTTTTCTTTATATTTAAACTATAAATATTTTGGTCTGTTTAGAACAGCCACAAATATTAAGGTTAAAGGCCATGTCCACCCCAAAAACTAAAATGTAACCCACTGCTGGCCCCATTGTGTAGTTTAAAAATATCCCTACCTTACATCTCTGCTCCCTGTTCAAAGTCCAGGAAACTAAAGAGTAGAAACTGTCTTCCTGTGAAAAGGTTTCTGCCTCCTCCTTGTCCTCAAAGAGACCTCCCTCCCACCCTCCTGATCCCTCCATGCCTGCCTCACCCCCCCCCCCTAGCTATAAATGTTATTTTCCTTAGTGTAGGGCACCCCTGCTCACCCCCAACTGCCAAGTTAGATTATTAATAAAAGCAGCAGAAACATACTTATAATGCTTTATTCCCCCAGAACTCTGCATTGCCGGCAGCAGCGTCTGTGATTGGTTGCCTCTCAGCCAAAAGTTGAACTTTATTGTTAATACACTTAGCCCAAAGCACTGAAATTTATACCCAGAAACTGTTTAAAACCGACCTGGGCAAAGTAAAGGGGCCACATGCGACTGGCCCCTCAAAAGTTTGTTATCTTTATCGCCTAAAGTGAAGACTTTTATTGATGTGTCATCTTTAGTTTTAAGTGCTAGAGCCTCAATTGCCAGGGCCAATAGAAGTGTCGAGAGGGAGCATCCCCTCTGTGATATAGCACCATTGAGTGCTATTTGTGCTTTTTTTGTACAGTATTTGCAGCCATTTCACAAATTTGTCTCCAAACCCATATCTGTACAGACAGGTCCATAAGAAGTCCCATTCAAGTGTATCGATGTTGAAAACGTGTTTGGTCTGGATGAATAAGATCCAGCATTACTTTTTGTAGTATGTTTGCAAAGATCTTTGTAAGGATTTTGTAATCACTTTTTAAAGGGACAGTTCAGTGGAAATAATCAATATTTGTTAAATTGTTAGTTTGTATAATGCCTTCTTAGTTATTCTACATATTCATTTTGAAAAATCAGTTGATTTAATACCCTTTGCTGTTCCCTGCTGTTGACATTAGGGAGCTGACATTTCAGGTTCTAACGGTCCTTCTTCCCAGGATGCACCACATCCTTGGAATGTTCCTAACAGTAATTTCTACAGATCTCTACTGAGCCACTGAAATAACCCAGTCGCTGGGTCAAGGGCAAGACCATAACAGACTCTACTAGGGGTCCTGCAAACAGGAAGTCAGTATTTTGGTTGCATTTATTTATACACAGGCAAAATGCTGAATGGGCTGGTTGTCATTGGGATGAAAAAATACTGCTCTTTTTCTGAAAAGTACATGTATTTGCGCTGAACTTCCCCTTTAACAGAGATATGGGTATATAGGAGTTTAAGTCAGATGGGACTTTTTTGGTTTGAAGCAATATTATAATAGTTACCTCGTAGAATGAGGGTGGCAGATAAGAGTTATTGTAGGTGGTTTGGAGGGTACTAAGAAGTTGAGGTGCTACCGTATATACTCAAGTATAAACCGAGGTTTTCAGGCTTTAAAAATAGCCCGAAAACACAATCTTGACTGACTCAAGTCAGTCATTTACCTTATTCTCCAATCCGGCGGCCGCTTACTCCGCGCCCACTGATGACTGCTGACGTCACTACTCGGCGCCTTTCTCACTTCCCGGCGCCGAGTAGTGACCTCAGACGCCAGTTCAGTGTATGCAGAGCTAGCGAGCAGAAGCCGAATTGCTCCAGTCTGACAACAGCCCAGGGATAGAAGTTGGTGACTGCGGCTGCAGAAACAAGAAGCCCATGCTGGAGGTTGTCAGGCAGTACGTGGACCTTACTGCATACACGGTGTTGGCATTGAAAGTGGTGTCGGGTACCTGGCAGTATTTTACACACCTTGCCTGTGCTTTAGAGCTTTCACCTCATCCCAACTGAGCTGGACACGCTGCTTGCAGAGCATCTCCTCCATATCACTCTGGTCACAATATCAGGCAAGTCCTTTCCTCCACTGTACTGGAGATGTTTGGAAACTACAACTCCCAGCATGCTTTAGTTTCCAAACATCTGGAGTGCCAAGGAATAGGAGTTACTGTATGGGTTACTGTCCTTTTAAAGGGCAACCAATGCCTTAAAACAAAACAGAATCAGAAGGAGGATGGTTGAAAAGATTACCTTCTGATTCTGTATTGTTTTGAGGCTCTAGTTGCCCTTTAAATGGACAGCAGAATTACCATACAGTAGTCCCATACAGTAATACTGGATTTGGCTACTGTCTGCTGTCCATTTAAAGGGCAACTAAAGCCTCTAAACAATACAGAATCAGAAGGCAGTAGTGGTCATAATTTCTACCCTCGGTTTATACTTGGGTCAATCACTTTCACTCCTTTTTCATGTAAACATCGGTTTATACTCGAGTATATACTGTAGTTCCATTTTTTATTTTTTTTTATAAACTTCGATCAGGGGATTTTGCCTTTGTGGAGATTTTCTATTGTGGTTTGTATTTCTAGTAGTGTGATATCTTCTTCAAGAGAGTTAAACTCTGCAGGTTTTAAGAGAGGAAAATGAATATCCACAAGGTAGTTGAATATATCATCTAGGCTTGAATTGGAAAGCAAGGTGTATAGATTTGAGTAATACACGGTAAAAGCCTGTAGAATTTCTGGCACCGATGTTATTTGGCTCATTTGAGGTAATTTATTCAGAGGATACATCTGTTAGGTGACCGCTAGGTAAGTTAGCATCTTGGCGGATTGGTTCCCTGCTACAAAAAAATTGTGAGTTTTTGCAGAATATTTAGGAATATCTGTTATCTTTGTGTGGCTAGAAATTTTGAACACGTATCTTCAGTAGAGCCTATTACATACTGTTGTTCCATAATAATACTGTGTGTTTAGAGTTTCCTCTTCCAGTTTTGCTGATTTATTTATATTGGTGATGGTGGAGTAAAAGCAGCCTCTTATATGTTTATTTTATAGAAAAAATGTTGATCTTATCAATTGATTCACTGAATTTGATATATATATATCATTGGTCCGGCCCTTTACGACAATTCAAGTTTCTCATGTGGCCCCCTGTGAAATTTGATTGCCCCCCCCCTGTTATAAAAGGAGGTTAAGGAAGTTTCTTGCTAACCCACCTCATAACTGGTGTATCCACTAGTTACATCCGTTATATACAATATATAGAAGATTTGGCTGTTGTACATCCATATTAAAGTGCAACTAGAGACCAAAAATGTAACACATACAAAAAACAGAATTCCAATTGCATATTGGCTACCTCCATAAGGTTGCTGCTACAAACAGTCTGCTAAACCCTGGATAAATAAAAGCAATTTAGTTCAATAAGTTGGCCAAATTATTTTAAGCCCAGTCACCTCGTCAAGGTTGCTTTCTTTAACTGGGTCCTAACCTACTGGTACTTGCCTTTTTGGCTACATGAGCTGACCACTTCTCCTGTGTGGCCTGGATGCTTGAAGCTGACTGTCCAGTTTAAAGTACTTTGCTCAAACGAGCATATCCGTTAAATATAAGGAATAAATAAGTTCTCTGTATCTAGCATGCCATTGGCAGCAGCCCATATAGCACTTCTAATCCTTTTAATAATGTTATGTATGTTTAGACAAGTTTTGTCTATAAATTGCTTGTGTATTGGATCCAATTTACCTTCCACTCCTCTGCGATGTAGTAAGGGTTGGAAAGTGATCACTGCATTGCAGGAACTTGGAATGTAGGTCTGCATTTTTCTGACAGACTTTTGTGGGTCCTTTTATATGTGTTTTCCTATGCGTATATAAATGTTTTTGTGCATAATGCATTGATGTGAAATACCCATCACAGTTTCATTTTAGCTTTTTTTATTTGTTGCTTGCAGCATAAAAGCATGTAAAGGATTGTATCCAAAGTAATCCACTCTCAAATTAACTCTAAAGATAGATTTGAGTCATTCTTCCTAATGTCCTTGAGCAAGAAATTAAAAGATCTCACATTTTCAGCTCGATTTGAGTTGAATACAGTGGTTAACTAGTATCACAGAGACATACAGGGAGATTCAATAAAATTTCTTATTGTTTAAAATGGTGCTAATTTTGCCCAAACCAATCAGATGTTAGCTTTCAAATGTTAAATAAGATCTGATTGGTTGGGGGGGAAATTAGCACCATTTTAAACGATATGAACTTTTATTGAATAACCCTGTGAATGTGGCTATGTATTTTTTTTTTCTTTTTTACCACATACAACATTTTTGTAAGAAGTGATGGATCCGGTTTTAAAATGAAACTAGATTAAATTTTGAAACTTGGAACTTTTCATCAGCTGTCAGAACACCGGTTTTGTTCATCTGTATTTGTAAGTAAGGAAGACAAATAAAGGAGAAAATTATTAGAGAGACAGCGTAAAGCATCCACACAAAAAAAGATGCATCTTGTAGGATAAATTTTGATAGATGAGAATGTGGGGTGATAAAATTGATGGTTTTAAGCCTATTGGTGCATCCACCTTCCTGAGAGGAGTGGCAATAGGGTTTTGACCAAGGTTACAAATTATTACAGTTGGTGGTTCTAAGATGGGGGAGAATGTTTTGTAAAATATTTTGTATTTGAGATTTTAACTCTACCCTAACCACTTTCTATTTTTTTTTAAGTTTATTTGTCTGTCAAAATTCTAATTCTATTTGTTGTGCTCTGTTTTTTTGCTCTTTTATCCTGATAATGAACCATTATTCATGGAGTCAAACTTATTTCTGAAATTCTTTTTTAATTATCTGTTACATAAATTGATTATAAACAACATGGGAACAAAATAATGTCTTAATAAACCCATCAGTTTGACAATTTTGCTTACATAAACCAGAAATTGATGGTGCTCTTCAAATTGTTAGGCTAAAAGAGCTTTCGTGAATTCAAATCAGGTTAGCCTGGGTATAATTTCCTGCATAAATGCCTGTATAAAGATCTTTCTGCATCATTCTCCTCCCACAAAAGTGGTTACTAGGTTACAATCTTATTTCCCTTGGACAAATTGAATTTTAGCTGCCTGCAATGTGTAACTTGTTTCCTTACCTTCTTAAATGTAATTTGCAGATGCCCATAAAGCTCCTCTGTGCATAGACTGGTATGAATGGTTATAAGGTAGTTTATAATTAGCTGTACATTACCTTTTCCATGATGTGTGAGATGTCTCGGCATTTTATATGATGATCTGAAACGGTGTATGGATAGAATTGTTAAAGAAAACAGCACTTTGAGGTGTCAATAACGAGTTTTACCACTTCTGTTTAGAATGGATTAAGACAGGTTGTTCAACTATTGTGTTGAAATGCTGGGGCTAGTGTCCAAAACTGAATACCTTGAAAAATACTTCACACGTTGTTAGTTAAATAGAACTGTTTGTTATATGATGACAGCACACTGTTTTTATCATAGTTTTCCAATAGACAGGCATCTTGGCAGTAGCTGTGCAGCCTGTTTTGTACTAAAGCCTGGGTAAGCACATGAATGAGAAAGGGCCGATTCTGTCGGATCTGATGGAATCACCCTTTTCTCGGAAATGTGTATGTTCCGCGAACGAGCGTCCCCAACGATTAAGAACATTCACCATTTTGTGTCGTTATGTTTGGGAATTTCCTGCGCCCATGGTAGGCCGTCTGTACTAAAGTATAGGGAAACATGTCCATTCCGAACTGTATATAGGGAAATGCTCAGGACTGTGCGTACCCATATCTTTGAAAAAGGACAGACATAATCTTACAAATTCTATCGGCCATTTTTCAGAGTTTTGTACTGTCTACCCAGATCGATGGGAGGAGCATTGGGGAGACCTCCTGTGGCATCGTAGAAAATGCCCATCGTTCCTTTTCATTGCTTCTTATCCAACTTTGTCGTTTAGATTATGCTGCTAAATAAAAACACAGTTAAATAAAATGTGTTTTTATCTGATCTCTTTAATTGTACAGGCAACATCAACTTCAGTGGTTTTTAGCTGGAGGATGTATCCTAATTATTAGTTTTCCTGTTAATGAATCATCGGTCTGAACCAAAATAACGTTGTATAAATATATACTAAAGAATATATATATATATATATATATATATTATAATAGATATATAATATATATATATATATATATATATATATATATATATATATATATATATAATATATATATATTGTATTTTTTGTAAAATCATGGTATAATAATATATATGTATTTTTGTAAAATCATTTGTAATATATATATATATATATATAATGTATTTGTATTTTTGTAAAATCATTTGTAAATCTTATTTCTTTTAATATAAGTATAAAATAATGTGCAACAACCATTCATTCATTAAAGGGACAGTTCAGTGGAAATTATCAATATTTGTTAAATTGTTGGTTTGTGTAATGCCTTCTTAGATATTCTACATATTCTCTCCCATTTTGAAAAATCATTTTATTTCATACCCTTTACTGTTCTTGCTGTTGACATTAGTGAGCTGACATTTCAGGTTCTAACAGTCCGTCTTCTTCCCAGGATGCACCACATCCTTGGAATGTTCCTAACAGTAATTTCTACTGATTGGCTGTTGGATGGGTCAAAGATGCACAGATCTCTACTGAGCAACTGAATCAACCCAGGCGCTGGGTCAAGGGCAAGACCATAATGGTCTCTACTAGGGGTCCTGCAAACAGGAAGACAGTATTTCGGTTGCATTTATTTATACACAGACAAAATGCTGAATTGGCAGATTAAGGTCATTGGGATGAAACAATACTGCTCTTTTTTTCTGAAAAGCATATGTATTTGCACTGAACTTCCCCTTTAATTAGAAATAAACAAGAGTTTGCTCATTTGGTGCTTGTATCTTTGCTTCCTTATTTTTACACAAAATCTCTTTTCTTCTTCTTACATAGAATTTATATGAAAGTATTAAGAATGAGCCCTTTAAAATCCCAGAAGATGACGGCAATGACTTGACACACACATTTTTCAACCCAGACAGAGAAGGCTGGCTCTTAAAATTAGGTTAGTATAATAAGAACCGGGGCAGGGATTGTGGTTTGTTTTACCCACTATTTTGGATTCATTAATGTCTTCTACTCTGGAAGCTGCATTTTTCAGACTGTATCCAGCTGGCTACAATTACCTGATTTGTTTTCTGTAATACAGTGTTTTTGTTTCAGCTTTTAGTATCAATCTGCAAAGGTTAATGTTAAATGATTGGAGGAATATGGAATTAGTTGTTGCTACTGGCAACCTGAATGGAAAAACATCAGTGGAGAAAAACACATTTTTTAAACTATTATTGCGCATTTTATTTGAGAATAGATTTTACTCCAATAGCTTAAGAATGTTATTAAGTTGGGGAATTCAGAGCATTGGTTATCCTTTTTTTGTAATCACACACGGGAAAGTGAATAAGTTCTCCAATTTATGAAACTAGGTCTTTAAGTTTAAAATTGTTTAACAAACATTTTATCTAATCATAATCAAGAAAGAAAACAAAAATGTATCTATGTATAGTTAGTAGCTATGGTTATGAATGCAGATTTGCGGATCGGGACTATACTTAATATCATAAGGTTATTAAAATTAATTCTTAAAAAACAGCAATTTGGAGTGAGCACTAGATAAATACTTTATAGGCTTTTAAAACGGCTAAAGCACTTTGCTCTTCAGTTTAATCTCTTTTCCATTAATTAACATACTAATTTCAAAAGCATCTGTATCTATAGGTTTGTACACACACGATGTGTACGAAGGGCAATTTAATGGCCGAAATGGCCGTTCATTCGGGGATTGTTGCCTGTTCCGTTGGGCGGATCTCCGAACTAGCGGACGTTTCGGCTGATAAAGTGCCCATACAGGGGCCGATTATCGTCCGAAACAGCCGTTCGTGTGTATGAAGTGTGGCCCCTCTCTGTTTAAAAAACTATGCAGGGTTTTAAGTTTTAAATGTTGAATATTGAGAATGCTTTATTTTGACCATTTTCTAACACTCTTAGATCCACAGAACCTATAATATGCACTGCAAATTGCATCCACAGTACTTAGTTTACAGAATGACATGTGGGTAGAGTAGTAAACAGGAAGCTAAACATATGCATGCTGTTTTACTAAATGTTGCCTTTAATTTATGTTTAAATTATTTGCAAGATATCGGTTTACTTATGACCCTAGACTTCTCTAACGTGTTTTTCTGTTACCTTAAATCTAGATTAAATTGTGTACTTAATGACTTTAGAACCGTTTGGGAAATTGATATATTTGTACAAACACAATTTGAGTATATTACTGATGTTAAGGGCCATTTATTGGGGAAAAAATATAAAACAATACAGAATATAATCCAATACCTTAGATCACTTCCTTATGCTGCCCATATACTTGTTGGGTATTAGAAAGATTCAAAGTAGACAAGGCAGCTCTATAGCTTAAGGAGAGGTGGGCCAAAAGGAGCAAAAAGCCCTCCACAGAGCATAAAAATGGAGCAGAGCCTTCTTGTAACAGAAGGTATCTTGCAGTCTGCTGTATTATTAACATGCAATAGTCTATGGTATACAGTATATAGATTCAAAGTGTAATTGTCAAGTCTTTTTAAATCTAAAATTGCCCATTTTTCCTACCGATGTTCCCCATCCTAGTCCATTAATTTTTGGAAAGTTGTAGAAATGTAGGGAGAAATGTTTTAGTGTAAATCCTGCCCGAAAGTATATGTGGCACTGTGAGACTGAGGTTACCTAGTGTTACCTTGGCACTGTGAGATTCACTGATAGTCAGTCCACTTTGGTTGCTGGATTATGGTCCTATTGTGGCAATGTTGATGACAACAGTCAAAACTTATACATGTGAATTTGGGACAAGAGTATTATCTGTAAAGCTTTAGAATAAAGCGCTAGTTGTAAATTAAAAAACTGTCATATGGCTTATTTGAACCAGTAAATTATGTACATTATTTCCTACAAATTTTTGGTGTGTCATGTGACTCAAGCACCAATTATAATTCATGACATCACTGTGATCTTATAATAATGTACATGATCTTTAGGTCTCTTGTGTAATATAAATTCATTTTCTCTGTGCATTTAAATTCATTAGTTCTGTCCTTGTATATAATGAACTTCCTTAAAAAGTATGGGACTGTATACTCAGATCCTTTAACAAGGGTTCTATCCCATTTATTAACCAAAGTAAAGGAAGTGCTAAACATCACTTCAGCATATACAGGGAGATTCAATAAAAGTTCTTATCGTTTAAAATGGTTCTAATTTTGCCCCAACCAATCAGATCTTATTTTACATTTGAAAGCTAGCATCTGATTGATTGGAGCAAAATTAGCACCATTTTAAACGATAAGAACTTTTATTATATCTCCCTGATAGTGTCTAACTGCCATGCAGTAAATATTAAAGGGTATCTCCACTGCCAATACTGAGTTTGGGTTTTTCTGTTTAATTGGAGAACGGGATGTAAAGGAGCTATGTCTTACCTCCTTCCTCAATTAATCGATCAGGAGCCAGGAACAAAGAGGGGGAACTTAATCCGTTATCATGCTCTCTTCTGACAGGTCCCGATGGAGCTTGCAATGTATGCTCATGCAAATATTTACACTCCAGAATCTGAAAATATCCCCTCTAAATGAAACTTTAAAATTCCTCTATATTAAATAGCATTAAAGTAAATTTAACCACCTAAAGAACTGGATGAACTAACTGTGTGTATGTACAGTGACTGGCCACAACCCTGACCTCAGCCGCATGCTCCCTTGGCTAATCTGCCCTGTAAAAGGATTGGCTAGAGGCAACTGCTGCGTGTGACCAAATGTAACAAGTTCCTGCAGTATCCTATGATTGAGCATGTGTAAAGAACACAATAGTCAGTGACCACACTGTGCGATACTGCAATACTGGGAAATAAAACACAAACCCCATGTTAGAAACGTAAATCTCTCAACAACCATATCAAAACACAGATTACTGCTTTTATATTAAGGTGCACTTCCTTCTGAAAGATTGTTATTCTTAGGCTATAGTTGTACTTTAACAAGATACTTTACTTTGATGTGAAAATTCAAATACCCCTTCAAAGATATCTATTCATTCAAATATCTATTTCATTCAAATCTATTAGTTTGTTTGCACTTTTTAGAGGGTGGTCGTTTTGCATTCTGCAATGACAGGACAATTTTAATTTAACTATGCCCCTCTGAGTTATTTCCACATTTGAAGTGCAAAAAAAGATTCCAAATGCATGGGGCCTTTTAGGAAAAAAAATAAGCACACAATGCACAGTGCAAAGGAAAGTGCAAAACAACACCGAAAAAAATGCATGGAAATACTTTAAAATAGAAACAAAGCTCCAGGCTTAGTTCCCAGCTCTTCTGGGTAGAATGCAGTCACTACCTTGATGTGCTAGTCATTGGTAGTGACGTCAGTTCAGGGTAGTGAAAGTTCTATAGATCATGCGGTAAATCTGTGATGAAACCGAGAGCTTTCCGGTATTGTGGCTTCCCAGATGTTGGTAGTTGTAATTCTTAAACAACTGGAGGGATGCACGTTTGACATCCCTTATTTAGAAAATGTCAATAAAATTTTCTGGGTTTAGGGAGGTTTTCTACAGGACATTAAAATATTGTTTTGGGGATGGATATTACCATCATCCCTTTGCTTCTTATAATCGTTATATGGGAACAATAAGAGATCAAGCTAATACCGTATATACTCGAGTATAAGTCGACCCGAGTATAAGACGAGGTAGCTATTTTTACCTGGAAAAGGAGAAACATGATTGACTCGAGTATAAGTCGAGGGTAGAAAATAGGATCCCAACTGCCTCCTGATTCTGTATTGTTTTGAGGCTTTAATTGCCCTTTAAATGGACAGCAGAATTCCCATACAGTAGTTCCATACAGTAATAGCCAAATCCAGTATGTCTATTACTGTATGGGACTACTGTATGGGAATTCTGCTGTCCATTTAAAGGGCAACTAAAGTCTCAAAACAATACAGAATCAGAAGGAAACAATACCATTCTCCTTATTCTGTATTGTTTTAAGGCATTAGTTGCCCTTTAAATGGAGAGGAATCTAACACCCTAACCCCCAATTCCTTGGCACTCCAGATGTTTGGAAACTACAACTCTCAGCATGCTTTAGTTGCTGGGAGATGTAGTTTCCAAACATCTTCAGTGGCAAGCACTGCACCTATCCCCCATCCCCCCCAGTGGAGGAGAGGACCTGCTTTAATGTAATTCGGCTGCATCTATCTAAAATCACTAAACTGAAATCCTGCAGCCGCACGCTTCCTCTCTGTTCCGCATCCACAGTCCAGGCGCCTGACGTCGCTACTCAGTGCTGGGTAAGACCGGCGCCGAGTACTGACATCAGACAAAGCACCGTGGGATGCGGAAGAGAGAGGAAGCGAGCCGCTGAAGGATTTCAGGATAGTGACTCGAGTATAAGTCGAGATAGGATTTTAAGATTTTTTTTTAAAGCCTAAAAACCTTGACTTATACTCGAGTATATACGGTAGTTGTCTGGCTAATCGTTCTTGTGATTGATAAGGGTGACACCTTGTGCAATGAGAACATAAACCCACTCGTTGTTTACTCAAATTAATTATACAAGTGGCTGATAATGGGCAAAACCCAGCAGATTGCATATATAGCATTCTCACAGCTGATAAACTAACACTGCTGCTCGCTGGAATGGTCGTTCCAGGCAGAAGATTTTTGTTGGTTCACATGGAAAAATAATGATCATGTTTAGAGTAACAAACTGAAAAAATAATTGTGTGCCAAAATTTATGGTGTTTAATGAGGTAAAAAGTAATTGTTCCACTCACAAGGGACAGTAAAGGCAACACATTGAATATCTATAATGATAGAGGTTTTCAGCTGTGGGGATTGTTTAGTAATTGGGGGATCTTTATAAAAAATTAACATTTTGGTGTTTGCATTGATAAATTTATCAGGGGAGATGTTACAAAAAAAAACCCTGGAAATTATAGGGATTACGCTTTTGGAGCTCAAAGATATGGGATATTACATAATTATGGAGATTGTGTTATTATTGTCAGTTAGTAAGTAGAGATCTGCAGTAATGTAGGTGAATTGGCAGTTTTGATACAGAGGGGAGGTAAACCAGAAATCGTGCAGATAATGAATAACTGCTCTTAGATGTGGAGTTATCTGTCTTTGTGCAAATTGTGTATTTTGCTTAACTGAATAGAAAGGTCACTGGTGTTGGTAAATGTTGGCTATTTGGTCATTCATTGATTGCTGAAATTCATATATCCACATAATCTTATCAGCTTTATCTGTTTGATAAAATATGCTAGAATGTTAGCTGTGCTTGATTAATGCATCTGTAGGGGCTTGAGATACACCATTGCGAGACCTTGTGACCATTTCTATTATGCAATTCAGAGATATAAGGTTGTTTCCAGTCATATTACCACTATTCAGTAAAGTGTTTAACTGCAACAACCCTGGATTTCGGATACAAAGATAAGCATGTGTGACCAAGATGTATTATTGCATGGATATAATGGTGTGTATAAATTGTAAAGTATTAACAATGGTGGTGTAGCGTTCCTCCCTTTTATATATACAGGGGTTAGTGTCTCCTCCTAAATATCGGTGGGTGCCAACAGGGAAGCATATAATTCAAAAATCACCATCCCTTTAAGTAAGAGAATGGTACTACGAAGTCCCTTACGAAGCACACACATCAAAAATTCCATAAAGATTCTGGGTTAAATAACATACCATGTTTAATAGCAGGCAGCACACAAATGTCTACATTAACTACACCCCTTTTATCAACTAAAACACAAGTATTCAGAATACACTAAAGTTCAAACAACAGGCGGAGGGACAAGTGAAACTGATGGTATGCTATCAGGATCCTCACGGGAACACTGGACAACTATAAATGAACCTGAATAGCAATAGTTCAATTCAGAATAAACATTATACTCATCTGTTGTTCTGCCACCTAAAAGCTCAATCTTGTAAACAAAATACATTTTAAAGTACAATACCACTTTAGTTTGCATTCAAAATAAAACTTAAAACCATATGTAGTCATGTGTAGCTGAAGTGGCAGCCACTTTTTTCACAGCACAAACTTGCGTGTAACTAGATACACTGTTAGCTTTAGGCTACCGCTATAGGGGCAATTTAAACACAACACCGAAATACTTTTCTTTAAGGAAGTTCATCTTAATTTCCATACCAGAGACAGGAGACAACATTGCAAACAAAACCTGTAGAATTGGCAGTCCTGTACAAAAAGAAAAGAAAATTATTATCGATATCAAGTAGTATTTGGTCAGTTCAACTGTCTGTGCCCGCTATTCCTCACAAGGAAATCTTCTCCACAAGCCCCAATGAACACTGACTCCTCCCGCCTTAAACCACTCTCTCTTGCTGCTCCCTACCTTTGGAACTCTCTCCCTCTCTTGCTTCGCCAGGTGACATCCATTAATGCTTTCAAATCTAGATTGTTATCCTACCTATCTGAGCACCATCTCCAGCACTTTGTATTCATCCCCCCACTTATATCTGTATGTTCTACCCACTTAGATTATTGTAAGCTTTTCGGGGCAGGGATCTCATTCCTAATGTGTCAAGGCATGCTGTACAATTCATCCATAATTTATATAAATGTATTCTTAACCTATGTATGAAATTGTATTACATTTTTATTTATCTGTATAATTGCTTGCACTTATAATGTACAGCCCTGTGTACCTAAGTGGCACTTTATTAATAAAATTATACATACATACTTATAGTTATTAAAGATAACATTAACATTTTGTTGACTGTCTGGAAACATAATTCTTATCAACAGTGTGCCTTTTTGGGATGCATTAAAGGAATAGTTCACCTAAAAAGTCAACTATTCCTTTAAAGTAGTGATTGAAGACCGGGAGGTCTTCAATCACTTGACCAGGATCGGAGGTAAGTATATTTACCTTGCACACGATCCACTGCCAGCTCCATTGAAAATCCAGGTTTAGTTTACTATAGCGCTTTTTTGCACATGCGTGCTATAGTGAAACTAAACCAAGAAGCAGTCGGGACTTGTCAACTGAGCCATGGTGGATTGCGCGGGGGGTAAATATACTCACCTTCAATCTTGGATCCTGATTGAGTGATTGAAGAACCTCAACACTACACTTTCTGAACTTTGAACAGCCATTGCAAGAGAACCATTTGGAGCAGGAATGTAAGGTAAGGATTTTTAAATACTACATAGTGGGGCCAGTGATGGGTTGAATTTTAGTTTTGGGGGTGGACATGCCCTTTAATTTTAGGGTTGGTGAAAAAAAATTAAAGTTTAATCAGAGTGTTGCAAAAACATAAATCAATGGTTGTCCATCGGTATTAATTTTCTTGGTCTGGCATTTATTATAAGTCTTTTGTTTTCCTTGTATCTTCCTGAGGTTTCCCTAGACCAAGATGGCCATACACATGGCTGATATTCAGTAAATCTCATCGAATTGACAAAATTGGTTTTTCAGACCTGTGTATAGATAGGTTGTGAAACTGTCAATCTACCATGGTTGGCAGTCAAACCTATCTGTTTCAGTCTGATCACTATCGCCTCCTTTTACTGCAGTATATATATACTATACAGTTTATTGGCGTAAAAAACAATGGTTACATACAAAATTTATATGGAACCATCATTCCGGCATAATTCGGTTGGAATCAAACATGAATTTGCAACCAAAGTCGTATATGTATGGGCACCTTATTGTAGAGCAACATCAGATGAGAATTTAAACTATTTTCTTTTGTTGTAAATCGAATTCTTTTGCAGTGACATCTTAAATGAGATGCATCTTCCTCCATAACGATCAAAGTTTAATTTCATTTTGTTGACATGTACAGGAAGATGCAATATAACATGATATTGTAAGATTGAGTATAAAACCCACCCATAGAAGTACTATTTGGCTAGTGCAGGCCTGTGTGCAGTCTTTTTTTAAACTGTTTTTCAGATATCCTCTCTAAGAGGAGGATCTGTTTATTAGAGCATTTGTAAACATATTGCATAAAGATAGTAGAATAAATGGGTAGAGTAACAGCTGCAGTCCTTCAACAAAAAACAGTACAGTACAAGGGGGTAGAGAACATATGTTGACCGAGTCCCAACCATGATCATTCATAGGAGAATTAAAGAGTTGTGGCCATGGTGAGTACTTGTGGTGAAGATTAGTAAATTCCATTATGAATTTCTGGTCTTGTAAAGGTACAGCAAATAATAAGTTAAACAGTTCAACACAACTGTACTAAAATCAAACCACACGGTAGTCTGTTCACTAGAATTAGTTACTCGGTATAGTTACCTAAAATATCTCCTAAATACACAAGAAAAAAGAAATCATGGCACTCTCAAATATGCAAAAATATATATCTTTATTGATCAAGTCCATATGTCCGATACCATAGCACAGCTTGGACAGAACCTAGATGCTTACTGTGCTTATATAAAGTGGCCTAGTGCTATATAAAGTGAAAGTGCAAAAACAATGTGAAACCATAACCACCCCTTTAAAAACATCACATAACCATCATGGGTCTGGGTTTTAACAGTACGTAATATATACACTTATAATAGTTATATCAAAAACATATAATAGCTGTATGTAAGCAGTAAAAAAAGATAAAAATAAAGCAGTAAAGATAGAGGGTAAGTCAAACAGTAAATACAGAGATAAGAGTTGTAGTTCAACTAGTACAACAGACTAATGTACCCTCATAAACTGCCCCGACCTGTAAGTATATATCTCATAGGGAATCTACAGATAAGTACTTGTAGCCCCACAGTCTACCGTATATACTCGAGTATAAACCGACCCGAGTATAAACCGAGGTACCCAATTTCAGCTAAAAATCCTAATAAAAGTTGTTGACTCGAGTATAAACCGAGGGTAGAAACTTGGCATTCAAGATGTTTGGAAACTACAACTCCCAGCTAATTAAAGCATGCTGGGAGTGTGTAGTTTCCAAACATCTTGAATGCCACCCTCACTTGGCATTCAAGATGTTTGGAAACTACAACTCCCAGCATGCTTTATTAGCTGGGAGTTGTAGTTCCCAAACATCTTGAATGCCCCCCTCACCCTCCCACCCAGTTCAGTTTGTACCTGTGGTCTCTTCTCCCGTGGGCTCTCCTCCATCCAAGGGCTTCCTCCATCCAAGGGCTTCCTGGCAGCATTGAAGGTACGGTATCCTTAGCATTCCTGCAGCCGCGCGCTCATTCTTACTGCGCGCCGGCTGACGTCACTGCCCGGAGCGCCAGTACAGGCCGCGCCGGTAGTGACGTCAGGCCGGCGCGCCAGTACAGAGAAAGATTGTGCGGCTGCCGGAATGCTCAGGTAAGCTGTTGACTCGAGTATAACAGTCCAAGTTTTTTCAGGCTGATTTTTCAGCCTGAAAAACTCGGTTTATACTCGAGTATATACGGTAACTCCTCCTGTAGTCTAAAGGGGGAGAAAGAACCACATCAATCAGGATATGTCTGCCTAATGTCTCAGAAGCAAATGCAAGTGCACGGCAGTGTAAGGAGGCATATGCTTATGGTGATGGCCGGATCATCCAGAAAGAACCCATGTCATCTTGGAAGGATAACGCTGAACGCGCTTCGCTTACGACCGGTAGGCTTCTACCGCAGCTAAATATTAACCTAAAATATCTCACACATATTTCTCTCAGAGAAAATTGATGTACTTAAACAAGTGAGGGTATAATAGTATACACATAATTAGCTATCACTGGTTTGTAGAGAGGACTCCTATCTGGCACATACCTGATCATCCTTGGCTGGACACACTTTATGTTCATAGATTAATTTTTTTATATGTCAATATAGCATTTACCATTAATTTCCATTGTGGTATTTCAGGAGTTAAAGCCTGGATCCACATTTTAGCCATCTTTTTTTTTTTTGCAACAAAAATTACTTCAGATAGAAATATTTCTGAAATGTATCCTTTAATGTAGCCTGTATGTGATCCATAATACCCAGCTCATTGGGAGCCCATATGATCATGTAGAATAGTTACAACCAATTGCATTGTATACAAGGGCATGACCGAAACATATGGTAGAAGGTACCTTAATTCAGGTGGCATTTTAGGCATTGCGAGCTGCTATTACCTTATATTTACAGGTGCAAACCGGAGTCAAATTAGCAAGGTGAAGCACATATATTTGCATTAGTTTATCTGATGCCTGTGTATGGGCAGTTAGAGCCTCATCCCATTCTTTAAGGGTCAGGGGCCCAGCTCAATTTCCCACAATTTGTTTTTTAGTTAGGACACAGTTCTGTTCCACAGGTCATCAAGTGGGAATATAGACAGGAAATCAGTTTATAGGATGGACAGCCCTGTCCAGATATTCTCATCTTAACTTATTTTATTATTTTCTTTTTAATCTCTACCCCATGCCCCCACCTCATATCCCAAGCACATACAAGAAATTAAAGGATTTAAACACTATTGAGTGGACAGCTTGCAGTGAGGCCAAACTGTACATGACTAAGCAATATTTCCCATCACACCAGAGTGTGGAAGTAACCCTGGTAAACCCGGCACACACTTTGCAGCTTATCTGACCGCAATCTCACAATATACAAAATTATGCAATGTGTTTAGTACATCACGGGATCTCACACAGTAAAGCAGTGGAAACAAAAATGATTGCATTGGTGTTAAAGGGCATGTCCACCCCCACAACTATAATCCCCCCAACTACTGGCCCCACCACATGTGTGTAGTTTAATCCTTACCTCACACCAGCTCCATAGGGTTCTCCTGTAGTCCCCCCCCCAAAGTCCCAAAAATGACTACCAGGAGGCTAGCAGAGTCCATATAGGACACTTACAATTTGTACTTGGTTGAAGAAACCACTGTTAAACTTCTTGCTTTTTAATATTTATTCAGTGACATGCTTGCACACGTTTCGGGGAGTGTCCCTTCTCAGGTGCATCCCTGCCTGCTAGCTGGCCTCAGGTAGATTTTTGCCATGCGTACTGCAGCCCTTCTCCCCCCTCCCTCCCCCTCCCTCTCTCCCTCCCGTCCTACTATCCCTCCCCCTAGCATAAACCCCTTCAGTAATGATTTCCCCCATGTCTCCCAGCCCCAACCGCAATTTTTTTTTTTAGAAAGCTCCCCATATTCTACTTACCTCTCCTCTTTCCTCCGGCGAAGTGAGCTGCCGGCAGCCGCGTCTGTGATTGGCTGCCGCTCAGCCAATCACAGACGCGCTGCCGGTCCCGCCCCTCTGCTTGCATTTCCTTGCAAGCAGAGGGCCGGGAGCGCGCGGAGGATCGAGGGGGGTAGTAAGTTTGGGGGCTTTCTAAAAAAAAAAAATGTAGCGGTTGGGGCTGGGAGCCCAGGGGGGATCTTATATGAAAAATAAAATTTTAGGGTGGACATAGCCTTTAAGCTTTCCATTACCAAAAACAGAAATGGGCAAAATATAAAAAATATATTGATTACTTTTTAGGGTTAAGGAAGCTCCATTTACCATCTCACCTGATTGAAAAGAACATCCACCACATGTTCCAGATTTACAGTGGTTGGCAACAGTATTCGGCCCCCATGAAGTTTTCCACATTTTGTCACATTACTGCAACAAACATGAATCCATTTTATAGGAATTCCACATGAAAGACCAATACAAAGTGTTGTGTATTATTTTCGTTCCACTTCTCACGTGTACTATTCCAAACATTTTTAACAAATCAATAACTACAAAGTGAGGTGTGTGTAATTATTCAGCCCCCTGAGTCAATACTTTGTAGAACCCCCTTTTTCTGGAATTACAGCTGCCAGTCTTTTAGGGTATATCTCTACCAGCTTTGAGCTGGAGCTGTTTTGCAAAGAAGGATTTCAGTCTCTAGATGTGCATCCGATTCGATACAATGTTTGTGAACAGCAGTTTTCAGATCTTGCCACAGATTCTCGATTGGATTTAGATCTGGACTTTGACTGGGCCATTCTAACACATGGATATGTTTTGTTTTTAACCATTCCATTGTTGCCCTGGCTTTATGTTTAGGGTCGTTGTCCTGCTGGAAGGAGAACCCCAGTCTCAAGTCTTTTGCTGACTCCAAGAGGTTTTGTTCCAAGATTACCCTGTATTTGGCTCTATTCATCTTCCCATCAACTCTGACCACTTCCCTTGTCCCCTGCTGAAGAGAAGCACCCCCAGAGCATGATGCTGCCACCACCATATTTGACAGTGGGGATGGTGTGTTCTGAGTGATGAGCAGTGTTAATTTTGTCACAGTGTTCCACATGTTTGCGGTGTCCCCCACATGGCTTGTGGCAAACTGCAAATGGGACTTCTTATGCTTTCCTGTTAACAATGGCTTTCTTCTTGCCACTCTTCCATAAAGGGCAACTTTGTGCAGTGCACGACTAATAGTTGTCCTATGGACAGATTCCCCCACCTGAGCTGTAGATCTCTGCAGCTGGTCCAGAGTCACCATGGGCCTCTTGACTGCATTTCTGATCAGCGCTCTCCTTGTTCGGCCTGTGAGTTTAGGTGGACGGCCTTGTCTTGGTAGGTTTACAGTTGTGCCATACTCCTTCCATTTCTGAATGATCGCATGAACAGTGCTCCGTGGGATGTTCAATGCTTTGGAAATCTTTTTGTAGCCTAAGCCTGCTTTAAATTTCTCAATAACCTTATCCCTGACCTGTCTGGTGTGTTATTTGGACTTCATGGTGTTGTTGCCCCCAAGATTCTCTTAGACAACCTCCTGAGGCCGTCACAGAGCAGCTGTATTTGTACTGACATTAGATTACACACAGGTGCACTCTTTTTAGTCATTAGCACTCCTCGGGCAATGTCTATGGGCAACTGACTGCACTCAGACCAAAGGGGGCTGAATAATTACGCACACCCCCCTTTGCAGTTATTGATTTGTTAAAAATGTTTGGAATCATGTAGGATTTTCGTTCCACTTCTCACGTGTACACCACTTTGTATTGGTCTTTCACGTGGAATTCTAATAAAATTGATTCATGTTTGTGGCAGTAATGTGACAAAATGTGGAAAACTTCAAGGGGGCCGAATACTTTTGCCAACCACTGTAAAAGCTAGTCATTGGGGGTGGCGGGGGGCTGATGGCTGTTGTTGTTCAAGGACAGCTGTAGAGACTATTTTATTAGAATGGACAGATTTCAGCTTGAATACATAGTTTGTGTTCTGAATTGGTGACTAGTTGTAAGTTGCTATTCTTTTACTTATGAATGTTCTTTTGCTACTGTCAGACATCATCAAGAACTTGTGTTTACAGTGTTGTACCAAGTGAAGCTTATACACTATAAAGATTCTTTCATAAAAAGCCCAACTTCTATGTCTGTGATAAAGAATATAAATCCACATGGTTGAAGTTATTTAAATGCATGGTTTACACATTATTTTCTATGCAAGTATGCATTTGTATTTATATATTTGTATAGACACATTGCTTATTGCTGTATATAAGCTGTACCTTAAATAGATATAGTTTTCTGCAACAATGCCTTTATCTGGAAACCGTTATTTTAGTATGTCATTTATTTTTCCCATAATTTCTGTGAGTTTGTATTGATTTGGTTTGGCTATGATTTTTAACAAGTGGTTTAAATGTGCCTTCTTGTTTTCCTTATGGCCTATGACCTTTCACCTTTCTGTTCTGTGACTGGCTGTCTGCTTATTCTGCATTAGGAGGTACGTACACAAATTCAATCAGCCGCACACGTTTATGTTTTTCATTCATCTTTTCCCCCTTTGTACGCTTTTCCCTCTCGCGTTTTGGGTGTGGGGAAGATCGTAGAAATAACCACAGAATAGCGTTTTTCTCCACTTAACCATCATTTGCTTCTTTTGTTTAATTTTCTGGTAGAAGTGTCCTGAATCATATAATAAGCTTTGAATCTTTAGTAATATAAAAGCAGCTGATAACAGGAGAGATTTTACCAGTCACTGAATATTCAGAGAAGTTGGGAACATTATCGCAGTACTTCCTTCTAACCACAAAAAGCCTTCTGTACTAGCAATTCCCCATGTGGCTAAAGCAGCAGAGAATGGAAATGAGCTAAACTCTCCCTGGGAGGAAATGATTTTAGTTGCATGCAGAGGGAGTTCCATTCAATTCAAAGCCTAGAGAGCCTGGTAAATAAGTTATAATATTAATGCTAACTCATGCTGTCTTAAGCCTCGTACATACTTCAGATAATTTTCACACGATTTGGCCGACAAACGACTCATCGTGCGACATTCGTGGGAATATGAAGCTTTAACGATCTTCTAAGACCAACGATCCATGAATATTCTTGGCTTTTTCCAATGATCAGCCTGGCGGATTCGTTCTGCCGATTGTCGTATGTTTGTACATAGTCGTCAGATTATCAGTAGAAAGTAATGGAAGATTGACCGAAATACACATGTGCAACATTTCAAGATCACATGATATTCCGAACGTCACGTAACACCTTTAACAACAAACTTTATCCACTATCACTGATATATGTACAGGCGTTGTTGACAGAACTAGTGTATTACGAGACGGTTGCTGAATGTTCGTAGGGCACATTGTGCGAAAATGATCTGACGTGTGTACGAACCTTTAGTCTAAATTACCACTATCATGAATTCATTTAACCTAGTCTAGAACCATACTTACAACTGAAATTCTATATTGTTTTGAAAAACAAAAAACAATTGCATTAAATAAGCATAAAAATTGTGCAAATTGCCGTGTATGTTAAGTTAGTCGAGGCATTTTCTGTGAACCCCCTCTTTGACAAGCACGTTGACATAACCTATTACTTCTTACGTTTAATATAGAGGAAATGAGTTAGGTAGCAGCATATATAAATAATTAGCATAGCTGTTTTTCAGGCATTTGATGTACATTGTAGAGATATCCCAGCAGTAATTATTTAAGATCTTTTGTAACAATAATCAGAATTGTTTTCAGTAGTACATAGCCCAGCTGTGCTTTGCAGAAATAGTTTGCATCTGTTTCCACAGTAAGTAATGTTCCAATATTTAAAGTAGGGTTCAAAAGATGATATGACCCAGTCTTTACAAAACTAAAAATTGTAATGGGATCAGGACCATTACTCGTCGGCTGTCATTACCAAGTTGACAGTGGATCATGTAGGTGTATCTACATACTTACAGTTGCCATTGATTAATCTGCAGCAGTTCCCTCTCTCTTTCTATCTAAGAGAAATAGATGTGCCATTAGTCCACTTACAAATGTGTGGCAGGAAAAGGTAGGGACTGAAAAAACATTTCCTGCATATGTCTATATTGCATGTGGGTGGTAAAAGACTGGATGTCTTGACTTATTGACAAGTAATTATTGTACACAATTTTTGGTCACTAAATTCCTGCTGAGTTAAGTGAGCTGTACAAATAAGTACTGGTAGATCAGATTCAATATCTTCTGTCACCTGACAAATTAGAGTATTGATTTAATAACATTTATTCAAACTCTAATTTAGTTAGGCTTTCTGCATATAAATCCTACATAGCTAAGCAATCCTCCAGTGCATTGTGGTCAATTGACTTGGGCCTCCAAGGAATATTAAAGGTCCTTGAACTATGCCATTCCTTTTAAGAAGAAGAAAAAGATTGTATTTGTATTTAACTGGTTTCATCATTTTGATTACAAAAAGGAAAGAATATAAAAGCTTCTTGGGTAACCCAGTTTTGAACCTGTCCAAAGGTTTCAGCATATTAAAAACAACCAAAAAAGCACCATCTTTTATTTATTAATCTAGTTTAAAATATGTTTTCTGTAAGACATTATAATAAGTTGAAAGCTGTTTACGCATACATTATGTGATTGTGGGTAGCTGGGTATAGATAGATTTTGAATTTCACCAATATCATTTGTGGATTTCACTGTATTTATAAAATAGCCTAAGTAAAGCTAGATATACACAAGTAAAAAACTTTTACTGGCCACTGACACCTACATACTTTGCATGTGATAAATTATATCCATGGAACAGCTTATCTCGTTTTACTAACTGACTAAAGCATTCTATAGGTGGTCGTACAGGTAATGATATTATTTTTACTTGGCCTTGTAACGAAAACACTGAAACTGTCGGCCTGATTTTTCTGACGGACATACCTCTCCGATACATGTAGAATCAGATAATGTATTGCATGGCCTCCTTAAGCGTGACCGGACAATGGGAGAAAGGACTGGAGAGCTTGACACAGGTGTATCTCCAGTTAGGAACGGTGAGAGAAATCTTTTTAATCGGTGGCTTTTGGGATATATATGCCACTAAAAATGTCTTGTGCTTTAAATACTTTTTTTGCTTAAAATCTACAATAAAGCAAATTTTGGTGGAATAATCCAATGGTTTCAACCAAGTATGCTGAAATGTTATTTGTACATGAATAAGTTTATTTAAATCAATGTTTGTCCTGGTTGCTCTCTGGTTCCATGACAGACTTGTAGCAAATCATTGTCTTTCTTTTAGAGTTAAATCACTGCAGGATAGTGGTGTAAACAGCAATGGAATATGAGGTAATGCATTAAAGAGGTTTGATGTTTACTGTGCTGTAGTGATAAGGATTCGGCACGTTAGATATGTACATGAGTGTAATGGGAGTCCTGGTCACAAATCATTCATGCTCCAAAAACACTTAAACTGATAGAGACATAACTGGGGAATTTTTTTCTCATTACATTTCCATTTTATCTTCGAAAGCATTTAAGCAGCCTGTGTACATTATGCTGCAGGAATCATACACTGGAAGATCTAATCAAACTGCAGCACTATCTTCTGTGGTTTTCAGCCTAAAATCCCCTCAAGATGATACAGCGGCTGATTGTATAGTCATAAAAATAATTTCCTTCAGGTCCAATCAGATTTCACTTGATAGAGTGGGCAATATTATTGGGGGGTCAATTTTAGTTAACAGCCTTTAGTTACTAGCTGTTATTGAATCATTTATTTTTAATTATTACCAATAAACAAATCCTCCTATGTGGCTATCACCACTCTGCTGGTGTATCAAGCATGTACATGGATAGAGTTCTTCATTGAGCTATTTTGTATCCACATTTTGTAAAGGAGGGAAAGAAAGAGGAAATGACTAGTGTCTGCTCTGCCAATATTTTAAATACAAATGCTACTGCGCTAAATATTGTCTTTCCCCTAAAAGTCCCCAGGATAGGGTCTTGAACCACTAGGTCTTAACCCCCAAGTTACCCCTAGATCCTCTATACCAGAGCTTTAAAATCTAGACCCTAGTGCCGGTCTGAATCCACACCCCTCTCACAGTCCAGGATTGGCCTAGGAACATGCTCTTCTCTCAGAGTGCAACTGTAGAGGAGGCAGGGCCAAATTACTACTATCAGGACATTAGAGTCCTGGTATGGGGGATAAAGGGCAAACCCAGGTGTGAGGAAATAGCAGTTTTAGGTCCTTACCCTGGGTATTTTTAAGGTAGGTGGATGCTATGGGTGGGGGGGGGGTTGTCCGAGGAGATAAATGCTATTTTTAAAAGGAATAACTTGGGTAAATAATATATTGTAAGGGAAGACAATACAAACAGAGGGAACATTTTTGTCCGGAACGACCAAAAGTGTTAATTCGTCAGCATTGTCATTGGTTATTTTTTGCCCCAACACCTCGTCGATATTCAGCAAATCCCTTCATATTCTACAGGATTTTTTATTTTTTTTTAAATATTGCCCATGTGTACATCTGCCTTCAGATGGGGCTACAGAGTTAAGGAAGAAGGTAAATATTAAATATTGTGGATTTAGGGTTTGGGGGAGAGGTTGCTGCACCTAAAGAAGGCTTTAAGTTTTGGGGGGTAAACTTGTCCTTTATCTAGTGGGTGCACATAATTATCACATCATTATCAGATTTATTTATTTAAATATAAATATAATTTGAACACAAAGCTCATTTTTCTATCAAAATTTTGGGATTTTCTATTATCAAATTTTGGAATTTTCTATTATCAAATTTTGGAATTTTACAATTCCGTTGGATTCAGCTTTGAAACCAGATTAGTTTTACTTCCGAGAATTATTTCTAATAAGCTCCTGATGGCTATGTTATGTGCATGTTATGTATGATGGTGACTCAAGAGAAACATGCCCATTGTCCATTTCATTCCCATCTTTCGGTGTTATGAGATTAAACTTGCAATAAAATGTTGTCCGGTAATTAAGGGCTAGGCCACACTTGTGCGCTCTCTTACGCATTTATGATCACGCTTACAATCCGTTCAATAAAGATAATCGCAGAGCAGTGCATTTCAATGTGGGTTGCCAAATTGCACTGCAATTTTTTGGAGCACATGCGATCACCTTTTTCTGCAGATTGCATGAGCTCTGGTTTCAGACAATTGTGAAAAAACAGTGAGCAAACAGACAGTAACACTTATCAATGCGTACATGATTTTCACATGGGTTACCTTCCGGTCCAGTGTGGCCTCAGCCTTTAAGGTGTGTGTAGTTGTTTTTACTACATTCTCATGAATAGGTGCTTGTGACTTTTTCAAAAAAATTTATATTGTGTGTTTTTTAGATTTAAAAACTGAATGTTATGGTTACACTCTGATTTTGCAACCTTTTACCAACTATCAAATTTAGTTGTCAATAGAGTTTACTGTGCTGCATTCAACAAGCACATTTTTCCATAAATCTTCCCTTCTGTGGCTAGGTTTAGCAATGGAACTCTGAATATAATTCAATAATAACATGCAGTATCTTTGATCTTGACTTGCATATCTAAATTATTAGAAGTAAATATTTAAACTTTTTTTTCATCACACTTTTTCAGTGAGAGCTAGAGTTTATGTAACAGGAGGGGGGCTTATGGTTCCTCTAGGCCACATGCTTTTCTCATTTCACTGCATACCTAGCCTTTTTTTATACATTTCTTTTCTAACAGAATACAACATTGATTTAACTGCTGCAGTCATTAATGCTTATAGCTCAGGTTTGCTGGTGCATTTTCTTCATAAGAAAGCTGTTTGGCCTGATTGGTTTGACAGAATAGTCTCCAAGGCCCCACAGGGTTTTCTTTGGGTTCCTGTGGAATTTCAGGTCAACAAATAAGAATGCAAATGTAGAGCCAGCTCTGTTTTATACATACATGTTATATGAGCAGCTTTGTGTTTTTATATTGGAGGCTTTTACGATTTTAACAGTTGTGGATTTTCAAGTTTTTGTCTCAAAGCACAGTTCTGCTCATTTGCTGGAAAATCCGCATGTTCAGTTTCAGATCACTGTTGGTCCATCAAGGCATGGAAACATTTCAGAATCTTACATCATCTGATTTCATTGTTTCAAGTCCATTAAGGAGTGGATGTTTGGTAAGGCTGTGTGCATTAGTAATTAGCCACTCTAGTGCTATCTGTAACCATAGAAAGCTCTGGAGACTAGCATCACGTTTTAAATGTGTTTGGGTCCCAATGGATATGGATATAGAATTATTGCTCATACAAAACCATTTTAGTTTAAATGCTTTTTAATGGGGGATGCTGTAAATGTGAAATTGTGTACCATTTTTTTTCTTAAGATTTGTTGTGTTAATTACAATCACTTCTATTAAATCTTACAATCACTTATGCACACTATTTCTTACAAGTTCAATTGTGATTATTTTTTTTTATACTTTTAGATAAATTAACATAGGATTTTAGGAAGATTAGAATTTTTAGGAAAAATCGGGGAGGCACATGAGGTTAGTAATGGACAGTAGTAAAGGATGCACAATATCAGAACATGTCCCAACATCAATGAACATTTCAATTTAAAATTAAACTAGTGAATGTTACTAATCATGCAATAGTTTCTTGAGGATTGAAGTATTTAGCAGTGTAGGAAGCAGAGCATTTGGTCCCAGAAGCATGCTTTTTTCCATCTTAGCTTTAAGTTCACTCTGGCGGTCTGCTTATCCATTGGCTGCTTTTTGTATTGTCATTTTCACTGTTACTGGTTTTTTATTTGGTTTACATCAAATCTTTCATTCCTAAGGTGACAAACAATACTTTTAAATACAGGTGCTTTATTTAAAGCAAGGCCTGGTGTAATCTTCCTTTTGCTGCGTCCTTAAAGGAGAACTTAATGAATGCATGTAAAGTTTTTTTTTTAAATGAAAAATGCCTGTTGGAGTGAGGTAGGATTGGTAATCCCTACCTTCCAGTATTGTTTTTGTGAGGACCGCCAGCACAGTTAAACTGCTTCTGCCAGGTTTCCTCAAAGCATTAATAAAGGAAAGCCCAGAACACTAACCTGGCACATGACTTACAATAAAAGGACTGCTGAAGCACTCCTTAGGCTAAATTACAATTACATGTGCTACTGATGTGACAGATGAAAACTACATACAGGTGCTCTTCAACAAATGATAAAGGGAGGTAGGAATAATCAACCCTACCACCCTGCCCAATTTTTACAGTGAAGTTTTCCTTAAAGAAGTCAAAAATACATTTCCTTATATAGTGATGTACATATTATGCAGTGCTTTTTATCTATTTAATCCATTTACATCCAGCCCTGCTACAAAGAGCTTACAATCTAAGCATTTATCTTACATACACAACCTATCAGTTTGTTTCTATGTTTGTGGGGGTAACCAAAGTGTCCAGAATAATCCCACAGAAGAATCCTTGCTGATGCAGCCAGGGGAGGATTTGAAATATTGAGCCACCATGCTGCCCACTATTGGGCAGTCTTCTGCAATTACTACAATTATTCAAACCGATTCTAACCAAAAGGTTTTGAGTCCTAATTGATTCATATTTTGACCTGGATCTGCAAACTCATTCTGAAACACCTTTGGTTTGGTCACTTGCTTAAACTAGACATTAATATTTGTCCATGAAGAAGGGAAGAATCCTGAAAACAATGAACCTCTGTGCACACTTTTAAATACAAGCTCATATGATGAAAGAAGATGTATATTGTCCCATAAAAAGGAGACAAAGATGCATATGTTGTGTGCCTTTATTCTAATATTATTATTTTTAAGACCGTGGCACAAACTGGGTCCTGTTGTTAACAAGTGGATTCCCAGAGGTGTGACTGATGATTGCTTTTATTGATTGGTAACAAGTGGCTACATATTTTTTGAGCATTAATGCCTCACATCAGTCACTCAATGTCTTTCCTTTTCCTGTTAAAAATGTAAAATCATTTTTATAGTCAGAACCTCCATATTTCTACAGGTTTTCCTCATATGAAACTAACATTTTTTTTTTTTTTTTTTTTTTCTTGGATGGGGACAACCCCTTTACTTTTTGGACTTGTTGGTTTAATTGTATGGTCCTTTCATAGCCCATGAGCAATTATCAGCATTATGGCTTAAGGTGGGTACACACAGTACCAATAATACGCCAATCCTGTTTGGCAGACGGGATAAGACTATAATGTCAAGAAATTGGACTACCCCGTAGGCGACAATCTAACTTGGCTGGTTCTGAACACAAAATTCTGTTGGTTGCTCTCTGACAGTGAGTGCAATGTGTTTGGGAGAAATGTGTGGCACTGTGTGTAGTCCCATTGGTAGCAGATCACAGATGGAACCTAATGAAATTGGTTTTCTAAAGATTGGGACTGTGTGTACCCAGCTTTGAATAATTTTTTTTAATTAGAATTGTAAAATGATTTCAATCTACACAGTGGTTTCAATCTCCTTTTAAATGTATCCTTAGTTGTTTTAGATATCTGGAACATTTTATTTAATATCATGTTAGCTGGAAAACTTTTTGGTTTCATTTTAGCAGCCAAATACAATTGTGCAGGTTGGGGCACAATTTTTACCTACAGGATCAAGCTCAAGCTACCATTTTGTCAGGAGCAACAGAGCAAGTAGTTATGAAGAGTCCACACTTTAGTATTAGCACTGCAAGCAAATTGACAGGCTGCATTGAATATTTCTTTTTAATGAGACAGCAATTTGTCATTTTAGGAGGAAGAGTAAAGACATGGAAGCGTAGATGGTTCATTCTCACTGATAACTGCCTTTATTACTTCGAATACACAACAGTAAGTATGAAAAGAAGGAAAAAAAATACACATTTACACATACATGCTCCACTGCATGTTATATTTTGTCTCTACTGTATGTTATATTTTGTCTCTGTTTACATTTTACTTTGTATGTGAGACCAACTTGCAGTATGTCTAGTAACAATTTAAAATAAAGGTGTACTGTGTGTTTAATTATGCCCACCCATTTCACTCATATTTATTTTCCTAGTTCAAAGCTGTTGTTAGTTCAGATGCATCCAGCTGGTTATGAGAGAAGTTAAGTGATGGGCACAGGCAACACAAAGTAATTAGATCCTTGCAATTCATTTACAGACAGCCAATTGCAAAGTCTGAAAACAGTCCACATACTTTAATCATCTAGTGCAAACATTTCAAACACAAGGCCCGCAGGCCGAATTCGGTCCGTCTGGACAGTTTTTGTAGCCCCAGTGACTGTCCAACATTTAATCCCTACTACACTGCACACCATTTGTGCAGTCCCAAGCAGCGGTATAACTATAGATAAGCTCCAAACCTTACTACACTGCAATCCATTTGTGCACTCCCAAGCAGCGGTATAACTATAGATAAGCTCCAAACCTTACTACACTGCAATCCATTTGTGCACTCCCAAGCAGCGGTATAACTATAGATAAGCTACAAGCCTTTCTACGCTGCTATTAATTTGTGCAGTCCCAAGCAGCGGTATAACTATAGATCAGCTACAAGCCTTTCTACACTGCAATCCATTTGTGCACTCCCAAGCAGCGGTATAACTATAGATCAGCTACAAGCCTTTCTACACTGCAATCCATTTGTGCACTCCCAAGCAGCGGTATAACTATAGATCAGCTACAAGCTTTTCTACGCTGCTATTAATTTGTGCAGTCCCAAGCAGCGGTATAACTATAGACAGCTACAAGTCTTTCTACGCTGCTATTAATTTGTGCACTCCAAGCAGCGGTATAACTATATAATCAGCTCCAAGCCTTTCTACGCTGCTATTAATTTGTGCATTCCCAAGCAGCGGCATAACTATAATCTGCCTGTTGATATTGCGTCATCTGTTTAAAACATCATAAAAGTGCCCGTGTTTAGCTGTTTAAAAACAGCAGCGTAGTAAGGCTTGGGCTTATCGCGAATATAGAGTGGCGCTGAGAAGGGAGGTGTTTACAATGTGCCTTCCATTGGTTTTCAATACTGTTACCATGCCAGAAGAGTAAGTCCAAAACAGCGTGCTTCACACCCTTTCCCTGCTGGGACCCAAGCAGTACAAAGTTCAACCCTGCATCTGCTAAGTATCTTAATAAAAAAATTGCCCCACCGCTTAGCCTGTCTTTTTTGATTTTGCCCCTTATGTGATTGAGTTTGACACCCGTGTTATCCTAAATGAATCAACGTGATTATAATCATTCAATTTGTCATTTGGTAAAATTACTTAGAATTTTAGACAAATGAACTTCATAAATGATCTTTAGGCAAAAAATACTATATTGTTAGATACATTCAGTTCACAGATGAATATAATTTATTTGTTATGTCATTTAAAGGCTATGTCCACCCCTAAAATAAAATTTAATATCTGCTCCCCCTGTCCCCCAGCCCCAACCGCATGTTTTTTTTTTTTAAAAAGCCCCCCAAACTCTTACTTACCTCCCCCGATCCTCCGCCGCACTGCCGGCCCCTGCTTGCGAGAATGCAAGCAGAGGGCGGGACCGGCATCGCGTCTGTGATTGGCTGCGGCAGCCAATCACGGACGCGGCTGCCGGTCATTCGCGGCAGCGAGGAAAGCGGAGAGGTAAGTAAGAGTTTGGGGAGCTTTTTAAAAAAAAAAACATGCGGTTGGGGCTGGGGGACATGGGGGAGCACAATATTAAGGGGGATTTGTGCTGGGGGAGGGATAGTAGAACGGGAGAGAGGGAGGGAGGGGGGAGAAGGCTGCAGCACGCATGGCAGGAATCTCCGGAGGCCAGGTAGCAGGCAGTGTCCTATATGGACCTGCTAGCCTCCTGGTGGGCAGTTTTTGGAACTTTGGGGGGGGACTACAGGAGAACCAGATGGAGTTGGGATGTGAGGTAAGGATTAAACTACACTACATGGTGGGGCCAGTAGTTGGGGGATTATAGTTTTGGGGTGGACATGCCCTTTAAGTTGCCCTACAATAGTACTTAGTACCCTCCAACTGATTTGCGACATTCAATCAATGAAAGGCGGTTCCAGGAATATTGATTGAATGTTGCGGATCGGTCGGAGGGTCAGTACTAATGTATGGGCACCTTTAGCCCCATGTTTCTATGGTTACACTAAAAAAATCTCCAGCCACCTGGAATAAAACAGTTTTCTAAGATCAACAGTTGTTGACATTCGTAATGGCAGTTCTGAATAGTTAAATTCCTTAGTGTTCATTTTTATTAATACATTAAAGGTTAAATAGTAACCCTTGTTTAAAAAAACAACTGCTTAGCTTCAGAATGAAATACATCAGCATACCACTGATTTACATCCCCAGGGTGTCCCACAGTAGCATTTCCTGAAGCATCGAAACTGTTGTTTTGTAATGTGACAAGCCGTTGTCTGTTTCATACTCACTGCCTGGTTTAGTGCTCTTCACTTCATTTGCCGACAGAAGTAATGAGTCTGTTGCAACAGGGGGAGCTTAATCACGGGCCACCAAATATATATAATGTAACCAGTTAGGCATTCGTAATAAAGACAGAACAAACAAAATAGTGATAGTGTAAGATGAGTAACGCAAATATCCCCCTCCCCTTTTTGCATGCAGTAACCTAGCTAATAATTCTGGATTACATTCTAGCTGTACAAACATTCCTTGCATCTTTTGTTTCCCTTCTACCATGCTTACGTCACAGCTGATGTTACTCCATCAGAGTAGGCTTACGGTAAATTGAGATCAGGTCATCATTCACACCTATTACCATACTAGACAGTTAGACCTCTTACTATTTTCCAGTCATCAGCAAGTTTTTCTCGGAAATCCCTATATCTAGATGCACAAAAAAGCAGACAGTGATTTTGGGGGTTTACCCTCTGACAGTAGTAAAAGGGTCAGTGTTCAATACCAATGTGACTATAGAGGTTCCCTTCAGGCTGATTTTAGTGACTTATTTAAAATGGGGGTTTGGCATATAGGCCTGAAGTGTGCTTTTACAGAAATTCCCAGTGGCATTAAAGGACTTCTTTGCAGTTGGCTCTTTTTATACTAATACAACACTGATTGTGTCAGCTGGGTATTTCTTGACTAGATTTCAAAGCCCTGCCCTGCCTAGGCCTTGTTTTAGACACTAGCTTGTAGTAAGATATTTTTGTCCGTGATAAGTATGCCTTGTCATCCCTCTTTTCCATGGTAACTTTTTGGGCATTAACTGGCACAGCAGCATCTATTTCCTCTTTGTGTTAAGGCTATTTTCATATGAACGATATTGTAGCAGATCCAGATGTTTAGTTAATGAAGACCTCGCAAAAAAACACATTAAAATCACTAATAGTGCAGAGACAAATCATGTGATCTTTAAATAAAATGCTTTTTAATTCTGATGGTTCTGTGGTCTTTTTTATCTAGCCACATAATGAGTTTGCACTATGAATACATGTATCTGGCATGCATTAATGTAATCCTCCTTGCAAGAAGTGCAGTGTTGACATGGCTGCCCGGACAGATTATGTTTTCATCTCTGATTTTTCCAGTATTGAGAAGCTTATAGAGAAATGCATTTTGTCTTTAATGAACCATTTGAAATCAAAACCATCAGGGCCCGCAGTCCTACATTCTATTGTGCTCTAAGCATTAGGTATATAACACTAGATTATAGGCTACTGGTGCATTTCTGTATATTTATAAACTTATTCCAAACATTTCTAAAAATGCTCCTTGTGCTCATATTACTAGTTAATAACCTGGGAGCCCATTGGCAAAACACAGAAAAATATGTTTGCAAGAGCAAGAAAAAATGTGAATTCATAATTCTGTGTGTACTAGAAGAGTATTGGTGAGTCAGTGATGGGGGGGATTGTTGTCCTTCGACTAATGAAATACTGTACCTCTGTCTACCTCTAGTGGTGTATAAAACAATTGCATGTTTGCCTTTTAGTCTTGTTCATTTTGTTCCTTAACTTTACAGGATAAAGAGCCAAGAGGATAATTCCTTTAGAAAATCTGAGCATTCGAGAAGTAGAAGATCCCCGCAAGCCTGTAAGATTTTCTCTTTGTACATCTTAAATGTAATCAAGACTGCCTACTAAATTTTGTTGGTTATGTATAAAATGTTGTTATGTGCTAGTAAGGGCATGACAAATTCAGTAGCTGCAGTGTGTACTCTATTTTGATCCTTGCCTTACTCTCCGGTCTACATCTCAACAGATTTTGCAAGGAATTTACTTGACTGTCTACCAGTCAGTCCTCTCCATTTGCCTATGGGTGTAAATACTCAGTAGTTTTTACTGTTATTAGATGTGGCTTCTAAATAATGCTTGTGGTTTATTTGGTCCTAACCACACCCTCACTGCTATTTATGTATTATTTATTTTTTTCTGTTTATTTTACTTCCATTTTTTATTTATGTAGCTATTTTCTTTTTTTCTTTTTTTTTGGTGATTGTTAGGTGGATGCGTCTCCAAAGTAGTGTAGGACTGGTTAGCAATATGAAGGGGGTAGGAGTGCCTGTGTTACCCCTCTAGCAGTTTGGCGTGGGCTACCTCTCCCGGCTCAATGAGCGAGGATTTTGTATATGCATGAGGAGGCATCAGGGGAAAGGAGCAGTCTATCATGAAATAGGCTGTGTATGTCGCAGTCATCATCATTGATGAACTGCAGGAGGGAGAACATGGTGATTTTTTAGTGATTTTAAGGACAGTGAGTTATTCAATTTGTTACTAAGGGCTGGGCCACACAGCTTGATTACGTCGTGTGTTGCCGCATAGCAATTTTTTCGTAAGGCATTGGAAATCGACGACATATGCACCAAAATTGGTGTGATATTTCAGGTGCGCTAAATTGCGGTCCATTAAGCTTGTAACTATCGCAATGCGCACGTGATCAGCATTTTTTTTTGCACAATCGGGATTCTATGTCTTAGGAGAAATCGAAACGCATAGGATAGACGAGCACTCAATTGGGTGCGATTGAGTAAATTAGATGGACGAGTCCGGTGCTGATTGCCAGTGTGGAGTTGGCCCTAAGTAAAAGGATCATGTGGTAATGGAGACAGAGAGCGTGATTCCGTGCGCTCACTGTTGTCTTTCCCCGTACCGCATCCTCCTCTCACCGTGTGGCCTAGGGGGTGGTGTCAGAAAGAGGACAGGATGAGACACGCAAGCCTCATCAGTGTTTTGAATGCTTGGTAAGTAGTGAGCTTTCCTCAAACAGAGGTGCGAACCGGAGCACGCATCCCTCTATTAGCCATATCCTTTTTATAATTTAGCAAGGTTCTATCGTTGGGGGGGGGCGAGGGGCAATTAGCTGTCCTTTTAAGGTAGAATGCCCCTTCAAGTTTATTTTTTTTATTTATTCTGTTTTCGGTCCCCAATATTTACGACATATTTTTGGCTTGTTGTTTTCGTCCGAAGCATTGACACATAATAGAATGTTTCAATTCATGCGTAGTGGTAAGAGACACATCCCTGCTACTATCAGTTTCAATAACCTCTAAAAATTACATTTTTTAGAACTGTTTTTGAGCTTTTCAATCCAACGTCACAGGGCCAGTGATCAAAAGCCTGTAAAACAGAAGCTGACTGGTAGGGTTGTAGAGGGAAATCTGTTTGTATAACCGAATATCTGCACCGACTCCTAGAGAAGGAGGAATGGATCAAATCTGATCAAGTATGTAATGTAAAAATGGTGATTTATTAATAGAAAAAATTTATCAGCTCAGATGAACACAACCCATTGTCTATGATGCAGTAAGTTTGAGCAACGTTTCCCATGCTTAATTGTTGCGTAAGCAAAATGTAATGTTAGCTTTTACTGGTTACTGTATCTGGACATCTGATTTGACAGCATAACTGTTTATACCGTCTGCTAATCTGAATCAGCCCATTGGTTGCTCACTCCTCGTTTACTAAAATTTACGAACCTACTTAAGGACCCCCACCTAACCACGATTTTTTGCTGTACCTTAGCTTTATAAATATACAGCTTCTAAACATGTTTAGAAGTGTATATTTGATAAAGCTAAGGTACAGCTTAAAAATTGGTTAGGTGGGGGTCCTTAAAGGTATCTGTACAAGTATTTAGTAAACGAGCGATAGTGAGCAACCAATGGCTGATTAATTAGAGAGGTAAAACAGTTATGCTGTCAATCAGATGTCCAATACAGTAACCCAGTAAAAGCTAACATTGACAATTTGTTACACACAAATTAAGCATGGGAAACGTTGCTCAACTTACTGCCTCAAGACATGGGTTGTGTATCTCTAGCTGATAAGATTTTTTCTATTAATAAATCCCCATTTTTATACATTACATACTTGATCGATTTGTCCATTCCTCCTTCTCTAGGAGTCGGTGCAGATATTCGTATTACAAACAGATTTCCCTCTACACCCTACCATCAGCTCTGTTTACAGGGCTTTTGATCACTTGGCCCGTGACGTTGGATTGAAAAGCTCAAAACAGTTCTAAAAAATGTAATTTTTAGAGTTCATGTCGTGAAACATGAAGTAGCAGGGATGTGTCTCCTTCCTACGCAGAATGTGAAATCATTCTATTACATGTGTCAATTGCATTCTGAGAGATCAAGCAACCAAGCTCAAGAAAATATCGTAAACTAGTGGGGACGCGAAAAAGAAAAATAAAAAAAAAAACTTGAAGGCATTCTACCGATTAAAAGGACACTAATTGCCCCTCGCCCCCCCCCAACGATAGACGGCTGCTAAATATAAAGAAGTTATGGTCTAATAGAGGGATGCGTTGCGTCCGTTCCCACAGTACTGTTGAGGAAAGCTCACTACTACCAAGCACAAAACCTATGAGGGCTTGCGTGTACTCACTGTCCATCTTTCTGACACCACCCCCTAGGCCACACAGGGAGAGGAGGTGCGGTACGGGAAATACAAGCAGTGATCGCAGGATCACGTCCTCCTGTCTCCATTACCACATGATACCTTTTTACTTAGGGCCACTTCCACACTGGCATCAGCACCGGAACCGCCCATCTTTACGCAATCGCACCCAATTGAGTTGTCTCTATCTTGCAGTTTCCGATTTCTCCTATGAGGAATAGTAATCCCGATTGTGCAAAAAAAAATGCTGATCACGTGCGCTTGCGATAGTTACAACAATGGACTCGCAATTGTAGCGCACCTGAAATCCACGCAATTTTGGTGCATATGTCGTCGATTTCCAAGGCTTCGAAAAAATGGCTATGCGGCAAACACGAACGTAAAATCAAGCTCAGTGTGGCCCAGCCCTTATGTACACAAATTAAAATCACTGCTTAGAGATCACTGTACATCCATCTTCATCCCTCCTGCAGTTCATCAATGATGTGACTCTGACATACACAGCTCTATTATGATAGACTGCTCTTTCCCCTGTGACTGCCTCCTCTGCAGAAACTCCTCCACGCTCATTGGCCAGGGAGAGGTAGCCCCACGCCCAAACTGCTCAGAGGCGAGCTAGACACAAGGCCACTACTCTCATTATTGCCTGACATTTCCTAACTCTAACTTTGGAAGACGACTCCACCTAAATCCCAAAAAAAAAAGCAAAAAAAAGAACAAATAGAAATCCATAAACAAATGAAGTAAATAAGAAAAAAAAAAATATAATACAAAATAGCAGTGGGGTGTGGTTCAGGACCAAATAAACCACAAGCATTATTTAGAAGCCACATCTAATAACAGTAAAAACTACTGAGTATTTACACCCATAGGCAAATGGCAGAGAGACTGACTGGTAGACAGTCAAGTAAATTCCTTGCAAAATCTGTTGAGATGTAGACCGGAGAGTAAGGCAAGGATCAAAATAGAGTACACACTGCAGCTACTGATTTGTCTGCCCTTACTAGGCAATAACAACATTTTATACATAACCAACAAAATTTAGTAGGCAGTCTTGATTACATTTAAGATGTACAAAGAGAAAATCTTACAGGCTTGCGGGGATCTTCTACTTCTCGAATGCTCAGATTTTCTAAGGAATTACCTCTTGGTCTTTATCCTGTAAAGTTAAGGAACAAAATGAACAGACTAAAAGGCAAACATGCAATTGTTTTATACACCACTAGAGGTAGACAGAGGTACAGTATTCATTAGTCGAAGGACAACAATCCCCCCCATCACTGACTCACCATACTCTTCTAGTACACACAGAATTATGAATTCACATTTTTTCTTGTCTGTGAAACATATTTTTCTGTGTTTTGCCAATGGGCTCCCAGGTTATTAACTAGTAATATGAGCACAAGGAGCATTTTAGAAATGTTTGGAATAAGTTTATAAATATACAGAAATGCACCAGTAGCCTATAATCTAGTGTTATATACCTAATGCTATAGAGCACAGATAGAATGTAGGACTGCGAGGCCTGATGGTTTTGATTTCAAATGGTTCATTAAAGACAAAATGCATTTCTCTTATAAGCTTCTCAATACTGGAAAAAATCAGAGATGAAAACATAACTGTCCGGGCAGCCATGTCAACACTGCACTTCTTGCAAGGAGGATTACATTAATCGCATGCAGATACATGATATTCATAGTGCAAACTCATTATGTGGCTAGATAAAAAACGACCACAGAACCATCAGAATTAAAAAGCATTTTATTTAAAGATCACATGATTTGTCTCTGCACTATTAGTGATTTTAATGTGTTTTTTTGCGAGGTCTTCATTAACTAAACATCTGGATCTGCTACAATATCGTTCATATGAAAATAGCCTTAACACAAAGAGGAAATAGATGCTGCTGTGCCAGTTAATGCCCAAAAAGTTACCATGGAAAAGAGGGATGACAAGGCATACTTATCACGGACAAAAATATCTTACTACAAGCTAGTGTCTAAAACAAGGCCTAGGCAGGGCAGGGCTTTGAAATCTAGTCAAGAAATACCCAGCTGACACAATCAGTGTTGTATTAGTATAAAAAGAGCCAACTGCAAAGAAGTCCTTTAATGCCACTGGGAATTTCTGTAAAAGCACACTTCAGGCCTATATGCCAAACCCCCATTTTAAATAAGTCACTAAAATCAGCCTGAAGGGAACCTCTATAGTCACATTGGTATTGAACACTGACCCTTTTTACTACTGTCAGAGGGTAAACCCCCAAAATCACTGTCTGCTTTTTTGTGCATCTAGATATAGGGATTTCCGAGAAAAACTTGCTGATGACTGGAAAATAGTAAGAGGTCTAACTGTCTAGTATGGTAATAGGTGTGAATGATGACCTGATCTCAATTTACCGTAAGCCTACTCTGATGGAGTAACATCAGCTGTGACGTAAGCATGGTAGAAGGGAAACAAAAGATGCAAGGAATGTTTGTACAGCCTAGAATGTAATCCAGAATTATTAGCTAGGTTACTGCATGCAAAAAGGGGAGGGGGATATTTGCGTTACTCATCTTACACTATCACTATTTTGTTTGTTCTGTCTTTATTACGAATGCCTAACTGGTTACATTATATATATTTGGTGGCCCGTGATTAAGCTCCCCCTGTTGCAACAGACTCATTACTTCTGTCGGCAAATGAAGTGAAGAGCACTAAACCAGGCAGTGAGTATGAAACAGACAACGGCTTGTCACATTACAAAACAACAGTTTCGATGCTTCAGGAAATGCTACTGTGGGACACCCTGGGGATGTAAATCAGTGGTATGCTGATGTATTTCATTCTGAAGCTAAGCAGTGTTTTTTTAAACAAGGGTTACTATTTAACCTTTAATGTATTAATAAAAATGAACACTAAGGAATTTAACTATTCAGAACTGCCATTACGAATGTCAACAACTGTTGATCTTAGAAAACTGTTTTATTCCAGGTGGCTGGAGATTTTTTTAGTGTAACCATAGAAACATGGGGCTAAAGGTGCCCATACATTAGTACTGACCCTCCGACCGATCCGCAACATTCAATCAATATTCCTGGAACCGCCTTTCATTGATTGAATGTCGCAAATCAGTTGGAGGGTACTAAGTACTATTGTAGGGCAACTTAAAGGGCATGTCCACCCCAAAACTATAATCCCCCAACTACTGGCCCCACCATGTAGTGTAGTTTAATCCTTACCTCACATCCCAACTCCATCTGGTTCTCCTGTAGTCCCCCCCCAAAGTTCCAAAAACTGCCCACCAGGAGGCTAGCAGGTCCATATAGGACACTGCCTGCTACCTGGCCTCCGGAGATTCCTGCCATGCGTGCTGCAGCCTTCTCCCCCCTCCCTCCCTCTCCTCCCGTTCTACTATCCCTCCCCCTAGCACAAATCCCCCTTAATATTGTGCTCCCCCATGTCCCCCAGCCCCAACCGCATGTTTTTTTTTTTAAAAAGCTCCCCAAACTCTTACTTACCTCTCCGCTTTCCTCGCTGCCGCGAATGACCGGCAGCCGCGCCGTGATTGGCTGCCGCAGCCAATCACAGACGCGATGCCGGTCCCGCCCCTCTGCTTGCATTCTCGCAAGCAGGGGCCGGCAGTGCGGCGGAGGATCGGGGGAGGTAAGTAAGAGTTTGGGGGGCTTTTTAAAAAAAAAAAACATGCGGTTGGGGCTGGGGGACAGGGGGAGCAGATATTAAATTTTATTTTAGGGGTGGACATAGCCTTTAAATGACATAACAAATAAATTATATTCATCTGTGAACTGAATGTATCTAACAATATAGTATTTTTTGCCTAAAGATCATTTATGAAGTTCATTTGTCTAAAATTCTAAGTAATTTTACCAAATGACAAATTGAATGATTATAATCACGTTGATTCATTTAGGATAACACGGGTGTCAAACTCAATCACATAAGGGGCAAAATCAAAAAAGACAGGCTAAGCGGTGGGGCAATTTTTTTATTAAGATACTTAGCAGATGCAGGGTTGGAACTTTGTACTGCTTGGGTCCCAGCAGGGAAAGGGTGTGAAGCACGCTGTTTTGGACTTACTCTTCTGGCATGGTAACAGTATTGAAAACCAATGGAAGGCACATTGTAAACACCTCCCTTCTCAGCGCCACTCTATATTCGCGATAAGCCCAAGCCTTACTACGCTGCTGTTTTTAAACAGCTAAACACGGGCACTTTTATGATGTTTTAAACAGATGACCGCAATATCAACAGGCAGATTATAGTTATGCCGCTGCTTGGGAATGCACAAATTAATAGCAGCGTAGAAAGGCTTGGAGCTGATCTATATAGTTATACCGCTGCTTGGGAGTGCACAAATTAATGCGCGTAGGAAGGAAAGATCCCAAGCAGCGGTATAACTATAGATCAGCTACAAGCCTTTCTACACTGCAATCCATTTGTGCACTCCCAAGCAGCGGTATAACTATAGATCAGCTACAAGCTTTTCTACGCTGCTATTAATTTGTGCAGTCCCAAGCAGCGGTATAACTATAGATCAGCTACAAGTCTTTCTACGCTGCTATTAATTTGTGCACTCCCAAGCAGCGGTATAACTATATAGATCAGCTCCAAGCCTTTCTACGCTGCTATTAATTTGTGCATTCCCAAGCAGCGGCATAACTATAGATCTGCCTGTTAGATATTGCGGTCATCTGTTTTTAAACATCATAAAAGTGCCCGTGTTTAGCTGTTTAAAAACAGCAGCGTAGTAAGGCTTGGAGCTTATCGCGAATATAGAGTGGCGCTGAGAAGGGAGGTGTTACAATGTGCCTTCCATTGGTTTTCAATACTGTTACCATGCCAGAAGAGTAAGTCCAAAACAGCGTGCTTCACACCCTTTCCCTGCTGGGACCCAAGCAGTACAAAGTTCCAACCCTGCATCTGCTAAGTATCTTAATAAAAAAATTGCCCCACCGCTTAGCCTGTCTTTTTTGATTTTGGCCCCTTATGTGATTGAGTTTGACACCCGTGTTATCCTAAATGAATCAACGTGATTATAATCATTCAATTTGTCATTTGGTAAAATTACTGTAGAATTTTAGACAAATGAACTATCATAAATGATCTTTAGGCAAAAAATAACTATATTGTTAGATACATTCAGTTCACAGATGAATATAATATTATTGTTATGTCATTAAAGGCTATGTCCAACCCTAAAATAAAATTTAATATCATGCTCCCCCATGTCCCCAGCCCCAACCGCATAGTTTTTTTTTTTAAAAAGCCCCAAACTCTTACTTACCTCCCCTCGATCCTCCGCCGCACTGCCGGCCCTCTGCTTGCGAGAATGCAAGCAGAGGGGCGGGACCGGCAGTCGCGTCTGTGATTGGCTGAGCGGCAGCCAATCACGGACGCGGCTGCCGGTCATTCAGCGCAGCGGAGGAAAGCGGGAGGTAAGTAAGAGTTTGGGGAGCTTTTTAAAAAAAAAACATGCGGTTGGGGCTGGGGGACATGGGGGAGCACAATATTAAGGGGGATTTGTGCTAGGGGGAGGGATAGTAGAAAGGGAGGGAGAGGGAGGGAGGGGGGAGAAGGGCTGCAGCAAGCATGGCAGGAATCTCCGGGAGGCCAGGTAGCAGGCAGGTCCTTATGGAATGCTAGCCTCCTGGTGGGCAGTTTTTGGAACTTTGGGGGGGGACTACAGGAGAACCAGATGGAGTTGGGATGTGAGGTAAGGATTAAACTACACTACATGGTGGGGCCAGTAGTTGGGGGGATTATAGTTTTGGGGGTGGACATGCCCTTTAAGTTGCCCATACAATAGTACTTAGTACCCTCCAACTGATTTGCGACATTCAATCAATGAAAGGCGGTTCCAGGAATATTGATTGAATGTTGCGGATCGGTCGGAGGGTCAGTACTAATGTATGGGCACCTTTAGCCCCATGTTTCTATGGTTACACTAAAAAAATCTCCAGCCACCTGGAATAAAACAGTTTTCTAAGATCAACAGTTGTTGACATTCGTAATGGCAGTTCTGAATAGTTAAATTCCTTAGTGTTCATTTTTATTAATACATTAAAAGGTTAAATAGTAACCCTTGTTTAAAAAAAACACTGCTTAGCTTCAGAATGAAATACATCAGCATACCACTGATTTCATCCCCAGGGTGTCCCACAGTAGCATTTCCTGAAGCATCGAAACTGTTGTTTGTGTAATGTGACAAGCCGTTGTCTGTTTCATACTCACTGCCTGGTTTAGTGCTCTTCACTTCATTTGCCGACAGAAGTAATGAGTCTGTTGCAACAGGGGGAGCTTAATTACACGGGCCACCAAATATAGTATAATGTAACCAGTTGATGGCATTCGTAATAAAGACAGAACAAACAAAATAGTGATAGTGTAAGATGAGTAAACTGCAAATATCCCCCTCCCCTTTTTGCATGCAGTAACCTGAGCTAATAATTCTGGATTACATTCTATGCTGTACAAACATTCCTTGCATCTTTTGTTTCCCTTCTACCATGCTTACGTCACAGCTGATGTTACTCCATCAGAGTAGGCTTACGGTAAATTGAGATCAGGTCATCATTCACACCTATTACCATACTAGACAGTTAGACCTCTTACTATTTTGCCAGTCATCAGCAAGTTTTTCTCGGAAATCCCTATATCTAGATGCACAAAAAAAGCAGACAGTGATTTTGGGGGTTTACCCATCTGACAGTAGTAAAAGGGTCAGTGTTCAATACCAATGTGACTATAGAGGTTCCCTTCAGGCTGATTTTAGTGACTTATTTAAAATGGGGGTTTGGCATATAGGCCTGTAAAGTGTGCTTTTACAGAAATTCCCAGTGGCATTAAAGGACTTCTTTTGCAGTTGGCTCTTTTTAATACTAATACAACACTGATTGTGTCAGGCTGGGTATTTCTTGACTAGATTTCAAAGCCCTGCCCTGCCTAGGCCTTGTTTTAGACACTAGCTTGTAGTAAGATATTTTTGTCCGTGATAAGTATGCCTTGTCTATCCCCTTTTCCATGGTAACTTTTTGGGCATTAACTGGCACAGCAGCATCTATTTCCTCTTTGTGTTAAGGCTATTTTCATATGAACGATATTGTAGCAGATCCAGATGTTTAGTTAATGAAGACCTCGCAAAAAAACACATTAAAATCACTAATATAGTGCAGAGCACAAATCATGTGATCTTTAAAATAAAAATGCTTTTTAATTCTGATGGTTCTGTGGTCAGTTTTTATCTAGCCACATAATGAGTTTGCACTATGAACATGTATCTGGCATGCGATTAATGTAATCCTCCTTGCAAGAAGTGCAGTGTTGACATGGCTGCCCGAGACAGATTATGTTTTCACCTGATTATTTCCAGTATTGAGAAGCTTATAGAGAAAATGCATTTTGTCTTTAATGAACCATTTGAAATCAAAACCATGCAGGCTGCCCAGTCCTACATTCTATCTGTGCTCATAGCATTAGGTATATACAACTAGATTATAGGCTACTGGTGCATTTCTGTATATTTATAAAACTTATTCCAAACATTTCTAAAATGCCCTTGTGCTCATATTACTAGTTAATAACCCTGGGAGCCCATTGGCAAAACACAGAAAAATATGTTTGCAGACAAGAAAAAATGTGAATTCATAAATTCTGTGTACTAGAAGAGTATGTGGTGAGTCAGTGATGGGGGGGATTGTTGTCCTTCGACTAATGAAATACTGTACCTCTGTCTACCTCTAGTGGTGTATAAAACAATTGCATGTTTGCCTTTTAGTCTTGTTCATTTTGTTCCTTAACTTTACAGGATAAAGAGCCAAGAGGGATAATTCCTTTAGAAAATCTGAGCATTCGAGAAGTAGAAGATCCCCGCAAGCCTGTAAGATTTTCTCTTTGTACATCTTAAATGTAATCAAGACTGCCTACTAAATTTTGTTGGTTATGTATAAAAAATGTTGTAATGTGCCTAGTAAGGGCAGACAAATTCAGTAGCTGCAGTGTATGTACTCTATTTTGATCCTTGCCTTTACTCCGGTCTACATCTCAAGCAGATTTTGCAAGGAATTTACTTGACTGTCTACCAGTCAGTCTCTGCCAAGATTTGCCTAGGGTGTAAAATACTCTAGTAGTTTTTACTGTTATTAGATGTTGCTTCTAAATAATGCTTGTGGTTTATTTGGTCCTAACCCCAACTGCTATTTTTATTACACTTTATTACATTTCTTACCAAATACTTAATAAGTATTGTGCTTGTTCTCTCCCTTTCTAGCAGTTTGGTGCCTCCTCTCCCTGCTCAATGAGCTTTTAGGATTTTTTTGCATAGGAGGCAGCAGGGTAAAGAGCAGTCTATCATTGGCTGTGATGTCAGCAGTCACATCATTGATTGACTGCATGGAGGGAGAAGCCAGTGATTTTTAAGGGACTCTAAGTGATTTTTTTTTTACTAAGGGCTGGGCCACACTAGCTTGATTTCCGTGTGTTTCCGCATGCAATTTTTTCTAACATTGGAATCGCGACAATGCACCAAAATTGCGTGATTTCAGGTGCGCTACAATTGCGCGTCCATTTGTAACATGCAATCGCACGTGATCAGCATTTTTTTTGCACAATCGGGATTTCCTATCTCATAAGGAGAAATCGAAACTGCAGAGATAGCACACTCAATTGGGTGCGATTGCGTGAGCGAGTCCGGTGCGATGCAGTGTGGCCGTGCCCTAAGTAAAAGGTATAATTGTAATGGAGACAGGAGCGTGATCCTGCGGCTACTGTTGTCTTTCCCGTCCGCCACCCTCCTCTCACCTGTGTGGCCAGCCGGGGGGTGTCAGAAGAGGACAGGAGAGACACTGCAGCCTCAGGTTTGTGGCTTGGTAAGTAGTGAGCTTTCCTCACAATACAGGAGGAAGGAGCAAGCATCCCTCTATTACAATTATACCTTTTTATTTTAGCAAGGTTTATTTTTGGGGGGGCGAGGGGAATTAGTGTCCTTTTAAGGGTAGACATGCCCGTTCAAGTTTTTTCTTTTTTTTTTTTTTTGGTAGTTTAAGCATATTTTTGGCTTTGTTGTCTTCAGAAGCATTGGCAAATTAATAGGAATGATTTCACATTCTGCGTAGTTAAGGAGACACATCCCTGCTATTCAGTTTCACTCTAAAAATTACATTTCTTTTCAGAACTGTTTTGAGCTTTTCAATCCAAGTCACAAAGGGCAAGTGATCAAAGCCTGTAAAACAGAAGCTGATGGTAGGGTTGTAGAGGGAAATCATGTTGTATACCGAATATCTGCACCGACTCCTGAAGAGAAGGAGGAATGGATCAAATCGATCAAGTATGTACATGTATACAAAATGGTGATTTATTAATAGAAAAAATCTTATCAGCCTAGAGAACAAACCCAATGTATTGATGCAGTAAGTTGAGCAAACGTTTTCCCATGCTTAATTTGTTGTAACAAATGTAATGTTAGCTTTTTACTGGGTTACTGTAGTTAGGACATCTGATTGACAGGCAAACTTTTCTACCTCTAATTGAATCAGCCCATTGGTGCTCACTTACCCTCTTTACTAAACTTTACAGACACCTTAAGGACCCCCACTAACCCATTTTTTGCTGTACTTAGCTTTATCAAATATACTTCTAAACCCAACCTGATCCCTTGCAGCAGTTCTCCTTACATCTGTAGTCAGTCAAAGCAGTGATGCTGTAATTACAGCCCAAGCCTGATGGCCGTTCTGGAGGCTGCCTCCCCTCTGCTGTGCAGAAAGTAAACTGCCCATACAGGAGCAGAGGAGAATTTTAGCCAGTGAGAGATCAGGTTGTGTAAGTACATTTAGAAGCATCTTTGGTAAAGGTAAGTATAGCGAAAAGTAAGCAGTATCCTTGTGTGTATTCTTTAAAGGGCATATCCACTACCCAAACTAAAATGTAACCTACCACTGGCCCCACTGTGTAGTTTTAAAAAAATCCTTGCCGTACATATCTGCTCCAAATGATTCTCCTGCAGTGCTTATTCAAAATCCAGGTGCTGTCTCTGTGTGAAAAGTTTTCTGCTTTCTTCTCCTCCGGGGGGGACATGCGCTGGGGAGCCCTTTCCCACCCTCCGAATCCCTCCATGCCTGTCTCAGCCATGCGCTGGGCATCCTTTCCCACCCCCAACTGCATCAGTAAAAATCCCTCGCTGGCTGTACTACACTATAATATACTATACAAGTAGAGTTCAGAATCTTTTTTTTTTTTTTTTTTTTTAGAAACCTGACAATGCGGTTGAGGGTGGGCAAGGGAGCCCTACATTATACTAAGTGTTTGTTTAGGGTGGAGATACCCTTTAAAGGTGCACATGCCTTTAAAGTGAGGATTGCTGCATTTTAAATAGTTAAGACTTTAATAAGAAGAGATAATTAAATTTAGCAGTGTTTATGTTGTATTTGAATGTACTGGTTTGTTTTATATAGATATACACTTTTTATGAAAAAATCATAATGAATGGCTTACGTTATTAGTCGTCACATTTTGGTATCCCAAGATTTGATTACAGTGTCTGCTGCACTTGGCATCACTAATTTGTAATGTGGATTATGTTTTCTCAGTGTGGGACTTCATTGTGACAGTGATCACTAATATAGATGAAGCTGTAAATACATCTTAAATTCATCTTTAAAAAGGTTTAGTTCAGTTGAATTTAACCTAAAACAAACTGTTTCGAAAACTGAAAAATATCCAGGGCTTGTCCATGTTATAGCGGATGTGGTTGTTATAGGTGATGCATTTAATGTAGGTGAATCTAGAATCTAAGTAATATACCCTCAAATCAACATTATTTAGGTGATTGCACCTTCTAATGGGAACCTTAAAAATGCAAAAAGGCGGAAGGGGTTTCACACACAAATTAGAGAAAACAATTGGCAAAAACGAAATAATAATAGTGTAAATGGTTTGTATGAATGCAATGGATTGTATTGCTGCAAGTGTTTCCAGATTAGGTGATGAAATGTGATCTGACCATTTATTCTCATATTCCTATTATTCCAAAATTAATTACAAGCTGGTAATTACTTGGTTTCTTAAGGGGAGAAGGTCCATGGTTTTATTTTGTACAATGTTGTTCTACTATAAAAGTTAGTGTATTGAATAAGATAACAAGGAGCACTTTAAAGATTTCTCATTCATGATAACGTCGTTTAATGTATTTTTTTTTTCTTTTTCAGAGCGAGCATTAGCAAAGACCCATTTTATGACATGCTAGCTACAAGGAAAAGGAGAATTGCCAATAAAAAATAACTTCTTACTCTCTATAGGATTCAACTGAGTGTACGGTACTAATAGATGGACCAATTTGACTGGATTTGTTAGGGCTTATGTGGCTTCATTTGAAAAACTAGCACAGTGGAAAACTGCCAAACCATATTAACGGTTTAGATACCTTCAAATGTTGATCAGACGGTTAGCGCCTAACCAGCTAAACTTTCTCTTTTCATTTGTTATCTGTTTTTTTTTTGTAAACTTGATGACTACACTTTTTCAGAATAATTTTTCCATTTGTTGTATATAAAACTGGTTCATTTGGATGGGATTGGACCGAAAGCCAAAACACTAAGACTGTTCAGCCTATTGAAAGAATGGATCTGATGCATATCATATAAAGTCTATATAAAAAATATTCACAAATGTATATTTTCCAGAGCAGCATATAAATGGTACTAAATTCAGTACTGCATGTGGGCCTTATATTCTAAAATAATCCTATGAATATCTGAATATATACTTTACTGTGAGCAGTGTGAGAGAGTTTTGGGCATGTCCACATTTAGTGCTGCTACCTAGCTTAAAGCAAACCAGCAGTTTCCACCAACTAAAAATAATTTCATAGACCTCAAAATACACAATTATAACCCTAGAGAAATATGCTACTTTATTACAGATTACCTGGTCTATGAACTTCAGTATTCAAAAGCCAAGTTAATTAAGATGCTAAGAGAAAATCATTCTCTTAAGAACAATTACATACTGTATTCTAAACTAGTTAAAGAAATGCAGTTGCCGACATACTACGGTATGTTAAAAAATGCAGTGTGTCTTCAGCAATTCTACTTTTTCACGCTGCTAAATTTAAAAAAAAAATGCCTTAAAACATCTTTGATATTCGTTGTATGTTTATTTCAAGGGAAAATGTTGAACATCATATCTGTACAGCTTAACTTGCTACAAATCTGCCTGTCAGAATTAGTTAACAGGCAGTCTGCAAATTAACCTACCTCAAATTTCATTTGGAAGTTTCCAGGTAGATAAATGTTAATTAAAAAACAAAACAGAACAGATTGCTTGTGAGTGTTGAAATTACTGTGTCTTTATGAGGGTTTTTTCTAAAATGTCTAATGGGGATTTCAGTATCCATACCAGTGCAAGAACCCGAAGTTCTTTTACAAGATAGGTTGGGTGGTTATTACGATGGCTGAGGCCACACTATAACATGCGCAAACTGCTTGCAATTTTTCTCAAGCAAGAACCCGAAGTTCTTTTACAAGATAGGTTGGGTGGTTATTATGATGGCTGAGGCCACACTATAACATGCGCAAACTGCTTGCAATTTTTCTCAATTTGCCCTTATTGGAGCACGAGAATCACACCAAAAATTGCGTGCTCCGATAAGCAGATCACAACGGACATGGTGTGGCCACCCCCATAGGCCAACACTACTGTACGCTTTTAAAAGCGCGATCGTATTGCACTTAAAAGTGCAGTAGTGTGGCCTAGCCCTTAGTGTTTATCACTGCAAAAAAAAAAAAGTGTAACCAAAAATGTAATGTAGGATCTGTAAACTTTTAAAATGTTAATGTTAGCCATCCTTATATTGGTGTGTATATGTAATTTGATTTTTATGTAAAAAAAATATATCTTTCAGCGCAGGGCTTTGTATAGTGGTTGGAAGGAGACAATCTTAGGCTAATGGCAGAAGTAGCATTTTGTATCTGTGTTTTATCACAGGGTTTTCCTGTTGAACGGTATTCTACAAAATGGAAATCTTTTCTGCATATGACAAATATTTGTTTAAAGGGATAGTCACTTGCCTTTACCACAAGCCCAGTAATTCCTATTATTGTTTATGGGAAGCCTCTGTGTGTGTGTCATTTGCCTTAAGCTTTCTATTGATTGCTGTGCAATCTATATATAATGTGCATCGTTTTCTATTCCGTCCCCAAGATTATTCAATACATATTGTAAATCCAACTGCATGTAGTGTCCATCTTGGGCATTCACTGGTTAAGTATTAGAAAACTGTGAATAATTAACAGTGTTTGGCTGAGGCCACGTGTTATCCGTTTGAGCTGCAATTTGCACAATAGTTCGGAATACATGTCATCTGCAAAAAAATGGTGATTGCAGCACAAGCACAGGAGAATGTGTGCCCTAGCTCTTAATCTGCACAAGAAAATAACTAAAATAACCTAACTGTAGTGAAACCAGCTTATAGTACCAGTTTGACCTTTGTTATGGAGCAAGAATACAACGTCAATATAATTCACATGGAACTGGAAGTTATTTAGTCTGTAACATTGTTTCTTAAAGCAATGTTGTCTCAAACTTATTATAATGACCTATAATATTTATATACACCTGTGTCTTTTCACTTTCCTATTTTAAAACATCACATTAACATCCAGTACTGCAGCACATTGTTACTAAAGGCACACCAAATCAATTCTATTTCCCCATAGTTTTGTCTAGTATAAATAGAAAATGTAATGTTTGCAGAGTCTTGTCCTGTATCTAAACCGTTTTTTCCACATTATCAAACATGGATTGATTTATTTTTTTTTATATACAACTTATTCTATTATTAGTTGATTTGCATGATAATTTTGGGGCCCTAATGCTTAAGGATTTGGTCAATAAAACACTTTGATCAAGCATAATAAATCACTATACTGTGGAATGGCTTATTTCAATGTGGGATCCAAGATCATTTATAGAATAGGTGGTAGAATAAACTACTGCTGAGTAGGAATTTACTACAATCACACAGCAATGCCAGCAGACAGGACAGCTGCAAATCACAACTGCCCTCTAATGCCCTTCACTTGGCTTTTAGCCTGTGCGGAAATGTAGTTCTTTTTAGTGTATGTAATCTCTTGTACTACCAGCGATTTAAAACTTTTTTGAGGTTAGCGTGCCTTTAAGATCACTCTTGCATAGTTAACTTTTGTGTTACTGTGTGTACATGTTTTTGTGCTGTAATGTTTACACCTTCTTAACCACCATAAAGAGTTTGTTTCAAGGATAGGTTCACTTTTTAAATGAACCTATCCTTTTTCTCATTAATTGAAGAACGGAAGGTAAGACATAACTCCTTTACTCCCCGTTCTTCAATTAATGAGAGAGAGGATCCTTTAACGCCTCTTTTTTTTTTTTATGTGTGCCTCACATTTTTAATTATTTTACCACAACCTGAAACAATTTTATCAAGGTTTAGCTGGCCTTAACCTTGTACTCCAGCAAAAAAAATTGCTTTGTTAAATATATACATAACAATTTGTTCCATTTGCATTACATTTATATATTAGTGAAGAAAAACAATGCCCTTCTCCCTTGTACAGCAGCATATCTTTCCTTCTAAAATACCCCTAATGTACACAGGTCAGTTATAGACCAAAAAGAAACCGTTAAAATGTGGTGTTTATTATTTATTTTTAGTAAATTTCTAAATGTTTCTATTTGCATTTAAATATAATTTTAAAATGTAGATATTGTACAGTTGTATATTATGTTAGCTTATGTTGCATGAAGAATTCTGTATCTTTCCTGAAGTTAAAACAATGATTACAGGAATACAACCATTGCAGATATTGTTAATGGAATATAATTAAAGATGTATATTGTTGAAAGATCCTTTGAATCGTCTCTTTATTCTTGCAAACAAATCCTTTAGTATCTGAAACCTCTGATACTACAGGTTATCATAAAAGCACAAGTAGATTTACGGCCATGGTTGAGTGATAATGTAAAGGCCAGGTGGCATATTTAAAGGGCATGTCCACTCCCCCTGTCCAGAACCAAATGCTGGGCAGGGGGTAGTTACTAGCAGAGTACCCGGCGTTGCCCGGTTTTTCTAAAGATCCAACTCGAACTTGCATCCAAAATTCAACAGACCTGGACTCACAGTTTTCTAACCAAAACTGACCCATTCAAACTCACTGTGGGTTAGCTGAGCCACAAATCTGGTAAACTTCGGTGGGGCAACACAATGGAGGATTCAGTATCACACCAACTTCCCCTTTGACGCATATCGCATCAACTACCCCTTTAACATGCATCACACCAACTTTCCTTTAACACGTATCGCACCAACTTCCCCTTTAACTCGTATCGCACCAATTTCCTCTTTAAGGCATATTGCACCAACTTCCCCTTTAGCGCGTCACATTAATTTCCCCTTAAGCGGGCAGCGCATCAACTTCCCCTTGTAGCACCTATCGCATCAACTTTTTTTAGTGCATATCGCATCAACTTCCCCTTTAACAATGGGGTACAACATCTCACATTAATTTATTTTTTACTGCAGTTGATCAAATTGAATTATTGATACGCAATGTCCCCTAGAAAACACGTTTGCAAAAATGACCCATGGAAAAGAAAGGGGAGTGAAAAGTGCATACGTAGCCTTTGTTTGTGAGGAAAAGAGACACAAAGTGTGAAGTGAAATGAACCCCTTACAGTGCAGTTCTTGTCTTTACTAAAGTAAAATGGGATTTATTAACTTGTGCTGTACAATAACATTTTATTGTTTCTAAAAGCTCTGATTCTCCAGAGTATAACGATACAAAATGTTTACAGGTATCCCACACTTTCTGTCCAGGAGATTTTTTTTTAAACACATTCAACTACCAAATGGTGATATTTTGTTATACATGCAGAATTCTAGACACCGTCCATCATAGAATGTCATGAGTTTAGGTTCTGTACCCACACGTGTAACATACCGTCTGATTCAGGAAATTTGGGAGATTGATAATTATCTAATTTCTGAAATCTCCCATGACAAGTAAAAAAAAACCTAATTATTAATCTCCCAAATAACCTGAATCGAACCGTATGCTACATGCATGGGTACACGAGACATGGCCACCAAGTAGCCCTGAATGGAATCAATGCACAAGTGCAATTATACCGAATTGCAGCTTCCAGCATTTCAAACAAAACACCCCTAAATCTCAAATACCCCCCACAAAGTATATATTTTTTGGAAAGTACACACCTTCAGCTACCCAATGGTGCCATTTTGTCATACACAAGAGCAGAATTTAGATGCAGTCCTTCATAAATGATTCAAAGTAAGAAAATCTTGCACAAACCCTGATGACAAGTAAAACAACCCACCAAATATCAATCTTCCAAGAGTCCTAAATCAAATTATATGCAACATGCATGGGTGTTCAGAGTGAAGACTAAACCAAACAAATTATATATTTTTGGAACCTACACACTTACCTACAATACTATGCAATTCTTTCATACATACACACAATTCTGACCTCTGTTCTTTGCTGAATAAAGTTTTTTTTTTATTTTGCAAAAAGTGCAACACAAGATCTCTAGTGTGGAGACTTCCAGGTTCTCGTGAGATTCCTGCCGCCATCTTTGTGATTTCATACCTTCACATCTTTGAATTCATTTGGACAAAAGTCCTCTGGCGTTTTGGCAACAGGCAGTAGTCCTGGACATGGCGTAACACTTGTACTAATGCTGCACAGTATAGTTGGTTTACCTTTCTCTTACTGCGCTGATTACCTTATGCTATTACCGCACGTGTACTTACTAATATATATGTATACCATTTGAGACACTTTATATAGCAGCAGGATTCTAATATACTATGACTGGCTACCCTTGTTACTTGATTTTATTTAGTATTTTCCCTGTATCGATAAAGGGCATTATATTCAACCATTTGAGGAGATCAATATTTACCGTAATGGGCATTTTTATTTCTACCAGGAGTTTAAAATGGTATGCCACATGTGTGGATGTACACTTAGACATGGCCACCAACTACCCCTAAATGGAACCATTGCATAAGGGAAATTACATCAAATTTAACAGCTTTCAAGATTTCAAACTAAACATCCCCCAATATCAAAAATACCACCATAAACTTTAGTTTTTAGAAAGTACACCCCTTCAGCTACAGAATGGTGCCATTTTGTCATACATACAAGCAGAATTCTGGAAGTAATCCTTCATAGACTAAATAAAAATGTTTTCAGCAGATTTTCTGAAAAAATTAATGAAAGGCATCTTTCAAAGTCGGTAAATCATACCTAAACTCCCATGACAAGTAAAAAAATAAATAAATTTGAGTCTCCCAAATGTTCTGATTCAAATGGAATACTGCATGCGTGGGTGCATGCCGCCTTGTATATATTTTTGGAAAGTACACACCATCAGCTACCAAATGGTGCAATTCTGTGTGCATCTAAGTGATCCGTTTATGGGCTGTTCACCGATGCAGTTTTTATTCATATCAATAACGTTCTGATTTAAAGGGCAATTATAGTGAGAAAATTGTTTTTTTTTAATTTCTTCTAATGTATCCTATAAGTCATCCCATCCACCAGGGTACCTTTAGTTTCTTTAAATTCTACATAGTCCCCGTGATATAAGCCTTTGAATATGCTGTGATTTGTAGGAGCTGCTACACCTCATCTGTCACTCAAAGGCACACACCCACACAATCCAAAGCTCCCCTGCAGTACTGTCACACACTCTCTCACCCACATTATATGTACCATGTGCAACATATAGTCAAATGCTGTAGTGCTAAACACAATCAATAAACCATTAACCCAGCAATATGAGCATAACACACTATAAAACAGCCCCTCCCCCCCAAAAAACAAAATCTTATATACATACAAAACCAGTGACTCAAATGGAACACTAATACAGTATATATAATACAGTAATACAGACTATATACCAAACAAGACACACAGTGCAATCTATGAAATATATAGACTAAAGCAACTGAAATGTAACAGGACAACAAGCAGTGTCACTGTGTTTGTGAAGGTCTCACTACAAGCTGCTGTTACACTGACTGTCTTCAGTGATTATGATCTCAGCTAAGCAGGGGGAGAAATATGAACTTTAGGTAAAAAGTAAATAACAATTAGCAAAGTTAGAGAACAGGCAGAGTTCAGTAACTTACTTGTAAAGAATCTCAGCACCACTTGTCCTCCTCTCTCCCCCTCCCTTCAGTATATTGCTACTTTATTCCACACTTTGATTGCTTGCAGTCTAGCTCTGGAAGGGAGGGGTCAACAGGATGTCTGCACTTCATTTAAAGTCCTTTCAACTGACAATGCTCGGACTCTGGATACAGCCCGTCACTGCTTGAGGGGGAGTAGACAGAGGGGAGGGGGACTACACAGCTTGGTACAAACTTCTGCCAGTGTGAAGAAACGAAGCCACACAGAAACATGAAAGTAAGGCAGCTTATACTAAGTGATCTAAACATTGTATACAGACAGTTTTTCTTCACCATAGTTGCCCTTTAAATTTTTACTGATTGGACTCTGTACCTAGGATCCTGGGAAGCGGCGGACTCCACACTGTTCATAGTTTTGCTTTTACAGGTGAGGGGAATCCGGCTCACCACTGGAGTTGAGGGGTGTGTCTTGTCCAACACCGCGGCAATAGTTTCTTTGGTATAAGTGGAATTACACATTCATTTTGAACATATTTCAGGATTTCAAACTAAACACAGCTCAACCTTGAACTACTCCCCCAAATATATATATTTGGTATGCCCACACTGTCTCCTAACAAATGGTGCAATTTTTACATACATATGTGCAGAATTCCAGACGCAGTCCTTCACAGATGATGCTTTTAGCAGATTTTCTGGAGAAATTAACGTAAAACATGATTCAAAGTTAGAAGATCTTGTACAAACCCATTTGACAAATTAAAAACCCACTAAATATCAATCTTCCAAGAGTCTAGAATCAAATGGTATGCTACATTCAGGGGTGTACACACATGGACAGCAACAAACTCAAAGCAGAGTCAATGCATAAAGTTGAGCATACACTTCAGGCTAAAACCCCTTTGCAATGGCCTGAACAAACTAGAATTGCTTACATATGACAATCCCCAATCATTCACATCTTGCTATTTGATTTCGGCAATTATAGTGGTTTTTCCACCGAGTACAGTTTATCCTCGAGTATAGGTTTTTATTCTTTAAAATGAGCCTCAGCAGTTTTGTCAATCGCAGTGGCCAGGGCACTTTTGCAACATACTGCCACTTTAAGGCAGCTAGGGGCAATCGGGGGCAGCATTCAAGTGCCCCCCTAGCCCCCTCGATCCTCCATCGGTTTTGTCCAAAACAGATGTGGGGATTGGGAGACAACAGCAGTAAAAGCTGTGATGGCTGTTCTGTCAGTCCCTTACAAGTGTGCTAGGTCTAGTTGGGGTACTGCACTGTGATCTCCATTCAGATCGCAATGCAGTACAAGCTATAGTACGCGGCCAGTGAATGACAGCCTACTATAGTATTTGTGAATGGAGCAGAGTTCCATTCACAAATAGAAAAATACAAACAAATAGAATTCTTAGCAAAGACTTAGAAAGAAAATGTGATAACCTAATTATTGATCTTTGCCAATGAATGAAAAATCACTTCCCGGAAAATATGTTCCAAGGAGAGATTTTTCGATTGGATTTTGACTTAGAAAGCGGGCTTTTTTGCCGTATTCCAAGTTCGTTATCATTCCCTAAGATGATTTGATGATTATCTTTGGGAATGATTAAAAAAAAAAAAGTGAAATGCACATACAAAAAAAAATCTGAAAGTTACACACACACAATTTCTACCCTCGTCTTATATTCGAGTCAATCGGTTTTACTTTTTTTAGGTAAAAATAAGTACCTTGACTTGCACTCAGATTGACTTATACTCGAGTATATACAGTATTTCACAGGAGAGAAACCTGGTAATAAAGATGTCACAAGCCCTTTTTGGTGTTTTTCTGGGGAAAGCGAGTGTCACGGACAGACGCAATTTTTTGAACACTTACAGACCCCAAAAATCTAATTTGAGATCTTGTATTGGTACCTGCACAAAATTCCTTTCATGTGTAATTGAGGCTTAGTTTCCCTTGAAATCGGTGGACTACTAATTAAACTATACTTTGGCCATTCCCCTGGAAGCTTCACGCAACTTGGAGAAGGCAGATTTTGTAGTTTTGGGGTAAAGGAGGAAAAATATGTCTATCACTTTTTTTTTGTTTGTATGTTTTACTTTAAACATTTTTACCATTCCCAATGATTATCATCAGATCATCTTTGGGAATGGTAACAAACTTAATACGGGCAACAATAGCTAAAAAAAAAAAAAAAAGTATGGTTACTAGCCCCCATGCATTCACAGCAGGTTGGCCTACATTTACAGCAGTCCCCACCTCATTTTTATGACTTGGCTTGTAAATGTAAACAAAGGAGGTTTCATATCCCTAGGACCACCTTTCTTTCATAGACATAAATATTATGCATATCTGCCCATACACCTACAAAGTCTTGTTGTTAATCTGTTACTTTGTGCTTTCCTTTCCTTGGTCATATTCTTTTTATTAATTCACTCATTCTTCCTCTCTACTCATTTAAGTTTTTTGGGTTTTTTTCCTTTTTGTATTTGGGTAATTTTCCATTCTGCTACCCATCAGTTCTGCCCCTTTTAACTACCCCTTTTCCTTTTGGCTTCCTATTCTTTCATGTGCTTTAGTAATAAAAGTAGGGTTGCCAACTTCCCGAACACATATAAATCCTACATGCTGCAAGGCTAAGCACCAATCCAATAATGCAATGCTGTATGGCTACACTGAAATCTATGCAGCCTGCATCATACTTCTAATGGGAAAGTAGACCAGCCAGTCACCATGTAGGTTTTATATGCTTTTGGATCTTAAAGTGTGTATAAAATAAATGTGTGTGTGTTTGAATAAAGAAAGAACAGATGTCAAAAAGGGGAAATAGGGGGGAAGCAGAATTGAAAACAGCAGAAAAATTAAAGGAAAATATGTTGATTTAATTATGTGTACTTCTTTCACCCCCCTATTGTCTTCCCTTCTGACATTCTGCTACACTTTCCTACCTCATACCCCATTCTACCTAGCTCATCATACTACCCCATTCTACCCACCTCATCTTACTACCCCATTCTACCCACCTCATCTTACTACCCCATTCTACCCACCTCATCATACTACCCACCTCATCATACTACCCCATTCTACCCACCTCCTCATACTACCCTAATTCTACCCACCTCCTCATACTACCCACCTCCTCATACTACCCTAATTCTACCCACCTCCTCATACTACCCCATTCTACCTACCTCATACCTAGCCTTCCTCATCATACCCCATTTAACCTACTTCATTTTGAATCTCCTCTTCATTCTGTCCCTTACACTGTCCTCCTTCCCCATGTCTCATAATGGTTCCCCCTTCTATCCAGTCCCCCATCTGTTCCTATTCCTTCCAGCGTCCCTTTTAAATCTTCACGATAAACTAAGCGATTTCCCGCCGGAACTACTGTTGGACGACCAGTAGGAGGAATAGTTTGTGGTGGCACCACTTCCGTTGACGTCACGCCCCAGAACCGGCGCCCGAGAAGAAGACTGGCTGAGGTGCGGAGACAAAGGGCCGCGCGTCTGACGGACCCGCTCTGTGAAGGTCTCAACCGCCCGACTTTGTTTCTTTAGCACTGGAGGTAACGAGGGTTACGGGGCTTTCACTGTGCATGGGCCGACCACACTACACGCACGATGGGGGAGAGGAAGTGTTTGGGACCCGCGTGCACCCTCTATCTAGGCCTTCCCTTAACATTGTCCCGTGTGATGTACAGTCATTCTTAGTCCATTGTCAACCTCAGCGTAACTACCCGCCAGCCTTCCACATTGTAAGGCAGCGCCAGAGGTTTCCTGTCTCTTTTAAAGGTTCGCTCTGTCTGACGTCACATTCCAGTCGCCGCCCCTTTATGAAAGCCGGCCCTGTTTCCTTGGTTACCCGGCTGTAAAGAGGTGTGTGTGTCGGAACGTCATTGTCCGGACACTTTACCCCGGCGGTTGTTTGAGTTAAATGGAAGATGGGCGCTCCTGTGGAGTAGAAGGTGATTGGATTGCGATATCGCACGTTCTAGAGGTATTCACGATGGGCGGACAGTAATAAGGTTATAATGGCTTCTCTGGCTCCTCAGTTACTTTCATTTCGAAAGGACGGTTTAGGCCCAGTAGGAGCTGCTGCTTTGTGGCCATTGTAACGGTCCATCCTCTCAGAACTCCTTTAACTGACACAGCATTCCGGTCATTTATTGTAGCAACAGATAAAGGATGACCGGGCTGATGAAGCATTCTGGGTAATGCATTCTAGGAACAGCTAAAGGATGACCGGGCTGATGGAGCATTCTGGGTAATGCATTCTAGCAACAACGAAAGGATTTTACGTTGATGGAGCTTTCTGGGTAATTTGTTTTAGCAACATCAAAAGTATTTTAGTGCTGATTGAGCATTCTGGGTAATTTCAGTAAGAACTGGAGAATGACATTCTGTAGTGTAGGAGAGGGATGTTGAACCTATGGCATATGGGGTGCCTATGTTTCAAGACATGCTGGGCATTGTCGTTTGCAAACACTTGAAGTGCCAATGTCCTAAATTACTAGTGTAGGTTATGTCGGGAATCTTTTAATTTGTTTAGGGTTAGGCCACTTTTGCGCGTATGCGCACACAATTTGCGCTAGCGATTGTGCATGTGGTTTGGCTATAATGGTTAATGCGGGAACACAAAAAAAAATCCCAAAGATTTCCGATGTGCATGCGATTGTGCATATGTTTCCGTTTTGGTAACTCATGCGTTCACCATTTTTGGTGCGTTAATGCATTCGTTTCCATAATGGAAAATGCCAAAATCGCATGCGCAAACTGCTCAAGTATCTCACACGCGCATTCGATTCTGGTAATGCATTCTAGGAACACCTAAAGGATGGCCGGGCTGATGGAGCATTCTGGGTAATGCATTCTAGCAACAACGAAAGGATTTTATGTTGATGGAGCTTTCTGGGTAATTTTTTTTAGCAACAGCAAAAGTATTTCAGTGCTGATTGAGCATTCTGGATAATTTCAGTAAGAACTGAAGAATGGCATTCTGTAGTGTAGGAGAGTGATGTTGAACCTATGGCATTTGGGGTGCCTATGTTTCAAGACATGCTGGGCATTGTAGTTTACAAACACCTGGAGTGCCAATGTCCTAAATCACTGGTGTAGGTTATGTGGGAATGTTTTCATTTGGTTAGGGATAGGCCACTTTTGCGCGTATGCACTTTGCACTAGCGGTTGTGCATGTGGTTTGGTTATAATGGTTAATGCGGGAACGCAAAAAAAATCCCAAAGATTTCCGATGCGCATGCGATTGCGCATATGTTTCCGCTTTGGTAACTCATGCGTTCACCATTTTGGGTGCGTTAATGCATGCGTTTCCATAATGGAAAATGCCAAAATCGCATGCGCAAAACTCTCAAGTATCGCACACACGAGTGTGATGGCGCATGTAATTGCCTCAGCCTTGCAGTGGAAACTAACTGGGAGATTTAATAAAAGTTCTTATCGTTTAAAAATGGTGCTAATTTTGCCCCAACCAACCAGATGTTAGCTTTCACATGTTAAATAAGATCTGGTTGGTTGGTGCAAAATTAGGACCATTTTTAACGATAAGAAATTTTATTGAATCTCCCTGTAAATCTATGGAACTTGTCACTTTGTAAATTTATAAAAAATTTAGCACAATATTTACTATGTATCCTATATATTTGATTGTTGCTGGTTTGTAATTGCAAAAGACTAGTTATGCTTATTGCGATACCACCCGTTTACAAACAAGGCCCTTTGTTACTTACTGTACCTGATATATGTAGATGAATAGTGCTATATAGTGCAGGGCTTGACAGCTCCTCTCCTTTTAGATATATTATTTTACTTAGATAATATAAATACCAATTGCTATGTTGCTTGAATTATTTTAAAGAGCACAACACTTTTTAAAACTATTTCTTATTACTAGCCCAAATAAAGCCGCACCAATTTCTGTGGTACTGCTATCCTAACTTGAGAGAGTTTGTGGACTTCCATCTACATCCAGAAAATCAATGTGAAAATGTATTCATAACACCAGTGAGGATCTGGGAATCTCAGTACCTTACATTGTCTCTATCTGTTTATCTTTTAGTGCTAAAGAATGACTATAATAGATAAAGTACCTTCAGCACCTGATGCTTGCCAGAACCAACTGTGCAGCTCAGTGACTTCACCACTGGGAGAGACAGACAATGGTTCTTCAGTATGGGGTGTTGTATCTGCCCTGGCTAAAATTGGTCTTGGGTTGGTACCTGCTGCAGCTGTGTATTCAAGCTCATCTGTCCCTGAAAAGCCTGTTCCATCAGAACAGAATGATCCACGTAAGTCTGGGCTCCACGATTTTTAACAAATTATTATAGACCGTTTCTGTTGTGTTGGCATTTGTATTGGTAATTTATCATTACAGAATAGATATGAAATTAAATGCTATTCTTTCAATGCATATGTTTGTAAAGATAGCTAAGATGTTGTGACTGATGTCTTGTACACATGTCATGTTTGATTATTATGTCAGCTGAAGTGGCCAATTACGGACCACTTTAGGCAATAGCCAAAGGGGTGTGTAGTTTATGGGTCAGAATTGTGTCCGAATGCAATAGGCCAAGGGGGAAACATTTTTAGTCAAATCTGTGCTCACTTGTCATAGTTTATTGGGATGTTTACTATTTGCCTTCTTTAGTTAGCCTTTGGCATAGAAGTAATGTGAATTCTGAAATTTTCCATTCAGAATATCAGTATACCGATATTCTTAATTTCTTTTAATTTTTTAGCATTAGCAGTTCCTGGCGATGGCATTGATGCACCTGAAAAACCTGGAGATGGCATAGACTCCCCAGAGAAAATTCTGTTTCCAGCTGAGAAGATCTGCCTTAAATGGCAACGTGTACAGAAAGTTGGAGCTGGTCTCCAAAATCTTGGAAATACATGCTTTGTAAATGCAGTGTTACAGTGTTTAACTTACACTGCACCTCTTGCTAACTACTTAATAAGCCGTGAACACTCAGAAACATGTGAGTATGTCTGTATCTATACTACCTACTTGGCTTGAATAAACCCCAATTTGGAAATTGTGTTAATGTTAGTTTAATTGAGCCTGAAATACTATTTTTTTAATTTATAGTACTGAATCTGCAGATTAAAATGAAGTATTTCTTGCTTTTCTAAGTAATTCCGTCAGTGTACAGTCAAGCCACTGACTAAATTGTGCTTTGCTTAGAGAGGACTTGTCCAATGATGTGTCTTGTATTTTCCTGTGCTGAGAGGGAATGAGCGAGAATGAAAGTAGTTGCAAGGTTTTACTTATTTCATACAGGTTTATCTTTGGTTAGAAAGTACTTAGAAAGGCAAATGAGATTTAGGGTGAGATGATAAAGTTTTTGCCTTAAATTCACAAATTAAGCCATGTTTTTATTATATCAGTGATGTAGATATTTGCCGGCTGCAGAATTTCAAGAATACATTCCTGTAATGCAAGGAAATATGTCTGGATCTTTTCGCAGCAGTGTCTGCAAGTGGGGCCAGAAAATTTTTTGACACATTATTTTCACCTATTGTATAAAGGTTGTCCCATTCACTTGAACCTATTTAACAAGTTCAGTTCTTTTTAAATGACTGAAAGATCTACAGCGAGGGAAATTGGAGGAAAGTGTTTTATTTTTCAGTTCAACTTCTACTCTGATCTCCCTTTCCTTTAATGTTTATAGCTGTAAATTTCTTGATGCTAAACAGCACTGGCTTCAAGCAAGATTGCAACCTATTGCTAAACTAAAATCCTTGCCAGTGTCAGCAAATTTGCCCTGCTGTGCTGTGACACTAAGCACTTCCTTAAATTTTGGGACATGAACAATGATTCTGGGGAGCAAATACACACGTTTTCTTGCACAAGCTATTTTGGAGTTTTTTGACCCTGGACTCACGAGGAAGCCCAGGATTTGGATGATACAGCCATCATTTTGGGCAGGTATATATTTTCTGCACATCCAGTGTTCAGCAGCTCACATAGCTACCACCACTGATACTCCAAAAAAAAAAGAATCCTACTTTATGTTCTAATAGGCTTTAATAGTTCATTTGAAAATAAATTAATCCCCATTTTTTAAAGGCTTTAGACAATGCGGCCATTGTAAAAGTTGAAAGATTTATTCTAATGTACAGTTAGGCAAAAATGTTATCTCTCTATATTGGTATACTTAAAAGATCAAGTATGGTCTCCTTACAAGTTAGGATAAAATAAAATGTCTGGCCTTCAAAACAGTCCAAAATAGTATATCTGTGGTATTCAATTAGACTAACTGGACTTGAAGCTTGTTTCTTAAAGACTAAAATTCAAGTCCATTTGATCACAGATATACCATGCCCTTGATGAATGAGAACCTTCACAAGCAGTCCAGAATAGTCTTGCCTGAGTTTAAGTGTCATTGTTGAAAGATAAAAGGGGCAATTATTGTCAATCTAATCAGCAATATGTGTTATATTTTCCTTTATTGTATAAGAAAAAATAACAATGAAGACTTGCTTCTATTTTTCTTTAATGGACAATTATACTCGCCTCCCCTTCTCTCCTCTCCTTCCACAACTAAAAAGTATGCAGGGTGAGGACCTAAACCACTAGGTCCTCACCTCTGGATACTTTACAGATCATTTGTAATGCTATTCTTTTTGGTCTGCTATCTGTGATGTGTGAGAAGCATGTCTTCCAATTGGCCCTATTGCGGACTGCCAGTGACAGAAGGCTAGAGGAGGAGAGGACCAGTGCGGCAAAAGAGCTCTTCAAGTAAGTATTACAGATGATCTGTAAAGTAACAGGTGGTGAGTACCTAGATATTTAGGTCCTCACCATGGGCACTCTTTATCTGTGGATTGGAGGTGGATATAATTGTATTTTAATGGGAAATGTCACACAAAAGGGTGCGTATAAAGAATACTGTCATATTGTATGAATAGTAGGGGTCATTATTTGAATGCAAGATAGGTGAAAAGGGAGGAACAAATGTGTAACATAGAAAACACACAGGGACCTTTTACTAAAAAGCATCCACAGAACAGCATCAATGCCATCCATTAGCATTGATCAGTATATAAATGGTTCTTGTGACCATCTTTTTCATTTTCAACAATGTGACATCTTAGCATTTTAAAGGGTATCTCCACTGGTAAAAATTTTTTTTCCCATTTAGTTTTATTGAAGAACAGGGGGTAAAGGAGCTGTTTCTTACCAACCGTTCTTCAATAAAACATGCAGGAGAGAAGATTCGGAACTTACCCAATCCCTCGTTCCTCTGCTGCATCCTCTGACAGGTCCCAACGGACTCTGTATGCTATGCGCATCGCACTTGTGCATGCACATAGCGTACAGAGTCTGTCCGGACCTGCGAGAGATAGGTTAAGTTATGTATCTTCTCTCCTGGCTCCTGTAGGTTTTATTGGAGAACGGGAGACAAGACACAGCTCCTTTACCTCCTGTTCTTCAATAAAACTGAATGGGGAAAATTATTTTACCAGTGGAGATACCCTTTAATTGTGGAAATTGTTGCTGTCTGATAACATTTTATTTTATCTTTTCTAAATTGGTTTGTTACTAAAGAAAACCTGTTTAAATATACAAACACATTATAAAACCTTCTGGCTTCTTTTTCAGTGGCTTACTGGTCCAAGCCATTTGTTTTCAGGTTTTAACATCACTGTATTAATTATGTAGATGATAAATACCCTGGCAGTGATTTTAAAGTAAAAACAAACACAGAAATCCAATAAAATAATTTCCCATATAAAGGGGACCTAAACCACTATATTTACACTTATGAATATATTTGGTATATATACTTTTATACCCATCCTCCTCTACAACATAACCACCCCTTACTTTAGCGCCTGTGCTGCTCCATAAAAAAAGTATAGGGCTGATGACAGGCTTTAATAACTACTTACCTTTGTTTAGGCAAGTGCAAGATTTTGTAACAATAGTGGTGATGCTTAAAATATTTTTATGCACTACCAGTGCTGGACCTGCAAATGAAGATCTTGGGTAATCCTCACATAATCAAACAAGCTTTCAACTAGGACAATTAGAAAAACAACAGCTTTGGTATAGCACCACACCTTACTGACCTTTCACTCATTTAGTTTTCATAGGGTTTGGATTTTTGCAGCTCTATTTAATTTGCCTTTTAATTGTATTTACTACTGGTGTAACAAAACATGTTCAAATAATGTGTTATATTTATAAACAGTGTGCTTCAAATACCTACTAAAAGTGGCATGACTGGCTGTTTTTAATAAGAGCATTGACCTGTTATATTTGTCAGGGGGGATTTATCTTCAGAGTTCAGCTAAGTAATTTTGTTTGCATTTCTTTCAAATCCTAAACCTCATTTGCACATGAACTCTTTTATTTTAGGCAAAGTTCAGGATTTCTGCATGTTGTGTGTCATGCAGACTCACATATCAATGGCTTTTTCCAACTCTGGAGGAATCATCAAACCAACTCTTGTCATCAATGATCTTAGACGTAAGTAGCTTAGGACAGCAGTCAAATGTTTCTACTGCACATAATTAGATAAAAGTACCTGTATTATACAGATTTATTGGTGTGTATGTTATGCTGTCACTGTAAGAAAAAAACGCCCCAACATTTTGTAAAATATACAAAAATGATCTGCAGCAACTCTGGGGCATAACAATTCCTTTACCATTCTAGTGAACCTACTTAGATATAATAAACAATTAAATATAAGTTGTAACTTTAGTAATGTCTCCTGAATGGTATGTCCTTAATTGTATTGTCTTTGTAAACTACCCTCCTACCTAGTCACTAACAATGGGAGGCTCAGGACAAGTATAAGCAAGTGTAATCTCTGTGGGTTTAGAAGAACACACAAATGTGTTTATCCCACACTGAACTTGGTGGTGCCCATGTATTTCATAGTTCAGGAGCCTGACCTGAAGAATAAAAAGAATATTAACATTACCAACTATTTTCTTACCTTTTTGAAACACTGTTTAATATTTCAGAAACTTATTTTATCACCTTTAACAAATTTAATTAATAGAAAGTAATTTAGAATCATTTGGTTGGAATAAGGAGAGCCTAAAATGCATTTTCCCGAAATCCCTGTGGTTACTGCCCCTCCCATAGCTCAGGCATGCTACATGTGATTAACTAAGGACATTGCAAGTAAATTGAATGATATTCTGTAGTGAATTAATTTCTAGGTATATCTTGGGCATTACATAGAAATACAAGTGACACGTTGTTTTTATCTACAGTTTCTGGCATATAGGTTTTGGAAAAGTGTAACGTTTTAGAAAACAAGGTTAAAGGTTAACAGGACTGCCTTTGTCAATTGCACACATATCCAGCCTGTAAAGTTTGGATGCTAACTCTAGTGGTATGTTATACAGAAAGTACGTGGTGCATTGTATATTTTTGTAAAATGCAAACTGATTTTGTTCTTTTTTTTTTTTTTCTTCATGCTTAGGCATCTCTAAACACTTTAGCTATGGTAGTCAAGAAGATGCACATGAATTTCTCCGATATACCGTGGATGAAATGCAAAGATCTTGTCTAAATGGATCCTTCAGGTGAGGGCAGATTGTTAGTTTTGCTTTGTGAAATGGTGTGTAAAGGCAAATCCAGAATGGCATTTATAACAGCACTACTAATAACCTTATAGGTGAACAAAAGTATTATTGAAACTATTATTCTTAGTAATGTGCCCTGTATGTAAGACGCCACTCCTGTGCCTTTTGTTATGTTCATTAAGTTCTACATATTTCCCCAAAATAGTGCAACCGTTTCACAGTACACAAGTATTTCCTCTTAATACAATACTTGATTTTGCCTTGTAGCCTGTGTATGCAATAACTTAATAATTTAAAAGTATGGCTGGCCGCAGCCAGTGTTGCGCTCAGGCCTGCCGCAGCCAGTCTTGCGCTCAGGCCTGCCGCAGCCAGTTTTGCACTCGTTAGACATGTTGCTATGTAAAGATTAGACATTGAATTATAAATGTAATGTAATCGGGTAGAGAAACTGGATGTAAATGGGCAATGTGGATACAGACTGTGCTACTTTGATATAAATAGTCAGTGTACACGAGGGACAAATGGTAAATTGGTGTATAATTTGAATGCTGAAGTTCTGATGAGAATCAAAAGGGAAGAATGGATGTTGATGATGGAAAATGTTAATGCATACAGACAGAATTGAATCAGATGGACAAATTGGACTTAGCAGTACAAACTGTAGATGGTCTAGTTGGGTGATAAGGTATCATTGAGATGAATGGATGCTAAAGAGGGACAATGTGGCATGAGACTGACAAATTGGGTGCTTACTATAATATTGGATACATACACAGGTATTGGATTCACATAGATTTACATTGGACGGGACAACACAGGATAAGATTCACACATAGAGGATACAGACATTCATAAACAAAGTTATTTTATTTACATTTTGGGGAAATTGCACATAAAAGCATTCAAAGCCTAAAATCTGAATGTGTGGCAGATTTCAAAGATAACTGAAGATGCAAAAAAGACAGAAGAAAGGACAATGTTCACACTATAACATGCGTATGGAAATGCACCACGTTTGTGTGCAATTTTTTCAGCAATCGTTTTCTTGTGCATTTGTGTGCAGTGCATGCATACAACTGCAACACTTATGTTATGAGGTTTTCTGTTCTTCAGTTATAAACCAAGCAAAAGAAAAAGAAATCCACAGTCATACAAGAAAGAATATTAAATATTTACCACGCTATAGTATTAGCGCAGAAAACACTGAATGGTGTACATGTGGGAACTGCTTTCCCATCTTGTGTTTTATTTAAGATGGTATTTCCGCTCACATTTAGGTTGTGAGACCTAGGTGCAAAGTTCTAAATGCACTCAAGCACACTACTGTTGGCTGGTTAGCCAGACAAGTTTGTAGGTGCAAATCCTTTCAGCCTCCCGCTCCTAGGGTCATAAACACAATAAAGGCTCTACTCCGCGAGTCTAAATAACCAATCTTAGTATAAGTTGTAGTCCGGGTGTGCAAGACCGCGGACCCGTTGCCTCATCAATCTCTGCACAGAATTGATCATACACTTATCCACATATCCACAGGTAAACACTTACCCGTAATCCCAGGGGACCCCGATTCCCCAGGCCCGTTGCCAAAGCCAATAGTATACATATTTGATGTAAATTGTTTTATTGGCTAAATTGAGACATGCAATCTAGACAATGGAGACTTTTTCTCCTATAATATAGTGTGGCTATTATTGTTACTTATACTTTACTTGCCTCTAAGTCTTTTTTATAACAACTTTAACCTAAAATCCTTTAAACCTAAATCTATATCTAAATCCGAATTTTATTACCATATTATGGCAGCTCTAATAATATAGATATATTTTCTCTATTAAATATGGATTTTTTTACCTATATCCTTATTGGTTAGTATACACGCTAGAATTATTCTGTCAGTTCACGCTTATGATACTGTGACATTTATATTATACATTACAGATGTTTTTAATGTTGTTTCTACACACGTTTTTTTATTGGGATCTCTTTAACAATGTTGGCTTGGGCTATATCTGATAAAGGGTTAAATCTCTTTGCTAGCCCTTAAGCTGTGTGTGATACAGGATGTTACGTGGGTGTGACGGTTGGTGGGAGTATTTAGGGGTGTGTTCACTTAATGTTTGTATGCCTATGATTAAGGACCGCACAGTCCAAAACGCGTCAGGTGAGATGGAATAAAGCTGTTTTTTCACCAAATACAGTCCGGTCTTCTCTTCCGTGTGTATCCTGTTGATGTGGGGCACCGTATCTGAATTGTACCCCACTCCTAGGGCTACATAATCCAAGCATGGTATAGAGTAGAGGAGCACACTACTTCAGGTAATGAATTTGTTTATTGGTGCACAAAAACAAGCATTGTATGTATGCTTGTTTTTGTGCACCAATAAAAAATAGTGTGCTCCTCTACTTTTATACCTTGCTTAGACTTCTAGGTCACCTGTGTGACAAAATCGGTCTTCACAATGTCCTTTAGTAGCCTGAGGGTTTGTAATACTTTCTAGTGCAAGATAAGCTAAGGTACCTCTGGGAGGGAAGGAATATTCAATATGTAGTACACAAGAAATGGGTCATTTTGCAAGAAAAGTCTTGGAGGTTGTGAATGCATGCTTGTGAACACCTCCAGGTGATTTGTAATTGTTAGGCTGGGTACACACGAATGGATTATTTGTCCCGAGCGAGCACTCGGCCGGGACAAATGTCCTTTGGGCACGGCCAAAAGTGCGAGTGACCGATCATGCGGTCCCATATGGAACTGCACGATCAATCGTTTGTTCGTCTGATCCGGACTGAGGTCCCTGCTTCTTCCTTGTCCTCACTGAGGACTCTGACATGCGCAGGGGAGCCCTTTCTCCCACCCTCCGGATCCCTACATGGCTGTCTCATGACCTACCAATAAATGCAATTTCTTTAGTGTAGGGTACCCCTGCCCACAGGGCCGCCATCAGACTTTTCTGGGCCCCGTACTGGGTACATTTCTGGGCCCCCCCATAACACGAACCAACTCACACGTCGCATACCTCCCCAACATTTTAAAACACAAAAGAGGGACACATGGGAAGAAGAGAAGCACTCCCACTTCAAGGTTACACACATTTTAAATTTATTCCCATTTTACATTGTTGCCTGCAATATTATGTCTCAATGTTTTATATAATATATCAATTGGTGCCTTTATCATTACAAATTCTGCCACTGTCTGCCCTGTGATAGTGAGTGGATTGCACTGTACATTGGGGTAGATAATAGCCTAAAAGGGAGTGGATTGCACTGCACACAAGGTAGGTAATAGCCTAATGGGACTAGTAGGCTATTACCTACCTTGTGTGCAGTGCAATCCACTTCCTTTTAGGCTATTATCTACCCCTATGTACAGTGCAATCCACTCACTATAACATGGCAGGTAGTGTGGCAGTATTGGGGAATGTGCATACTCGGGCAGGTAATGTCTGAGTATGTACACACATTGCCAAATTCTGCCACAATGCCTGTCCTGTTAGTGAGTGGATTGCACTGTACATGGTGTAGGTAATAGCCCAATAGCCCTATTAGGCTATTACCTACCCCATGTGCAGTGCATGCCTTGGTAGCATAATGCAATCAAGGCATTCTGGGAGTTGTAGTTTCTTAAACATCTGAAGTTACAAGGTTTGCCATCACTGCTATGCAGGTACTGACATCGGCCCCCACAAGAGCAGTCCCTGTCAGTACTTGTACACAGCAGTGAGTTAGAGGGTAATAATGCCTCCCTTCCCCTATGGACTCTCACAAGCAGAAATGGGTTAAGTATAACTTACAGTTACTCCCTCCTGCTCTGCTAAGAAGGATCACAGCACAGAAGAGCTCCAAATCAGGCAAGGGGCGGGAGAGGGCAGAGCCACATAGACTGTAAAGCCACTTACTGACTGAGTCATGGGGCCATGCAGCAGACACGCCCTGTTTCTCTTCTCCATCTAGGAATGGAGTTCACCTAGTGGCTGAATGCAGTAAAAAAATTCTTCTTCCTCTCACTCTCTGGGCCCCTGGCAAGTCCGGGCCCCATACAGGAGTACCCCCTTTACCGCCCTGATGGTGGCCCTGCCTGCTCACCCCCAACCACCAAGTTAGATTTGTAAAAAAAAAAAAAAAGCAGCAGAAACGTACTTACTCGCCTTCATTCCCGTGGCTTCCTCTCAACCAATCACAGACACAGCTGCTGTTCCGGTCCAGTTTGTAAATTCCAGCAAGCAGACAGATGCAGGAACGAAGGAGCTCAAGTACATTTCTGCTGCTTTTTTTTTTTTTTTTTTTTTTTACAACTTGGTGGTTGGGGGTGGGCAGGGGTGTCCTAGAGTGTGTGTGTATATATGTATAAATAGATAGATCCAAAAGAATTTGGGAGCACTTGCAGGTCTCAAACAACTAGTTTATTCAAACATGATCCACGCGTTTCCGCTGCCACATGCGGGTATATATCCATAAAATCGAACATTATATATATATATATATATATAATAATTTAAAAGTTAACCAAAGTTAGGTGGACGTTTATAAAATCGAACATAAACGTGCACTCAAGGGACTTTATCATTAAATTCAACTCGTAATTTTATTGTAACCAATGCGTTTCTGCCTATAGCAAGGCCGTCATCAGGGTAACAAACTTACTAGAACACTAACTTTAAATACCCACCCACACTCCTCTCACCCAGTGCATCATAATCACATCCCCCCACATGAATAAAAAGATATCATAGCACAAAAGAGCACTCAAGTTGCCAACAATACCACCAATATGACTACCCTAACCAGTGCCTCAGAATACAACAGACCCCCATTATTAGAAATATGTAAGGACGAAGATCAAACGGACTAACCATAACAATATCCCCATACATTATTCTTAAATCGCTGAGCAGGGTTCCACCATGTGCCATCAAGCTGGGACCACAATACGTCACTTTCCTGTCGAACAATTGAACGATCTCCATGGTAACCAGGTGACGCACTTCCGTGTCTCCTTCAAGCGATACGTCGCTTCCGCTAGATGCGTGCTTCCATTGCCATGGTTACGTCCGGGACGCCAACACAGCGTCTCTTCTCAAACACCCAATCGGGACTGTCTTCTCATCATCACCATGGAAACTCATCACAGTGAGCAATCTTAGAAATCAAGTTCCCGTCTCCATAGCCTTACTGGTACCCTGCTTGAAAAGCTCTCAAAAAAGGCAGTCTAACCCATGCCCCCATAAAACCCACTATTGAAGAAGGTACATCAACCAATCTGGTGGGTGTTGGCAACCCAGTTCTCACTTCTGTAATTACACAATACAGAAAAAAAGCAAACCAAACAAAAAATGCATTAAAACCACTTACCCCCCTAAAACCAAAGTGCTATAAATAGTGAAATAATAAAATAAATAAATAGCATAAATATCATAACCAGTAGTAAGGCAAAGAACTAGTGCACCCAGTGTTTTCCCTAGCTTCTCCTTGTCTGCTTTTACTTGCTGTGTTAGAACTGCTCTCTCATTCAGCTGCTTTAATTTTCAACAGTGTAGTACAACAAGAGTAGAGTGCCTGAACTCCGCTCACTGTATTGGCAACAACGTTGCAAATTAAACATACTGAAGGTGAAGGAAGGGGGGGGGGAGAATGAGTTCAGATAAAAACTGTGGAAAGCAGTTAAAAATCTGCAGCAGCTTTTACTTGCCGTTTTAGAACAGTGGCTTCTGTGACTAGCAGCCATGACATCACTATACTGCTGGTAGCTGAAAAGGTTAAATACTCTGCTGGCACTGAAATTGTTAATGGCAATACTCTGAAATTCTGCCGGCACTGAAAGAATTAAACATCTCAGATCTCCAAAAATTTCCCTGTTCCCCAGCTACTTTTCCATGCCACCCAGCTGGAAAAAATTCTGGGGAGAACACTGGCGCCACATACTGTGCATCCACTGAAACCTATCCTTCCCTTCCAATCAGAATTTCATTGGCCAGTGACGCTGCGTATGCACAAAATACATATACATGCCCGCCCCATCTGGTACAGCATTTGCCTCTTACCAACTACTAAAGCAGCAGCAGCGACAGACTGTCAAAAGGCATTAAGTGGGGAAGATAAAAAAGTGCAAATGGTATATATGAGAATCCATAGATGTATGTTTATGACTTAAGGTCCGTACACACGTCCAATACTTCAGAAGCCGAACGACCCCCGAGCGCAAGGCACACACGTACTGAACAGCTCCTTAGGCCGATAATCACACGTGAGTATGCATTGTCAGGTCGTTTGTCATCTGCCATGAATCAATGAATGACGCCCGACCGAACACATACACACGTGCGATTATCAGGCGAAATGTTTGTTCGCCATGGTGTGTGCACGCTTTTTGGGTCGTTTGTCATCTGAAGTATCAGGCGTGTGTACGAGGCTTTAAAGCGGTTTTGCACCTTTATGGTGCTGCACCTTTAGCAACATTCTAAAATATTGATCGTAATTTTACAATAGCAGATTTTGCACCACAGTCGTAAAACAGCAAGAGCCGTACATCATTATCATTAGTTCTCGCATGGCAAGTAACAATATTTTCCACTTACTGACTGCTGGAACCTGGACTACACACAGAAGTGCCAATTGGCTGCATTTGTGGGTGACAAGCTACTGTTGTCAGCTACGGAGTGCTTGACTGCACTTTAATAGTGGCCGATGCCCATCTGAATGATTTCCCTATGCAAAGTGTAAGGGGGTCATCATGGAATCTGTATGGCCAGTTTTATAGCCAATGACAGACGGCTTTCAATGGAACTTGTATGCCATTGGTTATAAATCTACTGCGTGCACCCAGCATAACACCCTAAAATCTACTTTATGGGAAAAAGTGAGAGGCTTCAGGCAGGAAGTACATCTAATTTCAACGTTAATTCTTTAGTTCCCCTATTAAAAGGAACATAAATCTTAAAGGGCATGACCAGGCAAAAAATTACTTTACCTAAAAATGGTCTCCACCACCCCCCCAAATCCCACTTTCGCATTAACAATATTTTTCTAATATGTCCTTGAAGTTCCTTACCAGACCTGGTCCCTCGCCGCTTCTCCTTTTCTCTGCAGCTGACAGCCGCTCCACCTCCTGGTTGCAGTTGTTAGTAAAGGCTTGACATGTTGTGACACCCAGTTGCCTGACAGCCGCGACCAGGAAGAAGAGTGGTTGTCCTGCATAAACCTTTGCTCCTGTTATAAACCTTTGCTCCTGTTTTTTCTCAAAACAGGAGAAGGGGGGCGGCACCTAGGCGGCAAGGGACCAGGTCAGGTAAGCCCCTTAAATGATTATATTGTTAATGAAAACAATACATTTTTATCAAACTTCCCTTGTAAACTTTTTCATTCTCTCATTTAAAGGGCATGTCCACCCCCAAAACTATAATCCCCCCAACTACTGGCCCCACCATGTAGTGTAGTTTAATCCTTACCTCACATCCCAGCTCCATAGGGCTTTCCTGGAAACCCCCCCCCCCCCCCCCAAAGTTTCAAAACTAACACAGGAGGATAGCAGGTCTCTGCCTGCTATCTAGCCTCGGTAGATATTTGCCATGCGCACTGCAGCCCTTTCCCCCCTCCCTCCCCTCTCCTCCCGTTCTACTATCCCTCCCCTAGCGTTAAACCCCTTAATATTCTGCTCCCCCATGTCCCCCAGCCCCAACCGCATGTTTCTTTTTTTAAAAAAGCTCCCCAAACTCTTACTTACCTCTCCACTTTCCTCCGCTGCACTGAATGACAGACGCGACTGCCGGTCCCGCCCCTCTGCTTGCATTCTTGCAGGATTGAGGGGAGGTAAGTAAGAGTTTGGGGAGCTTTTGGAAAAAAAGAAACATGCGGTTGGGGCTGGGGGACATGGGGGAGCAGAATATTAAAAAACGAATTTAGGGGTGGACATGCCCTTTAAACAACGTATATAAAATTGTGTTTAGTATGCATCTGAAACATTAGGAAAACATAAATAATATTATGTAAGCAGACACAGTGTGCTAGAACCACATTTCATTATAACTGTATTAGTCTTGGTATATGGGCAGACAATTAACTGGATTATGGGTAAAAAGTAAATTGCATGTCCTATTGATTTGTATTTTTTTTTATGGGCTTCTATAGACTTTTAAGTGCAATTTTGAAAGAAAAGGACCAAAAATGGTGATCACATGTGTTGGATAATTACAAGAGATTGCATTGCACACAGTGAGGCCTACTTCCCATGATTTACATCATAACTAAAATGTTGTTGCAAATGACAAAGCATGAATGGAGTACAAAATGTGGCAAAATTGCAGCTGATATTACTTAGATGACTTAAGTAGAAGTCATCTAAGTAATATCTAGATAATTTTCCTGCAAAAGCAGTATTTTCACATGGAAAATAGTATTGATTTAATATCTGTTGTATTCAATTAGATCAACTGGACTTGAAATGTAGTTCTTGAAGACGTTTCGCTAGTCATCCGACTGGCTTTCTCAATTCAGAATGATTGTACAATAATCTGTGGCAATTTTGTACCCTGGAAAATCCCAATTAGCATATCACAGCCAGGTGTTAAGGGTGTGATTGGATAGTGGCTAAGAGGTGTTAGGAACGCCCAGAGTAAGGTGTTAAAACAGCATTGTATAACAGCACGTCTGCCATTACAATGTGTTTTAACACCTTACTCTGGGCGTTCCTATAACACCTCTTAGCCACTATCCAATCACACCCTTAACACCTGGCTGTGATATGCTAATTGGGATTTTCCAGGGTACATAATTGCTACAGATTCTTGTACAAGTCATTCTGAATTGAGAAAGCCAGTCGGATGACTAGCGAAACGTCTTCAAGAACTACATTTCAAGTCCAGTTGATCTAATTGAATACAACAGATATACCATGACCTGGATGAATGAGAACCTTCACAAGCAGTATTGATTTAAAAAAATAAAAAAGCATTTTTCTCTTTCAGCCTAGGGGGACCCAGGCACAGAAGGGGTTAAGTACTCCCCTCCAGGAGCGGACACTTGAAATTTGAAGACTTCACAGGCCCTTACCTTATATAGCCCAGCACCAGGAGCCTGCTTCAGTTCTTCAAGTCTCAACTCCCAATACCTGCAAGAAAAAACCTTGGAGAAGGACAGGGGAACAGCTGAATCCTTTTCCTTTCCAGCTTTCCCCTAACACACACACCAAGCAGTAGTGGGCTATTCACCCCCTCCTAGCTACAGGGTACCTACCTGGGGATCGATCTTCCCCCAGAAGTCACCATAGCAAGATTCGGCAACCAGAGCTGGGGCTCTCTGCAGCCAGGATTTCACTGCTGATCCCACTGGCTACACTTGGTATCAGGTAACGGAACCCTCCTCTTACCTCTGTAGAGTTTGGGTCCCATTTTCCCTCAGGCACATCCCTGGTCGCACTTAGCAGGACCTCGGGTCCTTAATGAAGGGGCGGGAGCTTCTCCCGCCTGACAGGCAATCTCCTCTGCTTGGAGCACATCGCGGGGGTGGGACTTCCGTTTTTCCTCCCCGATCTCATCAGTCTGCCTCAGTCTCATCTGCGGATCTTCGGCTTCTCCTCTGGACCTCTCCAGCCTCAAGGGCTCTCTCAATCTCCCCTACCTGGTTTGCTTCTCTCTCTTTCCTTTATACCCTTCCTTAGGATGTTTTGTCCTGTATCTCTGAGTAGAGTGCAATCTGCCAAACCCAAGAACGTCGAGCCATATCTCTCTCTCTCTCTCCCTGACCAATCTTGGGGGGTACCAGACATAGATATGATGGCATGACGTCACAATCACAAAGTCTCACTCTTTTGCTCAAGAACACGAGATCCCCAGGCATACCTAGTGGACGCACTAGTAGTTCCATGGACATCAGGTTAGTATATGCCTAATAGCCATGATCCTGCGAGTCCTCAAAAAGATCAAACTAGAAAAGACTCCAACAATATACATCGCCCCCAGGTGGCCAAGAAGATCTTGGTTCACGGATCTACTAAAAATGTCTGTGGAGGATCCATGGCCTCTACCTCTTCGTCCGGACCTCATTTCTCAAGGGCCGTTATTCCATCTGAACCTAGACCACATCAGTTTGACGGCATGGCGATTGAATCTTCCATCTTGAAGAATACAGGTAGCCCATCTTCAGTCATTTATCATCGCATCTGGCGAAGATACGTCACCTGGGTGAACTCTAGGGTTTTCTCTCCTCGCACTTTTGTGTTATCCAGAATGTTGAGATTCCTACAGTCTGGGTCCTTCAAGGCCCTCCTTTTGAACCTCTAACATCCATAGCGCTATCACTACTATCCTGGAAGACTCTATTCCTGCTGGCTATCTCTTCTATTCGGAGAGCATCGGAACTAGCAGCTCTCTTTCGTGTTTATCTTTTCATAAGGATAAAGCGTTCCTTCGACCTCATCCAACTTTTCTACCCAAGGTCATAACCTCCTTCCATCTGAATCAGGACATTTTCGTCCCAACTTTGTATCCTCGACCAACTTTTTCCAAGGAACAACAGCTGCACTCCCTGTCAGAGCTCTCAGGATATACTTGTCTAGAACGGAATCTTTTCATTCGTCTAAAGCCCTGTTCATCCTCTTGGCTGGTCCTCTCAGGGGATCCAGAGCGTCTTCTCAGACCCTAGCTAGATGGATCTGTAGCCTCATTCTGCTCTGTTATGCAGAAGCAGGAGCTGCTCCTCCCTTGCGGGTTGCAGCTCATTCGACGAGCACTAGGTGCCTCATGGGTGGATCGGCACGGGGTCTCCATTGATCAGATTTGCAAAGCTGCTACATGGTCTTTGATTAACACATTCATAAAATTTTACAGACTGGATGTGTTCGCTTCAGCAGAAGCGACCCTCGGTCGCATGGTGCTGCAAGCTGCAGAGGTTTAAATCTTCTGCCCGCCCTGAGCTGGTCGGGACTTTGGGACGTCTTCTGCTGTGCGTGGGTCCACCTAGGCTGAAAGAGATTTTGTTCTTACCTGTAAAATCTTTTTCTCTGAAGCCAAAGGGGGACCCAGGCACGACCCTTCCTTAAGTTAGTTAAACTAGTTTCTTGTTAGTGTAGTTACTCCGTTTCAAGTTTGGGCTTGTTGCCACAAAAGTTATGTTTCCTTCTTACTTCCTCTCCTTCGCTATCTATCTTTGGGACAAACTGAAGCAGGCTTCTGGTGCTGGGCTATATAAGGTAAGGGGAGGAGCACCTGAGCCTGTGAAGTCTTCAAATTTCAAGTGTCTGCTCCTGGAGGTGGGGTACTTAACCCCTGCTGTGCCTGGGTCCCCCTTTGGCTTCAGAGAAAATGATTTTTCAGGTAAGAACAAAATCTCTTTTTATTGCATTCTGGTTACATAGATGTTTGAAATTTGTTTGCATTTTAGGTTCGACAGACATACACAAGCTACTACTTTAATTCACAGAGTGTTTGGTGGATACTTGCGATCCAGAGGTATGCTAACTTATTCTTTTTGCCTAAATACCTAATTTTTTATACTGCAACATCTCTTCTTTATTAATCAATAAAACCAGACACAACAATCTTCTGCTCTTAAGCTAGATACACACACTAATGATAAAGGGTATCGTCCCTTTATAGTTAGCGTGGATCGTTGGAAATTCCCGAAAATTTCCCTTGGCAGCGGTTGTCTCCCTGTACTTAAAGGGGAAGTTCAGTGCAAATAAATATGCTTTTCAGAAAAAAGAGCAGTATTTTTTCATCCCAGTGACCTTAATCTGCCCATTCAGCATTGTGTCTGTGTAAAAATAAATGCAACTGAAATACTGACTTCCTGTTTGCAGGACCCCTAGTAGAGACCGTTATGATCTTGCCCTTGACCCAGAGCCTGGGTTGATTCAGTTGCTCAGTAGAGATCTGAGCATCTTTGACCCATCCAACAGCCAATCAGTAGAAATTACTGTTAGGAACATTCCAAGGAAGTGGTGCATCCTGGGAAGAAGGACTGTTAGAACCTGAAATGTCAGCTCACTAATGTCAACAGCAGGGAACAGCAAAAGCTATGAAATCAACTGATTTTTCAGAATGAGAGAGAATATGTAGAATAACTAAGAAGGCATTACACAAACTAATAATTTATCGAATATTGAACTGTCCCTTTAAAATACAGGTTGGCCACGGCTGAGGGAAAAGTGCAGTCCTGAGTGTTCTCCCTATGTTTTACATCGGGAGAACGCTCGGGACTGTGTGTAGGGGGATCTTGCAGATTCTGTCTGTCATCTTTCAAAAATCTTTGATATGTGTACCCAGCTTTAGAATTGATTTACCGTATATACTCAAGAATAAGACAAGGTTTTTAGGCTTTAAAAATAGCCTACAGTGCTCGCCACTGCAGATATTTGGAAACTACAACCAAAGTATGCTGGGAGTTGTAGTTTCCAAACATTTGTGTTGGATTACTCTCCATTTAAAGGGCAACAAATGCCTCAAAACAATACAGAAAAGATTGCCTTCTGATTATGTATTGTTTTGAGGCTTTAGTTGCCCTTTAAATGGACAGCAGAATTCCCATACACTAATGGCCAAATCCAGTATGGCTATTGCTGCATGGGACTACTGTATGGGAATTCTGCTGTCCATTTAAAGAGCAACTAAAGCCTCAAAACAGAATCAGAAGGCAGTTGGTCATTCTCTGATCAACTTGTATTAGAGAATATGTGGTATTTTACCATTGCTTTGTATTGATTGCTGCATTTTTGCCCCTAAAAGCACTATAAAATGAAACCAGATATTCTCATGAATCTCTGATTAGGCGAGGTATCAGTGTCCCTTCAACGATAAGCAATCTGCTCGCTGCCATTCTTGTTAACCGAAATGCAGAACGACATACAGTTTTCTGACGTCATACTGAGCAGAAGCTTATTAACTTTCTTAGATTGGTAATGAGTTACTCCTTCTTTAATGGAATTAGTGTAAAAACGTACATATTACCATATTACTGTTATTTTCTAAGAGCCATAAAGATATTTATTATAATTGGTTGGCGGTAATGTTGGAGTTTTCCTTTTGCAATGTTGCAGTGTCAGAACACAATGAAATTGTCATTTTGATTCATTTCCTAATAATTTGTATTTGCAGTGACTTGTCTCAACTGTAAAGCAGTATCTGACACGTATGATCAGTATCTTGACATCACTCTAGAGATAAAGGTAAAACAGAGTTCCTGTGATCATTCTATTGCATGTGTCTTTAAAGGGGAAGTTCAGTGCAAATACATATGCTTTTCAGAAAAAAAGAGCAGCACTTGTTCATCCCAATGACCTTAATCTGCCCATTCAGCATTGTGTCTGTGCATAAATAAATGCAACAGAAATACTGACTTCCTGTTTCCAGGACCCCTAGTAGAGGCCATTATAATCTTGTTATATCATAAACAGTCCATATGCACACTAGTCCCCAGGTGGGTGCAGAGAGTCCAATTCCCCTACTTCAAAGGGAACAAGGCAATCAAATAGATACAAGGTGGACTGCACTCCAAAACAGAACGTTTATTTAAAGCCAAACATGAAACAGCAAATACGACGTTTGGAGGGTAACACCCCCTTCATCAGGTCTTTTTTTTAACACCCCCTTCATCAGGTGAAGTGAGCAACACAGTGTGGGTTTAAATAGCCTAATAGTGCTAATACAGAGGAACACCCCCTAGGGTGCCATAGAGACCGTGTAGTGGTTAAAAGATAAAATATGAATATAAGTGTAAAAACCACAATAATGAGTGGGCTAAGTAAAGGCCCCAATCGTATAGAAAGTGCACAATGTAATAAATAGCTAAGAATAATAAAAACAATCTAAATGCCCCATAAAACATTGGAAATAGGGATATACTTGTGTAAAAATGGGGTAAAAAAGTGTAAAGTACCTTCATAGTGCATAGATAAAAATATACATATAAATAACATGAGACATAAAATAGTTCTTATCTGGTGTCATTGTTTCAACTAAGAGGAAGTCCAATAAGCATTTGTGTCTGCAGGAAATCTTTCAAGTCCATGTTCATATTAGAAAAAGTCCACTAGATGGAGTAAGGAAGCAGACAAAAGCGAAACAATGAGAAGAAACTGTGTTGCAAGACCACATAACAATGTAACAATTACAAAAGAGCATTAGTCAAATTAATGTCAACAGATAACCAGATATATCAACATGTATCAGAACAATAATTACAAAAAAGCAGACCAGTTAATTTCCTCGTTCAGACCATGGGGAGACAATGTCTGTAGTTTAGGAGTCCAAAAGCATTCCCTTTGTAATAATTTTATGTTATGGTCTCCACCCCTCGGTTCTTTAGTAACTACTTGCAATATGAGCCATCTAAGTTGTGAGGCTCTGTGTCTATTGGTATGAAAATGCTTGCTTACTGACGTCTCGTATCTCTTTGTTTCCTCTGTGCCATCATAGTTAGTGATGTCACGTTTGTGTTCCCCAATCCTAAGCCATGCCTCTCTTTTGGTTTTCCCTACATACGCCTTGCCGCATGGACATTTGAAAAGGTAGATAACATTGCTAGTTCTACATGTGGCATAGTCCCTCAGTTTAATTTTGTTCCCTTTTAGGGGATGTGAAATGCTTTTGCCTGCTATAATAGCGTTGCAGGCCTGGCAGTCTCGGCAGGGGTATGTTCCTATTTGAGGACTACCTATGAATGATTGGGTACTGGTTTTTGACAACATCAAGTCAGTATGTGTAAGCTCATTACCAATGGTTTTAGCTCTCTTGTACGAGAATAGGGGGGGATTTTTAAATAAGGTTCCATACTCCGGATCAGATTGCATGATCGCCAATTCTCTCTGACAATTTTCTTAGTACTTTTAGATAGGGTATGATAGGTAGATACAAATGGAATACTATCCATGTCAGAGTGGCCCTTTTTCTTTTTGTAGTAGGTAATCTCTATTGGATGCTAGAGCCCTAGCTAGATCACTAGACAGTTGCTTTTCGTTGTAACCTCATGCTAGAAATTACTTTTTCATCTCCTCCATTCTTAATTTACACCGATCATCTTCTTGTACAATTCTACGGATTCTCAAGAATTGACTCATTGGTAGTCCCTTAGTGACACCCGGCATGATGGCTGGAAGCTAATAGCATATTGTTCCTATCGGTATCCTTGAGATCTGTGACTATATTGTTACCCTTTTTGGTGACTAATACATCCAAATAATTAACACAGTGAAAATCATACTGTACTTTACATTTAAGAATAGGATGCACATTATTTATATATTTGACAAAGTCAAGGAGTAACGTAGGTTCACCGTCCCACACAAAAAACACATCATCAATAAATCTGACATAGTGCTGTATATGATGTTTAAACATATCATTAGGAAACATGAATTGATTTTCAAAGTTGGTGACAAAGAGATTGGCATATGCAGGCGCAAAATTTGCGCCCATGCTGGTTCCCTGGGCCTGTAGATACCATGAATTGTTAAATCGAAAGAAATAGTTTTTAAGTCAGATGGTAAGTAAGTCAAGGATGAAATAAACATTCTTATGGTCATAACCAAAGTCTAGAAGTGCGTGTTCCATAGCCAATAGTCCTTCATCGTGCGGGATTGAGGTATATAATTCCTCTATGTCCATAGTACACAACAGTTTATTTTCTGCGAAATCTGTAATGTTTTTCAAATGATTGAGAAATGCTGTAGTGTCCTTTCAGGCATTTTTTGTCAGTATGTACTATGGGCTGAAGGAACGAATCAATGTAAATACCTAATGGTTGTAGCAGAGAGTCCACACCAGATACAATGGGACGGCCTGGGGGGGAGGTGGTACTCTTATGGATTTTAGGTAGGAGATATAAAACGGGAGCCCGTGGATTATCACACACTAAGAAATCCTTAACATGTTTATCAATAATCCCCATATTAAATGCTTCTAAAATTACATTGTCTACCTCCTTCTTGATTTCAGGCGTGGGGTCCCCCTGTAATGGGGTATAGTGTTCTTGCTTGGTGAGTTGTCTTTCTGCTTCCGATAAGTATTCCTTATAATCCATAATGACTGTGGCCCCTCTTATCAGCCTTCTTAATGATAATCCCTTTGGTTTTTTTTAAGTTTTGTAAGGTCCCAAATTCTTTTTTAGTAAAATTATAGTGGCGTGGTTTAGAATGCCATGGGAGACCTTTAACTTTCTGTTGGACCATATTATTAAACGTATCCAGTGTGGGATTGATAATGTTAGGTAAGTATGTGGATTTCTTTCTAAATTGGCATAGGGGAGCAATATTCTTGTTAAAGCACATTTTTAATTTGAGGTTTCTGATAAACTTAAACCACTCCTTTTGAAAATCAAATAGACTCCCTGTGTGAGTGGGGACAAACCCCAAACCTTTATTAATAAGAGACTCCTCTTCTTTAGTAAAAATGTGTTTGGAAATATTAACCAGCAGTGACTCCTGTTTGTAAGGAATAAGGGGAGAAACAGAATGTACAGTACCTGGGGTTACTTCTTGGATCGAGTTCTCCCAGCCGGACCTTGCCTTCCTCTGTCTCTGTGCTCCTGATGAAGGGGGTGTTACCCTCGAAACGTCGTATTTGCTGTTTGATGTTTGGCTTTAAATAAACATTCTGTTTTAGAGTGCAGTCAACCTTGTATCTATTTTATTATAATCTTGTCTTTGACCCAACTTTGACCCATCCAACAGCCAATCAGTAGAAATTACTGTTAGGAACATTCCAAGGATGTGGTGCATCCTGGAAAGAAGGACCGTTAGAACCTGAAATGTCAACAGCAGGGAACAGCAAAGGGTATGAAATCAACTGATTTTTTTAAAATGGAAGAGAATATGTAGAATAACTAAGAAGGCATTACAGAAACTAACAATTTAACAAATATTGATAATTTCCACTGAACTGTCCTTTTAACTTTGTGATTGAGAATTTGAGTTCAAATTTATTGGGAACTTGTACATGTAGCTAAAGGTGGATTTGAGCCATGGATTTGTGCTGCAAGTATTGAGTTTCCTATGAGATGAAGATGCTGTTCATCTTAATAGAGATAACGTGTAGTAATAATTTAAGTAATTGCCTGAAACACTAGGGGCTAATGCAATATGAGTTGCCAAAGTTTCCTGTGCTATTAATTTGCGTCAACTAATCAGATGGTAGCTTTTCATGGGGTTACTGCCTGGGGCGTATCTAGGGTCTAAGAAGATCAAGGGCACTCTTGGGCACTCCATGCGCTGCACAAATTTTTTAGGTCGCGCCCCTTTCTTGCCAGTTAAGCCACACCCACTTTGTACTTAATAGAGATGGCCAAAAAGACAGACAGACAACCACAAACATAGACACACAGCCCAATAGTGATAAACAGACAGAAAGACAGTGAAATAGACCGACAGAGATAGAAATTAGAGTTGGACAGAGAAACACAAATTAATGACACAAAGGCACAGTAAACTGGCAATTTCATTATATACTGGTAGCAATTTGGTCATTTTAAACTTAGTTGTGTTCAGTTGTAGTCAGACACTTGCCCACACCTTGGGCCAGGGAGACTTTCTTGTACCTTCTACATGGACCTCTGCCCCTATCTATCTCTATCTGTGCCTCTCTCTCTCTGTATATATATCTTTGTATATATATCTGCCTCTTGTTTATCTGTTTTACTCAGTCTGTCTGCCTATTGTATATCTGTCTCTCTATCTATGTCTACCTGCTTCTTGTCTATCTCTCTGTGTCTCTCTATCTTACTCTGTCTATCTATGTATCTACCTATTATCTATATAACTCTGTCTGGCTATCTATCTATCTAACTCTCTGCTATGTATCTATCTATCTAACTCTGCTATATCTATCTATTTAACTCTCTGCTATCTATCTATCTAACTCTGTTATCTATCTATCTAACTCTCTGATAACTATCTATATATCTAACTCTGTTATCTAGCTATCTAACTCTCTGATAGCTATCTATCTATCGAACTCTCTGCTATCTATCTAACTCTCTGCTATCGTATCTATCTAACTCTGCTATCTATCTATCTATTTATGTATCTAACCCTTCTATCTATCTACCGGTATCTCTCAGCTATCTATCTCTCTATCTCTGGCTTGGCTCTGCTACCTATCCTGAAACGCAGGGGCTTTCTGCTACTTGTCGCACCGGCGCGCGTGACATGAGCACACCGGCGTTGCGCATGACGTAATTGCGCGACGTACCCAGCGGTTCGCACAGCCGGGAAATCCGGAAGTTTGGGGCACTTCTTGAAGGTAAAGTCTGTTAAAATATCCGGGACACGAACCCCGAATGTTTTAATGTAGATACACCACTGGTTACTGCAGTTGACAAATATCTGATTTGTTAATGCAGATTATTAGCACGGGCAAACTTTTGCACCTTCTATTGCATCAGGCCCACATATGGGTTTTTGAAAACACACTATTAATAGAAAAAATCTCCTAATACTAAAGCTGCTTCTTATTTGCTACAGGCAATTTTAGTTGTAAATGCCCCGGAAGATATCTATAAATGATTTTATATAAGAAAATATCCAATCTGATTGGTTTTCTTTATTTATGAAAAATGTCCCAAATCTCTGTTCATTCAGACTCCTTTTAAATGTTTCTTTTCCCATATAAATCTCTAAAAAAATCCAGTAGCAAATATATGCAGAAAATCTAAAAGGGCAAAAACTGGTACTTTTCTTAAAGGGACTATAATTGTTGTGAAAAATGTATTTTCCGGCTGATCTCTATACTTTGTGGTAACTCAATAACAATGTCTTTTCTCTCCTTCAGATGGCACATAGTGTTAATCAAGCACTAGAGCAATTTGTACGTCCAGAGCAACTTGATGGGGACAATGCATACAAGTGTAGCAAGTAAGTTTAGCTGTCATTTTAACAAACTGTCCTAAAACGCCAAACTTCCTTTTCTTCCCCTGTTAAAATGCCAATCCTTGCCCCTTTCATTTTAAAGAGCTTGTATAAATACAATTCCAAATGTAGATTATTACTGTGTAAAAATGTATTTTTCCATGAACTGTCTTCCCACAGCTGTTGGCTGCTAACATTGAGTAGTAACAATCGTCTCCCTGCTCTCTTGGCACCAAGGCAGCTTAGTTGCTAAGTTAAAGATAAATTAAAGCTTTAATATGCTTTATTGTAGGAGATAAACACTACCAAGTTCAGAGAACCTGTATCACTTAATATAGTCTGAAAGTCGTGCTTACCGATTTGCCACGGGTTAGCATAACTTTAATACTTTTATTAGCTTCGGTTCATTTAAGGGCTGCTGTGCAAGCTATGTACAGATTCAAGACTATCAGGGATATTCAATCAAAGTTCTTATTGTTAAAAATGGTGCTAATTTTGCCCCAACCAATCAGATGTTATTTAACATTTGAAAGCTAACAACTGGTTGGTTGGGGCAAAACTAGCACCATTTTTAACAATAAAAACTTTTAATGAATAACCCTGTATATCTGCAGCAGTTCACATAAGTGCTGCCACGTGAAAACGCCGATCAGTGGGGCCCTGTTGATGATCTGCTGGGCAGATCTGTCAGATCGGTCGCTACAATGTAATACATAGGCAAAAAAAGGCCTGCATTCTGAAAAACAGACCGAATCATTTGCTAGAGTGGACAAAGCCTTATGCTGGCCCTACACTGGTTAGATATTAATAGATTTGATGATTGATCACTGGTTTAAAGACATATGCAGGGAGATGTAATTAAAGTTCTTATCATTAAAAATAGTGCTAATTTTGCCCCCACCAATCAGATGCTAGCTTTCAAATGGTAGCTAACATCTCGTTGGTTGGGGCAAAGTTAGGACAATTTTTAATGATAAGAACTTTTATTACATCTCCCTGTTCAGTCAGTTTTACTTTCGGATGTTCTTGCGACATTCCCATTCAGCCCATTCATTTTGTGATCAGAACTTGATCTTAAAAAGGATTAAGCCGGGTGGTTCTTCTGATCATAATGTGGAAAGGTTAGTTCTTAGTGTAAGACTAGCGTAACGCTTCAGTGTCTTAACTTGGTTAGAATTTTTTTTTTTAATTGGGTTTGTGATTTGTTACCTATAATTAGTGTCTATTGTTTAAAGTTCTTGTGTTTCCCTTTTATAGGTGCAAACAAATGGTTGCTGCAAGCAAGAGGTTCACTATACATAGGTCATCTAATGTATTAACTTTATCCTTGAAAAGATTTGCCAGTTTCAGTGGTGGCAAACTGTCTAAGGTTAGTTAAATTAACATGTATGTGTACAAGCATCACATCTGTGTTTGGATGCATTTGCATTTTTTTCCTAAATTGTATTTTTATCCTTTGTATGCCTATTATTTCTCTTTTATGCACCTGCAGGAAATAAAATACCCGGAGTATCTAGATATACGTCCATATACCTCTGAGCCTAATGGAGAACCAATTATTTATGTTCTGTATGCTGTTCTCATTCATAATGGCTTTAGCTGCCATGGTGGTCACTATTACTGTTACGTGAGGGTAAGTTTTCATGGAGTTTGCACAAATAAGCAAACCTTAGTAAAGTAGAAATCTTAATAGAGCATAAATCTTAGAATTCCACTTTAAACAGCGATACATAATGTTGGTGTGGTAGGATTCATGGAGGCATAGACACATCTTTATGAAATTCTCTGATCATAATGTGGTTAATGTTAAATTGCATGTCTACCCCCCTAAACTAAAATTAAACCCACTACTGGCCCCCCTGTATTGTGTTAAAAAATCCTTACTTCTTGCTCCTTATGGTTATCCTGCAGTGTCTGTTCCCAGAAAGGGAAGAGAATGAGCTCTCTGTGTGTCATCCGGTCCCTGCTTCTTCCTTGTTCTCCCTGAGGACTCTGGCATGCGCAGGGGAGCCTTCCCACCCTCCGGATCCCTTAATAGCTTCTTCATCCCCCACCTATAAAACGTTTTTCTGTAGTGTAGGGTACCCCAGCCGGCCGTGTTACTTTGTTAAAGCAAGCCCCAGAAATAGACTTACCCGACCGTGTTCCCTCTGCTCTTTGCATTGCCGGCATCTACTTCTGTGATTGGATGACTCTCAGCCAATCACAGACACGGCTGCAGGTCTGGCCCCTGTTTGCAACATCTGGCATGCAGAGAGCCGAGGGAGTGAACAGTGGTAAATCTAACATGGCAGATGGGGGTGGGCTTGGTGTACCCTACACAACAGAAAATTTCAGTTTGGGGGCTGGAGATACCCTTTAGCCTATGTTTTGATAGAAATGTTTTATTTTCACTACTAGAGCAAATTGGCAGTGTGTCTCTGAGTTCATCAAATTCTAAATCATGGCCAGTGAAATGGAGAAATTGGAGTCCACCAACTGTAGTGTTGCAGGTTGGCCTCCTTTGTACCTTTTTTTGTTTTTTGTGGTGGTATAATAATACTCAGTCATTGTGATTGCTTTATGAAGCAATAATATTACCTTACCTTGCCTATTAAAGGAGTAAAGTTCGAAATCTATTAAATGAAAGCAAAGATCTGCTAGTTGGGGGGAATATATTTGTAGACTGGGGTGGCTGGGTGGCTGCCATGTTTTCTGTGTTTACCCACTATGTCTATGGAGGTACGGGATCTTTGCATAGTGAGCTACCCTCTAGCCAGTTTTCCTGACTTTTCACAAATAGAAAAGCAGCCCCTGATCAGGATCTGAACAAGCAGGAAATGGCTGCCAGCCCTTTGGGAGTTTGACATGGTCTGTTACATCTCATGCAGCCAATGAGAAAAGAATGTACAGTGTATTGTTCTCTGCAAACAACATCTCCTTTTTATTGTATTAAACGTGATATATGCTGTTTTGGGGAAAATATCCTACAAATACCCAGAGCCATGCACTGCAAGGAAAATAAGTATTGTGGATAGCCTTCAATTCTGCCTAATGTTTTAACTCTATGGCTGCCTTTAACAAAGGGGGCATAAAATGGCAAATAATCTCTAAAGCAGTGTCCAAAGATGAATCAAAGTACATGCCAAAAGTCTCCATTACAACATGTTTACTTTATCCAATTTTGGACTATAATCCTTCTTTGCACACCAGCCAGACTGTTAAAATACCCAAAGCTCATGTTTTGTTCTTTGCAACCTCTTAGCATATTTTCTTGTTATATCCAGGCTTGCAACAACCAGTGGTACCTTATGAATGACTCCACGGTGACAAGTGCAGACATCCGTTCAGTGCTTAACCAACAAGCATATCTTCTGTTCTATGTCAGGTACCAACTGCATTCTTCTTTCTTGTGTCCTTTCTAAATGATACATTTATTGCTTTGTTGTTAATATTTTTGTCTATTATTTAAGATCACAAAGTGCTCAGAATGGAACAGCCTCTTACTTTCTCCATGCAACAAGCGCTAGCTCACCACAACCAAGTTGCAGTCAGCGAGCAAACAACACTAAATCTGCACTGGCAGGACCCCCTCGCAAATTAAAGGTAAATTATATTGTTTGTATGTAGATTTGTTCACTTTTGCCATAAAATGTTAACCGAGGGTGTGCTGTGAAGGAATAATAATTATACTGGCCAAACATGTCATCGTTGGGTATTATCCCCATCTCTTTTTTTTTTTTCTCCTGTAGACTAAGGAGGTACCTAGCACAGTGGGCTAAGTACCTCCCCTAAAAGTGGACGTATTAAGTCCGCCCTCACTCTCTAAAAATTCATAGTAACCTCCCCCACTTCTGAAAAACCCCTGACTGCAATACTGACTTACCTGCCTTATGTTCCCGAAAAGAGAGATTTGCTTCCAAGTAAGCTGTCCTCTTTCCCAATCCTGCTTCTTCCTTACTCAACAGTCAATAACATTTGAGTTGTCGCCTCGTAATGAGGTGGCAGCATCACTTAAAGAAAAGGGCAGCTTAAACTGAAGGGAATCTCTTTCTACAGTCAGCAGTGAGGTCAGTATTGCTTGGGGTTTTTGGGGTTGGTAAGTATGAATTTTTATGTGGGGGTGGACATGCCCTTTTAGAAGAAGACAACCTCCTGTTGTGCTTTGTACAGTTGCATATCTGTTAATCATCACCTTATGTTTCACCTCCATATCCTCTACAATGTAAGCTCCTTTGGGCAGTACCCTCCTTCCTATTGTATCACGGTAATGCTGTAACTTACCACACTGACTGCTGCTGGACCAGCACTTACATTTTTTGCACTTACATTTTTTGCACTTACATTTTTTGCATAACTGGCTCTACCCTTGTATGTGAAATATGTTTTCCTCATGTATTTAAATAAAACGGAAGATGTTGGCGCTATTTAAATCTACAATAATAATAATTGTAATTATTTCATTTTTTTCCCCACCAGAATTCAAAACACATAAATGGAAAGAAAGCCCCCAAAAATCTGATGAATAATTCTACAGTTAACAGCAACAATGTGAATCTTAAGAGACCACCACTTGGTACCACAACAGTAAATCGACAAACTTTAGTCAGTATGCCCAACAATAAGAAACAAAAAATTACAATCAGCATCAACAAATACAATCAGCAGGGAATGTCCCTGCCAATGATACACAACACTGAGAGCATACATAAGCCCACAGCATCATCCTCTGTCAGTAAACACTCAGACAAACAGTCTACCTCAAATGTTTCTATGTCATTGGTACAGAAACAGTCACCAAGGGAGGGATATGCAGAACCAGCCGTCAATGGGATTTGCAAGACTGCTTCCAGTTTGTTAGTCCCATACGGTGCAGATTCTTCTGATAACTCGGAGGAGGAAATAAAAGGACAGGATAACTGGGATTTTAAATCTACAAATGGAGATTATAATAATTCACCGATCTCCCCCAAGGACAAATCTTTTATCTTCAACAAAGCAAGGAATGAAAATGAAGATTCTCTTGCTGCTTCTGTTGATTCTTGGAATGGGATTAATGTTTCTGACACTAAACATGATTTAAATACACCAGATAAAGATGCCTACAGTGGGAAAAATCCACCAGGACCTTGTTCTCCCAGAAAAACCACAAAGTTGCCTGCAGATGTAAGTATTATTATTGTTAATGTGGGATATTTCATGCCTATTTATGTGGTATACTATATTGCATGATAATTGTTTGTGGGAATAGCATGCTTGTTTTGCATTGTCTGATAAAGGTTGTTTTTTTTACTGTTTTTTTTTTTTTACTAGGACACCATTTCATCTCAAGGCAGCAAAGAGAAAGTTCTCTGGTTAACAACACCCAAGCAGCCATATCAGGACACATCTGTAGAAAGGAAGTAAGTCTTATAGCATTTTTGCCATGTTATTACTGTGTTTTATTTTTTATTTAAAACGTATCTGATTTTTTTTAAATGTTGCCTACTTTTTAATAGAGTATCTTCTGTTCTTGCTACCTTCTGTTTTTGGACAACGGGACTGACAGCTGACCTGGAAAATCATTCCTCCGATCTCATATGGGCAGCTGTCCGTTGTGCAAACTTTGATACTTTGCTTGTATTGCATACTAGACAGCAGTGTTCTCTCCAGAAATTTTTTCCTGCCGGGTGGCATGAAAAAGTAACCAGGTGGGGCAGAGAGGGAAATTTGTGACCCAAATACAGAGCGCACAGGTTTGCCACGCCACCCTTTTTGGCAATCATGCAAGAGTTACTTAACCCATCCTTGCATTATCTTGCGAATGTTAGAAAGGGGTTTTGACAGGTATTTTATGTGATCTTGGTGCAAGACGCACACCTTTTATTAACGCTACATCTACATTGTTTAAAAAATCACAACAATTCTAGGGGGGGCACTGTAAACGGTGAGGTAGGTGTACTGACTCCTGCGGAGCCAAGTAACACATTTAAAACAACTGCCTAAATCACTTTACTGTATGGTGTATTAAAAAGGTAAAAAATAATAATACATTAGGTTTGTGGATTACCTGTAAAACATGATTGTTTCTATAATATCTGCTAGGCAGGCTTCTTAACTGTCTTAGATTTGTTTTGAATTCTACTTCAAATTAGTTGGAAATAAGTTTGTTGACAGACATTGTAATGAAATTCTTAATAACTGCCTTACTTACTTACAGTATTGTGCTTTTAATGTATAGACTGACCAGTCTTTTTAGCATTCTGGTTTGATGGGTTCTAAATGAGGAAGGCATGTCTTTGTGTACTGTTGTCTGTCAGGTTGAGAATAGGGGAAGTGGTCTGTGGAGGCAGACCGCTATACAGTGACCATGCTTGAATAGCAGGAATTATGGAAACCGCCTCGTAGTGACCTACAAATGAGAAGGGAATGTAAATTACTTATTTAAAATAAAGGAGGGTTCTGTATAATGATAGCTTTTTTAGAAACGTTCTTTCTTTTTTATTTTACAGTCAGAAACATAATATTATTGATTGGACGAATGCAACAGAAACACCTGCTAAACAGCCTATTGAAAGTCCCACAGCCAAGGATTTTCAAAGTAGCAATGTGAAACGGCAGTCTTCCAGACAGGAGTCCCACTTGCAGAAATGTCATAATAGTTGTGATGGACATAACTTATCACAAGATACTGGAATATGTGAAAGTATTCATATAAACACTACAGTAGAAAGAGAACAGGAAAAGAAACCATTTGATACAGGATTTATAAAAAGCTATGGTCTCTCTCCATTACTATCTGACTCTGCATTAAAAATCACAGCCGGATTTATAGCTGTGTCTAAAAATAACCATTCAAATGAAACAATTCCAGATGTTAAGTCATTTGAAAACACTCTTGATGACAACAATAAAATATTAAAGGAAAATCCAGATCAGGCTAGAAAGGAGAAGAGCCATCCTGTTTTTCTGGACACAAAAAGAATTAAAAGGGATCATATCCGCAGTGAACGATGCCGCTCTGGCAGCAGTGAGCACGCTAAAGAGAAGCATCCAACCAGTTACAGGGAGCGCAAATCCCATAGCAGAGAGAGAACAAAATCTGATCGCTATCGGAATTCTCACTCTAATGAATACAAACACAAAGATTACTCTAGAAGGAATAGCCCCTACAACTACAAGGACTGTAACAAGCACAGACAAAACAGAGAGAGATCCAGAAGTAGGGGCAGATATGATCATAATTATAAAAGTTGGTATGGGAATTCCAAAAGGCCTCGTTCACGCAGCAGAGAAAGGAAATACCACGAGCGGAGTCGACTATATAATCACAAGAATTATGATTATGATTCCCATGGTTACCGATCTTCTAGAGATAAAAGATATGAGGACCGAGACCATCACAGTAAATTCTATAACTGTTATAGAAATGGGGGGCCTTATTATCGAGGGGATAAAGTATGTGACACTTTCTATAGCCCCAAATACAATGGTTATTGTACTTTATCTTTTCCTCGCCATTCGGAAAAATCTAATCGTGATAAATGTAATGGTATGGTAAATTATCACCAATCCGATAAATACACCAAGAAACGAAGGATTACAAATAGTTACTCAGAGGACAGTGACTATGAACCAGAATATAAACAAAGGAACAGCACAGATATTGAAAAAAGCAAAGAGTACTATAGGGTGAGTATTATCCTGGAATGAGGTAGAAGTTTGTTATAATATATAAGTGGCCTGGATTATAATGGGAGCAACAGTGGAATATATCCTTATAATGTAGAATATATATCACTGCTGCTCCTCATGCATTTGCTGTCCTCCTTCTGCTTTAAGCAGCACATTCCCCATCAAATCCAGCAATAAAAAACATTGATAAACCACACAGACCTTAAGAGTTTGTAAAATCCTTATCTCATTTCTTCATGTAAAATCCTTCTCACCCGGTAACCTGTAGAATCCTGTCAGCCGCAACGAGACAAACTCCTACAGCCGTGCCGGTAAAGTTAAGCAGAGCATGCATGTCGGCGTACTAACAACTTAACTTCACTCACACAGCTGTAGGAGTTTGTCTTGTTGCGGCTAACAAGATTTAACAGGTTACCGGGTGAGAAGGATTTTACATGAAGAACTGAGATAAGGATTTTACAAACAGTAAAGGTCTGTGTGTTACAGCAATCTTTTTTTATTGCTGGATTTGACAGTGAAAATGTTGTTTAAAGGGGAAGGAGGACCGAATGTAAGGGAGCAGGAAAATTCCAGAGGAAAGGCTGCCAGGAGGATGTCCACTAACAAGTTAAAATCTGGTATGTATTCACTTATCTATTTTATTACAGGGCTGACGGGGTTACTGTGTATTAAGTTTAATTATTTAGTGAAGGGGTAACGGCTGGTTAGGGATTTAGTAAAGGGACTAGCCAGTAAATTAATTTTTTTAAACTTATGTATTATAAGAAATAATACGCCCCATTACATTGTAATTTAAGGTTTATTAAGTCACCTCGGAGTTCCCTGTCCTGTATAAAAGTCCTTGGGCAGATGAGATCCCCAAATAGAAAAGATCCTCCTTGTTTTTACCTTTTTTAAGAAATATTTAAATCAGGGTACACACAGTAACGATAAAAGGTCAATCCTTTTGGATCCGGGTTTGTGGCAAAAAACTCCCAGTCCCAAAAACTACCTCCATGGGCCATGACCTGAAAATTTCCTTATAATGAAGTATAGGTCTCTGGTCACCTTATATAGGGAGAGCGTTGGGATGGTGTGTAGGGTTTTATAAAGCTGATGTCAGACAACTACCAGTGGAATCTGTCATCTGTACCTTTCGTGTGTACCCAGCTTTAACTTTGCTATATGGGAGTGGGGCTTTACGTGAAAGATCATCTTTGCCAGGAATTATATTAGATTAATTTTTAGGCACATGCAAACAAATTAAAATTATGGCTGTATTTTTAAAATCAAAATGGCCATGTTTAGAATTAGTTCCCTTTGTGCCACCACTAGGAGAACATAACTGTTTATTTTGAACCTTTTACATTTTACATTTTTGTGCCCTATGGGGATTGTTTACAGGGCTAGACACATCACAGGAGCCAAGCAACTAATGCACCTAGAAATGTAGCATATGTTCTATAGATGTTTATGCTTGTGGCCAGGAAATAGGATATTGCTTAATGTCAAGTTTGTCTAATTAATTTTTGGCATTTGTGCTTTGCTTTTAATATGGGACTGTGCCTATTTATTAAGGGATACCTTCACTTCCAGACAGTGCAGGGTTTCTCAAAAGACACCTTAGCCTAGCTCTTTAATATAGCAATTTAACACCAGACATACAGAGCCCCAATTATTAAAAATATTAAGTCGCAAAAGATGAGGAATCTGGGAGCAAATTAGCCTTTCAGTAAATCTCCCCATAGTGATAACCGCTTTTATTTTCTTTAGTTCGTGTTTATGGGCTGCTCTCCTCTAATTTTATCTATTTGTTAAAGGGCATGTCCAGCCCAAAAATGAACTAAGTGGTTTTAGCCTCATTACCCCCAAACCCTAAGATACGTTTTACCTTACCTTAATCTGTTGCTCCCATGCTGAGAAATACTTACTTTTACCTCTTTCAATCCCTCACCGAAGTCCCTCCTCCTGCCTTCTTTTGGGTATGTACTGTCAGTCCATGGCAAATGGCTGACAGTCCATACCTGGAAGAGCTGGTTACGAGCGCACTCTGCTCCTGCATGCTCGTAACTGGCTCGAAATAGTAAGTTGGAGACGGCACTTCCAACAAGGGATCTGCTGAGGTAAAAGTAAGTATATGTCAGCGTGGGAGAGTCAGATTAAGGTAAGGTTGAAATGCATCTTAGGTTTTGGGCTGCACATGCCCTTTTAAATAGCTATGCTGTAAGACAAACATATCTACATTCTAATTGGTCTGTAAGTAAATTGGGTTTCTTGGTTATAAAAATATTGTTTTTAACGTTAATAGTTTGTTGGAATATTGTGTGCTACTAGACTAGCACCAGTCAGTTTAGAAAGTATGAAGCTTGCAGCATTGGTAGCTTCCACTGAGAGCATTGTAACAGTCCAGAGCTATTTAATAATCGCTATTGGCTTGTGTGAATGCTGTCTTTGTTATTTTGTTTAAACAGGAATCTGTGAGATAATAGGTGTTCCTTCAGTGTCAAGACTGAGTAAAAACAATAAGAGTCCATTGACCCCTCTTAATATCCTGAATTGCTTATTTGGTTTGGATACTAGATTTATTCGTTTATTTTTTTTCCTTAGGTCCATGAAGACAAAAGAATTTTTAAATCCTCTGAAACTTCCATCTCCCCAAAATTGACCAGGAAATCGTCTTTGTGACATTCCATTTCTCAAGCTGGAAAATCATGGAAAGGATCTGGAGACAAAGATGCAGCCATACAGAATTTCCAGCTGGGATCACAAACGTTTATTAATACATAACACAAGCTATGATCCGTCTTTGACCAGACCCAAATAACAGAGCCTGACTATTTAACTAGCACCCTGGTCGGATTTGCAAAGAATGCTGTCAACTACTTTTTAAAATTTTTATTTTGAGAACTTTTTTTATACAAGCCAAACCTCATTTACTCAATACTGAAAATAAGGACTGTCTGATTTGGACTATTTCGTTTAAAAATAACTATGTTTTTTTTTGGGTTTTTTTAATAATTTTATGTGATCTACAATATTTATTGGCAGATTCAAACACACAGGCAGATTTGTTAAGGTGTGCTTAAAGGGAGAAGTGGGAAAGGTCTATGAAAATGATGTTATTGTAATTCTATTATGTGCTTCAACACTGTTCTATATAATATGTATATAGTGCTTGCCTCAGGTATACTAGTGTGACACAAACTAAAGGTGGGTACAGAGTTCCAATCTGTCAAAAATAACAGACAGAATAGGCAGTCACGATTGTTCTCCCTATGTGAAGTATAGGGAGAATGATTGTGACTGCCATATTCCCTACGCTCATGGCCGACTCACCATACTTTAGTACAGGGTGGTGACCACAACCAAGGGAAATTTTCAAGTGAAAACGACCATTGCCAATGCCGCAAGCTTGTCGGCATCATAAATGGTTGTTTCGGGCGTACACACCTCAGCAATATAGGGCCAATCCTGTTGGTACTAACTGGATTGGCCCTATATTGCTAATGTGTGTACCCAGCATTACTTGTGTTGTCAATGTTGATTTTTATCTGCAAACATATTGTCTTTGTAGCAATGTGGTGTAACTTCTTGTTTGTTCTTTATTTTTAAACTAATAGCTGTGCAATCTACACACTCCCCAAACATCACCATACTACACAATAGATAAACTTAAAACTGCCAGGGGCACCCATGCGCTATGGGTTTAAACCCCAATTCCAAGAGCGGACGCTTGATGTTGATGGTTCTGGCTCCTCCCCTTCAAGATTATAACCCTACTCACCGAAAGCCTCCTTCAGTTATTCAAGTGTCCACTTAAGGAATGGAACATTTATTGTGGCTATTGCCGTCTTCAATTGTACCAGCAGGTCTTTAGGCCCTGATGTGGGAGGGCCAATATCTTCCTACACAACATATTTATTTAACACTGCTTTTTCACTTGTACTTTTTTTATTTTGTCATTTAGTTCTTTTAGTGCCTTTATCTCAATTTTCTTGCTATACACTGAGATCTTCCTTATTTCATTCCATTATTTATTTAGTCCTTGACCTGTATTCTTCAGATACTTACCATTGTCTGAGGGCTTGATGCTTAATTTTTTGCTTATTTCAGTGCTTTAACTTAATAACCCATCGTACATCTTATAACACAGCTAAAGAGCAGAAATAGTCTTTTAAGTGAGGAATTTTAAGGGTTTTTAAATTTTTAGTCTTTATTAGTTTGTAGCTCAGACATCTTGTTAAGTCTGACACTCAAAACACCCAATTCCATGTGGTCATCATATACACACAAACAGTCGCCCTACAATGTTTTTCAGTTGTAAAAAAACTTCATATTGCTTCCATTTGATTTGTGTGTACTAGAACATTCCATTGGGCTCTTCTAATCCATTTTGACAGAATGTTTATTTGTGGCACTAAAATAACTGAAGCAAGCATTTGATTTATGGAAAATGATACCGATATGCACATTGTATGTTTTGTAATTTGCTTCTTTTTATGATTTTAGACAATTGTGAATCATGCAAACTTGCTAATTAATCATATAAACCAACACGTACCTGGCACCATGGAAAGATCTTAGTTTCCGGTTATCTGTTATGTAAATATACAGATAATATATTCCTTACAAACACCATTGCAAATCATGTAGCTTTCTATGGTTTTCACGTTACTCATATAAATTCCAGGTGTAATGGGGAACATTGGAAGCAATGTCAGGTTGGGTATTCACTGCCTATTATCAGATTTGTAAAAAGCTGGATTTCTGCAGCACCGTTGCATGCTGACTTTTCCTGGGTTTTTTTTATTTGTTCTTGTATATTTATAATATGCAGCTTGTGTTCAATAGAAAAATTTTAGTGTGTAAATCCTTGGTCCTGTTTACCAGAAGTATTTCAATTCTCTAATCTCTGTCCATTTAACAAGGGAAACTATGACTGTTCTCTGGCTTCTCCCCTTGGCACTTCACCCATCTCTGATGAAGACAGGAATCTGCATGTTAGAGGTGGAGAGCTGTTAATATAAATACTGTAAAATATTGTACTGTAAAATGGACTGTAGACCTGATACAACCGTGTTCAGAGTGTAATGATGGATGATATTTTTGTGTATTGAAATACTCTCCATTTGACAAAAAAAAAACCTCTAAGAACAGATGATCTGCTTGCAGGATTTTTTTGATTTCCATGTGATTAAATTCTAAGATTGTGAATTGATGGGGGGTGGGGAACAGAATCTGCCTGTGTGTGCCCAGCATTCAATATTCCTGTCTAGCTCGGCCTTGGGAAAGAAAAATATAAAAATTGTCTCAAATGCTGCTTTCTGAAGACTCAGGATTACATGTATTTCACAGTGCGTCTCAATGCGTCATTTCTTTAAAGGGGAAGTTAAGGAATCATCACATTGTTCATTACAAAAAAAGGCTGGGATTGTATTTAAAAGGCCAAATTCGGCTGTGCAAACGAGTGTTGTTTCACTCCCCAGCAAGACAAAAGCACTCTACTTCCAATAACATGAATGTATAACTTCCATTTTAAAAATGAGGGGAAAAAATGTATGAGTTTTTTTTAATATGCCATGTATGTTTATATAACCCATTTGCTGCGAATCCTTACTAATGGGTTTTGCCACTTCTGTTTCTTTTAAATGCTCTAGCAACATTCAAGTAAACATACTGTGATTTTATTTAAATTGATACAGGTTTATAATATTGTCGTTCCTGCATCAGGATACGGAAAGCTGTGCTTGGTATTTGATTTAATATCGACATAATGAATAGTTTATGCGTGTAATGAAAGTGTCAAGAATCTGGGTTTTTTTGTTTATCCTTTTTGTAAGAAAAGAATCCAAAACAAATAAAACATAAGGGAGTAGACACCTCTCCCAGAGATGGAGCATGTCAATTTTACAGCATAAAGAACATTTAAAACAAATATTGGTTTGAGTGTGTGATTTTTTTCTCGTATAAAGAATTCATTGATTGGATGGGATTCCTCCATCTTAATAGATAAACAATGGTGGAGGTGCACTCTATCCAACTATGGGTGCAGACGCCTCGTGGGTTCTTCCCCTTGGAACCAACAGCTTCGCAGGAAAAAAGACAATTGAGGGTCGCACTCCAAAAGATTAGAAAACTTTTATTGTGATCCACACATCACACGTCAAAACGTTTCGGGGGAATGCCCCCTTCTTCAGGTGATAAGTGCAACTGTGCTCAGGGAAAATTTAAGACTGTGATCCATTTGGTCCCACCCACCAATCTGGGGAACCAATAGCAGATGTCTGTACAATCAATACATTTTGTGTCATAAATACTTTGTAATTAAAACCATATATTAAGCATCTCAAGTGTCACAATGGTGACAATAAAACAATCCTTCAGTATATACTCTATGTTAAGTGCTAAATGACTAAGAAATAAATATAATACTTATATAATATAAAACCCGAGGTAACAGTGTATAAAGTGCTTAACAAGTGCATATAAAGTGCTAATACGAACCCTGCCCATCCTGATCTAAAAATAATCTGTGATTAAAGATCTGTGAAAGAAGAATAATAAAAGAGTAAGTCATAATACAATTGGGCTGGCTATACGATCATATTCACAAAATAGTATTTTCTTATCTCTATACGAGGAAACACATATTTCAATCAATCCTCAAGATGGCGCCCGTGTCCACAGAATCTTCAATCAAAAGAAATTATATCAGTCTAAGATGAGAATAGAAGAAGCTTTAGTGCTAGTGAAAGGCTATACTTAGTTATTAATATTACAAGAAGCAGGACAAATTAAACTCTTCATTAAGACCATGGGGCCAAGGTACCAAGCTGTCTATCCAACTATTTCTTTTTGTAATAGTTTTCTATTGAAATCTCCTCCCCTCCTGTCTTTTCAACGACCTCCAGTACCACATTTAAGTTGAGCCGCCCTGTGCTTTTTTTCTAAGAAGTGCTGCTTATGGGGTCTCATATTTCTATTGTCCCATCAAAGTTGGAAACATCCGTTTGTGTTCGCAGATTCTTATGCGCACTTCTCTCTTGGATTTGCCAACATAGGCCCATCCACATGGACATTTAAGCATGTAGATTATGCCTGCCGTCCTGCATGTGGCATACTGCTTAAGCTTAATCTCAAAACCTTTCCTGGGATGATTAACCACAATTCCTCTGATGATTGGCATTACAAACTGAGCAGTACGGCAGGGGAAAGTACCTTTTAATTGCTCACTGAAGTTATGTCTGTCTAGGCCCTATCTCAGTTAGAATATCCGTCGTATTAGTTCGTCTCCAAAATTTTTGATCTCTTGTAAGAGAAAAGTGGGGGATTGGTAAAGAGAGACCCATAATGTTGGTCCATTGTGTAGGATATGCCAATTTTTCTTAATATCTGTTGAAAATATTAGACAGTGCATATATGTGATACGAATGGTAACCTGTCACATTCTTTTTTTCTGTTTGGTATTTTTTAAAAGGTCCTTCCGTTCTAGGTGAAGGGCTTTGTTGCGTCTCTCTTGATTCTTTTTATTATATCTCTGGTGACAAATGGTTATTAGTTCATTCATTCTTGTCTACATAGGGTCTCATCCTCTATAATTCTCCTGATTCTTAAAAATTGGCTATAGGGTAATCCAGTTATAACGCTCTTAGGATGAAAGCTACTGGCTAGTAATAGATATTTCCTATCGTACTCTTACAAAAATAAGTCTGTCAAAATTTTACCCTCATGCTTCATTACCATTACGTCTGGATAGTTGATCTTATAGAAGTCCAGGTAAGAGTAAATTTCAGGGTAGTAGGAGTGTAACGAATTAAGGTAAGTACCAAATTCTATCAGACCAGCTCGTCTCCACCCAAATAAAAAACACATCATCTACCAAATCTTACGTAATGTTGAAACAGCGTCAGAAAAATATCATTATTAATAAATGCATTTTCTCAAAATAAGCAACAAATAAATTAGCGTACGAGGCGCAAAATTTGCGCCCATACTAGTCCCTGTTTCCTTTGTAAGTACCAGTCTTTATTGAAGCGGAAAAAATTTTTCTTCAGACAGATAGTCATTAGTTCCATAATAAATCTATCTCTGTCTCCTTAGGGTTAGGCCACAGCAGTGAAATATCTAGCAATTGCGATCCATAAGTGCATAAGAATCCCAACATAGTACATGTCAATGTGGGTGGCCAAATTGCATGAGTATGAGATCCATTTTCAGAGAAAATTTTTACATTCAATAATATTTTTTGATCGCATGCAATTAGAATGCTCAGAATGCAGTGCAAATGGACGTTATGGTTTTATGGCTAACGTGGTAATGGTTATCCCTAACCCAAGAATTTCAATACTTGCCTTTGCCCACAACATTCCTGCAGAGACATATCCAACCCAATCTCTATGGTTCCCTATTCTAAAATTTCATGTCTTTACAAGCTTGTCCAGCCTCAAAGCAGGTGGCTGCAACATCGCTGTGACTAACTGCTGCTACCCGTAAAGTAAAAGCTGAGTATTTCCCAGTAGTTAAGGACCAGCAAGCTTGCCTTAACTGCAGGCAAGGTTTTAGAGCAATAAAAACTTAAGAAGGTAGCAAAACAAAGTTCTTTTGCTCCCTCTCTTCAACACTCTTCCATGTGTTAGCCATTGGTCACAGCAAATGACTGGACACCTCTTTTACAGCTGCTATGAATTGGGGTGAGCCCAAAGAGAGGCTAGAATTCAAGATGAATATCTCCTGTTGAGCAGCAATGACATGTTTTTGGTGGGGAATCCCCACTTTCTGCTTGCTCAGTGCAGTCGCTATTCCACTTCTCCTGGTGCCCATTACCGTTATATAGGGCCAAATTTAAAAACTACCGCAAATTATCATAAAAGTACGTGAACGTACAGTTATAAAAGAACTTCCGTGCGGTACCAAAATACCGCACAAACCCTACATTTAAGACCGCAGCAATGATTGCTAAATGCGCGGTATAGCTAAATAGCAATACCTCGCCTTTATGAATATGGCCCACTGTTACACAAACATACATATACTGTTAGGCTGGGTCTAACAGTTAAAATAACTGATTCATAACCATAAATGTTTATAAAAACCAACCATACCACTAAAATATATAGCAAGGGCTTCCAAATATCTGAAAACTACACTTGAGTGCCTTCTGATATTGAGTGCTGTGGAGGAATGCTGGGAGTTATATCTGTTGTATTCATTTAGATCAACTGGACTTAAAGTTCAGTTATTTAAAAGAACTTCAATAACTAAACTTTAAGTCCTGTTGATGAATGAGAACCTTCACAAGCTGGGAGTTACATTTTTTAAACTAGAAGTTTAAGTATAAACCTTAAATTTTTCTTGAAAGGTTACTATTTTTGGAGCGTGTATCTGTGCTTAAGGTTTTAAATTCAATAATCTTGCTATGTCACTGGCTTGGGGGGGTATTAAATAAAAAAATTTGATGATTGGTGATTTTTTTTTTTTTACTTTAGTTACCTTTTAAGTATGGCTACCACAGGAATAAAAAGGTAGGTTTGTTTACCTGTGTCATGTTGGGAGTTAAAAAAAAACAACTTTTTTGATGATAGGTCAAAATTTGTTTTTATTTTAGTTACCCATTAAGTATTGGTGCCACCAGAATGGAAGGGTAGGTCAGTAGGTATGTGTACCTGTGTAAGCTCTTCGGGGCAGGGATCTCATTCCTATGTGTCCTGTGTTGAGACTTGTTGCACTTATATCAATTTAATTACCCGTTACTGTATTTCATTACTGTACATCCCATAATTACCCCTTCTGACTGTACTGGAATATTTTATTAAACATTAATTACCCGTTACTGTATTTCATTACTGTACATCCCATAATTACCCCTTCTGACTGTACTGGAATATTTTATTAAACATTAATTACCCGTTACTGTATTTCATTACTGTACATCCCATAATTACCCCTTCTGACTGTACTGGAATATTTATTAAACATTAATTACCGTTACTGTATTTCATTACTGTACATCCCATAATTACCCCTTCTGACTGTACTGGAATATTTTATTAAACATTAATTACCCGTTACTGATTTCATTACTGTAATCCCATAATTACCCCTTCTGACTGTACTGGAATATTTTATTAAACTTAATTAACCGTTACTGTATTTCATTACTGTACATCCCATAATATACCCCTTCTGACTGACTGGAATATTTTATTAAACATTAATTACCCGTTACTGTATTTCATTACTGTACATCCCATAATCACCCTTCTGACTGTACTGGAATATTTATTAAACATTAATTACCGCTGCTGTATTTCATTACTGTACATCCCATAATTCACCTTCTGACTGTACTGGAATATTTTATAAAAATTAATTACCCGTTACTGTATTTAATTACTGTACATCCCATAATTACCCCTCGACTGTACTGGAATATTATTAAAAATAATTACCCGTTACTGTATTTCATTACTGTACATCCCATAATTACCCTTCCGACTGTACTGGAATATTTTATTAAACATTAATTACCCTACTGTATTTCATTACTGTACATCCCATAATTACACTTTGACTGTACTGGAATATTTTATTAAAATTAAATTACCCGTTACTGTATTTCATTACTGACATCCCATAATTACCCCTTCTGACTGTACTGGAATATTTTATAAACATTAATTACCCGTTACTGTATTTCATTACTGTACATCCCATAATTACCCCTTCTGACTGTACTGGAATATTTATTAAAACATTATAACCCGTTACTTTATTTCATTACTGTACATCCCATAATTACCCCTTCTGACTGTACTGGAATATTTTATTAAACATTAATTACCCGTTACTGTATTTCATTACTGTACATCCCATAATTACACCCTTCTGACTGTACTGGAATATTTTATTAAACATTAATTACCCGTTACTGTATTTCATTACTGTACATCCCATAATTACCCCTTCTGACTGTACTGGAATATTTTATTAAACTATTAAACCCGTTACTGTATTTCATTACTGTACATCCCATAATTACACCTTCTGACTGTACTGGAATATTTTATTAAACATTAATTACCGCTACTGTATTTCATTACTGTCATCCCATAATTACCCCTTGACTGTACTGGAATATTTTATTAAACATTATTACCCGCTACTGTATTTCATTACTGTATCCCATAATTACCCCTTCTGACTGTACTGGAATATTTTTAAACATTAATTACCCGTTACTGTATTTCATTACTGTACATCCCATATAATTACCCCTTCTGACTGTACTGGAATATTTTATTAAACATTAATTACGCTACTGATTTCATACTGTACATCCCATAATTACCCCTTCTACTGTACTGGATATTTTATTAAACATTAGATACCCCGTTACTGTATTTCATTACTGTACATCCCTAATTACCCCTTCTGACTGTACTGGAATATTTTATTAAACATTATTACCCGTTACTGTATTTCATTACTGTACATCCCATAAATACCCCTTCTGACTGTACTGGAATATTTTATTAAGATTAATTACCGTTACTGATTTATTACTGTAATCCCATAATTACCCTTCTGACTGTAATGGAATATTTTTTAAATATTAATAACGCCGTTACTGTATTTCATTACTGTACATCCCATAATTACACCTTCTGACTGTACTGGAATATTTTATTAAACATTAACAACCCGTTACTGTATTTCATTACTGTACATCCCATAATTACCCCTTCCGACTGTACTGGAATATTTTATTAAACATTATTAACCCTGTTACTGTATTTCATTACTGTACATCCCATAATTACCCCTTCGACTGTACTGGAATATTTTTATTAAACATTAATTACCCGTTACTGTATTTCATTACTGTACATCCATAATTACACCTTCTGACTGTACTGGATATTTTATTAACATTATTACCCGTTACTGTATTTCATTACTGTACTCCCATAATTACACCCTCTGACTGTACTGAATATTTTATTAAACATTAATTACCCGTTACTGTATTTCATTACTGTACATCCCATAATTACCCCTTCTGACTGTACTGGAATATTTTATTAAACATTAATTACCCGTTACTGTATTTCATTACTGTACATCCCATAACTACCCCTTCTGACTGTACTGGAATATTTTATTAAACATTAATAACCCGTTACTGTATTTCATACTGTACATCCCATAATTACCCCTTCTGACTGTACTGGAATATTTATAAACATTAAACCCGTTACTGTATTTCATTACTGTACATCCCATAATTACACCTTCTGACTGTACTGGAATATTTTATTAAACATTATTAACCCTGTTATGTATTTCATTACTGTACATCCCATATTACCCCTTCGACTGTACTGGAATTATTTTATTAAACATTAATTACCCGTTACTGTATTTCATTACTGTACATCCCATAATTACACCTTCTGACTGTACTGGAATATTTTATTAAACATTAATTACCCGTTACTGTATTTCATTACTGTACATCCCATAATTACCCGCTGCGGCCGACGGCAGCCGCGTCCTGATTGACTGAGAGTCCAATCAATCACGGACAATTGGCGTGCCGTCCTGCGATAACCCGGGGGAGAGAGGTATGGTAAGTAAAGTTCGGGGGCCTTTCTTTTCTAGCGGTTGGGCTGGGGGAGAGAACTCTTATGTGGCAAAGGGGATTTGTAGCGAGGGGGAGGGATTGCAAAACGGGAAGGGAGATGGCTTGTATCGCATGGCAAAATCTCCCGAGGGGAGAAATAAAATTGTACTCTGCGCTTACTCCTTGTGGGCTTTTATGGACTTGGGGGGGGGGGTGGGGGAATATGGGAATTATTATTATTAGCAATTATTTATATGCCAATTATTTAACATTTTTCGACTAGTGTAATAGAACTTACGACTAACATACGATGCCTTAAATATCCCCAAATCTGAAAAAAAAATGCAAAAAAATAACCGGGATTTGCCCCTTTTTTTTTTTGCCATTTTTGGGGTTTTGTTTATATCAAACCAACGGCTTGGGTTTTGCAATTTGAGGAAGCAATTCTTTGGTTCAGTCCATAACACTCCATGGCTATATATTTACTGCAGACATCGATGTGACAATCCCAGTCATCAAGATACTGTTGCTGGAGCAAAAAAATCACAAAGCACCCTGAAGATATTTTCCTTCCGCCTAAAACTGATGCATGGTCCATCAGTATAAGGTTGTTCATTGGTCATAGTAAAAGGCATTGAACCCCCATTTTCCACCCCCCACAACCATTACAATGCTTACCTTCCCATGGTCCCTGAGCAAATAATCTTTATCTTTCCCACCAATGCTTTTTCTGCCCAGGGTCCTCATCTCCCTGTAAGCTCAGGAGTGTGTAAGAAGAGCTGCAGGATGGAGAAGCAAGGAGAAAAGGCAGGATTAGTCAATTAGCCATATATTAACATCACCGCAGTGGCCAACGGCCTTCAATCTAGAATATAGACATGTTCCAGCCTCCTTGTTGTGTAAAAAGGTAGGATTTGGGCTTCAGGGAGCGCAAAGGAGTAAGTAACTATAATGAACCTGTGTTTGGGGGTTGAAAAGTAAGTATCAATTTTTTTCTGGGTTGGCATGCCCTTAAATGGGGGTGGGTTGGGGATAAGGGGCAAAAAACAAAATTGTTTAACTTTGCTTTTTTAAAGGAGAACTACAGCTAAATATAACAGACCCTGAAGAGCAACTGTTATCTCAACTTTTGGAATTAGTAGCATGTGCAGAATATCTATTTTTTCTACAAGGTTGCCTGCTCATGACCCTCTGTAACATGTATGAGCCGCTTAAAATTATTTACAAGCAGGCTGAGGAAAAAGGACTGCCACCCTTTTTCCTAAACGAGACATTTTTTTTACCTGGCAACTGATCTATTTTCATTTAAATATTTATAGAACTATAAACACTGCAAATCAGGTTGCACAACAAACTAAAATAGAATTACAGTTTTTAATATTTCCACAATCTCTAGTGAAAAAGAAAAAAAATTAAAACAAATTTTCAACAGTAAGTTTTAATTAAACCAATACCAAGATCGTTTCAGATCACTCGCAACAGTTACTGCAGATCCTAACAAATGAGGAAAACCAAAGGAAAAAAAAACTACATTGAAAACATTGGACCCAAGATAAACTTTGGCTTAATACAAGATAGTTATGGATCCTTTATTTCAGTGCTTTGAAAGTGTTGTTTTTAACATTGTATTCTCCGTTCAAATGGCAAGTAGTGGTAAAGCCAAAAGGAGCATGGAAGCAATATGAAGAATGACAAATCCCAAATGTGGTTTTCTTTTATGAAAGATACTTTAGTATAAGTGTTCTTTACAAACACTTTGACATCAATAAATATCAAATCCATTGTGGTAGTCTACATAAATTCCCCCTTACCCTGCCCCACTCGGATGGGCTGTCCAGGTTGGAGAGAGAAGAGCACCGGCTGCTGTTTAAAAACATACAATATCACCATTATGCGCTGTGATCCACGTTTTTTGGGGGGTAATAAAGAAAAAAAAGGGGGGGGTAAAACAAAACAAATTTGTTTTTTTTAAAGAAAAACAGAAAGAGAGATCAACCACCCGCCTACCCCTCGATATGGTTAATAAAGAAAAAGGCCATGGTGATTCAGAAATACTAACATTTGCTTGGTCTAAACAAAATAATTATAGGTGAATGACGGGATTTAAAATTGTACCAGACCATTAAGGGCCAAAAAGACAAATTCATCTGTCCCTTAAAATCCTCGGGGAACGTAGGGGGAAAGTACTGTGCACTTGAACCTAGTGGTAAACTGCACAGTCAAAAAATCCACTTTTATACAACTACTGAAATGAAACTGCACACTGGCTATCTCATTAAGAAGTATCATTTCTTATTAAAAACTCTTTATACATCAGAATAAAAACAGGAAAGGCAAGATGCATAAACCCTTTAGAGAAGGCATCAGTAGTTGAACCATTTTGCTGTAGAGGGGCTGGTGTTGACGATGGGTCCAGTGCCTCTCAAGCAGCAACAGGCGTGTCATCGTAGAAACGTAGTTTTTCTGACTCTGCTTCAGCTCTTACACCTTCACTGTATAGAATTTCTCTGTCCAACCGGGGTAGGGGACAGCTGGTCACAATTCTTTGCACTTTGCTGGCAACCTTAGCTTCTTTCCTTTTAGAACTGCAAAAGAAAGAAGAAAAAGTCGATCTGGAGAGAGCATAAAAACAATTCACTTTTCTCCTTCCCCCTATACGTTATAATTCAAAAAAAGCCATTTAATATTCTTCTTCCTTTTAAAACGCTGCATTCTTCTAGCTGGGTACATATTCGTATTCTACATATTTTTTTAATCCAATGGATCCGGGGCTTTAACTGCTAGTTGTGTGTACCTGCAATAGTGGGTCCGAAGATATTTTCCAAACCAAAAGCCAAGTATAAACTTTAATCTCCAAATTTTTTAATCATGTAGCAGCACAATACAGAAAAATTATTTCTTAAACTAAATGTTTAAACTGAAAAATAAAGAATCTTATTTTAGATGTTCAAGGAGTTTTGATGCAAACGGTAAAAGGGAGACAGGGCGGTAGTTTGACAGACAGGTAGGGTCCAGAGAGGTTTTTTTTAAGAAGATCAGGGTCAGGGAGGAATTAAACATGTGAGAAAGAGCAGGGGAAAGGATTTTAGCGCAGTGTCTGAGTAGGAAGGAGGGCATGGGATCAAGGGTACACATTGTAAGCGGCGAGGACACCAGGAGGTGACGGGTGAAAGATTCCAGAACTGCAGGTGGTGGGGCAGGCAAAAGAAGGCGAGAGTTGTCCTGGGGTGTGGGGATTAGAGTACGGATATCATCTATTTTATTTCTAAAGTAATCTGCAAAATCCTGAGGACCATTAATGGAATGAAGAGTGTCTGTACAGGAGGGCTGCAAGAGAGTGTTAAATAGCGAAAATAGACAACGTGGGTTATTTTGTTATTGTTTATAAGTGTGCTAAAGTAGGAGTGTTTGGCTGCTGAAAGAGACAAATTAAGACACATGAGCTTGAAATGGTTAAAGTCTGCCTGACTGCGTGACTTTATCCACAGCCGCACAAGTACAGTGGCGTAGAAACTTGGTATCCGAGTTACAGGGAGACGTTTGTGAATTTGTAGGGGGGCAAAGGAGTCAATAGTACTGGATAAGATGGAGTTATACGAATGTATTAGGGAATCAAGGTTTGAGACAGACATGAGGACAGCGAGACTAGAACTGAGAGAGGAGTATAGAGCCAGAAGGTCCATTGCACGGGTATTGTGAACAAGGACAGTAGATGGAGAGTCAGAGGAGAGGGGAGAGTAGGTGGTATTTGAGAATTAATAACAACTGTTCAGAAAAACAATCATAGTATTGGAGTTAACAATTCCTTACAAGAAAGGAAAAGTTTAAGTAAAAACTTTGTATTTGGCTTGAAGGGACGCATTTTGGAAGGGAATGTGTGTGTTTGTGCTGCAGATTTTCAGGACATTATAGTTTTTTACTTACCCTTTAAATATGGCTGTCACATGAATGAATGGGTAGGCCAGTTGGTGTGTGTACTCGTGTCAGGATGGGAGATAAAAGACTAACAGGGTTATTCAATAAAAGTTTATTTAAAAATGGTGCTAATTTTGCCCCAACCAATCAGATTTTAGCTTTCAAATGTTAAATAAGTTCTGATTGGTTGGGGCAAAATTAGCACCATTTTACACGATAAGAACTTTTATTGAATCTCCATCTTTTTTGATGATTGGTTAAAATGTTTTTTTTTTACTATACTTACCCTTTAAAGATGGTTACCACAGGAATGAATGGATAGTTCAATTGGTCTGTGTACCTGTGTTAGGTTGGAAGTTAAAGAAAAACAAACTTTTGATGATTGATCAAAATTAGTTTTTTTTTACTTTAGTTATCTTTTAAGTATGGCTACCACATGAATAGAAGGGTAGGTCAGTAGGTGTGTGTACCTGTGTGAGGTTGGGGGTATGCATTTTTGCTTGTATAACCATAGAACTAACTTTTATTGATGATTGATCAAAATTATTTTTTTAACTATAGTTACCCTTAAAGTATTGCTTCCATGGGAATGGAAAGGTAGGTCAGTAGATGGGTATACCTGTGTCTGTGTGGGGGATAGGGGTATTAGCAGTTGTGTTTATGACCATGAAACAAACTGTTTGGATCTTATGACCCTTAAACCTGGAAATATCCACATTTGAGGATTGTTACCATTATAGTCTATGGGAAAAAATGTCCTGAAATTAGCTGATAACACCCTAACACTTCTGCGGATTCCTTAGCTAGGTAATAGCACACTTCTCCTATATACCCCGCACGTCTGTACCAAATTTCATGTCTCTAGCTCAAAAACTGTGGCAGGAGATACAGTCCAAAAAAGCGGAAGAATAAAACGGAAGAAAAAGAAATAGAAAGAACAGTAATTTGGCTCTTCAAGCTAAATTAACAACTGTATGCCCTCATATAGAAGAATCCTTTTATAGAGTGCAGTGTACTGTGTTTACAGTACAGAGCATTAAGGGTGATCGCCCTCCCATTATAACCAAGTAAAGGAAATGTATATATTTTTAATATATCTCTACTGTCTCCAACATCTACCTACACATAGCCTTTATTGTCTCCAACTTGTACTTACCTACCAGTTCACAATCTAGCATTACAGTCAGCCCTCCAATTCACAAACCAGCATTACAGTCATCCTTCCAGTTCACAAACCAGCATTACAGTCCGCCCTCCAATTCACAAACCAGCATTACAGTCATCCTTCCAGTTCACAATCTAGCATTACAGTCAGCCTTCCAGTTCACAAACCAGCATTACAGTCTGCCCTCCAGTTCACTAACCAGAATTACAGTCAGCCTTTCAGTTCACAAACCAGCATTACAGTCAGCCTTCCAGTTCACAAACCAGCATTACAGTCAGCCTTCCAGTTCACTAACCAGCATTACAGTCAGTCTTCCAGTTCACTAACCAACATTAAAGTCAGCCTTCCAGTTCACAAACCAGCATTACAGTCCGCCTTCCAGTTCACAAACCAGCATTACAGTCAGCCTTCCAGTGCAAAAACCAGCATTACAGTCAGCCTTCCAGTTCACAAACCAGCATTACAGTCAGCCTTCCAGTTCACAAACCAGCATTACAGTCAGCCTTCCAGTTCACAAACCAGCATTAGTCAGCCTTCCAATTCACAAACCAGCATTACAGTCAGCCTTCCAATTCACAAACTAGCATTACAGCCAGCCTTCCAGTTCACAACCCAGCATTACAGTCAGCCTTCCAGTTCACAAACCAGCATTACTGTCAGTCTTCCAGTTCACTAACCAGCATTACAGTCAGCCTTCAAGTTCACAAACCAGCATTACATCCAGCTTTTCAGTTCACTAACCAGCATTACAGTCAGCCTTCCAGTTCACAAACCAGCATTACTCTCAGCCCTCCAGTACACCGGTGTTAGACAGCAAAATTGAAAATAGCAGAAGAGTTTATAAAAATAAGGCACTTGATTGACAGCTGAAATGTAAGAGGTTTGTAAAGAAATAGGAGACAGAGGGCCATATTTATAAAGCCGCGGTATCGATATACGCACAAGCGTTCTTACTTGAGAAAGAACGCTTGTGCGTTGTAAATCTACGATTTCGCTATCGTAGGTTTACGATCAGTATCGTAAATTTTTCGTTCACCCGATCGTTAATGTCTCAGTTTAATGTATCAGTTTAACGATCGTAAATTTACGATACTGATCGTTAAAGTCGTGGCATCGCTAAAAAGCAATAACTCGGATATATAAATATGGCCCAGATTTGGCAAGAATTATAGTTTCCAGTAATGGGCAATTCAAAAACAGAATAGATATTCTTTAAAGGGCATCTATAGTGAAAAAAACACATTGGCCCATTGCAAAGTTAAATTCATGTACTCTTTGCTGCCTTTATCCTATCTCTGTCAGTGACTTTGTTTTTCCATGGTGTCAGATACTGTATCTGTCAGCACTCCCCCCTTCCCCCTACCCTCTGTTACCTCCTCCATGTCTCTACTCCGGTTAACCGACCAGCTTATCATGTGCAGTACGAGTTAAAAGTTCAACATCCTGAAAAACACACCCACGCACAGTGGCTAATAGAAAGCAAGCTGTCCTGGAGACATGGAAGAGAAGGGAGAACAGTACAGTTACTACTGCAATATGATCTATCTCTTTGTGACCCATCATCAATCAGTGAAAGCTATCAAGAAGGGGGGTAAAGTGAATTTTTTGCCTTCTAAAAATTTTGAAACTAGGTGGGCAACCCTGGAACCCATGGACTAGTGCCTTTCAGGTTAACAAAAGGATAGGGGGTAAAGTGCAGCCTTATCTCTGCCATCAAAGCTACCTCTCTCCCCCTACTAATGCTCTTATCTCTATGTTTGTTACAGAGCAGGGAGGAGGGAGTGACTTGAGCAGGGAAGAGGATCACGTTACAGGGATTTGATTAACAGTACAAGTAGGAGTAGAGGAATCAACGTATTCTTCTAACTTGTGTATCTCAGGACAGAGGGAAAATTAAGAAAATACAGACACTATGGGGGTTAGGGGGAATTATAGAACTCATGGAAAGAAAGGGGGAAGTTCATTTTTCCACTATAGATGCCCTTTAACAGTCAGTTTTCTTTAGCATAATCATTAAAAGGGGAGTGGCTTAGGTACGCTTCTAACTCTACCCCATCCATAAAACATCTTGGGACATCCAGGAATTTTTGCCTTTTAAAAATTTTGAAACTAGGTGGGCAACCCTGGAACCCATGGACTAGTGTCTTTCAGGTTAACAAAAGGATAGGTACCTTTTCATGTCTAGAGCGTGGAGCGAGTATACCCTCCATCAACTGGACAAAAAAGCAAATAGGATAATTTTTTGCCTAAAAAGCAAGTGTTATGTATATATGTATAGTTTATTTATATAGCACCATTTGGGACGCAGCGCTGTACAATAACAAAATACAACTAGAAAGGGAAAGTAAGTATAAACTTTGAGTTTGGCTTGAAAGACTGCATTTTGTAAGGGAATGTGTGTGTTTGTGCTGCAGATTTTAAAACTCAATAATGCCAATGATGAGGATGAGGCAACATGTAAAGTAAGAATGAATGAACTAATTGCTAAATTTGTTACCAGAGGATACAACAGAAGTAATTTGGAGAGAGACGCAGAAAGATAAATGTGAGAGGTTACCTTTTGTATCAACGTATAATGCATTGTCTAACAGGATTCAACAGATAATCAAGAAACATTGGTATATCTTACAATCAGACCAGCAATATGGGTCTCTGTTTACCAACCCCCCACTCTTTTCATACCAAAGGTCCAAAAACTTAGGTGATGAATTAATACAGACAGATATTATAACAGAGAAAGGGTCCAGACAATTGTACTTGAGTGAACAATTAAAAGGCACCTTCCCATGCCGTAACTGCTCAGTGTGCAATGCTATAATTAAAGGGAGTGTCGTTAACCATCCAAGTAAAGGCTTTGAGATTAAACTTAAACAGTATGCCACATGCAGGACGACAGGTATTATTTATATGCTCAAATGTCCATGTGGATGGGCCTATGTGGGCAAATCCAAGAGAGAAATACGCATCAGGGTTTGTGAACACAAACGGGATATTTCTAATTATGAAGGGACGAACAAGAAGTATGAGACCCCCATAAGCAGGCACAGAAAAAAAGCACAGAGCAGCTCAATTAAAGTGGATGGTTTTGGAGGTAGTTGAGAAAGATATGAGGGGAGGAGATTTCAATAGAAAACTGCTCCAAAAAGAAATAGGTTGGATAGAGAAGTTAGGGACCCTGTCCCCTTATGGCCTAAATGAAGAATTTAATTTATCCTGCTTCTTATAGTGACAATGGTTTAATGATTGCCTTTTCACTAGCAACTATAGCTTCTTTTTATTGTCTCAGTTTAGACACATTTTGTCTTTATTATAGATTCCATGGACATTGGCGCCACCTTGAGGATTTGTTGAAGGATATTCCTTGGCATTAGATGTACACTTAGGTATTTATGCAGAGTTAAGATTTTGCCTCAATATAATGTCCAGTTTTAATTTATCTTTTTATTACTGTTCACATACTATTTGCCACACTTAAGATGGTTTTAGAGACATTGAAAAGACACAAGGAACTTGATATGCACTTTATTTGCACATGTAGAGCATTTTATACACTGTATCACTTTAGTAAACTTTCATACAATATTGTTTTATTGAGTAATGGTTTAACACTTTATAACTCATATTATCTTTGAGAGACTGTTTTTATATTTGTAATAAGTGTATGTTTTATTGAATATGTTATTTATTGGTACTATTGTAATAGACACCTTTGGTTCCTCCCTAATTGGGGGAGGGACCTTTGCTTATCACAGTCTTTATGTTCCTTAAGCACAGTTGCACTTTATCACCTGAAGAAGGGGGTATCCCCCCGAAACGTTGTGACGTGTGATGTGTGGTTCACAATAACATTTTCTAAAGATTTGGAGTGCGACCTTCAGTTATCTTTTTTCCTGTGAAGCTGCTGGTTCCAGAGGGAAGAACCTACAGAGGTGTCTGCACCCACATTTGGACAGAGTACACCTCCACCATTGTTTATCCTGCTTGCTTTTTACTTACCCTTTAAATATGGCTGCCACATGAATGAATAGGTAGCTCAATTGGTGTATGTACCTGTGTCAGGTTGGAAATTAAAAAAACAAACTCTTTTGATTATTGATCAAACTTTATGGCTAAGTATGGCTGCCACAGTAATAGAGGGCTAGTGTGTACCTGGGTCAGGTTGGGGGTTAAAAAAAAACTTTGTTGATGATTGGACAAAATTAGTTTTGTTTTTTTTTTACTATATTTACCCTTTAAATATGGCTGGAATGGAAATGAAAAGGGTAGGTCAGTAGGCGTGTGTATCTGGGTCTGGTTAAGAGGGTATGTCTTTTTTTGTGTTTACAACCATAACATTTTTTTTTTTTATTTTATTGAGGATAATTAGCTTTTTTGACTTTAGTTACCCTTTAATTAAGGCTGCCACAGGAATGGAAATGTAGGTCAGTAGGTGTGTGTACCCATGTGAGGTTGGGGTATGTCTTTTTAGTTTTTACAACCATAAAACAACTTTTATTGAGGATACATCAAAATTATATTTTTATTTTATTTACCCTTTATGTTTGACTATAATGGAAATGGAAGGGTAGGTCAGTAAGTGTGTGTACCCGTGTAAGGTTGGGGGTATGTGTCTTGCATGTATGACCATATAACTAACTTTTTTTGATGATTGATCAAAATTCGTTTTTTGACTATAGTTACCCTTTAAGTATGGCTTCCATGGGAATGGAAAGGTAGGTCAGAAGGTGGGTGTACTGTGTGGGGGGGTTGGGGGTATCACCGTTTGTGTCTATGACCATGAAAAAACTGTTTTGAAATATCCACATTTGAGGATTGTTACCATTACAGTCTATTGGAAAAAATGCCCCGAAATTCGCCGATAACACCGTAATGCTTCCGCAGATTCCTTAGCTAGGTAATAGCACACTTCTCCTATATGCCCCGCACGTCTGTACCGAATTTCATGTCTCTAGCTTAAACACTGTGGGAGGAGATACAGTCCAAAAAAGGGGAAGAATAAAACGGAAGAAAAAGAAATAGAAAGCCAAATTAATAAATATATAAATGATATAAATAGAAGTGCTAGAGCCTTGCCACAAGAGGAAAGGAGGTCCCTGCCCGTATAGCTTACAAACTAGATAGGAGGGTAACATACAGAGACAAAGGAAAGATATTATATGATCGAATGGCTTTGTGCGGTTTTCCTATATTGGCACATAAGGCAAATAAAAAGTGAAAGTAATTGCAATATTGCAAAATGTGATCTGGAACAACATGGCTCGTACTGGAAGTAGTAAGGAAATCTCCAAGAACTGGATGATGGCTGAACTTTGGTTTTAGGTGTATGGTTTTTTTACTTTTAGTTTTCTTGGTAATATTACAGGATAGTTTATATAAAAACTATAAGGGCACGGCCACACTGCAGCGCAAACGCAATCGCACGTGGAATCGCATGCGATTTCATGTGCGATTTAGTTGCATTTTCACATGCGTTTTCTTCATTAGGTATAGGAAAACACATGCGATTTCAATTAAAAATGCGGAACGCAAATTGCAATTGCAACCGAAAACGCGTGTCTTTGGTGCATTTTCAATTATTTGAAAAAACGCAAATGCAGAAAAATCGCAGCAGTGTGGCCTAGCCCTTAATCTGATATACTAACCCATAAATCTTATATACTAACCCACAGTTTGACAGACACAGCACTGACAGCGCAGTACATAGGAGAGGTGCGCCGCTGTGTGTGTGGGTTTTTTTTTTGGGGAGAATGAGATGCGCCACAGAGCCACAGAGAGGGATTCTTGAAAGAATCGGGGGGTTACTGGTGCTCAAATAAATGTGAGTTAAAAAAGTGCCGTTAAGTCACTAAATAAATCCCCATAATTCACCAAGTAGGTGTGCATCTGTGGAATTTATTGTTCTCTATAAATGTTCTCCGTGTGTTAAATATAAATTGTGGTGTGGTGGAATACTGACGGTGAGAACATTAGAGGAGTTTGTTAACATCCTACTAGTGCACATAAAATGAAATTCAAGAAAATATATCAACACGTGACATTGGAACATTAATCCATTAATGAAATAATCTAATAAAACACTTTCAGCTTTTATTGGTCAGGCCAAATGTTAAAGGGCAACCTGGTATGCTGCACAATGTCCTGCAACTGTCGCTTATGGATATGTCATTATAGCCAATGACTGAATGCTAATCCACTAGCTGCCTCTTCTGAGCATGCTCGGAGTCAGAACCAGGGGCCATATTTATAAAGCCACGGTATCGCTGGTAGTCGTAGTTTCGACTGATCGATCTGTCTATCTTTGTCTATCTTTCTGTCTGTCCCTATTTAAACATATCGATTTGTCCCTGTTTGTCTGTCTATAATGGAACCCCGCCAAGCAGTATTGCATCATGTAACACAAGGATCAAGGAAAGGCTTCTTCACAAGCGTGACCATGTGATCCATTCATGGCATTACTTAGGGGAGTAGGGGAGTGGAAGCTGCTCAACAGCTGAGAACTGTGTGCTCCATCAGTTAATTGTTAAAAATTGTTTAGGGCTAGGCCACACTACAGCGCTTTAACATGCACTCCGATTTTAATCCAATTGCGTGTTAAAAAGAGCACTGCTTTGAACTCTGATAATTCAGCAACTCTTCTGCCTGAAGAGATAATTAGAAGAAAGGTAATTTTCCAAGTTAAGAGAGATAAGGAAGATTGGTGTAAAGGTTCAAAGGGGGGAATCACGGGCGCAAATGCGCTAGTGTGGCCTTGCCCTTATAGAAGGTTCCACACAGGAGATTCCTACATGCAGGACGTTCACTTCACATTACTTTCCTATCAATCATAGGTGATACTGTCCATTTATTTTATTGAATTGTGATTAGCAAGGATTCCGTTTAACTCATTCTGGTAACTTTACCTGAAGAAAGAGACCAAAGACTTAACACACACACACAGCAGAGTAAAATAAATCATTTAATCCCCTGCCCCTTCCCACCAGCTAAACAGAAGCAAAAAAACAACCCCCCCCCCCCCCCCAACATATAAAATGGGTTGGCATCTATTGTCTGCCCATGTGTTCCGGGGCAGTTGCACCCATAGATAACTTTCATGTGATTCCTATAATAGACTATTGGAGCATTTCAAGTGATGTGCCACAAGCTACAGAGAGCAAATCTAGAAACTTATACTTGTGAGCACTGTGCTCTTCTACATATAGAATAGCTTCTTGAATTACTACAAATATTGAACCCATTATCTGAAAGCAGTACTACCCAGAATAAGGGGGTGTGGCCAATAGGTGTCCATCCACGAAAGGCTTATAACAAGGACAATCAGAGTCTGTCTTTAAAATGGAATGTTGAGTCATATAACGTTTGGTAATAAAGTACATGCAAACTTGTTTCAACAAAACATGTATTGGTACCCGATTCTTCTGTTCTTTACAGAAAAAGCAATAAAAGGGTAACCTCTGCACAAACCTAAAACTTTAACCATGATTCCCCCCCAACTCCCAAAACTAAGTTTCAATATACTTACCTTTTCATGCTCCTAAACTTACTTAAAAGGAGTGATAAACCACAAATCACCATTTTTATGCGTGTGCAGCGCAGTGTGGCCATGCCCTAAGTGGTGCAAAAACAAATGCCATTTAAATTCTGGCATTACCCTCTGCACTCCTTAACTGTCTAGTTTCTGTGATGCAGTAAATCATGCTAAGAGAGCGCAGAGGGTAAGCAAACACTAAATATACATTGTATTTGTTTGAAAATGCGCACTGCTTATTACCACTCGTAGCTTTGCTTTTCCTTTGACTGTTTACATGTTCCTAACATTAAACACATTTTTTCTAAATGCAAGCAAATGTAGCCATTCCCACTTATACTTAGCGTAAGGCCCCACTATGTCCGCTGCCTTGTACTGCGCTTTTGCCTATTTTTGCAGTGCATGCGAATAACCATAGGGAAAAATCAAATGAAGCTCAGCGCAACATTGTACACTGCATTGCGAGATTCATGCACGCCTCCCTGCGCTGTGTAGTGGGGCCTTGCCCTAAATGCAGTCATAGAATATGCACTGCCACTGAGCACTTCAGAAACCCAGCGTCTTCATGCACATTTACAAGCATTAAGAAGCTAATTAATGTGTTTCGAACCATTCTTTAGAGTAAATATATCTGAACAAGTGTAACCCAGTCAGATGATCTTCTTCTTTGCTTATGACAACATCTGAGGACAGTTTGACTTTTCCAGAGCAACTTTATGTACATTTTTTGGCTTTAGTCAGATCTGCTCCGGTAACGGAACATTTATCATACCTACCGGAATTTTTGTTTCCTGGACTGTAACATGGCAGTGGTCACCCATGGGTTAATCCCTGTTGCCAAGCGAAGGACAGAAGTGCAGCTAAAAAGGCTCCACCCACCTACTTACCTCAGTCCTTGATGTACCGAGCGATTTAGGAAACTAAGGGTGGGAGTGATGTGACCATTGACATGTTACAGTCCAGGAAACAAATATTCCGGTAGGTATGACAAATTTTCCATTTTCTTGTCCTTCACATGGCAGTTGTCACCCATGGGAAATACCCAAGCAAAAATAATAAGGGAGGGAGACAGATATGAACGCACTTATTTATTAACTACTGATTCAAGAACAGATTTTCCAAAATTGGAATCTAGCTTGTAGTGCATAATGAACATATGAGCTGAAGTGGCTTTGCAGATATCGTCCATTGGAACCCCAGCTTGGAAAGCCCATGAAGTGGACATTGCCCTGGTGGAATGAGCTTTGATGCCAGGGGGAATTTGTTGTTCACAGGTCTTGTACGCTGTTTTGATGCAGGAGGTTATCAATCTCGCCACCGAAGATTTGAATGGCTTCAATCCTGCTTTTTTTCCTGTGTAGAGAATCAACAGCGATTCAGATTTCCTGAATACTTTTATATTTATATCCAGGTAAATGCGGAGACATCTAACTACATCCAAACAGTGGTAGCCAACTTCTACATCTGAGGAAGGGTTTGGTAAGAATATTGGTAAAGAAATATCCTGATTCATGTGGAAATCCGAGATTACTTTAGGTAAAAAATCTTCCGGGAGTCTGATGTTTTAGCGCGAAGAAAAGTCAGGCAAGGTTCTAATGCTTTGAACTCTGATAATTCAGCAACTCTTCTGCCTGAAGAGATAATTAGAAGAAAGGTAATTTTCCAAGTTAAGAGAGATAAGGAAGATTGGTGTAAAGGTTCAAAGGGGGATTGGATAAAGCTTTCATTACCAATGTAAGGTCCCAAGGGGGCATCTTATTACGAACGGGTTGTTTGATGCATTTTAAAGCCTGGAAGAATCTGGAGATCAGAGGGTATGATAACCACTTTGTATTACATAAAGCTGAAAGCGTGAAGTATGTGATTTTAAGGTTGAAGTAGCCAACCCTTTTGGATTTCAGAAACCTCTCTAATTGGAGGTTGTTGCTCTGCACACCATTTAAGAAATTGCTCACAAATTCTGTAATATTTTAATGATGTGGATTTTTTTTCTTGTTTCTAGCATTGTATTTATTGTGGCTTCTGACAGGCCTAGCTGAGCTAGATTTGCCCTCTCAATAGCTATGCCATCAAATTCAGGCTGCCTGGTTTCTGGTGATAAACTGGGCCCTATGAAAGCAGACATTTGTGTAGAGGCAATTTCAGAGGCAAGTCCAGTGCTAATTGTTGAATAAGGGCAAACCATGGCCTCCTTGGCCAAAGAGGCAGTACTACTATTGCAGTAGTTTGATCCCTTCTTATTTTCTCCAGCACTTTCTGAATCACTGGAAAGGGGGAAAAGATATATGCCAGTTGAAAGTCCCATTTCAGGCATGCATCCACATGCCTGAGGATCCAGGAACCTGGAGCTAAATGTTGTTTTGTTGTTGTGGCAAGAAGCCATAAGATCCCTTGTTGGGAGACCCCATTTCTGAACAATTAATGAAATGCATTCTTGCTGAGGGACCATTCCCCTGGGTAAATGGAGTCCCTGCTCAAAAAGTCTGCTTTGTGATTCAGGTGACCTGGAATATAGACATCTTTTAGGTCTAGTTGGTTGAGTTCTGCTCTGAACAGAATTTCTTGCTCTTAAGCAGGAACTGAATGCTGCAAGTTCCCCCTTTCTTGTTTATGTAGGAGACAGATGTGATGTTGCCTGTGTGTACCAAGACTGCTTGACCTTTTAGCTCTTGTCCAAATGCAAGGAGAGCAAGGTGAACCGCTTTCAATTCCTTGTAGTTTATTTTCTTGTTAACTAACTGATGATCCCACTGTTACTGAGACCACTGATTCTGGAAGTGAGCATCCCATCCCTTCAGACTGGAGTTTGAGAATGTGTACCCACTTTGGCTCTGTTAACAGAGTTGGACGAAAATTCTTTAGATTTGTCCACCAATCCAAACTCTTGATGGTGCTGATAGAAATATCAGTTACATTGGATCTAGGTGACTCTTGTTCCATTGATGCAAGAATTCTAACTGGAGAGGTCTTACGTGAGTCGTGGTCCATTTGAACGCCTGTAGAGATGAGCTTATTAGTTGTTGACATATTTTTGCCGTATTGATTTGTCTTAAATGAAAGTATTTTACCAGAGAAATGATTTCCAAGATCTTGATTTTTAGTGATTTTCAAGTGATACATAAAACTCCAACATGTTGAGTGTTACCCCAAGAAATTCCAGATTCTGAGAAGGAATAAGTATTGACTTTTGCCAGTTGATGATCATCCCATAAGTTGTAGTTTTTGGATGACCAATTATCTGTGCTTTAAGAGTGTCTGGATCTGAAGCTCTTATTAAAGGGTAACTGTGGTCTTGAATTCTTCCAAATTAGTAAGAATTATATAAAAAGCATTCTATTGTACCTTCAAAATAAAACCTAAATCACATCTCTAGATAAAATGCGTGAGAAGCTATTGCTGAAAAGGTTCAGCAATATTACTTCCTGCTTGAACACTTCCAGTTTTCAGCCATGTGACCAGCCTCAGCCTGCATTAATAGACTCCCCTTCTCAACTGTTAATTTCCCCCCCAGGTACTTCCTGATTTCCCCAGCGTTAAGTCTCTGAACGGGCAGGGCAGAAGTCAGGTGATGTCACTCAACCTACTGGAAGCAGGAAATTTGAACATTCCCCCCAATGTAATTTCTCACAAGCTCCAGCCAGAGATGTGATTGTCAGTTCATTTTAAAGGAAATACTGCAGGCTTTCATTCAACCCCAACTTGTTTTGAGACCAGTTGCCCTAACTTTGACTCTCAAGATAGCTAGGATTGGGGCCAAGATTTTTGTGAATACCTGAGGAGCTGTGGCTAACCTGAATGAGAGAGCCTTGCATTGGAAGTGGCGCCCTAATATGTGAAATCTGAGAAATTTGCAGTGGTTTGAGCATATGGGAATATGTAGGTATGCATCTTTGATTATTCTCTTGATTAGCCAGTTCTTGTGCCTGAGGTGGCAAACTACTGTCTTGAGAGTTTCCATTTTGAATGATTTGACTCTCAGAAACAAATTTAATTCCTTCAAATCCAAGATGGCCCTGAATTCGCCTGATTTTTTTTTTTTAATCAAGAACAGAGGAGAATAAATTCCTTTCCTCTGTTCTTTTAGTGGCACCTCTTCTATCACATCTTTGATTTGATGTAAGTGCTGAAATGCGGCTAATATAGAAACTGTAGATTGTATCCTTCTGTTATGCTATTTATGACCCAGCTGTCGCTTATATTTTGAGTCCAAACTGTTGAAAATAGAGAAAGATGTGCCCCTATGCTCATGGCTTGGGCTCGTACACCTTCATAATCCTGACTTCTTCTGCTGAAAGAAGGCATATTGCTTTCTATTAGGGCCTTCTCAAAAGGACTGATTCTGTGTTATTTTCCAGGGTCTGAAATTGAAGTTTTTTCCTGGGCAATATTGTCTAACTTCCCGAAAATTCTTTTTGTCTGAAAAAGATTTCTTTACCTTGTTTTGTGGTAAAAGTTTACCTTTCTCTGCATAATTGCAGGCAATTGCATCTTCTAACCTTTTGCCAAAAAGTCAATCACCCTGAAAAGGAAGACTTGCTATTTTGGAGGGCATATCACCGTGCCATTGTCTGAGCCACAAGGTTCTTCTTGCCAGTTCAGAAAAAGCCATATTCTTTGAAGTTAGCTTTAGGGCATCCATGGCAGCATCAGCGCTATATTTTGTAAGTTTAATGTCTTTGATGGCCTGAATAATCCCTTCTTTTTATGATCCTTTATTGACTGCCTCTTCTACTTCATCCAACCAGAATAGAAAAGCTTTGGACATATCTGTAATAGCAATGATGGGTCTTAAAGCAGCTCCAGCAACTGAAAAATTACTTTTTTAAAACTGACTCTTGTTAACATAGTGAAATCATTGCCGCACCAAGTTTTGGAGGAGAACTCCAAAATTTGTTGTCTTCCTCTGATAAAGGGTATCTGTTGAGAAAAGAACACCATTTTCATTATCATTATCTGGACTCTCCCATTGATCACCAATGCCTAAAATCATTTTTGTGAACCAGTAAATTTGCCTTGGGTGAAGGTGTTGCAAAATTTTATCCATAGAGGTGGATGGTACTACTTCATCCTGTAAAAAAGTAGCTTGCATAGCCTTAAGTAGCCCTTGAATAACTTCATAAATTAAACCCTGTTCATATTCTGTGTCAGGTTCTTCCTCAGGAGAAGGGAATATTGTCCAGTTTCGATAACATTGCTTTCGGAATAAACATTGTGTGCAGAAATCACATTCGGTTGTTCTGTAGGCATTTGAGCACAGAGAGCTAGTAACTTGGGCAATCGTGGATTGTGACATTTCCACCATAGATTCTTTGACCCATAAAGCAATCTCCGTTTTTGAGCGCGGCCAACAAAAGCATCTAGGCATTCCTGGCAATATTTCTTGTCATGTAGTACTTGATTGGAACAGGTAGTACATTCATGTTTTTTCCATTTGCGTGACTCTTCCCGGTGGCGAGATGATTCCCCCTGGATCTAGAGCTAAAACGAGACCTCTTCTCCCTGGAGCTCATGTTGAGACCTTGCTTTCTAGTGAAAGGGTAAGGCAGAGCAGAGCAGCACACAGCTGAAGGTAGCCAGCATATTGCAGCAGGGAAAGGAATGGCCGTTTCGCGGCAAACATTTAAACCTGAATGGGGTGGGTGACGTCATCCACCGGCTCCTGCTTCCGCATAGAGATGAAAAGTTTGTGGTGGAAGTAAAAGCTGTGCAAGGACAAGAGGCCATAGCAGACAGTCTCTACAGAGAAGGGGGCATGGTCAGAAAGATCCAGGGGAGCTGCGATTCCTCCTCGCGAGGGACAGAGGTAAGTAGGTGGGTGGAGCCTTTTTAGCTGCACTTCCTGTCCTTCACTTAGCAACAGGGATTAACCCACGGGTGACCACTGCCATGTGAAGGACAGGAAACACAAGAGAGCAGTACTTTCTCCTTATATGCATCTAGCCACAGTAAGTCAGGCTCACAGTATTTACAAACTCCTCCTACTATAAATGGACCCTTCTTTGTGTCATACCCATGTTTCACTTACTGGTAGATATCTTTTCACAATTCAATTGAGCAAAAGGTTATTTTATAAAGATATATTATACTGTATAATCAATATACATGTAAAAAGGTATTGAATGGATTGTGAGGTGTGTGCAGAATATGGGGTCAAAGTAGAAGTGGGAAGACAATAACACCACAAGTTCCCCAAGATAACCAATACTCTGTGAGGAAAACTTTGAAATTGGCCATTAATGTCTGGTGAAAGGTCATGTCTCTGTAATGCAATGTGTTTGTTAATATCATACCATTAACATATGTACTGGGTGACTCCACACAAATCTATTACAAGCATCTGTTCTATTATAAGCCTCTCTGCTTTATGGTGGCCAGACATGTTGCAATACTATTGGGAGACACCCAGTATCGGGCGATAATTACCACGTGTATAGTGTCCGTACGCAAAGTCAGCCTGATTTTCCTATCAGACAAGAAAACATTTAAAGGGCATGTCCACCCCTTTCAAGAACTTTTGCCACATAATAGCTCTCCTTCCCCCAGCCCCAACTGCTATAAAAGATTTGTTAGAAAGCCCCCCGATAGTTACTTACCTTCCTTCTATCATCCACTGCACAGTCCCGGCCCTCTGCTTGCATGAAACTGCAAGCAGGCGGCCAGACCGGCAGCCGCGTCCCTGATTGACTGAGAGTCAGCCAATCACGGACATGGCTGCCGGCTGCAGAGAACACCGGGGGAGAGAGGTATGGTAAGTAAAGTTCGGGGGACTTTCTTTTATAGCGGTTGGGGCTGGGGGAAGGAGAACTATTATGTGGCAAAGGGATTTGTAGCTAGGGGGAGGGATTGCAAAACGGGAGGGAGATGGCTGTAGTGCGCATGGCAAAATTCTCCCGGAGGGGAGAAAGGAAAAATAATGTACTCTGCAGTACTCCTTGTGGGCAGTTTTTGGGACTTGGGGGGGGGGGGGGAATTAATGGAGAATTATTAATTATTGCAATTATTTATATGCAATTATTTAACAATTTCGACTAGTGTATGACTTACGACTAACATACGAGGCTTAAAATATCCCAAAATCTGAAAAAAAATGCAAAAAAAATAAACCGGATTTGCCCCTTTTTTTTTTTGCATTTTTGGGGATTTTGTTTATATCAAACCAAACAGGCTTGGGTTTGCATTTGAGGAAGCTAATTCATTTGGTTCAGTCATAACACTCCATGGCTTATATATATTACTGCAGACATCGATGTAACAATCCCAGTCACAAGATACTGTGGCTGGAGCAAAAAAAAATCACAAAGCAACCTGAAGATATTTCTTCGCCTAAAACTGATGCATGTACATCATGTATAAGGTTTGTCATTGGTCATAGTAAAAGGCATGTGAACCCCCATTTTCCACCCCCCACAACCATTACAAATGCTTACCTTCCCATGGTCCCTGAGGCAAATAATCTTTATCTTTCACCACCATGCTTTTCCTCCCAGGTCCTCATCTCCCCTGTAAGCTCAGGGAGTTTGTACAGAAGAGTCGTGCAGGATGGAGAAGGCAGGAGAAAAAGGCAGAGTCAGTCATTAGCCATAATATTAACATCACCGCAGTGGCCAACTGCTTCAATCTAGAATATAGACATGTTCCAGCCTCCTTGTGGTGTAAAAAGGTAAGGATTGTGGGCTTCAGGGAGCGCAAGGAGGTAAGTAACTATAATGAACTCTGTGTTTGGGGGGTGGAAAAGTAAGTATCACATTTTTTTTCTGGGGTGGGCATGCCCTTAAAAGGGGGGTGGGGTGGGGATAAGGGGCAAAAACAAAATTGTTTCAACTTTGCTTTTTTAAAGGAGAACTACAGCTAAAATATAACAGACTCTGAATAAGCAACTGTATCTCACACTTTTGGAATTAGTAGCATGTGCAGAAATAATCTATTTTTTTCTACAAGTTGGCCTGCTCATGACCCCTCTGTAAACATGGATGAGCAGCCTTAAAAGTATTTACAGCAGGCTGAGGAAAAGGACTGCAACCTTTTTCCTAACGAGACATTTTTTTTACCTGGCAACTGATCTATTTTGTCATTTAAAATAGTTTATAAACTATAAACTGCAAATCAGGTTGCAAAACAAAACTAATAGAATTACAGTTTTAATTAATTTCACTAATCTCTAGTGAAAAAGAAAAAAAAATTAAACAGAATTTTCAACAAGTATCTTTTAATTAAACCAATAAAAAGATCTTTCAGATCAATCTCAACAGTTACTGCAGGATCCTACAAATGAAGGAAAGACCAAAGGAAAAAAAAACTACAGTTGAAAAGCATGGGACCCAAGATAAACTTTGGCTTATATACACAGATAGTTATGGATCCTTTATGTCAGTGCTTGAAAGGTGTGTTTTTAACATTGTATTCTCCGTTCCAAATGGCAGTAGGTGGTAAAGCCAAAAGGAGATGGAAGCAGATATTAAGAATGACAAAATCCAAATGTGTTTCTTTATGAAAGATACTTTAGTATAAGTTTTCTTTACAACACTTTGAATAATAAAATATCAATATCCATTGTGGTAGTCTACATAAATTCCCCCTTACCCTGCCACACTCGGGATTGCTGTCCAGGTGTGGAGAGATGAAGCAGCAACGCTGCTGTTTAAACATACAAAATATCACCATTAATGCGCTGTGATCCACGTTTATTTGGGGGGGAGAAAGAAAAAAAAAAGGGGGGGGGGTAAAACAAAACAAATTTGTTTTTTTTAAAAGAAAAACAGAAATAGAAGATCAACCACCCGCCTACCCCTCTATATGGTATAAAGAAAAGGCCATGGTGATTCAGAAATACGAACATTTGCTTGGTCTAAACAAAATAAATTATAGTGGAATGACTGGAGTTAAAATTGATACCATACCATTAAGGGCCACAAAGACAAATTCATCTGTCCCTTAAAATCACTCGGGGAACGTAGGGGGAAAGTAATTTGCACTTGAACCTAGTTGTAAACTGCACAAAAAAAATCTCACTTTTACAACTACTGAAATGAAACTGCACACTGGATATCTCATTACAGTATACATTTCTTATGTAAAAAAATCTTTATACATCAGAATAAAAAAACAGGAAAGGCAAGATGCATAAAACAATTTAGAGAGTCATCAGTATTTGAAACCATTTTGCTGTAGGAGGGGCTGGTGTATGACTATGTCCAGTGCCTCTCCAGCAGCAAACAAGGCTGTTCAGCGTAGAAAAGTAGTGTTTCTGACTCTGCTTCAGGCATCTTACACCTTCACGTGTAGTAAGAATTTCTCTGTCCAACCGGTGTAGGGGACAGCTGGTCACAATCTTTGGCACTTATGCTGGCAAACTTAGCTTCTTTCCTTTTAGAACTGCAAAAGAAAGAAGAAAAAAGTCATCTGGAGAGAGCATAAAAACAATGCACTTTTCCCCCTATACGTTATTAATTCAAAAAAAGCCATTTAATATTCTTCTTTCCTTTTAACGCTCATTCTTCTTAAGCTGGGTACATATTCTACAGATTTTTTAATCCAATGGTATCGGGGCTTTACTGCTAGTGTGTGTACCTAGCATAGTGGGTCAGAAAAGAGATTTTCCAAACCAAGAGGGCCAAGTATAAACTTTAAGCTCCAAATTTTTTAATAATGTAGCAGGCACAATACAGAAGAATTAGTTCTTATAGACTAAATGTTTTAAACGAAAAAAATAAAGAATCTTATTTACCAACAAGTGGTGTAAAACTTTTATTATGCAATAAATCTGCACCAACCAGATGATATTAGCCAACTACAGTCCACCAGTACAAATCTAACAACTTATTGGTGGCTGCAGATTAAAGGACTAGTTCACACAAAAAGCATGCTCGCTATAGTAAACTAAAGCAGGAAGCGGTCGGGACTGAGCCGCGGTGGATCGTGCGCGAGGTAAATATATTTACCTTCGATCCTGGCCAAGTGATTGAAGAAAGGAGGGTAAGGAATTGGTCCTTTACCTCCCGGTCTTCAATCACTGCTTAAAAGGAATAGTTCACTTTTTGTGTGAACTATTCCTTTAATATCACAGGCAATCATTTTAACCTTGTAGAACATAAGCCTCAAGAGTATTTTATTTTGTACAAATAGTGTGGGGAAAAAAAAAAACTCACCTTTTGTCACATATAAGTAGAAGAAATCACAATACAGGATAGTCTGCACAACACCTGCAACTATTGCAATCAGGTCAAAAAATCCCTCAAAAGAAAAACGCCAAATCCAGTTGAAGAGATACAAGGCACGGTATAAGCCCAGGAAGAACAGGTAATGAGTAGTGATTGTCTCTGCTTCACCTGTTTTGCTAATCATGAACAACTGTGGAAGGATAGCCACAGACTCCAGGTAGATTGAGAAGGTCCAAAGGATCTGGGGGAAGAAAAAAAAAATGTACATGAATAATAATACAAACTCAGCCATTCACCATAACAGAATCCCAGCCATTTCCAGTAAGATACATTCATTTTTATAGCAATCACACAAGTTGCGGCTTCATTATCTTTTAGAATAATGGACTTTATTTTTGGCATTGCCTAGCAGTTTCTTCCTGTAGTATCCCATAGAATATTTTATCATAAAATGTCTAGAAAGCAGGTGTGTTCTAATTTTGTCTTCTGTAGATCTATATATTGCAATGATTTCAATCAAACCATGTTTACCAAAATGCAGGTTTATATCGGCATCGGCTATATGGTACAACACCTGACTGCTAAATGTTTCGCTCCCTTCCCACATAAATCTAACACAGCTACCATTAAAAGGTATGTCCAACCCCAAAACTAAAATCTCCCCCACTACTGGCCCCACTGTGCAGTGTTTAAAAATCCTTTCCTTACCTCTGCTCCAAATGGTTCTCCTGCAATGTCTGCCCAAAGTCCTAGAAAGTGAAGCGCAGGAGCCTGGCTGGGAGGAAAACTTTTCCGCCTCTTACCTGTCCTCTAAGATGTTTCTGGCTTGCTCACTGCAGCCCTTTAGCCCTCTCCAGACACCCGTTTCCTGCCCTGTGCCCTAGCGTAAAAAAAAATCTGTAATTTAGTGGACCCTATCCCAAGCGCTATATTTGTAAAAAAAATAATCCGAACTGTACTTACAAAGCCTCGTACCCCCGGCGTTCTACACTGCTGGCAGCTGCGTCCATGATTGTCTGCCTCTCAGCCAATCAAGGATGTGGGTGCAGGTCCGGCCCCCTGCTTGCAGTTTCATGCAAGCAGAGGGCTGGATCTGAACCCCGGGGAACGAAGCTTAATACGTACTTATTTTTTTTACAATCAAATATAGCGGTTGGGGGTGGGATAGGGTCCCCTACACTACAGAACCTTTTTTGTTTACAAGAGGTGGAGATAACCTTTTTTGTTTACAAGAGGTGGAGATAACCTTTAACCTTTTTTCACTATGATTTGTGCACCCTGGAACAAAGCCTGGAGGTTTAGGCACCACCAATATAATAAACTAAGACACCACAATGGTTTATAGACATACCTCAAGGGGAGAAAAATCATGGTTGACAAGAACAGACAATCCTCCAACAGGAACTACAAGAAACTCCACTCGGAAAGTGTCATGGTTTCCATCATAAGTAGCCTTGAATTTCATGTATATCAGGTAGACTGTTGCATATGCGCAAGCAATATAAATTAGCTGAAAGCACAAGAAGGGGAAAAAAGTTAACATCTGCTTAATGTAATTCATTGATGAAATATCACTGCAAGTCCAAAGTAGAATAATTTTATAACTTAGAATATAACCAAACATCAAACCAGGTAGAATGATACCTCTGATGAAAGGCATGATGCACACAGAGATATGGAAAATGTCATGTTCTTATACCAAAGACTACATTTAAAAGAAATCTTTATGTGAATGACAAGGCAGCAGCCCAGCATCCTTGATTGCTGCCATAAACTTTCCACAAGTATTGGAAAGTTTAGGACAGCAACTTGAAACTTGCAACTTGAAAAAATGTGAGATCACTTTCACACATAACATTCTAAATTGTTTATTCTCATCAGTTTACAAAATGCCAAGTGGACAAAAACTGGCTATAATCTAGTTCAGGGGTGCATAATTATTTTCTTAGTGGGCCATATGAGAAACCTGGACTATAGTAGTATATAGTATAGTAGTAAGTGCCAGACCAATAGGCTCAACTTAATTCTGCTCAACATTAAATTTGATCTCATCATAGAAAGACATTAAAGGGCATGTTCACCCCTATGCACACTTGCAAATTGGTCCGACTTTCTGTTAATCAAGCAAACAAATGCATACAACAGCTGGGGGCATAATTAACCTCTACGCACGATAGCTTTCCACAGGGTTGGGGTTGTCAGTATGGGGTCTTTCTAACGGGGTTTTGTCTGCCCTGGGCGACGGGCACACACCTGTTAAAACAAACACAGAAACGTTGTGCACATGCGGTTGTGAGTTTGGTTTAAAATAAATTATGTTTTGACTTAGAGTGTGCGCCTTCACCCCTTTTTTCGCACACCTATTAAACTTACATCTAAATTCAAGTAAATCAATGTTCTCTCCAGAAGGGCGCCTGGCTAGGCTGAAAGATGCTAAGAAGTTCCCTGAGAGCAACACACTGAGACCCATGATAGTTAAATCTTTACTTGACTTTAAAGGGCATCTGTACCGAAAAATAGGTTATTTTAAATTGACCATAATTGGAAACTATAATTATTCCCAACCACCACTGTATCATTTTATTGTTGATCTGCCCCCTATCTCTTTAGAAATCAAATCTAAAACTTCTTACATTTCAGCTGCCAATCAAGTTCCTAGCTCTCAAAAACTATTCTTATGTGAGTAATTTTACTGTAGCTGGAATGGTGACAGAGTTTTGACAGTTGGAAAGCTGTATGCTGTGTGCAGGCTTGACCGTTGGTTTGTGGGGGGAAAAAAGTCAGGTCAGATGGAAGTGGGAGTGGTTAAAAGAGGGAGGGGGGGATGCTGCTCCTAAACAAAATGTGTGCTGGATTGAAGGCATGCAGCAACACACACAAATCAGAGTAAGTGCTACTTACATGTATTCAATTATAGATTAAGATTTTTTCAGTATAGTGTCCATTTAACGGTAAGCATGTTGGAATTTAAGAAGTGACACTAAAGAGCCACAATCTGGTCAGTACATTGGTTGCATGCACTTTTTTTGTGAACCACCATAATTATAGGTTCATCAACGCAAAATAGTTTGTACAACTATAATTTGTGATTGTGGCTCTCGGTATATTACACCTCTTACTGCAATTTTGTGGTTAGTTCTCCAAAGTGTTTTGAACAACCCACATGCAAAGTTCTTTTGAAAACTCTGTGCAAGATTTTGAAGGCAATGGGCGGTCACACCAAATATTGATTTGCTAAGGATTTATGTTAATTCTCTTAGAAGTGTCAATTATCAAAAGTACACTGTGTGAAAATTATTTCTATACAGCATTCTTACATATCTGCCAAAAACATCTGCATGGTATTGTACATAATTTTTGCTTCCCCACGAAGCTAGGGACATAATGTCAGAATCTCAAGCTTTGCTCCAGTTGCTGGGTAGCATAAGGGAGCTTCCACATACAAAAACAAACTCCTTCTGCAGCTGGCCCAATTACCCCGATGGTCATTGGATGCTTCTCTAGTCTAAAGGTGGCCATACATAAACTCGATATTACTTACCCGACTGAGCGATCACGCGGCGTTCGTTCGATCCTGCCGGAACCGCTGAGAGCACGGTCGGGTAAGTAATATCGGGTATATGTATGGCCACCTTAAGGAAGGTGCTTGCATCACACCATAAGTCTGCTGTGCATCTGTATGAAATTATATATAATAATATAGTAAAAAACCTTTATTGTACATAGAGTTGGTTTATATGTTCATTGCTGTTTTTAACAGAGTATAATCCTGCAACAGAGTTAAATTTCAATAGTAAATTGACAGTGTTTCAGAAGCATGGAGGTACCGAAAGTACAAATGCCTTTAATACAGTCAGTAAAAATGCCAAAAGTACCGAATGGAGGTACCACTACACATTATATGTTTATTACTGTTTTATTAACTGACAGTATAACCCTATCTAAGTACAATAAAGGTTAGTGCCGAGTCCACCATTGTTTATTAACAGTTTCCTCCAATGGCCAGGGATGCCTGGGGATTCCAGCAACATCACTTTCACAAAGAATTGGTCTTTGTAAGCAAAAAAAGAAATGTTCTTTTATTTTCTTGCACTGTTAAAAAAATGTTCTTTCAAATTATATTTCAGCATATTTAATCCACTAACTACTTACCTTCATACTTGTATTGTACAAAGAAATGAATGATGTGAAGAGATCCAAGTAACGTGTGGTGAAAACCATTGCAAAGAGGAGCTGACTTTTTCCAGATATCCCTGCAAAAAATACATTTATTGAGAACTTTAGAAAGTAAAAACATGCACATCTTGAATTTCAAAAAAACAGATGTGTTAAACATTAAAGAGGAACTGCATTTTCCTTAAAAGTGCCCTCTGTTAAAAAGAGCACAATCCTACCTTGAAAATTAATCTAGGATAATGCTTATACTGCTGTATGTTTGGATAAGTTGCAAGAAAATGTGGTGCTTCCTTACAGTGTAAACTATGACCAGCACCACTGCTTCGCCCCCTCGCTGCTGGCTTGAGTATGCTCACTTGTATCCTACCGCTAAGACGGAATGAAAATGCATACACTACTTAATAAGTGGATCATCCCCGCCCACAACTTCTTTATCATTTTTAAAGCTAGCCATAAGTCTGAAACGAAAATGTGTCTCTCCCCAATATGTCCATAGGCAGGGAAAAGACCAGAGAATGATTGCAGGCCTGTAACCAACTTTAAAAAAAGTGGGGTACAGCTTATGACACAGCTCATGATGTGCATCACAACATGGGAGATAGACTGTATAAATTAGCAAGTAAAATTTTGAATGCCAGTATCATTGGACTTACAGCAGCTAGAGCTTGTTTGAAAGATATAAGAAATTGCTTGACAATGGGAAAAAAAACAGGGCACTTGCATGGAGACCACATCTCCCCTTTAAGACAGGGTTGGACAAATCCCAACAGCCAGGTGGCCAATGCCCCTAGTTTACCATTTATGCCTAAGCTGACTACTAAAAGGGCTCAACTGGCTTCTAAAGTTTTAAGAATATGACAGAATGTAAAAATAAAAACAAAGTTGTTGTGCAATAATTAGGATTAATTAAGAGTATCCTACAATCATTAGATGATTTATAAGCCCTAACAACAAACCATGTCCATTCTTCATACATATTAAAGGGTAACTGTGGTCTTAAATTCTTCTAAACCAGTAAGAATGATATAAAAAGCCTTCCATCGTACCTTCAAAATAAAACCGAAATCACATCTCTTGATAAAATTTGTGAGAAGTTACTGCTGCAAAAGTTTAGCAATGTAACTTCCTGGTTGAACTCTTCCTGTTTTTAGCCATGTGACCAGCTTGAAATCATGTGACCATGTGCCTTTGCCTGCATTAATAGGCTCTCCTTCTCAACTGTCAATTTTTTTCCTCGGGTACTTCCTGATTTCCCCAGCAATAGGTCTTACCTGAGCATGCTTCTCCCCGGGGGGAAAAGGGCCGGCAGAGGTAAGGTGATGTCACTCGACCTACTGGAAGCAGGAAGTTTGAACATTCACCCGAATGTAATTTCTCACAGGCTCCAGCCAGAGATGCGATTGTTGGCTCAGTGTAAAGGAAATACTGGAGGCTTTCATTTAACCCTAACTTGTTTTGAGACCACAGTTGCCCTTTAAGCATCAGTGTGCCCATAATTTCATAGAGATAAACTATATAGGCATCTCTTGCTGAAACATCCTTATCTTTCAGTCTTTATATGGCTACTGGCAGACTACCCATCCACACAAAAACTAAAATTACCAACATTTTCCAACCTGTCAGATTGTTCACACAAATTATTACTATGTGGGAAGAGATTTTTATATATGAAAGATTGTTTCATATGATAGGTATGTGTATTGCCTACCAACAAGAACACACCAGATCGATAACAGCTCCCCGGTCATCTCTAAAAAAACATGGCCCTTTAGCAGAATAAAATGATGCTTGATCTAAAATGTAATATGAAACAGTGTACTGGAAATCATAATATGGATATTAGTCAAAGAGTTATGGGCGCTTATAAATGAAAAGGGCATGTCCACCCTTAAAACAAAAACTGGTGACTTGTCAGTTATCTGCCAGCAACACCAAAAGCTATTTTTACCAGTTTATTATATGCATTTGTAACCAGATATTTAAAAGGAATAGTTCACTCAAAAAGTGAACTATACACTTTAACATACTGATCGAAGACCAGGTGGTTAAAGGAGCTATGCCTTACCTCCCGTTTGTCAATCAATTCCCCAGGAGTGATGGACGAAGAAAGAAGAAACTTATATTACACATGATCATCTGCAGCAGCAGTGGAAATTCCCAACTGCTTCCTATTTAGAGTGCGCTATAGTTACTCTGAACCAGGAAGAAGTCGGGACCTGTCAGTGCTGCTGCAGAGAATCGCGAGTAAGGTAAGTTTCTTCCTCCATCACTCCTGGGGAATTGATTGAAGAATGTAAGCATAGCTCCTTAACCTCCCGGTCTTCAATCAATACATTAAAGGGATAGTTCATTTTTTTAATGAACTATTCCTTTAATGACAAGTTCTATTCCTTTCAAGCAAAGGTATCTGCCTCCTCCCTCTGCTTAATGAGCTTTTTATAAGCTTAAGCATGTTTAGAGGAGGCAGCAGGTAAAACAGAAGTCAATAGTTGGCTGTGATGTCAGTTGTCACAGCCTTGATTGACTGCATGGCAGGAGGGACCAGCTTATTCTGCCAGAATAGAGGCAATAATTACCCTTTAATATCTGGTTAGTAATGCAGGTAATAAAGTGCAAAAAATATCAGTTGGGGTTGTGGGCAGGTGACGGACAACCAGTTTTGTTTTAAAAGAGTGGACATGCCCTTTAAATATTATTAATAATAAACTTCATTAATTGACATGTTTTACATTTTGTCCCAAACTTCTAGGTCCTAACCCCTGGGTTAATCTTTGTTCCCTGATAATAATTAGCAAACCCTGTGATTTCCAATCTGTCTGGCCTTGTCTGCTTTCCTATTCTGGGACCTGTTAGGACGTGGGTTTTGTATCAAAAATAAAACGATGTCTTTCACTCAGTCGTTGGCATTTGGTGCAGGTTCAGTTTAATAGGAAAAGCAAAATATAAGAAAAGAAACAGCAATTCACACTATGGTTTGTTTCAAACTGCAGTCAGACTGATCGCTCTGACTTCAGGAGTCTCTCTGAATAATCAGTTGCACTAACTTTTACAGCTGGGGTGGATTTCCCAGCACCCTTAGCTTTTAAAGACAAATAACATAAATAACAAAATACAGATAGTTCTTATCTATAAATAAACATTTCTGTACATCACATGTATAAAAGAAATTGTACAATGTTTGTAAGATCAATCAAGACTGTTACAACAGAATATGGTATAAAGTAATAAAACATCTTAAACACTCCTGCTGCAGGTTTTACCAATAACCAATTACACTCAGACTATGCAATCAGATTGCACCCTGTTACTTTACACAGCATAACAGCAGACAGGCATTCTTAATGCTCTATGGCTACTTGTTTTATTCAACCATATCATAGGGGTAGGAAAGTCTAGTCACCTTGTCTGTAGGAAAAAGAGTAAATAGAAAAAGAGGTTCGCTGGCCAGCAATAGAGGAAAAACAGAGGACACACAGATCACATAAACAGACAAGATCACTATCCATTCCTAACACTATCCAAAGGGAAAATTAACTTCATGCAGGGTGGACTAGTAAAATAGTCCCAATTTTACTATCCCAACCAAGCGCCAGACCAAGACCAGACAGTGCAGGTCTAGATAAGTATTACCTGTCTGTGCCTGTGGGACCGTCACAATGTTGCCACAACCCCTTCCAACCTTAAGCTGGCCATACACTAGGCAGACCTTAGATAGATTTTAGATGTCTAAAGACCACATTTTACAAGCAGCATTTATCATTTTGGGGTGTTCCTATCTGACCCGTTCATTTTGTGATCTCAAATTGATTGTATGAAAGAACGGGCTAGGCGGTTCTATATAGATTGGACATTTATTTTATGAGAGATTGGACATCTGTCTTACGTAGTGTATGGGCACCTTAACTGTTGGTGTTTCTAGTAGTTTACTTCCTGGTGGCCACCCCCTGGGACAAGTTGTGATCTCTTAAACAGGAGAGTGCACTCTCCCAAGAGTGTCATCTTCCCCAGAAACAGCCCTGGGTGAAGATAATTGGAATTCCCTCTTTTCCCATTTTCGAAAATAAATGAGCAACAGACGGCTTTAACCCAGTAGAAATGTTCTTTGTAGGCCACAACTGCAATATCACTATTGCCTAGGCCCTACATTACATTGTTTTTAAAGTCTATGGAGAATACAACACAATGTAAACATACAAAAAAAAAATGTTCTGTCCTTCTATGTTCCAATTTATTTACAAACAGTAGATTGGCTGCTAATGTAAAAAAAAAAAAAGTATGTCCAGTATTCACTATAGAAGAAAAATGACACCTTAATAACCTTTAAGTTACACAATACAGGTATATTTTTTAAATGGGTGAGATGACCAAAGTGTTATTTACACATGTTAAAAACAAGATCTACCTTTGCTATATTCAGGGCTAGGCCCCACTTATGCGTTTTTTAAGCGTTTGCGCATGCGTTTTGCGTCCGCAAAAGCGCATGCGATTTGGTTATAATGGAAATCGCGGGAACTCAAAAAATCCCGCGATTTCCCATGCGCATCCGTTTCCTTATCGCATGCGTTCACCATTTTTGGTGCGTTGACGCATGCGTTGCCATAACGGAAAACGGCAAAATCGCATGCGCAAACAGAAAACGCACAAGAATGACGCTCACAACCGCGTGCGATAACGCTCACGATTGCATGCGCGATTTAGTGCGTTGTAGTGGGGCCTAGCCCTAATAAAACTGTACCCCCTTTAACACATGGATACAAAAATGGCTTATACCAACTTGTATACTCTCTTTAGGGCTAGGCCATACTGAAACGCAAACGCAATAGCATGCGATTTCATGTGCGATTTTCGTTGCGTTTGCGATTTCTTCAATAAGTATAGGAAAACGCATGCGATTGCGATTAAAAATGCAAAACGCAAACGCAATCGCACCGAAAAACGCGCGTTTTTTTTGCGTTGCCACGTTTTCAATAATTTTGCAAGCGCAATCGCAATCGCAAAAAAAACGCAGCAGTGTGGCCTAGCCCTTACAATCCAGAGAATGTCAGCAAAGCCAATGTTCATTCTAAATAAGCAATGTTCATTACCAAGTTTCCATATCAACTAAGACAACTAGTATTTAATTGCAGGCTCCTTGCCCAAGTAACCTATAATTAAATAAAAGATAGGCTTTATATTTACCTGCCTATAAAGGAAGAATGTTACAGCTGGAACATTTTCATGTATTGGACCTAATATTGTGATAAATGCATCTTAAATACATAAATTATGTATGAGATTTAGATCTCATACATTATTATGTATGAATTATGTATGAGATTTAGATCACTCAGCCAGGTCACCAAGTGATTATTATAAGAAAATGTTCCGCTGCAGCTCCCATACCCTTCTGGCCATGCACCATTTCAACCCCATAACGCTTTCATGAGGTTTAGATAAGAAAGTAGATCATGATCAGTTTCTTCTACTTATTTACTTATGAATTACGTTATTGCAATGATACTGAAAACATAACTTATAAAGCAGTACACAGACTTAAAGGAATTGTACAATTAAAAATGAATGCAAGCAAGCAGCATATACTCTGATGTGTTTGTGTAGCTGCATGACTTCAATCCAGTACTTTTGCTCAAGCTCAGTCCTTAAGTCCCCCAGCCAGACTACTTTTTTAGTGATCTCTTACTTTAAGGCAAACAAATGAAATATATAAACCTTATTTATTATAAGTAATAATGCGCCCCATCACATTATAATACAAGGATATTAAGCCCTCTTGGAGTTCCCTGCCCGGTTTAAAGGGCAGGGAGCTCCTTTGTGACGTAATATACTTATATTACACTGTGCATTATCCCTTATATAGTCTGCATCTCCCATTGGAGACCTTAGTTTCCTCTATGTCCCCTAACATTAATTGAGATAGATACACAGACACAGGGAAGCAAGCAGAGACCTGTCAGCTGCTGCATAAACAGAACTTTGAAACCTCACCGCTTGTACATACGGAGGTAGGAATAGGAATTTCAAGCATAGTTGCGCCAACTTGTTTGGAGACCACAGTTCCCTATTAGGCAAAGTTCTTTTTGCCAACAACAATGGAGGCGACCAGCAGCTGTTCCCTGTGATTGGACCTATTTACCCAAAGGAACTGCCCAGTCATTTCTACCACTAGATATATTGCCTAGTAGTCTTCTGGTAGGGGGGGAAAAAAGGGGGGCATACAGCTCTGATCTAAAATATTGGTTGTGTAATTCTGGACAATATTTCAGCCCAACAGAATAAAATCCCAACAGCCAGCTGGCTGGGCCAAAAACTGGTTTTGCTTACCTAATAGTAGCAAGTTAAATTTGGCAGACCTTGTTTTACTTTAGCAAATTAATTTGTTTTACCACTTATTAAAGTAACATCCTTATTTCCACTGGGTGGCAGGATTTTAAATTTAGATTTTTACTATTAAACATACAATGAATCACATGAATTAAAACCTTTAGACAAAAACAATTTTTTCAGTCCTTGGCTCAAAAAAAATTCTATTAAATCACATGGAGTACATTCACCATACACATAAAACAGTTGGTTCAATAGATACCCGATATTCCTGGGAAATAAAAAGATTCAATATGCATACTCCAAGCTGTCTAAAAGCCTGAAAGTATTTTAAAACTTCCTTCACGCAAGTTACAGCATAATTGCATATTAATAATACCCCTTCAGTTGCACTTCCATTACTTTACATAGCAGGGTGACTCTGCACCTAAGATGATGCAGAGCATATTTAGGAAAATCATCTAGTTAATAACTAGTATTACTCCTGGGAATTTTCTGGATTCAAAGCAAAACACTGAACAATTCAGTCCTAAGGGAATCCATTGAATCTAAAGAAAATATTTTACAGCATCTGCCACAGTAACAATTAGATTTTTCAAAAGGATTCCTATTTTTAACTCATAGAAGTAGAATATATACAACACATAAGATCTGCAATTAAGATAGAAAGGGTAAATACTCCTAAAAAAAAAATCAATTTTCTGAAAACTATGACTTTTCAATGCTACACTGGCATTTTTCACAGCATATTTAAGCGTGCAGTATTTATGACAATGTGAAACATGTGACCATTATGAATGTTTAATAGTAATCAAGTATTCTTAACCCCCCTTCAAATCAACAAATATCACATACATTACAGAAAAAGCCAAACAACAATGCTGTCTTCATGATCAACATTGAATAATAAGTGAAATGCTGCCAAAAGCAACACAAATCAGAATGGCTATAAATTCTAAACAAAACAAAAGTTTGACAAAATTTACACAATGATGTGTCTGATGATGTGGCCTGACCTATTTACCCAACCCCCACAGTTCAAAGTAAGAGAAAACAAATATTGCTACAGCTGTATCAGTATCTGGGAGAGTTATGATGATCTATGCAAAAAATTAAATACTCAAATATAGGAATTGTTAATGCAAGAAACAAAAATAAATAAGTGGATCTCCAGCACTGAAAGGGTGTGCATCAGGCATGTCATAATTGGATCTGTTGGCTAGTTAGATCACCACGCCTTTACAGTGGGATGCCACGTCAGATCCAGTGAAATGTTTAAACTAAGAGGGACCCCGGCTATGCAGTGTAATTCATTGTGATCCAGGTTCTACCACGTGACCACGCAGATCCAAAAGTGCAAGCAAATTGCTTTTCAGTGCAAGGCATTTATAGACAGCCGCGTTCCAAGGTCATTATCTGTTACTAGTTTTAAACATTGCATTTTTAAATATACTCTTAGCACATTATACAGAAATTGCACAACAAAGACTCCAATCAGTATATCTTACATTATCTTCCCAAGGCAAACAGATTACTTTCTTTATTCTACTCACGTTGCACCACCTTTCTTATATAACAAACATATTACACTGGGCTTTACAGGTTTATTCATCCATATCAGGCCCTTTGCCAAAGAGCTTACACTCTACCAATGACATTTTAGTATTTTCATGCATGTGCATAAAAACGTGAGTACCTGTCAAAATCCCACACGGGTACATACAGTGCCTTACAAATAGTGATTCAAACCCAGGACTCAGCACTAGATCCCTGTGCTGCAAATGCTCAATGAAGGGAGATGCAGTTCAGCAGCAACTAGTGCAGTGATATTGAATATTGGCTTTCCAGATGTTTCGAAACTATACTTTCCAGCATGCCTTAATAGCATGGGAGTTGTAGTTACCACATAATCTGGAGTGCCAATGTGCCATATTACTAGTGGGATAAAGCTTAAGACATTATAGAATTTCACTGGTAAAGAAAAGTTAGTGGGTAGCACTACAATTCCCAGCATGCCTTTAAACCACTTGTCCGGGGGCTCTGGGAGTTGTAGTTCTGCAATAGCAGCAGTGGAGCGTAGTTTGACAATTAATGCTTCGCACTGGGTGTCCAAAGTTAGTTTGCAGTAGTAATGCAATAGCTGGCCACCTGGAGCAGTCTCCTCTTGAGTGACTAGTACCTGAACTAGTGACTACAACTCCCAGCATCCCTCCAGCTACCTAGGAGTTTGTGGGAGATGTGGTCCTAAATTAGACAGAGGGTCCCAGATGGACGAGTCCATCACTTACCAGCACAGGACCGGCTCTTCCATATTTTCAGCAGCAGGATGATGATGGCTGCCAGGTGGGACAAGTCCCCGCTCAGCCTGAAAATGTTCATTTCGGCAAAGAGATAGCTAAAGGTCGGTGCGGCCTGGGACAGAGGTATCCGCGGGGGCAGGTGAGCACTGGTAGCCCAGGAGCTGGCACTGACTGACACTACTAGGTTCAATCCGTTAAAATGGCGAGCTCCGAGCTACGTGGCCCGGGGACGTGGCCTAACTGCAGCGGCTGCGGTGCATGACGGGTAACTACAGCTCAGACTGAATGACGCGTGTTGGCCCCGCCCAGTCTAGGCACCGCCTCTCCGGTATTCTAGGACTGTGGTCACGTTGGTTCCGGTTTCAATACTGTACAGGCGGTGGGGACTTTTCTGTAGTACGGCTAGTCCTGGGAGCTGAGTGGTACAGGGGGGACGGTGTCATGTACACTGGAGAGAGGGTATGAAAAACGGCGGGAAAAGTGACTGCCAACGTGTAACCTAGTGACGGAATAGCCTTGGCAGGGATTTCCTGCTTGCGGCCCTCAGGATGTTCGGTTGTTCCCAGGCCACATCGCAGGATGTCTAATCTATCTGGGGCCCTCCAGATGTTTGTAAACTACAACTTCCATTAATTCCTGGCTGCATGCTGGGAGTTGCAGTTTATAAAACTTATGGAGGGATAAATGTTGGGCCATCCCTGCTCTTTGGTTCCCTTTCATGCAGAAACCTGTCATAATATAAACAGTGATGGTAACTATAGAGCCATACAGATATACATACTGAAATCATGTATACATGTCTAGACTCAAAACTACATTATCCTACAGGCTTAGGTATGTATATGAATATATAGGGACATCAAACCTGCAGATCTCTAGATGTTTTTAAACTACAACTCACAGCATTGAGCCAGGGAATTCTGGGAGATGTAGTAGTTTGCATAACATCTGGATGGGCACAGCTTCTACACCCCTGATATAAACTGTGTTAAAGCAAACTAAAATGTCCACGAGCAAGGAAAATGTAGAAAACGTGACTAGCGGTAGTAGAGCCAATCACAGACAGTGGCTTTATATGCATTTGTCTCTTGCTCATGGTATATATGTGACGTCCTCTCTGCATCTGCGGCAAGTTTGGACATCCTTTCTCTAGCTCAGATGGGTCCAATCTGTAGACCCTCATATGTTTGAAAACTGCTGATGCAAAGTGCAACATCGGAATGCTGGGAGTTGTAGTTTTAGAACATTTGGAGTACTGGTGCTGCATACTGAACATTCCTTTCTTACTCGTGTAATAGGAAAACATTCATAACCCCTTGTGTAATGAATGCAATTGGTGGCCTAACAGCCACACACAGGCAAAATTGAATATGGAGTGCCCTGAAACTGCAGTAAAATAAACCAATGCCTTTTTGTGGCATTCATTTTCCCAGGGTAAGGTACTATTGTGTTAGCAATATATTATAGCAATTGTATGTATGTATAGTTTATTTATAAAGCGCCACTTGGGGACGCAGCGCTGTACACTAATAAAATACAATAAAGTCAATAACGCATACAAGGGGGATAAATACATGGATAGTTCAGTACAAAAATATATAAATTATATAAATAGAAGTGCTAGAGCTTTGCCAGAAGAGGAAAGGAGGTCTCTGCCCCATAGAGCTTACAATCTAGTTAGGTGGGAAACATACAGTGGAGTGGGTATAAGTGTCGGAGTAAGACATGCAGCAATTGTTTCATTATTAATAAAGGAACAACATAATCATAAGTATTGTCATTAAATATTTTTTCTTAAGGGGTACTAAAGGTATACATTCAAAATCATGCTTTGTAATACTTGTCTTGGGCATGCAAAATGAGTGCCTCATGCCTTTCTATGATACTGCTATTGTTCAGTGCACTATAGATGGGGCAATGGAACTGACTAGCGACACAGTCAGAATCTGCATTGCCAGCCAGGACAAATATCCAGTGCCGTGCTTTAGTGCCTGATCTTGCGGTCCATTAAGGGCCATAGGTTCAGCCATGATTTATGGATATTCCAATTGCTTGGACTGCGAGATTTTGCCTAAAAATCAGTGGGGAGAAGTCCATTGGGGTTGGACAATTCTGTAGCCCTAAGCTTAATGGAAGTGCCCATTGCCTGTGAACATGTAGCTTTATGGGCAGTACAAAATATAGCATGAGTATAATTCTCCTTTAAAATGTAGGATGAAACAAAGTGATGTCCTTATGAAACATTGGAATGTGTTTAAAAGCTTAAAGGATCAAACAATCCCGGTTGTGGCAAGATTAGTAGCATTCCACAGATATTAAATAAAATAGTTCTGGGCATGTTTTTCTAAATTGTCTTTGCACGTGTATGAGGATACTTTCAGATGAGCGCTGAAAGTGAGCAGTTCCAGATTTTGCCCACTTGAGGAACGATGCATGTAACGTTCCTCTAGCTGCGAACGTCCCAGAACTGCTCAGCCTTACTGATTAGAGTAGAACCATTTTCTTTTACTCCAGGTGCACCTATGCTAGGGCTGTTCAATCTTTGTTCCTCCAGATGTTTGAAAACCACAACTTTTTTTAGGCAAAATTGGTTGATCCAGACCTAGCAACATTAATTAATAGTGTGGTAAACAAACTCATCATATCCACACAGATAATATATATTTGCGAACAAAGCTGGTAAAAAAATAGAGAAAGCATTTCTAGCCATGGAAATATCATGACCCCATACAAGGAGAAAATTTGCTGCAGAAGGTTGCCATATTATATCTCAATGTTTATGTCAATTTTAGGTAAGTCATGCATGAACAAAGACTCTTGGGATTGGGTATTCCACTCAAGGTATGGATGGTCATGTTCTTAAGTACTTAAAGCAGTACTGGTAGAGTAGGACACAGCTGAAGAAAGCAAACATTTAGGGCTAGGCCACATTAGCCTGCCCCCCCCCCCTTTTTTTTTTTTACACAAATGTGCACGCATTTCCAGTTAGAATGGAAATCGTAGGGAACATTTCCAGTGATTTCCGATGCACATCTGTTTCCATTTTGCGATCACCATTTTTTGCACAAACGCATGCCTTTCCATTATGGAAAATAGCGAAATCAAATGCGCGACAACGCACCAGAATAGCAGACACAATTGCATGCGATAACTTGCTTGATTACGCATGTGCTTTGGTGTGTTGTACTGTGGCCTCAGCTTGAAATGGGTTTAAAATGATGTGGCCAAGCTATTAAACCAATTGCTTTTATTTATCCATAGAGAAGGGCAGGATCTTAAAGCAGCATTACAATGGAGATAAAACATGTAAGCAAATTGAATTGTATGCACTAGGATTCTATTTTGTACTTATTGTATTACATCGGCCATGAGTTGCAATCTAGAATATATGGATGTACACACTCCCATTCTTACTGTATATGTCGTGGTAAACATGAATCAAGCTGTGCTTGAGATAATTACTTTTGGGTTGACTTGTCAATAAATTTATTGAATTTCGATCGAAAATGACTTAATCGTTGAACCACATACAGGTTTGATTCTTTCCTAAACCGATCCTGTTCTAGACACAATTCTTTATTGACTATCCAGAAAGTGTGCACAGGCTTTTTTTGAAAACCTGTCAAATTCTTCGAAAATCAATTAAAATTTCCTGACCTGACCATTCAAGGTTCGATCAATATAAATTCTCTATATCAATCACTTTTGGTCATCGAATTCCAAAGGGAATCAGTTTTAAAAGCAGTTGATTTGAAGATTTTGGGGGGGAAAATTGATCAATCTATGGTTAGCAAAACGTTGCCAGAAACCTCACCAGAAGTAATAATTCCCAGGTTATAAACAGCACCTAAATCCCCCTTTTCCATGCTTTTTTCACCTTGTGAAATCTGGGGTCCTCTTAAACCAGTTGCTGTAGAAAAGCAAAACTGGAATTTCAACCAGTAACATTTCACCATGTAGGAACGTATTTTTTGCAAATAAGTCCATAATGGCTTACTTAGTCCATCCTAAAAGCATTAGGGAAACAAAGTTTTATCTTATTTCATACATGGCAGATATATACAGTAATTGTGTCCTAAGTTACTAGGCGTAATTAAGCATTATTATTCTAAACTCCATAGTAGCAGTCATTTGCTAAGCAATTGGTGTAAGACCCACCCTTCGGTTGCACCTGTGTACTTAACACTGAATAAGGTGATGTGTCAAATGGAAGTGACTAGGCTAATCTTACAGGCATTAAATTCTTCTTGCATGAGCAACAAAATGTGTTTTTCTGTTTGTAGTGTAATGTTTGTCATCTAAAGTAATTTACATTTGGTAAACTACAATCATTTCTAGTTATTCTACTGTTCAGACAGAAAACCATAGTGTATTTTATTCTTCTACCGAGATCATCATTTGTAAAATCACATAAATTTATGGGGAAAAAAACTTTTGAGATTGTCTTTTTTAGTAGGAACTTTCTATCTGAAGGATACTAAAACTTAGGAGATATAAGTTAAAGTGCAATTATATGGTTTTCCCCAGACTTCCCAATAAACCCAATAAAAGAACCCATGAAGAGGACGTAAAATGCTAAATCTCAAACTAGTTCTTGCCTTAGCACAGCTGCGGTCTATCACTGAAGTTCTAATTTCTTATAATTTCTGACTCTGACCCCACTCTAAGCCCAGAACCTGACCAACAGGAACATTGCTTATTGCATTGTACATCTTCTGATTGGCCAGGCCCTGAACACAAGCAGTGGACCCTTAGTGTTTTAGCATTTCTTGGTCCTCACCCTGGATATTTTTTATTGGGAGGGGTAGAGGGAAACGGTTTAATTGCTTGTTAACCGATAAGTTTATGACAAAATATTCTCTAAATGGTAAATGACTTCCCCTAACTGGACTGCAATCAGGGCTGGATTAGAGGGGGTGCAAACTAGGTGAACCCCCTAAGGAGGTTGCCAAACCATAGGCTTTGAATGGTCAAGGATTTGAAGGGGACCCCACTCATTGTTATGCCCAAGGCCCCAAGCAGATCATGTGGTGATAACAGAATCATAGCACATTAGATAATTGTCAGCTGAAATAGCCGACATACAGTTGACAGTCTGACATAGGAGGCATCTGCTGACATCCTGCTGGACCCTCACCCCATCAGTCCAGAAATGTCACAATTGGGGTTGTAAAACTTTCAACGATTAATTTATTTATATATTTATAAATATAGCCCATTCAATTTTGTGAAAAATGGCAGAAAAATGAATGCAACATTATTTATTTGGGCTGTGCTATTTCCAAAATGTTTTGTAAATAGGGCAGGCAATCCTTAAAAAACGCAATAGTACATTTGGGTGAAAGAACTTAATAACACATTTCACCTGTTAGTGTATAAATTACACATTGGGAATAGCAACACCTAGTGGTCTGTTGGGGGTGAAAATACAATAGATATACAGTGTTATTCATGTATAAAGAACTATCACTATTGTTAATTACTATTTAATTCATGGGGGGGGGGTTCTCTGCCCAATGTCACAGCCTTGGTGCTGACTGTTTGATCTCTGTGTGCTGTATCCCAAGCACTTGTGTACCTGTTTATGGCTGTGTGTCACTGAATAAAGGATTATCATAATTCCATAGAGTTTACATTTGTTACAAGACACTAGAACTGAGAGTTCAATCTGGAAATTCCTGACAATTTTAGAAGAGGTAATAGCTCATACAGGGTACATATTTTTCCTAGAATTGGATTACATTTATAGCCACAAAGGAAAACCTAGAAAATCCATTGTTTATGCACCATCTCAATTTAAAATATTTTGTAGCTTTGAAGTGTGTTCTCCCAAAAAAATGTGCAATCATTATCGTTCTATGAAAAAATATATAAAAGGCCCATGCACTGCTTTTTGTAATTGCGTGATGATATGAACATTACGTACAAACATCTACATGTAATGACTATTGTGACTATCGTTGCTGTGTGCACAGATGTTTCCATTATGAGGATTAACGATAATGTCGTTGAACATTCGTCAGCTGCATGAAAATTATCCAACTTGTGCACGAGGCTTTAGAGTATAAAACCACAACTGTATTGTCCAAGCTCCTCCCTTCTACTTGGTTTGGGATTTATCCAGTCGGCAAAAGAGCAAATTGCAGAGAATGTCTTTTAATTGGTTAGAACTTAGGCAGAAGGGGGACTTAACTTAGTCCATAGATGTAATTGTTGTGCATTAAAATTACTCTTTAGTCGAAACTCCCTTCTTTAAAGGACAACTCCACCCTCATAAGAACATCTTTTAGAAAGAATGGCCTCTTTAAAATATGTTGATATATCATAGTTTGTCCTATGAATTCATTACTGTATGCCTGCTATGCTTCTGGATGCCTCATGGAAACCTGTACTGAGCAATTTAGAAACCTGTACTGAGCCTGGGCATGCTCAGAAGAGGCAGGCAGGGGATTAACATTCAGTCATTGGCTATGATATCAACTGTCAAATCCATAACTGACAGTTACTAACTGGAAGAACCAGGAAGCAGAAACGGGCAAGTGGACATTGTGCAGGATTTCAGGTTAGACTTATATATTTCAGGTTTCAAACTATTACTGGTTAGGGTTTTGAGGGGTGATTTACCTGTATGTAAGTTTTCATTTTCGGGCTGGACTTGCCCTTTTAGCTGGGTAAACACATTACTGATAAAGGGCCAATCCTGTTGGTACTTGCGGGATCAGTCCCTTTTCAGTACTGTTTCCAACGGACATTCAGTATTGGAAGCAGTTGTTACTATGCAAAAAGTTTCCTCAGTTGTGTTTGGCCCAGGGGCACTTCTAGGGTTTTTGCTGCCTGAGACAAACTTTTGAATGCCGCCCTAGAGTATTTCCAGACATGAAGCACGCTGCCGCTGTGTTAAAGTGGGAGTGGCTTTGGTGGTGGGCATGGTTTTGTCCATTGGCTGTGGCTAAAAAATATATAAAAGGCGCTGCTTTTTGTAATTGCGTGATGATATGAACATTACGTACAAATGTCTACATGTAATGACTATTGTGACTATCATTGCTGTGTGCACAGATGTTTCAATTATGAGGATTAACGATAATTGAGATTAGATATTTAAACAGTTCCTAAGACAGTCAATAAGCAATAATGTAAATTACTAGAAACAACTTGTGTTGCCACTACCATATTGCTCCTTTCCGGGGTTTTTTGCTCAAATCAAAATAACTTGTTTTATAGCCTGTGCTATACATGTTGGTTCAACCGTTACAATACATTAGAAATGCCATACTTTCTGTAGTTTAAAAGATTTTAGCCAAAAGATTTCTAAGCCTGCCACCACTTCAACGTAGACTCTTTCAGCAGGGCACTAACTGACCTAACTAGTCTAGCCTAGCCTAACAAAATAACCTTACTATATAAAATGATTTTAACATCTGTTACTGGGGGAAAATTTTGTTTTTTCCTTGACTGGTCAAGAAAAAAAAAATTCCCACCACTGCCTGTCTGCCGCCTTTCTTCTTCAGTGCAGGGGTGCCACCTGAGACAAATGTCTCACTCTGCTTAATGGTAGAAGTGGCCCTGGTTTGGCCCACTGTACTAATGCATAGGGAGCCGGCTGTAGTCGTAGGGAGTGTAGCAGTCCCGAGCAGTCTTCCTATACTTTATCTTTGAATGGCAACTGTATGGGCAACTTACTAATGCATAGGGAGCCGGCTGCAGTCGTAGGGAGTGTAGCAGTCCCGAGCAATCTTCCTATACTTTATCTTTGAATTGAAATATTGGTAGTGTGTACCCACCTTTACAGTGATCATTGGGTTAGCTTAATGCATACATCTTTAGGAACATTTTAACTGGGTAGTGCTATGAAGAATCCAAAAATGAACCATCTTACCCCAAACAGTTTAAAAACAATTGTTGACTGAATTATGCTGATTGGATCATTCACTTATCTAATTCTTATTAGATAAGTAACTTATTCTCCAGATAACTTGGTGAAGGAGCATATAGGTCTGAAGCATGTTGTGTTAGATCACCTTAAAGGGCATGTCCACCCCCAAAACTACCTTACCTCTCTGCTCCAAATGGTTCTCCTGTAATATCTTCCCAAAATCCTAGAAAGTAAAGACTAAGAGCCTGGCTGGGAGGGAAAATGTTTCCTCCTCTTAGGTGTCCTCTGAGAGGTTTCTGGATTGCTCAGTTCAGCCCTTTACCCCCCTCCTTTCCAATCCGTTTTCTCCATGGTTCCCTAGAGTGAAACCCCTTTTCTGTAATGTAGTGGACACTCTCCCACCCCCAACCGCTATATTTGTGTGTAAAAAAAAAAACTAACTCTACTTGAACAGCATCGTTCCCCGACGTTCTGTACTGCCGGCAGCCGCGTCCATGATTGTCTGCTTCTCAGCCAATCATGGATGTGGCTTCCAGTCCCTGCTTGCATGAAACTTCAAGCACAATCCACCGCAGCTCAGTTGAAAATTGCCGACCACTTCCTAGTTTAGTTTACTAGTGAAACTAAACTAGGAAGTAGTTTGGAGCTGCGGTGGATCGTGTGCGAGGTAAATATACTTACCTTCGATCCTGGTCAAGTGATTGAAGAACAGAAGTTAAGGAATAGGTACTTTACCTCCCGGTCTTAAATCACTGCTTTAAAGGAATAGTTAACTTTTTGTGTGAACTATTCCTTTAAAGATAATGCTGAAGTGGCAGAATCCATTTTCTTTGGGCTGGTGCTCCTCACAAACAATATTGGGAGGTAGGAACTACTAATCCTATATCCCTGTCACAATACTTTTCATTTTAACTGTTTTTTTAAAAAACAAACTTTATACACACTATAATTCCCCTTAAAATAATATTGTTTTGTTTTATTTAGTGATACATTTTCAGATTTTATTTACATTTTTAGTGAATGCTTTAATGGAAAGTTAAATCTAAAATGTATATTTTACCTTTAGACTTGAGCGTTTTCCACATAATACTTATCTCTTAACTGCGTATTCTTTTTTACTCACTGGAAACTATTTTAAGTTTTACTAGGGTGGCAGTCCTGATGTGTCCAGACCTCTAACAGATATGGCCAGAGCTCTATCTACCCATTCCAATTCATCATTTTACCACTCAGAGTTGGGTAAAGGGAAAGGTATCTTCTTTGCGACATATTATATCTCTATCTCATGCTGCAACCCCCAAGCCCATTATACAGTGTGTGCTCTATTCCTTTTTGAGTATATTAGCATAATAGGAATCAACTTACATACAGATGAAGTTAACTTTACCATTGACTTAGGAGAGTGGCCTTTTGTAATAAAAGCAAAGTGAAAATTGGAAATGTCTGCTACCTTTTTTTAGTTTATTAAAAACCTGTGGTTATAGAATATTATAATACACTAGCCAGTTATAAAAAACGGGCTCTAGATCTCTCTCTCTCTCTCTCATCCAGTTCGCGGACATAGCCAGAAGAAAAAAAACTGCCGCGCCGCTACACACACATCCAGTAACGCAAAGGAGCCCTCCCACTCTCCTTCCACACGCATTTTATTATATAGGATAAGAGACTTTAAATGGGAGCAGCAGTGGAATATTTTCTTATAATAATCACTCAGCTATGTCACTGAGTGATTAATATAAGAAAATGTTCCACTGCAGATCCCATACCCTTCTGGCCATTCGCCATTCCAACCATATACTGTTTTTAGAAAAGTGAAATTTTCATTTTAAAAGTAGAAGAAACTTAACATGATTTACTTTCTTTTCCCAAGTTTTATTTTCTACTAATTCTAAAACTCCTTGTGATTCTCCTGCAGTGCCTGTTCAAAACCCAGAAAGTGAAGTAGAGCTGTCTGTGTGTCATCCGGTCCTTGCTTCTTCCTAGTCCTCCGGATCCCTTCGGGCTGCTTTTTCCCCTACCTATAAAAGCCCTTTTCTGTAGTGTAGGGCACCCCAGCCCACTCCAACAAACAAATTTAGTTTTGTAAAACAAGCCCCAGAAATATACTTGTACTCCTCCTTTCTCTCATCTGTCTGCATAGCTGGCAGCCACGTCTGTGTTTGGCTGACTCTCATATCCGGGAGCAGACAGCCGAGAAAACAAAAGAGCACAAGTATATTTCTGGGGCTTGTTTTACAAAACTAAATTGGGGGTGGGCTGGGGTGCTGTACACTATTAAAGAATTTAATATTTGGGGTGGATATACCATTTAACACAAGAAAAAAAAAACTTAAATATATAAACCTTATGTATTTTAAGAAATAATATCTTTATATTATAATGTGAAGAGGCACATTAAGTCACCTCAGAGTTCCCTACCTGGTATAAAAGAACTCGGCCTGCAGGCTCGTGCTTTTATATGGTCAGGGGACTCCTCATGGCGTAATATCCTTATATTTTATGTTAAGATGCACATTATCCCTTGTTTACAACAACCCTTCAAAAGAGTTACCCGGTAATCCAAACTATCTATACTGGAAAGAAGCATTAGATCAAACAAGTTCTTGTCTTTCCACACTGACCAGGTTTTTTTTTTTTTTATAAAGGGATGATTTATGGGTAAAATGTATTCAGGGTGATGAAGAGAGGATATTTTAAAAGTATTCGGCTAAATTCCAATAGCCCAAAGTCATCATTAACTTTATAGCCCTGTTACAGTTTCATTATCATATATACACAACATCTCAATACAATGCAAAACAATCAAATTCCTGTATACAAAACAGCTGTAAGAGACAGTAACAATAGAATAAAGTTGATATGGATGTAAGCAGGATCCTATAACTACTTTCCAATGCAGCACCTAAGGGCAAAAGAAAAAAAAAGTTACAACTGATGACTTTAAAAACAATTTCAAAAATTAACATTTGGAGTATTTAAGGCAGCGAATTGGTGTTAAATATTTAGGGTTTATTTTGCCTGTGCATTTTACAGATTTCGTAAAGACATTGCTAAAAATGGATTAAAATTTTGCACAGCAGATTCATACATTGGCCTTTTTTGTTTCATTTTGAAAAATGAAAGAAGGGACTGGCCATGTTAAAGGGCACCTTGCAATACTGACTTACCTCCCCAATGTCCCTGAAGTCAGATATTCACACCCCTTCTTCTTCTTCTTCTGTCTTCTTCTCAGAACAGCAGAAAATCATGGATGATGTCATGGCCAATGAATAACTGGCAACTACTGGCAAAGAGGAAAGGCTGAATATCTGACTTCAGGAACAGCAGTAGGAAAGTCAGTATTGTGAATTTTATAGGTTTTTTACATACTTCGTGAGGCTAGTGGTGAGGTGTTCTTTGTTGTGGTTACTGACGTAAGAGATTCTGTCACTGGGATGATTGCACTGATACCGTCTAGTGCTAAATCCAAGCTATGCAGCTGAGTGGTATTGAGAAGGGCTCGCTGAGATCCAGTGACCATAGCTCCGTTTTCAGAACCAAGATAAGCAATCTGTTCTGGTGACAGTTCCTTAGAGAAAGAACAAGAAGTATAAAATTAGGTGTCATTGGTTAAAGGGCAAAAAGGAGGAATAGGACTAAAAAGAATTACCAAAGAGATACCGTATATACTCGAGTATAAACCGAGGTTTTCAGACTTTAAAAAAGCCTGAAAATCTTACCTCGGTTTATACTCTAAGGGGGCTTTAGATCTTTCACTATAGCCTGTGAGTTTGTTAGGGTTCGGACATGGTGGATGATGTTTGTAATAGATTTTAAGTGTTTTTAATTATGTAATTTTGTATATGCACATTGTTCCCAGATGTTGGTAAATAAAGGGATATGTATTCACTAGCTAAAGTGGAGTGCCTAGTCTGCTTTATTCTTTAGCTTTCTAGTATGTGTATTTTTGACGTGTGCACCCACTTCTCTATATAGAGCTTATATACTCTGTGCGAGCACAATATTGTTATAACATCGGTTTATACTCGAGTCAATCCTTCTCCTACCTTGTCCAGCGGCCGCGCGATCCGCATCCTCAGTGCGCTTCTGGATGACGTCACTACCCAGAGCCTCTCACTTTGCGGCGCAGAGTAGTGACATCATCCAAAAGCGCAGAGGATGTGGAGCGAGGAGCGAGCAGCTGCTGGACAAGGTAGGAGAATACCACAGGAACACCAGTGCACACAATATTTACAAATAAGAGTGTAATAAATGGCCGGGAGGCCGGGTACTTACAAGTACGCTTTAGGAGGAGGCGTATAGTCCGGGAATTGCAGGACACAGAGGCTGCTGGGAAATGTAGGCTGGATGCTGGAACAAGGTGCTGCTGGGAACTGTAGGCTGGATGCTGGCAAGGTAAGTAACTTGAGACTGGATGCAGGCTAGGTAAGTAACTGGAGACTGAATGCAGGATAGGTAAGTAGCTGGAGCGGTAAAGGTAGGTACTGGATCCAAGGCAGGTGAGTACAGGAGCCAGGGTGGTAGCAAACGCTACTATCGGGCACCGGGTCCAGGAGGACGCCGGTTTTTAAATCCTCCACGCTGCCCGTCGTGTCGGCGTCTACGACGCCGCCCACCCAGAAGTGCAGTGCGGCGCGGGACCGGAGCGGCAGGTAAGTTCGTGGCAGTACCCCCCCTTACGGGGGGCCACAGGACCCAACGGGCCAGGTTTCCCTTGAAAACTCCTGTGAAAAGCTCTGACTAGACGAGGAGCATGCAAATCTGAATGTTTAATCCAAGCTCTTTCTTCTGGACCAAAACCTTTCCAGTGGACCAAATACTGAAGAGATCTCCTCAAGAATCTAGAGTCCAAGATTTTCTCAACCTCGAACTCCTGCTGACCATCAACGGAAATTGGAACGGGAGGTAGTAAAGATGTGGAATACTGATTAGTGCATACTGGTTTGATGAGAGAAATATGAAACACGTTAGGAATCCGCATGCTGGAAGGAAGTTGAAGGCGAACAGCCACTGGACCGACTAATTCCAGGATAGGAAAAGGACCAATAAATTTGGGTCCCAGTTTGGAGGAAGGAACCCGTAGATTAATATGAGCAGAGGAGAGCCACACTTTATCTCCAACGAATAAGCTGGGGGTTCTCTACGTCTCCTATCTGCTGCAGTTTTTTGTACCAGAGCAGATTTCTGAAGGCTGATTTCCGTAGCATGCCAGATAGCGGTCATCTGGGCCGCAGAGTCATTGGCAGCGGGTACATGTGTGGAAAGAAAATCTTGAGGAAAACATCTAGGATTCGTCCCAAAGACACATAAAAAAGGAGATTTCCCAGTAGAAGCATGAGGTGAATTGTTATGGGCAAACTCAGCCCAAGGCAGAAGGTCAGCCCAATCATCCTGAGTATAGGAAATGTAACAACGAAGATATTGTTCCAAAGACTGGTTAGTGCGTTCAGTAGCCCCGTTGGACTGTGGGTGGTAAGCCGAGGAAAATTGTAACTTGATGTTCATGGACTTACAAAGTGCTCTCCAAAATTTGGAAACAAATTGAGTACATCTGTAAGATACAATTTCAGAAGGGAGTCCATGAAAGCGGAAGTATGTGAAATAAATAGTTTGAGGGTAAAATGGTCAAAGATGGTAGTTTGGGGAGGGGTACAAAATGGTCATTTTGCTAAAGCGGTCTACTGTCACCCATATTTCAACAATTCAACAAAAAGTCCATGGATAGATGGGTCCAAGGTCTGGACGAATGGGGAGGGGATGAAGAAGACCACAGTGAGGGTTCTAGAAGACTTGGATTAAGCACAGCTGGACACACTTGAATAAAGTCTTTAACATCTTTTCTCATTTGGGCCACCAAAGGGAACGGGCAAGAATATTAAAAGTTTTGTTACACACCGGGATGCCCGGCTTGCTTGAACAGTGAGTATGAAGAAGGATAGCTTTCCGAGTGAAACGGGAACAAAGATTTTGCCAGAGGGTGTGTCTGGAGGAGCAGAATCTTGTGCGGCTTGGATCTTGGAACAAGTTGAGGAGATATAGAGGCCAAGATTTTAGTGGTTGGAATAATGGAGCCCTTATCTTCATTAATACAGTCGGAAGCAAAAATGATCTGGACAGGGCATCAGCTTTCTTGTTTTGGAACCAGGTTGGTAAGTGATAACAAAGTTGAATCGGGAAAAGAATAGGACCACCGTGCTTGACGGGGATTTAACCTTTAAGATTCTGGATGTATTCGAGGTTTTATGGTCAGAAGGATGGTGATAGGTACAGAGGTGCCTTCCAATAGATGACGCCACTCCTCGATGGCAAGAAGTTCCCTATTTCCAACATAATAGTTTCGCTCGTTGGGTAGAAACTTCTTAGAGAAATAAGCGCAGGTATGGTGTTTCCTTTTAGGGCCTTGCCTTTGGGAAAGGACGGCTCAGCGCCCAAGTCCGAGGCATCAACTTCGATGTAGAGGGAAGACTAGGATCTGGATCTGGATTGGCAAACCCAATGAACCTTGAATAGCTTTGGTTCCCATAGGAAGAGACCAATTTGGATGGCCGAAACTTTAACAGGATCCATCTGGAACCCTTGCGCAGATACGATTAGCCTAGGAAGGGTACTTGCGAACACTCAAACAGATACTTTTCCAGTTTGGCATATAGGCTATTCTCTCTCAGACGTAGAACACCTGTTTAACATGGATGCGGTGTGAGAGCAGATCTTGAGAAAAGATTAAAATGTCATCCAGATATATACTACATAGATTCCCAACATATCCCGGAAAATGTCATTTACGAATTCTTGGAAACATGCTGGAGCATTACAAAGGCCAAAGGGATTACGAGATATTCGTAGTGACCGTCCCTAGTGTTAAAGGCGGTCTTCCACTCGTCACCTTTGCGTATACGGATCAGATTGTATGCCCCCCGAAGATCCAGTTTGGTAAAATTTTAGCCCCTTTTATCTGGTCAAACAGCTCAGAGATGAGAGGGAGAGGATACCGATTCTTTATTGTGATTTTATTTAACCCATGGTAGTCGATGCAGGGTCGTAAACCTCCGTCTTTTTTTTCAACAAAAAAGAACCCAGCTCCAGCAGGGGAAGTGGAAGGTTGTATGAAACCCCTAGACAAATGTTCAGTAATGTACTCCTTAATGGCTAGAGTTTTCGAGGGAGACAGTGGGTATGTGCGTCCCCGAGGAGGCATAGTCCAGAGAGAAGATCGATGGGGCAATCGTAGGATCAGTGCGGTGGTAGCTTCTCAGCTCGCTTTTTACAAAACACATCAGAAGAATCATGATAACATTCAGGGAGGTTTTTCTCAGATTTATTTTCACAGGTAATGGTAGTGCAATGAGTAGAAAGGCAATTTTTGAAACAGAAAGGGCTCCAAGACTTGAGCTCATTGTTAGACCAATCTATAACAGGGTTGTGTAATCTGAGCCATGGAAGTCTGAGAATTAGGGGAGCAGAAGGGCTTTGGATGACAAGAAAAGATAAACGTTCTTGGTGAATATGCCAATGAGGAATAGGACTTCGTATGTAGATTTGTATGTAGGTCCTTGCCCAGCACAATAGAGACAAAGTCCATTGGTACGTCGGCGTGATTTTTCCTCGGGGGATAGATGAGTGCCGCCAATTTGCATCGGTCTTCACCAGGCCTAGGAAAGGTCTTAGGGAGGTTGGAACGAGCTGCAAACCTTTCTGCCTGCCGTTCACGAAAGCGGGTATCAATCTGGATGCATAGTGTAATCAAGTCTACCAATGGGACAGGTAATTCCCTAGATACTAATTTGTCCTTGAGGCGATCAGAGAGTCCCTGCCAAAAGGCTGCTGTAAGTGCCTCATTGTTCCAAGAAGTCTCCGCAGCAAGGGTACGAAATTCAATAGCATATTGACCCACGAACGAGACCCTTGGCGGAGCTGCATCAAACGGGAGGAGGCAGCAGAGCTTCTTCCTGGAGCATCGAAGACCTTGCGAAACATACTCAGGAAGTCAGTAACATTATAGACTAGAGGATCGTCTTTTTCCCATAAAGGAGAAGCCCAGGCCAGCGCATTGCCCTCCAACAAGGCGATGATGTACCCAACCTTTGCATGATCCGATGCAAAATGAGATGGTTGAAGTTCAAATTGGATTCGGCACTGATTAATGAATCCACGGCAGGCTTGGGCATCACCATCAAACCGCGAGGGCGGAGGTATGCGGGGCTCTCTCCGAAGAGAAGGATCACTGGATCCGGACGTTGAAGGAGGTGGCGTAGAACCCGGAGCAGAGGCAGCAGCTGGGGGTAGCCGGACAGCAAGGTTATCCATGAACTGAGCTAACTGGCCCTGATGGTGTTCAAACAGGTCCATGCGTTTGGACAAAGCTTGGAGAGTTTTACTCAACTCTGCCATAGCCCCCTCAGGCGTTTCCATGGCCCGATAGTACTGTAATAAATGGCCGGGAGGCCGGGTACTTACAAGTACGCTTTAGGAGGAGGCGTTTAGTCCGGGAATTGCAGGACACAGAATTCCCAAACAGTAGTCCCATACAGTAATAACAATACTGGATTTGGCTATTACTGTATGGGACTACTGTTTGGGAATTCTGCTGTCCATTTAAAGGGCAACTAAAGCCTCAAAACTATACAAAATCAGAAGGCAGTAGTGGTCATATTTTCTACCCTCGGTTTAAACTCAAGTCAATCACTTTTTTTCTCCCTTTTCAGGTAAAACTAGGTACCTCGGTTTATACTCGGGGTGGTTTATACTCGAGTATATACGGTATTGCAATTTTACTATTTTTTTTGTTCCCATTTAATTTTTATTTACATTGATGACGTAACTTTTTTGATTGCCTGTAATGTATGCAATTTCCAACCCATTGTTTAGAGTAAAACTGACAATACGTAGCAAAAACAATATCTGTTCCCATGATCCAGTGGGGTACAAGCAGTACTATGATTATAGGAGTGTTTTTCTGGATTCATATCTGTTTAGGGATGGCCTAAAGCTTAGGTACAGAGGTGCGGGAGGATCATTAAAGCTGCCTGACTGAACACTTATATAAGAACAAATTGTTGTCCTTAACGGCAGGTCAAAGCAACAATCGCACACATCTGTATTGTAAGGCTGGATACACACAAGTAAATTTTACACCCAAGCCGACCAATATTTTTGTATAAAAATATAAATTAAAGAGCGGACCACACTCCAATATTTTTGGAGTGAATCTCCTAATGATTATAATACACATATAAATCAATGCATATTTTCACCATGGAACCTATCAATTTATATGATAATATTACCAGAGTCAGATCCTATGATACGATATTTCTAGAGATCATTCATTATCCTCTGGAGACTAACACAATATAATGCATATATAAAAATACCATTCAATATAGAATAAAGTACTGCAGTAAAAAGCGCAACTATTATATAACCCGGATTCAGTAAAAGGAAAAGCAAATATTGATATATGGTGTTAAAATGTATAGAACCCACAGGTTCTATATTGAATGGTGTTTTTATATATGCATGCTTAAATTGGGTTTTTAGTATTTGTGTCCAGAGGATGATGAATGATCTCTAGAGATATTGTATCCAAGGGTCTGACTCTGGTAATATTATATAAATTGATAGGTTCCATGGTCAGGAAATGTATTTATTTATTTATATGTTTATTATAATCATTAGGAGATTCATTTATCTCTGAATATTGGAGTGTGGTCCGCTCTTTAATTTATATTTTTATCTCCACTTCCTGTTTTTAATAGGGACTTGTGTCACTGGATAGGTCACAGTGACTGGACCTTGCAAGTGGTTCACTGAACCCCTATATATTTTGATATTTTCATATGTCGGTCGGTTGGGTCGGAAAATTTGCAGTCTTTTTTCTGTCACAGACCATCGTCCGGATCAAACGTGCCGGTTAATAATGGCCGATTGTGCAGTCTCTTATGGACCGCACCAAAGGTTGCGGCAACATTAGCCATGATCAACAGTGATTTGTCCCGGGCGACTGCTCGCTTGTGGTGAACGATCAGTTGGGACGAAAAAATCTCCCATGTGCACCCAGCCTAAGTTTTTTTCACCCTTTTACAAAGGGTCCTTCCCTGCTTAGCTTCCTCTGATTTCCTTTTGCCTTCATGGTAGGCAGGTCAAGTGGTGTCTCAAAGCATCATGGCAGTAAAAAGCTCTTTTCCCAAAACAAGATCAGGGAGATTCAATAAAACTTCTTATCGTTTAACCAATTAGATCTTATTTAACATTTGAAAGCTAACATCTGATTGGTTAGGGCAAAATTAGCACCATTTTTAACAATAACTTTTTATTGAATAACTCTGAAGAACTTTTATTGAATCTCCCTGATTGTTTGTAGAAAGCAACCTCTATCTCTAGGAAGATGAACAGTTGAAATATTCATAAATATAACTTATTCGAAGGGTAATTATAGGAGTGAATTCTATTAAAAAAAATTGAAGGAAGATTAAAGAAAATTTTTATAAACCTCTCTACTGACTGTACATACTATATTTACTCTAACTGCAACATTTAAACATTTAATAACAAAGCTCTAATTTTAATTGAAAATATTTGCTGGCCCCTCCCCTCTACTCATCATGCGTTGCATACTGAATACACACACCCAGTGAGCCTTCTGCGGCACTTGGCACATGCTCAATAGATACTCATCCTAGCAATTTAAATATATTTAAGTCACTAAGTCACTAATCAAAAACTCAAGTTGCCCAGAGTGACTGGTACATATAAGTTTTTTACACTGACTACAAAAAGTGAGCTATTCCTTTAAAGTAGTGATTGAAGACTGGGGATGTAAAGGACCTATTCCTTACCTTCCGTTCTTCAATCACTCGACCAGGATCGAAGGCGAGTATATTTACCTTGCGCACAATCCACCGTAAGCTCCATTGAAAATTGCTGACCGCTCAGTTTAATATAGCGTGCGTTATCTTGCAGGCACGCTATAGTTAAACTAAACCAGGGAGCGGTTGGGACTTGTCAACTGAGCTGGCAGTGGATTGTGCCTGAGGTAAATATGATTGAAGAACGGAAGGAAAGGAATAGATCTTTAACCTCCCAGTCTTCAATCACTACTTTAAAGGAATAGTTCACTTTTTGTGTGAACTATTCCATAAAGTCCTGTTTTTTTTACGGGACAAATGTCTCACTCTGCCTAATGGTAGCAGTGGTCATTGTGTGTGCTCTATCACTAAATTTAATGTTAATCTTCACTCTTTTTTAAATTTCATTTTGCCTGACACCCCTTGCACTTTCTAAGGACCTCAGTAGAGGGCACTAGGCTCATCAAGAATCATGGAAGAATGTGAAAATAAATATATCAATATCCAAAGTGTCAAAACACCAGGAAAATAGGGGGATTCTGGGATCATCCATATCAGACATATCAGGGCTCTTAAAGCAGAACTAAAGTCTCCAGGCAACATTGTCCCAATAGACAGAGCACATTCACAGACATACAACAAGCTGTGTCTCAACTCTCCCTTTGCTGTGGCCATGGGGTGATTTATGAAAACAATCTGTGAGTACTAGGGGGCAGCTCCCACAATCCACCTTAGCTGGGTAAACCCCTACCAAAGTGTCTGTGTACAGGCACATGCTTTGTAGTGCTCAACAGATCTAAACAAGGAAGTTGCAGCCTTGCTTCCTAGAAGCTGACAGCCAATCACATTACAGCACAGAGATCCTCCCTCTCCTTGACACAGAACAGGGATTTCAGTTTTTTGTTTTCAAACACATTCGATGCTCCTGTCCTAACAATGATATAATCCTTTACTTAACATACAAAAAGAAAAGTAATCTTTGCAGTGTATTTCATAGATAGCATGGGTGTAACAAACAGAATACTAACATTTCAGCAAAAAAAAGTCAGTCTGGGGAATAGAACCTTCAACTTGTACATTTTCTTGCTAAAAGCAGACCTCTTACCACTAGGCTAACAGAGATAATATATAGGACAATAGTACATGTAGAATCTTTTACTAAGAACATAATGGAAACAAAAAATAAAGGTAACTCTGGGGATTTGAACCTACTGAACAGTGTGTTTCTATAACTGGCATCTTACAAGGTGAGCCACCACTGAGTAAGCTGAACACTTAGGTACATTTAGGAGCTTCATCTTTTGCTTGGGACATAATAGAAACAAAAAAAGGAGAAGTCTGGGGTATTAAACTCGTGACCTTCTAAATTGTGTATTTTTAAACCTGGTGCCTTACCCGGTGCGCCACCACTGAACAAGCAGTACTCAGATATTATTTGCTACTCGAATCCTAAAAAAAATGGAATATGGAATCCCTAATAAGACTTTGAAAGCTGCTTGTTTATTTTCCAGCAATTCACACTAACTGGTTAATAAATTATGGTAACAAGCAGCTTTCAAAGTCTTTTCAGGGACTTCCATATTGGTGTATAGAAAACACTTTGTGCATAGAGACAGTGAATACTGAGGTCAGGGGGCGTGGTTCTTTGACTTCATGGGCTGTGGGTTGTACTAGCAAAAACATGGAAGCCTCCTTATTTACAGAATCTATTTCTCACATTTACTAAACGCAACGTACCAGAGAAATGTATGGGTGTTCTGGGGAGAAAAACTTTCACATTAGGTTTTAAAAATGTTAAGTTTAGTTCTCCTTTAAACCATATTAATGTTTGTTTTAATGTTTTCTCCTTGGCCCCAGAGCTCTGCATAGCCAGGAACATCAGTAAGGTGGATAACATATTATGCACAATGCTTCTAATTGGAGAAACCTATTGCATAATGTATTAACTCTTTGTTGCCTAGATTCTAGTGTTAGAAAGCACATAAAAATATACCTAAGGACATCACGGTCTGCTTATTTACTTTAACTTGTCCTTTAAAATAGTTACCTTAAATGTTTCATCTGGTATGTATGTTATTACAGCAGGCTGGATGTATGCCATTAGTCCTGCGTCAAGAGATTTGAACTCCTCCTTGGTTAATCCAGCTAATAGACAGAAGAATATAAATGGATATTAAGAATACAGCCATGGCAGTGTTTAGATGAAGATTAACAAGTTTTTATTTTATGTGCCCTTTAAGGTAAGTTATTATCTTGTTCTCCAAACAGCCAAACCTTTCAGCAAACCCGTTTAGAATCCCAAATACAGGAGTGTGAATGGTTGAAATCAGGTTACCTGCTATGTATCCAATATCATTTATAATAAAATGGCTCCACTGATCAGGCTTTCCATAAACCATCAGTGCTTTCTTTTTAAAAGCCTGTAGAATGTTCAGTTCACAAGGCAGGGAGCCGATCCTTGAAATAACAGCCCTGCAAGACAAGAATAAGAAACACAGTACAGGGAATGTTTCTGTCATCAGACTCCTGCGTTTCCACTCAGCGTCCAAAAATGCATGTAAATGGAAGAAAGGCCTGAAACCGCTGAAAGGCTGATTAAGTAGATAGATTTGTATATTTTTTTCATCGCCTGCTGCCTTAATTTCAGGCAAAAATTGTATAGAGCCGACTGTGTTTTCTGTGGAGACTCACAAAAAAAGTGTTTTGCAGTTACAGATAAACTCAGCGGTCAATACCGCTTGATTGTTTATGACAATTTAATAGCAAAGTGTAGAATGTTGAGTTCTGTAAAGTACTTTGAGTCCAACAGGAGAACCGGATGGTAGAATATGGTCCCAATTTCCGTTAACTTTTCACTAAGAGATTCGGTTGGTTTTTATGCACCATTGGATGGATCCCTAAATAAATCATTACCTAAGACCTGATATATTTGTTACATCTCTTTCCTTTGATTTCTTTCCTACTATGTCTAGACACACCACACTTATTTTATATATAAACTAGAAAGGGAAAGTTTAAGTATAAACTTTGAATTTGGCTTGAAGGGCTGCATTTTGGAAGGTAATATGTGTGTTTGCTGCAGATCTTAAAACTCAATAATGGGAATGATGAGTTTGTAGTGAATGCTTGTATGGGACAAAAAAAACCTTTGTGTGTACCCAGCCCAAAGTGGTGCTAATTTTGATCCAATCAATAAGAAAGCTAACATCTGATTGGTTAGGGCAAAATTAGCGGCATTTTCAATGATAATGATTTTTGATCAAAATGTATTTTTTTGACTTTAGTTACCCTTTAAGTATGTCTGCCACAGTAATGGATAAGTAGATCAGTAGGTTTGTGTACCTGTGTCAGGTTGGGGGTTAAAAAAACTTTTTTGATAATTGGTCAAAAACATTTTTGACTTTAGTTAACCTTTAGGTATGGCTGGCAACCAGTAATGGAGGGGTAGGTCAGTAGATGTATGTACCTGTGCACGTGGGGTTTAAAAAAAACCAACTTTGTTCATGATAGTCAAATTTGTATTTTGACTAGTTACCCTTAATATGGTTGCCATGAAAATGGAAGGGATGGTCAGTAAGCATGTGTACGGATCAGGGTGGGGTTAAAAAAACATTTTTTTTGATGATTGGTCAAAAAAATGTTTTGACTTTAGTTACCCTTTAGGTATGGCTGCAACAGTAATGGAGGGGTAGGTGTAGGTGTATGTAACTGGGCACATGGGGGTTAAAAAAACAAACCTTTTTATTATTAATCAAAATTAATTTTTTTACTTTAGTTACCCTTTAAGTATGGCTGCCACAGTAATGGATAAGTAAATCAGTAGATGTGTGTTCCTGGGTCTGGTTAAGGGGGTCTGTTTTTTGTATTACAACCATAAAACTATATTTTAGAGGATAAATCTAAATTGGTTTTTTGACTTTAGTTACCCTTTAAGTAGGCTACCACCATAATGAATTAGTAGATTAGTCGGTGTGTGTACCTGGGTCTGGTTGAGGGGGTATGTCTTTTTTGTGTTTACAACCATAAAACTATCTTTTATTGAGGATAAATCTAAATTTGTTTTTTTGACTTTAGTTACCCTTTAAGTATGGCTGCCACAGTAATGGATAAGTAGATCAGTAGGAGTGTGTACCTGGGTCTGGTTGAGGGGATATGTCTTTTTTGTGTTTACAACCATAAAACTAACTTTTATTGAGGATAAATCTAAATTTGTTTTTTTGACTTTAGTTACCATTTAAAAAATGTCCGGAAATTCGCTGATAACGCCATAACTCTTCCGCGAATTCCTTAGCTAGAAGATAGCACACTTCTCCTATATGCCCCGCACGTCTGTACCGAATTTCATGTCTCTAGCTCAAAAACTGTGGGAGGAGATACGGTCCAAAAAAGCGGAAGAATAAAACGGAAGAAAAAGAAGAAGAAGAAATAGAAAGAACAGTAATTTGTTTTTTTCAAGCCAGATTAATTGCCACCATGCTCAGGCTCCCTCTCCTCATGCGCTTCTGGATGACGTCATAACCAGAGCCTCTCCTTGCGGCGCAGAGTAGTGACAGTAATCATCCAAAAGCGCACGAGGATGTGGAGCGCGGAGCGAGCAGATGCTGGGACAAGGTATGGAGAATAACCACAGGAACACCAGTGCACACAATATTTACAAATAAGAGTGTAATAAATGGCGGAGGCCGGGTACTACAAGTCGCTTTAGGAGGAGGCGTATAGTCCGGGAATTGCAGGACACAGAGGCTGCTGGGAAATGTAGGCTGGATGCTGGAACAAGGTGCTGCTGGGAACTGTAGGCTGGATGCTGGCAAGGTAAGTAACTTGAGACTGGATGCAGGCTAGGTAAGTAACTGGAGACTGAATGCAGGATAGGTAAGTAGCTGGAGCGGGTAAAGGTGGTACTGGATCCAAGGCAGGTGAGTACAGGAGCCAGGGTGGTAGCAAACGCTACATCGGGCACCGGGTCCAGGAGGACGCGGTTTTTAAATCCTCCCACGCTGCCCGTCGTGTCGGCGTCTACGACGCCGCCCACCCAGAAGTGCAGTGCGGCGCGGAACCGGAGCGGCAGGTAAGTTCGTGGCAGTACCCCCCCCCTTACGGGGGGCCACAGGACCCAACGGGCCAGGTTTCCCTTGAAAACTCCTGTGAAAAGCTCTGACTAGACGAGGACATGCAAATCTGAATGTTTAATCCAAGCTCTTTCTTCTGGACCAAAACCTTTCCGTGGACCAAATACTGAAGAGATCTCCTCAAGAACTAGAGTCCAAGATTTTCTCAACCTCGAACTCCTGCTGACCATCACAGAAATTGGAACGGGAGGTAGTAAAGATGTGGAATAGATTAGTGCATACTGGTTTGATGAGATAAATATGAAACACGTTAGGAATCCGCATGCTGGAAGGAAGTTGAAGGCGAACAGCCACTGACCGACTAATTCCAGGATAGGAAAAGGACCAATAAATTTGGGTCCCAGTTGGAGGAAGGAACCCGTAGATTAATATGAGCAGAGGAGAGCCACACTTTATCTCCAACCGAATAAGCTGGGGGTTCTCTACGTCTCCTATCTGCTGCAGTTTTTTGTACCAGAGCAGATTTCTGAAGGCTGATTTCCGTAGCATGCCAGATAGCGGTCATCTGGGCCGCAGAGTCATTGGCAGCGGGACATGTGTGGAAAGAAAATCTTGAGGAAAACATCTAGGATTCGTCCCAAAGACACATAAAAAAGGAGATTTCCCAGTAGAAGCATGAGGTGAATTGTTATGGGCAAACTCAGTCCAAGGCAGAAGGTCAGCCCAATCATCCTGAGTATAGGAAATGTAACAACGAAGATATTGTTCCAAAGACTGGTTAGTGCGTTCAGTAGCCCCGTTGGACGTGGGTGGTAAGCCGAGGAAAACGTAACTTGATGTTCATGGACTTACAAAGTGCTCTCCAAAATTTGGAACAAATTGAGTACCTCTGTCAGATACAATTTCAGAAGGGAGTCCATGAAAGCGGAAGATATGTGAAATAAATAGTTTGGGGAGGGGTACAAAATGGTCAAAAAGATGGTAGTTTGGGGAGGGGTACAAAATGGTCATTTTGCTAAAGCGGTCTACTGTCACCCATATTTCAACAATTCAACAATAAAGTCCATGGATAGATGGGTCCAAGGTCTGGACAGAATGGGGAGGGATGGAAGAAGACCACAGGTGAGGGTTCTAGAAGACTTGGATTAAGCACAGCTGGTACACACTTGAATAAAGTCTTAACATCTTTTCCTCATTTTGGCCACCAAAGGGAACGGGCAAGAATATTAAAGTTTTGTTAACACCGGGATGCCCGGCTGCTTGGAACAGTGAGGATGAAGAAGGATAGCTTTCCGAAGTGAAACGGGAACAAAGATTTTGCCAGAGGGTGTGTCTGGAGAGCAGAATCTTGTGCGGCTTGGATCTTGGAACAAAGTTGAGGAGATATAGAGGCCAAATTTTAGTGGTTGGAATAATGGAGACCCTTATCTTCATTAATACAGTCGGAAGCAACAAATGATCTGGACAGGGCATCAGCTTTCTTGTTTTTGGAACCAGGTTGGTAAGTGATAACAAAGTTGAATCGGGAAAAGAATAAGGACCACCGTGCTTGACGGGGATTAACCTTTTAAGATTCTGGATGTATTCGAGGTTTTTATGGTCAGTAAGGATGGTGATAGGTACAGAGGTGCCTTCCAATAGATGACGCCACTCCTCGATGGCAAGAAGTTCCCTATTCCAACATAATAGTTTCGCTCGTTGGTAGAAACTTCTTAGAGAAATAAGCGCAGGTTATGGTGTTTCCTTTTAGGGCCTTGCCTTTGAAAGGACGCTCCAGCGCCCAAGTCCGAGGCATCAACTTCGATGTAGAGGGAAGACTAGGATCTGGATCTGGATTGGCAAACCCAATGAACCTTTGAATAGCTTTGTTCCCATAGGAAGAGACCAATCTGGATGGCCGAAATTAACAGATCCATCTGGAACCCTTGCGCAGATACGATGTAGCCTAGGAAGGGTACTTGCGAACACTCAAACAGATACTTTTCCAGTTTGGCATATAGGCTATTCTCTCTCAGACGTAGTAACACCTGTTTAACATGGATGCGGTGTGAGAGCAGATCTTGAGAAAAGATTAAAATGTCATCCAGATATAACTACTACTAGATTCCCACATATCCCGGAAAATGTCATTTACGAATTCTTGGAACACTGCTGGAGCATTACAAAGGCCAAAGGGCATTACGAGATATTCGTAGTGACCGTCCCTAGTGTTAAAGGCGGTCTTCCACTCGTCACCTTTGCGTATACGGATCAGATTGTATGCCCCCCGAAGATCCAGTTTGGTAAATATTTTAGCCCCTTTTATCTGGTCAAACAGCTCAGAGAGAGAGGAGAGATACCGATTCTTTATTGTGATTTTATTTAACCCATGGTAGTCGATGCAGGGTCGTAACCTCCGTCTTTTTTTTCAACAAAAAAGAACCCAGCTCCAGCAGGGGAAGTGGAAGGTTGTATGAAACCCCTAGATAAATGTTCAGTAATGTATCCTTCATGGCTAGAGTTTTCGAGGGAGACAGTGGGTATGTGCGTCCCCGAGGAGGCATAGTACCAGAGAGAAGATCGATGGGGCAATCGTGAGATCAGTGCGGTGGTAGCTTCTCAGCTCGCTTTTTACAAAACACATCAGAGAATCATGATAACATTCAGGGGAGTTTTTCTCAGATTTATTTTCACAGGTAATGGTAGTGCAATGAGTTAGAAAGGCAATTTTTGAAACAGAAAGGGCTCCAAGACTTGAGCCATTGTTAGACCAATCTATAACAGGGTTGTGTAATCTGAGCCATGGAAGTCTGAGAATTAGGGAGCAGAAGGGCTTTGGATGACAAGAAAGATAAACGTCTTGGTGAAATATGCCAATGAGGAATAGGACTTCGTATGTAAGTGTCGTGTGTGTCCTTGCCAGCACAATAGAGACAAAGTCCATTGGTACGTCGGCGTGATTTTTCCTCGGGGATAGATGAGTGCCGCCAATTTGCATCGGCTCTTCACCAGGCCTAGGAAAGGTCTTAGGGAGGTTGGAACGAGCTGCAAACCTTCTGCCTGCCGTTCACGAAAGCGGTATCAATCTGGATGCATAGTGTAATCAAGTCTACCAATGGGCAGGTAATTCCCTAGATACTAATTTGTCCTTGAGGCGATCAGAGAGTCCCTGCCAAAAGGCTGCTGTAAGTGCCTCATTGTTCCAAGAAGTCTCCGCAGCAAGGGTACGAAATTCAATAGCATATTGACCCACGGACGAGAACCCTTGGCGGAGCTGCATCAAACGGGAGGAGGCAGCAGAGCTTCTTCCTGGAGCATCGAAGACCTTGCGAAACATACTCAAGTCAGTAACATTATAGACTAAGGATCGTCTTTTTCCCATAAGGAGAAGCCCAGGCCAGCGCATTGCCCTCCAAAGGCGATGATGTACCCAACCTTTCATGATCCGATGCAAAATGAGATGGTTGAAGTTCAAATTGGATTCGGCACTGATTAATGAATCCACGGCAGGCTTGGGACATCACCATCAAACCGCGAGGGCGGAGGTATGCGGGGCTCTCTCCGAAGAGAAATCACTGGATCCGGACGTTGAAGGAGGTGGCGTAGAACCCGGAGCAGAGGCAGCAGCTGGGGGTAGCCGGACAGCAAGGTTATCCATGAACTGAGCTAACTGGCCCTATGGTGTTCAAACAGGTCCATGCGTTTGGACAAAGCTTGGAGAGTTTTACTCAACTCTGCATAGCCCCCTCAGGCGTTTCCATGGCCCGATAGTACTGTAATAAATGGCCGGGAGGCCGGGTACTTACAAGTACGCTTTAGGAGGAGGCGTTTAGTCCGGAATTGCAGGACAACAGAATTCCAAACGTAGTCCCATACAGTAATACAATACTGGATTTGGCTATTACTGTATGGGACTACTGTTTGGGAATTCTGCTGTCCATTTAAAGGGCAACTAAAGCCTCAAAACTAACAAAATCAGAAGGCAGTAGTGGTCATATTTTCTACCTCGGTTTAAACTCAAGTCAATCACTTTTTTTCTCCCTTTTCAGGTAAAACTAGGTACCTCGGTTTATACTCTGGTGTGGTTTATACTCGAGTATATACGGTATTGCAATTTTACTATTTTTTTTGTTCCCATTTAATTTTATTTACATTGATGACGTAACTTTTTGATTGCCTGTATTGTATGCAATTTCCAACCCATTGTTTAGAGTAAAACTGACAATACGTAGCAAAAACAATATCTGTTCCCATGATCCAGTGGGGTACAAGCAGTACTATGATTATAGGAGTGTTTTTTCTGGATTCATATCTGTTTAGGGATGGCCTAAAGCTTAGGTACAGAGGTGCGGGAGGATCATTAAAGCTGCCTGACTGAACACTATATAAGAACAAATTGTTGTCCTTAACGGCAGGTCAAAGCAACAATCGCACACATCTGTATTGTAAGGCTGGATACACACAGTAATTTTACACCCAAGCCGACCAATATTTTGTATAAAAATATAAATTAAAGAGGCGGACCACACTCCAATATTTTTGGAGTGAATCTCCTAATGATTATAATACACATATAAATATAATGCATATTTTCACCATGGAACCTATCAATTATATGATAATATTACAGAGTCAGATCCTATGATACGATATTTCTAGAGATCATTCATTATCCTCTGGAGACTAACACAATATAATGCACATAAAAAATACCATTCAATATAGAATAAAGTACTGCAGTAAAAAGCGCAACTATTATATAACCCGGATTCAGTAAAAGGAAAAGCAAATATTGATATATGGTGTTAAAATGTATAGAACCCACAGGTTCTATATTGAATGGTGTTTTTATATATGCATGCTTAAATTGGGTTTTAGTATTTGTGTCCAGAGGATGATGAATGATCTCTAGAGATATTGTATCCAAGGGTCTGACTCTGGTATATTATATAATTGATAGGTTCCATGGTCAGGAATGTATTTATTTATTTATATGTTATTATAATCATTAGGAGATTCATTATCTCTGAATATTGGAGTGTGGTCCGCTCTTTAATTTATATTTTATCTCCACTTCCTGTTTTAATAGGGACTTGTGTCACTGGATAGGTCACAGTGACTGGACCTTGCAAGTGGTTCACTGACCCCTATATTTTGATATTTTCATATGTCGGGTCGGTTGGGTCGGAAAATTTGCAGTCTTTTTCTGTCACAGACCATCGTCCGGATCAAACGTGCCGGTTAATAATGGCCGATTGTGCAGTCTCTTATGGACCGCACCAAAGGTTGCGGCAACATTAGCCATGATCAACATGATTTGTCCCGGGCGACTGCTCGCTTGTGGTGAACTATCAGTTGGGACGAAAAAATCTCCCATGTGCACCAGCCTAAGTTTTTTTCACCCTTTACAAAGGGTCCTTCCCTGCTTAGCTTCCTCTGATTTCCTTTTGCCTTCATGGTAGGCAGGTCAAGTGGTGTCTCAAACATCATGGCAGTAAAAAGCTCTTTTCCCAAAACAAGATCAGGGAGATTCAATAAAACTTCTTATCGTTTAACCAATTAGATCTTATTTAACATTTGAAAGCTAACATCTGATTGGTTAGGGCAAAATTAGCACCATTTTTAACAATAACTTTTTATTAAATTACTCTGAAGAACTTTTATTGAATCTCCCTGATTGTTTGTAGAAAGCAACCTATAAATATAACTTATTCGAAGGGTAATTATAGGAGTGAATTCTATTAAAAAAAATTGAAGGAAGATTAAAGAAAAATTTATAAACCTCTCTACTGACTGTAACATACTATATTTACTCTAACTGCAACATTTAAACATTTAATAACAAAGCTCTAATTTTTAATTGAAATATTTGCTGCCCCTCCCCTCTACTCATCATGCGTTGCATACTGATACAACACCCAGTGAGCCTTCTGCGGCACTTGGCACATGCTCAATAGTACTCTCCTAGCAATTTAAATATATTTAAGTCACTAAGTCACTAATCAAAAACTCAAGTGCCCAGAGGGACGGTACATATAGTTTTTTACACTGACTACAAAAAGTGAGCTATTCCTTTAAAGTAGTGATTGAAGACTGGGGATGTAAAGGACCTATTCCTTACCTTCCGTTCTTCAATCACTCGACCAGGATCGAAGGCGTATATTTACCTTGCGCACAATCCACCGTAAGCTCCATTGAAAATTGCTGACCACTCAGTTTAATATAGCGTGCGTTATCTTGCAGGCACGCTATAGTTAACTAAACCAGGGAGCGGTTGGGACTTGTCAACTGAGCTGGCAGTGGATGTGCTGAGGTAAATATGATTGAAGAACGGAAGGTAAGGAATAGATCTTTAACCTCCCAGTTCTTCAATCACTACTTTAAAGGAATAGTTCACTTTTTTGTGAACTATTCCATAAAGTCCTGTTTTTTACGGGACAAATGTCTCACTCTGCTAATGGTAGCAGTGGTCATTGTGTGTGCTCTATCACTAAATTTAATGTTAATCTTCACTCTTTTTAAATTTCATTTTGCCTGACACCCCTTGCACTTTCTGAGGACCTCAGAGAGGGCACTAGGCTCATCAAGAATCATGGAAGAATGTGAAATAAATATATCAATATCCAAGTGTCAAAACACCAGGAAATAGGGGGATTCTGGGATCATCCATATCAGACATATCAGGGCTCTTAAAGCAGAACTAAAGTCTCAGGCACAACATTGTCCCAATAGACAGAGCACATTCACAGACATACAACAAGCTGTGTCTCAACTCTCCCTTCCTTGCTGTGGCCATGGGGTGATTTATGAAAACAATCTGTGAGTACTAGGGGGCAGCTCCCACAATCCACCTAGCTGGGTAAACCCCTACCAAAGTGTCTGTGTACAGGCACATGCTTTGTAGTGCTCAACAGATCTAAGCAAGGAAGTTGCAGCCTTGCTTCCTAGAAGCTGACAGCCAATCACATTACAGCACAGAGATCCTCCTCTCTCTTGACACAGAACAGGGATTTCAGTTTTTTGTTTTCAAACACATTCGATGCTCCTGTCCTAACAATGATATATCCTTTACTTAACATACAAAAAGAAAAGTAATCTTTGCAGTGTATTTCATAGATAGCATGGGTTTAACAAACAGAATACTAACATTTCAGCAAAAAAAGTCAGTCTGGGGAATAGAACCTTCAACTTGTACATTTTCTTGCTAAAGCAGACCTCTTACCACTAGGCTAACAGAGATAATATATAGGACAATAGTACATGTAGAATCTTTTACTAAGAACATAATGGAAACAAAAAATAAAGGTAACTCTGGGGATTTGAACCTACTGAACAGTGTGTTTCTATAACTGGCATCTTACAAGGTGAGCCACCACTGAGTAAGCTGAACACTTAGGTACATTAGGAGCTTCATCTTTTGCTTGGGACATAATAGAAACAAAAAAAGGAGAAGTCTGGGGTATTAAAACTCTTGACCTTCTAAATTGTGTATTTTTAAACCTGGTGCCTTACCCGGTGCGCCACCACTGAACAAGCAGTACTCAGATATTATTTGCTACTCGAATCCTAAAAAAAATGGAATATGGAATCCCTAATAAGACTTTGAAAGCTGCTTGTTTATTTTCCAGCAACTCACACTAACTGGTTAATAAATTATGGTAACAAGCAGCTTTCAAAGTCTTTTCAGGACTTCCATATTGGTGTATAGAAAACACTTTGTGCATAGAGACAGTGAATCTGAGGTCAGGGGGCGTGGTCTTTACTTCATGGGCTGTGGGTTGTACTAGCAAAACATGGAAGCCTCCTTATTTACAGAATCTATTTCTCACATTTACTAAACGCAACGTACCAGAGAAATGGATGGGTGTTCTGGGGAGAAAAACTTTCACATTAGGTTTTAAAAATGTTAAGTTAGTTCTCCTTTAAACCATATTAATGTTTGTTTTAATGTTTTCTCCTTGGCCCAGAGCTCTGCATAGCCAGGAACATCAGTAAGGTGGATAACATATTATGCACAATTCTAATTGGAGAAACCTATTGCATAATGTATTAACTCTTTGTTGCCTAGATTCTATTGTTAGAAAGCACATAAAAATATACCTAAGGACATCACGGTCTGCTTATTACTTTAACTTGTCCTTTAAAATAGTTCGTACCTTAAATGTTTCATCTGGTATGTATGTATTACAGCAGGCTGGATGTATGCCATTAGTCCTGCGTCAAGAGATTTGAACTCCTCCTTGGTTAATCCAGCTAATAGACAGAAGAATATAAATGGATATAGAATACGCCATGGCAGTGTTTAGATGAAGATTAACAATTTTTATTTTATGTGCCCTTTAGGTAAGTTATTATCTTGTTCTCCAAACAGCCAAACCTTTCAGCAAACCCGTTTAGAATCCCAAATACAGGAGTTGTAATGGTTGAAATCAGGTTCCTGCTATGTATCCAATATCATTTATAATAAATGGCTCCACTGATCAGGCTTTCCATAAACCATCAGTGCTTTCTTTTTAAAACCTGTAGAATGTTCAGTTCACAAGGCAGGGAGCCGATCCTTGAAATAACAGCCCTGCAAGACAGAATAAGAAACACAGTACAGGGAATGTTTCTGTCATCAGACTCCTGCGTTTCCACTCAGCGTCCAAAAATGCTGTAAATGGAAGAAAGGCCTGAAACCCTGAAAGGCTGATTAAGTGATAGATTTGTATATTTTTTTCATCGCCTGCTGCCTTAATTTCAGGCAAAAATTGTATAGAGCCACTGTGTTTTCTGTGGAGACTCACAAAAAAAGTGTTTTGCAGTTACAGATAACTCAGCGGTCAATACCGCTTGATTGTTTATGACAATTTAATAGCAAAGTGTAGAATGTTGAGTTCTGTAAAGTACTTTGAGTCCAACAGGAGAACCGGATGGTAGAATATGGTCCCAATTTCCGTTAACTTTCACTAAGAGATTCGGTTGGTTTTTATGCACCATTGGATGGATCCCTAAGTAAATCATTACCTAAGACGTGATATATTTGTTACATCTCTTTCCTTTGATTTCTTTCCTACTATGTCTAGACACACCACACTTATTTTATATATAAACTAGAAAGGGAAAGTTTAGTATAAACTTTGAATTTGGCTTGAAGGCTCATTTTGGAAGGTAATATGTGTGTTTGCTGCAGATCTTAAAACTCAATAATGGGAAGATGAGTTGTAGTGAATGCTTGTATGGGACAAAAAACCTTTGTGTGTACCCACCCAAAGTGTTGCTAATTTTGATCCAATCAATAAAAGCTAACATCTGATTGGTTGGGCAAAATTAGCGGCATTTTCAATGATAATGATTTGATCAAAATGTATTTTTTTGACTTTAGTTACCCTTTAAGTATGTCTGCCACAGTAATGGATAGTAGATCAGTAGGTTTGTGTACCTGTGTCAGGTTGGGGTTAAAAAAACTTTTTTGATAATTGGTCAAAAACATTTTGACTTTAGTTAACCTTTAGTATGGCTGCAACAGTAATGGAGGGGTAGGTCAGTAGATGTATGTACCTGTGCCACGAGGGGTTAAAAAAAAACCAACTTTGTTCATGATAGTCAAATTTGTATTTTGACTATAGTTACCCTTTAAATATGGTTGCCATGAAAATGGAGGGTAGGTCAGTAAGCATGTGTACCTGGATCAGGTTGGGGGTTAAAAAAACATTTTTTTTGATGATTGGTCAAAAAAATGTTTTGACTTTAGTTACCCTTTAGGTATGGCTGCAACAGTAATGGAGGGTAGGTCAGTAGGTGTATGTACTGTGCCACATGGGGGTTAAAAAACAAACCTTTTTATTATTAATCAAAATTAATTTTTTTACTTTAGTTACCCTTAAGTATGGCTGCCACAGTAATGGATAAGTAAATCAGTAGATTTGTGTTCCTGGGTCTGGTTAAGGGGGTCGTCTTTTTGTATTCACCAAATAAACTATATTTTATTGAGGATAAATCTAAATTTGTTTTTTTGACTTTAGTTACCCTTTAAGTATGGCTACCACCATAATGAATTAGTAGATTAGTCGGTGTGTGTACCTGGGTCTGGTTGAGGGGGTATGTCTTTTTTGTGTTTACAACCATAAACTATCTTTTATTGAGGATAAATCAAAATTTGTTTTTTGACTTTAGTTACCCTTTAAATATGGCTGCCACCATATGGATAAGTAGATCAGTAGGTTGTGTATTCTGGGTCTGGTTGAGGGGTATGTCTTTTTTGTGTTTACAACCATAAAACTCTTTTATTGAGGATAAATCTAAATTTGTTTTTTTGACTTTAGTTACCCTTTAAATATGGCTGCCACCATAATGGATAAGTAGATCAGTAGGTGTGTGTATCTGGGTCTGGTTGAGGGGGTATGTCTTTTTTGTGTTTACAACCATAAAACTCAGTAGGTGGGTGTACCTGGGTCTGTGTGGGGGGTTGGGGGTATCACCATTTGTATTTATGACCATGAAACAAACTGTTTTGAAATATCCACATTTGAGGATTGTTACCATTATAGTCTATGGGAAAAAATGTTCGGATATTCGCCAATAACGCCGTAACGCTTCCGCTGATTCCTTAGCTAGAAGATAGCACACTTCTCCTATATGCCCCGCACGTCTGTACCGAATTTCATGTCTCTAGCTCAAAAACTGTGGGAGGAGATACGGTCCAAAAAAAGCAGAAGAATAAAACGGAAGAATAAGAAGAAGAAGAAGAAACAGTAATTTGGCTTTTTCAAGCCAAATTAATTATTATATTATAGTCCACAGGTTTATAGGCACACACTTCCAGCTGATATTTCTGTCCGGGTGCAACTGGTCACATTCAAAAGCAAAAATCCAATGCTCTCCTGGGTTTCCGTGAAGTTCAATATTATTTATTTATTATTTGCAAGGCAACATTTGGGTCAGGGTTTTGGGACCAAAACCGAAACGTTGCCTTGCACTTTGCGATGTAATAAATAAACTAGAAAGGGAAAGTTTAAGTATAAACTTTGAATTTGGCTTGAAAGACTGCATTTTGGAAGGGAATTTGTGTGTTTGTGCTGCAGATTTTAAAACTCAATAATGTCAATGATGAGGACATTGTTGTTTTTTACTTACCCTTTAAATATGTCATATGCATCAAAGGTCAGTTGATGTGTGTGGGATAAAAATAAAAAAAAACTTTTTTGATGATTGATCAAAATGAGTTTTTTTTTACTTTAGTTACCCTTTAAAGTATGGCTGCCACAGTAATGGATAAGTAGATCAGTAGGTGTGTGTACCCGTGTCGGGTTGAAAGTTTAAAAAAAAACTTTTTTGATGATTGGTCAAAATTAGTTTTTTTGACTTTAGTTACCCTTTAAGTATGGCTGCAACAGTAATGGAGGGGTAGATCAGTAGCTGTGTATACCTGTATCACGTTGGGGGTTAAAAAAACAAAGTTTTTTGATTATTGATCAAAATTTGTTTTTTTGACTTCAGTTACCCTTTAAAGTATGTCTGCCACAGTAATGGATAAGTAGATCAGTAGGTGTGTGTACCCCTGTCGGGTTGAGAGTTAAAAAAAAACAAAGTTTTTTGATTATTGATCAAAATTTGCTTTTTTGACTTTAGTTACCCTTTAAATTATGGCTGCAACAGTAATGGAGGGGTAGGTCAGTAGGTGTGTGTACCTGGGTCTGGTTGAGGGGGTACGTCTTTTTTGTGTTTACAACCATAAAACTATCTTTTATTGAGGATAAATCTAAATTTGTTTTTTTGACTTTAGTTACCCTTTAAATAAGGCTGCCACCGTAATGGATAAGTAGATCAGTAGGCATGTGTACCTGGGTCTGGTTGAGGGGGTATGTCTTTTTTGTGTTTACAACCATAAAACTATCTTTTATTGAGAATAAATCTAAATTAGTTTTTTTTCCTTTAGTTACCCTTTAAGTATGGCTGCCACAGTAATGGATAAGTAGATTAGTAGGTGTGTGTACCTGGGTCTGGTTGAGGGGGGTATGTCTTTTTTGTGTTTAAAACCATAAAACTATCTTTTTTGGAGTATAAATCTAAATTAGTTTTTTTTTTACTTTAGTTACCCTTTAATTATGGCTGCCACTGTAATGGATAAGTAGATTAGTAGGTGTGTGTACCTGGGTCTGGTTGAGGGGGTATGTCTTTTTTGTGTTTAAAACCATAAAACTATCTTTTTTTGAGGATAAATCTAAATTAGTTTTTTTGACTTTAGTTACCCTTTAAATATGGCTTCCATGGGAATAGAAAGGTAGGTCAGTAGGTGGGTGTACCTGGGTCTGTGTGGGGGGGTTGGGGGTATCACCATTTGTATTTATGACCATGAAAAAAACTGTTTTGAAATATCCACATTTGAGGATTGTTACCATTATAGTCTATGGGAAAAAATGTCCGGAAATTTGCAGATAACGCCATAACGCTTCCGCGGATTCCTTAGCACACTTCTCCTATATGCCCCGCACGTCTGTACCAAATTTCATGTCTCTAGCTCAAAAACTGTGGGAGGAGATACGGTCCAAAAAAGCGGAAGAAAAAGAAGAAGAAGAAGAAATAGAAAGAACAGTAATTTGGCTTTTTCAAGCCAAATTAATAATATTGAACTTCAAGGAGATCCAGGAGTGCATTGGATTTTTTGCTTTTGAATGTATTATAGTTTATATTATATAAATATATTTACACTTCATAGGAGATTGCATTGAGTTTTTAGGAGCTACCAATGAGGTGGGGGTATAGGATATTACATATAGGAAAGGTGTATATGTATCTCACTATTATCATTTAAATGACCATCAATAAATGTATAATATATAGCACTGACTTATATAAGGTACAAGACAAAATAACTGTAACTGCTAACTTCATGCGAATACTGAAAGGAAGTAGTAATGTCAGTATAACATCCAATGATGTGCTGTATGTAAAACATGTAACAGTCTTAGTCAATCCAAAAACTTTCTGTATGCTACACATGAAGTGATGTGTACGTAGGAAACAGGATATAAAGGAAGATACTTTGCATGTACCTGGGAGGGAAAAATATGTGTTTATATGTTAAATTATTAGGGCAATGCTATAATAATAACATGAGGCTGTGAAGTACCTTCTGTTATAAGAATGCTCTATTTCATTTTATACTCTATTTGGAAGTATGAACCTAACATATTTATTTGGATCCTGTATAGGGTCTCAGTTTGCTCAGTGGTGCTGTTTAGTTTGAACTGCACATTGTGTCAGAATTGCCTGGGTCTATTCTTAGACCTTCAGGTTTATTCCACTTAGACCCCCTGGATTCTAGCTGGCAGGTAGGTGGAATTGAAAACGGAGGGCAAGTTTAGAAAGGTTCATGATTCCTACTGCCTAAAGTGACCTATATTATCCTTTCCTATTCCAATAGTGTAATAGCTATGGATGTAAGGGAATGGCAGATGTATTACTTGCATGTTTGAGCCCTTGGGTAGGAATTGCTAAAGCGCAACCGTGGGCATTCAATATCCGAAAGTCAGAAAAACGGCTTTATTCCAGGGTGTATGAAAATGATTCATTCATTATTAATTTACATAAAGAAGAAACTTACTGCTAACAGAGAATAGTGGGAGTTGTAATTTTGAAATATGTGAAAGGTCACAAGTTCAACACCACTTCTCTGTACCATTAGGCTGTAATGAATCTGGACACATGCATTAGCTACAGGACCTTAAGAAGAAACTTGCTTCAAACAGAGAATGCTGGTTCTCAAACATATGAAAGGTCACAATTTCAACACCCTTGCTCTAAACCATTAGGCTATATTCCTGTGCCCCAAGTCCTAACCCCATAGACACTGTAAATCTGGAACTTGCTGTGGTAAATACTAATAAGTATGAACCTAGCAAGTTAATCTGGATACTGTATAGGGTCTCGGGTTGCTATTATGATTGAACCACGCATTGTGGCAGGATTGCCTGGGTCAATTCTCAGACCTGCAGGATTATCCTATTTGGTTCCACTGGATGCAAATGACAGTTTGACTAACAGATACATTTATTCCTGTGTAAAGGTTTTATATCCACTGTATCCACACATAACAAAACATACACATATATATTTTCCACTGTGCACTATGTGTATTCTTAACCTATGTATGAAACTTTATATAGTTTTATTTTATCTGTATAATTGCTTGCACTTATCCCACTGTTTTATACTGTAATTTATAATGTACAGCATTGCTTATCCAAGTGGCACTTTATAAATAAAATTTTACTTACATACATGCCATAGCATACAAAGGTTCTAAACAATATAATAAACTGGATAACTATTCCCACAGGAGAGGGCTACTACATGGGATTTGGAATTTAGTGGATACTATGAAGATGCTTCCACAGTAAAAATACAGCGAAGCAAAGAAAAATTAATAGATATTGTCACCTAATCCTTCTCATCACAGATGTTCAGATATATGGATTTTGTTAGGCATGGACACTATAGGTGATTCAAGACTTACAATGGTTAATTAGTCTTTCACATTGTTATAGCAGTTTCTGCTATACTGTATGTAATTGACCTTCATTGATTCAGTTTAAGGACACATTAAGGGAGGGAAGGGGAGAAGACATGAATGTCCAATCTAAATAGAGTATGACCAGCATAACTCATTGATCCTCCAATGAGGGAGCTCAGTTTGCTTTTTAATTAATCCAATGGAATTTCAGTTATGAGTCATTTACCTGAACTCTGATGTTTGGATTTGATCTATCTGCTCTGTATCAGCTGCACATAAACTTCTTGCCAGACCAGCCAAATGGTAACTCTTCAAGTCACTAAATGACATTGCAGAATCATTGAGAAACCCATGTAAGATTGCTTTCGCCTGCAGTAAATAAAGCTTAACATTAAAGGCAAAGTGTGACAAAATATGTAAATCCACATGCGTACAATACATATTTTTTTATTTTAACACATACATTTGCCTACATTCTTTGCCATAAAAATCTTTAACCATTGTGAATTACATATCCAAAGAAATGTTACAGACTCACATCATGTTTTAACAAATAAACTGAAAGTTGTTGCTCCTCAGTATAAATTAAATTACATAGGGAACAGAAGACAATTAAGAGCACATATACCCTGCATGTATCTTCTGAACCAGATTACAAAGAAAAGTGCTGTATGTATTCTCTTTGGGTTAAAGTTCTCTAGGCTAAACTGTGGTCAGAATGTCTGCAAAAGACCCCTGACATGTGAAAATGCTATAACAAAATATTGTTTTATAGACTACCTGTTTAGAAGTCCATTCTGTCTGTTGGGTAAGTGCTGAAACAGCATCAATGGAATTTAAATCCAGTTCTTCAATTTCATTCTCATTGAGAGCTGTGACAATGCGTCCGAGTGTGATAATATGGTAACTTTTCCATAACGAGAGCCCTCCCCATACCTTGGAGAGATAACCATAGTTAGGCTACAAATACACTGAAATGTATAACTGGGGATGTATATACCTATAGGCCTTCAGGCTGGTACAGTGTTAGTGGAATATACCAATTGCAATAAAGGTATCTAAACACACCTGCTACTCATAAACCAAATGCATTCATGGCAAACACATTCAGTAATCATGGCAAACACAGTAAACCTGGCAATTTACAGAGAGTTGCAGCGCTATATGTGACACTAATCCATTTATAAAAGGGTTAACATCACTTGCCAGATGCTGGAATAACAGCAGTTGTATAGGTTTTGCAAAAGTCACCTGCACAGCTGTTGCAATTAATTCAATTCTGCTTTTGCTCGCAGTTGTATAACTAAGAGTCAATGGGCCCCCCAACAAAACTTTTATGGGGCCCCCTTTCCTGCTTCATCTACAGCAGTTTTCTGGGGGGAGGCTGTACCTGTCATAGGAAAAGTAAGAAGATGGGGTCCCCCTGCAGTCACAGGGTCTGCTCTCCTTGCAGTTACACCCCTGTTTGCGCATTACCAGTCTGATATTTTGGAGTTTGGAATTTACTAAATCGGTAAATTTCCCTGTAAATCTTTTGCTCCAAAAAGCCACGCAGGTGCCTCACTATAACTCTTTATTCCACTTAGTAGGGAGTGACATGAGGTTGCTTATTCGACAGCTTCTCTTTCGATCCCTGGGTGAGGTACAGCTGACATGCCTCAGCCAGTGGCTTGAGATAGAGGAGGAGTTAAAAGTGACCAAAGGGCTTGTAAAACATCATTAATTCAGCATGTATGTCACAACTGTGACATTCTACTTATACTACATACAGGACTGGATAACTGTATATACACAATTTAGAAAGCAAAGCAGCTTACTGAGTTAAGGAATATTAGTTCTTTGATTATTTGTAGGTACCTGTAGGAACCCACAGTATCAGACATAAACTACAAAACTGTATCTGTATTTTACTGTTGTGTTGTTATTTTACATCCACAGATGCACAATTCTGACTGCGGTCCTAAAATACAGTCAAGGTTATTCAATAAAAGTTCTTATCGTTTAAAATGGTGCTAATTTTGACCCAACCAATCAGATGTTAGCTTTTAAATGTTAAATAAGATCTGATTGGTTGGGGCAAAATTAGCACCATTTTAAATGATAAGACCTTTTATTGAATCTCCATGAGTGTGGTTAGTTAAGACCGCAGCACACATATATGGCCAACACCTTGCCCCCTAAGTTAACGTTTGTTATTGAATATTACTAATAATGAACCTTTATAAATACGCCCTTTAGAAGCTATAATGGTAGATTTCTTAAGTGATGGATGCGTACAGTAAAGCATAGACATTACCTGCTTAGCTTTTTCCTTTAATATTGATAGCTGCGATTGGTTAAAACTTCTTACATTTCCAAGAATGTCCACTGTTTTTGTGAAGGTGTCTATGTTTATGTGCTGTAGCTCTTCGCAAGACCACAATGAATTGGCTTCTGTTAATCTTGTGATGTCATCAGCAGAGGGACTCATTGCCCCTGTGCAAATAGAACAGAATATAGGTGTATAATATCATCCATTTATATTTTATATTATAAACATGAGTTACAATTTTACATTTCTAATGATTATATAATTTAAAGGGAAACTAAATTTAGTTGTACTTGGACAGGCAAACTAAAATGCATTATTTTTTACCTTTGGATGAAAATCCTACAAGGAATTGTCAGCTTTACAAACTCCTGGATAGATCGCCTGCCAAGTGAGGGAACAAAATCCACACCAGACAGAAGCAGGAGTTTGTAAATCTATTTACAGAGGTAAGTATAATGGATATCTGCCTAGGAACAACTAACTGCGGGAGAGACTTTAATTCCCTATTATTATATTATTCACATTAGTCTCAAAACATGTAAAGTTAATAAAATGTGTTTGCTGCTTGTGGAAGGAGAAATAAAGGCTAAATCACCCAGAAAAACAACTTTTCAAAAATGGATCCTATAATTTAGTGGGAGATTGGACCACCAGCTCTTATCTCCCAATTCAATTTTCAAGCTGAGATCTGCCTGTGTTAATATACCGTACCCAACCCGGCAGTTCTCTGTCTCCCCCTGGTGGCAGCTCCCCCCTCTTTCAGGTGTTCTGCACATGCTAACAAATGTAACTCAATGGAGCTTGGTCTGGAGTGCTGCCAACAGGGGGAGACAGAGAGAGTAGGGAAGATATAGCAACAGGATTGTGTAAGGTTGTGTACACATTAATTTTTTTGGGCCGATCGGGCCATTGAACGGTCGGAATGAAGGATCTTCCCATGTGTACCCAGCTTAAGTAAACACAGGCAGATCTTAGCTTGCAAATTGAATTGGGAGATAGCCGCTAGTGTTCCTACAGTATATCCCACTGAATTATGGAATCTATTTTTGAAAAGTTGTTTTTCTGGGTGTTTCCCTTAAAGGGTATCTACACCTTAAAAAAAGTTTTTTAATATATTGTAGGGCACCTCTGCCCACTCCCAACCACCAAGTTAGATTATCAGGTATCCCACCCCTCCCGGATCTTCCGGGAGTCTCCCTCGAATTGGGGTGGTCTCCCACGCTCCCGCGAGACCACCCCAATCTCCCGCGACATAGAGGAGTCCTGAATCTCCTCCCTGCCATGCCCTTTTGTCTGCCACATCCCCGGACTGCCCACACCATGCCCCTAACCCCGCCTCCTCCCACCTCCTAGTGTGCGTAACCCACCCACGATGTGACATAAATGCCGTTGCATTGCCATGCACCCTCTACCACCCTGCCTGGAAGCACGAAGGAAGCGAAGGTTGGGATGTCTGGATTATTAAAAAAAGCATCTGAAATCTACATACAACCCTTCGCTCCTCCCCTGCGCATGTCACAAACTCTCCAGGAGGACAAGGAGGAGGCAGAAATCTTTTGACAGGAAGACTGCTCATGCTCTTGAGTTTCCTGATCTTTGGACAGTCACAGCAGGAGAACCATTTGGAACAAGGTAAGGATTTTTTAAACTTCAAAATGGGGCCAGTAGTGGGTTCAATTTTAGTTTTAGGAGTGGATATGCCCTTTAAGGTCCTTGTGGGCAGTCACCAAAATAACACTAAAAGTACGTTTTTGTATTTAGTTTTTATTTAATTTGTCTCCCATAAAAACTAGTATGAACCTAGGAACATGGAAAATTAAAAGACACTTCACATTGTAACTGGTATAGGTAGGAGCATAAACACGAAAATGACTTTTAGAAATGGTAGAATTACTGTTACTTTTACCTCTGAGTCTCTTATTTTGAAAGGCGTTTGTTTGAGCCAAATCAGACAACGAGTCCTTTCATCATACAAAAGTATTGGAAAAATGTCACCATTATTACATGCAGGCAGAACAGTAATGGGTTAGGATAAAATAAAACATTCACCTGCTGTCTGATCAGCCACCGAGACATTAACACAGAGAAACCGAACCGCATCAAAGAAGACTGATAACATTCCCCCGCTCAGTGGAATTCCTGGAGTGTCTGATACCATCTGCAAAACCGTATTCTGGAACTTTTCAGTTGGACCCGAAAAGAAAGAGAGGTATAAAATAGAACACGTGCTGCCTATCAGATCTATCTGGCACCGAGGAAAGGAATGCTCTGGCATTTAATGGTATGACCTAGCCATGACATTTATAATCTACCATGGAATGATTTGGACTAGTTCCTGTTTTAAATGTGAAGACTTTTCAGGGTGTAGTGACCATGTTTTGCTGAATCTAATGGTTTATTGCTTATCATCTGATTCCTAAAATTTACTGTAGAGACAGTCAGACAAATCTTCCAGCAGATGGGGCGGCTAATTTCTCTGTAGCTCTTCCTCAGTCTCTTATTATTTGGTCAATTTTGGCTGTAGCTATAAAGGAACAATATGGAAAAATACCAATATTGAACCCTAATTGACCCAATCAGTGTTTGTAATGGCTTCGTAAAAAACGAACAATTCATTTACAAAATCATGATCGATAATGGATTTTTCCATTCACATTGTTATTTTAGTCTATGATTGTTTTATTTGCACTGCATACGTCCCACTTATACCCATTCCATTGTATCTGTATGTTTCCCACCTAACTAGATTGTAAGCTCTACGGGGCAGGGACCTCCTTTCCTCTTGTGGCAACGCTCTAGCACTTCTATTTATATCATTTATATATTTTTGTACTGAACTATCAATGTATTTATCCCCCTTGTATGACGTTATTGACTTTATTGTATTTTATTACTGTGCGGCGCTGCATCCCCAAGTGGCACTTTATAAATAAACTATACATACATTTTATGTTGCAGTCAGAAAACAGTGCTAGGGCAAAGGACCCATCCCACACATTTACAAAATACTGCATGGGATCAACTTTCAAAAACATTTGAAATGATAAAGTCTATTTCCCAGGAAGGTAGGAAAAAATACCCTGGAAGGGCAAGCTGTCAAAGTTCGTGCATGACTGACAGCTCACCAGTCCGTCCTCTGCACATGCATGAAAATCTTTACCTAATATTAAAGATGGTAGAGAATGTCACTCTAAATATTATCTATTTCAGCCAATGATTAATTCTCTTCATGTTTGCATTTCAACATGTGAGTGGGAATTACCACATTTTTAGATCAATGGAAAAGTGGTTGCTTTAGGCAAACTATTATTAGCCAAACGAAATGTGTGGCCTAGTACCTTTTTAAGGATCTCTTGGAACTCATTCTTTGATAGGAGATTCCAAAATGGTGCCATGTCCTGCACAGTTTCAGAAGTCCAGTTAGATGTATTTCTATACAAAATATAAACATTGGTACAGTAAGTGAATAACAATTCCCTGCTTTGTATTTTAGAACAGTTTCTATCTATCCATGCACATTACTGAATTAGTATCTGCCCCATGAGTATATAAAGGAAGGTTACAGTATCTAGAGTAGCTATCCAGTAGTAATCACTCAAATTCAGTTCCAGCACAATGTGGGTATCCTTATTTGGTCATGTTAAACATGAATCTTTTTGACATCACTAAAGTTTTGCTCATGTACACCCAGAGAACCTTTCTCCTTAATTTCAAACAAAACAATCCACACTATGTTAGTATTGTAACCCCTTATTGTATCAGAGGGATAAAATAGAGTGCATATTGCATTTTCCTGTATTCCCCTGCAGATTTTTTTGTGGCATTAAACAAGTCTGGTTTAACATTTGCTATTTCTATTTTAAAGATAGTGATAGATAGATAGATAGATAGATAGATAGATAGATAGATAGATAGATAGATAGATAGACAGGTACTCATTTCATAAAACAGGCTAAACAGGGTTTCCACTTACCCATAATATTCCAGTAGTCTTGTTTTAATTACCCTTTTTTGATCTTGGCTCAAATTTGGGCACAACTTCAGCAAATTTATGGCACTGGCAATTATATTTGTAGATATGCCAGTCTTTATGATCTTTGGAGACAAGTGACATATTAGGCTGCCAATCATATCTAGCTGATAGACATCAGCAAGTGAACCATTCTGGGGAAAAAACAATATGGATGCACTATGGCTAAGAGTCTTTGGTACTGGTAATTTTATAATAAAGAAAACCAATCAGGTAATTAGAAGTAAAACAAGACCTTTATTGAATTTTCTTATGCAGGAGTCTGTGGGTTTCGTATAATAAGTACTCTTACCAGGCACTGATCCACTTTATTAATGATAATTTCCTTTTTAGTTGAATAATGGAGATCTGACATTCCAAGGCTAAATAAAAATGTTTCACAGGGACCAGAATTTGATGCAATATATTCAGACCTGAAAATTAGAGGAAAGGGAATCCCAAGAGGATGATGTTAATTTTATACACATTATAGATTATTGTTTACAGCTTGACTAATTCCCCTTTATTTACATTACCTAACCTGCAACCCTAATTTGACAGCTAAATAACATGACATGTCCGTATTATATTGGTGTAGTCTGATTGGATCTTGGAAAAGTGTGAACTGCAATGATAGGAAAATACCGCTAAGGGAATGGGGATGTTCCACAGATTTAAGAGGTGCAATCATTTGCTTTTGCTAGTAATCTGCAGCAATTATATTAAAATATTTCAGAACATATGTTTGGTTGCTGCATATAATAGATGGCTGAACTTCCGAAGGTTTGGTCCGTTTTCGAACTTTCTAACTATATGGAAAGTTCGAGTTCGATAATTCGATAATTATCGAAAGTCCGAGACATCCAGGTCCGGTATAGTTCGAGAAGTTTGAACTCGATAAGTTTGGCTTGAATGTGTGTTCGAGTTCTAGTCCATCTCTACTGCAGATTATAAACCCTGAAGGCTTTAAAGTTTGGTTGCATTTATTATGGATGCTGCTCCATTCATTTTAAATATTGTACTCAAGGAACTTCTCGTTCAGGCAGGTAGAGGCAGGTGGGTGAAGGATAAAAAGGATAACAATCTTGTTGATTGGCTTAGTGCTTAAAGAAAAAAAACTGTGGGCCAATCGGAGCAGTTCAGAGAGATTGTAATAAACGTAGGCAAGAAAGAAGATGCTATACTTACGGAAGGGCGACTAGCAGAAAAGCAGGGATGGTTGATTGTGAAACCTTCCAATACTTCCAAGCCAGGCAATGTATCTAAATTGGCAAATACAAAATATAGCTGTGAAAAATAGACATTCACAGATCTTTATTACTTACAAAGGAGCTAAGATGTCATTGCACTGGTGGAACAGAAGTGTTAATCCATTATAGAAGTGTCCCCACCTTGCAGCACTCATATATTCCAGTTCATTGATTGTCATTGATTGATTGTCATTGATTGATTGTTTTTATGGGGCCATGTTGTTCCTCGGGCAGTTACACAGCAGCCTACATATTGTAAATGTGAAGAATGTGATCTGAAAGTGATTGCATTGATTGATGTGTTTCCTCCAAACACCTGTAAGAATTTGTGGGTTTTCCTAAATTATATAAATCAGAAATCCCTGCCTCTATTTTATGTAGGATCTTTTAACAAGACTAATCCATAGTGCAGATAACAGTAGCCATGATTTTGTCTGGCTCCCAATCAATGCCCCCAAGCTCTAGCAGACCAGCACTATATAAACCCCCTATTACCAGAAGGGAAAGGACACTTTACCTGATATGGGGTAAGCAGCTGAATATTTTTCTCTAGCAGCTTGTAATGATTCAGAAAGGTGGGTTTACTCATACTCTCAATCTGCTCACAGGGGATGCCTTTTACCAACTGCCCTGTACTAGAAAAAGGATGATGTTAAAAAAACAAGCATTTAATATTGAAATCCAAATACAAAGGTGAAGACAATGTGTCACTAATTTCCTTCAGAAGGCTGAGGCTAAGGATTCAATATGTGCTGTTGTTACCTAACAATGGGTATAACCATTTACCACCTGTATAGATAGACTCTTCACACAGGCTCTGCTGTAAATGTTGCTTTATTTAATGAGCCTATGCGACACAACACGTTTCAGGTAGTATTTAGCTTTTTGCATCTGTTAAGGGTATACGGTATGTTCACTATATAACGCACCATTCACAGCAGAACATTATAGCACTGTTAACTATAGCACCAGATCTGGTTTGTATTTAGTCTATTCACAAATATAGCTGTTTGGCTGTTTGATGTGATGATCACAGCACTGATACACATTGTAAGCCGCCTGTCTCAGTTTGTCTACTCTACTCAGGCCTGTCATTAGGTACCACGGAAAGCAATCACAGGCAGAGCCACTGTATAACATTAAAGTGTTGCAAAACGAATAGGATAATTTCAAATGAGATTCTATAAGATGTTCCATGTTAGATATACTAATTGAAGACTATGCTCTATAAATGTCATGTAAAAAAAAAAAAAAACATAAAGTAAATTACACTGGACCTTTCGCTGGGTATATGTGTCCGTTCCACTAGATATCAGCAAGTAGTACGTTTAAACAATCTATCGCCAAAGGATAAGTGTGGCACGGGTACTGCAGTTCCTGAGCTGTCACTGGGAAAATGTGTAGGCAGACTTTGTGTGGTCTATCTTTTTAAAGACCTTATAGTTGCCTCATTAGCATTTGAAATGCACTCATCTTTTCCTGGCCGATTGGTCATACACCGGCTCGACATCACATTGATTCAACATTCATATTGTCATGTAAAGTTGAACAAAGTGGTGATATTTCCTGCTGACTTTCCTGCAACTTTCCCTGGCCAAATCATTATTTTTGGCTAGACCCCACTACTGCGATTCGTATTGCATATTCGTATTCGCACTAGCAATTGCTCAGACCTATATAACCCTCTGGGAGCGGCCCCACTACATGTACTGCACCTATTTTTGGAGTACATACGATCACCATTTTTGGTGCATTATTGCATTTGCTCCGATAAGGTTCAATTTTGTGAGTGCAGCACACATGCACTGAAGCATGCACGATCGCGTGGCATTGAGGTTTTTTTGTGTGTCCTCGGAGGACTCAGCCTAAGAACATAACTATCTTAAAGCAATCAACAGACAGCTAATCTGTGCTAATTGGGTCTGTTTAAAGCTGAATCCAATTAAAAGGCAGCTAAGCAGTGTGGATTATGTCTGTTCACAGATGAATCTAATCAGAAGGCAGCTAAGCAGTGTGGATTAGATCTGCTCACAGATGAATGCAATCAGAAGGCAGCTAAGCAGTGTGGATTAGATCTGCTCACAGATGAATGCAATCAGAAGGCAGCTAAACAGCGCGGATTATGTCTGCTCACAGATGAATGCAATCAGAAGGCAGCTAAACAGCGCGGATTAGGTCTGCTCACAGATGAATGTAAGCAGAAGGCAGCTAGGCAGTGTGGATTAGGTCTGCTCACAGATGAATGTAATCAGAAGGCAGCTAAGGAGTGTGGATTATGTCTGATCACAGATGAATGTAATCGGAAGGCAGCTAAGCAGTGTGGATTAGATCTGCTCACAGATTAATGCAATCAGAAGGCAGTTAAGCAGTGGGGGTTAGGTCTCCTCACAGATGAATGTAATCAGAAGGCAGCTAAGCAGTGTGGATTAGATCTGCTCACAGATGAATACAATCAGAAGGCAGCTAAGCAGTGTGGATTAGATCTGCTCACAGATGAATGCAATCAGAAGGCAGCTAAGCAGTGTGGATTAGATCTGCTCACAGATGAATGCAATCAGAAGGCAGTTAAGCAGTGTGGATTAGATCTGCTCACAGATGAATGCAATCAGAAGGCATCTTAAGCAGTGGATTAGATCTGCTCACAGATGAGTGCAATCAGAAGGCAGCTAAGCAGTGTGGATTAGATCTGCTCACAGATGAATGCAATCAGAAGGCAGCTAAGCATGGGGATTAGGTCTGCTCACAGATGAATGCAATCAGAAGGAAGCTAAGCAGTGTGGATTAGATCTGCTCACAGATGAATGAAATCAAAGGCAGCTAAGCAGTGGTGGTTAGATCTGCTCACAGATGAATGCAATCAGAAGGCAGCTAAGCAGTGTGGATTAGATCTGCTCACAGATGTGCAATCAGAAGGCAGCTAACAGTGGTGGATTAGATCTGCTCACAGATGAATGCAATCAGAAGGCAGCTAAGCAGTGTGATTAATCGCTCACGATGAATGCAATCAGAAGGCAGCTAAGTAGTGTGCATTAGGTCTGCTCACAGATGAATGCAAACAGAAGGCAGCTAAGCAGTGTGGATTAGGTCTGCTCACAGATGAATGCAATCAAAGGCAGCTAAGCATGTGTATTAGTCTGCTCACAGATGAATGCAATCAGAAGGCAGCTAACAGCGCAGATTAGTCTACTCACAGATGAATGCAATCAGAGCAGCTAAGCAGTGTGGATTAATCTGCTCACAGATGAATGCATAAGAAGGAGCTAAGAGTGTGGATTAGATCTGCTCACAGATTAATGCAACAGAAGGCGGCTAAGCAGTGTGATTAGGTCTGCTCACAGATGAATCAAACAGAAGGCAGCTAAGCAGTGTGGATTGATCTGCTCACAGATGAATGCAATCAGAGGGCAGCTAACAGTGGTATTATGTCTTGCCACAGATGAATGCAATCAGAAGGCAGCTAAAACGCAGATTAGGTCTGCTCACAGATGAATGCAATCAGAAGGCAGCTAAGCAGTGTGGATTAGATCTGCTCACAGATGAATGCAATCAGAAGGAAGCTAAGCAGTGTGGATTAGATCTGCTCACAGATTAATGCAATCAGAAGGCAGCTAAGCAGTGTGGATTAGGTCTGATCACAGATGAATGCAATCGGAAGGCAGCTTAGCAGTGTGGATTAGATCTGCTCACAGATTAATGCAATCAGAAGGCAGCTAAGCAGTGGGGGTTAGGTCTGCTCACAGATGAATGCAATCAGAAGGCAGCTAAGCAGTGTGGATTAGATCTGCTCACAGATGAATGCAATCAGAGGCAGCTAAGTAGTGTGCTTAGGTCTGCTCACAGATGATGCAAACAGAAGGCAGCTAAGCATTGTGGATTAGGTCTGCTCACAGATGAATGCAATCAGAAGGCAGCTAAGCAGTGTGTATTATGTCTGCTCACAGATGAATGCAATCAGAAGGCAGCTAAACAGCGCAGATTAGGTCTGCTCACAGATAATGCAATCAGAAGGCAGCTAAGCAGTGTGGATTAGATCTGCTCACAGATGAATGCATAAGAAGGCAGCAAGTAATTGTGGATTAGATCTGCTCACAGATTAATTCAATCAGAAGGCAGCTAAGCAGTGTGCATTAGGTCTGCTCACAGATGAATGCAAACAGAAGGCGCTAAGCAGTGTGGATTAGGTCTGCTCACAGATGAATGCAATCAGAAGGCAGCTAAGCAGTGTGTATTATGTCTGCTCACAGATGAATGCAATCAGAAGGCAGCTAAACAGCGCGATTAGGTCTGCTCACAGATGAATGCAATCAGAAGGCAGCTAAGCAGTGTGGATTAGATCTGCTCACAGATGAATGCAATCAGAAGGAAGCTAAGCAGTGTGGATTAGATCTGCTCACAGATTAATGCAATCAGAAGGCAGCTAAGCAGTGTGGATTAGGTCGATCACAGATGATGCAATCGAAGCAGCTAAGCATTGGATTAGATCTGCTCACAGATTAATGCAATCAGAAGGCAGCTAAGCAGTGGGGGTTAGGTCTGCTCACAGATGAATGCAATCAGAAGGCAGCTAAGCAGTGGGGGTTAGGTCTGCTCACAGATGAATGCAATCAGAAGGCAGCTAAGCATGTGGATTAGATCTGCTCACAGATGAATGCAATCAGAAGGCAGCTAAGCAGTGTGGATTAGATCTGCTCACAGATGAATGCAATCAGAAGGCAGCTAAGCAGTGTGCATTAGGTCTGCTCACAGATGAATGCAATCAGAAGGCAGCTAAGCAGTGGGATTAATCTGCTCACAGATGAATGCAATCAGAAGGCAGCTAAGCAGTGTGGATTAGATCTGCTCACAGATGAATGCAATCAGAAGGCAGCTAAGCAGTGTGGATTAGGTCTGCTCACAGATGAATGCAATCAGAAGGCAGCTAAGCAGTGAGGATTATATCTGCTCACAGTTGAATGCAATCAGATGGCAGCTAAGCAGTGTGGATTAGATCTGCTCACAGATGAATGCAATCAGAAGGCAGCTAGCATGTGGATTAGATCTGCTCACAGATGAATGCATCAGAAGGCAGCTAAGCATGTGTGATTAGTTCTGCTCACAGATGAATGCAATCAGAAGGCAGCTAAGCATGAGGATTATATCTGCTACACAGTGAATGCAATCAGATGGCAGCTAAGCAGTGTGGATTAATCTGCTCACAGATGAATGCAATCAGAAGGCAGCTAAGCAGTGTGGATTAGGTCTGCTCACAGATGAATGCAATCAGAAGGCAGCTAAGCAGTGTGGATTAGGTGTGCTCACAGATGAATGCCATCAGAAGCAGCTAAGCAGTGTGGATTAGGTCTGCTCACAGATGAATGCAATCAGAAGGCAGCTAAGCAGTGTGGATTAGGTCTGCTCACAGATGATGCAATCAGAAGGCAGCTAAGCATTGGATTAGATCTGCTCACAGATGAATGCAATCAAAGGCAGCTAAGCAGTGTGGATTAGGTCTGCTCACAGATGAATGCAATCAGAAGCAGCTAAGCAGTGTGGATTAGGTGTGCTCACAGATGAATGCAATCAGAAGGCAGCTAAGCAGTGTGGATTAGGTCTGCTCACAGATGAATGCAATCAGAAGGCAGCTAAGCAGTGTGGATTAGGTCTGCTCACAGATGAATGCAATCAGAAGGCAGCTAAGCAGTGTGGATTAGGTCTGCTCACAGATGAATGCAATCAGAAGGCAGCTAAGCAGTGTGGATTAGATCTGCTCACAGATGAATGCAATCAGAAGGCAGCTAAGCAGTGTGGATTAGGTCTGCTCACAGATGAATGCAATCAGAAGGCGCTAAGCAGTGTGGATAGGTCTGCTCACAGATGAATGCAATCAGAAGGCAGCTAAGCGTGTGGATTAGGTCTGCTCACAGATGAATGCAATCAGAAGGCAGCTAAGCAGTGTGGATTAGGTCTGCTCACAGATGAATGCAATCAGAAGGCAGCTAAGCAGTGTGGTTAGTTGCTCACAATGAATGCAATCAGAAGGCAGCTAAGCAGTGTGGATTGGTCTGCTCACAGATAATGCAATCAGAAGGCAGCTAAGCAGTGTGGATAATGTCTGCTCCCAGATGATGCATCAGAAGGCAGCTACAGTGTGGATTAGGTCTGCTCACAGATGAAGCAATCAGAAGGCGCTAACAGTGTGGATTAGATCTGCTCACAGATGAATGCAATCAGAAGGCAGCTAAGCAGTGTGGATTAGGTGTGCTCACAGATGAATGCAATCAGAAGGCAGCTAAGCAGTGTGGATTAGGTCTGCTCACAGATGAATGCAATCAGAAGGCAGCTAAGCAGTGTGTATTAGGTCTGCTCACAGATGAATGCAATCAGAAGGCAGCTAAGCAGTGTGTATTATGTCTGCTCACAGATGAATGCAATCAGAAGGCAGCTAAACAGTGCAGATTATGTCTGCTCACAGATGAATGCAATCAGAAGGCAGCTAAGCAGTGCGGATTAGATCTGCTCACAGATGAATGCAATCAGAAGGCAGTTAAGCAGTGCGGATTAGATCTGCTCACAGATGATTGCAATCAGAAGGCAGTTAAGCAGTGTGGATTAGATCTGCTCACAGATGAATGCAATCGAAGGCAGCTAAACAGTGGGATTAGTCTGCTCACAGATATGCAATCAGAAGGCAGCTAAGCGTGGTGATTAGATCTGCTCACAGATGAATGCAATCAGAAGGCAGCTAAGCAGTGTGTATTAGATCTCTCACAGATGAATGCAATCAGAAGGCAGCTAAGTTGGATTAGATCTGCTCACAAATGAATGCAATCAGAAGGGAGCTAAGCAGTGTGGATTAGATCTGCTCACAGATGAATGCAATCAGAAGGCAGCTAACAGTGTGGATTAGGTCTGCTCACAGATGAATGCAATCAGAAGGCGCTAAGCAGTGTGATTAGGTCTGCTACGATGAATGCAATCAGAAGCAGCTAACAGTGTGGATTAGATTCGCTCACTAGAATGCAATCAGAAGGCAGCTAAGCAGTGTGTATTAGGTCTGCTCACAGATGAATGCAATCAGAAGGCGCTAACAGGCAGATTAGGTCTGCTCACAGGTTAATGCAATCAGAAGGCAGCTAACAGTGTGGATTAGGTCTGTCACAGATGAAGTCAATCAGAAGGCAGCTAAGCAGTGTGGATTAGATCTGCTCACAAATGAATGCAATCAGAAGGCAGCTAAGCAGTGTGGATTGGTCGCTCACAGATGAATGATCAGAAGCAGCTAAGCAGTGTGGATTAGGTCTGCTCAGATGAATGCAACAGAAGGCAGCTAAGCAGTGTGGATTAGATCTGCTCACAGATGAATGCAATCAGAAGGCAGCTAAGCATTGGTGTATTAGGTCTGCTCACAGATGAATGCAATCAGAAGCAGCTAAACAGTGTGGATTAGATCTGCTCACAGATGAATGCAATCAGAAGGCAGCTAAGCAGTGTGGTATTAGTCTGCTCACAGATGAATGCAATCAGAAGGCAGCTAACAGTGCAGATTAGGTCTGCTCACAGATTGCAATCAGAAGGCAGCTAAGCAGTGTGGATTAGGTCTGCTCACAGATGAATGCAATCAGAAGGCAGCTAAGCAGTGTGGATTAGATCTGCTCACAGATGAATGCAATCAGAAGGCAGCTAAGCAGTGTGGATTAGGTCTGCTCACAGATGAATGCAATCAGAAGGCAGCTAAGCAGTGTGGATTAGGTCTGCTCACAGATGAATGCAATCAAGGCAGCTTGCATGGGATAAGGTCTGCTCACAGATGAATGCAATCAAAGGCAGCTAAGCAGTGTGGATTAGGTCTGCTCACAGATGAATGCAATCAGAAGGCAGCTAAGCAGTGTGGATTAGGCCTGTCACAGATGAATAAATCAGAAGGCAGCTAAGCAGTGTGGATTAGATCTGCTCACAATGAATGCAATCAGAAGGCAGCTAACCAGTGTGGATTAGATCTGCTCCAGATGAATGCAATCAGAAGGCAGCTAAGCAGTGTGGATTAGGTCTGCTCACAGAATGTAATCAGAAGGCAGCTAAGCAGTGTGGATTAGTCTGCTACAGATGAATGCAATCAGAAGCAGCTAGCAGTGTGTATTAGGTCTGCTCACAGATAATGCAATCAGAGGCAGCTAAACAGCGCAGATTAGTTCTGCTCACAGGTAATGCAATCAGAAGGCAGCTAAACAGTGGGATTAGGTCTGATCACAGATAAATGTAATCAGAAGGCAGCTAAGCAGTGTGGATTAGATCTGCTCACAAATGAATGCAATCAGAGGCAGCTAAGCAGTGTGGATTAGATCTGCTCACGAGGAATGCAATCAGAAGAGCAGCTAAGCAGTGTGTATTAGTCTGCTCACATGAATGCAATCAGAAGCAGCTAAACAGCGCAGATTAGGTCTGCTCACAGGTTAATCAATCAGAAGGAGCTAAACAGTGTGGATTAGGTCTGTCACAGATGAATGTAATCAGAAGGCAGCTAAGCAGTGTGGATTAGATCTGCTCGCAGATGAATGCAATCAGAAGGCAGCTAAGCAGTGTGGATTAGGTCTGCTCACAGATGAATGTAATCAGAAGGCAGCTAAGCAGTGTGGATTAGATCTGCTACAGATGAATGCAATCAGAAGGCAGCTAAGCAGTGTGGATTAGATCTGCTCACAGATGAATGCAATCAGAAGGCAGCTAAGCAGTGTGTATTAGGTCTGCTCACAGAGGAATGCAATCAGAAGGCAGCTAAACAGCGCAGATTAGGTCTGCTCACAGGTTAATGCAATCAGAAGGCAGCTAACAGTGTGGATTAGGTCTGATCACAAATGATGTAATCAGAAGGCAGCTAAGCAGTGTGGATTAGATCTGCTCACAAATGAATGCAATCAGAAGGCAGCTAAGCAGTGTGGATTAGGTCTGCTCACAGATGAATGTAATCAGAAGTCAGCTAAGCAGTGTGTTAGGTCTGCTTCAGATGAATGCAATCAGAAGGCGCTAAGCAGTGTGGATTAGATCTGCTCACAATGAATGCAATCAGAAGGCAGCTAAGCAGTGTAGTTTAGTCTGCTCACAGATGAATGCAATCAGAAGGCAGCTAAGCAGTGTGGATTAGGTCTGCTCACAGATGAATGCAATCAGAAGGCAGCTAAGCAGTGTGTATTATGTCTGCTCACAGATGAATGCAATCAGAAGGCAGCTAAACAGTGCAGATTAGGTCTGCTCACAGATGAATGCAATCAGAAGGCAGCTAAGCAGTGTGGATTAGGTCTGCTCACAGATGAATGTAATCAGAAGGCAGCTAAGCAGTGTGGATTAGATCTGCTCACAGTTGAATGCAATCAGAAGGCAGCTAAGCAGTGTGGATTAGATCTGCTCACAGATGAATGCAATCAGAAGGCAGCTAAGCAGTGTGGATTAGGTCTGCTCACAGATGAATGCAATCAGAAGGCAGCTAAGCAGTGTGGATTAGGTCTGCTCACAGATGAATGCAATCAGAAGGCAGCTAAGCAGCGGGTGGTTAGATCTCCAGATGAATCAATCAGAAGGCAGCTAAGCAGCGTGGATTACATCTGCTCACAGATGAATCAATCAGAAGTCAGCTAGCAGTGTATTAGGTCTGTTCACAGATGAATGCAATCAGAAGGCAGCTAAGCAGTGTGGATTAGATCTGCTCACAGAGGAATGCAATCAGAAGGCAGCTAAGCAGTGTGATTAGTCTGCTCACAGATGAATGCAATCAGAAGGCAGCTAAACAGCGAAATTGGGTCTGCTCACAGGTTAATGCAATCAGAAGGCAGCTAAACAGTGTGGATTAGGTCTGATCACAGATGAATGTAATCAGAAGGCAGCTAAACAGCGCAAATTAGGTCTGCTCACAGGTTAATGCAATCAGAAGGCAGCTAAGCAGTGTGTATATGTCTGCTCCAGATGAATGCATCAGAAGGCAGCTAAACGCAGATTAGTCTGCTCCACATGAATGCATCAGAAGGCAGCTAAGCAGTGTGGATTAGGTCTGCTCACAGATGAATGTAATCAAAAGTCAGCTAAGCAGTGTGGATTAGGTCTGCTTACAGATGAATGCAATCAGAAGGCAGCTAAGCAGTGTGGATTAGGTCTGCTCACAGATTAATGCAATCAGAAGGCAGCTAAACAGTGCAGATTAGGTCTGCTCACAGATGAATGCAATCAGAAGGCAGCTAAGCAGTGTGGATTATCTGCTCACATCTGGCAGTGAGGTGGCCAGAAGGGATTGGACGCCTGGAGGTACTCGTACGAGTATTTCTTCTTAAGCAGTGTGGATTAGGTTTGCTCACAGATGAATGCATTAAGAAGGCAGCTAAGCAGTGTGGATTAGGTCTGCTCACAGATGAATGCAATCAGAAGGCAGCTAAGCAGTGTGGATTATATCTGCTCACATCTGGCAGTGAGGTGGCCAGAAGGGATTGGACGCCTGGGAGGTACCTCGAGTATTTCTTCTTAAGCAGTGTGGATTAGGTTTGCTCACAGATGAATGCAATAAGAAGGCAGCTAAGCATTGTGGATTAGGTCTGATCACAGATGAATGCAATCAGAAGGCAGCTAAGCAGTGTGGATTAGGTCTGCTCACAGATGAATGCAATCAGAAGGCAGCTAAGCAGTGTGGATTAGATCTGCTCACAGATGAATGCAATAAGATGGCAGCTAAGCGGCGCTGATTAGGTCTGCTCACAGATGAATGTAAACTGAAGGCAGGTATTCAGTGTTTATTGCACCTATGACACTTGGCCATTAAAGGACAACTACAGTGAAGAATTATCTTTAGGCTTGAAGGCTAGAAATGCTGCACTTAAAACATTACACTGAATTTACTAACCTATAGATTCATCTGTAGTTTCATAGTGACAATATATCCATCTGAAATTTTTGAAGTTAAACAGTTGGGGGCCTCCATTTTTCAGCTATAGACTTGCTCGGTAGCTCTGAATTTCACACTTAGTTCCTTAGGGACCATGAATTAACCACATTGTACACTTGTAAAATGGGAATAGTGCTGTGGGGACATATTAATTCCTGCCCTAAATTTCTATAAAGGGCTAGGCCACACCAGAGCATTTTAACACACGATCCGTTCACGTGTTAAAAAGAGCACACTAGTGTTACACTAGCTGTGCTACGATCCATTAATTGGAGCACTTTCGATCCAAATGCACAATATTGCACAATCGCAGCACACAGCAACGCGCACCAGAAACACGCACATGTGTGTTTCCAGAGTGCTCAGGCACGCTACAGTGTGGTCTTGGCCTAAACATGTAATTAAATAGGTCGTTTGACCAAATAGAGAATATTAAATTTCAAAGTATGAGGCAAATAATAAACTGGTTAAAAATAGGAGTCACATAAAGAAGCAGACTTCTGAATACCCTCCAACATTCCCTCCAATAAGATGAAAAATGCATTGCACAGAGCCGTGTTCACTTAATTACCCCCCTGCAGCTCTGCACGATGTTGATCCATAAATATGCTATTTGAACAGGGAATGTTGGAGGGTATGTTTTCTGCACAACATTGAATATTTTGAAGCATATGTGATTTTGAATATAATTGTGAATTTGACATTTATCCGTTTATCCTTTCACATACATACATATGAATCCCCCCCTGCCTAAAAAAACACAGAAGTGCCTGAGACCTTCAAGTTTCTTAGAAAATGGTTGTTTTGTTCAGCTAATTACCTGGTAGAAAAACAAGCAACCATATAAATATTCAGTATAAATAGGATTTAGCAAGTTTGCTCTTTTAAAATCCATATGCACAGTTTTAGTGCACATAAAAAGTGCATTACGATTTCTAATCTGATGTAGGTGTGCAATACCCAGTGGGTACAGGATGGCAGCCTCCAAGGGACAACTTTAAAACCACACATCTTCACTGTCATTTGGCTGATGTCATCTGAGTAGGTGCATTATATACAATGCAATGTGTACCATGTTTTTATTTCACTTTAGTTGTCTTTTAAAGTCTAAGAAAAAAAAGTCTGTAAATTTGCAGATATCTTTTTATCATAAGAAGATATTTTATTTTAAACGTTTTCACAGATTCCTTGTGTCCTGTGCGTCTGTACCATATTTCATGTCTCTAGCTTGAAAGCTGCATGAGGAGAGACAGTCCAAGAAATAGGAAGAATAAAAGAGAAAAGGAAGGAGAACAGAAATTTGGCTATTTCAAGCCTAATTGGTGATTGCAGAAAGATTAGTCCACCGTCCAGGCAGCTGTCAGAATGCTGTTAAACTATATGCTGGTATGTTTAATGTTTTATGGTCAGCGTAACAGAACACAAATAATGTAATTCATTCAGTAATACTAAGCAAATAGTCTCACAATGCTCCCATTGATGTCAATTGTGTACATAAACTTTGTTAAAAATATATAATGCAGTAATAAACCTAAACGTGGAAGTTCAGCACAAATACACATGCCTTCAAAATAAAGGTAGTATTTTCTCATTACCGTAAACTGCCCATCCAGTGATTTCTTTGTATAGAATGAAATGCTTCCAAATTAATGACTTCCTGTTTGCAGGACCCCTAATATTGTCTGTTATGGTCTCAGCCCCTAGCTCCGTAGAGATCTGAACATGTTTGACCCATCCAACAGCCAATCAGTAGAAATTACTGATAAGAACATTCCAAGGATTCATTCTAAGAATAAAAAGGACCATTGCAGAAAATGCCAACTGACTAATGACTGCAGCCATAGCATAAGCCATGAAATTAACCGATTTTTCAAAATGGAAGACAAGATGTAGTATACCTAGGTATGTGTAATATACACAAAATAAAAGATTTTAAGATAAATAAAAGATTTTTTTCCCACTGAACTTCCCCTTTAAAACATGAGATAACCAGCCTTATAGGTCTATGTGAACAATAAACAGAGGTGACTAATCATGGTTCAGGTAAGAGAATCTTTTTAGAATTTCAAAACAGAATGTTTCAGGTCCTTGTAATTTTGATGAGTTTGCCTAAATTAAAGTTGCTTGTAGGGTTTACTTCTCCTTTAAATGTGAAAGAAACAATCTCTTCCTTCTGAAAATGTAGTTTTACCACATGAAGTGTCTTCAGACAGCCCAACGCAAATGGATTGCCAGTAATGAGGTGTTTTAAACTGATCACACTGAGCTTTGATAAAGCCTTTTATTTGTACCCTGTCGGAGATTTTGTGAAAGGATTCATAACATTTTGTTCCTGTTAAGTGTTTATCTTTACCGCCAATAACTAAAAACTACCACTTTACCTTAGTACATCTGCTAACGGCATCTTACGAGACTGCAATCCATAAACAACCAGGGCCTGAAAGAAAAAAAATGAAATTCTTAGTTTAGTTGGAAATAAACAATCATTATAATATCAGAATTCTGTCTCGTTACTTATTTCATTTGCAATATCTGATAATAATCCAGCCCTCTCTTTCAGTATAACAAATTATAGATATGTTTCGTTTGTGTTCTTGTTTTTACAGTTAATGTTGGAGAACCCCCCAGTAGTGCATTGTGGGCCATTTCTCTTTTGTAAATCAACACTGGAATTCCTAATGATGTTAGAATACAATCTTTTCCTGTATCATGTAGCATGGTATATTTTATTAAGTTATTTTAACCTTGGTGCATATGAAATGTATGTGCTGGATTTGTTTTATATTATATTTATTTTATTTAAGGAAAAAAAATAAACATTTTGGGGGGTGTAAAAAATAAAAAAAACTTAGCTTTTTATCAATTGTTAAATCTCAAGCACATTAGGCCAACATATTTATGGTCTTTAAGTACATATTCACTAACCCGCGGTATCTGGTAATTGTACCATCTATATTGTTAAAGGCGCGGTATTGCTACTTAGGTTTACCACGCATTTATAAATAATGCCCTTTGGGCCCTATTTATAAAGCCGTGGTATCGCTTTTTAGCGATAACGCGACTTTAACGATCGGTATCGTAAATTTACAATCGTTAAACCGATCGGAGATTAACGATCGGTTTAACAATCGTAAATTTACAATACTGCAAAATGTATTAACCTCTTTATGGCTGCAACTCTTGATAGACTGTAGCTACTGGCAGGATCCTGAGCTAATTAAGGAGGTTATTGAAAACTTGAATGGAGACAACTGTTCCCCTTTCATGGAATCTGATGGAAGTTTAAACACTTGAGCATTCAAAACAACAGTACTGCACTTTAATGACTCATTTAAAGGTTCTTAAAGGCCCAAAGTGTATCATAACTGCAATAATATATCTGTCATCATACAGCTGTATAATTTATTGGCCAGATAGGGATAAGCAACCTATAGAGAAATGGAACTTTTAAAATATGAATTGGAACGACTATAATTTAAGTTCACTTTCTTCAGCGCTGCCATAGTATGGTACAATGACACACTGATTAAATAAAGCTCAACCTCGGGAATAACGTTCCATTCATGACTGGTCTATTTTTTCTTTCAATGGCGTCCCTGCAGTCTCCAGGGCTTTCTTAGGAATCATAGCTCCTGTTGTGCCACAAGTTAGAATTATATATTGATTCTTGCGGAGAAAGTTCTGCAGGAGAATTTTGATTTCTGATTTCCCACCTGTTCACTATGGTCTCTAATTTATAGCCCGTCTGGACTTTAGTAAAGGATCTAGTTGAAAGGAACAATGAACAATCTGCTCTAACAATCATCCCTGTGAGAGATGTTTCATCTGAGTCACCAGGAACATTATTGCTTGCCAGTACGGCAGAGTCTAATTCCACTGTCGGAGTGACTGCTCACTGTTGAAGGGCATCTGGGTTAAACAGATAATTACCTGACTTTTTCTCATCTCTTTATTCTTTAGAACTGAGGCATCTATCTCTCCTTGCGTTAATAGATATGAGAGAGACACTTCTTTAAAGAAGACTCCATTCATGTCTAACACAGTTGTCTGAAAATCCCCAGAGGATAACACCTAATGAGAATTAAAAAAAAAAGGAGAACTAAACCCACATTTGTATTCTCCATAATCTAAAAAAAAATAAAAAGAAGAATTGGATTAAATAACTGTGTGAAAGTTCAGTGTCTGGCCACATCTCCTGAATGTCATCACATGCTCTCTTGCCTAATCTGTGCAAAGGATTGGCTAAATTCTACTAGTGGGCGTGATCAACTGTTACAAGTTCCTGCAGTAGCTTAGGACTGAGCAGGTGTGAAGAACTGTGTAAAAGTGGAATGCTGGGAAAGAAAACACAAACCCTGTATTAGTAAGTTAAATTTCCCAACAACCATATCAAAATTAGAGGCAAGATACAGATTACTGCTTTTATGTCATGGTGCTCTGCCTTCTGATTCAGTATTGTTCTGAGGCTTAAGTTGTCCTTTAACAGAAAAGATAGAGGGGTATCATTTGCACAAAAACTAAATTTCTTGATTAATTGCGTCTATTAGTGGGGCACTGTAGAAAAAAAATGAAGGGACCTGCTAATTGGAAAAGATCACCCCTGTCAAATGGTTGATTAGATAAAATAAGTCTTAAATTAGAGAGAGAACAACTGGCAAGTATAACTCATCAAATATCAGAGGGATCCATTCATCTGCTTGCTTACAGCGTGTTTGCTCTGCAAATTTCACAATATTGTTTTATCAGAGTGCATGCACAAGTGCTAATGGAAGCGCATGAGAATCGCGCCAATGTAGCCTAGCCCTCAGTCATATAAATAAATGTACAACAGCATTGCCCACCCCTTTAAACCACCTCTGATGATCCCTCTTAATCATTTCCCTCTTAAAGGGACACTATGGGCCATATTTCAAATGTTAGATGTGGAGAAACCAACTCCAGGCACAGACTGAGATGTGAATACAACTGTGACACTTGATAAAGGACGCCTGTTGCCCGAAACATGTTGTGTGTGTATTATGCATTGATTTAAATAAACACAGTTGTATTCACAGCTGAGTCTGTGCCTGAACCATCTACCATTTGGAATTTATATACTATAGAAGATTGGTGGAATGCTCCTTTGATGTAGGATGGAAACCCCCATATGAACCAGTATCTAGCCTTTTATTATACATATAATTAGTACAGTGATTTAAAATAAAAATAATAAAATCTTTCACTTGAAAATGAGGATTTGCATATAATTTTTTTGTATTTATGTCCAATGTTTAGAACATGTGTTTTTTTTAAAATCTGTATTAGATACCTTAGTAAAGATTATTTTCCTAAACTGACAACAGGCCTGATGCATGTTGAGAGAGTCCAACTTACCTTACTTAAGATGGCTTCTCGCTGTGCTGGTGACAGATCAGATGCATGTTGAGAAAGTCCAGACTTGAAAAGCATTAAAATTTCCCGAGAGTTCATTTCATACAATGATTGAGCCCCAATTCCTGAAACCAGTTCTCCAAGTTGACTGATATTAGAAAACGTTAACACCTTTTCCAAAGATAATATAATAGCTGGTTTTTAAACAAAGTATATGTCAAATTCCATATTGATACAACCCACACATTTCAATTATCCCCCATAACAAACCCTTTGAAGGCCATGCCTACCCTAAAAATCAAAGACTGTATGTAGGCAGAACACCCCCCAAAACCTAGAAACTGTTCCCTCCCCACACTCATACACACACACCAGCCTCCAGAGCAATGTGATAGCTCAGAGCTTTTAGGCAGGCTCAATAAGCTTTCGCAGCTTATAGAAGAGAAAACTCAAGAGAGTATGCTGCTGTTGTGAGCCATGGCATCACCCCGTCATGGCTATAACAGCAGCGTATACCCGGAAGTGCCGGGGGCTGCAACAAAATAGTACATAAACTCACGGGGTATTGAATAACTCCTCCAAATTGGTTCCTCTAACACCTGGGCTGCTCACCAGTCAATAATCACAAATAAACAAATTGCAGTAGGATACACTAAAGTCTGTGTCACCAGAATGTGAGATACAGGCAATGTTTCGGGTGGAGGTCCACCCTTGAAAAATCTGCAGAATATTTCTTTCTAAAAACAGTTTTGAGCTGTGTAAGTATAATGGTTACTAGGTTTGGGGGAGTGTTCTGTCTGCATACAAAATGTGATTATCGGGTTGGACATGCCCTCTTAAAACATCAAGGCAATAGAAGACCCTAGGAAACCTAAATACATTATCAATTGCTGCATTAAATGTGAAATGTTACAGCCAATGTATGGATAATGGGCTTGCCATATGTATCTTTGAAATAGAAATCTATTTCTTAAACTAACTATTTCTACCATGAGGGTTTGTAGCATCATAATATTTAAAATTTAGGCATGTTGGTCATTAGGGATGGCATAGAACTCGAACTCGAACCCGAGTTCGAGCCGAACTGTTCGAGTTCGAACGGACCCGGACTTCTCGAACTATCTCGGACGCGGACTTTCGATGATTTATCGAATGTTCGAACGTTCGAACTTTCGAATCCGCGAGTAAAATTTACATGGTATCTAGGCGCGAACATCGAATCTGCGAGTAAAGTCTCCATTAAAGCCTATAGGCGAGCATCGAATCTGCGAGTAAAATGTCCATGTTACCTCGAATGTTCGAAAGCGAAAGCTCGAAAGTAGCGCGCGTGAGAGTAAAATCGATTTTACGAAAGTCCTGGATATTGGAACACGCTCCCCAGACCATTTCCCAGGTCCCACAGCCATTTACATTAAGTTACCATTAATATTTTAGTTGTATTTGACTCGAACTTTTCGAACTATTTGCCTCCCATAGACTTTAATGGGTCCGTTTTCGAACTTTCGAACTTTTACAATAGTTCGAAAGTTCGAAAACGGACCGAACTTTCAATAGTTCGACCATCTCTATTGGTCATTTTATATCACACAACAAATACTGGATCTGTCTCCCTTTTTAACATGTTGGTATGATCCAAGATCACAGTTGGAACCTCTTACCTTCTCAGAATGTAGGTACTTGCTAGTCAGTACCATGATTTGGCTTTTTGTCCAACCTGAAACCTGCTGAAGCGTGAGGAGAGCACCATGCACTGCTTCTGGGGATAATGACTCCAGCTCAGGTAGTGTTAGTCCAACCACAGCATCAGAGAGGGAGCCGAGACTTTCATTCAGTGTTTGATTTAACATTGCAATTTGGAGAAATTGTGATTTCAGCTTTGAAGAGATAATCAGCAATATATTAATCAATGAGAACTATAGAACATAATAAAAAAAACTAGGATATCAATAGGACTTTGCCTAAAAGTCTTTGCCATGAATAACATGGATAAAATGATGTGAGACTAAAGACCACTATACACAGTATCAGGGGCATAGCTAGATATCACAGGGCCCCATAGCAAGATTTTAGGAGGGCATGGCCACCCTCCTTAGAAAAAGTTTACCTCATGTAGTTCAGCCCCACAAACCCCGTTTTCATTTTACTTAAACCTGGGAGCATTTTTGAAAGGTTTATTAAGTAAAATGAAAATGGGGTTTGTGGGGCTAAACTACGAGAGGTAAAATTTTTCTTAGGAGGGCCCAATCCAGGTGTCTGGGCCCCATAGCAACTGCTATGGTTGCTATAGTAATCCCTTCGCCCTTGCACGGTATTGATATTTTCAGAGATTCAGTAAATGCGATGGCTCAAAATATCGACCCCATCTTCAACTCCTCTCCGCAGATTTCAAGGGGAAATCTGCAGAAACATTGGCGACACAAGGTGGGCAACTTCGACTGGATTTCCAACCATTGTGGTCTATCGGAAATTCAATCAGAAGAACATCTGCCTGTGTATGGTGAATTTAAGGGATTTAAGCTGGCCATACACCAAATCCTGTAAGATTCACTGATTACTATCCGTGTGTAGGGCACAAAATTGTCTGATCCAATGATGCCAATGGCATCAAATCTATACTTCCAGTTCAAAAAATCGCATTGTCCTGCTATTGGTTCCCTTTATAAATATAAAAAGGGAATATGGATATAAATATAACTATTGCAATGTTTAAGGTACTGTATATTATTACAGGTGAACAGAATATTTATTATCATAATATTATATAACATTTTTGTTCATTTCTATCCTACACTGACTACACCGAATATGTTCCAACAAGATTTTACATGAATGTAAATGACCATTTTATAAACGGGCAAATTGTATAATATGAACCAGTAATACCCAACTATCTAGAAATGATTTTCTTATAGACCCTTTAACAATTCCCCACTTAAACCCCTATTGAGGATGATTACATTCATTCAGGAGAATCACCTTCTGTACATCTGAGTGGTAACCTTTAAGTTGGTTGCATTTGATCATCTGATGTAGTAACGCTTTGGCCACAGTTGGATCAAGGTGTGCAGCATCACCATAAAAACAGACGAGAAGTCCAAGCCTTAAATCACATGAAAACACATTTTAGAGAAAAGCATTACATGTGGCTAAAGATTCCATGTTACATTGTATACACCATCAGACTGTACTAGTGTAATTGTTTTAATATCCTGTCAATTAATTAGTAAATTGTACTAAAATTGTATATAAACATAATGGGAGATTCAATAAAAGTTCTTATCGTTAAAAATGGTGCTAATTTTGCCCCAACCAATCAGATGTTAGCTTTCAAATTTTAAATAAGATCTGATTGGTTGGGGCAAAAATTAGCACCATTTTAACGATTAGAACTTTTATTGAATCTCCCATATAGAGTCTTTTTTCTTTTCTCAGAGCAGTTTTTTTTACATATTTCCCTTACAGCTACACGGTAACAATGTTGGGGTATCCCAGTGAAACCTATGGATTAGTCTCTTTTGACAATTAAGTGAAATTCACCTTGCGCACGATCAAGCACCAGCTCCACTGACAGGTCCAGACCACATCTGGTTTGTTGACTAATAACACAGACTATGTATTATAGGACTACTACTGTGGTCCTATAATGCTACACAGTGAGTAGTATTGATGCACATCTTATAATGAACAGCAGGGAGTAACAAAAAACATGGCAAAACTATAATGTGCCCTATATCTGTTAGAGGGAGGGTATAAAGTCGCCCCCTGCAACCAGGGCTTCTGATCATTAGGTAGGATTGATTATTCCTACATCCCAATATTTTTTTGTTGAGGAGTGCCAGCATGTATAGTTTTCATTTGCCAGGTTAGTGTTCTGGATTTTCCTGCATTAAAGATGGTGCTAAAGCATTAAGGAAGCCTGGCAGAAGCAGTTTTGCAGGTTCTTTATATTAGTACATAAACTGGCATCCCATAAAATCTGTTTTTCCTGAATAAGGGCAATGATACTATTTTACTGTATGTGTTCAGTATATGCAATAAATTATCCCTGCAATGACGAAGGCCTCCACTGATCGCCTTATGAAACAATATTTTATGCCAACTGCTAAAAAGTTGTTTTTTTCTGTCAATAGGAAAAAAAGGAAAAGTTTGCCTTGCCTGTATATGGTTGACATGTTCCTCATATCAAATCCAGAGGAGTTTATAAGCTCCAAAAAAGCTTTTGCCAGATCTGGTGTAATATCATACACAGTATCCAGCTGTTTGGTGGCATTATCATAGCTGATAAACATCCGGATCTATAAATATGAATAAAAACTTTTAGTTGCTAATGTTTTCGTTCTAGCTGATAATGTTCTTATGTAGTTTTCACATAATAGAATATACCACTATGCGTTAGGGCCATATGTCTCTACCAATAGCCTCAAGTGCACTGTCTAGCACTGAAGCTCTGTACACAGGCTTGACAAATGAGTAGTGACCAAGCAGGCACACGGCGAATGAATGGTGACGGAGCATGTGGCTTTTCGATTGGATGTCATTTATTGATCCAGGTTGGACCACCAACGATGTCCCACCAATCAACCACACAACCAAACGACCACACATATGTGATTGTTCACCCACTTGTTCCTGGGCATCATGGTGTTCGTCAAGCGTTTGTACAGAGCTTAAACCTTAAAAGAGCATATCTTTTGGCAGACAGTCCATTCATTGTAAGAGAAAAGATGTGGTGTGCATGATCTAATGTCATGTCTATTCGGCAATATGACCAATATCCATGGAACGACCAGTCTCTAAGACTAGGTTCACACAAATGCTGCCTGATTCTTTTTCTCCCAGTCCAGCATATTTTAATTCACAGTGTTAGTTAGGCACAACATCTGATCCTGTGTATTAAAATACACAGGATTTTGTGAAAGTCACAAACATGTCCAATCGGAACGAAAAATGTCAGCCAAGGAGAAAATTCCAGGTGACGTATGAATGAAATATGCGCACGATCAGCTGTTTAAAAGACCAGACCGAACTTTTGGAACTGAACCGGAAGTTCGGGTCTTTATCTATCTTATATTTAAAAATGGTTTTTAGGGTGTACATACCCTTTAAGGAGCTATGCCTTACCTCCCGTTCTTTAATTAATTCACCAGGAGGGGCAGACGAAGAAAGTAGAAACTTACTTTACACGCTATCCTCCACAGCAGCAGTGGAAATTCCCTACCACTTCCTGTTCAGAGTAACTATAGCGCACATTATCGTGCATGCTCGCTATAGTTACTCTGAACCAGGAAGCAGTTGGGACCTGTCACTGTTTCTTCATTCTTTGTCCGGCCCTCCTGGTGAATTCATTGAAGAACGGGAGGTAAGGCATAGCTCTTTCCCCTACTGGTCTTCAATCAATACATTAAAGGAATAGTTCACTTTTTGAGTGAACTATTCCTTTAAAGTAGAACTGTAGTGCGTATAAAGTTTTTTCAAAAATAGTTTAAAATAAAAAGTACCTATGCAGGGAGGTAGGATTGGTACTTTCTACTTCCCTCATTTCTATGAGGAGCAGCAGCACAAAGAAAACATTTACTTAGTGCTTCAGCGCTATATTTAATACAGGATGGCCCAGAGCACTAACCTGGCAGATGAAAACTGTATGTGCGGTAGCTCCTCAACAAAATAAAATTAAAAGGTAGGAACAAGCAATCTCACCTCCCTGCCCCAGGTACTTTTCATTTTATTTTTTACAGTGTAGTTTAAAACCTTGTGATTTTCCTACAGGGCAACATTTTAATCAACCAATAGCAATCATGCGTTACCAGGATTGTTGAGTGTATGACCAACATAATTCCATTTATTGTGGCCAAGCTCCTCTAGTACAGGTAAGTGGTTATCTTTTAGTGGAAGGTTTTAAACATCCTCTACATTGCATTCGGTATATTAATGGTTAAGCTATAAAAGTAATGTACACTTACTTCGTTTATATTAATTTTCCTTATTTCCTTAATTGGAAGGTGGACCACGTACCGACCCAGGATCCACAGATTTTCAGCAGTGATCCATGAGGTGGATCCATTGGCATCTTTGTATTTGAAAATAAGCAAATTTAATGATATGAATAAAATCACAGTATGTTGTTTATTTGCCACAAATGTATTATCCAATGTGCTGTATATTGTGGCATGGAAAGAAGATTGTTTTTCTGGTTAGTACATCATGTTGGTTTGTGGCCTAAGAGCAGATTTACAGTACATACAAGGACAGCAAATCAGAATTACAAGCTACATGTTAAAGGGACATTCTAACCCTCAAAAAAGTATTGTCAGAAACCCCAGAACATACTGTATGTCTCCTTGTGACAGATATACAGCACCTTGTTTGTGCTCCACTGTTGTTTGGGTGCTAGTTAACCTTATACACATGGAGCCATATGCATGGCCATATACCGCTTTGGGAAGTCAACAGCACAATCTTGGGGCTCTTGTTTTATTTACTTTGACTTTCTGATGTTAGTAACAATTTTGATTTGAATGACATGTTATCTGATCTCCCACCACTTACTACAACCTGGGCCATTTTTACCCATCTTAGTACCCTAGGTGCAGTCCCTGCAGTGGGGACAAACCCCTCCAAATAGGGATGCCTGGCAACCCTGCTTCCAGTGGTTCCTACACATAGATATTAGGTCACCACTAACATTCGCTTCGATGGTAGATCCCAAGATTTATTCTAGAAAGGAGTAGAACAACCCCTGTTTTCAGAGGCAATTGTGTTAAGTTAATGGCTGGCTTCCCTGTAATAGTAGTTGCTGTACTTTGATGGGGTTAGCAGCATATAATATCTCATACTAAACATGAGTTATTAAGCAAAGTAAGGCATCAGTGCATGTTTTTATGTGCAAGTGCTGCTTAAAAAATAAATGTTATTTCTTAGAATAATTTGGTCATAGTGCCCCTTTACATCTATCCATCTTCAAATCTAACTAGACTGATTAGGATATAGAATCACAGGCCTGTATCCTTACTGAGACTGAGAACAAGTCTGGATATAAAGTGCAGACAGGAGGGTTCTAGATTTTGATGGGAAAAGAACGACATGTCCATATCTGTACAATCAAATAATGATCTTTATGATTAAATGAAGCTGTTTAATGTCAAGCTTGTTTCTGTAGTCACTCCTATTAAATTGTTGACTTATGGTAGGTAAAGCAGTCATTCATATTTGAATTACTAATTTCAATGCAGGAATGCAGACTTACAGATCCCTGTGAAATGGCTATTGCGTTGTTTTTAAAAAATATAATAATGAAATATAATAATCAGATTAGTGTAGGAATGCATTGTGTTCCACCCAGGATACATTGTGTTCCACCCAGGATACATTGTGTTCCACCCAGGATACATTGTGTTCCACCCAGGATGCATTGTGTTCCACCCAGGATGCATTGTGTTCCACCCAGGATGCATTGTGTTCCACCCAGGATCCATTGTGTTCCATCCAGGATGCATTGTGTTCCACACAGGATCCATTGTGTTCCACCCAGGATGCATTGTGTTCCACCCAGGATGCATTGTGTTCCACCCAGGATGCATTGTGTTCCACCCAGGATGCATTGTGTTCCACCCAGGATGCATTGTGTTCCACCCAGGATGCATTGTGTTCCACCCAGGATGCATTTTGTTCCATCCAGATGCCACAGCACAAATAATAATAATGATCAAATATTCCTTCACAAGCAGAGACTTCCCGTCATACATCAATAGCTCCACTAAACCTCCCATTCATGCGATCCCTTGTTACTTGGCACTGTATTTCAATGGTTTCAATATCAATTACTTTTTTTCAAAGAAAAGAAAGAAGAAAAAATGCATCTAAATGCATTAGACTCACCATTTGCCATGTGGATCTCTTGAAGAATCAGCGTCATCCATTCATAGAGAGCTCTCCTTGTGTTTGCTGATATCTTGTCATAGAAATCCCTAAACACAGATGACCTACATAAAGGAGCATTGTATTTTTTTGTACTTTATTTTAGGGGGTTATTTGCTAAACAATTGCATTTAAAAAATAAAAAAAAATGAATGTTTATCTATCACTGGATTTTAAATGTCAAATTATTATTAGATTGATATTCTTACATGTTTCTGAAAGGGTAGTCTGGTAACTCAGCAGGGAATCTTCTGATCACATCTGCTTGGAGGTATTTTGCTCCATACATCCGTAATACCTGACTCACAAGGTCCACACATTCTGGTAACTTCAGGACTGGAAGACATTTCTCAAGGGTGGCAAGAAATAAAGTTCTATTTCCTCCTGGACGCTGAAATATTCTCTCTCGGATTGTTTCAAAATCCACAACAATGTCAGCCATATCCTGTGGCAATCATAATCATTTATTGTTAGACTCCTTGTATACCTCAAATGATATGTAATACAATAAATTATATTACAAGAAAGGATATTACTAGTTAATTCATTACTCACAAATGTCTCTTTCTTTGCTCCAAGTAGATATTTCATTGCTAGATGAAACTGTGTAGCGTCAAGTTGTTGTAATTCATGCAGCAGAAACTTGGGGTTGTCGCAAATCTTTTCGAGGTAGTTTACTACTGATGTCTTTAGAGAAAAGCAAACACACAAGACTTTGACATGAGGATTTGAACCAATCCAATTCTACCTGGACTTTCACCAGAGAATCCTAAGATTGCCCGGTTGCAACAGTATTGCAAATGGACTGATGCAATAAGAGACTTGATCAGAGACTCTCCCTCAGTCAGACTCTGATGAAGCGACCATGATGCCGTGAAACGCGTAAGACTGTTACTTTTGTTGCACCTCCATTTTATTTGTTTATTACACTGGCTTTTGCTTATTGATATGTGTGTTTTCAATAAAAGCACATTATGATACACAACCACCAATGCTGATTCCTAGTTACGGAGCAGTCCGCTCTCCAGTATCCCTATCTTCCCTTGATGCAATAAGAGGTGCATATGTTTGCCTATGCTATTAATTTGCAGCAACCAATTAGATGTTAGCTTTTCAATGGTTCACTGCAGTTATATGACATTTGATTGGTTTAGCATGGGCAAACTTTTGCACATTTTATTACATCAGACCCTTACATATCAATTAAAGTTCTTATCGTTAAAATGGTGCTAATTTTGCCCCAACCAGATATTATTTAACATTTGAAAGCTAGCATCTGATTGGTTGGGGCAAAATTAGCACCATTTGTAACGATAAGCAGGTTTATTCAATAAAAGTTCTTATTGTTAAAGTGGTGCTAATTTTGGCCCAAACAATCAGATGTTAGCTTTCAAATGTTAAATAAGATCTGATTGGTTGCGGCAAAATTAGCACCATTTTAAACAATAACAACGTTTATTGAATAACCCTGAAGAACTTTTGTTGAATAGCTCTATTTTTTTGCCATTATTGCCATAAACACGTTAGCATGACTTTAAGACGTTATTTAATTACAGTGACCCTTGGTACGTCGTTCTGACAGTGTTTTGTGTCATTGAGATATTGTTACTCAACTGAATGATACAAAGAATTGATTAGCTAATATTTACTAATCTCATGTTTCCATAAATTTTATGTTTCCATAAAAAAATACGTTTCTCGTATTTTATTACCCTCCGATGATCTATATTATTCCCCTGAAGATCATTTTACCTGCAGACTTGCAATTGAAATGTTTTGATCAGATAGATAAGTCATGGTTCTGGCAATTAGCTCCATTGTCCACACATTGTTGTAGAAACTGAAAATAAATTAGTGACAGAAGTGACTGGTTAACATCTTTCCCCTAAAGGCTTTAGAATAACATTTTATACTCATGTTCATCTACCCTGCTATTTTTTCGAGCAAGAACAGCAGCAGTAAGTGGCAGTAGGAAGTAGCGCAGTAGAGCCGAGGACGAGCGTGGCAGAGCGGCGAGGGACCGGGTCAGGTAGGAGCATCTTTGGAACTTTTTAATAATACAAAAAAGGGGTTTGGGGGGTAGATGAACATAAGTATGAAAAGTTATTTTAAAAGTTATTTTAAGGCTGGACATGCCCTTTAAGAAAAATATTACATTTTGTTCATTATTTTTTTTTCTTAATAAATTGAATGCGTGGAAGATTATAGTTAATGTTATCAACCTTAGACGAAAGACGTTTAATTCAGCTAAAAAGTTTCAGCATTGATTTTCACCAAATCATTGCAGGAGAACTTTGATGACCAAATATTTTGTTAGTTAGATTTGTGGTCAGGGCCTCATATTAGGGTATCAAGGGCCGCAATGTAGAAAACCTGAAATTCCTTTATTACTGTGTGCGTGAAGGTTCTCATTCATCCAGGTCATGGTATATCTGTTGTAATCAGTTAGATCAACTGGACTTACAGTTTAGTTCCTGAAGACATTTCACTAGTCATCCGACTGGCTTTCTTAATTAAGAATGAAGATGTATTACTGTAGATATACTTTAATATGATCAAACTGAACCATTACGTATGACTTCTTAAAGGCAATGTATTGCGGTAGTCTGGCATTTACAATTCATTTCTTTATCATTTGTTTTCATCATTATAATAAAAAAACATTTTAGGGGACATAATTACAAACATTCTCTTTAGTGAATGAGTTTATTGTTTGTTTGGAAAAGATCTGTGACCCCCCCGACCCCAACATAAAATCCATACAGCAGTAAAAAATATAGAGGAAAGAAAATAAATATTTAGATACCTTTGAAATTGTAAAATATCCAGTAACCCTATGAGACAAAAATCCGTAAATAAGAAAAAGGTCCATAAACAAAATAAATGATTTGAATGTTTAGCACTCCCACTGCTTATCGTTAGAGGACCAACTTTTTTGCAGGAAACAATGATAAGGAATGGTGTATTGTGTTGTGTCTGATATCACAGACAGTTATCCAGCTAATCCAATCAAAATATCAGGCCATGTGATTAAGCAGAATGAAAAATTGCCTAGTACCAGTAAATCCGATCATTTATTTAACGGGCAAGAGAGAGCATGAGATTGCCCATCTTTAGGAACATTAAACATACAAAGGGGCTGATGTAATAAAAGGTGCAAAAGTTTGCCCATAATCCAACTGCAGTAATACAGTAAAAAGCTAACATCTAAACTTTTGCAGCTTTTGTTGCATCAGGCCCCATATATGGTAAATCTTAACAAAACCCTACAGATACATTTGTAAGAAAACACAAAAGTGGTAATGTAAAATAAATTCTCCTAAAATATTTTTGAGTATTTTTTTTCTTACACATCTTTGTTTACATTGTCTTTTTTTCAAGATACCTGCAAATTCTTAGTGAACTCATTAAATTGGTTTCTTGTGTGTTAACATTTGTTTTTCACCAAACCAGTAATTTTGTTTTACAGCTTTAAGACGTAAATAGGGGGGACACTGGTATTGCTGTAATTTCACTGTAGTTCCATTTTCCTTTCTGCTAAATTGGATGACTAGAAACTTGATTGAAACTGTGTTCTAAATAATGAGCCATTACATGGCATTTGGTCCAATAACAAAAAACCTTTAGTGTCGCCTATTGATCTTACAATTTCCTTTTAGGCTTCCAGTACTGCATAAATGAAAACGTACAGTTATACAGTAACCCCTCCCAGGATGCCTCAGGGCATTAGAAGAGAAGAAGTAATAGATTATTTAACTGCTTTGTACATGGCTTTTTTTTCCCCTCCAAACGTCTTCAGGAAGGGAAAGATTGCTACTTTATTATTTCATGGTTGGATATTTTGTTTAAAGGGAAATACTGAATCAGAAGGCAAAGCACCTTGATATAAAATGAGTAATCTGTGTCTCACCTCTCATTTTAATGTAGGTGCTGGGAAATTTACCTTGATGTGGGGTTTCTATTTTATTTCCCAGCATTCCAGGATCACACAGTGTGTTTTTTGCACATGTCCAATCCTAAACTTCTGCAGGAACTTGTTACAGAAGTCACACCTAAGTATTAGTCCCTTTACCCCCTTTACCTTTATTAATTAATTTTGTCAGCAATTATAATGCTGTTTTGTCTAAAATACTTCTTTTAGTTTCAGCACTGATCTGACATTAGCAAGTTTATTTTTAATTATGTAGCGCCACTTGGGGGTATAAGTATACAAGCACTAGTAAAATGCATGGGCACAGGACCCCCAGCAAGTTTAGTGGCTGTCCCCTTTAGAAAAAGGTAAGGACTGGTCACTAGATATTATATCCCAGTTGTTTACTGTGTGGGGAGTACTGTACCTTGTGTTCGCCTACAGGTGGGGCAAAAATGGAAGAAATCTGCTAGTCAAAACAGAGCTTAGAACTACAAACAACATGGGAGCACTTTCTGGGCTACACCACAATAGATTGGGATGTTATAAAATGCAGTGGGTGTCAGGCCTGTAGATATGTGGCGATGGGTACCGATTTTCCTCACCCACACAGGAATTAAGATGAATCAGAGATTTTCCATATGTAATTTACATTATAATGTGCCCTTGCAAGCAGGTAAGAAGGTGTTCAAGATGGAGTATCCAGATGATGACCTAATGCATAGATTTTGTGCAATCATTTTTTTTGTCTTAGGAGTCCAGCAGAGTGCACTGTCATTATGTTTATATCACCTGTTGGAATGCAGCCGAACCATGGAGATGCGAGTGCGCAGTTAGAAACATATATAAAATAAAGTTTAAATATAACATGGCTCTGGGACCTGGGAAATAGTCTGGGGGACATGTACAAATCCAGGACTTCCTTCACACACGCGCTACTTTGAGCTTTGACATTCAGTAATTATCCCGGAAATTCAAAGATTTTCGATTGTTCGGAAATTGGATATTTCTAGAATATGTCTCTTAATCTCTTAAAATGTGTGTTCATGGTGTGGTAACGATTCCTTGTTGCATTCCTCAACAAAATGGGTTGTAAATTTAAAATATATATATATGTCTTTAAAGGGCATCTCCACCCCCAAAACTATAATCCCCCCACTACTGGCCCCACTCTGTAGTGAATAAAAATCCTTACCTTACATCCCAGCTCCAAATGGTTCTCCAGTAGTTCCCCCCCCAAAGTCCAAAAACTGTCCAGCAGGAGCACTGCAGAGTCCATATAGGGGCAGAGGGCCGGGACTGTGCGGCGGAGGATAGAGGGAAGGTAAGTAACTTTCAGGGGACTTTCTAACAAATCTTTTATAGCGGTTGGGGCTAGGGGAGGGAGAGCTATTATGTGGCAAAAGTTCTTGAAAGGGGTGGACGATCTTGTCTTCTATGCGATCTATGCGCATAGAAGACAAGGTCCGTCGGGATCTGTCAGATTAAGCGCCGGGGGAGCGAGCGAGCGGGTAAGTTTCTTACCTTCTCTCCTGGCTCCTGTTTGTTCTATTGAAGAACGGAAGGTAAGGCACAGCTCCTTTACCTCCCGTTCTTCAATAGAACTGGATTCCAAAATGTTAAAAATACGAGTGGAGATACCCTTTAAAGTAAATGTATTTGCACTAAACATCCCCTTTCATTTTTATTTTTGTAATTCACATCATATTAGCCACATATAGGGGAAAGCGGACAAAAGGGTAATGCTTCACAGCAGCAGAACCATTAAGTTAGTGTAGTGCAGTTTGCCGCCATTGTTGAGAAGTTAGGCAGGCTTGGCCCCTCTGGACATGCCCCACACCACATTGGCTTCTCTCACTTAAGCTGGGTACACACAGTACAGATCAGTGAAAGATGACAGACAGGATATGCAAGATCCTGTCTGCCATCTTTCAAAGATCTGCATACACACAGTCCCGAGCGTTCTCCCTATGAACATCATAGGGAGAACGATCGGGACTGTGTGTTTCCTTCGGCCGACTCCTCTATAGGGAGTCTAGCGCGGCCGTTGGGAATTTTCGGTCTCGTTCGAAAATGAAGCTGCACACACTAGCGATAAAGCCCCAATACCATTGCATCCAACAGTATCGGGGCTTTATTGTTACTGTGTGTACCCAGCTTTAGAGAGTTCTTTTTGTGTCTCTGAGAAAGCGGCTTATAAAAGTGTCAGACTCCCGTGATACTCTCTCTGTGTGCCCATGTTATCCAATAAAGCTGAAGTTATTTACTAGAGTGGTCACCTACATTTTGATTTTGTACCAGTGTTGAGGAGACTGATTCGAACTCTGGTTCTAGCTCTGGTCCATCTCTACTGAAGTTACCCAACCAGGTCATTCCAAAATTGATCCTTTACTGGCACGTTGTTATTTTACATTGCAGACGTTAAAGGGTATCTCCACTCAAAAAATCAAGTTTGGCCATTTAGATTTATTGAAGAATGGGAGGCAAAGGATCTGTGTCTTACCTCCCGTTCTTCAAGAAATCAATCAGGAGCCAGGAGTGAAGGTAACGAACTTACCCGATCTGACAGGCCATGACTGTCACACATGCACATCGCCGGAGTTCAAAATTATTATTAATGACTGATTTTTTCTGCAGACCCTTCTAGGCTAAAACCCATCTGCAGATGACCACATGGTGGGATATTTTGGTTGATTGGGTCAAAATATTGTCCAGAATATTTAACACAACTTACATTTTTTACAATTTTTTTAGTTAAAAATTGGATTGGACGATGTTCCCCTGCGTATTGCATAGCTTTTCGGTTAATTTAAATGGCACCATTATGCAGTACTGCACCAAACTGCTGCATGCAATCGCAGGTCATAGGTATGAAAGGTACAGCGCCCTCTAGTGTGAACAAGCCCTTTCTCTAACTTCTGAAATGATTTACTGAATTCCAGTTATTGGGTAAGATTTTATCTGTTGGACTTTACCTTTTAAATAACGTCCAGATATTATTTCTTCCTGGAAAGAAAAAAAAGATAAATCAGAACACAAAGGGCACTGGTATTAATTCTAATCTGAAGGTAGATTAAACATACTTACCAGTGCTTTCAGCAGCTGTGGAGGTAAATCTGTAAGATTAAATAAGAATATATGAATTAGCTGAAGTGATTAAATACAAAATAAAGCCATACCCACAGGTAAGGGAGTCTGCATAGCCACGAGATTTATAGACTTGTAAAGCAAATTCCTTGAATGTAAATAGCTGGTTATACTTTATATATCTGGTTATATTGGATATAACTGGTTATACTGTATATAAATGGTTATACTTTATACAACTGGTTATATTGTATTTAACTGGTTATACGGTAAATATCTGGTTATATTGTATATAACTGGTTATATGTTAAATATCTGGTTATATTGTATATAACTGGAGGGTTATATGATAAATATCTGGTTATATTGTATATAACTGGTTATATGGTAAATGTCTGGTTATATTGTATTTAACTGGTTATACGGTAAATGTCTGGTTATATTGTATATAACTGGTTATATGGTAAATATCTGGTTATAGTGTATATAACTGGACGGTTATATGGTAAATATCTGGTTATATTGTATATAACTGGTTATATGGTAAATATCTGGTTATATTGTATATAACTGGTTATATGGTAAATGTCTGGTTATATTGTATATAACTGGTTATATGGTAAACATCTGGTTATATTGTATATAACTGGTTATATGGTAAATATCAGGTAATATTGAATATAACTGGTTATATTTATATAACTGTTTATACTGTATATAATTTGTTATACAGTATATAATTGGTTATACGGTATATAATTGGTTATACGGTATACAACTGGTTATACTGTATATAATTGGTTATATGGTATATAATTGGTTATACGGTATATAATTGGTTATACGCTATATAATTGGTTATACGGTATATCATTGGTTATACGGTATATAACTGGTTATATGGTATATCATTGATTATACGGTATATAATTGGTTATACGTATATAACGGGTATACGGTATATCATTGGTTATACGGTATATAACTGGTTATACGGTATATCATTGGTTATACGGTTTATCATTGGTTATACGGTATATCATTGGTTATACGGTATATAACTGGTTATACGGTATATCATTGGTTATACGGTATATAACTGGTTATACGGTATATCATTGGTTATACGGTATATCATTGGTTATACGGTATATAACTGGTTATATGGTATATCATTGATTATACGGTATATAATTGGTTATACGCTATATAACTGGTTATACGGTATATCATTGGTTATGCGGTATATAACTGGTTATACGGTATATCATTGGTTATACGCTATATAATTGGTTATACGGTATATCATTGGTTATACGGTATATAACTGGTTATACGGTATATCATTGGTTATATGGTATATAACTGGTTATACGCTATATCATTGGTTATACGGTATATAATTGGTTATACGGTATATCATTGGTTATACGGTATATAACTGGTTATACGGTATATCATTGGTTATACGGATATAACTGGTTTAACGGTATACATTGGTATACTGTTATACTATTGGTTATACGGTAATTTAACTGGTATACGGTTATATATTGGTTATACGGTTTATCATTGGTTATACGGTATATCATTGGTTATACGGTATATAACTGGTTATACGGTATATCATTGGTTATACGGTATATAACTGGTTATACGGTATATCATTGGTTATACGGTATATAACTGGTTATACGGTATATCATTGGTTATATGGTTATATCATTGGTTATACGGTATATAACTGGTTATACGGTATATCATTGGTTATACGGTATATCATTGGTTATACGCTATATAATTGGTTATACGGTATATCATTGGTTATACGGTATATAACTATTGTAGAGAATATAGGATATAAAATTAGATATATAGTATATAGTATAGATGAGAGGTAATTGTGCAAATCATCCTTACTAATCTGTGAGGGATACTCAATTACCACGTATCAAGTGAAATGTACTAGTAATTTACTGCACTTTACAAGAACACCCATCCAGGTTGGATATTTCTATTTAAACCTTTTGGAAAGATAAGGCAACAATCCAGCATCCTTATAAAGAGTTACCATTTTTTAACATTACCCAGGGCCGTTTTTAGGCATAGGCCACCAAGGCCTATTATAAACCAGGGCACCCAGGGTTCTCCCTAGCACCTCCCTGACAGATTTGCTGCTTGCTGTGTTAGAACTGCTCTCCTTGTTCTGCTGTAATTTGTAACATTGTAGTGAGTACAGAGCCTGAACTCAGCTCCCTCTACTTGGAAACAATGTTACAAATGAACTGAAGGTGAAGGAAGGAGGGGGGGAGGATGAGCTCAGCTAATAGTACTGAGGGGAACAGTTCTAAAATGCCAGGTAAAAGCTGCTGCAGACTTTATAGCAGTGACCCTGTGACTAGCAGCCATGAGATCCCTATCCCTGCCTCTTTCTTCCTTCCATCCAACTCTCCAATTAGAACTTAATGTAGGTGAGGAGTGAATGATTCAATTGAGAAGAATTGGGAAAGCAGCCAATGCTGGCTGCTGAAAGGGCTCAAGGTAATACTCTGCTGGCCCTGAAAGTGTTAAGTGGCAATACTCTGGGAAAGTACTGACACTGAAGGGTTAGTGGAAATACTCTAGGAAAGTTCTGGCAATAAAGGGTTAATGGTAATACTCTGCTGGCACTGAATGTGTTAATACCAATACTCTGGGAAAGTGCTGGCACTGAAGGGTTAATGGCAATACCTAGGGCACCAAGATGACTAGAAAAGCCCTTAGGTTTACCTCTAGGTTAACTCTAAAACTTATAAAAAGCTTAAAGGACATGTATACACTATTCATTTTTTGTAAAGGTCTACCTGAATTGTAGTAGTCCAGGGTAAGTAGGGACAAGTTCCATTTTTACTCTCAATGCACTACAATTTGAAGTTAAAGTTAGGTGCGAGCTGACATCTCTTTCTATTCCCCTAAGTATATAGACACACATTTGCAGTATCAGAAAAGCCAGGTAAGAGAGAAGCTGTGAGCCTTGAGTGTTTGCAGCCAACATTAACATAGGATTGCGTAATAGTGCATCTAGAGCAGTATAGGGTTAGGAAAAACAATGTATAGAACATAGATTGTCTTACCTTTTTCAGGCTGAGATTTTCAGGCTCATTTACCCAGATTCGCTGGGCAAATACATGGAGTTAAAGTCGCGCTAACCGGTTCGCTACTGGTTAGTGCGACTTTAAATCCATATTAGCGTTGGATGCGCGGGTTACGCAAAAATCATCTGCGCATCTGATGCTCGCAAGTCATTATGGCATTTGTGCTAGTTTTAGTGCTGGATTTTAAGGCCAGCAAATACCTGGTGTTAAAATCCCACAGTGGGTAAATCCCTTACCGGGATTTACCCAGATTCGCAAACGCAATATTGAATAGCGAAAGGAACTCTGGGTAAATGAGCCTGTTTTTGTTTCCTTTAAAACCTATGTCATTGTCCGACAAGCAAAATAAACCATTAATGCTGTTTGATTTAACAATGTGTCTTGGCCTTGAAACCTGTAATTATATCTGTACTTAGTGGTTCCCAATACTGTTTAAATTCCTTTCAGAAGCAATAGACCCAAATCCAGCACATCAGATAATAACACAGTAAGAGCACACTCAGTTCTCTGAATACCTGAAGCAGTGAAGTCCTGGACAACCGTACAGTCAAGTAGATAGAAAACAAGCAAGACACAAAGATTTATTTTCATGCCCATTCTAGAAATAAAGAATATCCAGGGATCAGATTAATGGGCAGACATCACATCCTTATTAACACAGTCAGTAGTCATCACTGAATACAACATACTTTCATACAAAGACATGTACTTATCACATTTATTTAGACATTTAAATGAATGAATAACAATGACAGTGTGATTCTAAACCATCAACCCAACAACTAACGTCCCCATGATATCCAGTCTGGTCTAAACTTACTACGAGTGCCAGCCTTTGGCTAGTTACAGTTGTGTGATTTCATGCACAAATGCCGACTTTCGACTGCACAACAAATTGCCATTTCAGCCGACATATCATTCGTGTATGGACGATCAGTTGGGCATCATTGATTATCCAACACTGGCTATATTGCAGACAGGTATTGGCTACCTGTCCCTACCCTCACAATAATCAATAAAACCTGAGTGGGCGTTTAACTGCTGAATGTCACATGACTTATCCCAGGTCCATTTAGAAAAGCAGAAAGGTTTCTCCATCTACCTGCATAATGTCCCAGGTTAGGGAAAGGCAAGGAACATTTCTAGTTAAGTCCATGTTGGAAATGGGAATATTTTTTATTTGATGCTATGAGCCTGTTGCACCCAACCCTGTGTGTTAACCCCATCCCTTTTTATGCTTTGCCAATTCCATAATCTGATAAGTAAGCAAGATACAGATTTGGCACATAAATGAAACAGCCATAGATATTCATTCTGTGCCGACAATGGAATGCTGGGGGAAAGCTGGAACGGCTCATTAGAACATCAGTTTTATGATTGAATCTAATATATAAAGACTTCAGGTCCCTGTTGGGAATGACTGCTCTCTCACAGTTGGAGTATCAGTGGCACAGATGCAGCCTCCCTGGTACAGACCCAATGTTAATGGAAATGCTCTTGCTACCCCTCAGGGAGTGAGAAGGATCCAGTTTCCCCAAACAGTGAAGTTCCTTGTCATTGCCTCTACAGTTTCCTTGTTCTCACAAGTCAATGGAAACCCTTTCAGTGCTGAACATGTTCCCAGAACACTGACAGTGCAGGTAAACACCTTCAAACTGGCACTAGCAGTCATCACATGGAGGAATAACTACAAGGGGGTGAGCCCCTACAACACAGTTGGTCCTGGGGGCTATTGGGGAACCCAACTTCTTAGTCTTCCTCCTGAGAGCAGGTTACAATATACTATAGTGTATCATTTTTAAGCACTAATGTTTATTTGAGGAGCCTTTCACTTTAAGGTATTTGCATGTCAATACGTTCTGCCAAAAAAGAAAAGTTCAGTTATAAACACGTTAATAGGGTGAAGCCAGAAGCTGGAAACACACATGGCTGATATACAGCATATCCTATCAGATCCAATGGGATTAACTGAATATGCAGAATGTGTATGGATGGATCCCAATGCGACAACCTATGGAACCTATTGGGCCAGTCCAAAAATGTGGTTATTAGCTCCGATTAATACAGTGTCATTGCTCAGTGTGTGGCTGCATCGAATGATTGATCCAACAAGAATAATGTATACAGTAGGATCATGCATGTGTCTTTGCTAATTATGCAAATACCTGATCAGATTCCAATTCAATCTGCTGTGGATATATGGAAGACCCGTGTGTATCGCAATTTAATGTATATAAAGTTATGAGTTGCTTACCTGCAGGAACAACTATAAACCAGTGACAGGGATGGTCTCCAATGAAAGATTTGGGCTGCCACAGAAGCTATTAAAAAGTTATGCACTTAAACAGCACAGCGTGCGCCTCTAGTTCTAACATGGGCATGTAACAGAAGACTCCTCCTCTGCTGCTGAACTTCTTTCCTTTACTGACACTGGGAGCTGACATGCACCACAGCCTAAACTAAAATGATTTATGAGAATGGGAGGTCAGTAATGAGGTTTTGGGGACACTGCCTCAGTTTAAAGCTTTACTTGCTAAAAGATGATTGGGGGGGCTGGGGGGTGGTAGCATGTGCCTATCTATGAGACGACATACATTATTCTGCTCTTGCCATTTGCCAGTGTTAGCAGCCCTCCAGACCATTATCCAGTGTTGTCAGCCCTCCAGTTCATTATCCAGTGATATATCAGCCCTCCAGTTCATTAGCCAGTGATACATCAGCCCTCCAGACCATTAGCCAGTGTTTGTCAGCCCTCCAGATTATTAGCCAGTGTTATCAGCCCTCCAGATCATTAGCCAGTGTTATCAGCCCTCCAAATAAATAGTCAGTGTTTTCAGCCCTCCGGATCATTACCCAGTGTTATCAGCCTAAGTTTGTAAAGATTGGATTAGAGGTACAAAATTTATTCCAGGTTATCCAACATGGTTCGGGCCCCATGAGCCCTTTCTGAAGTGTATAATATAGACATAGTTTGTCATTTAAAAAATGAACTGGAAGTGATGACACGCGTTTTAAAAAAACACAGGCATGACAGTGATGTTACAGCCAATGGCTGGTGGCCATTACCGATTGAGCCTCCACTGCTGCTCAATCGGGCATGTTGCAGCAGCAGAGGAGGTGGATCCCGCGGCTGTGGACCATTGGATTCCTCAGCCTGTGAACATATTTAGACAGTGAGAGTACCACGTATATGGGGTTTTGGGGGGTCCTTCACATCATATTACATTTTTACAGAAGGATAAGCCACACTATCTCAAAATACCGTGCGCCTGGGTTTTATCTAAAGCTACCCAATAAAAGTAAAAACATGTTTTCTGTTCCCTTATTAGGCAGATGTTGTTTTTTTCCATGAACAAAATTCCATTCTCAAAAACCATGGATATGGCTTTATTCCAGCATAATCACCTTATATCTAGAGATGGCCCCGAACACAGTTCTGAAGCAGATTTCACACATCCGCCCGAACCCAGACATTGCTGATTTCTGACTTTTTCCGGATTTTTCCAAACCGCGGAACTATTTTCGATCTTCTAGAAATCTCAAATATAGTACGCAGCATACCATGAAGTTTCCGGTGTCACCCAGACCATTTCCCAGGTCCCTGAGCCATTTACAGTAAGTTGCCATTGCTATTTATACCTTCATTTTAGGCAGAATTGTTGGATTTTTTAACTCCCATTAACTTCAATGGGTCCACTTGCAAGCAGATTTTAGATTTTTTTCGAAAAACTTAGTTTCCGTAAACAGAACGGATTTGAGTGAATTCGGCCATCTCTAATTATATCACCATCACAACCCTTTAAAGGGCATTTCCACCTTTAAAACTAAAAACTGTTAAGGGTTTCAGTTAACTGCCAAAAACCACAACCGCTATGGTGTGCATGTTGCATACATTAAACCCAGTACTTGTTTAGCTCAGACTTGGTGCAGTATTTATAAAGGTAGCGTGTCACAATTTTCTATACTGCGCCTTTAACTAGGGCCATACTTTAAAGTTGCAGTTGTATATGCGGCCTTGTCGTAACATACAGATATCGCATGGTATTGGTCAATAGAGAGAGTCGGAATTCCTAAAGTGGTTCCTTTTAGAACTATAGAACTTCAGTAAAAGTTGGATAGTTCGAAAATGGACCCTTTAAAGTCAATGGGGAAAAATAGTTAAAAAGTTCTGATAAAATACAGTGAAAATATCAATGGTAACTTACTGCACATGGCTCTGGGACCTGGGAAATGGTGTGAGGAACACGTACATATCACCAAAACTTGTTTAAACAATAACTTTCCTTACAATCTGGCTTTCGCATTGAAATTTTTCAATAGTTACTGAAATTGAATGCTACATTTAAGGGTTATTGATGAATTTGAGGGTTACCGAACACTACATTCAAGGGTTATGTCCAAATTCGAGGGTTTCCAAACATCGCATTTGAGGATTATGGTTTGAGTTCTAGTCTAACCACGAAGTATCGTTTATAACATTCCATAGCAATATAGTTCTACGGCGACAGTATTGTACATTCGGAACTTTTGGACCTTTCTAATACTGCAGGTTTATAAATAAAGCTCTTAGTAACCTTCCCCTTCATTTAACCAACACAACCCTTTATCAGACTAGACTATCTGTGAGTGTGTGAGTGAAAGCATTGGGTGTTCTGCACTATTTCTAAAAACATTGGCAAATGTCCCCAAACTAATTGGATATTCCATAGGGCACCATGGATTTTACTCTCATTTTCCCTGGTTTTTTTTTTACACTGTACTGTCTTCATCTAATAAACCACACACATTGAGTTTTATAAAATATCTCGGTTTAGACCATGATGGTCCAATGACTCTAGAAACCCCTAATAATATTATTATTATTAGAGTTATTATGCCAGGCATTATGCATCTATGCATCGAAGAACAATAGTTTTAAATTGGATCTCCTAAACCAAATCTCTTAAAACCAAAATTTAGAAAGAAATGATTAATGCAGCTACCCCTTTAATAGGATTAATCCATGTTGGAAGACGTCCTGACAAATTGGTAAATGCTCGGAACCTATGGTACAGCTATAAGGGGATGAGCGTTTATCAATGAATTGGGTTTAAATGTAATAATCTGGACCTCCCTCGCAATTCATCGCCATTCATTCACATACTATCTCCGCACAAAGGATCCATGTTTACTATCATAACACCTTATTCTACCCCCACTGTTTTTTTCTTCCCCATTGTTATATATTATGTATTACTTGTGTATGTAATATGTATGACTTTGCATAACATGTATTACCCTGTATGTAACATGTATGACTATGTAATTATAAAGCACCACGGAAGATGTTGGCGCTATATAAATCAATAATAAAAATAATACATTCTTGTTAACATTTGTAGTTTTTTTTAACTATAATATGTAAGACAATCCTAAATGTGATGTGTGCCACTGTACATTTACTGTCCTTTATATTTGGCGATTTTACAGTTTTAGGTCACTGCAATTCTGTTAATGTCATTTAATAGCTGCTATTGGGTTTTTAATAACCCATGATGATGATTGAAATGGTGAGCTCTTCAATAACATTATAAACTGGTTTAACTGGCAGAATACCAATTGGGCTAATTCCCACATATACTGTAGTAATGTAAACAACATTTTACATTTTGAGATGAAAGGAAATTAAAATCTTACCTGTTACACTGCAGAGATTTGTTCCACAGCGACAAGTTATTCAGCTTCCACCTGTAATGAGGTCAACAATGCAACAAAAAGTCCCAGGCTCTCTGAGAACATGTTTTAAAGGGGGGGGTTGCATTGCAATCTGAGAAGGGTAACAGAACCACCTGATTGCACAAGGCCTGGCAGAATGGGTACACTGGGCACTCCTCAGTAACCAGCTCCTAACAGTTCCTCTTCTAGCTCCAAGGATCATCATTATTTTTTCTAAGCAAAAATATAGTTGTACTTCATTGATGAGACAAAAGTTTTATTACACTGAAAACTTTATGGTAAACTAAAATCAAATTCTATAAATGCTATGAATGCCATGAGCCCTTGCCATAAAGTGTGACATGGCCTGAAAAAGTTTGTGAGATCACTGACATGGATCCTTTTTTTACAGGGTGTGTGACATGTAGAAGGAAATTCCAAGGTAATGGAATTACCTTTAAGGCTGACGTGCACACTAAAATATTCAGCATGCAAAAGGAAACAAAGGGGCATATTTATAAAGGCTTAAATACCCGTAACACAAGTCCTTAAATACTCAATGCATGAGATTTTACAACTATGGCATATAATACTGAAATTGTACTGTTAGCCATTGCTAAAAGTAAAGACATCTTGGATATAAAATAATACTTTTTATTGGCTAACTAAGGCCACGTCCACGCTGCAACGCAAACGCACACGGAATTGCATGTGATTTAACGTGCGATTTTGTTGCGTTTGCGCATGCGTTTTTTTCCATTAAGTACTGAAAAATGCATGCGATTTAAAATGCGGAACGCAAATCGCAATCGCAACGCACATTTTCGGTGCGTTGCCGTGTTTTCAATGATATAAAAAAACGCAAGCGCAAACGCAAAAAAACCCCTGCAATAGAGTGGCCTAGCCCTGAAATTTGAAAATGCAAGCTAAGCACTTAGGCTTCTTCCTCAGGCATGGTACAATATGAATCTTGTGAAGTATACTAAGGGAGATGTAATATATTGTAGTGGTGTTAAGCCCCACTACTTACCAGTGCACAGTCCCATGTTGCGCATTAAGCAGAGGCGCAGGATCTAACTTTTTTATTGCATCGTAAAAGCTGTTCTACTTCTAAAAAGATTTGGAAGTGGCACAGCCCGCCAACAATTGCATCTGGTAGCATGGGTTTTACACTTGTTTTATGGGGAAAGGGAGGTTATTGTATCTCCCCGACTATCATACATACTAGAACAAAGACTTTCTGACATTATACAGATGTTATCTTTGCCCCCATGCCTGACGATGGCTGTAAATGATCACATAACCCATATCTCTTTTATTACTTACTGTGATCATTGAATGTATATTTACTGTTTTATTTACGACAGCCATCGTCAGGCATGGGGGCAAAAAATATCTGTGTAATGTCACAAAGTCTTTGTTCTAGTATGAAACAGTGGGCCATATTTATAAAGCCGTGGTACCGCTTTTTAGCGATACCGCGGGTTAATTTACGGTTCGATCCTACATTTTCGACCGAATGTTTGATCATAGAATACCGTGCTGCATTAAACTCCCGCAATGGTATTCTATGGGGATCGTAAATCTACGATTTTGTTATCATATATTTACGATCGGTATCGTAAACTTACGATCGTTAATCCAATCGTTAATCCCCGATCGGTTTAACCATTGTAAATTTTACGATACCGATTGTTAAAGGCACGGTATCGTTAAAAAGCAATACCGTGGCTTTATAAATATGGCCCAGTGTGCTATATATGCTTCAGTATAAGAAAGGAAGAAGCCCAAGTGCTTTGTAAGCTTGCATTTTCAATCATTTTAGTTAGCCAATAAAAGGTATTATTTTATATCCAAGATGTCTTTAGAGTGTTATTTACTTAATATATGAATATAGCACAAATTCACGCCAGATTCCATTTACACTTATTCGCACATACACAGGAATATTCTTTATACAGAAGATTTTTCATACACAATGATGATATTGGCTCTGCTAGTAAAGAGATGATTACGATCCCACAGAAATATCAGTTTATTTGGTTTTGCACATTCTAGATTTTAAAAAAGTGGGTTTAGTTCTTCTTTAAATCCCAAAATGCCTTAGTTTCAGAAAATCCTGCAAAGAATGGCAGAAAATGTGCCATATTTGCCACAGAATTCTCTCAAATTTATCACAAATAGATCAGAATATACAGTAGATATTTATTGTCCCAGTGCAAGAACAGAGAAAACAGTACAGACTTCAGTGTATGTATGTATATATCATATTAGTCATATATGTTAGTCAAGTCTTGATTAACATAAATACCAAGAAATCTTTGACTCAACTACCTGACAATGTCCTCCTCTTAATTTTAATCTTCTTAAAATCTATATTTAGTACTTTTGTCTTTTTTGAATTTAAGACAAGATTGTTGTCTCGGCTGCAAACCTCTGAATTCAAGTTTGACTTATTATTTGATAGACCATCGAAACTCGAATCTATCAAATGTCTATATGGTGTATGGTCAGCATTAGTCTATATACAAAACTTAAGTTGTGTTGCTGCAAATTTTATTGTAGTAACAAGGGTCCTCGGTCATGTATGTAGGGGTGCTAAAAGAGAACTCTTAACACACAGCCTTCTGGAACACCCATATTTAAAAAAAAACTTACACACATATCACTTTTTACCAGGTATGAAAGGACAATATTAAGAGTCAGATAAAGAAGTGTTTTAGGTTGAAATGATGTAGATCAAAAAAAGGAGACATATTCCTCTTTATAAGAACAAGTAAGTTAACATACTTCAACGCCACTGGACAGTTCTGTTAAAGACCAGACTACTCCGTCTTTCGGAATCAACCTTAAAATAAGTAGGGACAGTAGCTTCCTCCTGACAAATATTAAACAAACTAATAAAAACTGTAGAGAATGGTCTCATACACTTTTTAAAAGAGGACGCCCATGACATCATGACGCAACTCCCAGTCATATGGCAGAAACCTGGAAAAAAACTGGAAAAATCAGGCATTTTAAAGTCATGTCAACCTCCAAAACTAAAATTTGCCCCAGTGATGGCCCCACTGTTTAGAGTTGAAAAATCCTTAACTTACTACTCAGCTACTTATGGTTCTCCTGCAGTGCCTTCTGAAAGTTCCAAAAAGTGAAGAGTAGGAGCTGTCTGTGTGACAGCCAGTGCCTGCTTCTTCCTTGTCTTTCAAGAGGGCTCTGGCATGCGCAGGGGAGCTCTCCCCCCTCCCCGCTGCCATCACCTTCTAGCAATACACTACATTTTCTGTAGTGTAGGGCAACCCTAACCACCATGTTTATAAATTTTAAAAAAATCCACTCACAGCCGGCAGCTGCATCGGTCTCTTAGCCAATCACAGACGTGGCTGTCGGTCTGGCCCCTATTACTACTTCCGGGAACTGAGTAGCAAAAGAGCCAGAGAGCCGAGGAAAAGCAAAGCAAGTAGATTTCTGGGCTTCTTTTTAACTTTTAAACATGGTGGTTGGGGGTGGGCCCTACACTACAGAAAAAAAAGAATTTTGGGGTGGAGATACCCTTTAAAGCCAAACATTACACTGAAACACTTTATACTCCTGAGGAAGTTGAATGAAACAGCGAAACGTGTCGCGTACTGACTGGTTTTGGCACAGATACAGATGCACTTAATATGATTTTATATACTCTGAAATTGTCTCACTTTATTTGCACAGAATAAAGACACCTGCGCTCATTTATACCAAGAAGTGTTTATACATTTTTCTAGATGGCCAAATCCCAGACTGTGGTGTAAGTGCTTATATTATTGAGTTTTAATCTCAATGAATGGTTTTTACTATTGATAAATCATGATTTTAAATTGATATTGGACACTTTCTAATACTATATTTTTATTATTTTATCTATCACACTAAGATACACAATTTGCAGACACACAAAACCCAAGATACCAAATAACTGAATTAATCAGGATCCAGGATGAGACAGATCTACACTTCTGTGCCTTTTAACTGAAGGTGCCTGTACACCATAAAATTTGATGCAGTTGACGAGTAAACTTTGTGATTGATGTTCACCCGAGTTATTTGTTCTGGTCAAATCAAATGTCATGTAACGCCACCATGTAAGGTCTGCCACCTGTATGGCCAGCATTAGAAGCCAATTAATCTGAAAATAAATAAAAATCAAACACTTGGCTTTCATTTGGCAGTGGAAGTTACTGTAAAATAAAAATGTACACAACACATAAATCTTCATTCAGTAAGACTTTAATTGGCATGATAAAAAGAATGTGCTTTAAAGGGCAACTGTAGCCATTTAATCACATGGAAGAAGTTTCCCCTTTCACAGCTGCTCTGATATAAACTTTATTATGAGTGAATGGGTTTGTATCTCGTTAGATTGCTCCTTCTTTAAAGATTCACAGCTGTCCGCTGCTGAATCAGGTAGCACTGTTGAATTGGTTAAAATAAAAAGCACCTTGTTGAAGATTCCATACATTTATAAACACACACACACATCCACACACATATATTTATATAAACACAGTTTTTCAGAAATAACATAAAATGTTGGCTTTTGAGGATTTGACTAGTAGAGTCTTTCCTTGGTTCTCAGTCCTAGAGCATTAACTGCTAAAAATCTGTGATGTTTCCAACAATTGCCCTTCTACACGGGACGTAGAACAAAGACAGCATCATCTAAAACGTAATAGTCATTGTACATGTCTCCTTCACATAAATAGGGGAGTCGGGTGAGAGCTTCAACCACAAAGCCTGCTTCATGGAAGACGTCAGCAAGGCTGTTCACCTGCTCTTCCCAAAATGTTCCGCTCACCGCCATGATTTCGGAAGGTTTTTCCCACTTGCCACCTGGAAACACAGACAGAGATAAAACATGTTATTATCTGTTTTAGATTTAAGGAGGAAAAATATTTCAATCAGATTTTACAGATGAAAATGTATCATTTAAAGTTGTTTTAAGATCAGGTGTAGGCAGAAAGAAGAGTCTCTGTCTGTCTACAAGGGTTTGCCGTTACTAGTACTAGAGCCAGTTTAGTGGAGTAAGGGTTACACCTACTGGTCAGCATAGGCTACTACAGCTGAAATTACCTGGCCAGCAGGTCTCGCCAAATATACAGACCAGTGAAAACAGACAGGAGGATTTATGGAAGGGTGCTGTGCAAAAATTTCCATCTAAAATCCATGTTAGCCTATCTACAGGAATTGTGGTACCTGTATGCATGCAAATCAAATCTCACGCTTGGGCCCTTTTTGTGCGACTATAAAAAGCAGTTAAGACCTGTTACAACTTTTCCCTGAGCTGCTAATGCGATATTAAAACCCCAAAAGTACAGCTTTGTGTCACTCTGTAAATCTCCCTAGGTGGCCTTCAGGGGCAAGGACTGAATTTCCAATGGAGGGATTTCTGAAAGGATTAACATGGACAGTGTTGAGTTCAGTGCACCACCATTTAGCCATGCTTTCTACTAAAGGACACTCCCATGTTAAAGGAGTAAACTTATAATTTACACGAGACAACCATGGAGATGAGAAGTTTCCATTTATGCTACTGTGTGACCTCTGTCACTAAGTTTCACTGTCCCTAAACAAGTTAACACTTTTCAGATCTGCATCTTGGCTCCCACTGTTTTACTCCTCTTTAAAGATGGACACCCTTGCACTCTCAGATAAGCTCACAGTGCCAGAACTGCAGGGAACTATAAACTGGCATTTTGGGCCCCTGTAATCCCCTTAACCACCCATGTCCTTGGCAATCTTAGCTATACCTAGACTGAGAACAGAATCATAAGTCTAGCAGACTACAATGACTGGCAAAAATAAAATGGCTAACCAGCATATCGCTTGACTGTTCCTCCCCAGCCTGCTGTGTTCAAAATTGATAACTGTAGAGATTTCCTTATCCACCAGAGAGAAACTTGCCTGAAATCTACTTTTATGCAGTTCGACTATAGAATGCTTAGGCCTATCTGCCTAAATGCAAAAAAGCCTTTTATATAGTTATAGCCCGATGCACCGAGGGTTGCTATCGGCTTCCTGGTGCAAACTTGTTGCTGATGTTATATGCAGATAGCAGCTCTAGATGCATCTCCATTAGCTGCCGTTAAATGCTGTGACAAGAGGATTCCAGTGGCAACATGTGAAGCTCTAGTGAACTCCATGTCCTAGTGAGTTAAGGCAGTGTTTGAAAATAATGATTTGAGTATATACTGGCAGCAAACTCAAAAAAATCAGTATATACTGCTAGCAAACTGCCATTTTCATTATATACTGGTAGCAAACCGGCAATTTCTGTATATACTGATAGCTAACTGTCATTTTCTCTATATACTTGTAGCAAACTGCCATTTCCATTACATTTTAGTAGCAAACTGGCAATTCCATTATATACTAGTAGCCATGGGCATTTCATTACATACTGGAAGCCATGGGCATTTCTTCACATACTAGTAGCCATGGGCATTACATTACATACGGGTAGCCATGGGCATTTCTTCACAAACTGGTAGCCATGGGCATTTCATCATATACTTATAGCCATGGGAATTTTATCAAAACTGGTAGCCACGGGCAATTTTATCAAAACTGGTAGCCACGGGCAATTCATCACATACTGGTAGCCATGGGAATTTCATCACATACTGGCAGCCATGGGTATTTCATCACATACTGGCAGCCATGGGCATTTCATCACATACTGTCCTCATGGTCATTTCCTCACATACTGGTGCAGACCCTATGGGCGATATTTTTTTTTCCAATGCTACTACTGCAGACTATGGGCGGGGCTATTTCAATCATTCATCACATACCTGGGGCAGCCATGGCATTTCATCACATAATGGTAGCCATGGGCCATTACATTACATATGGTAGCCATAGGAATTTTATCACATACAAGTATGTGACAAAATTCCTATGGCTCCAGTATGTGATAAAATTCCATGGCTACCTGTATTTATGAAATATGCCCTGGCTACCAGTGAATGCGGTAGCCCCGAATAATCCTTTGCGCCTGCGCAATGAATTCAAACAGAAGCAATTCAGAGCGCACTCCAGTCTTAAGTATTCAAATCAATTTATTAAACACGTGACGTTTCGGTGTCGTGCGACACCTTCCCAGACGTATATATTCTCTATACGTCTGAGGAATGGTCGCACGGACACCGAAACTCACGTGTTAAATAAATTGATTTGAATACTAAGACTGGAATGCCTCTATTGCTTCTGTTTGGATACTATTACCATTGGCTATGGTTTTGGGGCAGCACCCAGCGATTTCAACAATATACTATAGGTGCGCGGGGGAACTATCTACTTCTGCGCAATGAATTCATCGCACAGCCACAAAGGACTACGGAGAAGAGATTTGGGGTACCTCTATCAGTAAAACTTATGTTAAAACATTCGGGGCACTTTTCCAAAGATCCGGGGCACGTGCCCCGAATGTTTTAACATAGCGAAGCCACTGCCTCTAAGTATACTATGAGACTTGCCATAATTGTGCACAACTCTTACCACTACATTAACACACATAAAATGCACACAAAAAAATGTAGCGTGTTTAATGTGTGTTACTGTGTGCGTGGTTGATACGGGCAAGGAAACTGCGACACGTTAATTTACAAGGTCATCAGCAGACAAACGTACATATTATATACATTAATAAACTGTCGGTATTTGCAGCTGGGCCTAATAAGGTGGTAAACGACCATCCCAATCAAACAAGGCCAAAAGCATAATTAATACTGCGTCTCCAAAGTCCCTTTTGAAGGTGTATGGCTAACAAGTCATCAATATTCTCTCATATAATTCAATCTGCCACTCACGATTCACTAGAAAGAAACTGCCCTCTATGGGGCTCATGCGACGATAATGGTCTTATTAAATATAAGTGATCATTTCTTGTTTGGAATTTTGTGTACTTGTAAAACGCACTGCATGTGGATAGATGCATATACGGATTGAGGAACACACTTCCCTGGGTGTGTGGAAGGTAACTTATTTCTATATTAAATGTAAAATGGGCAGGTAAGGTCCTAAGGACTGGACAAATACTAAACTTCCACTTAAACCGATTTTACTGCCCAGCTTAGCTCTCATCTTGCCACTTTTGCTGAGAAAAAATTCTTGAAGTGTATTTGCTAGCTCAGGGGCAAGCCTATGATTTTAAAGGCGGATTTCCTATAAGGTTTTGCACAATTAGTGCAACACCAAACTGCTGACGCACACCCACATCCCTTTTAAGGGCATGCCCACTGTCAAGGTATGGCCTTCTGTATATTTTTGTAACCTGATTACACAAAGCAAAAAAGTCGGGCGGGCACAAATCAGACAATGGCTGTAATCATGGCTGATTGTACGTCTCCTATGGACCACACACAGATGCGTTAAACATTTTGCCGAGGCTGAAGATCTGGCCATGTGTGCCAACCTTAACTGTGACATAATGGCCAAAGATAAAAGACAGCACGTTCCCTCGAGACTGTTTCATGGGTGTCTCTGCAGGACCTGGTTGCCTGCTGAGGTAGGAAATGGATGCTAACTGTAAACTTCCAAACTGCCCCATAGTATCTGTGACCCTACCCTATACTTTTGCTGCTTGGTGGTAGAGAAAAACAATTAATTCTGCATAGCAGGAGAAATTTTAGCATATCAATACATGCCAGAATAGCAGCTGTAAATAAACCAGTAGAAAGGGGAGGAGGTTCCTGGGCACATGTGTCTTCCCTCCTAAACATCCATTCCAATGGAATTTGCTGTGAATTTGTGATGTTTGTCAGATGTGTGGCAACCCTCAAACTTTAAAATCGACACTGAATTGATTTCCTCTACCTTTAACAATAGTTGTATTTGAAGTAACGATTGGAGCTGAGCTCCTAGTAGTAAAATTTTCAAAGCTTAACTAACTCTTTTGTGAGTCAAATGTGAGGTAGGAATACTGCTGCCTACCTCCCTCTTACAATTGATAATTCAGGACGGAAACATTCATTTTGGGGTTTATTACCGAGGATTTATGACTTGTTTCAAAAACAAGACAAAATTAAAAAAGAAGGAATTAGAACATTCAATAACAATCTTTAAATTGTAGAGATAACTTCCAAAAAACGGGGGAGGTTCAATGCAGTCCTTGGGTACTTTTAATGTTAAGAGGTAGGGGTGGGATTGAGAAGTGAGTATATTTTTCTTTTAATGAGGAAGTAAGAGGTTATGTGGCTGTCCTCTGCCCCAGGACCACCAGAAAAGCATTGTGGTTGGTATTTACTGGCAAAATTACTGACATGGCATAATCCTCCCAGGCATGTCCTTAATCCTTTGTGCATATATGTATCAAGAAATAATTTCATCCTCCATTGTAACTACATAACAATAACATTCCTTCTTACTATTTAAAAAGTTAAAAAGGTTATGGAACTTCAAGGTGACTGAATTTCAAAGAAGCAGGTACAGTCATTTTTAATAAGTCTGTGTGACACCTGCTAACACATCTCTAAAGGGGGCCATACATATATCCGATTTTTAACTTCCATAAAATCGGGAAAGGCGGTTCTGGAAGGATCGTGTCTAATTTCATGGAGCGTTCGGTCAGGTAAGTAAAATCCGATATCCGTATGGTCACCTTAAAGGACTCTTAGAAGAATGGTCTCTTAACAATGTTTGATATAGTCATAGTTTTTCCTATGAATTCATTAGTACTGTATACCTGCTATGCTCTGGGATCCGGCGATAGGAACCGAGCAATGTAGTCACCTGTACTGAGCCTGAGCATGCTCAGAAGAGGTTAGATAGGGCATTAACGGTCGGTCATTGGCGGTGATGTCACCGGTCAAATCCATTAACTCCATATAATCCATCCACAGTTGCTAACTGAAGAACCAGGAAGGCGAACAGAACATTGTGCAGGATTTCAGGTTAGACTTATATATTTTAGATTTCAAACTATTACGTTATGGTTTGAGGGGTGATTTACCTCCTGTATATAAGTTTTTCATTTTGGGGCTGACTGGCCCTTTAAACGCCATTTAAAACCCAGACCACATTTTAAGACACCTTTTAAATATTTTTACAGGATGTTTATATATTCATCACACAACAGACACACAACCACAAAAACCCTAGTGTATTGTTCTCTAGCAAGGAGAAACAAAATACTTTTGTAATCATGCATTGTTAATGAAAAGTGACCCACTTGCTATGCCAATTTTTTTTTTTTTTCTCAGTAAATTTTATATTATAGATTTTTGAACATTATAAACCATGAAGAAGGAATTAATAGAAAAATAAAAAGAAAATAAAATGTCTTCATTCTCGAGTACCCATCAGTGCTATAAATATGATATATTTTACATTATATTGCGTCTTAAATAATGTTATATTTGCATAAATTGGTTAGTCATCGTCATTAAATAAATAGCATTTTTAAACAACATTGTCTTTTTCTCCCTTTTTTTTAACCTAACTTTATATCCTGTCATCGAGTTTTTCCCTTTGTAATGTGGACTGGTGTTTCCCCCCGCGACATCGGGCTCGCTGTGGTTGATATTCTGGATAGAATATTGCAATAGAGATTCTGTCGGTTAGGTTCTCCTCTCCATCCGTAGACACCAGAAGGTATCCCAAATTTTCATAAATTTTGTCTATGTCCTTTTGCGGCATATGTAACAGATGATTCGTTGGTAGACCCATTTGATTTGTTGTTAATTAACTGGTTGTAAGGTTTGGGGCTGGGGATGTTCCCTTTTGTCTGCTTATTCATCTAGAATGCAAGCGAATAGTATAATGGCAATAGTTTATACCTTTTTTTTTTTAATTCTTGAGGAGGGCTCGTTACTTCCGAAGAGTGCTCACCCGGGATTTTTTGAAGAACCCTCTTTTGCGAATACCCTGTAATTAATTGAGTAACAGGAGAGTGTCCCATATTCGGGATACTTCGTGACACTCCCACCAAACAGTGGGTACAGGTGTCCGCGGTTGAATTCACAATTGCGGGAAAGCAGAAAATGTGGGTGGGGTGTTGGGATTTTTGTTAAGGCGTTTGGGGCTCACGTAACCATTTGTGCTGATAATCTTCAAATCTTTCTTGTCTTAGTTGGATAACGAGCATTTGCGATTTGTAAGATATCTGGTTCCATTCCTCTGGTAAGAAAGTTGAGAGCCAGCCCACGGCCCTTGCGTTTCCCATTGGGCTTGGACTTTTAAGTTTCTCTGTTGTCTTTTTGTTTATCAGGAGTAGTTATAAAGTTGTGGAGGGGTTGCTTTGGGTCCGGTAGGGGTGTTGTGCATCCTGAAGTCGTTTCAATAAATCTGGTTAGAGTGGGTGGGTTGTCCTTTGTGCTAGGAGGGGGTCTTGGTGTAGTGGTTAATTTGTGTGTAATCTCAACGCACTCAGTTCTGGAAGTTTCCATTTAATGTTTCGCTTCCTCCCATGTTAGGGGTAGCTAATCTATATAAGTTAAGTAACTGCGTATTTGGTTGAGGATTCCCCTATCTCTCCATGCCCGACACGCCTGTCCATTGTGGGAGGAAGAAAGTGTGGTTGTGAAAAATGGGTGTAAGTGGAGATATGTTGAGGGATTGAATTGTGAGTTTGTTATTGTGAAGATTGTGTGTTTGCAAGGGTGTAGTGTGTATTGTATGTATGGGTTTGGGGTTGTTTGGGGGTTTGGTAGTTGGGAATAGCAATAGGATATGTCTGGTGGGGTATCTGTGAGAGTTGGTGTTATATTCTACCCATCGCTTTTGTTAGGAGAGTCGTTGACATGCTGCCATTTGATAAAGTTGGGTCATCCTGGCTGCCAATGGTAGTGTTGTAGAGGGAGGGGAGGGCTGCTCGCCCGCCGCCATTTTCTTTCCCTGGGTCCCTTGACAAGGGATCTCGTGTTGATTCTGGCTTCTTTTTGTTGACCAAATGAATCTGGAGATTTTGAGTTTGGCTGCTTTGAGGTCTGTTCTTGTTATTTTAGTGGGAGGGCTTACTGCAAGAGGTATAAGAGTTTAGGTATAAAGGGTCATTTTGAGAAAAGTTCGTGGTATTCGGCCGAACGATAGGAGAAGGTTTGTAAGGGGTCCATTTTTTGGGAGAGATTTTTGAGCGATTTAAGAATTGTATATGTTTGCCATGTATGTAATTTTCTGCTGGGGTGGGACATAACAAAGGGGTTGCCTAAATATGGAGCGGTTTTTCTGTCCAGTATGTGTAGGTTGAAGTTTAGTTCGATGAGTTGTTCTGCATGGTGTGGATAGCTATTTGTTTTGGCTGGTTTGTTATGTGGGGTGAATTAATCCAGAGTAATGCCAATTTTTTTTAATGGATCATTGTTCTTAATTACATTCATGTTCTAAACTAAATTTAACATGTTCTTAATTTTTTTTTTTTTTTTTAAAATCCCCTCCCTAGGGAGGAACTTTATTGGATAAGAAAAAACAGTCAAAAAAATAATATAGCAATTTCCACATACAGTAGTTTTAGGTAAAGCACATGCTTTTGTTACAAAACATATCTCAAAATTTATAACATTGAAGGGGTTTATACATTGGGGGGTTATTAACAACGCTGCAATTCAGTTCAATAAACCATTTGTTATATCACCAAGCCGTTTTTACTTGTTGAGTTTGTTCTATTTCCTTTTAACTCATCAGTGTGTTTTATTTTGAGTGTGTATATTACACATATTGTTCATGTCCTCGGGCCTTTTTTCATTGGCTTCCTGTGTTGGGGGATACCTCCAGCCGCCCCACACCCTGTCATATTAAGGGGGCACCCCCTGTGGGCGTATGCAAGTTTTTTATATATGGCAAACCCTTATTGATTCTTGTTTCCATTGTTGGTATAGTGGGCGTGGATGCACTCATCCACATCCTAGCAATAAGTTTCTTAGCGGTAAATAGTGAACATGTCTTAATTTAACAGATCTTTAAATCTCTATAGGAATGCCTAGGCATAGGTTCATAACACAATACAATGCTAAAGGAATGTGTTTTTATGAACTATGTATTGTAGTAAAAAGAAAGATGTTATAATGACGTCTCTTAAGGTTTGTAAAAGGTTGTACACGGAACACCTGAGCACCAACAAAGCAGAACATGTCAGAAGACACTTTTGTGAATTGGAACCGCTTTTATCACATATTGTCTGTACAAGTTTTTGCTTTCTGAGGCATTGGGTTGTTTACTTTAGTTGCTAGCTAATAAATAGCATGACATTACAGCGTGACATTAAAGGAGAAGGTTCGAGTGCAAATACATATGCTTTTCAGAAAGAAAGAGCAGTATTTTCCCATCCCAATGACCTTATCTGCCAATCAGCATTGTTGTCTGGTGTATAAATAAAGGCAACTGAAATACTGACTTCGTTTGCAGGACCCTAGTAGTGACCATTATTGTATAGTCTGCCCTGACCAGCGCCTGGGTTGATTCGTGCTCAGTAGAGATCTGAGCATCTTTGACCATCCAGCAGCCAATCAGTAGAAAATTACTGTTAGGAACATTCCAAGGATGCGGTGCAAGGACTGTGTAGAACCTGAAATGTCAGCTCACTAATGTCACAGCAGGGAACAGCAAAGGGTAGAAAACAACTGATTTTTTAAAATGGGAGAGTATATGTAGAATAACTAAGTATGCATTACACAAAACTAACAATTAACAAATATTGATAATTTCCACTGAACTGTCCCTTTAATATTACAAAATATTTGCCTCACTAAACACACTGCCTTCTTTCCTCCTTAATTCCCTAAGCTAAAAATTAGTCTCTGTCGATTTTTAGTTAACTAGAACACAAAGAAACATACATGTCAAATTACAAAGCTATAATACATTTCTAGTAGGGCTAGAGAAATAGGTGTTGACATTTGAAGTCATCCAGAAAACTCTAGGAGCCGGGAACATGTTTTATAAACCTTAACAGACAACCCTCTTAAAAAGATAGCTACCACTAAATTTCTAGGTGCATTGGCTACTTGGCTACTAAGATCTGTTCAGTCCTGGTTTTAGTACTCACCACAAAGGTATAGAGCCAGAGTAAGCTTCAAAAGAAGAGAAGTCTTTATACATCGGGCAGCATTCGTTTTTTTATAGTTAAATCTGTTTTAGAGAAAAGGGAAATGAACAATCTGATTGCAGAGGCAGTCACAGAGTTGAGAAACTTCCTGGTCATGTTTTGCTAATTAAGATGAGATTTTGAAAAGACTATTGCACATCACCTGCTCCATCTTATGGACACAAAGGCACATAAGACCTGAAAAATCAAAATTAATGTAACAACCATTTAACCTTCTATGTATAAATATTATAAGTATGTACATGTTTATTGCATTCCCAAATGTATGTTTCAAATTTCCTAAAGGTAGATACACACACTAAATATGGGGGTGCAGACATAAATGAGAATGGGACAATACAGTTGGATCCAAAGAAATAGCCCTCTTTCTCTGCAATGTGTGTACCCCGCAAACAGGGTTTTATTTGTTTGTTTGATTCCTGTGCATTTTAAAGGGCATGTCCACACAATTAACATTTGATATTCTGATAGAGAAGCCATCAAAACCTTGAGATCATTATACACTGCCCAGAACTGCGCACAAAGCTATTTATCAGTCGATCCAGAGCAGGGAAAGCTTTTGCGCATGTTTAGCTGAACTTTCCACTGCTCTCAATGGAAAAGACTCCATGAATGCTAGTTAGTCATTGGCCGTGACTGCGGGTCCACCAGGAAGTGAAAGTAGCTTGTCGTATTTGCTGCAGGGATCAGGCTGAATAACTAGCATTGTGTGCAGATCTGGGCAGTGTGAGTAAAACTAAAAGTTTTGGGGGGCTTCTCTATCAGAATATCAAATGTAATTTTTGGGGTGGACATGCCCTTAATGTTCAGAATGCAGCTCTTTGCATGGCTAAAGGAAGTGATAGTTCTAAGTGTGAAATAAAATACTCCACTAATCACGTACAGATAATTTCTATGTATTTATAGGAATTTTCCTGTAAATAAACTTCTCTTTCTCCTACAAAAGAGGAACTGTACTAGATGGACATGTGTCTATTCAACCTCCAATACTATGCTGCTTGTTATTTCATATTAGTTGCCCTAAATGCTCAATGATAGTAGAAGTCTGGAGTTGTAATGTGTGCACAAAAAAAACATGCATAGTGGGAATAGATTACTAGAAGAAAACAGAAGTGGTATAAACAGGGCACACCCAAACTATAATAATACTTAAAATATCCTTTATTAATGGTATAGACTGGCAAATCCATTGTGCACTCCCAAGCAGCGGTATAACTATAGATCAGCTACAAGCCTTTCTACACTGCAATCCTTGTGCACTCCCAAGCAGCGGTATAAACTATAGATCAGCTACAAGCTTTTCTCGCTGCTATTATTTGTGCAGTCCACAGCAGCGGTTAAACTATAGATCAGCTACAAGTCTTTCTACGCTGCTATTAATTTGTGCACTCAAGCAGCGGTATAACTATATAGATCAGCTCCAAGCCTTTCTACGCTGTATTAATTTGTGCATTCCCAAGCAGCGGCATAAATATAGATCTGCCTGTTAGATATTGCGGTCATTGTTTTAAACATCATAAAAGTGCCCGTGTTAGCTGTTTAAAAACAGCAGCGTAGTAAGGCTTGGAGCTTACGCGAATATAGAGTGGCGTGAGAAGGGAGGTGTTACAATGTGCCTTCCATTGGTTTTCAATTGTTACCATGCCAGAAAGAGTAAGTCCAAAACAGCGTGCTTCACACCTTTCCCTGCTGGGACCCAAGCAGTACAAAGTTCCAACCCTGCATCTGCTAAGTATCTAATAAAAAAATTGCCCCACCGCTTAGCCTGTCTTTTTTGATTTTGGCCCTCCCTATGTGATTGAGTTTGACACCCGTGTTATCTAAATGAATCAACGTGATTATAATCATTCAATTTGTCATTTGGTAAAATTACTGTAGAATTTTAGACAAATGAACTATCATAAATGATCTTTAGGCAAAAAATAACTATATTGTTAGATACATTCAGTTCACAGATGAATTAATATTATTTGTTATGTTTTAAAGGCTATGTACACCCTAAAATAAAAATTTAATATCATGCCCCATGTCCCCCAGCCCCAACCGCATGTTTTTTTTTTTTAAAAGCCCCCCAAACTCTTACTTACCTCCCCTCGATCCTCCGCCGCACTGCCGGCCCTCTGCTTGCGAGAATGCAAGCAGAGGGGGGGGACCGGCAGCGGTCCGGAGTTGGCGAGCGGCGCCAATCACGGAGCGGCTGCGGTCATTCAGTGCAGCGAGGAGGAAAGCGGAGAGGTAAGTAAGAGTTGGGGGCTTTTTAAAAAAAAAACACGGTTGCGGTGGGCTGGGGGACATGGGGGAGCACAATATTAAGGGGGATTTGTGCTGGGGAGGGGAAGTAGAACGGGAGGGAGAGGGAGGAGGGGGGGGGAGAGAGGGCTGCAACGCATGGCAGGAATCTCCGGGAGGCCAGGTAGCAGGCAGTGTCCATATGGACCTGTAGCCTCCTGGTGGGCAGTTTGGAACTTTGGGGGGGGACGGTACAGGAGAACCAGAGATGGGAGTTGGGAAGGATTAAATAATAAACTACATGGTGGGGCCAGTAGTGGGGGGATTATAGTTTGGGGTGGACATGCCCTTAAGTTGCCCATACAATAGTATAGTACCTCCAACTGATTTGCGACATTCAATCAATGAAAGGCGGTTCCAGGAATATTGATTGAATTGCGAGTACGTCGTCGAAGGATGGGCACCTTTAGCCCCATGTTTCATGGTTAACTAAAAAAATCTCCAGCCACCTGGAATAAAACAGTTTTCTAAGATCAACAGTTGTTGACATTCGTAATGGCAGTTGAATAGTTAAATTCCTTAGTGTTCATTTTTATTAATACATTAAAAGGTTAAATAGTAACCCTTGTTTAAAAAAAACACTGCTTAGCTTCAGAAGAATACATCAGCATACCACTGATTTCATCCCCAGGGTGTCCCACAGTAGCATTCCTGAAGCATCGAAACTGTTGTTTGTGTAATGTGACAAGCCGTTGTCTGTTTCATACTCACTGCCTGGTTAGTGCTCTCACTTCACATTGCCGACAGAAGTAATGAGTCTGTTGCAACAGGGGAGCTTATTACACGGGCCACCCAATATAGTATAATGTAACCAGTTGATGGCATTCGTAATAAAGAAGAACAAACAAAATAGTGATAGTGTAAGATGAGTAAACTGCAAATATCCCTCCCCTTTTTGCATGCAGTAAATGAGCTAATAATTCTGGATTACATTCTATGCTGTACAAACCTTCCTTTGCTTCTCTTGTTTTCCCTTCTCACCAGCTTGCAGCATGTATTACTCCATCAGAGTAGGCTTACGGTAAATTGAGATCAGGTCATCATCACACCTATTACCATACTAGACAGTTGACCTCTTACTTGCCAGTCATCAGCAAGTTTTTCCGGAAATCCCTATATCTAGATGCACAAAAAAAGCAGACAGTGATTTTGGGGGTTTACCCATCTGACAGTAGTAAAAGGGTCAGTGGTTCAATACAATGTGACTATAGAGGTTCCCTTCAGGCTGATTTTAGTGACTTATTTAAAATGGGGGTTTGGCATATAGGCCTGTAAAGTGTGCTTTTCAGAAATTCCAGTGGCATTAAAGGACTTCTTTTGCAGTTGGCTCTTTTTAATACATACAACACTGATTGTGTTCAGGCTGGGAAATAATTCATCCACCTTGACCAGAGTATATACCAAAGCCACACAAGATAAGCAATCCGGACTAAAATGGGGCATAAGGACCGTTGTTATATCTAGAAAAACACTAGACGACAGATATGCACTGCAATCCATTTGTGCACTCCCAAGCAGCGGTATAACTATAGATCAGCTACAAGCCTTTCTACACTGCAATCCATTTGTGCACTCCCAAGCAGCGGTATAACTATAGATCAGCTACAAGCCTTTCTACACTCCTCATTACACCCCGTTACCTGGTATCCCATCCTCATTACACCCCGTTACCTGGTATCCCATCCTCATTACACCCCCTGTTACCCAGAATCCCATTCTTTTTACACCCCCTGTAACCCAGCATACCATTCCTTATTTAACCCCTTCTAACCCAGCATACTAATTGGTCTCTGATGAAGCGGATGTAGTCCATGAAACACTTCAGACCTTGTTCTTGGTCACTCACTGTATGAACCATATTATATTATATACTAATAATATAGTTGAAGTCCCATCAAGTTCCGAGTGGTTTTCCTTGTGTTCAGAGCAGATCCGCACACGGATATTGTGCTGAGTGTATGTGTTTGAAGCGGGAGATAGACCGCTACCATGGATGACATCCGGCACACCAAGAATCCCCGACCGCTATCACACAGTTCCCGAGGAGCTCCTGCAGACAAGTCGACTGAATTTGTAAATGCTCTGGACCAAAACATAAGATTTACACAGGAAGAGGTACAAAACAACACATTGGCTTTCTATGGTAAACAGGAAGTAGAGGTTTACAGAAAACCAACCCAGAGGGGAAGGCTAAGGAAATTACACATCTCAGAGGGGTCCTTAAAACTTGTGGATATCAGGACTGGGCCTTTGTCAAAATTAAAAGATGGGGGAAAAAAGAACACAAATTCCACTGGTGAAGGTGGGAAGCAAGACAAGAACATGGTCATCCCATATGTATCGGGGGTGTCGGAGAAATTAAGAAGAATTTTCAAGAGACACTGTATCCCTGTCTGCTTTAAACCAAGCGACACACTAAGGCAGCAACTGGTGTATCCAAAAGACCCAACACCAAAACACAAGAAGAGCGACATCATATATGCAGTAAAGAGTGCTCTGATTTTTATGTGGAGGAGACTAAAAAGCAGCTAAACTAACATACTGTATTTCCAACGACAGAAGATCTTAAAGGGATATCCATGTCAAACTAAAAATTGTCCCCAGTTGGGCCCCACTGTGTAGTGTAAAAAAAATCCTTACCTACCCCTCAGCTCCTTATGATTCTCCTGCAGTTCCTGTCTAAAGTTCCAAAAGGTGAAGAGTAGGAGTTGTCTGTGAGTCATCCGGTTCCTGCTTATTCCTTGGAGGGACCTTTGTTTTGTAAAACAAGCAGCAGAAACGTACTTACACTCCTTGATTCCCTCAGCTGTCTGCATAGCCAGCAACCGTTTCTGTGATTGGCTGCCTCTCAACCAATCACAGACACGGCTGCTGGTCTGGCACCTGTTTGCAGGTGGCAGACAGCCGAGGGAGATGAAGGAGTGCAAGTACATTTCTGCTGCTTGTTTTACAAAACAATGTTGGCGGTTGGGGGTGAGCTGGGGTAGACTACAGTATGTAAATCGGTTTGCGGTGCCTCTTTGGAGAAGCGAATGATCCGAGCTGCCGAGTTTTAATATGACTGAAGAGGAGAGAGATGAGAGCCGGAGTCCAAGTAGCAGAATGTTCCAATAGTCAGACGGGAGATTATAAGGGCATGGATGAGCATTTTAAGTAGTGGAGAGAGAGAGAGAAAAGGGTGGATCTTGGCAATATTGCGAAACAACAGGTCCTAACGACATTGTTAATGTGATGATGGAAGGAAAGAGAGGAGTCAAACATAACTCCAAGGCAGCGTGCAGATTCAACTGGGATAATGACCATATTGTCAATACAGATGGAGAAGGGTGGACTAGGTCCCAGTTTAGGGGGGGAAATTATCAGTTCTGTTTTGGAGAGATTGAGTTTAAGGCGGCGGTGCTCCATCCAGGAAGAGATAGAGAGCAGACATTTAGAGATTTGGGATTGAACTTCAGGGGTTAGCGCGGGGGTGGACAAGTAAATTTGGGTATTATCAGCATATAAGTGATACTTTAAACCAAAAGAACTGATTATTTCTCCCAGAGAGATAGTGTAGAGGGAAAACAGCAAGGGTCCTAAAACCGAGCCCTGAGGGACCCCCACACTAAGCGGAATAGGAGAGGAAGTCTTATTAGCAAAAGAGACAGAGAAAGATCGCCGTTCAGTTGATGACCCGGTCGGAATCTTGATTGTAACGGGTTCAATAAGTTATAGCATGGAAGTATTAGTAATGCGTGTAGAGACCAAGTCTATACATTTAATAAAGGATATTTTAATGTATTATTATAGTTTGGGTGTGCCCTGTTTATACCACTTCTGTTTTCTTCTAGTAATCCTTATTCCCACTATGCATGTTTTTTTTGTGCACACATTACAACTCCAGACTTCTACTATCAATTGAGCATTTAGGGCAACTAATATGAAATAACAAGCAGCATAGTATTGGAGGTTGAATAGACACATGTCCATCTAGTTACATGTTCCTCTTTTGTAGGAGAAAGAGAAGTTTATATTTACAGGAAAATTCCTATAAATACATAGAAATTATCTGTACGTGATTAGTGGAGTATTTTATTTCAACACTTAGAACTATCCACTTCCTTTTAGCATGCAAAGAGCTGCATTCTGAACATTAAAGGGCATGTCCACCCCAAAAATTACATTTGATATTCTGATAGAGAAGCCCCCAAAACTTTTAGTTTTACTCACACTGCCCAGATCTGCACACAATGCTAGTTATTCAGCCTGATCCCTGCAGCAAATACAGACAAGCTACTTTCACTTCCTGGTGGACCCGCAGTCACGGCCAATGACTAACTAGCATTCATGGAGTCTTTTCCATTGAGAGCAGTGGAAAGTTCAGCTAAACATGCGCAAAAGCTTTCCCTGCTCTGGATCCGACTGAATAAATAGCTTTGTGCGCAGTTCTGGGCAGTGTATAATGATCTCAAGGTTTTGATGGCTTCTCTATCAGAATATCAAATGTAATTTTGTGGACATGCCCTTTAAAATGCACAGGAATCAAACAAACAAATAAAACCCTGTTTGCGGGGTACACACATTGCAGAGAAAGGGGCTATTTCTTTGGATCCAACTGTATTGTCCCATTCTCATTTATGTCTGCACCCCCATATTTAGTGTGTGTATCTACCTTTTAGGAAATTTGAAACATACATTTGGGAATGCAATAAACATGTCCATATACTTATAATATTTATACATAGAAGGTTAAATGGTTGTTACATTAATTAATTGATTTTCAGGTCTTATGTGCCTTTGTGTCCATAAGATGGAGCAGGTGATGTGCAATAGTCTTTCAAAATCTCATCTTAATTAGCAAAACATGACCAGGAAGTTTCTCAACTCTGTGACTGCCTCTGCAATCAGATTGTTCATTTCCCTTTTCTCTAAAACAGATTTAACTATAAAAAAACGAATGGCTGCCCGATGTATAAAGACTTCTCTTCTTTTGAAGCTTACTCTGGCTCTATACCTTTGTGGTGAGTACTAAAAACCAGGACTGAACAGATCTTAGTAGCCAAGTAGCCAATGCACCTAGAAATTTAGTGGTAGCTATCTTTTTAAGAGGGTTGTCTGTTAAGGTTTATAAAACATGTTCCCGGCTCCTAGAGTTTTCTGGATGACTTCGGTTTATAAAACATGTTCCCGGCTCCTAGAGTTTTCTGGATGACTTCTAATGTCAACACCTATTTCTCTAGCCCTACTAGAAATGTATTATAGCTTTTGATCACTACGCATTTCGATAATCTATAATTGGAGCACATTCAATTTGCATAAAATTGGTGATCACATGTGCTATGAAAATGGACCATAGATCTCCCCGCAAAGTGCGAAAAAACTACCAGCGTGTCCTCTTTCCCACTAATATAGCACATAGTAAAATATATCGTTTCTAGAGAATGTAATGGAGGGACACGGGCTCATCAGATCACTATAAAAGGCTTGGGATATGATCAAGAAGGTGCAAAAAACATAACTTAAAAACACTCGCCAACCCTCAGTTATCATAAAGTGCATCACACAAGACAATATACGTAATTCATCCATACAATCATACAGCAATGTTAATACATATATAGATAAATGTGCAAAGCAGTGTATCAAACACATATATAGCATGTATCTATATCATATAAATATGCGTTAAGCAAGGATATAGTCAAAATATATCCTATAAATATGCATTTAAGCAAAGATTAGTCATAAGGTATTTTTTTTGCACCTTCTTGATCAATCAAGTCTATACATTTAAAGGATATTTTAATGTATTATATGTTTGGGTGTGCCCTGTTTATACCACTTCTGTTTTCTTCTAGTAATTCTATTATATTAGTGGTGGGAGCCACCCTCACGTCATTATCTCTGACCCTATAGTGATCTGTGCCGGGCGAATTTTTCTATTGTATATTAGTGGGAATAAGGACACGCTGGTACGTTTCTTTCGCACTTTGCGGGGAGATCTATGGTCCATTTTCATAGCACATGTGATCACCAATTTTATGCAAATTGAATGTGCTCCAATTATAGATTATCGAAATTGCAGCTCAAACACACAGTAACACACATTAAACACGCTACATTTTTTTGTGTGCATTTTATGTGTGTTAATGTAGTGGTAAGAGTTGTGCACAATTATGGCAAGTCTCATAGTATACTTAGAGGCAGTGGCTTCGCTATGTTAAAACATTCGGGGCACGTGCCCCGATCTTTGGAAAAGTGCCCCGAATGTTTTAACATAAGTTTTACTGATGAGGTACCCCAAATCTCTTCTCCGTAGTCCTTTGTGGCTGGTGCGATGAATTTTGCGCAGAAGTAGATAGTTTCCCCCCCGCGCACCATAGTATATTGTTGAAATCGCTGGGGTGCTGCCCCAAAACCATAGCCAATGGTAATAGTATCCAAACAGAAGCAATTCAGAGCGCATTCCAGTCTTAAGTATTCAAATCAATTTATTTAACACGTGACGTTTCGGTGTCCGTGCGACACATTCCTCAGACGTATAGAGGAATATATACGTCTGCGGAAGGTGTCGCACGGACACCGAAACGTCACGTGTTTAATAATTGATTTGAATACTTAAGACTGGAGTGCGCTCTGAATTGCTTCTGTTTGAATTCATTGCGCAGGCGCAAAGGATTATTCGGGGCTACCGCATTCACTGGTAGCCATGGGCATTTCATTACATACAGGTAGCCATGGGAATTTTATCACATACTGGTAGCCATAGGAATTTTGTCACATACTTGTATGTGATAAAATTCCTATGGCTACCAGTATGTAATGTAATGCCCATGGCTACCATTATGTGATGAAATGCCCATGGCTGCCAGTATGTGATGAAATGCCCATGGCTGCCAGTATGTGATGAAATGCCCATGGCTGCCAGTATTGATGAAATGCCCATGGCTGCCAGTATGTGATGAAATGCCCATGGCTGCCAGTATGTGATGAAATAGTGCATGCGATGATCATGCAGTCCAGTATGTAGTGATGAATGCCCATGGCTCCAGTATGTGAGAATACCCATGGCTGCCAGTATGTGATGAAATTCCATGGCTACCAGTATGTGATGAATTGCCCGTGGCTACCAGTTTTGATAAAATTGCCCGTGGCTACCAGTTTTGATAAAATTCCATGGCTATAATATATATGAAATGCCCATGGCTACCAGTTGTGTGAAAATGCCCATGCTACCCGTATAATGTAATGCCCATGGCTACTAGTATGTGAAGAATGCCCATGGCTTCCAGTATGTAATGAAATGCCCATGGCTACTAGTATATAATGGAATTGCCAGTTTGCTACTAAAATGTAATGGATGGCAGTTTGCTACAGTATATAGAGAAAATGACAGTTAGCACGTATATACAGAAATTGCCGGTTTGCTACCAGTATATATGAAAATGGCAGTTTGCTAGCATTATATACTGATTTTTTTGAGTTTGCTGCCAGTATATACTCAAATCATTATTTTCAAACACTGCCTTAACTCACTAGGACATGGAGTTCCTAGACTTCACAGTTGCCACTGGAATCCTCTTGTCACAGCATTTAACGGCAGCTAATGGAGATGCATCTAAGCTGCTATCTGCATATAACATCAGCAACAATTTTGCACCAGGAAGCCGATAGCAACCTCGGTGCATCGGGCTATAACTATATAAAAGGCTTTTTTGCATTTAGGCAGATAGGCCTAAGCATTCTATAGTCGAACTGCATAAAAGTAGATTTCAGGCAAGTTTCTCTCTGGTGGATAAGGAAATCTCTACAGTTATCAATTTTGAACACAGCAGGCTGGGGAGGAACAGTCAAGCGATATGCTGGTTAGCCATTTTATTTTTGCCAGTCATTGTAGTCTGCTAAGACTTATGATTCTGTTCTCAGTCTAGGTATAGCTAAGATTGCCAAACATGGGTGGTTAAGGGGATTACGGGGCCCAAAATGCCAGTTTATAGTTCCCGGCAGTTCTGGCACTGTGAGCTTATCTGAGAGTGCAAGGGTGTCCATCTTTAAAGAGGAGTAAAACAGTGGGAGCCAAGATGCAGATCTGAAAAGTGTTAACTTGTTTAGGGACAGTGAAACTTATGACAGAGGTCACACAGTAGCAAAAATGGAAACTTCTCATCTCCATGGTTGTCTCGTGTAATTATAAGTTTACTCCTTAAACATGGGAGTGTCCTTTAGTAGAAAGCATGGCTAAATGGTGGTGCACTGAACTCAACACTGTCCATGTTAATCCTTTCAAGAATCCCTCCATTGGAAATCAGTCCTTGCCCCTGAAGGCCACCTAGGGAGATTTACAGAGTGACACAAAGCTGTACTTTGTGGGTTTTATATCGCATTAGCAGCTCAGGGAAAAGTTGTAACAGGTCTAACTGCTTTTTATAGTCGACAAAAAGGGCCCAACGTGAGATTTGATTTGCATGCATACAGGTACCACAATTCCTGTAGATAGGCTAACATGGATTTTAGATGGAAATTTTTGCACAGCACCCTTCCATAAATCCTCCTGTCTGTTTTCACTGGTCTGTATATTTGGCGAGACCTGCTGGCCAGGTAATTTCAGCTGTAGTAGCCATGCTGACCAGTAGGTGTAACCCTTCTCCCACTAAACTGGCTCTAGTACTAGTAACGGCAAACCCTTGTAGACAGACAGAGCCTCTTCTTTCTGCCTACACCTGATCTTAAAACAACTTTAAATGATACATTTTCATCTGTAAAATCTGATTGAAATATTTCCCTCCTTAAATCTAAAACAGATAATAACATGTTTTATCTCTGTCTGTGTTTCCAGGTGGCAAGTGGAAAAACCTTCCGAAATCATGGCGTGACGGAACATTTGGGAAGAGCAGGTGAACAGCCTGCTGACGGTCTTCATGAAGCAGGCTTTGTGTTAAGCTTCACCCGACTCCCCTATTTATGTGAAGGAGACATGTACAATGACTATTACGTTTAGATGATGCTGTCTTTGTTCTACGTCCCGTGTAGAAGGGCAATTGTTGGAAACATCACAGATTTTTAGCAGTTAATGCTCTAGGACTGAGAACCAAGGAAAGACTCTACTAGTCAAATCCTCAAAAGCCAACATTTTATGTTATTTCTGAAAAAACTGTGTTTATATAAATATATGTGTGTGGATGTGTGTGGGTGTTTATAAATGTTGGAATCTCAACAAGGTGCTTTTTATTTTAACCAATCAACGTGCTACCTGATTCAGCAGCGGACAGCTGTGAATCTTTAAAAAGGAGCAATCTAACGAGATACAAACCCATTCACTCATAATAAAGTTTATATCAGAGCGCTGTGAAAGGGGAAACTTCTTCCATGTGATTAAATGGCTACAGTTGCCCTTTAAAGCACATTCTTTTTATCATGCCAATAAAGTCTTACTGATGAAGATTTATGTGTTGTGTAACATTTATTTTACAGTAACTTCCACTGCCAAATGAAAGCCAAGTGTTTTGATTTTTATTTATTTTCAGATTAATTGGCTTCTAATGCTGGCCATACAGGTGGCAACCTTACATGGTGGCGTACATGACATTTGATTTGACCAGAACAAATAACTGGGTGAACATCAATCACAAGTTTACTCTCAACTGCATCAATTTTATGGTGTACAGGCACCTTCTTAAAAGGCACAGAAGTGTAGATCTGTCCATCCTGGATCCGGATTAATTCAGTTATTTGGTATCTTGGGTTTTGTGTGTCTGCAATTGTGTATCTTTAGTGTGATAGATAAAATAATAAAAATATAGTATTAGAAGTGTCCAATATCAATTTAAAATCATGATTTATCAATAGTAAAAACCATTCATTGAGATTAAAACTCAATAATATAAGCACTTACACCACAGTCTGGGATTTGGCCATCTAGAAAAATGTATAACCACTTCTTGGTATAAATGAGCGCAGGTGTCTTTATTCTGTGCAAAAAAGTGAACAATTTCAGTATATAAAATCATATTAAGTGCATCTGTATCGGTGCCAAAACCAGTCAGTACGCGACACGTTTCGCTTTCATTCAATTTCCTCAGGAGTATAAAGTGTTTCAGTGTAATGTTTGGCTTTAAAGGGTATCTCCACCCAAATTCTTGATTTTTTTTCTGTAGTGTAGGGCCCACCCCCAACCACCATGTTTAAAAGTTAAAAGAAGCCCAGAAATCTACTTGCTTGCTTTTCCTCGCGCTCTGGCTCTTTTGCTACTCAGTTCCCGGAAGTAGTAATAGGGGCCAACCGACAGCCACGTCTGTGATTGGCTAAGAGACCGATGCAGCTGCCGGCTGTGAGTGGATTTTTTTAAAATTTATAAACATGGTGGTTAGGGTTGCCCTACACTACGAAAATGTAGTGTATTGCTAGAAGGTGATGGCAGCGGGAGGGGGGAGAGCTCCCCTGCGCATGCCAGAGCCCTCTTGAAAGACAAGAAGAGCAGGCACTGGCTGTCACACAACAGCTCCTACCTTCACTTTTGGAACTTTCAGGAACTGCAGGAACCATAAGTAGCTGAGTAGTAAGTTAGGATTTTTCAACTCTAAACAGTGGGCCATCACTGGGAAATTTTAGTTTTGGAGTTGACATGACTTTAAAATGCCTGATTTTTCCAGTTTTTTTCCAGGTTTCTGCCATATGACTGGGAGTTGCGTCATGATGTCATGGGCGCCTCTTTTAAAAAGTGTTATGGACCATTCTCTACAGTTTTTTATTAGTTGTTTAATATTTGTCAGGAGGAGCTACTGTCCCTACTTATTTAAGTGATTCCGAAAGACGGAGTAGTCTGGTCTTTAACAGAACTGTCCAGTGGCTTGAAGTATGTTAACTTACTTGTTCTTATAAAGAGGAATATGTCTCCTTTTTTTTGATCTACATCATTTCAACCTAAACCACTTCTTTATCTGACTCTTAATATTGTCCTTTCATACCTGGTAAAAAGTGATATGTGTGTAAGTTTTTTTTAAATATGGGTGTTCCAGAAGCCTGTGTGTTAAGAGTTCTCTTTAGCACCCCTACATACATGACCGAGGACCCTTGTTACTACAATAAATTGCACAACACAACTTAGTTTTTGTATTAGACTATGCTGACCATACACCATATAGACTTTGATAGATTGTAGGTTTCGATGGTCTATCAAATAATAAGTCAACTTGAATTCAGAGGTTTGCAGCCGAGACAACATCTTGTCTTAAATTCAAAAAGACAAAAGTACTAATATAATTTTAAGAAGATTAAAATTAAGAGGAGGACATTGTCAGGTATTTGAGTCAAGATTTCTTGGTATTTATGTTAATCAAGACTTGACTAACTATATATGCTAATATGATATATCATACATACATACACTGAAGTCTGTACTGTTTCTCTGTCTTCGTCTTGCACTGGGACAATAAATATCTCTACTATATTCTGATCTATTTGTGATAAATTTGAGAGAATTCTGTGGCAAATATGGCACATTTTCTGCCATTCTTTGCAGGATTTTCTGAAACTAAGGCATTTTGGGATTTAAAGAAGAACTAAACCCACTTTTTTAAAATCTAGAATGTGAAAACCAAATAAACTGATATTTCTGTGGGATCGTAATCATCTCTTTACTAGCAGAGCCAATATCATCTTGTGTATGAAAATCTTCTGTATAAAGAATTTCCTGTGTATGTGCGAAAAGTGTAATGGAATCTGGCGTGTGAATTTGTGCTATATTCATATATTAGTAAATAACACTTAAAGACATCTTGGTATAAAATAATACTTTTATTGGCTACACTAAATGATTGAAAATGCAAGCTTACAAAGCACTTGGGCTTCTTCCTTTCTTATACTGAAGCATATATAGCACTGGGCCATATTATAAAGCCACGGTATTGCTTTTTAACGATACCGTGCCTTTAACAATCGGTATCGTAAAATTTACAATGGTTAAACACATCGGGGATTAACGATCGTAAGTTTACGATACCGATCTGTAATTATGATAACAAAATCGTAGATTTCGATCCCATAGAATACCATTGCGGGAGTTTAATCAGCACACGGTATTCTATCTTCGGTCGTCGAAAATGTAGGATCGAACTAAATTAACCCGCGGTATCGCTAAAAAGCGGTACCACGGCTTTATAATATGGCCCACTGTTTCATACTAGAACAAAGACTTTGTGACATTACACAGATATTTTTTGCCCCCATGCCTGACGATGGCTGTCGAAATAAAACAGTAAATATCATTCAATGATCACAGTAAGTAATAAAAGAGATTGGGTTATGTGATCATTTACTATTTACGACAGCCATCGTCAGCATGGGGGCAAAGATAACATCTGTATAATGCAGAAAGTCTTTGTTCTAGTATGTATGAAGTCGGGGAGATACAATAACCTCCCTTTCCCCATAAAACAAGTGTAAAACCCATGCTACCAGATGCAATTGTTGGCGGGCTGTGCCACTTCCAATCTTTTTAGAATAGAACAGCTTTTACGATGCAATAAAAAAGTTAGATCCTGCGCCTCTCTTAATGCGCAACATGGGACTGTGCACGGGTAAGTAGTGGGCTTAACACCACTACAATATATTACATCTCCCTTAGTATACTTCACAGATTCATATTGTACCATGCCTGAGGAAGAAGCCTAGTGCTTAGCTTGCATTTTCAAATTTCAGGCTAGGCCACTCTATTGCGGGGTTTTTTTGCGTTTGCGCTTGCGTTTTTTATATCATTGAAAACACGGCAACGCACCCGAAAATGTGCGTTGCGATTGCGATTTGCGTTCCGCATTTTAATCGCATGCATTTTTCATACTTAATGGGAAAAAAAACGCATGCGCAAACGCAACAAATCGCACGTTAAATCCATGCATTCCGTGTGCGTTTGCGTTGCAGCGTGGCGTGGCCTTAGTTAGCCAATAAAAAGTATTATTTTATATCCAAGATGTCTTTACTTTTAGCAATGGCTAACAGTACAATTTCAGTATTATTCCATAGTTTTAAATCTCATGCATTGAGTATTTAAGGCCTTGTGTTACGGGTATTTAAGCCTTTATAAATATGCCCCTTTGTTTCCTTTTGCATGCTGAATATTTTAGTGTGCACGTCAGCCTTAAAGGTAATTCCATTACCTTGGAATTTCCTTCTACATGTCACACACCCTGTAAAAAAAGGATCCATGTCAGTGATCTCACAAACTTTTTCGGCCATGTCACACTTTATGCAAGGCGTCATGGCATTCATAGCATTTATAGAATTGATTTTAGTTTACCATAAGTTTTCAGTGTAATAAAACTTTTCGCCTCAATGAATTACAACTATATTTTTTTGCTAGAAAAAATAATGATGATCCTTGGAGCTAGAAGAGGAACTGTTAGGAGCTGGTACTGAGGAGTGCCCATGTACCCATTCTGCCAGGCTTGTGCAATCAGTGGTTCTGTTACCTTCTCAGATTGCAATGCAAACCCCCCCCTTTAAAAACATGTTCCTCAGAGAGCCTGGGACTTTTTGTTGCATTGTTGACCTCATTACAGGTGGAAGCTGAATAACGGTCGCTGTGGAACAAATCTCTGCATGGTAACAGGTAAGATTTTAATTTCCTTTCATCTCAAAATGTAAAATGTTGTTACATTACTACGTATATGTGGGAATTAGCCCATTGGTATTCTGGCCAGTTAAACCAGTTTATAATGTAATTGAGAGCTCACCATTTCAATCATCATCATGGGTTTATTAAAAACCCAATAGCAGTATTAAATGACATTAACAGATTGCAGTGACCTAAAACTGTAAAATCGCCAAATAAAAGGACAGTAAATGTACATGGCCACACATCACATTTAGGATTGTCTTACATATTTAGTTAACAAAAAACTACAAATGTTAACAGAATGTATTATTTTTTTTTTTATTATTATTATATAGCGCCAACACTTCGTGGTGCTTTATAATAGTCTCATGTTACAACAGGGTAATACATGTTATGCAAAGTCATACATATTACATACACAAGTAATACATCTATATAACAATGGGGAAGAAAAAAACAGTGGGGGTAGAATAAGGTTTATGATGTAAACTGGATCCTTTGTGCGGAATAGTATGTGAATGAATGCCGATAATTGCGAGGGAGGTCAGATTATTACATTTAAACCCAATTCATTGATAAACGCTCATCCCCTTTAGCTTACCATAGGTTCCGAGCATTTACCAATTTGTCCAGGACGTCTTCCAACATGGATTAATCCTTTAAGGGGTAGCTGCATTAATCATTTCTTTCTAATTTTGGTTTTAAGAGATTTTGGTTTAGGAGATCCAATTTAAAACATTGTTCTTCGATGCATAGATGCATAATGCCTGCATAATAACTCTAATAATAATAATATTATTAGGGTTTCTAGTCATGACCTCCATGGTCTAAACCGAGATATTTTTACACTCAATGTGTGTGTTTATGATGAAACGTACAGTGTATAACATAGGAATGATAAATCATGTGCCCTATGGTATCATTGTACATGCAATGTATAATTCAGAACCAATTCTTTATAAATCAAGATCTATCTATAAATGTTTTGGAAATAAGATTTACAAGTCTTTAATATGAGTTTGAGTCCAAACCAATGTAATCTGTCGCGTAGAACTATATGCATGATGAAAACGATACTACTTCGTGTTAGACTAGAACTCAAACCATAATCCTCAATCGATGTTTGGAAACCCTCGAATTTGGACATAACCCTTGAATGTAGTGTTCGGTAACCCTCAAATTCATCAATAACCCTTAAATGTAGCATTCAATTTCAGTAAACTATTGAAAATTTCAATGCGAAAGCCAGATTGTAAGGAAGTTATTGTTTAAAAAAGTTTTGGTGATATGTACGTGTTCCTCACACCATTTCCCAGGTCCCAGAGCCATGTCAGTAAGTTACCATTGAATTTTCACTGTTTTATCAGAACTTTTTAACTATTTTTCCCCATTGACTTTAAAGGGTCCATTTTCGAACTATCCCATTTTACTGAAGTTCTATAGTTCTAAAAGGAACCACTTTAGAATTCCGACTTCTCTATTGACCAATACCACGTATCTGTATGTTACGACAAGGCCGCATATACAACTGCAACTTTAAAGTATGGCCCTAGTTAAAGGCGCAGTATAGAAAATTGTGACACGTTACTTATAAATACTGACCAATCTGAGCTAAACAAGTACTGGGTTTAATGTATGCAACATGCCACACATAGCGTGTGGTTTTTGGCAGTTAACTGAAACCCTTAACAGTTTTTAGTTTTAAAGGTGGAAATGCCCTTTAAAGGGTTGTGATTATTATTAGAGATGGCCGAATTCACTCAAATCCGTTCTGTTTGCAGATTACTAAGTTTTTCGAAAAAATCTAAAATCTGCTTGCAAGTGGACCCATTGAAGTAATGGGAGTTAAAAAATCCAACAATTCTGCCTAAAATGAGGTATAAATAGCAATGGCAACTTACTGTAAATGGCTCAGGGACCTGGGAAATGGTCTGGTGACACCGAAACTCATGGATGCGCTACTATTTGGATTGCTAGAAGATCGAAATAGTTGCGGTTTGGAAAAATCCGGAAAAGTCAGAAATCAGCAATGTCTGGGTTCGGGCGGATGTGTGAAATCTGCTTCAGAACTGTGTTGGCGGGCCATCTCTGATATAAGGTGATTATGCTGGAATAAAGCCATATCCATGGTTTTTGAGAAGGAATTTTGTTGGCAGAAAAAAACAACATCTGCCTAATAAGGGAACAGAAAACATGTTTTTACTTATTTGGTAAGCTTTAGATAAAACCCAGGCCAGCCGGTATTTTGAGATAGTGGTGCTTATCTTTCTGTAAAAATATAATTGATGTGAAGGACCCCCAAAACCCCATATACGTGGTACTCTCACTGTCTAAATATGTTCACAGCTGAGGATCCAATGTCCACAGCCGGCGGATCCACCTCCTCTGCTGCTGCAACATGCCCATTCTTGTGCAGCAGCAGTGGATGCTCGATCGGTAATGGCCACCAGCCATTGGCTGTAACATCACTGTCATGCCTGTGTTTTTTAAAATGCGTGTCATCACTTCCAGTTCATTTTTTAAATGACAAACTGTCTATATTATACACTTCGAAAGGAGGGTCATGGGGCCCGAACCATGTTGGATAACCTGGAATAAATTGTAAGTACCACCTCTAATGCAATCTTTACAAACTTAGCTATAACAACTGGGTAATTATCTGGAGGCTGAAAACACTGGCTATTTATTTGAGGCTGATAACACTGGCTAATATCTGGAGGCTATAACCTGGCTATAATCTGGAGGGCTGACAAACACTGCTAATGGCTGGAGGCTATGTACACTGGCTAATGAACGAGGCTGATATATCACGTGATAATGAACTGGAGGGCTGACAACACTGGATAAGCGGATGAATGGTCTGGAGCTCTAACACTGGCAAATGGCAGAGCAGAAATGTATGTCGTCTCATAATAGGCAATCAAGCATCATCTTTTAGTGCAAGTAAAGCTTTAAACTGAAGGCGTGTCCCCAAAACCTCATTACTGACCTCCCTTCTCATAAATCATTTTAGTTTAGGCTGTGGTGCATGTCAGCTCCCAGTGTCAGTAAAGGAAAGAAGTTCAGCAGCAGAGGAGGAGTCTTCTGTTACATGCCCTGTTAGAACTAGAGGCGCACGCTGGGCTGTTTAAGTGCATAACTTACTAATAGCTTCTGTGGCAGCCCAAATCTTTCATTGAGACCATCCTTTCACTGGTTTTAGTTGTTCCTGCAGTAAGCAACTCATTACTTTATAACAATAATTGCGATACACACGGTCTTCCATATATCCACAGCAGATTGAATTGGAATCTGATCAGGTATTTGCATAATTAGCAAAGACACATGCATGATCCTACGGTATACATTATTCTTGTTGGATCAATCATTCGATGCAGCCACACACTGAGCAATGACACTGTATTAATCGGAGCAATAACCACATTTTTGGACTGGCCAATAGGTTCCATAGGTTGTCGCATTGGGATCCATCCATACACATTCTGCATATTCAGTTAATCCCATGGATCTGATAGGATATGCTGTATATCAGCCATTGTGTTTCCAGCTTCTGCTTCACCCTTTAACGTGTTTATAACTGACTTTTCTTTTTTGGCAAACGTATTGACATGCAAATACCTTAAAGTGAAAGGCTCCTCAAAATAACATTAGTGCTTAAAATGATACACTATAGTATATTGTAACCTGCTCTCAGGAGGAAGACTAAGAATTGGGTTCCCCAATAGCCCCCAGGACCAACTGTGTTGTAGGGGCTCACCCCCTTGTAGTTATTCCTCCATGTGATGATGCTAGTGCCAGTTTGAGGGTTTCCTGCACTGTCAGTGTTCTGGGAACATGTTCAGCACTGAAGGGTTTCCATTGACTTGTGAGAACAAGGAAACTGTAGAGGCATGACAAGGAACTTCACTGTTGGGGAAACTGGATCCTTCTCACTCCCTGAGGGGTAGCAAGACTTTCCATTAACATTGGTCTGTACCAGGGAGGCTGCATCTGTGCCACTGATACTCCAACTGTGAGAGAGCAGTCATCCCAACGGACCTGAAGTCTTTATATATTAGATTCAATCATAAAACTGATGTTCTAATGAGCCGTTCCAGCTTTCCCCCACATTCCATTGTCGGCACGAAATGAATATCTATGGCTGTTTCATTTATGTGCCAAATCTGTATCTTGCTTACTTATCAGATTATGGAATTGGCAAAGCATAAAAAGGGATGGGGGTTAACACACAGGGTTGGGTGCAACGGCCTATAGCATCAAATAAAAAATATTCCCATTTCCAACATGGACTTAACTAGAAATGTTCCTTGCCTTTCCCTAACCTGGGACATTATGCAGGTATATGAGAAACCTTTCTGCTTTTCTAAATGGACCTGGGATAAGTCATGTGACATTCAGCATTAAACGCCCACTCACGGTTTTATTGATTATGTGAGGGTAGGGACAGGTAGCCAATACCTGTCGCAATATAGCCAGTGTTGGATAATCATGATGCCCAACTGATCGTCCATCACGAATGATATGTCGGCTGAATGGCAATTTGTTGTGCAGCGAAAGTCGGCATTTGTGCATGAAATCACAACAACTGTAACTAGCCAAGGCTGGCACTCGTAGTAATTTTAGACCAGACTGGATATCATGGGGACTTTAGTTGTTTGGGTTGATGGTTTAGAATCACACTGTCATTGTTATTCATTCATTTAAATGTCTAAATAAAATGTGATAAGTACATGTCTTTGTATGAAAGTATGTTGTATTCGTGATGACTACTGACTGTGTTAATAAGATGTGATGTCTGCCCATTAATCTGATCCCTGGATATTCTTTATTTCTAGAATGGGCATGAAAAATAATCTTTGTGTCTTGCTTGTTTTTATCTTTGACTGTACGGTTGTCCAGGACTTCACTGCTTCAGGTATTCAGAGAACTGAGTTGTGCCTTTACTGTTTTATTATCTGATGTGCTGGATTTGGGTCTATTGCTTCTGAAAGGAATTTAAACAGTATGGGAACCACTAAGTACAGATATAATTACAGGTTTCAAGGCCAACACATTGTTAAATCAAACAGCATTAATGGTTTATTTATCTTGTCGGACAATGACATAGGTTTTAAGGAAACAAAACAGGCTCATTTACCCAGATTCCTTCGCTATTCAATATTGCGTTTGCGAATCTGGGTAAATCCGGTAAGGGATTTACCCACTGTGGGATTTTAAACACCAGGTATTTGCTGGCCTTAAAATCCAGCACTAAAACTAGCACAAAATGCCATAATGACTTGCGAGCATCAGATGCGCAGATGATTTTTGCGTAACCCGCGCATCCAACGCTAATATGGATTTAAAGTCGCACTAACCAGTAGCGAACCGGTTAGCGCGACTTTAACTCCATGTATTTGCCCAGCGAATCTGGGTAAATGAGCCTGAAAATCTCAGCCTGAAAAAGGAGGACAATCTATGTTCTATACATTGTTTTTCTAACCACTATACTGCTTCTAGATGCACTATTACGCAATCCTATGTTAATGTTGGCTGCAAACACTAAGGCTCACAGCTTCTCTTTACCTGGCTTTTCTGATACTGCAAATGGTGTGTCTATATACTTAGGGGATAGAAAAGAGATGTCAGCTCGCACCTAACTTTAACTTCAAATTGTAGTGCATTGAGATAAAATGGAACTTGTCCCTACTTACCCTGGACTACTACAATTCGTAGACCTTTACAAAAATGAATAGTGTATACATGTCCTTTAAGCTTTTTATAAGTTTTTAGAGTTAACCTAGAGGTAAACCTAAGGGCTTTTCTAGTCATCTTGGTGCCCTAGGTATTGCCATTAACCCTTCAGTGCCAGCACTTTCCTTAGAGTATGGTATTAAACACCTTCAGTGCCAGCAGAGTATTACCATTAACCCTTTATTGCCAGAACTTTCCTAGAGTATTTCCACTAACCCTTCAGTGTCAGTACTTTCCAGAGTATTGCCACTTAACACTTTCGGGCCAGCAGAGTATTACCTTGACCCTTTCACGAGCCAGCATTGGCTGCTTCCCAATTCTCTCAATTGATCATTCACTCCTCACCTACATTAGTTCTAATTGGAGTTGGATGGAAGGAGAAGAGGGCAGGGATAGGGATCTCATGGCTGCTAGTCACAGGGTCACTGCTATAAAGTCTGCAGCAAGCTTTTACCTGGCATTTTAGAAACTGTTCCCCTCAGTACTATTAGCTGAGCTCATCCTCCCCCCCTCCTTCCTTCACCTTCAGTTCATTTGTAACATGTTTTCCAAGTAGAGGAGCTGAGTTCAGGCTCTGTACTCACTACAATGTTACAAATTACAGCAGAACAAGGAGAGCTTTCAACACAGCAAGCAGCAAATCTGTCAGGGAGGTGCTAGGGAAAACCCTGGGTGCCCTGGTTTAAATAGGCCTTGGTGGCCTATGCCTAAAAACGGCCCTGGGTAATGTTAAAAAATGGTAACTTCTTTATAAGGATGCTGGATTGGTTGCCTTATCTTTCCAAAAGGTTTAAATAGAAATATCCAACCTGGATGGGTGTTCTTGTAAAGTGCAGTAAATTACTAGTACATTTCACTTGATACGTGGTAATTGAGTATCCCTCACAGATTAGTAAGGATGATTTGCACAATTACCTCTCATCTATACTATATACTATATATCAATTTTATATCCTATATCTCTACAATAGTTATATACCGTATACCAATGATTATACGTATAACCAATTATATCGGATAACAATGATTACCCATATAACATGATATACCGTATAACCAGTTATATACCGTATAACCATGATATACCAATATAAAAAACCATAACCCAATGATATAACCGTATAACCAGTTATATACGTAACCAATGATATAAACGTATAAACCAGTTATATCCGTATAACCATGATATACCGTATAACCTATATACCGTTAAACCATATATACCGTATAACCAATGATAAACCGTATAACCAATGAATACCGTATAACCAGTAGATATAACCGTATAACCATGATCTACCGTATAACCAATGATATACCGTATAACCAGTTTATTACCGTATAACCATGATATACCGTATAACCATTTATATACCGTATAACCAATGATATCCGTATAAACCAATTATTACCGTATACATAAATAATACGTATAACCATTTATACCATATAACCAATGATATACCGTATAACCAGTTATACCGTATAACCAATGATATACCGTATAACCAATTATATAGCGTATAACCAATGATATACCGTATAACCAGTTATATACCGCATAACCAATGATATACCGTATAACCAGTTAATAAGCGTATAACCAATTATATACCGTATAATCAAATGATATACCATATAACCAGTTATATACCGTATAACCAATGATATACCGTATAACCAATATATAGCGTATAACCAATTATATACCGTATAACCAATTATATACCATATAACCAATTATATACAGTATAAACCAGTTGTATACCGTATAACCAATTATAATACGTATAACCAATTATATACGTATAACAAATTATATACAGTATATAACAGTTATATATATAACCAGTTATATCAATATTACCTGATATTTACCCATATAACCAGTTATATACAATATAACCAGATGTTTACCATATAACCAGTTATATACAATATAACCAAGACATTTCCCATATAACCAGTTAATACAATTAACCAGTATATTACCATATAACCAGTTATATACAATATAACCGATATTTACCATATAACCGTCCAGTATATAACTATAACCAGATATTTACCAATAACCAGTTATATACAAATAACCAGACATTTACCGTATAACCTTAAATACAATATAACCAGACATTTACCATATAACCAGTTATATACAATAATAACAGATATTATCATATACCCTCCAGTTATATACAATATAACCAGATATTTAACATAAACCAGTTATATACAATATAACCAGATATTTACCGTATAACCATTAATACAATTAACCAGTTGTATAAAGTATAACCATTTATATCCAGTATAACGTTATATCCAATATAACCAGATCTTAAAGTAAACCAGCTATTTACATTCAAGGAATTTGCTTTACAAGCATAAATCTCGTGGCTATGCAGACTCCCTTACCTGTGGGGTATGGCTTTATTTTGTATTTAATCACTTCAGCTAATTCATATATTCTTATTTAATCTTACAGATTTACCTCCACAGCTGCTGAAAGCACTGGTAAGTATGTTAATCTACCTTCAGATTAATAATAACCAGTGCCTTGTGTTCTGATTATCTTTTTTTTCTTTCCAGGAGAAATAATATCTGGACGTTATTTAAAAGGTAAAGTCCAACAGATAAAATCTTACCCAATAACTGGAATTCAGTAAATCATTTCAGAAGTTAGAGAAAGGGCTGTTTTCACACTAAGAGGCGCTGTACCTTTCATACCTATGACCTGCGATTGCATGCACAGTTTGGTGCAGTACTGCATAATGGTGGCCATTTAAATTAACCGAAAAGCTATCAATATGCAGGGGAACATCGTCCAATCCAATTTTAACTAAAAAAATTTGTAAAAAATGTAAGTTGTTTAATATTCTGGACATATTTGACCCAATCAACCAAAATATCCCACCATGTGGTCTCTGCAGATGGGTTTTAGCCTAGAAGGGTCTGCAGAAAAAATCAGTCATTAATAATAATTTTGAACTCCGGCGATGTGCATGTGTGACAGTCATGGCCTGTCAGATCGGGTAAATTCGTTCCACCTTCACTCCTGGCTCCTGATTGATTTCTTGAAACGGGAGGTAACGACACAGATCCTTTGCCTCCCATTCTTCAATAAATCTAAATGGCCAAACTTGATTTTTTGAGTGGAGATACCCTTTACGTCTGCAATGTAAATAACAACGTGCCAGTAAAGGATCAATTTTGGAATGACCTGGTTGGGTAACTTCAGTAGAGATGGACCAGACTAGAACCAGAGTTCGAATCAGTCTCCTCAACCCTGGTACAAAACAAAATGTAGGTGACCACTCTAGTAAATAACTTCATTTTATTGGATAACATGGGCACACAGAGAGAGTATCACGGGAGTCTGACACTTTTATAAGCCGCTTTCTCAGAACACAAAGAAAACTCTCTAAAGCTGGTACACACAGTAACAATAAAGCCCCGATACTGTTGGATGCAATGGTATGGGGCTTTATCGCTAGTGTGTGCAGCTTCATTTTCGAACGAGACCGAAAATTCCCAACGCCACGCTAGACTCCCTATAGAGGAGTCGGCCGAAGGAAACACACAGTCCGATCGTTCTCCCTATGATGTTCATAGGAGAACGCTGCGGACTGTGTGTATGCAGATCTTTGAAAGTGGCAGACAGGATCTTGCATATCCTGTCTGTCATCTTTCACTGATCTGTACTGTGTGTACAAGCTTAAGTGAGAGAACCAATGTGTGTGTGGCATGTCCAGAGGGCCAAGCCTGCCTAACTTCTCAACAATGGCGGCAAACTGCACTACACTAACTAATGGTTCTGCTTCTGTGAAGCATTACCCTTTTGTCCGCTTTCCCTATATGTGGCTAATATGATGTAATTACAAAAATAAAAATGAAAGGGGATGTTTAGTGCAAATACATTTACTTTAAAGGTATCTCCACTCGTATTTTTAACATTTTGGAATCCAGTTCTATTGAAGAACGGGAGGTAAAGGAGCTGTGCCTTACCTTCCGTTCTTCAATAGAACAACAGGACCAGGAGAGAAGGTAAGAAACTTACCCGCCTCGCTCGCTCCCCGGCGCTTAATCTGACAGATCCCGACGGACCTTGTCTTCTATGCGCATAGATCGCATAGAAGACACGATCGTCCACCCCTTTCAAGAACTTTTGCCACATAATAGCTCTCCCTCCCCTAGCCCCAACCGCTATAAAAATTTGTTAGAAAGTCCCCTGAAGTTACTTACCTTCCCTCTATCCTCCGCCGCACAGTCCCGGCCCTCTGCCCCTATATGGACTCTGCAGTGCTCCTGCTGGACAGTTTTTGGACTTTGGGGGGGAACTACTGAGAACCATTGGAGCTGGGATGTAAGGTAAGATTTTATTCCTACAGTGGGGCCGTAGTGGGGGGATTATAGTTTTGGGGGTGGAGATGCCCTTTAAAGACATATATATATTTTAAATTTACAACCCATTTGTTGAGAATGCAACAAGGAATCGTTACCACACGCCATGAACACACATTTTAAGAGATTAAGATCATATTCTAGAATATCCAATTTCCGAACAATCGAAAATCTTTGAATTTCCGGGATAATTACTGAATGTCAAAGCTCAAAGTTGCGCGTGTGTGAAGAAGTCCTGATTTGTACATTTCCCCCAGACTATTTCCCAGGTCCCAGAGCCATGTTATATTTAAACTTTATTTTATAGATGTTTCTAACTGCGCACGTCGCATCTCCATGGTTCGGCTGCATTCCAACAGGTGATATAAACATAATGACAGTGCACTCTGCTGGACTCCTAAGACAAAAAAATGATTGCACAAAATCTATGCATTAGGTCATCATCTGGATACTCCATCTTGAACACCTTCTTACTGCTTGCAAGGGCACATTATAATGTAATTCTATGAAAATATGATTTCATCTTAATTCCTGTGTGGGTGAGAAAATCGGTACCCATCGCCACATATCTACAGGCCTACACCCACTGCATTTTAAAAACATCCCAATCTATTGTGGTGTACCCAGAAAGTGCTCCCATGTTTTTTTGTAGTTCAAGCTCTGTTTTGACTAGCAGATTTCTTCCATTTTTGCCCCACCTGTAGGCGAACACAAGGTACAGTAACTCTCCCACACAGTAAACAACTGGGATATAATATCTAGTGACCATTCCTTACCTTTTTCTAAAGGGACAGCCACTAAACTTGCTGGGGGTCCGTGCCATGCATTTTACTAGTGCTTGTATACTTATACCCCCAATTGGCGCGCTACATAATTAAAATAACCTTGCTAAGGCAATCAGTGCTGACTAAAAGAAGTATTTTGACAAAACGCATTATAATTGCTGACAAATTAATTAATAGGTAAGGGGTAAAGGACTAATACTTAGGTGGACTTCTGTAACAAGTTCCTGCAGAAGTTTAGGATTGGACTGTGCAAAAAACACACTGTGTGATCCTGGAATGCTGGAATAAAATAGAAACCCCACATCAGGTAATTTTCAGCACCTACATTAAAATGAGAGGTGAGACCAGATTACTCATTTTATATCAAGGTGCTTTGCCTTCTGATTCAGATTTCCCTTAAACAAAATATCCAACCATGAAATAATAAAGTAGCAATCTTCCCTTTCCTGAAGACGTTTGGAGGGGAAAAAAAGCCCATGTACAAGCAGTTAAATAATCTATTACTTCTTCTCTTACTAATGCCCGAGGCATCCTGGGAGGGGTTACTGTATAACTGTACGTTTTCATTTTGCAAACTGGAAGCCTAAAAGGAAATTGTAAGATCAATAGGCGACACTAAAGTTTTTTGTTATTGGACCAAATGCCATGTAATGGCTCATTATTTAGAAACACAGTTTTCAATCAAGTTTCTAGTCATCCATTAGCAGAGAAGGAAAATGGAACTACAGTGAAATTACAGCAATACCAGTGTCCCCCCTATTTTACGTCTTAAAGCTGTAAAACAAAATTACTGGTTTGGTGAAAAACAAATGTTAACACACAAGAAACCAATTTAATGAGTTCACTAAGAATTTGTCAGGTTCTTTGAAAAAAAGACAATGTAAACAAAGATGTGTAAGAAAAAAATACTCAAAATTTTAGGAGAATTTATTTTACATACCACTTTTGTGTTTTCTTACAAATGTTCTGTAGGTTTTTGTTAAGATTTACCATATATGGGGCCTGATGCAACAAAAGCTGCAAAAGTTTAGATGTTAGCTTTTACTGTATTACTGCAGTTGGATTTGGTCAACTTTTGCCCCTTTTATTACATCAGCCCCTTTGTATGTTTAATGTTCCTAAGTGGCATCTCATGTCTCTCTCTGCCCGGTAAATAAATGACCGATTTTTACTGGTACTAGCAATTTTCATTCTGCTTAATCACAATGGCCTGATATTTTGATTGGATTAGCTGGATAACTGTGTCTTATATCAGACCACAACACAATACACCATCCTTTCATTGTTTCCTGCAAAAAAGTTGGTCCTCTAACGATCAGCTGGGAGTGCTCAACATCAAATGCTTTATTTTGTTTATGGACCTTTTTTTTTACGGATTTTTGTTCATAGGTTACTGATATTTACAATTTCAAGGTTCTAATATTTATTTTTTCTTTCCTCTTATTTTTACTGCTGTATGGATTTTATTTGGGGTCGGGGGGGTCACAGATCTTTCAAACAAACATAAACTCATTCACAAAGAGAATGTTTGTATTATGTCCCTAAAATGTTTTTTTTTATATAATGATGAAAACAAATGATAAAGAAATGAATTGTAAATGCCAGACTAGATACCGCAATACATTGCCTTTAAGAAGTCATACGTAATGGTTCAGTTTTGATCATATAAAGTATATCTACAGTATACATCTTCATTCTTATTAAGAAAACCAGTCGGATGACTAGGAAATGTCTTCAGGAACTAACTGTAAGTCCAGTGATCTAACTGTTAACAACAGATATACCATGACCTGGATGAATGAGAACCTTCAAGCACACAGTAATAAAGAATTTCACGGTTTTTCTACATTGGGCCTTGATACCCTAAATGAGGCCCTGACCACAATCTAACAACAAAATATTTGGTCATCAAGTTCTCCTGCAATGATATTTGGTGAAATCAATGCTGAAACTTTTACTGAACTTAAACGTCTTTCGTCTAGGTTGATACATATACTATATCTTCCACACGCATTCATTTATTAAGAAAAAAAAATAATGAACAAAATGTAATTTTCCTTAAGGAGGCATGTCCAGCCTTAAATAACTTTTAAAATAACTTTTCATACTTATGTCATCTATCCCCCCCAACCACCACCCCTTTTTTGTATTATTAAAAGTTCCAAAGATGCTCCTACGCTCCTACCTGACCCGGTCCCCTCGCCGCTCTGCACGCTCGTCCTCGCTCTACTGCGCTACTCCTACTGCCACTTACTGCTGCTGTTCTTGCTTCGAAAAATAGCAGGGTAGATGAACATGAGTATAATGTTATCTAAAGCCTTTAGGGGAAAGATGTTAACCAGTCACTTCTGGTCACTAATTTATTTTCAGTTTCTACAAAATGTGTGGACATGGAGCTAATTGCCAGAACGATGACTTATCTATCTGATCAAAACTTTCACTTGCAAGTCTGCAGGTAAATGATCTCAGGGAATAATATAGATCATCGGAGGGTAATAAAATACGAGAAACGTATTTTTTATGGAAACATAAATTTATAGAAACATAGATTTAGTAAATATTAGCTAATCAATTCTTTGTATCATTCATTTTGAGTACAATATCTCAACTGACACAAAACACTGTCAGAACGCTGTACCAAGGGTCACTGTATTAAATAACGTCTTAAAGTCATGCTAACGTGTTTATGGCAATAATGGCAAAAAATAGAGCTATTCAACAAAAGTTCTCAGGGTATTCAATAACGAGTTGTTATTGTTTAAAATGGTGCTAATTTTGCCGCAACCAATCAGATCTTATTTAACATTTGAAAGCTAACATCTGATTGTTTTGGCCACAGAATTAGCACCACTTAACAATAAGAACGTTTTCTTGAATAACCTGCTTATCGTATCAATGGTGCTATTTTGCCCCAACCAATCAATGCTACTTTCAATGTTAAATTAATCTGGTTGGGGCGCAAATTACACCATTTTAACGATAGAACTTTAATTGATATGTAAGGGCTGATGTAAATAAAATGTGCAAAGTTTGCCCCTGCTAAACCAATCAATATGGTCATATAACTGCAGTAACCATTGACAAAGCTAACATCTAATTGGTGTTGCTTGCAAAACATAGCATAGGCAAACATATGCACCTTTATTGCATCAAGGGAAGATAGTGATACTGGAGAGCGGACCGCTCCGTAACTAGGAATAGCTTGGTGGTTGTGTATCATAATGTTGCTTTTTATTGAAAACACACATACAACAGCAAAAGCCAGGTGTAATAAACAAATAAATGGAGGTGGCAACAAAAGACAGTCTTAACTCGTTTTCACGGCATCATGGTCGCTTCATCAGAGTCGACTGAGGGAGAGTCTCTGAACTAGAAATGTCTCTTATTGCTCAGTCATTTGCAATAACTGTGCAAGCAAAACGGCAATCTAGTTCTCTGGTGAAAGTCGGTAGAATTGGTTTGTTCAAATCCAAATCTATGTCAAAGTCTTGTGTGTTGCTTTTCTCTAAAGACCATATTAAACTACACCTCGAAAAATTTGCCAGCCCCCAGTTTCTCGCTGGCATGAATTACAAAACAACTTGACGCTACACAGTTTCATTGCAATGAATATCTAACTTGGAAGAAGAAAGAGACATTTGTGTAGTAATAATTAACAGTAATATCCTTCATTTAAATATATTTTATTGTATTACATATCTATTTGGGTATACAAGGAGCTAACATAAATGATATGATTGCCACAGGATATGGCTGACTTTTGGTGGATTTTGAAACAACTCCGAGAGAGAATATTTCAGCGTCCAGGAGGAAATAGAACTTTTTTCTGCCACCCTTAGAAATGTCTTCCAGTCCGAAGTTACCCAAGGATGTTGTGGACCTTGTGAGTCGTTTACGGGATGTTGGAGCAAAAACCCGTCCAATCAGATGTGATCAGAAGATTCCTGCTGATTACCAGACTAAACCCTTTCAGAACACTGTAAAATTACAATCTCAATATAATTTTGACTTTTAACATCCATGATTAGATAAACATTCATTTTTTTTTTTTTTTTAATGCAATTGGTTAAGCAATAACCCCCTAATAAAGTTACAAAAAAAACTTACAATTCTCCTTTATGTAGGTCATCTGTGTAGGGATTTCTATGACAAATATCAGCAAACACAAGAGAGCTCTCTAATGATGGATGACGCTATATTGAGTCAAGAGATCCACATGGAAAATGTTGGTCTAATGCAATTTAGATGCATTTTTTCTTCTTTCTTTTTCTTTGAAAAAGTAATTTGATATTGGAAACATTGAATAAAAAAAAACCAGTGCCAAGTACAGAGTGATCGCATGAATGGGAGTTTAAGTGGAGCTATTGTGTATGACGGGAAGGTCTCTCTGCTTGCTGAATTAATATTTTGATCATTAATTTTATTTTGTAGCCTGGTGGCATCTTGATGGAACAAATGCTCCTGGGTGGAACACAATGCATCCTGGGGTGGAACACATGCATCCTTGGTGGAACACACTGCATCCTGTGGAACACAATGTATCCCTGGGTGGAACCCACTCCCTCCTGAGTGGAACACAATGCATCCGGGTGGCACACAATGCATCCTGTTTGGGAACACAATGTATCCTGGGTGGAACACAATGCAATCCTGGGTGGAACCAATGCATCCTGGGTGGAACACAATGCTCCTGGGTGAACACAATGGATTCCTTGAGTGGACTCACAGGATCCTGGGATGGAACACAATGGAATCCTGTGTGAACCAATCCTCCTGGGTGAACCAACAATGAATCCTGGTGGAACACAATTGCATCCTGGTGGAACACAATGGAATCCTGAGTGGAATCCACAATGCATCCTGGATGGAACACAATGCATCCTGGGTGGTACACAATGCATCCTGGGGGAACACCATGGATCCTTCAGTGGACACCATGCATCCTGGATTGAACCCAATGCAGCCTGGGTGGAACACCCTGCATCCTGGGTTGGAACACAATGCATCCTGGGTGGAACACAATGGATCCTGAGTGGAACACAATGCATCCTGGATGGAACACAATGCATCCTGGGTGGAACACAATGCATCCTGGGTGGAACACAATGCATCCTGATTGGAACACAATGCATCCTGGGTGGAACACAATGCATCCTGGGTGGAACACAATGCATCCTGGGTGGAACACAATTGCTCTGGGTGGAAACACAATGCATCCTGGGTGGACACAATGGCTCCTGAGTGGAACACAATTCATCCTGATGGAACACACTGGATCCTTTGTGGAACCCCACTGTTCCTGGGTGGACAAATTGATCCTGGGTGGAACACAATCATCCTGGGTGAACCACTGTATCCTGGGTGGACCACAATGCATCCTGGATTGAACAGGAACACAATGCAATCCTGGTGGAAACACAATGGATCCTGAGTTGGAACACAATGGATCCTGGGGTGGAACACATGCTCCTGGGTGGAACACAAGGATCCTGGGTGGAACACAATGATCCTGGGTGGAACACAATGTACCCTGGGTGGAACACAATGGATCCTGGGTGGAACACAATGCACCTGGGTGAACACAATGCATCCTGGATGACGACAATGCATCCTGGTGGAACACATGCATTCCTGGTGGAACACATGTTTCCATGGGTGGACACAATGCTCCTGGGGGAACAAACAATGCAATCCTGGGTGGAACACAATGGAATTCCTGAGTGAACACAATGCATCCTGGATGGAAACACAATGGATCCTGGGTTGAACACAATGTATCCTGGTGGAACACAATGGATACTGGGTGGAACCAATGCATCTGGGTGGAACACAATGTATCCTGGGTGGAACACAATGTATCCTGGTGGAACACAATGTCCTGGGTGGAACCAATGCCATTCTACACTAATCTGATTATTATATTTCATTATTAATATTTTTTAAAACACCGCAATAGCCATTTCCCCGGGATCTGTAAGTCTGCATTCTGCATTGAAATTTGAAGTAATTCAATATGAATGACTGCTTTACCTACCAAAGTCACATTTATAGGAGTGATACAGAACAACTTGACATTAAACAAGCCTCATTTAATCATCAAAGTCATTATTTGATTTTTACAGATATGGACTGTCGTTCGTTTCCCATCAAAATCTGAACCCTCCCTGCCTGACTTTTATCCAGACTGTCTCAGTCCTTCAGTAAGGATACAGGCCTGTGATTCTATAATCCTAATCAGTCTAGTTAGATTTGAAGATGGATGATGTCAAGGGTGCACTATGACCAATATTCTAAGAAATACATTTATTTTTAATCAGCACTTTGCACATAAAACATGCACTGATTTCTTTACTTTGGCTCTAATAACCCACATGTTTTAGTATGAGATATGATATGCTGCTAACCCCATCAAAGTACAGCAACTACTATTACAGGAAGCCAGCCATTAACTTAACACAATTGCCTCTGAAAACAGGGGTTGTTCTACTCCTGTCGAGAAATAAATCTTGGGATCTAACCATCGAGCGAATGTTAGTGGTGACCTATATCTATGTTTAGAGGAACCACTGAAGCAGGTTGCCAGGCATCCCTATTTGGAGGTTTTTTGTCCCCACTGCAGGGACTGCACCTAGGTACTCAAGATTGGGTAAAAATGGCCCAGGTTGTAGTAGGTGGTGGGAGAATCAGATAACATGTCATCAAATCAAAAATTGTTTACTACATCAGAAAGTCAAAGTAATAAAACAGAGCCCAAGAATTGTGCGGTTTGACTTCCCAAAGCGGTATATGGCCATCATATGTTCCATGTGTATAAGGTAACTAGCACCCAAACAACAGTGGAGCACAAATCCAGGTGCTTGTTATCTGTCACACAGGAACTACAGTAGTTCGGGTTTTCTGACAATACTTTTTTGAGGTTAGAATGTCCCTCTTAACATGTAGCTTGTAATTCTATTTGCTGTCCTTTGTATGTACTGTAATCTGGCTCTTAGGCCACAACCAACATGATTACACCAGAAAACAATCTTCTTTCCATGCACATAGACAGCACATTGGATAATACATTTGTGGGCAATAAACAACATCTGTGATTTAATTCATATCATTAAATTTGCTTATTTTCAAATACAGAGCATGGATCCACCTCATGGTCACTGCTGAAATCTGTGGATCCTGGGTCGGTCCGGTGGTCCACCTTCCATTAAGGAAATAAGTGACAATTAATATAAACGAAGTAAGTGTACATTCTTTTTAATATAGCTTTAACCATTAATAGACCGAAATGCAATGTCGAAGGATGTTTTAAAACCTTCCACTAAAAGATAACCACTGTACCTGGCAAATTGAATGTGCTCCAATTATAGATTATCGAAATTGCAGCTCAAGCACACAGTAACACACATTAAACACGCTACATTTTTTTGTGTGCATTTCTTGAGCGCAATTTCGATAATTATAATTGGAGCACATTCAATTTGCATAAAATTGGTGATCACATGTGCTATGAAAATGGACCATAGATCTCCCCGCAAAGTGCGAAAGAAACGTACCAGCGTGTCCTTATTCCCACTAATATACAATAGAAAAATTCGCCCGGCACAGATCACTATAGGGTCAGAGATAATGACGTGAGGGTGGCTCCCACCACTAATATAATAGAATTACTAGAAGAAAACAGAAGTGGTATAAACAGGGCACACCCAAACTATAATAATACATTAAAATATCCTTTATTAAATGTATAGACTTGATATGATCAAGAAGGTGCAAAAAAATACCTTATGACTATATCTTTGCTTAAATGCATATTTATAGGATATATTTTGACTATATCCTTGCTTAACGCATATTTATATGATATAGATACATGCTATATATGTGTTTGATACACTGCTTTGCACATTTATCTAATATATGTATTAACATTGCTGTATGATGTATGGATGAATTACCGTATATTGTCTGTGTGATGCCACTTTATTGATACTGAGGGTTGGCGATGTGTTTTTAATGTATTTTTTTGCACCTTTTGATCATATCCAAGTCTATACATTAATAAAGGATATTTAATGTATTATATAGTTTGGGTGTGCCTGTTTATACCACTTCTTGTTTTTTAGTAATCCTTATCCCACTATGCATGTTTTTTTTGTGCACACATTACAACTCCAGACTTCTACTATCAATTGAGCATTTAGGGCAACTAATATGAAATAACAAGCAGCATAGTATTGGAGGTTGAATAGACACATGTCCATCTAGTTACATGTTCCTCTTTTGTAGGAGAAAGAGAAGTTTAATTTACAGGAAAATTCCTAAATAAATAGAAATTATCTGTACGTGATTAGTGGAGTATTTTATTCAACACTTAGAACTATCCACTTTTTAGCATGCAAAGAGCTGCATTCTGAACATTAAAGGGCATGTCCACCCAAAAATTACATTGATATTCTGATAGAGAGCCCCCAAAACTTTTAGTTTTACTCACACTGCCCGATCTGCACACAATGCTAGTTATTCAGCCTGATCCCTGCCAGCAAATACAGACAAGCTACTTTCCTTCCTGGTGGACCCGCAGTCACGGCCAATGACTAACTAGCATTCATGGAGTCTTTTCCATTGAGAGCAGTGGAAAGTTCAGCTAAACATGCGCAAAAGCTTTCCCTGCTCTGGATCTGACTGAATAAATAGCTTTGTGCGCAGTTCTGGGCAGTGTATAATGATCTCAAGGTTTTGATGGCTTCTCTATCAGAATATCAAATGTAATTTTGTGGACATGCCCTTTAAAATGCACAGGAATCAAACAAACAAATAAAACCCTGTTTGCGGGGTACACACATTGCAGAGAAAGGGCTATTTCTTTGGATCCAACTGTATTGTCCATTCTCATTTATGTCTGCACCCCCATATAGTGTGTGTATCTACCTTTTAGGAAATTGAAACTACATTTGGGAATGCAATAAACATGTCCATATACTAATATTTATACATAGAAGGTTAAATGGTTGTTACATTAATTAATTGATTTTCAGGTCTTATGTGCCTTTGTGTCCATAAGATGGAGCGGTGATGTGCAATAGTCTTTAAAATCTCAACTTAATTAGCAAAACATGACCAGGAAGTTTCTCAACTCTGTGACTGCCTCTGCAATCAGATTGTTCATTTCCCTTTTCTCTAAAACAGATTTAACTATAAAAAAACGAATGGCTGCCCGATGTATAAAGACTTCTCTTCTTTTGAAGCTTACTCGGCTCTATACCTTTGTGGTGAGTACTAAAAACAGGACTGAACAGATCTTAGTAGCCAAGTAGCCAATGCACCTAGAAATTTAGTGGTAGCTATCTTTTTAAGAGGGTTGTCTGGTAAGGTTATAAAACATGTTCCCGGCTCTCAGAGTTTCTGGATGACTTCTAATGTCAACACCTATTTTCTCTAGCCCTACTAGAAATGTATTATAGCTTTGTAATTGACATGTATGTTTCTTTGTGTTCTAGTTAACTAAAAATCGACAGAGACTAATTTTTAGCTTAGGGAATTAAGGAGGAAAGAAGGCAGTGTGTTTAGTGAGGCAAATATTTTGTAATATTAAAGGGACAGTTCAGTGGAAATTATCAATATTTGTTAAATTGTTAGTTTGTGTAATGCATACTTAGTTATTCTACATATACTCTCCCATTTTAAAAAATCAGTTGTTTTCATACCCTTTGCTGTTCCCTGCTGTTGACATTAGTGAGCTGACATTTCAGGTTCTAACAGTCCTTGCACCGCATCCTTGGAATGTTCCTAACAGTAATTTCTACTGATTGGCTGCTGGATGGTCAAAGATGCTCAGATCTCTACTGAGCAACTGAATCAACCCAGGCGCTGGGTCAAGGGCAAGACTATAATGGTCACTACTAGGGGTCCTGCAAACAGGAAGTCAGTATTTCAGTTGCCTTTATTTATACACAGACAAAATGCTGAATTGGCAGATTAAGGTCATTGGGATGGGAAAATACTGCTCTTTCTTCTGAAAAGCATATGTATTTGCACTGAACTTCTCCTTTAATGTCACGCTGTAATGTCATGCTATTTATTAGCTAGCAACTAAAGTAAACAACCCAATGCCTACAGAAAAGCAAAACTTTGTACAGACAATATGTGATAAAAGCGGTGTCCAATGTACAAAAGTGGTCTTCTGACATGTTCTGCTTTGTTGGTGCTCAGGTGTTCCGTGTACAACCTTTACTAAACCTTAAGAGACGTAATATAACACTTCTTTTTACTACAATACAATAGTTCATAAACACATTCATTTAGCATTGTATTGTGTTATGACACCTATGCCCTAGGCATTCCTATAGAGATTTAAAGATCTGTTAAATTAAGAACATGTTCACTATTTACCGCTAAGAAACTTATTGCTAGGATGTGGATGAGTGCATCCACGCCCACTATCCAACAATGGAAACAAGAAATCAATAAGGGTTTGCCATATAAAAAACTTGCATACGCCCACAGGGGGTGCCCCCTTAAATATGACAGGGTGTGGGGCGGCTGGGAGGTATCCCCCAACACAGGAAGCCAATGAAAATAAGGCCCGAGGACATGAACAATATGTGTAATAATACCACTCAACAAATAAAACACACTGATAGAGTAAAAGGAAATAGAACAAACTCAACAAGTAAAAACGGCTTGGTGATATAAAAATGTTTATTGAACTGAATTGCAGCGTTGTTAATAACCCCCCAAATGTATAAACCCTTCAATGTTATAAATTTTGAGATATGTTTTGTAACAAAAGCAATGTGCTTTACCTAAAACTACTGTATGTGGAAATTGCTATATTATTTTTTTGACTGTTTTTTTCTTATCTCAATAAAGTTCCTCCCTAGGGAGGGGATTTAAAAAAAAAAAAAAAAAATTAAGAACATGTTAAATTAGATTTAGAACATGAATGCTAATTAAGAACAATGATATCCATTAAAAAAAATTGGCATATCTGGATTCAAATTCAACCCCACAAAAACAACAGCCAAACAAATAGCTATCCCACACCATGCCAGAAAAATCCGAACTAAACTTCAACCTAACATGGACAGAAAAACCGCTCCCATATTTAGGCACCCACTATGTCCACCCCCAGCAAAACATACATGGCAAACTATACACCAATCTTTAAATCGCTCAAAAATCTTCTCCCAAAAATGGACCCCTTACAAACTTTCCCTATTCGGCCGCCATCACGCTGTCAAAATGACCCTTTTACCTAAACTCTATACCTCTTCAGAGCCCTCCCACTAGAAATAAAAACAGACCTCAAAGCATGCCAAACTCAAATCTCCAGATTCATATGGTCAACAAAGAGCCAGAATCAACAGATATCTATGTCAAGACCAAGAAAAATGGGCGGAGCAGCCCTCCCCTCCCTCACCACTACCATTTGGCGCCAGGATGGCCCAAACTTTACAATGGCACGACCTCCTAACAAAATAGATGGGTAGAATTAGAACACCAACTCTTCACAGATACCCCACCAACATTATCCTATGGCTATTTCCCAACAACCCCAAAACACCCCAACCCATACATAAAATACACACTACACCCTGGCAACACACAATTTCACAATACAAACTCCAAATTCATACTCTCCACTACACCCATTTTCACAACCCACACTTTCTCCTCCCATCCACAATGGACCAGGGTGTGTCGGCCTGAGAGATAGGGGAATCACCAAATAACGCATTTACTTCATATAGATAGACCCCTAACATGGGAGGAAGCGAAAATTAAATGGAAACTTCCAAAACTGAGTGGTTCAGATACACACAAATTATACACTACACCAAGACCCTCCTAGCACAAAGACAACCACCCCCTCTAACCAGATTGAACGCTTCAGTATGCACACCCCCTAGGCCCCAAAGCAATCACAACTTTATATGACATCCTGATAACAAAAACAACAAGAGAAAACAAAGTCCAATGCCAATGGGAAACAGGCTGGGCTCAACCTTTTACCAGAGGAATGGAACCAGATATTTACAAACATGCGCAAATGCTCTGTTAATACCCTAATACAAGAAAAGAATTTTAAGATTCTGCACAAATGGTACGTGAGCCCAAACAGCTTAACAAAATATTCCCAACCACCACCCCATTTGCTTCCGCAATTGTGGAATTCAAGCGGACACTGTCCACTGTTGGTGGGAGTTCCCGAAGTATCCAGATATGGGACAACTGTTACTCAATTATTAACAGGGTATTCGCAAAAGAGGTTCCAAAAAATCCCTGGGTAGCACTCTTCGATAAGAACGAGCCCTCCCTCAATAATAAGGTATAAACTATTGCATTACTATGCGCTTGCACTAGATGCATAATAGCAGCAACCTGGAAATCCCAGCCCCAACTTACCAACAGTTATTAAACAAAATCAAATGGGTCTACCAAACAGATATCTGTTACATGCCGCAAAAGGAACAATAGACAAATTATGAAAATTTGGGATATCTGGTGTCTACGGATGGAGGAGGAGACCTAACCGACGAATCTCTATTGCAATATTCTATCCATAATATCACCACAGCGAGCCCGGAGTCGCGGGGGGAAACACCAGTCCATTACAAAGGGAAACTCGACTGACAGGTATAAAGTTATGTTAAAAAGGGAAAGACAATGTTGTTTAAAATGCTATTTTATTTAATGACGATGACTTAACAATTTATGAAATATAAATTAATAATGCAATATAATGTAAATATGTCATATTTAGCACGATGTAATCAGAGATGAAGACTTTTTATTTTCTTTTTATTTTTCTATTTCACTTCTGTTCATGGTTTATAATGTTCAAAAACATATAATAAAATTTACTGAGAAAAAAAAAAAAAATTGGCATAAGACAAGTGGGTCACTTTTCATTAACAATGCATGATTACAAAAGTATTTTGTTTTCTCCTTGCTAGAGAACAATACACTAGGGTTTTTGTGGTTGTGTGTCTGTATGTGTGATGAATATATAAACATCCTGTAAATAATATTATAAAAGGTGCTTAAAAGGTGTCATTGGTTAAAACTGGTGCTTAAAGGGCAAGTCCAGCCCCAAAATGAAAACTTATATACAGGTAAATCACCCCTCAAAACCATAAACGGTAATAGTTTGAAATCTAAAATATATAAGTCTAACCTGAAATCCTGCACAATGTCCTGTTCTGCTTCCTGGTTCTTCCAGTTAGCAACTGTGGATGGATTTATGGAGTTATGGATTTGACAGTTGACATCACAGCCAATGACTGAACGTTAATGCCCTATCTACCTCTTCTGAGCATGCTCAGGCTCAGTACAGGTGACTACATTGCTCGGTTTCCATGAGGCATCCAGAAGCATAGCAGGTATACAGTAATGAATTCATAGGACAAACTATGATATATCAACATATGTTAAAGAGACCATTCTTTCTAAAAGATGTCCTTTAAGGTGACCATACGTATATCGGATTTTACTTACCTGACCGAACGCTCCCGCAATATTAGACCGATCCTTCCAGAACCGCCTTTCCCGATTTTATGGGTAAGTAAAAATCGGATATATGTATGGCCACCTTTAGAGATGTTAGCAGTGTCACACGACTTATTAAAACTGACTGTACCTGCTTCTTTGAAATTCAAGTCACCTTGAAGTTCCATAACCTTTTAACTTTTTAAATAGTCAAGGAAATGTTATTGTATGTTTATGTTACAATGGAGGATGAATTATTTTCTATACATATATGCACAAAAGGATTAAGACATGCCCTGGGAGATTATGCCATGTCAGTTAATTTTGCCAGTAAATACCAACCACAATGCTTTTCTGGTGGTCTATGGGGCAGAGACAGCCACATAACCTTTACTTCTCTAATAAAGAAAAATATACTTAACTTCTCCATCCCCCTACTCTTAACATTAAAAGTACCCAAGGAACTGCTTGAACCTCCCCCGTTTTGGAAAGTTATCTCTACAATTTACAGATTGTTTATTGAATGTTCTAATTCCTTCTTTTTTAATTTTGTCTTTGTTTTTGAAACCAAAGTCATAAATCCTCGGTAATAAACCCCAAAATGAATGTTTCCTCCTGAATTATCAATTGTAAGGGAGGTAGGAGCAAGTATTCCTACCTCACATTTTGCCATCACAAAAGAGTTAAAGCTTTGAAAATTTTACTACTAGCAGCTCAGCTCTCAATTCGTTACTTCAAATACAAATATTGTTAAAGGTAGAGGAAATCAATTCAGTGTCTGATTTAAAGTTTGAGGGTTGCACACACATCTGACAAACATCACAAATTCACAGCAAATTCCATTGGAATGTATGTTTAGGAGGAAGACTACATGTGCCCAGAACCTCCCTCCCTTTCTACTGGTTTATTACAGCTGCTATTCTGGCATGTATTGATATGCTAAAATCTTCTCCCTGCTAGCAGAATTAATGCTTTTTCTTTCACCCAAGCAGCAAAAAGTATAGGGTAAGGGTCACAGATACTATGGGGCAGTTTGGAAGTTTACAGTTAGCCCTCATTTTCTACATTCAGCAGGCCAATGGTCTGCGAGAGGACAACCACTGAAACGTCTATGAGGGAACTGTGCTGTCTTTTATCTTTGGCTATTATGTCACAGTTAAGGCTGGCACACATGGCCAGATCTTTCAGCCTGGCCAACTGTTTAACGCATCTGATTGTGTGGTCCATAGGAGACGTACAATCAGCCATGATTTACAGCCATGTCTGATTTGGCCCGACATTTCTGCTTGTGTGTACCTAGGTTACAAAAATATACAGAAGGCATACCTTGAAGTGGGAGTGCCCTTTAAAAGTGGATGTGGGTGTGGCTAGCAGTTTGGTGTTGCACTAATTGTGCAAACCTTATAGGAATCCGCCTTTAAAATCCTAGGCTTGCCCCTGAGGCTAGCAAATACACTTCAAGAATTTTTCTCAGCAAAAGTGGCAGAATGAGAGCTAAGCTGCTGGCAGTAAAATGTTTAAAGTGGAAGTTTAGTATTTGTCCATCCTTATGACCTTTACCTGCCCATTTTACATTTTAATATAGAAATAGTACCTTCCACACACCCAGGGAATGTGTTCCTCAATCCTATATGCATCTATCCACATGCAGGTAAGTACACAAAATTCCAAAAGAAATGATCACTTATTACTTTTACTAAGAACATTATGTCATGAGCCCATAGAGGGCAGTTCTTTCTAGGAATGTGAGTGGAGATTGAATTAATTGAGAGAATATTTATGACTTGTTAGCATACACCTTCATAAAGGGACTTTTGGAGAGCAGTATTTACTGCTATTGGTGTTTATTGGATTGGTGTTTACCAATTATTTAGGCAGGCTGCAAAATACGAAGTTTATTTTTAATTATTACGTTTCTAATATAAATATAAAGGTCCTTCCTTTGCAGAAAAATTCTGTCAAAGTATGTCCCAAGTGCTAAAGCGGGTGGTCAAGTGTTAAAGGGGGTGAAACAATAAGAGATCCTTGCCCCTCTCAAACTAAAATTCAATAAAACCTATCGCCAGGCCCTCTTTTTAAAGGGCATGTCCACCCCTTTTTTCCACTTTAGTTATATTGTAGGTATTGGTCCCCCAGCCCCAACCGACATAATAGATTTTTGAGAAAGCCCCTGATAGTTACTTACCTTACCTCTTTCCTCTGCCGCACTGCCCGGCCCTCTACTTGCACGGAACTGCAAGCAGGGGGCAGGACCGGCAGTCGCATCTCTGATTGGCTGAGAAACAGCCAATCAGGGAAACTGCTGCCAGCTGCTCAGAACGCCGGGGGGGAGAGGTAAGGTAAGCAACTATCGGGGGACTTTCTCAAAATTCTATTATGGGTGTTGGGGCTGGGAGACCAATAGCTACAATATTGCCAAGGGGTTTGGAGCTAGGGGGAGGGAGAGCAAAACGGGAGTGAGAGGGAGGGGGGGAGGACTCCTGCGCATGCCTCAAACCTTGTTGAGGTTGAGGCAGACACAGGCACAGGATTCACTGACAGCTACTACACTGCGGTTTTCCTGACTTTGGAGGGGCATAGCAGAAGAACCATTTGGAGCAGAAATGTAAGGTAAGAATTTTTGTACACTACAGATTGGGGCCAGTATGGGGTTAAATTTCAGTTTTGGGGGTGGACATGCCCTTTAATCCATTTTAACTTAACCTTTCAGAGCAGAAACCTATATATTCCATTGATATATCTGTTGTATTCAGTTAGATCAACTGGACTTTCTCAATTCAGAATGACTTGTACAAGAATCTGTTGGCAATTATGATAAGCGCATCACAATAAAATATTTTAATCAATTTAATATATTTGATTGACCTAATTATTATGTGTTTTGTACAGCAGGTACTTCCAGAGGATGCACTGTAACAGTAAACCAAGAAAGCGTCAAAGAAGTTTATCTGGCCTCTGATAACACCTACACCATGTACTCCTACTTTACAGCTATAGACTGCCAAAGTAAACCAGAAATTTCTTGGTTTCGCTGTTTTAATTCTTACTGTGAAGGGCTCAGATCAAAAAGTTTTACAATTTCTACGGACAATTCAAACACCTCATTGACAATTACTAACCTGAAACTTCAGGACAGTGCAATATACATCTGTGGTGTTGCACAATCCACAGGGAAAGGAACCAAACTGGTAGTAAAAGGTTAGTGTTTACACTAAGAATCCTGACACTAGGAAACATTAACTCCATTGTGACACAAATAGCAAATCTTCCCATTGGCTATTACAGAGGGAATCCAAGATGCCTCTTAAGCCAGTGTTTGACAGCTTTGTGCACAACTAATTAGGGAAACCCAGGGGTGAGGACCTAGCAGTTTAGGTCCTCACCCTGGCTACTATAAAGGGAGGGAGTGTTATTAATATGAGTATTATTGTCCTTTAAAGAAGAAATTAAAAAGTGAATTTACCCAGAGCTGCATTCACTTGGGGTTGCATCAATTTATAGTGGTTTTGTCTATGGGTAAATACCTCTCCTGCTTAATGCCAAATGATCACGGAAATCAAGCAAGTATTTTGTGCTGTGGGCAACCCATGCACCCTAATAAGCGCTGTTTCACTTGTTCTTACCAAGATCAACTACTGCTATCTAAATCTTCCAGCCAGACAAATTTCATTGGAACCAACCCTATAAAATATTATATGAATGATGAAATCAGTTACAGAGGTACATGGAAAACAGAAAGAGGGGCTGCATTAATGTGTGGATTGTTTGTAAGGTATTGCAGTTCAATTTTCCAATACCAGCAAAATTAAGTTATTATTGAACCTTAATTTAGAGGAAAAAGTTCATGTTAATAACCCTGACCTATCTTTGTGTTTTTCAGAGAAACCGCAGATCTTCCTTACCACCACATGCACTGTTCTGCTGATTTTCAATGTGTTGCTGGTTTTATACAACATTGCTGTCTTTTCAGTATATGCGTTAAAGGTTTGTCTATCGTTATATATAAAAATACAGGGTGATATGACTGAACTCATTTTTGGCTGAGAAGAAATAAAAAAAAAAAAACAGAACTTCATCTTTGGAAGTACAACATTGATTGTTTTCTAATTATCTTCAACTGGGGTGCAATATAACAAGGAAGGGATGGAATCCTAAACGGCGGCCTCCCATTGATATGCTGCAATGTGAAGGGCACCTTCCGAAGTTCCGAAAACCACCTAGGACTATCATTTTATGATTAGCTTTCAATCACAAAATGAATGGTCCAGAGCAAGGGCTGTCACAAGGACATCAGAAGGCTTTGCCTGACATTAGAAATTAGAAATGTCCAATCAGTGAATGTCCAGCACAAGATTACTATTGGGGTTCTACACAAATTCTCACACATTCTTGTAATATTTCACTGGGAATCACATTATATATATCTAGTGAAAAAGTTCAGTAAATAAAGCATTCTGGCCCTGCATTATAGAGAACTGTGTCAGATGCACCAAAACAAATTGTGTATTACTATGTAGTTTTGGCAAGCTTTATTGTTATTGTAATGAAAACATGTGTAGTGTGATGTTCAGACATGCTGAGTGATTAACCCAGGGAAAGAGAGAGACATTTAATTCTCCTAACAGCTACTTGATATCTTCTTGTACTAATGGGAAGGCTTTCTTCAGAAAGATTGTATTCATTTTAAACAGGTATATCTTTGGTTAGAAGTCCCATAGAAAGACAATTGTTAATTAAATTGGCCAAAAAGTTGAGGTGTAGATTAAAAGGTTGAAAACGAATAAAACAATATGGCAGACATAATATAGTTTGATGTTATTTTGTTTTTCTAGTCAAAACGTAAGATGTCGAATAATATGAAGTCTGAAGAAGAACAAGAAACTACCAAAGTAAGTGAAAACCTAATTTTTCCCTTTAAAATGTATGTAGGTGTCCATGTACCGACATTAACCAAGTAATATCTTTCCTCACAGAAGAGTTACAGAAAGCAAAGGATTTTTCAAGCAATCGCAAAGGAATACCATAAAAGATACCCTAGAAATCTCAATAATGAGGTAAGTTGTAAAAACTATACAATGTTTGTAAGGTACCGCATTCCATCCTTTAGACACCTTTGGGGTGATGTATTGACCCAGCTAGACAGATTTTTCAAACCTGCAGCAGTTTATGGTCGTATTCGCTAGCACTCGGTCATTCGTTCAGAGATCCGCCAAATCGGTCGTTCAACGATCCCCGAACGAACAACCGTTTGGCCGATAAAGCGCCTACACACGGCCCAATTATCGGCCGAAACGTTTGTTCGTACACGTCATGCTTCCGCGATCGCACAGGTGTACAAGCCTTTACTCTGGCATAAGAGGCACTTTTACATTATTAGATTAGACAATAGGCATTAAATACCAGTGAGGGCAGTATCCCTTTAATTACCCAATTAGCAGTGTCGGACTGGCCCACAGGGTTACAGGGGAATCCTCCGGTGGGCCCACAGCACATTCAACCAAAGAACCAAAGAAAACTGCTAAAATTTAAACAAGAGAGCCAAAGGGTCAGTAAAAATGCATTTTAATAAACAATAGGAGTCAGTAGGAGTAAGCTAGATATGAAAATAAGTAAAAATAATGATTTAAATGTAATGTGGGCCCCTAAACTCCTCCTAGTGGGCCCCTGGTCTCAGATTTCCTGGCGGGCCCCAAAAGTCCAGTCCAACACTGCCAATTAGGGCAGTTGCTATATCAGTGAGGTTTTATTATTTCGTTCAGAGAAAACTTTCCTTTATTAAACTATTTTATTCCACAGGGCTCTGTAAGAGAGGTTGAGACTATCTATCAAAACACCTAATATTCCAAGAAACTACACAAAAATCACAAGAATGTCTTCAGTAAGAGACATTTGGATTTACTTTTGTGTGGACTTGGCTCTTGTAAGACTGAATATTCTTAGTAAAATCAAATTGTTACATTTCTTAGAAAAGAGTGGACAAAGGAGACAGTAACTCACAAGAAACAGAAAAACTGGATCCTGTGCAATAGCGAACACCAGTAAACCCCTGATTCTTTAGCAACTTCAGCAAACCCCTGTGCAACTGCAAGTTACTATATGGGATATCTGTAAATACCATTGGCAAGAAATGTTTTAAATGTATCAATTGTCATGATATTAAAAGAGACTTGCTAACAACTCTAGAACATTAAGGGATGTCAAAAAAAAGAAGATTGTCATCATTATCTTCAATGTGACACTTCTGAGAATATGGAGCTCTTTCAGAAAAGCTGCACACAACAGTTTAAAAAAAAAAGGATTAAAAAAACTCCTTTACAAATTCTTAAATGGGAAATGTGATCTCCAAATGTAGGAAGCTGCAGTCTTACCTTCAAAACAAGAACAGCATCACAAATCAAGGTGCAACCTGTTAGAAATTATGGAGGGGAAAACTGCCCTGCTCCATATCTAACCTTCTATTGTTAAAATGACGCTTAAAGGGGAATGCGGAAATGTATATTGTTGTGTAATACATAAAATTAAAATGGAAATAGAGCTGCAAGTCATCTAATTTGAAAGAAAACTTAATTTGTCTAGTGATCCGCTATCACTAAAAGGACCAATAAAAGGATAACTATTGTGAATAAAATTTATTTAAAAAAACAGTTAAACTGAAAAGTACATGGAACAGGGATATAGGATTGGTAATTCCTAACTCCCAATATTGTTTTTGCGAGGAGCACCAGTCCAAAGAAAACTGATTCTGACAGTCTTCCTCCTGGCTTTAGCACTATCTTTAATATAGAAATAGTCAAGGACTAACCTGGCAAATGAAAACTTTACGTGCTGTAGCTCCTCAACAAAATGATATTGGGATGTAGGAATAATCAATCCTACCTCCTTGCCACTGGTACTTTCCATTTTTAAACAGTTAATTTTTAAGAGTAAAGATATCCTTTAATTGCAAAAAACATGCCATTTGTTGTATTATCTACCCTTACCATGTGACATAAAGAAATTAGAAGTGTCAGTGGAATTCCGTGACCATATGATCACAAGTACGAAGGTTGAGTACATTTATGCAGGTCATGGAGCTCCAATGTAACATCTAACATTTCTTGCTTTGCACTGAAAGAAGTGGTATATAATAATATACATGTCTTCTTTTCCCCCCTTTGTACTTGCTATTGAGTTTTAATACTCAATATAAACTCAATTCCTCGTTAGTTTCCTTCTGCTGTAATGGAGCTCCGTCCTCAGCATCCACAATATAAGCATATCCAGAGAAAAGTCAACAGAGAGAAGGTCTCTGTACAACCCAATTCTTTCTGGTGTTTATTAGCTTAGTGCAACACTACATGTTTCCTTGCAGTCCAAAACATGTAGTATTGCAATAAGTTAACAAAAACAACACCAGAAAGAATTGGATTGTCCTGTCTGTTGACTTTTCTCTAGATATATGCTGGCTATTTTGTTATCTTTGTTGCATACTGCCAATATTCAATAAGTATTCAATAAGTGGTTTTGCTAGATTTGTTTTTAGTCAGTAGTGCTTATTTCTTTTCAACGTGTATTTTTTGGCAGTGGTTACTGCGTCAGTGTTCCACAATCTGTATAAAAGAATTTGGCCCTTGGACTTGGAGCTTTTTTGTGATTTTTAAAATCCTTTTATTTTACATTGTGCGGTATGCACTATATAATTCACTGTGACATAGAATACAAACATTTATATGGACCAGTATTCCACAGTCAAACTATTCTGGTTCCAGGAATCCTGGAATGTGGGTCATTGATTAGGCCCCAGTGGCTGGACTTTTTGATCATTGAAGCTCTGTCCTGAGCTTTTTAATCTTCAGTTAACTGTGACATAGTTTAGTGTCTACTATTTAGAGGATAATGTGGTCCCTACTGTAATTAATAAGGCTATTAGAAATCACAGAGGAGTCCAGTAAGCATATAAAAGCTAGAGGCTCTCATCTGCAACCTGAATACTAAGCAGCCAGGAGAAGGTGAATGTGTATGAGTGTTCAGGACCAGCCACAGAGTTCTACTGTCTGTCTTGCTTTGAGGGAGCAAGGAGTGCCACGTGACAAGAATGCATAAAACGTACAAAATGTCTGCACTGTGTAGTAGAGAGGAACGCAACGTTCAGTTTAGTGTGTTTATAATTGGCGTGCTACTATATAGTAGTGCCCAACAACCAGGATATCTTCCTGGTTAAAGGATAAGTACACTGTAATAGCAAGTTAGTTTTTTTTAAAGCCGAAGCTTACAATTAAATTTAACTTGCTTTTACAGTTTACTTATCGTTTAATAAAGTCCATGGTGGGAATGACATGTTTACATACCTACCCTACTCCCAATCCTTTGTGCCTGGTAATGAATGAATGCTATGTGGCTGATTATACAAATACCATGAAAGTAAGGGAATATTTGTCCCATGACACTAAAAAACAATTAGCAGAAAACAGAGAGTAACAGAAGTTGTAGTTCTATTACAATCTAGAAGGACATTTATCATATAAATGGTAACATATTCATAATAGCAGGATAGCGCTTCTATAAAAACTCACCATTTTCTACGTAGGGGTGAAAAGGAAGCACCAATGCCAGGATAACCCTGCCTCTAGTTGGTTCCAATACACTTCTCATCTCTTTCAATAATGTCACAGGTTGGTGGCAACGATCAAGGAGGTTCAAGCAGCTAATGACATCATACTGGAATCCGGTGTTCTGCCATTCGTCAATATTAAGCACTCTAGATATGAGAAGGAAACACATTTTTATTTAGTTTATAGGAACAGAATAAACAAATTTAAATGGAAATTGTTCTCTGTTAGTAGTAATTATCTTTCTTTTAAAGTCATATTCGAAGAAAGTTCACACAAAAGTACATTATGTTAGAGCTGCAATATTTAATGGATGGGGCATTGCATTTTACTTTTCTGTATACGGTATCACTGACTATTTTATAATTATAGGATTTCCTGCAATAACAGATTAATATACTGTACCAGTGGGTGTCTCAGTGCACAATAAATTATAATAATACAACTATAAAATGCATTAAGACATTAAATAACAGTGATCAGTGTGGTAGTACCTCCATAGTATTTTGATCTCCAGTTCCTAAACATTGGTCCACTGAAAATGGGGCACTGCAATAATCATTTGCATTATAGCCTCTATAAATCAAGGTTTACAAATAATACAAGGTGTACCAAAAAATACACAAATAGTGTAGCATCCCACAGAACACAGACTACCTATAATTCTCAGTACTTTCCTGGTACTCCAAAAAAAAAAAAAAGTACTGAATTAGAGGACAGAGCTCAACAAACGATATAGTGCATACGAGTACATAAGATCTAGTGAAAGCATGAACATAACATACCTGTACTTCTTCTTTAGTAGCTGCCATATCATTGTTTGAGACATCTCAGTGACATAGATCTCCTCAAAGTGAGGACTCATTACTTTTGTCACTTCCCCATCTCCGGCCCCTAAATCTAACAACCGGTGGGATTTCCACTCTGGGCCTATTTTCAGAAGTCTCTGGAATTGTTCTGGCGAAAACACAAACATTGATCCTCTTCCAAGCAACCTAGAAAAAAGATCAAATTATTTTGTGTGTCACAAACTTTCAAAGTACAGAATGGTTGGATAGAATCTTTGCATAGTCATGAGGAACTGTTATCAGTTACTATGCTATTTAATATTAGATATTATAGGATGGGATACAATCTCACTAACCCATATGCCTTTTCCATTTGACCCCCTGAAAATAAATGAATACAAGGCAATTGAAAAGAGTGCTCTCGTACCTTTTAAACTAGGAATTCAAAGTTACAGGCTTGTAAAGTTTCACTTCCTAGTCTGTACTGTTTCTGTGACAGAAACTGTAACTTACCCATTGATTGATGTCCTAGACATAAACATGCTGAACAGTGAAGACATGAATGAGTGATACAGCTGAATAGAAAGCCAACCAGATTTTTCAATACTCCTGTTTAGGAAAGTCTGGGTGCCTTGGTCCAGGTAACTTTGGATGAAGATAGGCCGAAGAACTTCACTTAGTTTTTCTTTATCACATAAGTACCACTGCAAGGGATGTGTGCAGTTAGTAGCAGAAAATGTTGGTATTTAGCAAAAAGGTGACAATAAAAAAAGATATTAACATAAAAATGTGTATAATCACTAATATCAGATGAACTATACTTAACTTAATTCACTCCTAAAGCACCTGGTCACCTAAAAGACCCCAGGATACGAACCTAAACTGGGTTTGCTATAGATTTGTGCAAAAGAAGCTGTCAAATCTCATTTTCTAGAGATGGTCTCTAGAACACTACACACATAGTTCCACACTTTTCCAATAGAAAAATGCGAGACAGACATTGACAGCGTCATGTGCACCATCTACAGCAAACCCAGGGGTGAGGATCTAGCGGTTAAAGAGTATATCCAATAGTATTTTAACATTTTGGAATCCAGTTCATTAAAAACGGGAGGTAAAGGAGCTGTGCCTTACCTTCCGTTCTTCAATAGAACAAACAGGAGCCAGGAGAGAAGGTAAGAAACTTACCCGCTCGCTCGCTCCCCCGGCGCTTGGTCTGACAGGTCCCGACGGACCTTGTTTCTATGCGCATAGATCGCACATGCGCATAGAAGACAAGGTCCGTCGGGACCTGTCAGACAAGCGCCGGGGAAGCGAGCGAGCGGGTAAGTTTCTTACCTTCTCTCTGCTCCTGTTTGTTTATTGAAGAACGGTAGGTAAGGCACAGCTCCTGTACCTCCCGTTCTTCAATAGAACTGGATTCCAAAATGTTAAAAATACGAGTGGAGATACCCTTTAAGGATAAAGTGTATGTGTGTGTGGTTTAGGGGAGTGTAACTACCCTTTAAAGAAGAATAATGGACGACACTAAGACACATTTTCTGTCTCTAGAGATGTTCACTATAGCTTTCCAGGGAGATTCAATAAAAGTTCTTATCGTTAATAACGGTGCTCATTTTGACCAATCAGACCTTATTTAACATTTGAAAGCAAACATCTGATTGGTTAGGGCAAAATGAGCACCATTTTTAACGATAAGATCTTTTATTGAATCTCCCTGTTCGTCTTTTGTTATTTAAAACAAAATTTGATACACCTGTTTGCCAATCCTGGAGACCATCCTCTCAATACTTTTCCTAGCTAAGCAGAGCCTCATACAGATTATTTAAGAAATCTGGGTGCGCTCTGTCTGCGGTGAAGAGGGTGGGAGCATATATGTAAATGAGCCATGAGCAGGGCATCTGATTTCTACTATAATCACCCAGGTTACTGGGACAATTAACATGTCCCTCTATAAGGATGCCGAGTGTTGATGCACCTTTAATCTGAAACACGTAATATTACTAAAAATATTTTTCTTGGTTATATAGATCAATGTTAGAGTTTTATCATTTGAATTTTATAATAGTCACTCGGCTATGTAGCTAATATAAGGAAATAATCCACAATTGCTCCCATCATAAAATGGACCATTTATTATGTATTATATTATAAAAATATACAGGTGTGGACTTCTAAAATGGAAGAAAAAAAGTGGCTTAAATCATGGATAATATGCCCTTTAAACTATTGTGAAAAGTTTTAAGTGCTGGAGAACCACAGCCCAAATACCCCAACTGCTATCACATGATTAACGCCCCTCTACCAATTAAGGCTAAGGCTGGTTACACAACATCCAACTGGGCCAGAAATATTTGATGTTTTTTTGGAAGGGCGCAACCATTGTTTGAACCTTTTCGACCGAATTAGATGCGCAGGAAAACCATGGTCCTCTATGGTGTGTACCCCGATTAAAGATTTAAAGTGGAAGCCAATAGTTGCCTTTAAGCATGGAATCGACATGACATCACAGAGGTGACCCCAACTGCCCCTCCAACATCTGTTACAGCTGACAATGAGCTCATGAATTGACAGTTGGTCAAATGCCTGTACTTAGCTTAAGGTTTGTGATGCATTAGCTGTTTGGGGGCGAGTGATACAGTAAATAGAGGAGGACAATATTTAGACCTAAGGACAACTTTACACATGGATCCACTTTTGTTTTATAATATTTATTTTTCCAGTTAGAGGATGCTGGTTATTGTAGTTTATTCGCATTTTAACATAGATTAAACAACATTCACATATGTCCATACTGTCTCATTTACATTATTCAATATTTTGTTAATATCTTCCTGTTGCTTTTATCCTCATATTTCAATTAGCAATAAAGCGTTATGTGTTGCTGTCTTGGGTTTATAATATTTATTTTTCCAGTTAGAGGATGCTGGTTATTGTAGTTTATTCGCATTTTAACATAGATTAAACAACATTCACATATGTCCATACTGTCTCATTTACGTTATTCAATATTTTGTTAATATCTTCCTATTGCTTTCATCCTCATATTTCAATTAGCAACTTACCGTACCAACTGCCCTGAATGATAAAAAAAAATTCTATTCTTACTAGCTGTTACTGTTCTTTACAGTTCTGTTGATTTTTTCCCCCAAAATTCTGGTATATACCAGACCAAAAGAGCCACCAAGGCAAACATGTTCTAAATGTTGGTGTAAATACTTGCATTTCATGTACTTTGCCATATAGATTGTAGTAGAATTTGAATTTAATCAGTGCGAAGTTGCCCTACATTGGCTGTTATATTACAACATATATTTATAGAGTATATATAAAAAAAAAATTAAATGCTTGTGAAAATACTTTCACTACCATTATTTAATGGAACAGCTCTGATAGGCTCACGGCCAAACAATATGCCAAGGCGCCCAGTTCAAGAAAACCCTAAACTTTAAATGCTTACCTGGACATAAATCTATTTATGCAGCACAGTGGCTCAGTGGTTAGCACTGATGCCTTGCAGCGCTGAAGTCCTGAGTTCGACTCCACCCCTGGACACATCTGCAAGGAGTTTGTATGTTCTCCCCGTGCTTGCGTGGGTTTCTTCCGGGCACTCCGGTTTCCCCCACAATCATAAAGACATACTGACAGGTTGTATGTGTCAAATAAATGTGCTTAAATTGTAAGCTCTTCAGGGCAGGGCCTGGTGTGAATGTATACATGTAATTGTAAAGCGCTACGGAAGATGTTAGCGCTATATAAATCCACAATAATAATAATTTGGGACTTTTAGATCCCCCTGCCCATCATCAAGTCCCTTGTTTTTTTAAAAAATAAAAAAGCTCACAGAAGACAACAAGCAGTTAAACTCTAATTTAATGCCAGACTGAATTGCCTTTGCTAATCAATCGCCTTGGCCTTTTTGCTGATCAATAGACCCCCCCAATCAATTTCAGGGCAGTTTATCGATCATAAGGCGATTGGATGGTGCATTGTCTTTCAGTGTGGGTGCAGGGGATTTGATGCCCACATAGCATTGGATTACAGTGATAATAGATGAAATCTAAAGTGTATGGTTACCTTTAAGGGTGGACCTAGGAAACAGGGGGGGATGGGGAAGAGGGATGTGGGGGAATAGGGTGTTAGCCTGGTAGAGAAGAGGAGGCTGTAGATAAAGAAGTGTCTCTTGTTATTGTCACCACAGGCCATGGTCTCCTGCATTACTCACCTGCTGGTTCCCTTCCCAGCACAACAATTGGCTGTGGCTCATCATGTTGGTGTACAAGGTCCTGCTCAGGTTACTCCTCAGGTACCGGCTACTCCACATTTTCCTCAAGGCGACCAGACAGAGCAGGGAGCTAAGCACCGCGCACACGAACACTTTCATCTGACAAGCGGCCACCGGCTTCTTCCCCTAGCAGAGGAGACGGCCATGGCACCGCAGGATATACACATCAGCCAGAGGAACCGATACAAGAGAGGGGAGGGGAAAATAGAAGAAGGCGGAACTATTGTTAAAGGACCGTTTTTCCGCACGGACCTAATACTATTCATCATCATTAATGTCCCTAACCAGAGAGGGCGGGCGGGGGACTGTCTGGGCCCACCTTCTCCTCTCAGTGGTTAACTTCCTCTTTGGTCAGCTGATTGACAGGATGTAGCCAATAGGAGAGCGCTACTAGTGTGTTTGTTTACGTTGTGTCTACTGGCCAGTGAGAACACACGGTAGGTAAAACAATGTGATATAACAGAGAGGGGAGGAAACACGGGCAATATTAGATAGAAGGTTATTAATACAACACACCGATACTCTGCCACCCATGGGTATCCCAAGGGACATATATTATAAAACATAATAAGGGAATTCATCACCAGCCTCTAATTCAAAAATGTGTGCAGAGAAGGCTGTAAGACAGCCATGGCTGCGTCAATTCAATATGGAGTAGCGTGACTTTGTACAGCATTTAGCGTGGTCCGCGTTACTCACGTTAAGAAATCCCGACCTGTCAGGGCAGCCTATTCATAGACAGGGCGAGTGTAGCGCAAGTTCGGCGTGTGTTCTGTAAGGCTAGACATTTCCTGGTCTTAAAACCCCGCCTGAAGTCCTGATCATGTGACCAGCCTGAGTTGGACAGCAAGCAGTGCCTATTGGGGGCGTGTCCAGGCAGCTCTGAGAGACCTAACAGCCTTTGTAGGTGGCTGGAATAGGACACAGCTTGTAGCTTGTGTGACACAATAATTATTGGGACAGGAAGGGTAAATATCCAGTGATAACCTCTACATCCCCACTAATATATCTCACTGAGAGAAACCTGTATGTGCCAGTTAGTGTTGGCAACTTGTATACAAGTCAATCTGGGAAATCCTGTATGTGCCAGTTGGTGTGGGCAACTTATATACCAGTCACTCTGGGAAAACCTGTATGCGCCAGTTGGTGTGGGCAACTTGTATACCAGTCACTCTGGGAAAACCTGTATGCGCCAGTTGGTGTGGGCAACTTGTATACCAGTCACTCTGGGAAAACCTGTATGCGCCAGTTGGTGTGGGCAACTTGTATACCAGTCACTCTGGGAAAACCTGTATGCGCCAGTTGGTGTAGGCAACTTGTATACCAGTCACTCTGGGAAAACTTGTATGTGCCAGTTAGTGTGGGCAACTGGTATACCAGTCACCAAGGGAGAATCTGAATGCGCCAGTTTGTGTGGGCAACTTGTATACCAGTCACTCTGGGAAAACCTGTATGCGCCAGTTGGTGTGGGCAAAGTAGATTCTTGTACAAGTCATTCTGAATTGAGAAAGCCAGTCGGATGACTAGCGAAACGTCTTCAAGAACTAAACTTCAAGACCAGTTGATCTAATGGAATACAACAGATATGTCTACTTTCGATTTTCGATAATCATCTACTTTCGATTTTCAATAATCATCTACTTTCAATTTTCAATAAAAATCGAAAATTCGAGTTCCGTGAAATTCGGGAGTTCCGAAAGTTTCGTCGGGACTTTGAAACCCCCTTAGATTGGATTCAAAACTGGGTTCTAATCGAACCCACATTACATCTGTATTGGGCTGTGGTGAGGCTCTCCACTGTATAGTAGAGGCTACTCAGTGTGTACTGCTGATACAAGGTATACCATTTCCCTATATTTAAGTTCACTGTCAAGTCAGCCCTCCAGTTAACCAGCCACTGTTGATTTAAAAGTGTCTGGTGAACTGAAAGGCTTACCTAAAAATGTCTGCTGAACTGGAGATCTGGCATAATAATGTCTTCTAAACTGGACGGTTGACTTGTGATGTGTCATCAAACAATGCAGCAGACCACTCCAAATTGTGGCAGTTGAAAATAATTTGTAACTTTATTCACCCAACTGTGAGGTTCATCTCCAGCAACGTTTCAGGTTATCAAGGGTGGCGTGATAAAGGGTCGAGGTCCACCCGAAACGTTGTTGGAGATGAACCTCACAGTTGGGTGAATAAAGTAACAAATTATTTTCAACTGACACAATTTGGAGTGGTCTGCTGCATTGTTTGATGGTATATAATTGGTGTGGACCGGGGAGCAGTACGGTTGGCGGCAGATAACCGTTTGGAGGAGTGGAGTTCAACAATCTGTGAGTTATGACTTGTGATGTGTGTGATGAACTGAATGGTTGAACTAACAGTGTCAGCTGGGCCGATGTTAGGCCAGCCCTTCAAGTCTTGACACTAAACTAATGTTTTTTTGAGGTTTACATATCCTTTAAGAAATGCAAAGTTATGTAGGTGGGCAAAAACAACATGAATGCTAGTTAAACCCCTTATGGAATAGTGTTAGGAGGTGATTCAATAGAAAAGGACTATGGTGTTAAGGAGGCCATACATCTATGAGATATTACTTATCCGACCGAGGGCTCACGCGATGTTCCTTGGATCCTGCCGGAACCGCTTCTCCCGATCTTACATTCGACTGACATGCGATCGCAAAATGAATGGGATTTTGCGATCGCATGTCGGTCAAGTATACGATCGGGAGAATCGGTTCCGGCAGCATCGATGAACATCGCATGAGCGCTCGGTCAGGTAAGTAATATCTCATAAATGTATGGCCACCTTAAGTGTGGATACCAATAGACTTAGTAACTAAGCAGTGTCATGCAGTATATGCTAAAGCAAATAAAATACTTTTCTGCATAGAGCAAGGAGAAAATGCAGAATTTTGTCTCTGTACGGAGCATGTAAGGCCTCATCATGATTATTCATTGCAGTTTTGGGCAGTCCACGGAAAGGATATCAATGAATAAGAAAGAGTTCAGAGATGGGCAACTAAACTAATAAAAGGAATGGAGACTATTTTCTCTCATGACTAGAGGCTACTCCTATAGTCTTTAGGAAAAATGATTTGATCTTAAAGGGACAGTTCAGTGGAAATAATCAATGTTTGTTAAATTGTTAGTTTGTGTAATGCCTTTTTAGTTATTCTACATATTCTCTCCCATTTTGAAAAATCAGTTGATTTCATACCCTTTGCTGTTCCCTGCTGTTTGACATTAGTGAGCTGACATTTCAGGTTCTAACGGTCCAGGATGCACCACATCCTTGGAATGTTCCTAACAGTAATTTCTACTGATTGGCTGTTGGATGGGTCAAAGATGCTCAGATCTCTGGGTCAAGGACAAGATCATAACGGTCTCTACTAGGGGTCCTGCAAATAGTAAGTCAGTATTTCAGTTGCATTTATTTATACACAAACAAAATGCTGAATTGGCAGGTTAAGGTCATTGGGATGAAAAAATACTGCTCTTTTTTTCTGAAAAGCATGTGTATTTGCACTGAACTTCCCATTTAAGCAATATAAATGGTTCTTCACTGGCAGTAAGTGGCAGTAAGGTTGTGGATGCTCTTCCTGAAAATGTGTTGGAGGTGGTTTACTGGTAGATGTCTTCTTGGACAGATAGACTATCCAGGTTAACAGATTGTGGCTGTATCATGCATGGGCACGTTTGATTGGTTGCATCCTTGTACAGTTTGGTGCACTGGGGGGTATGCACCATTTGAATGGAGGAGACTGCTTTTTTTGTTGAGTTGAGGGGCTGTATTTTTTTTTTGTGGAGGGGTTGAGCTTAATAGACTGTTATCTTTTTTCAACCCAAGAAAACTATTTAACCACGTGTATAGTTGCCCTTTAAAGTATCTTACCCTATGGGGACATTTAAAAACAAATAAGTAGCAAAAAACATTAGCTGATTGGATTCACTCCCCCCTCCCTTAGTACCCTACACAGGGGTAGATTTATACCTCAGGAGCCTGTAGGATCAAAATGCCTGGTGCCTTTAGTCCCATCCCTAAACCCAAACCACACCTATTTTATCTTTTTGGGGGGAAAAAAAAAAAAAGACTATAAAGTAGGTGGATTGGTGGGGAGAGATTGACAGCCGCCCCTCCTACTGCAGGCTTACCTAGGCGTGTGCCTAATGGTAAATTCAGGCCTGATCAGACAGGCTACTCAGCTATTGTCAAGCAGTTTGTCTGTTGGACATTGTAAAAAAAATCCCACTTGGAGCAAAGGCTAATCTGATCGAAACAAGATTTATGTGTACAAGGCTTAACATGGACCTAATATCTACAGTAAATTTCTTCATAATAAAAACGCAAAAAATGTGTTTGGAGTGTAAACTTTTTTTAACCAACACCAAATACAAACATTTAAAAAAATATATACATTTTAAAAAGGTAACACAACTGACAAAAAAAACTACTAATACATAACAAAATAGGAAAAGCTTATTAGAAACAATATTTAAAGGGCACATATAGTAACCAAAACTAGGTAGCTGTCCCTTCATTTCAGACTCTTTCCATCCCTAACATAGGAAAACTATGTATGTTTGAAAGAGATAGCATAGACTGGGGGAGGATTGGAGCTGTAAGCCATAGCCACCGAGTGGCATAGACCGCTTTCCACTCATGTTACCAGGGGGAAGGACTATTTTGTCTTATCTCCCTGGAAAACAAACATCCAAAACAGTTGCTGTTTTGGGCACAATACATGTTCTTTAAAGGGCAACAATAATGTCCAAATCCATATCTCCTACAACCCCCCTTCTAAAACACCATTCCCAGTATTCCTTGCAGTATACACAAGTCCTTATGCACACAAGCTGACGTGGGTGTTGACTTTTAGAGAAGCTTCCCACTTCCAAGGAAAGCAAAGTATCAGAAATAAACAGTATCTGAAGTCACACTCTAAGGTGAATTTAAGTGTTTTATTGTAAACCAAACACAACATTTTCATCACATTTCCCCTAAAACTTAAAGGGGAACTGTGGTCTCCAACCAAGTTAAGTTTAAATGAAAGGCGGGTTTCCTACCTTTAAAACGAGCCATCAACCACCTCTCTACGTGCTCCACAGCCCAAGATATAAAGAAATGACTGACCAGAAAGTTAATGGGTGGGAGGCTGACAAGTGACATTCCTAAGGCTTCTCCTGCACAGTGCCGGCGAGCACAGCCTCAGACTCCCTCAGTGTGTGAGGGAGACAGGAAGTCCCTCCTCCTCTCTGCTGTGTGAAGTCCTGACAGAGAAGGTAAGGGGGGTCTGAGTAACCCACGGCACCCCCGAGTGGGGCTTAGACACCCGTGAGTGGGCGGGGCTTAGACACCTGTGGGTGGATGGGGTTTAGACACCTGCGAGTGGGTGGGCGGGGCCACATGGGGCTGTAAGATAATGGGCCATGGGGGGCCTGCAACTGGAGGGGCCATGGGGTCCATGAGTGGGAAGGACCAGGAGGGCTGAAAAGGGGAGGAGGAGACACAGGACAGATTGACTGACAGTTTCAGAGCAGGAAGTGCAGGGGACCTGGTGATGCTGCTGCCATATCACACACAAAAATGTAAATATTTTCAAAACTATGCAAAATAAACAATGGAAATAAATTGCAAAAATTCCCTGGGGAGCCATTCCTATCAATTTACCTAAAGTCATTTTTGGAACATAGTTCCCCTTTAAATTCACCTTGGAGAGTGACATCAGATTCTGTTTATTACCCAGAATTCCCATATACTGTTCTTCTCTAAAGTGAGCACAAAGCTGTCAAAAATCCACGGGTGAGCAGTCAGACGCTGCATGGGATTTTTGATAGATCAGTTTAGTGAACAGGTTGAAAAGTCAGTACTCAGATGAGCTTCTAAGGTTTTTGGCACCTGCATCAAACGTTGTAAAAAGGCTCTCACAATCTGCAATAGGTAATGAGAGGTGCCCCCTAAGTGCTCCCAGTGTTTTGTTTTTTTTATTTCCTGCTGTCTTTCCTGTTCTTCCAGAGGCGCCGCCTGAGACCAATTTCTCACTCTGCCTCATTCAAGAAGTGGCCCTGGTAGTACTGTCTCCTACCTCACTGGGAAATGTAGTTTAAGGGCTAGGCCACACTATCGCGTTTTTCTTGCATTTGCGCATGAGATTGCGTTTTTCAGATCATTGAAAACACAGCAACGTTTTCGGGTGCGTTGCGATTGCGCATGCGATTTGTGTCCCGCATTTTTAATCTCAATCGCATGCGGTTTCCTATACTTAATGAAGAAAATGCATGCGCAAACGCAACAAAATCGCACATGAAATCGCATGCGATTCCGTGTGCGATTGTGTTTGCGCGCAGTGTGGCCGTGCCCTTAGGGCTTAATATATCAGCATTATTATTAAAAGAGTTCTAAAGCATTTAAAAGACCCCCTCCATGAAGATATACCACACCAGTTTGGGATTCTTACCTTGCAGAAATGTAGAAATCAGCCCTGATTCTACTGCAGAATAGATCTGGGTGGAGAGGGACTTTAACCCTCCAGTTCAACTTTTTTAAGGGTGGACATGCCCTTTAACAATTACATCTTTTGTTTGTATACTTGCTTACTGCACAAAGTCTCCTGTGCCACCTACATGTGTTGACTATTTACAGCAGGAAGCAGAAACGGGAAACAGGACATTGTGCAGGATTTCAGGATAGACTCAAATATTTCAGATTTCAAACTATTACAGTTAAGGGTTTTGGGGGGTGATTTACCTGTATGTAAGTTTTCATTTTGGGGCTGGACTTGCCCTTTAAGGCAAAGCACACAGCTATTGAAGTTCTAATATTAATTCTGGCTGACGGTTGTCCTTTTAATAGCTTATTTTTGCCAAAAGCCATATCTAGGCTTTTTGTAGGATGGAGAGGAACTTGGTATAGTAAAATTTATTTTCAGACGTGCTCATGAAAAGCATTTATATTTTTACAGGGAGATTCAATAAAAGTTCTTATCATTTAAAATGGTGCTGATTTTGCTCCAACCAAATCAGAACTTATGTAACATTTGAAAGCAAACATCAGATTGGTTGGGGCAAAAATTAGCACCATTTTAAACGATAAGAACTTTTATTGAATAACCCCCTTAGTGTCTTATTATTCACATTCAAGTGTTATGATTGGCGCTTGTCTAGCAGACTGATTAGAGGAATATCTAACAAAAAAACAACATTTTTTATTGACTGACAAACTACCGATTGGTTTGTTGATTAGTCTGCTGGTCAGAAAAAAAGGGTAAAAATTGACCCCTGTGTGCCCAGGACTTTTATTTAGTCTTTGTATTTTGCACGGTTTTAATTTTAAAAGATAACTTATCGTGTGTATGAAACTTATTTTAAAAAAAACAGTTAAAAAAAATGAATGGTAATTGTGGACAGGAATGTAGGACTGATAATTCTTACCTGTTTGTGTGAGGAGCACAAGCCCAAAGAAAACTGATTCTGCATGTCTTCCTCCTGGCTTCAGCAGTATTAGTCCAGGACTAACCTGGCACATGAAAACAGTATGTGCTGTAGCTTCTCAACAAAATGATATTGTGAGGTAGGAATAATCAATCCTACCTCTCTGCCCCAGGTACTTTCCATTTTTAAAAAGTTACATTTTAGAGTATAGTTATCCTTTAAATTCCAACGTCTGGCTGCTATCTACTAACTGTGTTTAATTTTTTGGGTCTATTTACTATTGTTTTACTTTCACAAGCTCCACAAGATTACGTTTATTCTGCCACAGTCTCCTAGATATTGCGTTCAATTTACCCATATCTCCTAAAAATTGCTTTAAATCTGACAGTCTCTAACAGATTGCATTCCATCTGCATACCCTTTATTATTGCCCCTTTAATAGTTACACTTATAGAAACTACATAGTACAGAGATTCAGAGGGAGGATAATGAAGTGAACCTGATCTTAGCACAGCTCTGTGCGATGTATTTCTCAATAGTGTACCTATCTAAAAGTAAATAAAATCATCACTATTTGGCTCCACATTTTTGTTAATATCCCAATGAAGCACTGGCACACTGACTAGCATGAGATCTCACTGAATTCTAGTGTGGTGAGAATTACTTTATAATGAAGTTATTAAGTTAAACTGGAAAAAGTAATTTACAAATGACAGGAAAAAATTAATAAGGTAACAGAAAACTCTGAAATTAGTAGAAAGACATAAAGTGAGTGAAAAATGGTGTACATGTCATTTAAGGAGTCCTGAATAGCAATAGACAGCAGATATAGATAAAATGGTATATAAACGTTAAAACAGAGCAAGACTAGAATAATAAGGCACATAAGCAAAAATGCTTTATTTACTCCTAAATATATTTTCGACAAGGTAAAAAAACTTTAGTTTACAGACTGAAGTTGTTGATAGGAAAACCAAATAAATAGCGTTATTGTATCTCGAAGGGCACAAACCCCATAGAATGTAACTTTCACAATACTTACTTTCCTCCCTGGCCTTCCTGAAATAAGATATTTACCTTGAAGTCTGCCAGTCACTCACAGTACTGTCTGCCTCTTTTATGACTTAATAAGCTCATTGGGTGCAACATCACCATCATGGTCACAATGGACAGCTTGTCCTTTGAAGGGTGACAAGGGACTGGCAGATTTCAAGGTTAATATTTTTCAGAAATGCTGGGAAGCAAGGTAAGTATTGCATAGGGTTTTAGGGGGATGCTGGTTGTGGGGAAAAGTTTGTCAGGGGGGTGAACGTGCTCTTTAAGATACGACACTTTGAAAATTATATAATTAAATACACCTTATTTTTCCAAATAAACAATATCCAATTCCCTCCATTACCTGAGATTGTATAAAAGAGTACACCACGTAACAAACACATGTATAAATGAGTCACTGCTATAAGGCACCAAAGGCTTTTACTTTCTGTTGTGCTAATTATCTTTAAGAGAGTGTCATTTAATATGTAGAAACCACATGGCTAGTCCTGATGGAGTATGGTGTCCATACGAAGACCTGAACTGCGGCGATACATAAAGGAACAATACAGGCTAACTGAAACATTGCATCATGGAGACCTAAAAATAGACTGGAGGAAAAAAAAACACAATGAACTAAAGTTTTATCTTTTACTATCCAAAGCAACAATCCAGCATTAAAGAACTGCAAATACTGTATAATCTGGGGAATTTACTGTGAGCAACAGTCGCTCCCCTTTTGCACCAACAGTCATACCTAACAATGGCCCTGCCCTATTAATACCAAGCCCCCCCCAAGCTAAAATATTCTCAATGAAATCTGCTCAGGGTCAAATATAAACTGATCATATATGGAAATGTTATCTATGGTAAAATCGCCCTCACATGAGGTCATTATGTGATCATGCCTAACAACAACTTTTGTATGTGATACATAGCTTCCAAGGTTGAATAATGAAGGACCGTTGAGTTTAACATTTTCACCCTATCCATGGTTGAGGCCCCACTAGTACACATGGTTGCTATGCTGTTTGCTCTCTCGAAATAGAGCCCTGTTGGATCGCATGTGATACCCACCAGAAAATAGTGTGCATAGGATTTCCAATTGAGGATTCCTGAAAGGGTTATAATGGACAATGTTGAGCTCAGAGCACTACCATTATTTAACCATGTTCCCTTTTAAAGACCACTTCCATTTTAAAGTATATTTTCAGTATATTTTCCTTACCCGTAGACTTTTTGATGCATAAATAATGATCCCCTTTATTACAAAATAAAAGGAGATAAGTCACCAAGGAGTTCCATGACCATATAAAAGTAGGAGGTATAGGTATTAAGGCATAGGCCTTTGTTCTCCTGTGTGGGCTCTGTCATGGTCTATATGACAGATTTTTACAACTGTCCCCAAATAAGTAACTTTTCACATCTATATCTTGGCTTCCATTGTTGTAATCACCTTTTTACCATTTAGAGAACAAGCTTTACATTCATATGCAGTTGACTTAGTTTAACTGACTTAAAGGGAAAGTCAACCTCTAATAAAAAAATGTATATAGGTAAATCACACCCCAAACCCCAAAACTGCAATCATTAGAAAGCTGAGAGATACAAGTCTAACCAGAAATGCTGCCTGATGTTCTGTTACCTCTGTTTCTGCTTCCTTGCAGTTAGAAGCTGTCAGTCATGGAGGTAACAGATTACATCACAGCCAATGACTGGATGCTATTCTCCTAGCTGCCTGCTCTGAACATGTAAAACCTTGAAGAGGAGGCAGAAACCTTTTGAGAGGCAGATGGAAGGGGGACAATATAATTTTGCTGCATAAAAGATTAGCCCTATGATTCTCAGCTTTCTAACTATTTTGATTTTGGTTTTGGGGGGGTGATTTACCCATGTAAAAAAAAAATATTTGTGGGGTGAACATGCTCTATTAAGGAGAAGTCCACTCCATAATATATTTTAAGCCGACAGTTATTATCGTATATCAGTTGGTTGAAAATGGGGTGTGGGTGCGAAAGGGCGATCAGATATGCTGGTAAATCATGGCCAACTGTGCGGTTCCCTAAGGAACCTCATGGATGTTTTCGGTTACTTATGTTGCAACCGACACAGTGATTTGTGCTGGCCAACCACTCCACTGGCGAACAGTCGGCCGGGACAAATGTCGTCCCGTGTGTACCCAGCGCATGATTTACTTGACTGCCAAGTATAAATATATCTCTTATCTTTCTTTGTAATTCCAAGCTTAAGTACAGGGATCCCTGCAGTTATAGACCTCTTCCCATGCTTTAGCTTCAGGCATGCTCAGTTGGATTCACCCAAGAAGAGGAATCCAGCTGCTGTGCTCTGTGCTACTTCGCTCTGTGCTAAGAGGAGGAGTAAATTTTCTAACAGGTATATCTATATTTAGGAATTAGATAGAAACACAAATGATACATCATTTTCATCATCAGTTTTTGACCTTTAAGTCATAAAAATTGTTGTAGAATGGACTCCCCCTTAATTTGCCTGAAAAAAACAAATAGCGTTAATGCCAAAATATGGTAAACATATGGTTTTATGTGAACTCCATGTAATACAATTGTAATTTACATGTTAATGGTACCATTGTGATCTTACCTAGGATCTGGTACTGAGGCCTTGCTTGTTAGGTGTTCATATCCATACTGGTTCAGTATGGCCACCACCAACATAGGGGCTAGCGACTGAGCAGGCTTAGTGAAGAGAGCATTTGTCCCAAATACCATAGAAGACAGTGGAGACCTAGGCAGAGTGAAACGGTCAACATTGGTCATAAAAGTGTAAAGAGAACCAGTGCCTTCTTAGCATGATATAAATAAATACAATACAAGAAAATAATATAAATGACATTACCGTATATTCCACTATTGGTTACGTCCATAGGTGTTCAAATAATTCAACATCTATAATCTGTGCCTAAAATAAACTTTTCACAGGTTTCTGACAATACTCACAGGGTGGAGAGGGTACCTTCATTTTTTTTGGTACAAAAAATATTGATATCAAATAAAAGTTAGCAGTCATAAACATGCAGTATATGATACATTTATAGATACCGGTAGCTGGAAAAATATATATATTTTTAATTTAAAACCTTTTGGGTTCATCGTATCATGCCTCCATATCCAGTAAGTTTCTCATTGGAGTAACTTATTCTCAATATTTACTACATCCTCTATTTGTCCTATTATTTGCCATCGTAGTTGGCCCAAGTTATGTTCCTTTTCCATAAAATGTCTGGCTATGCTAGATCTTTGATCTTTTTAATTCAGAGTTAAATACCCTGGAAAGTCCCAATTAGCATATAACAGCCAGGTGTTAGGGACCTTCTGATGCAAGTTGTGATTGCATTGTGGCTAAGAGGTGTAATTGAAACTGCCCAGAGTAAGGTGTCAAAACAAGATTATACATGGCAACAGTTAATGTCAACCCCCCCCCCCCCTTTTACGTTCTGTTGAACCTTGTCTTATTGATTTTTTATTTGCCCAACATAAAGGAACATAACTTGAGCCAACTATGATGGCAAATAATAGAACAAATAGAGGATTTTCTAAATGTGGAGAATAAGTTACAAGACGATATGAAGGCTGGCTACGATGAACCCAAAAGGTTTAAATGAAAAAAACGATTTTTCCAGCTATCTGTAAATATGTAATATACTTGAAATGCATGTTTATGACTGTGCTTACTTTTCTTTGATCTCAAAATTTTTTGTACAGGTGGAGAAAGGGTTAATAGGAGAAAAAATAGATAGAATTTATTTTTTAAAAATGAAGGTACGCTCTCCACCCTGTGAGTATTATCAGTGTTTAGTTTCAGTTTATTTTAGGCACAGAATATAGATGTTGGATTATTTGAACACCTATGGACACTTATGGATGTGAAGGTTCTCATTCATCCGGGTCATGGTATATCTGTTGTATTCAGTTAGATCAACTGGACTTAAAGTTTAGATCTTGAAGACATTTTGCTAGTCATCAGACTGGCTTTCTCTATTCAGAATGACTCGTACATGAATCTGTTGGCAATAAGTACCCTGGAAAGTCCCAATTAGCATATATCAGTCAGGTAAAAGGAGATACCTTTGAAGATTGTAATGTCAACATCTTAGCAAAGGAACAGGACTCGTTCAAGAGAGGTGTCAAGGAGACCCTTTATGTGAAAGTATAGGGGGGGGAACTGTTGCCATGTTAATGTTGTTTTGACACCTTAATCTGGGCAGTTTCAATAACACCTCTTAGCCACAATGCAATCACACCTTGCATCAGAAGGTCCCTAACACCTGACTGTTATATGCTAATTGGGACTTTCCAGGGTATTTAACTCTGAATTAAAAAAGGCAGTTGGATGACTAGCGCAACGTTTTCAAGATCTAAACTTTAAGTCCAGTTGATCTTACTGAATACAACAGACACTTATGGACACTTAAAAAAAATGGACAATTCAAACAATCAACACATAAAAATAATGGACACTTAAAACAAATAGTTATATTGGTAACCAAAAAAATAAGTAACCAATAGAGGAATATAATGTAACCATTTAGTGTTAAAATTTGTAAAATAGCTACTAGAGGTCACTGTTGATAAAAAGTAAAATGATTGTCTAATAATCACTGGTTTGTTACACTTGACAAAGGCTAATTTCAGCGGAAACATTGTGTGTGATATATTTCACAATAAAAAATATTGGGATAGAAACCAGACACACCATATCAGGAGATGAGGACACTCTAAAACAAATTAAACTTTAAAAACAAAAACTACACGCACTATTCACTAGTGATGTTGAGAAAAAACTAAGATGGACCAAGCAATTCTACTATCACAAAGGGAATAAACCCGAAAGACCCTTAGCAAACCTACCTCCGACCCAAAAAAAAAGAATTCAACAATAACCCAAATACAGACCCAGCCTGGACAATACTCCTTCAACCCTAAATTAATTTACAGACACATTTCTCAATGTCCTACAAGTATACTATTCTAACCCAAAAGCACTGCTACGCTTACATTCAGACAAAATTGAGCCAATTACAATACAAAAAGGAACTAGGCAAGGCTGCCCACTTTCACCAATATTTTATTCTAGTCATGGAACCAATTGCTAACGCCATCAGACAAAACCCTAATATTCGAGGCATAACAATAAAAGATGAACAATACCAAATATGTCTCTTTGCAAACGACATGACCCTAACTAAAACATCCCCTATGACCTCATTCCCAAATCTATTCAATTGTCTGAGGGAGATAGCACAGATTTCAGGCCTATTATTTAATCAGGATAAAACAGAACTAATCTCAATCAACATGTCACAAAAACAAAAAAAAATTATTATCATTGAATTTCCAGCTAGCTTGGCAAGAAAACGGGCTGGGATACTTAAGAGTAAAGCAACACCTTCCATGGAACAGCTATACCAAACAAATTTCCCACCTCTATACAAAACAATACAGAAAGACCTAAGGGCATATTTATAAAAGTTCGCTATTTTCTTATTGCTTATTTTCTTTTATTTTATCGCTGTGGCGATAGTTTTCGCCTTATTCATTGCGTTAAGTGTGGTATCACTGCGAAAAGAGAGATTGCTCTCTAGTGTAATTAGTGTTATCTTTGTCACTTTTTTTATTTACAGCTATTTAGAAAGGGATTCAATATTTTGCCCCTTTTCTCCCTTTTGTTGCATTTTTTGCAGTTTTAACAGAATTTTTGCCAAACATCATTACTTCCATTAACATGACTATTTCTTACACAGCACTGGTATGTTCACATATTAATGGAACTGGTTTGGTAATTAGTAGTAGTTTGCTAAAAATAAGCAATGCTAAAAAATGTGTCCTATTAATAAAATAGAGAAAATTCGCCTTTTGAGATTTACAGTATTTACCATGTCCTATCAATAAAATAGAGAAAATTTGCCTTTTAAGTTTTACACTATTTATATCTTTGGCTGAAAAAAACACCAAATTTTAATTTTAAATAACAAAGATAGATGTTCAGTGTGTATTACCTATTTACCATCATATGTGCTGAGCTTTTTCAGCATTATTAGTGCTACTTTTTGCTAGATAATTTTCGCTTTTGATGAAAATTCGCCTTTTTAATAACTGATGAAAGGAAAAGATGAAAGTTTAAAACATTATGGTAAAGGATTGTGGGACAAAAACAAAACAAAAATAATGCTTTATAAATATGTCCCTCAGACCCCCATTTGATTTTATTGGTTAATAAAGAAAATCAGAACATTAAAAAAAAAAAATCTTAAAAAAAGCGAAATCTCAGATCGTATTTCAGTAAATGCTGGAAAATAGTCTAACACCCCCTGAGTATTGAGAAACACTCCACAATGTACTGACACCTCCATGGACCCATTTGCAGGCTAAATAAATGGCCACTTATGTGTTTTCACCACCTCAGACTTGGAGAATTGGAATGGCTGAACTTAACGCAAAAATACACTTTTAGCCATTTTATAAATATGCTTGAGCGGTTACAGCAGCGATGTATGGCGAAAAGCGAAATGTAGCGGTAATGACCTTTCACCACTGGTTATCACGGCTTTATAAATAGCAAAAAGGCCAAATTAGATGGAAAAGCTGCGTTAAAGGCGAAAAGTTTAACAAACCTTTATAAATATTCCCTCTTAGAGAAATGGGACAAGCTAAACACCTCCGGGCTAGGACGAATACACACCTATAAAATGAACATACTCCCGAGACTACTGTATATATTCATATCCCTACGAGTATGGATACCCAAAACATGGCTAGAACCTCTACAAGCCCATATATACAAATTCATATGGTCACAAAAAAAATCAAGAATAGCTAAAAATATACTTACCAAACCATTAGAACAAGGGGGAATGAGAGTCCCCTGTATCTACAAATACTATATAGCAGCACAGCTAACTCAAATACCACCATGGCACGCAATTAACTTCCTACCTAGATGGGTAACAACCAACAGCTAGGCTCCATAGCATGGCTACCCCCAAACAAAAGACAACTTCCTACATATACCAGCCCACTAACACTAGTCTCACTTAAAATATGGGACAGAGTGAAACACCAACACCACCTTCTAAATACACCCTCACTAATGGAAACGGTAACACACATGCCCAGACTTCCACCCTGGATTCCAAAACATTGGCTTTGACTAGTGGAGAAAAGTGAACCACTTTAGAATGGTACAGTTCTACAACTCCAACAACATACTAACAATAGAACAGATCAGGAAAAAATTCAAAATCCCCCCCCAAGAGGAATCTTCCAACTCAAACAAATACAACATTATATATCAAAATGAAAATATAACAACAGTTCACCAAACAGATTGACAGACTTTGAAAACCTATGCTACCAAAACCCAACAGGAAAGAGGCATCTATCACACATATATAACTGGCTTTCCTCATCCCCACGCCAAATAAATCTAAGTTCCAGTTAAAATGGGAGACAGATTTAGGATTACAACTAGAAGATTCTGGGCAGATGTATTTATCAATCTCAACAAAGGCATCCTTAGCATAACCTTAGAGAGACAGCTCTTAAGGTTCTATACCGTACATACAAAGTCCCAATTGTATTAAATAAAATCCTTACTGTTTTAGAGAATGCAGACAAAAAGGAGACGTTTCACATCTGATGCACTTGTCCCAAAGCACAAGAGTATTGGAAAAAAATTTTTATATGGTTACAGAAATTATGTGGTTAGATCTACCCACAAATCCTGGAATAGCTCTACTAGGGATACCAGCTGCTAATTTTAATAAACATGGCAACACATTTATACAGAATGTAATGCTAACAGCCAAAATCCTGATTGGTGCCCAATGGAAAACCAAATCTCTTTCCCTCAGCAGAGTGATAGACAGATTAAATGAAGTATGTATAAACAAAACAATATTTCATGTACTAAAGGATACAATCCCCTCCTTCCAAAACACTTGGTCCATGTGGCTAAATATTGATTATACTAAACATCTACCAGAATGGATGCGAGATATGTAATTGAGAAATATTTCATGTTGTACTTAAATGAATATCAAACACTGTACTATAACAGAAAAGCATATTCAAATTTACCTTGTTAAAATTGACAGTACTACCTCCTTGGACGAGTTTATGTTAAAAATAAGGAATAATGAGATGTAATAGAAATGTTTTGTATTATTTATATATTGAAAACAATAAAAAATATTGAACATTAAAAAATATTGGGATACACCCATAAAACCAAGAAAGTAGTCTGCAATTTCTACAAATTATTAATTAAATGGGCAAGGGAAAGCCCATATGAGCCCAACAACAAACCTTAATATCATGGTGACTATATTGTGTTCAAAGTGGAGGACACACACTTTTTCAATATTAATAGTGTAATGGACATATACACCAAGGTTCCTTATATACCACCTCCAGCATGCAGTGAGTAATAACAAGGAAGAGAGAAGAAAGGAAAGGAGATAGAAGTGTGTGATGGTGTGCTTATGTCAGGACTGATCTGTTTGGTGTGATCCCTAAAGCTAGGTACACACCTAGCGATTTTTCCTCCTGACCGACCGTTCGATACTTTCGAACGGTCGGCCAGGAGGAAGGACTGTCGGTCGCGGCAAAAGCAGCCACGTCCGATAGTCACCACGACCGATCGTGCGGTCCATAGAGGACCGCACGATCGGACAAGGTTTTCCACCCTGTCCGATCGTCCTTTCGTCCGATTTGGACGAACGGTCGATCGGACATGGGCACATTCGGATGCGATAATTTCGGTCCGATCGACCGATAACTGAACTATCGTCGATCGAACCGAAATATCTCATCGTGTGTACCCAGCTAAAACAGTCTGTGTAGGAGTGGTGTGATCCCTTGTACAGTGTGATCTTCTGATTATCTACAATACAAGATCCTGTGTGTAGGAACCTGTTACCACCTGCTGGACGGGCAAGTTACCTTGTTGGATACAAACTCTAACAGAACAGATAAGTGTACACCAACTGGTAAGGACAAACAATACACAGGCCGTGTCAATATTTAGTGTGGTGCACCATAGGCAGGGACTACTTCATCACTGGATATCTTATATGGGAAAACTGTTTATGTTTGTTATGTTGTAATAATTACTGTTACATGCAATTTAACTGTTTTATCCTGTTCAAGAAAGTAAGTGCACTGCCTAATTTGTACCATAGATAGCAGGGCTGTCTTGTCTCTTATTGCTCACTGACACCCCCTGCAGGCTGGAGGTGGTATATAAGGGGCCATGGTGTATATGTCCATTACACTATTACTCAAATATTTAAGATCAAAACTATTACAATTTTTAAAATGTTTCCCCGTAGGGTAAGCAATATCACCATTTTTAATATAGGAGACATGTTCCCTTAATGTGTTTTTTATTCAACATTGTGTCTGTCCTGTGTACTGATTATGACAAAGTGTGCATTCTAACACCTAAAAAACTCCTTTAATGTTACACTTTATATAGCTCCTATTCTCATACAGGGGCATCTCTAGGGTCTAAGAAAATCAGGGGCACTTCTGGGCCCCTTTGCCTGCCCCAATTAAGACGCACCCACTAGGTACTTAATAGAGATAGATAAAATTAAAATGATGCTCTGCATATAGACATCCAAATGAAAGGACCCTTCACGGTAGCACTACCTTGTATCACATAACAGTTACAAAACCATGTACTTTATTATTCAATAAATACTTTAAAAAAAAAACATTTGAGATTTTACCTAAATATGAGTTATCATTTTGGGGGTAACCATGCATAATAGACAGGAATGTTAGACATTGATATTGTACAGGATAACGTTAATGAAGTCCTGCAATCGTATCACTCTCATATTCATTTGCAACAAAACATGATCCAACAGATATAGTCCCAGCTCATGAACCTAGAGAAAATAGTTATCGTAGAAACAATATAGGCATTATATGTCTACTGGAAACGGTAGGACAAAGACAACTGCAGAAAATCTATAATACCTTATTGGGAAGGAGACAGATTTCCCAATATAGCGGGTTTGGGCACACCGAGCCCTATGCTGAAAGACATGGACACAAGTCACCCACTTGACATAATTTGCTGTATCCATAATATTATAGTCATTATGAAATAGGAAATAATGGGGGAAAAAAAAAAAAAGAACGTGATGAATTTAAAGGGCATCTCCATCCCCAAAATGAACTTTGGGGCTAAGGTAGGTAACCCCTACCCACTTCCAACCGCCACAATATTTCTTTAAAAAAAAAAAACCCAGCTTTCTACTTACACAGCCTTCTCTCCTGCAGCGATCCAGCCTCCTGCTTGCAAGCAGGGGCCGGACCTCAGCCCCGTTTGTGATTGGCTGAGAGGAAGCTAATCACAGACGCGGCTGACATCACTAGAAACGCAGTGGGAGAGAAGGCTTTGTAAGTACGGATCTTGTTTTTTTTTTTTTATGACAGATTGCGGGGCAGGCAGGGGTTACTTACCTTACTTCCAAAGGATTTCACACTAGGTGCAACGATGGCTGAGGATGGATCCAGATGATGGGGGGGAGGTACTGTGCATGCCACAGACGAGGAATCAGCACGGAACAGATGGCTCACAGACAGCTTGGAGTCTTCAGTTTCGTCAACTTTAAAAAAGGCATATCTGGAGAACCATAAGGAGCAGAGATGTAAGGTAAGGTTTATTTTAAACAGAGTGGGTCCAGTATAGGGTTAAATTATAGTTTTGGGGGTGGACATGCCCTTTAACTTTAATGGGACACAGATCTCATTCTTAACAGATCTTTTATGTTATACCCACCAACAACATTTACCTAAAGATAAAACAGACACCAACTGGGCACAACACATAACTAGTTACCACGAAAAACACTTTATTTGCCAAACACGAAAATGTGAATATTAAATTTACCCTTATACATATATTATAAACAGACAGGTGTGTCAGTCTAAAACTAAAGGTCCTGGAAATATAACCTTAGCTAGTGCTGGCTGTTAAAGGACAACTCTTAATAGCATATTTTAGAAAGCATGGTCTCTTTAAAATATGTTGATATATCATACTTTGTCCTCTGAATTCATTACCGTATGCCTGCTAATTTAGTGACCTGTACTGAGCTTGAGCATGCTCAGAAAAGGCAGCTAGGGGATTAGCATTTAGTCATTGGCTGTGATGTCAACTCTCAAATCTATAATGGACAGTTGCTAACTGGAAGAACCAGGAAGCAGAAACAGGGGCAAGAGGACATTGTGCAGGATTAGATTTATATATTTCAGATTTCAAACTATTAAGAGTTTTGGGGGGTGATTTACCCTGTACAGTCATATCTTCCCCCACGCAATCCCCGCCCCAGTACTCCAGGCCCCATCAAGGACAATTAAAAGGGCCCTGCTGCCTCCTCCGCACATCTTCTAGTTCCTAAAAACTCATTGAGGCCCCCCCTCATCCTCAGCTGGCAGCCATGTTGATGGCTTTGACACTTGTGAGAAAAAAAAATGTAACTTCTGAGATGATGATGAGATGCCATATATTAGCAGAGTTTAATTAAAAGGATTAGGCTTCCACTAGTATTAAGGTTAATTATTCACTGAAGCTCAGGTGCACTCACAGTAAGGTTGTCTAGGACAAATGGAGTGTGGACACTACAACACCAAACTCTAATCTACCATTATGTAAACCATCATTCGTTACTGTGATAACAGTATACTATTACAATAAACCAATCAATACTAAAGGAACTATTAAAATAACCCTGCCCAGCCTTGCAGGTTTAATTGAAAATATAATAATAATTGTACAGTAATATTAACCTCACAATATAAAACAACTCTCATAGTTTTAAGTCCTAAAATGAAAGGTTTCTTGTTCAGAGTTATAAACAAACCTACAAAACTGCTATTAAAGAAGAACTTTACCAAATCAACAGAAGATGAAGTAGCAATTCTGCACAGTATTCAGTTCTTTATACTTCCCCATAAATCTAGAGAATCAATATCAACCGTAATAGTTCTGATTAAAGTCCTGCTTGCCCAGTTTCACTGGTCAATGAGGGGAAGCTGATGTATGTGAAATACTTGCTCAAATAAGTATAGGCAATCCAGTGGAGGTTTAACTTTTCTAGAGTTTAAGTGTAAATAATGTTGCAAAAGTTAAAGCTGCACTATTCACACCTTCTTCCCATTATCTAATAGAAGCACTTATAATTCTGATGTGCACTGCCTGTTATTTTATGCCAGTCAATGAACACAGCCAAACAAGTTACTATCTCTGGTTAACCAATACCTGCGTTTCTAAAACAGATTTGGTCACTTTGTCTGACCCAATTTAGACATTTTAAAGAGGTTCTTGGGTTAATGATATAGGAATTCCTTAACACAAGGCCAAGCTATTCTCCAGGGAGTAGTCGCAATAACAATGAGTTTTAATGAAAATACACGACACTTCAGTATGAAGTATTCTAATTAAACAGTGCACCCTGTTTAATTAGAATACAATTAGAGGACAATTTTTGTAGATGGAAATATAAGTCCTGTGCCGTAAAACCATTACCCGCACCGAAATTAAACACACACATAGCCCAACCTGCAAAACCCTTACCTGCACCCGATTTGCTGGTGGGTTCCATAACGTTACCTAACCTGACCTGTAAGTAGTCAGGTAAGTAGTCAGGTTGCAACCCAACCTGAATGCAAAATCAGGGGTGTTCCAAGGCTTTTTGACATGAAAGATGTTGAATGTCACAATAATGACTAAAAGGGAAATTAATTAAAAGGTACAAAATGAATGTGTATGAAAATAAAAATGATATGAAACTGTAAGGATAGCGACAGTTACTACATTTTAACAGTGTACCGGATGCTCTAGAATATTTAATAAACACTTTCTATAGGTCATTTCACTTACTTTCGTTTGTATTTTTGCAGATCTGCATCCCAATATCGGCAAGGGACAGATTAAACAAACTAAATAGGCACTCACATTACCCTAGAAGGAAAATAATTATACAGGTTACCAATTTACTGTACAAAGGCTAAAGCAAATGACATCAATAGTTATAAAATACAAAAAATTTCCTCCTTACAACAGAAAAGTATGGGATGAAAGGAAAGGTTTATTGATATATGAATACTGTATATTTATAATACACAAATATGTTTTTGCTTGTTTTTTTTAAGAAATCTTTTACTATAGCTAATCCTTTACATTGAGAAACCACTCCAGCAGGAAGATATATGGGGCTATGAACCGAGAGCAGTTATCGCGTACTTGTGTCTTAAAGAAATCTTTACCGATGTAACAAGGGTCAACATGGCTTTAAGGCACAAATAATGGAAAAAACTTGGTTTAACACCATTAGCTATGCACTGAGAGGCAATGCTAGATGCATTGCCTAAAGGGGGCAATTGAGAGTGATAGTGGCTCTCAGTACATAGCCCTAATATAAGGGGTAATGTGCCCCTTACAGTGTAATATAAGGATATTACTCCACCGAGGAGTTCCCTGACCATATAGAAGCACAAGGCCGTAGGCTGAGTGCTTTTATACAGGACAGGGAACTCCGAGGTGGCGTAATGTCCTTATATTATAATGTGAAGGGGCGCATTATTTCTTATAATACATAAGTATCGGATTCCTTCACCCCATTCACATTTTAAATTCTAGCCTTGTCCCTATTTCCACCTTAAATCCCCAAACTACCTTCTGTATGTTTAACCTATGTGGTTAAACAAATCTTTGTGGAGGAGGAGAGAGACATTGGTTATGAAGTGACAGGAAGCAGCTCCAGCAGGTTCTGTTAGTGAAGTTAAACACAGCAAAAAATGCTGAGTCATTGTCCAGGCATGAACAATGAAATGGGCGGAGTAGTGGGATATAAGAAATGAGTCACTTAGTGACATAGCTGAGTGATTTTTATAAGGATATATACCACTGCAGCTCCCATTATAAAATATCACACTTATGTATTATAGTAAGTTATTGGACAGCTCCTCTCTTCCTGTTTGTAGCATAGTGAACTTGTCTAAAAGGTGGCCATACACAGTTCTCCTCTCTATAATAAGGATCCATACACACTGTTACCATACACTGAGGGTTGTTAGTTGTAACACATAGTGTGTATGGGTCCTTATTATAGAGAGGAGCAAAATTCTATGTGTTACAACTAAAAACCCTCAGTGTATGGTAACAGTGTGTATGGGTCCTTATTATAGAGAGGAGCAAAATTCTATGTGTTACAACTAACAACCCTCAGTGTATGGTAACAGTGTGTATGGATCCTTATTATAGAGAGGAGCAAAATTCTATGTGTTACAACTAACAACCCTCAGTGTATGGTAACAGTGTGTATAGGGGCTCCTTATATAAAGAGAGGGCAAAATTCTATGTGTTTACAACAAAAACAACCCTCAGTGTATGGTAACAGTGTGTATGGGTCCTTATTATAAGAGGAGCAAAATTCTATGTGTTACAACTAACAACCCTCAGTGTATGGTAACAGTGTGTATGGGTCCTTATTATAAAGAGAGCAAAATTCTATGTGTTACAACAAACAACCCTCAGTGTATGTACATTGTGTTGGGTCCTTATTTTAGAGAGGAGCAAAATCTGTTACCAACACTGAGGGGTTTAGTTGTAACACATAGAATTTTGCTCTCTCTATAATAAGGACCCATACACACTGTTACCATACACTGAGGGTTGTTTGTTGTAACACATAGAATTTTGCTCCTCTCTATAATAAGGATCCATACACACTGTTACCATACACTAAGGGGCATATTTATAAAGGTTCGTTAACTTTTCGCGGCCGTTTTCGCGGCCGTTTTCGCGGACATTAACGCATAAATCGCTTTTAACGCGATTAATAAAAGTCCGAAAACGGCCGCGAAAAGTTAACGAAGCGTTACCCTTCGCGGCGATACTTACCTGTTACCGAGGCGGTACTGGTTTCGCTCGGCTAGTATCCTGTTTTACTTACCACCACCTTGAAGTGTCGAAGTCAGCCGATACTAGCCGCCCGCGGCGGGATGGCACAGGCAACCCGCGGCGGTGGTCGCACCCGCCCCGGGAACCCGCCCACCCCCCCCCCACACACCCCGCGGCGGCGGCGACCACCCGCCGCCGCTTCCCAGCAGCCCCTCCCAACCCTTTCCTGCTCGCGGCAATCTCGAACGGAGGCTAGGAGGGGCTGCCGGAAGGGGCCGCAGCAGGTGGTCGCGACCACCGCCCGCGCACCCCCTCCCGGGCAACCCCTCCAAGCCCCCCGGCCCGTTCCCAGGGAGGGAAAGGGAGGGAGCCGCTAGGGGTGGAGGCTCCCTCCAGCGGGGCACTGAGAAGGCCTTTTGGGGCTTAGGGTCCCGCAGCTCGAACCGGGACCCCCCCTCCCCGGCCCTTGTAAGGGCCTTTGCGGCACTTACAAGTGCCCTTGCATCTGACAAGAGCCTTTTGGGGCTTAACGGTCCCGCAGCTCGAACCGGGACCCCCTCCCCGGCCCTATCGGGCCTTTGCGGCACTTACAAGTGCCCTTGCGGCTCTAACAAGAGCCCTTTGGGGCTTAGGGTCCCGCAGCTCGAAACAGGACCCCTCCCCGGCCCTTATAAGGGCCCTTGCGGCACTGACAAGTGCCTTTGGCGTAGGGGTCCCGCAGCTTGAACCTGGACCCCCTCCCCGCCCTTGTAAGGCCCTTGCGGCACTTACAAGTGCCCTTGCGGCACTGACAGTGCCTTTGGCGGGGGTCCCGCAGCTCGAACCGGGACCCCCAGTGTGCGGCTCTTAAAAGAGCCCTTGGCGACTTCTTTGGGGCTGGCGACACCAGCCCCACTCAGGTCGCCGATGCCAGGCAGACTCACTGCGGCCGACAGTGAGCCCGCTGGCACCCTGGCCTCACGGAGCCGATGTTGCCAGCCGCTTCTTTCTCCTTTCTTCAGCCATCTACTGCGATGGCATCTGAGTTCAGCGGCGGAAAGCTCCTCTTTATATAGGTTTGCAGAAATCCATAATCCGTTTCTGATTGGTCAATTTTTTAATACTTGCTTTACATTAACCAATCAGATTTCTGGAAAGTTCTGAAATCTGATTGGTTAATGTAAAGCAAGTATTAAAAAAGACGTCGCGTCGGATCAAGACGCCGGCAACATCGGCCTCGTTGAGGTCGCCGGCGCCTGCCGGAGGTACCCCTGGCGGCCGCAGGGGTACCTCTCGGGGGTCGGCGGCCTCGGCGAGCTGGTGTCGCCGGGACTGGAAGAAAGAAGACCCGCCCAAGGGCTCTTTTAAGAGCCGCACTGGGGGTCCCGGTCCGAGCTGCGGGACCCACGCCAAAGGCACTTGTTAGTGCCGCAAGGGCCCTTATAAGGGCCGGGGAGGGGGGTCCCAGTTCGAGCTGCGGGACCCTTAACCCCAAAGGGCTCTTGTCAGAGCCGCAAGGGCACTTGTAAGTGCCGCAAAGGCCCCGCCCTCTTAGGAGAGCGTCGGGAAGGGATTTTAAGTCCCTTCGCGGCGATACTATATAGTATCGCCGCGAAGGGGCTTAAAATTACCGCAGCACATCGCGGGAATGGCGCTCGCCGTTTAAAATACGGCGATAGCGCTATTTTGCGGCCCGATGTGGCGGCGTAATTTTTTGGCGCTATTTCGTTGCTTTATAAATATGCCCCTAAGGGTTGTTTGTTGTAACACATAGAAATTTGCTCCTCTCTATAATAAGGACCCATACACACTGTTACCATACACTGAGGGCCGTTTGTTAAAAAAGATACAGGGAAATGTAATAAAAGTGCTTATCGTTAAAAATGGTGCTAATTTTGCCCCAACCAATCAGATATTGACTTTCAAATGGTACATAACATCTGATTGGTTGGGGCAAAATTAGTACGATATTTAAAGATAAGAACTTTTATTACATTTCCCTGATAGAATTTTGCTCCTCTCTATAATAAGGACCCATACACACTGGTACACTGAGGGACATTTGTTGTAACACATAGAATTTTGCTCCTCTCTATAATAAGGACCATACACATGTTACCATACACTGAGGGTGTAGTGTAACACATAGAATTTGCTCCTCTCTATAATAATGACCCATACACACTGTTACCGTACACTGAGGGTTTTTAGTTGTAACACATAGAATTTTGCTCCTCTCTATAATAAGGACCCATACACACTGTTACCATACACTGAGGGTTGTTTGTTGTAACACATAGAATTTTGCTCCTCTCTATAATAAGAACCCATACACACTGTTACCATACACTGAGGGACATTTGTTGTAACACATAGAATTTTGCTCCTCTCTATAATAAGGATCCATACACACTGTTACCATACACTGAGGGTTGTTGTTGTAACACATAGAATTTGCTCCTCTCTAAAATAAGGACCCATACACACTGTTACCATACACTGAGGGTTGTTTGTTTGTAACAACATAGAATTTGCTCCTCTCTATAATAAGGATCCATACACACTGTTACCATACACTGAGGGTTGTTAGTTGTAACCATAGAATTTTGCTCCTCTCTAAAATAAGGATCCATAAACACTGTTACCATACACTGAGGTGTTTGTTTGTAACACATAGAATTTTGCTCCCTCTAAAAAGGATCCATACACACTGTTACCATACACTGAGGGGTGTTTGTTGTAACACATAGAATTTTGCTCCTCTCTAAAATAAGGATCCATACACACTGTTACCATACACTGAGGGTTGTTTGTTGTAACACATAGAATTTTGCTCCTCTCTAAAATAAGGACCCATACACACTGTTACCATACACTGAGGGTTGTTTGTTGTAACACATAGAATTTTGCTCCTCTCTAAAATAAGGATCCATACACACTGTTACCATACACTGAGGGTGTTTGTTTTGTACACATAGAATTTTGCTCCTCTCTAAATAAGGATCCATACACACTGTTACCATACACTGAGGGTTGTTTGTTTGACACATATAATTTGCTCTCTCTAAAATAAGGACCCATACACACTGTTACCATACACTGAGGGTTGTTTGTTGTAACACATAGAATTTTGCTCCTCTCTATAATAAGGATCCATACACACTGTTACCATACACTGAGGGTTGTTAGTTGTAACACATAGAATTTTGCTCCTCTCTAAAATAAGGATCCATACACACTGTTACCATACACTGAGGGTTGTTTGTTGTACACATAGAATTTTGCTCCTCTCTAAAATAAGGATCCATACACACTGTTACCATACACTGAGGGTTGTTTGTTGTAACACATAGAATTTTGCTCCTCTCTAAAATAAGGATCCATACACACTGTTACCATACACTGAGGGTTGTTTGTTGTAACACATAGAATTTTGCTCCTCTCTAAAATAAGGACCATACACACTGTTACCATACACTGAGGGTTGTTTGTTGTAACACATAGAATTTTGCTCCTCTCTAAAATAAGGATCCATACACACTGTTACCATACACTGAGGGTTGTTTGTTGTAACACATAGAATTTTGCTCCTCTCTATAATAAGGACCCATACACACTGTTACCATACACTGAGGGTTGTTAGTTGTAACACATAGAATTTTGCTCCTCTCTATAATAAGAACCCATACACACTGTTACGGTACACTGAGTGTTGTTAGTTGTAACACATAGAATTTTGCTCCTCTCTTAATAAGGATCCATATACACTGTTACATACACTAAGGGTTGTTAGTTGTAACACATAGAATTTTGCTCCTCTCTATAATAAGGATCCATACACACTGTTACCATACACTGAGGGTTGTTAGTTGTAACACATAGAATTTTTGCTACTCTCTATAATAAGGATCATACACACTGTTACCATACACTGAGGGTTGTGTTAGTTTGTAACACATAGAATTTGTTCCTCTTATAATAAGAACCCATACACACTGTTACCATACACTGAGGGTTGTTTGTTGTAACACATAGAATTTTGTTCCTCTCTATAATAAGGATCCATACACATGTTACCATACACTGAGGGTTGTTTTTGTTGATACACATAGAATTTTTCCTCTTATAATAAGAACCCATACAACATGTTACCATACACTGAGGGTTGTTTGTTGTAACAATAGAATTTTGTTCCTCTCTATAAAAGGATCCATACACACTGTTACTACACTGAGGTTGTGTTGTTTGTTGTAACACATAGAATTTGTTTCCTCTTATAATAAGGATCCATACACACTGTTACCATACACTGAGGGTTGTTTGTTGTAACACATAGAATTTTGTTCCTCTCTATAATAAGGATCCATACACACTGTTACCATACATGAGGGTTTGTTGTTTGAACACATAGAATTGTTCCTCTCTATAATAAGGATCCCACACACTGTTACCATACAATGAGGGTTGTTAGTTGTAACACATAGAATTTTGTTCCTCTCTATAATAGTTGTTGCGGCCATAAAATTTCAGCCACTCAAGACAATGAGCTGAAATTTGATGGGGCAATATGGTAGATAGAAGCCACACGGAATGATTATTGGCTAATACTGCTATGGCCAGAAAAGTACACGAATCATACTTCTACCAACAGATTCCTAGTTATTTGTCAGGAAAATGTATTTTAGGAAAAACCGGGAGCATCCAAATGTTTAAAAATACAACTCCCAGCATTCCTCAACTACATCAGGAACAGCTGGAGCAACACCATCTTAAAATCCTCGGTTAGGGTTAAACTTAGTAAACTGATGGTGAACACATTGGAAATGACAAGTAGACTACAATTCCTAAAACAGCTGTACTGTGGAAGAAAAAGGCAGCAATATTGGGGGATGGACTGACTAATTCTGAGTAAAATTTCCCATCAGCTAAAAAAAGCCACAAAACAACTCCCGATCTTTTTATAAATATATTAGAAACAGAGACTAAAACTGGATGCTGTACAAAAGTACCAACTGCAAAAATGTATCCTTTTTTGAAAATGTAGACGATCACCAATTTTCAGACTAACCAATCAATATTCTGATATTTTTGGACATTTTGCAACATTAGACGTGGCTGCCCATATCGGATGAACAGATGACCGGACATGTCGGTAAATCACAGCCAACCATGTAGTCCCTTAGGGCCTGCAGATCAAACTGACATCGCATCTATTTTTGCATATACGGACATGATTTGTCTCAGCCGACCACTAGTAAAGGTCAGCGGGACTAAAGGTTGTATAGGGTGTACCAGGTCTTACAGTCTAGAAATTGCTGTTCTGTCTTTATATTTAATCCCTAATCAAGCATACACAGTAAAACCATTCAACACAGAGAGCACTGCAGGGACTACATGACGATACATAATCAGTGTGATTCACACTAAGAAGAAAAGAATTGAGCTACAGTGAAGTTTTGACCTGCAGTAGAAAACACATTTTATCTGGATTGGCACCTTATAAGTCACACATCTTGTTACCCCATTATGTTTATGGATTTTGTTTATCTACACCAGGGTTGTCAAACTTGCAGCCCTCCAGATGTAAAAAAATACACTCCCGTATTCCCTGGCTGCAGTACTGGGAGTTGTAGTTGTAAAAACATCTGGAGGGATACAAGTTTGACATACCGATTTACACATAACATAATTCTGATATAAATAAGAATCAAAGCAGCAAAGTGTAGTCAATCACTAACCAGCCAGAAAAGAGACATACTTACATGTTAGTTGTAAGAAACACACAGCAAATATATAATAATGTTGAGGTCCTATTAAATACATCAGAACTGCCAACATTCTTCTAGGTAAAAACTGTAAAGGATCACCTTATAGTAGCCCAGCTTAGAGAGAAGGTAGTGACTGGTAAGCACAAGCAGCTAAAACAAAACAAACATACCTAAGAAATATATCTGTACAGGTTCACATTTACTATCGTAGTAAAACAGGCTTTACCACAATAAAATATATTGACCAATACAAGCCCTGAACAGTTAAAGGGAATGACTACCCCTAAAACCAAAGCTTACTATATATAACTCACCCTGCAAACACCTCAAACTCTAGTTTCAGTGCTGAAAGCTGTCACTCAAACATTTTCTGCCAGCCTTCTTAGGCGTGGACATGCCCTTTAAGCTAAAAGGGTTTTATAGGGTTGTTGTATAAGCCTTAAGGACTCAAAGAGGCATATTTATGAAATACAATATTAATAAACTGTTACCTGGGGACAAATGAAGCCAGCTCCATACATGATACTTCTTACGTAGGAAGGGAGAGCATCTTGGGATGAGATTATCAGCAAAAATGATCATGAAGTTGATGCAGAAACTACCATGAAAGACTGAAAAAAGTTCATTGCAACAAGAGGATAAAGTTCTTCTGGGTGAGGATTTGCTTGGTAAGGGTTATGACAGAACTCCAAGAAAGCTCTGACTCTGTTTTATTGCTCTCCTCAATTATCTCTCGCTGATCATATTGACTTACACCATACAAACCAGTGTAGCACATGCACACAGAGGCCAGAAAAGCCAAAAACACATTAAACAGCTGAAAGTTTGAAAAATGTTCCATGTTGTCAGACACAAGCCCGCAAACCAGAATGCTTAATGAGCCCAACAATGATGCTACCTGGTTATATTTTATAAGCTGGAGACGGCTTTCGTGTCTGGTGGACATCTCTGCGAAAAGGGCACACTGCGCTAGCAATACAAATGTAAGCATGCCATCAAACACACAAAGAGAAACCGTAAGATGAAGTCCACTAAGCCAGTCACCTTCAGCATACGTCCTCCATGGAAACCAGGGAAGCAGAAAAGCTAGCCCATACAAAGGTGCCCCATACAGTATTGAAATACGTCGTCGTCTGCAGCAATTTACTTTGGAATTATCTTGCATATAACCAAAAACTGGGTCATTGATTGCATTCCAAATCATGAAGACTACCTAGAACAAGCAGTAAGAACATTAAAAAAAAATAGTGTTTACAAAGTTGAGTTTAATAAATTATTTTGTCAGTGTATGGCATGAATTATAAAAGTTAATTACAACATAAAGATCTGGTAACACATTGTTAGCAAATTGGTTCACTGCATATACAATAACAGATTAGAGACCAGACCAACACATTATGTTTATTTGCTTGCATACAGTTCCTCAGTCTTAAAGGGAAGTTACCCCTCAAGCAATTTCCTGAGCATAAATATATGCTTCCAAATACTGACTTACTGTTTGCAGGACCCTCGTTTGACCATTATGGTCTTGCCCTTTGCCTTTAGTAGAAATTGGAGAATATTGAACCATCCAACAGCCAATCGGTAGGCATTATGGTTAGTAACATTCACAATCATGTGACTGTCACACACCTTGTTTATTCTGACAGTAACTTTTCAAGCCTATAACTTAAGAACTGAAAAAGCTAGAAGCATTAACCTAGGTTTGTTCGAGTGGTATAAGAGACTTTTAAATTTTAAATAGAGGACGCTTGTATGGAGACCACAGTTACACTTTAAGCTGTTGGAACACCAAACCATTCACTTATTCCCTGGCTATCACAACAGAAATCCAGTATGCTAGGTAGCACTAGTGGGACCACCGATGACAACCACTCAAATGTTATTTGGGAACTGGCAACCTGGACTACCTATGACAGAGCACTGATTTTAAATTTAAGGCCCATGACCTCATATTTTCAGAGGTCAGTATTGTCTAAAGGGTTGAAGTTCTGTCCTGAAAAGCCACATTGATATGTTTACAAGCTGCTAAAGTTTATTTGTTTTGCAGAAAGCTAGCATTACGGGCATTTTGCAGAACAATCGGACGACAGCGTTGCATTGGAAACGTTACATGATCTTGAGCAGCAATCGATCCAGCAGGAACCCAAGAGTAAGTTCAGACCCAAATCCATTTACTCCTCCCTTTTCAGATTTCCCAAGCATCCAGAAATTCTATCATAAACTTCTAATTGAAATCGATAAAAATGAACACTACAGCAACTTTACATCATAATTAACTAAAAGGAAAGGGACGGCCTTACTGAATTGAGAGTTGGGTCGATGTGGTGATCAAACCTTCAGATAAAGGGAGAAACCCGTCCTTTGGCCTGATAATAGTGATAGGAAGAGGCGATGACACATCTCAGGAAATCCCCTTAACTATAAGGCTTAAACATCAACCCTACAGGTGTTTTCACAAAACAATACTACACCTTATATCTGTGTATTAATTAGATCAACTGGACTTGAAATGTAGTTCTGAAGACGTTTCGCTAGTCATCCGACTGGCTTTCTCAATTCAGAATGACTGTACAAGAATCTGTGGCAATATGTACCCTGGAAAATCCCAATTAGCATATCACAGCCAGGTGTTAAGGGTGTGATTGGATAGGGGCTAAGAGGGTTATAGGAACGCCCCGAGTAAGGTGTTAAAACAGCATTGTACATGGCAGACAGTTGGTGTCGAACCCCCCCCCACCTCTATTTAGGCTTTGTTTCTTTATTTTCACATAAATGGTATCCTAACACCTCTCTTGAACCAGTCACGTTCCTTCACCAGTATATTAACATTACAATCTTCAAAGGTATCCTTTATCCTAAGATGCAGATACACGGCTGAGTCCTGACCTGAGGAATTGGCTCTTCTGTGCTGGGCCATACGTGTGATGCAGTTGCTGTTTGGTCTCCCCCACATACAAATCAGAGCATTCTTCACTGCACTGCACTGCATATATGATGTCGCTTTTCTTGTGTTTAGGTATTGGGTCTTTCGGATGTACCAATTGCTGCCTCAGTGTGTTGTTTAAAGCAGACAGGGATACGATGTTTTTTTGAAAATTCTTCTTAATTTCTCGGAGACCCTGCTACATATGGGATGACCATGTTCTTCCTCCTGTTGCTGTTTCCCCTTCACTGTTGGATATTGTGTTCTTTCTTTCCTTCTACTTCTTTTGACAAAGGCCCAGTCTGGAATCCACAAGTTTTAAGGGCTCCTCTGAGATGTTTAATTTCTTTAGCCTTCGCCTCTGTGCTAGTGGGGATGTTCTCGGCTCTGTGTTGCAGGGTTCTGATGACACCCAGCTTGTGATCTAAAGGGTGGTGGGAGGTCAAACATCAAATACTGATCGTTGTGTTGTTGTTTCTGTAAACCTCTACCTTCCAGTTTACCATTTTCCTTAAATTCTACCAAGCAGTCCAAGAAAGCCAGTTTGTGTTTTGTACCTCTTCCCTTGTGAATTTAATGTTTTGGTCTACCGCATTAATGTGTTCTGTGAAAGCTGTACTTCCTTCTGGTGGATTTAACCAGGTGTCATCAACATATCTTGAACCAGTGGCTGGGTGCTATGCCCTTAAGGTATTAAGCGCCTGTTTTTCTACCTCCTCCATGTAAAGGTTGGCCACAATGGGTGAAACTGGAGATCCCATAGCACATCCATGTTTGCTTATAGAACTTATCCCTGTATTTGAATAGGTGGTATTCAGGCACAAGTCCAACAAGGAACACACCTGTTCGGTGTGAGATCAGTTCTGCTGGTAAGAGTGCTGTTTGGCCCAGCCGTTTTCTCACCATGTCAACAGCCTCCTTGGTGGGTATACAAGTGAAGAGAGATGTCATATCATAGGCATAGGACACCATAGTTTCTTCTGCACCAAGGTACTATATCTTCAATCTTGTTGGTGAAATCCTGAGAGTTCTGGATGTGATGCTTAGAAACTTCCCACCAAAGGTCCTAAGATGTTAGCTAGATATTTTGCCACCTTGTATGTTACAGAGCTGATGCTGCTGACTATAGGTCTTAGTGGGGCCCCTTCCTTATGTATCTTTGGGAGTCCATATATGCATGGATGTGCCTCACCAGGGTAGAGGCGATGATACATTGCTCGGTCAATGGCTTTATCCTTTGAAGCGTTGTAGTAAGTCTATGACTCTTTTCTGAACGGCTGGTGGGATCCCTTGTTAAAGCCTCATATGTGTTGTTATCGGCCAGGAGCATGGCACCTTATCATGGTAGTCTGAGGTGTTGAGTACCACTGTGCATCTTCCTTTATCTGCCGGTAGAATGGTGATACTGGAATCTTTCTGAGGGATGTTAAGGCTCTTCTTTCCTGTGTAGTCAGGTTAGATGAAGAGAGTTTTAGCACTGGCTAAGGCTGCAGATACCTTAAGGCGAAGTTGTTCTGCCTCACTCTGTGAAACCTTATTATTGTGGATAGAGGCTTCTGTGGCTGCTATAATATCCACCACAGGGATGGTTTAGGGGTAATGGCAAAATTCAGCCCTTACCAAGGAATTCCATTTCTGGCTAGGTCAGGGTCCTGTTACACAAGTTTCTCACCCATTCCTCCTTGTTTGATGAAGTGAACTTCCCTCCTTTTGTATCCAAGGTAGTTGTTCTCCTTTGGGGCTGTTCTGGGATGACAGAATAGAGAACTTGTTCTGTTGCCTTTGTTGCCCTTACAGTGCTGAGAAAGCTGTGCTTGTTTGGTGAACTCCATCACTCTTTCCCAGATGGACACAGGTAGCTGTGAGGCAGGTTCGGTTCGTTCTAGTTGACTAATGTTGTGCATTAAAGCACGACTGTAAAATGTGTCTGTCGTACCCGTTACTTAGGAGCTGTGTTTTGAGCCTTTGCATTATCTGTTTGGCTCTGATGCCTTTAACCGTGGAATCCAGACGTTGTGTATGCTGTGCTAGCCTTTGTTGTCGCACGGAGGTAAATCGCAGGTGGTTTCGTAGTCTGCCAATTTCCTTGCTGTCTTTTCATATTGCCGTACAAGTTGGGAGAGGTTTTTTCTCCCAAAATGATTAGAAATATGCTTGTGACATGTACAATGCTGTTTAACACCTTACTCTGGGCGTTTCTATAACACCTCTTAGCCACTATCCAATCACACCTTAACACCTGGCTGTGATATGCTAATGGGATTTTTCCAGGGTACATAATTGCCACAGATTCTTGTACAAGTCATTCTGAATTGAGAAAGCCAGTCGGATGACTAGCGAAACGTCTTCAAGAACTACATTTCAAGTCCAGTTGATCTAATGAATACAACAGATATACCATGACCGGATGAATGAGAACCTTCACAAGCATACTACCACCTTATAGACAATGCTGTGGAACAGATGGTGATCACACCTAAAGAGGCAGAATTTCTCCAAGTGGATAAACCAGTAGTACCAATGTTCATCTTCTTCCAAAGATCCATAAAAATCCTGTGACTCAATCTGGTAGGCCGATTGTGTCCGGCATCGGGGGATTAAATGAGAACCCCTGTGAATTTGTTGTGGCATCTCCAATCACGTCACGAGTCATGTGATGTGGAATCACTCTATACCAATATTGCACATCAGAAGGGTATAGAGGCAGTTCGGTATTTCCTCAATTGGAAAAAAAGGGGCCTCACAGGACGCCATATGTTCATTTGACATCTTTTAGAGTTTGTCCTCACTAGAAGAATTATTTGTCTTTGAAAGGTGCTTTTACATTCTGACTAGAGGGACTGCGATGGATGCGGAGATGTGCTCCCTCATTCGCCAACCTTGGTTGGTCGGAGGGGAGCACGTTTCACGGAAGATCTGATGTGTTTACGGCATATGTGGATGTCTGGTACCGCTTCATAGATTAAATTTTTTTTCTGTGGGAGCCGTCCCAGACAGGTGTTATTGGACTTCATTGGAATATTAAATTCCAATGACACATGAACATTTTTTGAACATCACATTTCGGGTGCACAGGTGCCGTTCTTGGATGTCCTTATAAAAAAAACATGATGAACATCATGTATAACCACTCTTTTCAGAAAGCCTACGGCTTCCAATGCGTTGCTACACTTTTAGAGTTCCCACCCCGAAACACTAAGAAAATCAATCCCCAGGGGAAAATATCTGTGATTGAGGAGAAATTGTACCGACTGAGGATTATGAGGGAGAGATGTTGACCTTACATAAAAGACTCACCGAAAGGGGTTACCCTAAAGCCCTCCTAGGTAGGGAGTATTATGGTCAGCAAGAAAATTAATCAATTGATCTACTTGGACCTAGGGAGAAGAAATATGATGGGCAGACAAGATGTTATTACCAAATTTGGAGCAGAATGGCATCTTCTAAAAAATGCATTGGGCAAAACATGGTGTGTTGAAAAATGATGTCATTGATAAATTGTGTACAGAAAGGCCTGCGATTAAGGCAAGAGGTGTGAAAATATTGCCGAGACATTGAATAAGAGTCACTATGTGAGATATACAACTGATGAATAGTGGGTCAAAATTGGAAGGAACAATACCCCTGCGGAAATTGCACGTTCTGTGATGAACTTATGTACTATACATCAGAGGTAGATTGTACCCTAGGCACTATTTTAACTGAAAACCAGCAATATGATTTATGCACTTCAGTGTCCTTGCAATCCTCTATGTTGGTAAACACAACACAAAAATTTTAAACAAAGATTAGGGAAAACAACTAACTGGCATCAGATTAGCCCAGAGACAGATTCATGGACGGTAAGACGTGTCACGACTGTTGACTTTTTTGAAAAACATGGGGGAATCATATATAGGCATAAAATTAATATCCCATAGAGGGGGTGGGTGACTATGACAATACACTTTGAGGATGGAGAGCCATTTGATTTATAGACTGAAGACCACTAACCCCCAAAACGGACTTAATGAAGAGTTAGATTTTACACCATATTATCTAACCACTCCTCATCTCCTCCCTCATTTTTCTCTCATTATGATGCAGGTCTACAAATTTGTATTCACATATGGTTATGATGGATTATGGACTTCAATTGGTTGTGCTGACCTCAGGATTGGAGATTGCATTGTAGATCGTCTTGAAGTTTCATGGATTTGTATGGAAGAAATAGGATGAGACTTCTGCTTGCCGTGAGGGATCATAATGGATTATAGGCCCGTGTTGATGCAATATCTGTACATATTTAAATGGTGCTATATATGCTCTTGATGAGGTACTCACTACATCGGGATGGTTTTATATTTCTTCTTTTATTCTCACTGATGATTAATGGCTCATGGGATGGAATTTACAGAATTCTTTATTCATATTTTGATATCTTCAGTGGATGAACACTTGGAGATACTTACAAAGAATCCTGCTTTGTGCCTTGTGTTTGCGAATTTTCTTGCAACTGGAGATGCGTTATATTTCAATGCCAATATACCGATATTAGGTGTGTTTGGTTAGGAATATCTATTTTGATATTGCATGATCCTTTGGAGATACTTACCATAAAATCTTTATTTTTGGTTTGTGTTCGTGATTTTTCTACCCCTAGAGATGATGTCAGACATATACCACTATACCTTTATATGGGCGAGTTTGGAAGGAATATCAGGGTTATTCAATAAAAGTTCTTATCGTTTAAAATGGTGCTAATTTTGCCCCAACCAACAGATGTTAGCGTGTAATGTTAAATAAGATCTGATTGGTTGGGGCCAAAATTAGCACCATTTTAACGATAAGAACTTTTATTGAATAACCCTGTATATTTATAAAACTGATATAAATGAAATTTGCTATTTCTTCAACTATCACTAATTGTTTCATTTTGGTATTTTTAGTGCAATTTTTTCTATAAATATCTCTTCTTACTATGATATGTGCTTTGTGTGTATATCCACATCTGGTGTTTAGTGTAGATGTATATGTGTCACAAGGGGCGGGGATTGTATAATGTTAGGTCCGCTTTCTTTCAGTGCAGTTCTATAACTGAATGGATCAACGCATTCTACATCGATCACGCATGACGTCTTTTTCCCGTGACATGACTTAAATAGCCCCGCTGTGAGACACATACACGCTGCTGAGAAAGCTGGTGTAGCGAAATGTGTTCAGCGTCCTCAACCGCACTCTTTGATGTGATTCCTGATGGAATATTGGTCCCCCTCTGCCAATTCTCTGATACCCACATGGTGACTGTGTATAGCTGACTGCCCGACAGATGAGTATATGGGGCTGGGATACTACTGGGTTTATTTTACCAACTGGATTCATGTGTTATATATGTTTTAAATGTTTTTAATAGCACACTACTGCACTTTGTTTTTCTCCCAGTGTTGCACAATAAAGGGATTGATTTTATTTGTCTATACTATGGTGAGTGTCTGGTTTCTTTATCTTATAGCGTGTTTTGCTAGGTAGCAATAGAACAGGCAGCTTACTTTAGTTGCCACAAAAGACACTGAGGCCTCTCGCTGCACCACAAACCTCCAAAACTATTCACTGCATTGTCTCCTGTGATGAACAGTACAAGAGTGTTATCTAACTAATATAGAAACACACCTATTATTTAGGGTAATTGGGTAATAGTTTTGTTTGTGTTTTTATAATTTACTTCTATTAAAATTACCATGTTAAGGCTGATTTATAATTTCTTGCATTCCAGGAATGCCAAGTACAGAATCACTGTAGGCTGTTATATAGGTCACCCAGCTAAACTAATTTACTAATAAAACTCTTTGGCTACCAGAACTGCACACTTACAATGGTATGCAGTCTCCAACAAGTTAAAGTTATGTAAAAGCCTTCGGTATTATCTTTAGAATTAAACCCTGTATAAAGGTTTTACCTGCAGCCTGTCAGAAGTTTTGATATTTACTTTCTGCTTTAAAGTAGCTTTCTGGGGACATAACTCATTGGATGCCTTTTTCACAAAAAAAGTGATACACTTTTCAGTACCATAACATGTAAGACATTGGGCTTTTATTTAACCCTAACTTGTTTTGAGACTACAGTTACACTTTAAATAATAGAATTAAAAGTTTTTTTTTTCCTTTAAACTATAATAGAACATGAGGCAGGGTGAAAGTATTTGTACCCTAAACCCCTAAGAGGGGGTGTAAGTATTTATTACTAAAACCCCTATATATTTACTATATGCAATAGCAAAGTAGTAGGGCTATACATACATGGCTTGGAATGTGCACTGATCATCTTTTCTTGTTGTAATACTGTAATGTTGTTGATTAGATCAGTAGCACCTATATTTATATTGTTATTATGCCTACGGAGAGTGCTCCGACAATGACAGCTTCCCATTCTCAGCTACCCTATTCAGTTTCCCATATACTCCCCTATTCTGTAGCATGCTCCAGCCACGCTCAGGAAACAGATAGAAATGCCAGGTTAAATTAAGTTAATCCAAGATTACCAGGCAGATGAGATGGTAAGCACTTGTGTAATCTTAAATTAAAAATACAACTCCTAAACGACATTATATAGGTAAGGATATAAGGCATTTTCAGTTTATTTACCTTTATCTAAGATGGTGTCTTAAGCTACGACCGCAATTCCTTGCCAGAATGACACACTACTCTGCTGCTGTTGAAGCGCAGTAACATGGTGAAATGTGTGCCAAAGAGTATGCAACTTTTACACGGTTAGCGCCCAAGCCAGTTTTTCTCAAGCTTATTATATTGTTATGACTTTCCATAATATTAAAACGCATTACAAATAACATTACCTGTGATTGATGAAAGGCCGCTTCGGATACTTTGTATTGGTAAGAAACAGCTTCACGTAAAATAAAAGTAAAACGCTGTTAATCATCCCTGCTCCAAGTGAAGTCATTGAATAGGCCAACAGCAGCCAGCAGATTCCAAAAGAGGGATTTCATGATCAGACTGAATGAAACAAAATATAAGATGAAATACTAAATATCTTCTGATTGGACAAGGCCACAAATCTTCAGTCTGCCGCTCTTCATTAGTTGTCAAGACTAGTAGTTTGCAAGTTGCCAGGAGCAGTGACGAAAAATAGGTTAGCCCTAGGAAGTCATTCAAATGAAAATTAAGATCAATTACCAATGCTATTTTTATGCGGACAGTATTGAAAAACTTACAAATAATACAAAATCAGTAGCTAGAATCCATTATTGTATGATAAAAAATTTAAGTTAAAAAAAAAAAAAAAGAGATATATTGTTAGGGTAATGCAACGAAAGGCACAATCCCTCCCCGTATCCCCATTATCAAGATGCAGGTCATTGCACCCATTCTACAGGTAGGCAACTTGGCCAGAAGCATTCAGAATATTTTGGATCCTAAACATCCTTGACTAACATATAAAATCTAAAATCTGTAAAGTTCAAGGCAGGAAATCCAGTGTGCTAGCAAGTGTTGCTGAGTTTCGCTCCAAACTAATAAATACTATGCCTCAATACATCAAACACACCTCCCAGCTGCTCTAGCTGGTAATGTATGTCCCTGCCAACTTTTAGAAATGTATATCACAGAGAAGGAGTCATTTGTTGCCTTGTGCCAGTAAATAATTGATTTTACCTCTGCAAAGATTGTTTGTAAAGTTAATTTTTTTCTGACATTCCTGTGAAATCACAGTGCGTTGAGTGATTTAAACCAGTCCTATAAAGATATTTTACAAGCAGCTAATGGTACATATAAAAATAAATGGGGATTGAATTATCAATAGTAGGCTTTCCTGCAAAGCCATAAACAAGGAGCGTTGTTTTCTGGCAGCAGGTTATATGGTCAGTTTAATAAAAAGCTGCTGAGTTTCTTACAACAAGGACATTTACACGTTAATGGGATTGTACATAAGGTAGAAGTGGGAAAGGTTTGTCATGTGGAATGGTCAAGTATGGAATCGGTCTTTCCCGTGGACGTGTATGGCAGTATGGTCAGTTTAATTATAAAGATGGAGGGTTTCTACAAAAAAAGGAATGTTACAAGGTTACTGGGATGATACATAAAGTAGAGTTGGGGAAAGCGGTGTGTCACTGTGAATCGAGAACGGGTAAAGCATGGAACGTCTCCCGTGGACGTTTGTTACGGCAGGTTAATTGGTCAGTTTAATAAAAAGCTGGAGCGTTCTGCAAAACAAGGAATGTTACAAGTTATTGGGATGTGATAATAAAGTAGAGTTGATCCAGGGAAATTGCCGAATTGACCAATTGGACTCCGGAAGGGAATTTTTCCACCTTCATAAAATTGGTGGTGTTTTGTGCTTTTCTGGATCAAGTTGGCAAGGAAATGAGGATATTGGTATATGTGGGTTGAGGCTTGGATGGACTAGTGTCTTTATTCAACCTCACATACTATACTGTACGTTATACTGTAATATACTATACTATACCGTATATACTTACTATACTATAGCTGATAAAAATACTATTATGGAATGATAATGTAATGGAACTTTATTTTGATTGGTCACACAGATGAGAAAAGATGTGCGCTATGGGAGCACGGCAATGTGATTCCAATGCTCGCTGTGGAACATATCATTGGATCCTATTTCATGCCAGTGCTACCAGGGATTAATGGAGACTGGGTTCAACTGCTTCGGTGAGAGGACGACAGTCATAGAGGGACAGAATAGTTCGTCAGATCAACCAGTATTCCAGAAAAACATTCCACGTGCCTAAGAAAAACTTCCCCCCCAAAAAATCCAATAGCGATTTTAAAGTCCCGCACTGTTAGCATCCAATGCTTTGATTGGAAGAAAGTTTATTCTTATTTTACGTGACAGTGTGTCTGAAACTACCAATTGATGATGTCACAGGATGTCACAACCAGAGGGCAAATCTACTGAGTTATTCTTAGATTCTTACTGGGTTGTTTTATTATTTCTTGGGGTGAGAGAGATACTGTACAAAGAAAACATTTTTATTTGGTTTCTCTTGTTGGACTTCATAGTTTGGAGCCACATTATTGGCTGGTTTTTAGAACATTTATCATGTGTAGTATATAAATATAGAATCATATATATTGTTACCTATGTGGAGAACATATCGGAAATGGGTGTTTAGACATGTAGGACATGGACAAAACTGCACAACAGGAGAAAGCACTTTCATAGTAAAGGGTTTATGATATATCTCTGGTCAATGTTACACCTCACGGCTAATATAAGGATATATATAGTCACGAAGAAGTTTCATGATCTTTAATTCCATTAAAAAGCACCAAGGTATAGTAGAGTATACAGGTCATAGAACTCCAGGTGGTGGACCACTGTAATTGGCCTGTTCTCTCTACAGATGCGCACATTATATATATATTATGGTAACATTGTCATGGCTTACTGTGTACAATAATGGTCCATTACCAAGATTCAAAACAGATTTTTACCATTTTTCCCCTTTAGACATTGGATGCATGCTCTGTAGATAATGGAGTTGCCATCACCTTTGTACGAACCAAGATGGCAGCTATCACTGTCACTGCCACCCTGGGCACCTATTGCAGGAGATGAGAAAACCTGCACAGGTGAGACCAGTAGTGAGTTTTACTTACTTACAACTGGATCTAACCATGAATGGATGGTGAAACACTCTTATTCCCCTCACCCCGGATTCTGTAATGTTCCATGTAATGGTTTGATTGCAGAGGATTTTCCATCTTACTAATCAGCAATGGGCTCACTGCAGCAGATTCCTTGACCAACATGTAAAGTAAAACTCCAGGCAAATGACGGTACATTAAATGAACCAGAGATATTCCAGTTTCTTGTTTATTATTCGGTCAATATGGACCCTCCCTGTTGTGTTTCTGGGAATGTTTGAATTAACTTTTGGAATTCCTTCTACAGATATAGATGAGTGTCAAACTTCCAATGGGAAATGTGAGCAAGATCTGTGAAAATACTGAAGGATATCCTCAATGTTCATGCCGGAAAGGGTATCAGCTTCATGTGGACCTCAAACAATGTTTAGGTAAAAAAGGAGATATCGGGACCAGCAACTCAGCCCCAATCCATGTTTGTAGAACCCTGTGGACAACATGTATCTTTTTTGCATTCAGTTCATGGTGATTTTTGGTTAAGTTGACCATGTTTAGTGGTATCTGTGCATTGACTTTCCCACCAAATCAACTACCACTAATTAAAGTGATGATAAAGTTTGGTTCTTATTCCCTGTCCTTTTTGTAGATGTTGATGAGGTAAAATGCAGAATGGAGGTTGTGCTCACTCTTGCAGCCAACACCGAAGGAGTTTCCATGCTTGTGCCCAGACAACCAGAGGACTATCCAAGGACTTTCGGACCGTTAGTGAGTGAGTTAGAACATGACGGAATTAGATTTTGTAGGAAATGTTGTAATGAATATGAATATATATAATTTCATCGCATGTGAAAGTGTTCTCAATTGAAATGATATGCATTCATTTATTTTAGATGTTCATCTGCACACCTCTCTAGCATCAGTGATCTTCAGAGACATGCTCAGTATAATTCCCCCAGGATGCATGAGTGGAAATTATTCCAATCGGAATATTCTCACTGGTGTGTGGAAGGTGGAGTTCTTCCATATGCTGTATTATTTAATGGCATTATAGAAAGTTTTCCTAGTTCGTCTTTAATGTCAAGTCTCTTTTTGAGTTTAGAACTAGAGATGGCCGAAACTTTGAAAAGTTTGTCTGTTTTCCAACTATCGAACTTCTAAAAAATTCGAAAGTTAATGGGGGGTAATAGTTGGGAAGTTATATGAAACTACCTTACAGGCCCCTGGGACCTGGAGAGTGAGTCGGGGGAACCTGTCAGGGCGCGGGGAAGAGCATAAAAAATGGACGTAGTGCACATGCGTGCTACTTCCGGTTTCCACGGCCGCTTTTGATATCCCTAAACGTTCGGCAAAACTCAAATGGACGCTTCGAAAATCTTCAAATGGCCGGAGATTCCAACAGCCGACAACCCAGCCGGACGCGTTCTGGCGTCTCCACAGCTCGAAACCAGGACCCCCTCCTGGGTGCTTACAAGGACCTTTGTGGCCCTGACAAGGGCCCTTTGGGGCTTAAGGGGTCCCACATCTCGAACCGGGACCCCCAGTGAGTGGCTCTTAAAAGAGCCCTTGGGTGACATCTTCTTTCTTCCATCCGGTCCAACGAGGCTGATGTTACCGGCGTCTCTATCCAACGCAACGTCTTTGGGCTAGCGACACCAACACCTCTGAGGTCACCGATGCCAGGCAGGTCACTGCGGCCAACAGTGAGCCCGCTGGCACTGCTGGCCTCAGCGGAGCCGATGGTGCTAGCCACTTCTTTCTTCTGCGATGACTTCTGAGCTTCGCGGAGGATTGCAGCTCTTTATATATGTTTGCAGAAAGTCCTAATCTGATTCTGATTGGTCAATATTTCAATGCTTGGTTTACATGGTTTACGTTAACCAACCAGATCTGACGGTAACATCTGCCTAGTTGAGGCCACCGGTGCCGGAGGTACCCATGGCGGCCACAGGGGTACTTCTCTGGGTTGGTGGCCTCATCCGAGCTGGTGTCACCGGATGGAAGAAAGAAGATGTCACCCAATGGCTCTTTTAAGAGCCCTCACTGGGGGTCCCGGCTCTTATCACTTATTAGTGCCGCAAGGGCCCTTACAAGGGCCGGGGAGGGGGGTCCCAGTTCGAGCTGCGGGACCCCTTAAGCCCCAAAGGGCTCTTGTCAGGCCCACAAAGGTCCTTGTAAGGACCCGGAAGGGGGTCCCGGTTTCAAGCTGCGGGACCCCCGAATGTACAACCGCGGGATTATCAGCCGTTCAGCAATCCGCGAAGGGACGATTTCAGGAATCTCCGGCCATTCGGGGATTTTTTGGAGCGGCCGTCCGAGGATTATCGAAAATAGTCCCGCAAGTCCGGAAAATCGAACTAGTTCAAATAGTTCCAAACTTATAAAGCTCGGCTCGATTTCTAGTCCATCCCTATTTAGAACAAACCACTTGACAATAAAAATCAAATTCACGTGATCTGTCCTACCATTAGCAATTGTTCTCCATGCAGTGACATCATTGTTATTTCCTGACTGACAGATATCACATCTTGTAACCTGAGGAATGGAGGATGTGAACATTTTTGCAACGAAAAGAAGGAAGGTGGATTTGATTGTAGCTGTCGGCCTGGGTGGCTCCTCAATAGCAACGGGAGAACCTGTGAAGGTAGAAGACACCTACTGTATGTTACATCCATCAGCCCAAAGACGAGAGACATCAACGTTATATCCATTAGCCCAGTTTATATAAGACGAGAGACATCTACGTTATATCCATTAGCCCAGTTTATAGAAGACGAGAGACATCTACGTTATATCCATTAGCCCAGTTTATATAAGACGAGAGACATCTACGTTATACCCATTAGCCCAGTTTATATAATAAGGATCCATACACACTGTTACCATACACTGAGGGTTGTTTGTTGTAACACATAGAATTTTGTTCCTCTCTATAATAAGGATCCATACACACTGTTACCATACACTGAGGGTTGTTAGTTGTAACACATAGAATTTTGTTCCTCTCTATAATAGTTGTTGCGGCATAAAATTTCAGCCACTCAAGACAATGAGCTGAAATTTGATGGGGCAATATGGTAGATAGACGCCACACGGAATGATTATTGGCTAATACTGCTATGGCCAAGAAAAGTACACGAATCATACTTCTACCAACAGATTCCTAGTTATTTGTCAGGAAAATGTATTTTAGGACAAACCGGGAGCATCCAAATGTTTAAAAACTACAACTCCCAGCATTCCTCAACTACATCAGGAACAGCTGGAGCAACACCATCTTAAAATCCTCGTTTTAGGGTAAACTTAGTAAACTGATGGTGAACACATTGTAAATGACAAGTAGACTACAATTCCTAACAAACAGCTGTACTGTGGAAGAAAAAGGCAGCAATATTGGGGGATGGACTGTACCTAATTCTGAGTAAAATTTCCCATCCAAGCTAAAAAAAGCCACAAAAACAACTCCCGATCTTTTTATAAAATATTAGAAACAGAGACTAAAACTGGATGCTGTACAAAAGTACCAACTGCAAAAATGTATCCTTTTTTTGAAAATGTAGACGATCACCCAATTTTTCAGACTAACCAATCAATATTTCTGATATTTTTGGACATTTTTGCAACATTAGACGTGGCTGCCCATATCGGATGAACAGATGACCGGACATGTCGGTAAATCACAGCCAACCATGTAGTCCCTTAGGGCCTGCAGAATCAAACTGACATCCGCATCTATTTTTGCATATACGGACAGTGATTTGTCTCAGCCGACCACTAGTAAAGGTCAGCTGGGACTAAAGGTTGTATAGGGTGTACCAGGTCTTACAGTCTAGAAATTGCTGTTCCTGTCTTTATATTTAATCCCTAATCAAGCATACACAGTAAAACCATTCAACACAGAGAGCACTGCAGGGACTACATGACGATACATAATCAGTGTGATTCACCTAAGAAGAAAAAGAATTGAAGCTACAGTGAAGTTTTGACCTGCAGTAGAAAACACATTTTATCTGGATTGGCACCTTATAAGTCACACATCTTGTTACCCCATTATGTTTATGGATTTTGTTTATCTACACCAGGGTTGTCAAACTTGCAGCCCTCCAGATGTTAAAAAAATACACCTCCCAGTATTCCCTGGCTGCAGTACTGGGAGTTGTAGTTGTAAAAACATCTGGAGGGATACAAGTTTGACATACCTGATTTACACATAACATAATTCTGAATATAAATAAGAATCAAAGCAGCAAAGTGTAGTCAATCACTAACCAGCCAGAAAAGAGACATACTTACATGTTAGTTGTAAGAAACACAGCAAATATATAATAATGTTGAGGTCCTATTAAATACATCAGAACTGCCAACATTCCTTCTAGGTAAAAACTGTAAAGGATCACCTTATAGTAGCCCAGCTTAGAGAGAAGGTAGTGACTGGTAAGCACAAGCAGCTAAAACAAAACAAACATACCTAAGAATATATCATTGTACAGGTTCACATTTACTATCGTAGTAAAACAGGCTTCTTACCCACAATAAAATATATTGACCAATACAAGCCCTGAACAGTTAAAGGGAATGACTACCCCTAAAACCAAAGCTTTACTATATATAACTCACCCTGCAAACACCTCAAACTCTAGTTTCAGTGCTGAAAGCTGTCACTCAAACATTTTCTGCACTGCCTTCTTAGGCGTGGACATGCCCTTTAAGCTAAAAGGGTTTTATAGGGTTGTTGTTATAAGCCTTAAGGACTCAAAGAGGCATATTTATGAAATACAATATTTAATAAACTGTTACCTGGGGACAAATGAAGCCAGCTCCATACATGATACTTCTTACGTAGGAAGGGAGAGCATCTTTGGGAATGAGATTATCAGCAAAAATGATCATGAAGTTGATGCAGAAACTACCATGAAAGACTTGAAAAAAGTTCATTGCAACAAAGAGGATAAAGTTCTTCTGGGTGAGGATTTGCTTGGTAAGGGTTATGACAGAACTCCAAGAAAGCTCTGACTCTGTTTTATGGTAAGGGTTATGACAGAACTCCAAGAAAGCTCTGACTCTGTTTTATTGCTCTCCTCAATTATCTCTCGCTGATCATATTGACTTACACCATACCCCCCCCACCTCTATTTAGGCTTTGTTTCTTTATTTTCACATAAATGGTATCCTTAACACCTCTCTTGAACCAGTCACGTTCCTTCACCAGTATATTAACATTACAATCTTCAAAGGTATGTCCTTTATCCTTAAGATGCAGATACACGGCTGAGTCCTGACCTGAGGAATTGGCTCTTCTGTGCTGGGCCATACGTTGATGCAGTTGCTGTTTGGTCTCCCCCACATACAAATCAGAGCATTCTTCACTGCACTGCACTGCATATATGATGTCGCTTTTCTTGTGTTTAGGTATTGGGTCTTTCGGATGTACCAATTGCTGCCTCAGTGTGTTGTTTAAAGCAGACAGGGATACGATGTTTTTTGAAAATTCTTCTTAATTTCTCGGAGACCCCTGCTACATATGGGATGACCATGTTCTTCCTCCTGTCTTGCTTTTCCCCTTCACTGTTGATATTTGTGTTCTTTTCTTTCCTTCTACTTCTTTTGACAAAGGCCCAGTCTGGATATCCACAAGTTTTAAGGGCTCCTCTGAGATGTTTAATTTCTTTAGCCTTCGCCTCTGTGCTAGTGGGGATGTTCTCGGCTCTGTGTTGCAGGGTTCTGATGACACCCAGCTTGTGATCTAAAGGGTGGTGGGAGTCAAACATCAAATACTGATCTGTGTGTGTTGGTTTTCTGTAAACCTCTACTTCCAGTTTACCATTTTCCTTAACTTCTACCAAGCAGTCCAAGAAAGCCAGTTTGTTGTTTTGTACCTCTTCCCTTGTGAATTTAATGTTTTGGTCTACCGCATTAATGTGTTCTGTGAAAGCTTGTACTTCCTTCTGGTGGATTTTAACCCAGGTGTCATCAACATATCTGAACCAGTGGCTGGGTGCTATGCCCTTAAAGGTATTAAGCGCCTGTTTTTCTACCTCCTCCATGTAAAGGTTGGCCACAATGGGTGAAACTGGAGATCCCATAGCACATCCATGTTTTTGCTTATAGAACTTATCCCTGTATTTGAAATAGGTGGTATTCAGGCACAAGTCCAACAAGGAACACACCTGTTCTGGGTTGAGATCAGTTCTGCTGGTAAGAGTGCTGTCTTGGCCCAGCCGTTTTCTCACCATGTCAACAGCCTCCTTGGTGGGTATACAAGTGAAGAGAGATGTCATATCATAGGCATAGGACACCATAGTTTCTTCTGCACCAAGTACTATATCTTCAATCTTGTTGGTGAAATCCTGAGAGTTCTGGATGTGATGCTTAGAACTTCCCACCAAAGGTCCTAAGATGTTAGCTAGATATTTTGCCACCTTGTATGTTACAGAGCTGATGCTGCTGACTATAGGTCTTAGTGGGGCCCCTTCCTTATGTATCTTTGGGAGTCCATATATGCATGGATGTGCCTCACCAGGGTAGAGGCGATGATACATTGCTCGGTCAATGGCTTTATCCTTTTGAAGCTGTTGTAGTAAGTCTATGACTCTTTTCTTGTAACGGCTGGTGGGATCCCTTGTTAAAGCCTCATATGTGTTGTTATCGGCCAGGAGCATGGTCACCTTATCATGGTAGTCTGAGGTGTTGAGTACCACTGTGCATCTTCCTTTATCTGCCGGTAGAATGGTGATACTGGAATCTTTCTTGAGGGATGTTAAGGCTCTTCTTTCCTGTGTAGTCAGGTTAGATGAAGGAGTTTTAGCACTGGCTAAGGCTGCAGATACCTTAAGGCGAAGTTGTTCTGCCTCACTCTGTGAAACCTTATTATTGTGGATAGAGGCTTCTGTGGCTGCTATAATATCCACCACAGGGATGGCTTTAGGGGTAATGGCAAAATTCAAGCCCTTACCAAGGACTTCCATTTCTGGCTAGGTCAGGGTCCTGTTACACAAGTTTCTCACCCATTCCTCCTTGTTTGATGAAGTGACACTTCCCTCCTTTTGTATCCAAGGTAGTTGTTCTCCTTTGGGGCTGTTCTGGGATGACAGAATAGAGAACTTGTTCTGTTGCCTTTGTTTGCCCTTACAGTGCTGAGAAAGCTGTGCTTGTTTGGTGAACTCCATCACTCTTTCCCAGATGGACACAGGTAGCTGTGAGGCCAGGTTCTGTTCTAGTTGACTAATGTTGTGCATTAAAGCATCGACTGTAAAATGTGTCTGTCGTACCCGTTCACTTAGGAGCTGTGTTTGAGCCTTTTGCATTATCTGTTTGGCTCTGATGCCTTTAACCGTGGAATCCAGACGTATACTGCATGGTGCTAGCCTTTGTTGTCTGCATCGGAGGTTAAATCGCAGGTGGTTTCTGTAGTCTGCCAATTTCCTTGCTGTCTTTTCATATTGCCGTACAAGTTGGGGAGGGTTTTCTCCCCAAAATGATTAGAAATATGCTTGTGACCATGTACAATGCTGTTTTAACACCTTACTCTGGGCGTTCCTATAACAAGGAGCAGAGATGTAAGATAAGAATTTTTGAACACTACACAGTAAGTATCTGTTGTATTCAATTAGATCAACTGGACTTGAAATTTCAAGTCCAGTTGATCTAATTGAATACAACAGATATACCATGACCTGGATGAATGAGAACCTTCACAAGCATACTACACCTTATAGACAATGCTGTGGAACAGATGGTGATCACACCTAAAGAGGCAGAATTTCTCCAAGTGGATAAACCAGTAGTACCAATGTTCTATCTTCTTCCAAAGATCCATAAAAATCCTGTGACTCAATCTGGTAGGCCGATTGTGTCCGGCATCGGGGGATTAAATGAGAACCCCTGTGAATTTGTTGATTGGCATCTCCAATCACGTCACGAGTCATGTGATGTGGAATCACTCTATACCAATATTGCACATCAGAAGGGTATAGAGGCAGTTCGGTATTTCCTCAATATGGAAAAAAGGGGCCTCACAGGACGCCATATGTTCATTTGACATCTTTTAGAGTTTGTCCTCACTAAGAATTATTTTGTCTTTGAAAGGTGCTTTTACATTCTGACTAGAGGGACTGCGATGGATGCGAGATGTGCTCCCTCATTCGCCAACCTTGGTTGGTCGGAGAGGGAGCACGTCTTCACGGAAGATCTGATGTGTTTTACGGCATATGTGGATGTCTGGTACCGCTTCATAGATTAAATTTTTTTTTCTGTGGAGCCGTCCCAGACAGGTGTTATTGGACTTCATTGGAATATTAAATTCCAATGACCTGACATTTTTTGACACATCACATTTCGGGTGCACAGGTGCCGTTCTTGGATGTCTTATAAAAAAACATGATGAACATCATGTATAACCACTCTTTTCAGAAAGCCTACGGCTTCCAATGCGTTGCTACACTTTTAGAGTTCCCACCCCGAAACACTAAGAAAATCAATCCCCAGGGGACAATATCTGTGATTGAGGAGAAATTGTACCGACTGAGGATTATGATGAGGCAGATGTTGACCTTACTAAAAGACTCACCGAAAGGGGTTACCCTAAAGCCCTCCTAGGTAGGGAGTATATGGTAGCAAGAAAATTTAATCAATTTGATCTACTTGGACCTAGGGAGAAGAAATATGATGGGCAGACAAGATGTATTACCAAATTTGGAGCAGAATGGCATCTTCTAAAAAATGCATTGGGCAAAACATGGTATGTGTTGAAAAATGATGTCATTGATAAATTTGTTACAGAAAGGCTGCGATTAAGGCAAGAGGTGTGGAAAATATTGCCGAGACATTGAATAAGAGTCACTATGTGAGATATACAACTGATCGAATAGGGGTCAAAATTGGAAGGAACATACCCCTGCGGAAATTGCACGTTCTGTGAACTTATGTACTATACATCAGAGGTATGATTGCCCTAGGCACTATTTAACGTGTAAAACCAGCAATATGATTTATGCACTTCAGTGTCCTTGCAATCTCCTCTATGTTGGTAAAACAACACAAAAATTTAAACAAAGATTAGGGAAACACCTAACTGGCATCAGATTAGCCCAGAGACAGATCATGGACGGTAAGACTGTCACGACTGTTGACTTTTTTGAAAAACATGGGGGAATCATATAGAGGCATAAAATTAATATTCCATAAGGGGGGTGACTATGACAATACACTTTTGAGGATGGAGAGCCATTTGATTTATAGACTGAAGACACTAACCCCAAAACGGACTTAATGAAGAGTTAGATTTTACACCATTTATCTAACCACCTCCTTCATCTCCTCCCTCTATTTTTCTCTCATTATGATGCAGGTCTACAAATATTGTATCCACATATGGTTATGATGGATTATGGACTTCAATTTGGTTGTGCTGACCTCAGGATTGGAGATTGCATTGTAGATCGTCTTGAAGTTTCATGGATTTGTATGGAAGACATAGGATGAGACTCTGCTTGCCGTGAGGGATCATAATGGATTATAGGCCCGCTGTTGGATGCAATATCTGTACATATTAACGTGCTATATATGCTTTGATGAGGTACTCACTACATCGGGATGGTTTTATAATTCTTCTTTTATTCTCACTGATGATTAATGGCTCATGGGATGGATTTACAGAATTCTTTATTCATATTTTGATATCTTCAGTGGATGAACACTTGGAGATACTTACAAAGATCCTGCTTTGTGCCTTGTGTTGCCGAATTTTCCTTGCAACTGGAGATGCCGTTATATTTCAATGCCAAATACCGATATTAGGTGTGTTGGTTAGGACTATCTATTTGATATTGCATGATCCTTTGGAGATACTTACCATAACTTTATCTTTTGTTTTGTGTTCGTCTGATTTTTTTCTACCCCTAGAGATGATGTCAGACTATAATACCACTATACCTTTATATGGTCGAGTTTGGAAGGACTATCAGGGTTATTCAATAAAAGTTCTTATCGTTTAAAATGGTGCTAATTTTGCCCCAACCAATCAGATGTTAGCGTGTAAATGTTAAATAAGATCTGATTGGTTGGGGCAAAATTAGCACCATTTTAAACGATAAGAACTTTTATTGAATAACCCTGTATATTTATAAACTGATATAAACTGAAATTTGCTATTTCTTCAACTATCACTTACTTGTTTCATTTATTGGTATTTTTAGATGCAATTTTTTCTATAAATATCCTCTTCTTACTATGTATATGTGCATTTGTGTGTATATCCACATCTGGTTGTTTAGATGTAGATGTATATGTGTCACAAGGGGGCGGATTGTATACAATGTTAGGTCCGCTTTCTATTCAGTGCAGTTCTATAACTGAATGGATCAACGCATTCTACATCGATCACGCATGACGTCTTTTTCCCGTGACATGACTTAAATAGCCCCCGCTGTGAGACACATACACGCTGCTGAGAAAGCTGGTGTAGCGAAATGTGTTCAGCGTCCTCAACCGCACTCTTTTGATGTGATTCCTGATGGAATATTGGTCCCCCCTCTGCCAATTCTCTGATACCCCATGGTGACTGTGATAGCTGACTGCCCGACAGATGAGTATATGGGGCTTGGGATACTACTGGGTTTATTTTACCAACTGGAATTCATGTGTTATATATGTTTTTAAATGTTTTTAATAGCACACTACTGCACTTTGTTTTTCTCCCAGTGTTGCACAATAAAGGGATTGATTTTATTTGTCTCATACTATGGTTGAGTGTCTGGTTCTTTATCTTATAGCGTGTTTTGCTAGGTAGCAATGAACAGCAGCTTACTATTTAGTGCAACAAAAGACACTGAGGCCTCTCGCTGCACCACAAACCTCCAAACTATTCACTGCATTGTCTCCTGTGATGAACAGATACAAGATGTGTTATCTAACTAATATAGAAACACACCTATTATTTAGGGTAATTGGGTAATAGTTTTGTTTGTGTTTTTATAATTTTACTTCTATTAAAATTACCATGTTAAGGCTGATTCTATAATTTCTTGCATTCCAGGAATGCCAAGTACAGAATCACTGTAGGCTGTTAATCTAGGTCACCCAGCTAAATCTAATTTACTAATAAACTCTTTGGCTACCAGACTGCACACCTTACAATGGTATGCAGTCTCCAAACAAGTTAAAGTTATGTAAAAGCCTTCGGTATTATCTTTAGAATTAAACCCTGTATCAAAGGTTTTACCTGCAGCCTGTCAGAAGTTTTGATACTTACTTTCTGCTTAAAGTAGCTTTCTGGGGACATAACTCATTGGATGCCTTTTTCACAAAAAGAAGTGATACACTTTTCAGTACCATAACATGTAAGACATTGGGCTTTTATTTAACCCTAACTTGTTTTGAGACTACAGTTACACTTTAAATAATAGAATTAAAAGTTTTTTTTCCTTTAAACTATAATAGAACATGAGGCAGGTGAAAGTATTTGTACCCTAAACCCCTAAGAGGGTGTAAGTATTTATTACTAAACCCCTATATATTTACTATATGCAATAGCAAAGATAGTAGGGCTATACATACATGGCTCTGGAATGTGCACTGATCATCTTTTCTTTGTTTGTAATACTGTAATGTTTTGATTAGATCAGTAGCACTATATTTTATATTGTTATTATGCCTACGGAGAGTGCTCCGACAATGACAGCTTCCCATTCTCAGCTACCCTATCAGTTTCCCATATACTCCCCTATTCTGTAGCATGCTCCAGCCACGCTCAGGAAACAGATAATGCCAGGATACATTAAGTTAATCCAAGATACCAGGCAGTTATGAATGGTAAGCACTTGTTGTAATCTTTAAATTAAAAATACAACCTCTAAACGACATTTATATAGGTTAAGGATATAAGCATTTTCAGTTATATTTACCTTTATCTAAGATGTGTCTAACGCTACCGACCGCAATTCCTTGCCAGAACTGACACACCTACTCTGCTGCTGTTGAAGCGCAGTAACATGGTGAAATGTGTGCCAAAGAGTATGCACTTTTTACACGTTAGCGCCCAGTCCAGTTTTTTCTCAATGCCTTATTATATTGTTATGACTTTCCTTAATATTAAAACGCATTACAAATAACATTACCTGTGATTGATGAAAGGCCGCTTCTGATACTTTGTATTGGTTAAGAAACAGCTTCACGTAATAAAAGTAAAACACGCTGTTAATCATCCCTGCTCCAAGTGAAGTCATTGAATAGGCCACAGCAGGCCAGCAGATTCCAAAAGAGGATTTCATGATCAGACTGAATGAAACAAAATATAAGATGAAATACTAAATATCTTCTGATTGACAAGGCCAACAATCTTCAGTCTGCAGCTCTTCATTAGTTGTCAAGGACTAGTAGTTTGCAAGTTGCCAGAGCAGTTGACGAAAAATAGGTTAGCCCTAGGAAGTCATTCAAATGAAAATTAAGATCAATTACCAATGCTATTTTTATGCTGACAGTATTGAAAACATTACAAATAATACAAAATCAGTAGCTAGAATCCTATTTTATTGATAAAAACATTTAAGTTAAAAAAAAAAAAAAAAGATATATTGTTAGGGTAATGCAACGAAAGGCACAATCCCTCCCCGTTATCCCCATTATCAAGATGCAGGTCATTTGCACCCCATTCTACAGGTAGGCACTTGGCCAGAAGCATTCAGAATATTTTGGGATCCTAAACATCCTTTGACTAACATATAAAATCTAAAATCTTGTAAAGTTCAAGGCAGGAATCCAGTGTGCTAGCAGTTGTTGCTGATGTTTTCGCCTCCAAACTAATAAATAACTATGCCCTCAATTACATCAAATCACATCCCTCCCAGCTGCTCTAGCTGGTAATGTATGTCCCTGCCAACTTTTAGAAATGTATATCACAGAGAAGGAGTCATTTGTTGCCTTGTGCCAGTAAATAATTGATTTTACCTCTGCAAAAGATTGTTTGTAAAGTTAATGTTTTTTTCTGACATTCCTGTGAAAATCACCAGTGCTGTTGAGTGATTTAAACCAGTTCCTATAAAGATATTTTACAAGCAGCTAATGGTACATATAAAAATAAAATGGGGATTGAATTATCAATATACCGTAGGCTTTCCTGCAAAGCCAATAAACAAATAAGCACGTACTACTAGAAATGACTACTGTTGCAAGCTACTTGTGATTATGCTACTTGTCAAGTTTTGGATTGGGTTTAAAAGTTAAAAATCAAATATATCCAGAAGAATGACAAAAAGCACATATGTTGCATCATCAGTAAAAGAATAAAGCACGAGAAGAGGAAGAGAAGAGGAAAAGGTGTAAGATTTAAATAAAACCTTTTTACTTTTTTAATAAAAACCATGTCCTTCTGAAAGCACATCCATTTTGCAAACAAAAGGAGAGGGGGTCCTAATTCTAACTGTCAATAGAAGGAATCCCTGGATCAACTTGATACCTGGACAACTTGGAACTAAATGAGTAACAATGCATCTTCTAATTTTAAGGTGTGCTTATAAGTCTGCAGAGAAGATCTGCTTGTGAATAATTATTCTATTTGTGAATAATTGCCAAAATAGTTTAATGTAAGGGTCATTTAATTACAGTACGTATGTACGTTTGTCACATAACACCTGGATATATATAGATATATAATATATATATATATATATATATATATATATATATATTTTTAGTTATGGTCATTGTCGTGCTGGAGGGTGAACCTCCACCCCAGTCTCAAGTCTTTTGCTGACTCCAAGAGGTTTTGTTCCAAGATTGCCCTGTATTTGGCTCCATCCATCTTCCCATCAACTCTGACCAGCTTCCCTGTCCCTGCTGAAGAGAAGCACCCCCAGAGCATGATGCTGCCACCACCATATTTGACAGTGGGGATGGTGTGTTCTGAGTGATGAGCAGTGTTAGTTTTCCGCCACACTTAGCGTTTTGCATTTTTGCCAAAAGGTTCCATTTTGGTCTCATCTGACCAGAGCACCTTCTTCCACATGTTTGCTGTGTCCCCCACATGGCTTGTGGCAAACTGCAAACAGGACTTCTTATGCTTTTCTGTTAACAATGGCTTTCTTCTTGACAATCTTCCATAAAGGGCAACTTTGTGCAGTGCACGACTAATAGTTGTCCTATGGACAGATTCCCCCACCTGAGCTGTAGATCTCTGCAACTTGTCCAGAGTCACCATGGGCCTCTTGACTGCATTTCTGATCAGCACTCTCCTTGTTCGGTCTGTGAGTTTAGGTGGACGGCCTTGTCTTGGTAGGTTTACATTTGTGCCATAATCCTTTCATTTCTGAATGATCATTGAACAGTGCTCCGTGGTATGTTCAAGGCTTTGGAAATCTTTTTGTAGCCTAAGCCTGCTTTAAATTTCTCAATAACTTTATCCCTGACCTGTCTGGTGTGTTCTTTGGACTTCATGGTGCTGTTGCTCCCAAGATTCTCTTAGACAACCTCTGATGCCGTCACAGAGCAGCTGTATTTGTACTGACATTAGATTACACACAGATGCACTCTATTTAGTCATTGGCACTCATCAGGCAATGTCTATGGGTAACTGACTGCACTCAGACCAAAGGGGGCTGAATAATTACGCACACCCCACTTTGCAGTTATTGATTTGTTAAAAATGTTTGGAATCATGTAGGATTTTCGTTCCACTTCTTACGTGTACACCACTTTGTATTGGTCTTTCACGTGGAATTCCAATAAAATTGATTCATGTTTGTGGCAGTTATGTGACAAAATGTGGAAAACTTCAAGGGGGCCGAATACTTTTGCAAACCACTGTATAGTGACTTTTTACTTCTTTGTGAAGGTGCCAAATTGTTTAGAGAAGTTCTGGTTAAAACATTCCCAGATGCTGCTGAATAAAATGAAATACCACTGTAAAATATCTTTCACTACAGCAAAATCTGCAGTTATTTTCACTCTCACTAGAAGAGGCAACATAGCTACTTAGACAGCTCCTCTCTGTACCTGGGTGAATCACAACAAGCATGTCTGAGCCAATGACTTTAGTAGATAAGTTGATTAACTGACTAGGGTGTTTGAATTCACACTTGTGTCGAGTTAACAATTACTCAAAGTGATGAATTGTTTTAATAAGCAGTTTCTGGGATACAGTCATGCAATTTAGAGTAATCAAGAGCTAAACTTGAAAACAGAGCCCCACCAGACACACAAAAGCTACTGTATGTTAGGCAGCCCTAAGCTTAATGCTGCAGTCTGGAGGTGAAGACATAATAGAAATTTCAGACCCATTTCTCTTTTTCAGAGCAGGGGTACCACTTCCCTTCAATCACAGCCATCCAACAACAACAACAACAAAAAAGTATGAATACTGCACAATGTAATTGGACGACCTGAGGGGCAAGCATATTAATGGCAAACACACCAATTCTAATCCAGGATTAGACGGCAGTAAAGTGGCTTTTTGGTATCTATTCTAGCCCTAACAGGAGCTGTATGAGTGTCAGCCATAGGGATGCTTGACATAGATCAAATGGAGTGTGTAGGTCTTTTTTCCAGTTTAGTTCTCCTTTCATTTGTATCCTTGCAGTGGATAATATAAACAGCAATAACACAATCCCTTGTCATTTCTGGCAAGTCATAGAAATTGTATCCCACTTTGGGGTACTGTACTCCTTAAACATCAATTCAAAGTGTGGAAAAAAGCCCAAAGCATTCTCAAAACAAATGGCATACCGAAGGAAACCTTCTATGGAACAACTATCATTTTCTGAACCTAGCACACTTTCCAGGCTGTTTTAGAAGAACAAAATGTGAATTATCCGCTTCTTGATTATCATGCAAGATAAAAAACTAATTGCACATTGTTGGTAGTGAGTAAAAGGCACACCGTTTCCACCATGTACACCACTTGACTCATCCCTGCACTGGAGTATGCTGACTGGGAGGACACGGTTAAATTATATTTTAAAGACTCTTTGGCACAAAATAAACCCAAATAATTCTATATAATGCACCAGGTGTACCTCACCCCCATGCCCCAAATGTCAAGAACCAGCAGAATACTGGCATTGTTTGTCAGAGTTTACCCTAGATCCTAAGTTGTGTCTGATAAGGTTCCCCAAGAATGAGATCTGGAATAGGCCATGAATTATTCCTACTTTTTATTCTATGCCAGAAGAGTAATTGTCCTTTACTAGATGGCACTTATCCCCCATAAATTTCCAAGTGAGAAACTTGTAACTAGTATGCATGGGGTAGGCACAACAATTATTGACATAGAATGTATACAGTTGTCATTATATTACAAATATAAAGCAAAGAAAATGGGCAAATTTTTTTCAAGGCAGAAAAATAAAGCATGGAGTGCTATGGTCTGTTTTTCTTGTCAAAGAAGTTTCTGCAGCAAACCGACTGTCCTGCACTTCTGATTTGCTGAGATCAATTATGAATAATTCTCCCCTAAAATGGATTGCAATCCATTATTACTCTATTGGGTTATATACCCTTTTATATACTTGCTATTGTGTATTAGCCTTTTCTGGGTGTTTACTACTACTTATATTTGGTTTATATACATGCTATGTATATAAACCTTTGTCTTTGTATTTATTTTTCCTGTTTCCAGCCATCACATCCCGGCTGTAGGTGCTACGACCGTCCCCGTTTGATTGTGGAGCCTTCCTCGTCTTCCCTGCAATTTTCCGGTGATCGGACCAGTGCTGACCCTCATGACTGGATTAGTGCGAGCGCTTAGTGAACGGCAGTAAGGATTGTGGCGGTGCTGGAGCCCCTGGTGGAATCCGTCCTGCCTGGTGTTGTGACTCAAGCTGAGGGCTAATACAACCTGTGAGTTGGGATCTTCGCGGAACGCTCCCTACTATAGGAACGTCTCCCTCATCTGTGCGGATGCATGTCCCAGTCTCGGGTAAGAGGGTCTGTTAGCTCCTTCGTTGTGCTGGCTCTCACAGGCTGGTTTTACAGGTATATACTTATGCTGATCAATCTTCGAAATCTTAGCGTTTCGGGGAGATCTAGCCCCCTTCCACACCTGAGGAAAGGGACTAGATCTCCCCGAAACGTTGTTTTTAGGTTTATAGCACCAATAAATGAATTGCTGAATTCACACTAATTCAAGTTATTAGCAAAAGTGCACCTGTTGGTGCTCAATGGAAATAATATGTGTATGTTTGTGTGGATATAGAACCTTTCCATAGGTATATTTTAAACTGTTCCAGAGGAACCAAATAGGGTAATCCTGCAGGTCTGAGAGTACACCCAGGCAATCCTGCCACACTGTATGGTTCAAACTAAACATGCAAGGTTAATACTTATTAGTATTCACCACGGCAAGTGGTGATGGTACCTCATATATTATAACAAAAGGTACCTCACAGCATCATGTTATTATAACAGCATTGCCCTAATAATCTAACGTATAAACAAACATTTCTCATTCCCAGTTTACCTAAAGAAATGGATTTATTCTTTATATACTCTTTCATGCAGATCTAATTGAAAAAAATTGCTTCAGAGCAATTTTTAATAACTGATAACTGCTTTTTATTTCAGTATTACAGTAAATCATTGGTATACCTGCCTGGCTTTACCACTAAGCAAAAGGCTAAGTACTTGCAAGCAAGCACCTTCATCCCAACCATTAATAGTGGCTGCCAATTCAAATTGTTCTAGCCAATCAGTCCACTCCCTAGTTACCCCATCAAATGGATCAGGTTTAAAAATAGGTTTGGCAATTGGGCCTGGTTGAGCTACGGTCTCTAATTGGGGAAACTCATCTGCAGGTACAAGTACAGGAGGATTTAAATCAATACTATCAGTAGCAGCATCCATAGCTTAATACAGAGAACAAATATACAAACAGGGAGAATAAATGGTATTACTTCCTTTCATATGGAGCAGACACAGGGATGTGGTTTAAGCTGCCATTTGACCATTCCATGTTAAACTAGGGATCTCAGCTCTGTAAGTAAGTTTATGTATTTTGTGTTGTACCTAATATAAGTCATTGCCATTCTTTATATACATTTACTGATGGTCATTTACACCTTTCCTATATGTAATATCCTATACCTCCCACCACATTGGTAGCTCCTAAAAACTCAATGCAATGTCCTACGGAGATATAAATATATTTTTATAATATAAGGGATATATATATCAGTTATTCAGTTGAGGCTATTTTTACTGGTAATAATCAAAACACAACTTGCTATCAGTCAGTACTCGGTAGGAATTGGGGAGAATATAGGGTAGAACCAACCAGTATTACCAGTTGAGAGCATTTTAAAAAAATGCAGCTAAACCTGAATTTACCAGGTTAAAAGTACTACTACTTTTTCACTCAAGATAAATCACATGTATTAACCCATATCCTATGAATCTAAAAATCCAATATTATAGAAATTAACAGCACATGGTTTACAAGCATTTGTAGGATGTGTGTATGTGTGTATAATATATATATATATATATATATATATATATATATACACACCATAAATCCCAATAAAGAGCACTCAAAGGGACTTCCATCAGCAAATAATCCAAAGAACTTTTATTGTGCCTTAACGCGTTTCCGCCCTCAGGGTCGTCATCAGAACGCGATTATTTGCTGATGGAAGACCCTTTAAGTGCTCTTAATTGGGATTTGTGGTGGATGTATATGGAGTAGCACCAGGGCATTGCAAAGTGGTGAGTGGAGTGCGGTCAAATTGACTATTTGTTTTATATATATATATATATATATATATATATATATATATATATATATATATATACCATGGCAATAATGGACACACGGGAACATGTCATTTTGCTGATAATATATACCCTGTATACAGCCAATACATACATTAGAGGGAATACTGGTTACAATCATTTTGCCGTTTCTTCTTGAAGATTCAAATGGGTCCTCATATATTATATCCGACATCCCACCCTGCCACAACACATTTCAGGGAGGGTACCCCCCCCAAAGCCCTACCCCGAGATTAACGCATAGTCCACATGTATACAGTCAGACACACATGCATTCAAACACATGCATCCCAACAGAAACACACTCATGAAAACAGTCAGTCACACGCATCCCAACAGAAACACTCATGAAAAGTCAGACACACATACATCCCAACAGAAACACATTCGTGAAAACAGTCAGTCACACGCATCCCAACAGAAACACACTCATGAAAAGTCAGACACACATACATCCCAACAGAAACACACTCGTGAAAACAGTCAGACACACTCATCCTTACAGAAACACACTCATGAAAACAGTCAGACACACATGCATCCCAACAGAAACACACTCGTGAAAACAGTCAGACACACGCATCCTTACAGAAACACACTCATGAAAACAGTCAGACACACATGCATCCCAACAAAAACACACTCATGAACAGTCAGGCACACATACATCCCAACAGAAACACACTCATGAAAACAGACACGCATGTATATAACAAGTCATGTCACTATTAAGTGTCTGTCACTTGTTAACATCTAAAACACTCTGACATCATTATTCTCCTTCACACTAATTGAAAACAACACATTTCAGGGATATTGCAAAGAATATAAGGGAGATGCCATTAATATCACTGAGAGGTGAGATGTCTGTTACATGGATGTGGTAAATGTAGTATTGTCCAATCCCATTACAAGGTTTATGTCTAGTAGGTTTAGACATTGTCACACACAAGATGTGCAGCAGTTAAGTCAGTCCCATGGCTTTACTTTACAGAATAGCCTATACCATTAAATCTTTTTGCACTAGAACTGTACAGTATATACAGATGCTTATCAATAAACAAAAAGAAATGTAAATAATACCACGTGAACCAGAAAATAAGTGGACAGTCTGACTCACCAAACTCCCACCAGCCTGTTACCCCTCGCAACCCGGATGCCGCCTGACTCTCTGTGTAAGGAAGTAGAGTGTAAACTCAGGGGGCGTGTCCTCCTTACTCGTTCCTCCAATAGAAGGAGAGAGATTTGATCGATTGTTTCCATCCGCCTGCCGAACACCTGTACATCAATTTTATTGGCTGGAGTAATAGAATTTCCCGCCTACTTCTTAAAATGCCACGTTGCGAAGCTAACATTTGAAGCGTTCGGCGATTTCCGGATGACTTCGGCTGCACTTTAAAATCTGTCAGCAGGGAGCGGTAGAACTGAGAGCCGCCGCCTACTATAACTCAGGATACACGGTCCGGGCATCTCAGACATGCTAACCGACAGTAACGTGGAGGAGTTCGAGATCAAAGAGGATGAACCGTGGTATGACCAACATGACTTGCAGCAAGGTGGGTATTGTGAACTGGTTTGTACCATGTGCTGCTGCTTATCCCATCCATGGCGATCCACCCCCCTTCACTGATGATGGAACAGTCCGCATGTAGCACAGGGCTGGACCTTTACATACAGTCACCTCCACCAGCATGGACACAATTCCCTTCTATTCAATCCCAGTACATTACTTGGTAGGCTGCAGGAAGATCGGTTTATAGATGATGGTCCTGCTGGGTGTGATTGGTTTCATCCCACACTTTATTTCATCTTAATTGTATTGCATTCCTAGTAATCAGAACACGGGGAACCTATGTACATGTGATATTGTATTACATTCCTAGTAATCAGAACACGGGCAACCTATGTACATGTGATATTGTATTACATTCCTAGTAATCAGAACACGGGGAACCTATGTACATGTGATATTGTATTACATTCCTAGTGAATCAGAACACGGGCAACCTATGTACATGTGAATTGTATATACCTTCCTAGTAATCAGAAAACGGGGAACCTATGTACATGTGATATGTATTACATTCCAAGTGATCAGAACACGGGGAACCTATGTACATGTGATATTGTATTACATTCCAAGTGATCAGAACAGGGGAACCTATGTACATGTGATATTGTACATTCCAAGTGATCAGAACAGGGGAACCTATGTACATGTGATATTGTTACATTCAAGTGATCAGAACAGGGAAACCTATGTACATGTGATATGTGTTACATCCAGTATCAGAACAAGGGGGGAGGGAACCTATGTACATGTGATATTGTATTACATTCCTAGTAATCAGAACACGGACAACCTATGTACATGTGATATTGTATTACATTCCTAGTAATCAGAACACGGGGAACCTATGTACATGTGATATTGTATTACATTCCAAGTGATCAGAACACGGGGAACCTATGTACATGTGATATTGTATTACATTTCTAGTGATCAGAACACGGGGAACCTATGTACATGTGATATTGTATTACATTCCTAGTAATCAGAACACGGGAACCTATGTACATGTGATGTATTGATATACTTCCTAGTAATCAGAACACGGGGAACCTATGTACATGTGATATGTATTACATTCCTAAGATCAGAACACGGGGAACCTATGTACATGTGATATTGTATTACATTCCAAGTGATCAGAACAGGGGAACCTATGTACATGTGATATTGTACATTCAAGTGATCAGAACACGGGGAACCTATGTACATGTGATATTGTTACATTCCAAGTGATCAGAACACGGGAACCTATGTACATGTGATATGTGTTACATTCCAAGTGATCAGAACAGGGGAACCTATGTACATGTGATATTGTGTTACATTCCAAGTGATCAGAACACGGGGAACCTATGTACATGTGATATTGTATTACATTCCAAGTGATCAGAACACGGGGAACCTATGTACATGTGATATTGTGTTACATTCCAAGTGATCAGAACACGGGGAACCTATGTACATGTGATATTGTGTTACATTCCAAGTGATCAGAACACGGGGAACCTATGTACATGTGAAATTGTGTTACATTCCAGTGATCAGAAACACGGGGAACCTATGTACATGTGATATTGTATTACATTCCAAGTGATCAGAACACGGGGAACCTATGTACATGTGAAATTGTGTTACATTCCTAGTGATCAGAACACGGGGAACCTATGTACATGTGATATTATATTACATTCCTAGTGACCAGAACACGGGGAACCTATGTACATGTGATATTGTATTACATTCCTACAGGGTTATTCAATAAAAGTTGCTAACATCTGATTGGTTGGGGCCAAATTAGCACCATTTTAAACTATAAGAACTTTTATTGAATTGTACCCCAAACACTACAAATTGAATATGTGTATTTCTAGAATCAATACATTAATACAGGCAAATGGGGGGGGGGGGGGGGGTGGGTGCTTACTTGTATGCGTATGATTTTTTTCTCCGTCTGCGTGATTAATCCATTGTGCTCATGTGGACTAAGCCTTGGCAGCTGTTCAAGGAAAGGATGAATACTGCTGATATTAGGTGACTGGAAGTGTACCTGCTATCTAAAGGGCTCTTTTGTTTCATACAAATGGATTATGCTATTTAAGCTATAATCGGCTTTATCTCCTGTTGGACTCTAAAGTGGACTCTTCTACGCTGTTCACTAGAAATTGTTACAGGGCAGAAAGGTTAATCACTAGCTTAGTTACTAATTTCTACTGGAGTTCAGTCTGGACCGGAAGCACTAGAGATGGATAGATAGATACCCCCTTTGTTTTGTAATCCTCCCATAAATTCCCCTTTAAAGAGGAATATTTCCAAAAACCTCATGGTGATACACTTGTCATTTATGTTTTCTCTAAAGGGGAATGTTGAGTAGATGATGGGATTAATTATACTGAATATACAAGGGACGATGAAATAAAATATCAAAAGTTTGTCTGTACTATCGCCCAATCAGATGGTATCTAACTACAGTAACCAAATAAAAGGTCGATATCTGATTGGTTGCCGCATATAATAGCACAGGCAAATTTTTGCGCCTCTTATTGCACCTGTCCCATAGAATATTAAATACTTTTAGCTATAGTAGAAAGGAATTTGAAATATGGAACCTGTTCTTGATGTATTGCTGTTTTCATTTATAAAACAATATCAAATGGTTTGTGATATTACAAGGCTGCACTATATTATCATTCTGACTTTATTTAGAGTCACAAACTGTACAGGGCATTTGTTGCGCACACACACTGCACAATACACAATGAGAGAAATGTGAGCGCTAGGATTTCTTTACTGGTGTGCAGTAATACCCTCTCTGTGCTCCCTGACAGTACAGCTGTGTGCGTACACAACCTTTTCTCGTCCTGCTTGTGGCTGTGAATTCTCGTTGGGCTATGGAAAGTGCAGTGTTTGTGTAGGAATGAACTAGCCGGTTTGTATTTGCACATTGGGCAAATTCAAGATCAGATTCCAATGGAAAAGTGGATGTGTATGGGCACCTTTTAATCTAAACTACTATCTAAGTATCTAAGGATGCTGGGAGCAGGAACCCTATATTGGATATTCAGAACCCTAATGTAGCAGATGTTAGGGTTAGTTAGTATGTCCAAACAGTAGCGATAATAATGTGTAATATTCTAGCTGCTTAGGACATAAATAATAATACATGGCTGGAAGATCGGCTAATGTCTATTTCTGTGCAGGAGCGGACATTCCTTTCAAGGGCCATAAAATAGATACAATGTTAAAATCGGGGAAGACGGGAGTTGCACAGTATTATGGGTGAGAATCCTGCAAGAAATAACGATTGCTGGTGCACCTGGACTGAAAATCATGGGTTTGTAATTATTGCCCTAGGCAGTGATGTGAGCCTTGGCACTCCAGAGTTTTGGAAACTGTAACTACAATGCACCAAGACTGCTGGGAGTTGTAGTTTCTAAATACTGGAGTGCTAAGTTTTAAAATCAGTGCAATAATAGGTATATCTGTTGTATTCAATTAGATCAACTGGACTTGAAATGTAGTTCTTGAAGACGTTTCGCTAGTCATCCGACTGGCTTTCTCAATTCAGAATGACTTGTACAAGAATCTGTGGCAATTATGTACCCTGGAAAATCCCAATTAGCATATCACAGCCAGGTGTTAAGGGTGTGATTAGATAGTGGCTAAGAGGTACTAAAAACGCAAGAAAAGCGACATCAATACAGTGCAGTGCATGAAGAATGCTCTGATTTGTATTGGGGGGAACCAAACAGCAACTGCATCAACATATGGCCCAGCACAGAAGAGCCAATTCCTCGGTCAGGACTCAGCGTGTATCTGCATCTTAAGGATAAAGGACATACCTTTGAAGATTGTAATGTTAACATACTGGCGAAGGAACGCGACTGGTTCAAGAGAGGTGTTAAGGAGGCCATTTATGTGAAATAAAAGAACCAAGCCTAAATAGAGGTGGGGGGGTTCGACACCAACTGTCTGCCATGTACAATGTGTTTAAACACCTTACTCTGGGCGTTCCTATAACACTCTTAGCCACTATCTAATCACACCCTTAACACCTGGCTGTGATATGCTATTGGATTTTCCAGGGTACATAATGCCACAATTCTTGTACAAGTCATTCTGAATTGAGAAAGCCAGTCGGATGACTAGCGAAACGTCTTCAAGAACTACATTTCAAGTCCAGTTGATCTAATTGAATACAACAGATATACCATGACCTGGATGAATGAGAACCTTCACAAGCATGCAATAAATAGGATTTTACAGTAAAATGTTTAATTTATTTACAATGTTCTGTAGTTGTATGTGTGAATATCATATGGGAAAAACATTGTTTCCATAGGTAAAAAATCAGACAACTGATCAAAACTGCACTGACCCTTTAAATTTTGACCTAATTAGAAGGGTTAAACATCTGTATTGCAATGTACTGTGCAGATCTACAGATACGTGGGGCAGGCTTGGGAAGGAGGATTGTACAGATAATGACCCTGTTAACATCCATTCCCACTCCTAAGCAATCGTTTTAACAATAAGAGTTTATTTGCCCTTTATTATACAATACCTAAATAATCCCTAACAGCCAGATTCCATAAAGGGGGTCAGCTATCATATCTGTAAATGCATGACAGAAAATTTAAAACCACTTGCATGATTTGCATGTGACGGAACATGTGGCTGCAGTATGATTGTCTCATGTGCAGCCGCTCTATGTAATTATCTATGTCCCTTATTGTTGGGATTCCCTATACCTCCTGCATGTGTGTGTTCCTGTGCCCCACAATATGAATGCTCAGTGCAGTGTTGGCTTCGGGTAGAAAAAAGGAACCGGTAGGTAAGTGTTACCTCATGGCTTAGCACTGATATGCATATGGTATGGATGGGAAAACTATATTAGGGCTGGGCCACACTGCTGCGCTTTTTTTGCGTTTGCGCATGCGTTTTTTTCATATAATTGAAAAAGCAGCAACGCACCGAAAACGCGCGATTGCGATTTGCGTTCCACATTTTAAATCGCAATTGCATGCGTTTTCAATACTTAATGAAAAAACGCATGCGCAAATGCAACGAAATCGCATGCGTTTGCGTTGCAGTGTGGCCGTGCCCTTAATCTATGTAATTTAGCCCATCGGTAGTAAGCTGCTGTTCTCCTTCATTCCCAGATCAGGGATTTTTATGTACAGGACACACTAGTGACCGTAAGAGCCAAAGCTTGCCACAAAATTTTAATACTGAAAATATATTTTCAGTCTAATTATATTTTCTGTCAGGTCCTAATCTATGAACGCAACAGGTAATTGTCAATCTGCATTGGAGAGGCGTCTACCTACATTGCTTATGCTGGCCACTGTTGTGGTATGATAGTCCTTCCCTCTCCCCATAGAAGGGAATAGCCTGTATGTATGGGGATCGACAGAGAATTGCTGTTTGGAATAATCCTTCCAAATGAGAAATCTAACGTGTGTATGTAACCTGTCATATTATGTGGATTGATCGCCCAGCCTGATGTTTTGTTGGAATTTGCCAGGATCATTTACCTGATTGTACGATTTTTTGGGGGGGGGGGGGGGGGGGAAAATATTTTCCTGATCGGTAAATCTGTCCATAAAAATATTGGGCAGAAATCTCTCAACTCCAAATAAAGATCTCATTATCCACTGGTTCTTATCCAGGCTCCTTTATCAATATGTCGGGTATCTGGTAGGCTCCAAAACGTTGCATTCATGTTTGATTGTACACCTTTGATTCCTATGTATAATATGTTAACTTTAAATACACGTTATTGCATCGAGTATATTTTTTTTTCCATAGCACACCCATGTTCTTAATATTCTATATTATACATGTAATGCTTGTCTCGCTACATTCAAATGTTGTCATTCATAGGCTAGTTGTTCTGGTGAAAAATTTCCTCTGTCAAAATGTTGAGCATCTGCCCCAGAACACTGCTGGCTTTCTGACCCTGCACCCAGTTGGAAAAACCCTGCCATATAGAATTTGAATATAATAAATACTGGTACAATTTCATTACATACAACGATCAGTATTTTGTTCCAAATAGGTTTGTCCTGTTGCTGGTTTTTGTTCCCAAGAGTTTTAAATTTTCACTACATTTAATCTTTCAAACTCTGCCACTTAACGCTGTGAAATGAATAAAATATTTATAACAATGTGTTTTTTTTCCCCATTGAAAGTCATTTTTAACCTTATAGGCTATTGGATGGGTCAACATGCTCAGATCTCTACTTAAGGTGGCCATACATTAGGAATTTAACTTACCCGAACCAGTAACCCACGACATTAGACCGATCCTGCCGGAACTGCCATTCATTTTGCTATCGCATGTCTGTCACAAAGAGGAACGAAAAGGCATTTCCGGCAGGATCGGTCTAATGTTGTGGGATGGCTTGTTGGGTAAGTAAATCTTTCTAATGTATGGCCACCTAAGGAAGACCGTCCTTTGTGCAGCTTTTTTTCACAGTGAAATAGCTCTATGTACAGATTAAGGTTTATTGGAATAGCATATTGTGAATGGTATCGGCACTGCCTTGAACTTTCTCTAGCTGTGTGCAGAATGTTTTCTTTTTGTGCAAGTTTTACAAACCTCATGTGCGTGTATTCAATGCCTACAAACCTATAGGGAGATTCAATGAACGTTTCTTATCGCTAAATGTGGTGCTAACTTTGCCCCAAACAATCAGTATATTTTAACATTTGAAAGCTAACATCTGCTTGGTTAGCACCATTTTTCACGATAAGAACTTTTATTAAATCTCCCTGTTAGTCTATTATGTTTGATTCATAGTTTTCATTATATAATTAGAGGTGCAAAGGTTTGCCATGCTATTAATTTGCAATAAACAATCAGATGTCTGCTTTTTGTATCCATAGTTTATTTATAAAGTGCTACTTGGGGCAGTAACCCTGCACTTCTTGCACGATTACTGCAGTTAGATAACATCTGATTGGTTGATGCAAATAATAGTATGTGCAAATGTATGCACCATTTATTGAACAAGCCTGTCCATACAGAATATTTTTTGTTCTTCACAACTATACTGTGTTCAATTACAAGCACTTTATTTTAGGTAGGAACACAATGGTACGTTTATTGAATTCCCTATGGTAGATTTTCATTCTGAGTGATCAGATTGCAGGTCTGATTTGGACATTGACCTTTGATCTGGTAACTGAGAGAGTACAGTATTACACTATGATGTTAGCAGATTACCAGAATGAATGAAAGAGCTGAACATTCAGTGCTAAATTTCTTCTGTGCGAACAGTACACACTTACAAAAACAACAGGTGTCTCCTAGATCAGACAATACAATACTTTAACCAAAACTGGTTCTATCTTGTAACTATGGAATCAATTTTGTTTTCTTGTTTTTTTGCTTTCTGCTATTGCTGTCTAGTTTGCTACGGCTAGCATATTGCCTCTTCATCTATTTTACCATTGTACTTGTATAAACTCCATTATAGTTTTCAGTGCTTTTAAAGTTGACCGATATCACAAGACTTTTAGTGTAGACACCCCAGCCAATGACGGGCTGCTTTTTTTTCAAAGCTGACCCCCTCTGTGCATGTCCAAACATAGGCTGTATAACAGTTAGTGTTAGATTCTACAGCTTTTTTTTGCTTTTGTGGGTGGAGATATACTTGCATACAATTTTAACTTGGCTTGCCCTTTAATTTTTCAGCTGAGGTGACAGACTAGTATAACTTTTTTCAATGCATACAGCTCCTTCTATTGCCCTGACCTGTTCTGACACTAATATAAAACCAGAAGTGTTTTTGCCCACTTGTGTAATTTATCTATGTACAACATGTTTGCCTGTATAAGGAAGGATCTTTTCCATCTGTTGTAGATTTGCAGCTTGCTGCGAGCTGGGAAGACCCTCTTGGATCGTAATACAGAACTAGAGGAATCACTGAACCAGTGTACAGCACCAATGAAGAACAGATGCAAGAAATTGAAGTAGGACTCTAAATTATTGTACTAATGGCTTGTTTAAAGTATAATGCATGTGCCAATCATTAGAATTATACGTTATGGATGAAATTGTTTTTTGTATGTGCCAAGGGTGCTCAATTATTTTAAGAACAATTCTTATATCATATTAGTGCATCTGGGAGGATGATGAAAATCCCACACAATCCCTGTTTAAAAGACTCCAATTAAAATGTTCACTCCTTTGCAATTCTATAACCCTCAGTATTTAATAGCCCACTTAAGCTGGATACAAAAGCTAAGGATCTTCAAAAGGTGATGGACAGAATCTTAAAGATCCTTAAAGAAAGGAAAAGATGTTTTATCCAGGAGGATTATTTGCACTTTGAAACTGAATATACAACACTGTAATTTATTTTATTTGTTAATTCACTTATTGTGATAACACATGTATGAAGAAGGAATATCTATGGAAATGTTTAAAAAATTATTATGGACTATTGTAATATTTTAACTAAGTGTGTATAAAATATTTTTAGAATACAGTTAGTGAAAAGTACCTGGGATAGGGATATAGGACGGGTAACTCCTACCTCCCAATATTGTTTCTGTGAGGAGCACCAGCCCAAAGAAAACGGATTCTGCCAGTCTTCCTCCTGGCTTCAGCACAATCTTTAATACTGGACTAACCTGGCAAATTAAACTGTACTTGCTGTAGCTCCTTAATGAAATGATATTGTGAGGTAGGAATAATCAATCCAACCTCCCTGGACCCAGGTACTTTCCATTTTTTAAAAAGGGTATACACGGGGCTATTTGTCCCGCCGAGCAAGCGACAATAGTGGCCACTGTAGTGGCTCTCAAAGTCCAGGAAACTGTAGGGTAGGAGCTGTCTTCCGTCCAAAAGGTTTCTTGCCCCTGTTGTGTCCTCTCAGTTGCTGCTGGCATGCGCAGTTGAAGCCCTCCCCCCCCCCCCCCCTCCATCACGATCCCTTCCTGGCTGCTTCTCCTGTAGCGTTTAGACCTTTCCATATACTGTAGGGCATTCCCCCCCCACCCCCAACCACTATATTATTACATAAAAAAATTGCTTCAGATCTCTACTTACAGCTCCTCGTTCCAGCGCCGTTCTGCATTGATGGCAGCCGTGGCTGTGATTGGCTGCCTCTCAGCCAATCATAGCCACGGCTGCCGGTCCAGCCCCCTGCTTGTAGTTCCGGCGGGCAGGGGAGACCAGACCAGAACGGCGAGGGAACGAGGAGCTGTAAATAGAGATGGGAAGCGATTTTTTTTTTTTTCTTTATGTCTGAATATAACGGTTTGGGGGGACATCCCTACAGTATATGGAAAGTTTTAAATGAGGGTGGAGATGCCCTTAAAAGCACTGTGTGTGTTCACTTGTTGAGGCTTAAGAAAAGGACAATTTTGCCCATAACTTTGCCGTGCTTTGAACTAAGGGGTAAATAAAATGTAACAATTAAATCTGGAGGACTCCTCCATTCTTTAATATATACTTTAGTACAGGGAAACGACTGCGTCTGGGGGAAATTTCCAGGCAGTTCTGAGCAATCCTGAGGCGACGGAAGGAACACTGTGGTACACACTTTAAGAATTGGGACTTTATCATTAAAGGGGAAGTTCAGTGCAAATACATAGGCCTTTCAGAAAAAAGAGCAGTATTTTTTAATCCTAATGGCCTTAATCTGCCCATTCAGCATTGTGTCTGTGTATAAATAAATGCAATAAATGCACCGACGAGGAGGAGGGGGCGGAGCCTACCAGAACAGCGTTGCTCTAAGACTCTGCTGTAAGTTATGCGAACCCAGGGGTGAGGACCTAGCGTTTCAGGTCCTCACACTGGTTAAAAGGTAATGAGCGGAGGGAAGGTGAGTATAATCCTCCTTTAAGTTAAAGCAGAGGAGGAAAGGTCCCATGTAATCTTTGGTACACATTATGTAAATTTGGCATAGTATAGATCACATAATATGGGAGTACCCCAGCTGCACAGATAGATGTGTTAGCATGGGATCACATAGGTATTACAGTATGTTCGGTAGTTTCTGAATATTCAGAAAGGGACGTATTATTGATTTAAGGTTAGTTCTTTAATTAGTGACCATACATCAAAACCACAAACGTTTCGGGGGGTGAAAAGGTAATGTGAAACAGTGATTCGAGTTTAATAATGGTTTAGTCATGTGATCATTGCTGGGCGGTCCTTAATTTAATATTAAGTGCTAAGATATTTTTATGGCATAGGTGCCCTAATAAAGTGAAAATAATCAAACTAATTCATTATCATGATATTATATTTAAAAATATTATGATATATTAGAATATTTTAAAATATGAAATAAATTCAAACTGGGAGATACAATAAAGTTCTATTGTTAGAAAAGATGCTAATTTTGCCCCAACCAATCAGATGTGGCTTTCAAATATTAAATAAGTGACCAGAACATGGGAAACCTATGTACATGTGGTATTGTATTTACATTTCTAGTGACCAGAACATGGGCTCAAGCCCTGAACAGTTTAAGGGAATGACTACCCCTAAAACAAAGCTTTACTATATATAATCACCCTGCACAAACACCTCAACTCTAGTTTCAGTGCTGAAAGCTGTCACTCAAACATTTTCTGCACTGCCTTTAGGCGTGGGCATGCCCTTTAAGCTAAAAGGGTTTTATAGGGTTGTTGGTTATAAGCCTTAAGGACTCAAAGGGCATGATTAGGAAAACAATATTAATAAACTGTTACCTGGGGACAAATGAAGCCAGCTCCATACATGATACTTCTTACGTAGGAAGGGAGAGCTCTTGGGAATGAGATTATCAGCAAAAATGATCATGAAGTTGATGCAGAAACTACCATGAAAAGACTTGAAAAAAAGTTCATTGCAACAAAGAGGATATAAGTTCTTCTGGGTAGTGGGATTTGCTTGGAAGGGTTATGGACAGAACTCCAAGGAAGCTCTGACTCTGTTTAAGTCTCCTCAATATCTCTCGCTGATCATATTGACTTACACCATACAAACCAGTGTAGCACATGCACACAGAGGCCAGAAAAGCCAAAAACACATTAACACAGCTGAAAGTTTGAAAAATGTTCCATGGTGTCAGACACAAGCCCGAAAACCAGAATGCTTAAGAGCCCAAACAATGATGCTACCTGGTTATATTTTATAAGCTGGAGACGGCTTTCGTGTCTGGTGGACATTCTCTGCGAAAGGGCACACTGCGCTAGCAATACAAATGTAGCATGCCATCAAACAACAAAAGAGAAACCGTAAGATGAAGTCCACTAAGCCAGTCACCTTCAGATACGTCCTCCTGGAAACCAGGGAACAGAAAAAGCTAGCCCATACAAAGGTGCCCCATACAGTATGAAATACGTCGTCGTCTGCAGCAATTACTTTGGAAGTATCTTGCATATAACCAAAAAAACTGGGTCATTGATTGCATTCCAAATCATGAAGACTACCTAGAACAAGCAGTAAGAACATTAAAAAAAAATAGTGTTTACAAAGTTGAGGTTTAATAAATTATTTTGTCAGTGTATGGCATGAATTATAAAAGTTAATTACAACATAAAGATACGGTAACACATTGTTAGCAAATTGGTTCACTGCATATACAATAACAGATTAGAGACCAGACCAACACATTATGTTTATTTGCTTGCATACAGTTCCTCAGTCTTAAAGGGGAAGTTACCCCTCAAGCAATTTCTCTGAGCATAAATATATGCTTCCAAAATACTGACTTACTGTTTGCAGGACCCCTAGTTGTATCCATTATGGTCTTGCCCTTTGCCTTAAGTAGAAATTGGAGAATATTTGAACCATCCAACAGCCAATCGGTAGGCATTATGGTTAGTAACATTCCACATCATGTGACTGTCACACACCTTGTTTATTCTGACAGTAACTTTTCAAGCCTATAACTTAAGAACTGAAAAAGCTAGAAGCATTAACCTAGGTTTGTTCGAGTGGTATAAGAGACTTTTAAATTTTAAATAGAGGACGCTTGTATGGAGACCACAGTTACACTTTAAGCTGTTGGAACACAAACCATTCACTTATTGCCCTGGCTTATCACAACAGAAATCAGTATGCTAGGTAGCACTAGGTGGACCACCGATGGACAACCACTCAAATTGTTATTTGGGAACTGGCAACCTGGACTACCTATGACAGAGCTACTGATTTTAAATTTATAGGCCCATGACCTCATATTTATTCAGAGGTCAGTATTGTCTAAAGGGTTGAAGTTCTGTCCTGAAAAGCACATTGATATGTTTACAGCTGCTAAAGATCTTTATTTGTTTTGCAGAAAGCTAGCATTACGGGCATATTTTGCAGAACAATCGGACGACAGCGTTGCATTGGAAACGTTACATGATCTTGAGCAGCAATCGATCCAGCAGGAACCCAAGAGTAAGTTCAGACCCAAATCCAAATTTACTCCTCCCTTTTCAGATTTCCCAAGCATCCAGACATTCTATCATAACTTCTTAATTGAAATCGATAAAAATGAACACTACAGCAACTTTACATCATAATTTAACTAAAAAGGAAAGGGACGGCCTTACTGAAATTGAGAGTTGGGTCGATGTGGTGATCAAACCTTCAGATAAAGGGAGAAACATCGTCCTTTGGCCTGATAATATGTATAGGGAAGAGGCGATGACACATCTCAGAAATCCCCTTAACTATAAGGCTTTAACATCTAACCCTACAGGTGTTTTCACAAAACAATTACTACACCTTATATCTGTTGTATTCAATTAGATCAACTGGACTTGAAATGTAGTTCTTGAAGACGTTTCGCTAGTCATCCGACTGGCTTTCTCAATTCAGAATGACTTGTACAAGAATCTGTGGCAATTATGTTACCCTGGAAAATCCCAATTAGCATATCACAGCCAGGTGTTAAGGGTGTGATGGATGTGGCTAAGAGGGTTATAGGAAACGCCCAGAGTAAGGTGTGTTAAAACAGCATTGTACATGGCAGACAGTTGGTGTCGAACCCCCCACCTCTATTTAGGTTTGTTCTTTATTTTCACATAAATGGTTCCTTAACACTCTCTTGAACCAGTCACGTTCCTTCACCAGTATATTAACATTACAATCTTCAAAGGTATTCCTTTATCCTTAAGATGCAGATACACGGCTGAGTCCTGACCGAGGAATTGGCTCTTCTGTGCTGGGCCATACGTTGATGCAGTTGCTGTTTGGTCTCCCCCACATACAAATCAGAGCTTCTTCACTGCACTGGCACTGCATATATGATGTCGCTTTTCTTGGTTTAGGTATTGGGTCTTTCGGATGTACCAATTGCTGCCTCAGTGTGTTGTTTAAAGCAGACAGGGATACGATGTTTTTTGAAAATTCTTCTTATTCTCGGAGACCCCGTACATATGGGATGACCTGTTCTTCCTCCTGTCTTGCTTTTCCCCTTCACTGTTGATATTTGTGTTCTTTTCTTTCCTTCTACTTCTTTTGACAAAGGCCCAGTCTGGATATCCACAAGTTTTAAGGGCTCCTCTGAGATGTTTAATTTCTTAGCCTTCGCCTCTGTGCTAGTGGGGATGTTCTCGGCTCTGTGTTGCAGGGTTCTGATGACACCCAGCTTGTGATCTAAAGGGTGGTGGGAGTCAAACATCAAATATGATCTGTGTGTGTTGGTTTTCTGTAAACCTCTACTTCCAGTTTACCATTTTCCTTAACTTCTACCAAGCAGTCCAAGAAAGCCAGTTGTTGTTTTGTACCTCTTCCTTGTGAATTTAATGTTTGGTTCTACCGCATTAATGTGTTCTGTGAAAGCTTTGTACTTCCTTCTGGTGGATTTTAACCCAGGTGTCATCAACATATCTGAACCAGTGGCTGGGTGCTATGCCCTTAAAGGTATTAGCGCCTGTTTTTCTACCTCCTCCATGTAAAGGTTGGCCCAATGGGGTGAAAACTGGAGATCCCATAGCACATCCATGTTTTTGCTTATAGAACTTATCCCTGTATTTGAAATAGGTGGTTTCAGGCACAAGTCCAACAAGGAACACACCTGTTCTGGGTTGAGATCAGTTCTGCTGGTAAGAGTGCTGTGCTTGGCCCAGCCGTTTCTCACCATGTCAACAGCCTCCTTGGTGGGTATACAAGTGAAGAGATGATCATATCATAGGCATAGGACACCATAGTTTCTTCTGCACCAAGTACTATATCTTCAATCTTGTTGGTGAAATCCTGGAGAGTTCGGATGTGATGCTTAGAACTTCCCACCAAAGGTCCTAAGATGTTAGCCTAGATATTTTGCCACCTTGTGATGTTACAGAGCTGATGCTGCTGACTATAGGTCTTAGTGGGGCCCTTCCTTATGTATCTTGGGAGTCCATATATGCATGGATGTGCCTCACCAGGGTAGAGGCGATGATACATTGCTCGGTCAATGGCTTCTCCTTGAAGCTGTTGTAGTAAGTCTATGACTCTTTTCTTGTAACGGCTGGTGGGATCCCTTGTTAAAGCCTCATATGTGTTGTTATCGGCCAGGAGCATGGTCACCTTATCATGGTAGTCTGAGGTGTTGAGTACCACTGTGCATCTTCCTTATCTGCCGGTAGAATGGTGATACTGGAATCTTTCTTGAGGGATGTTAAGGCTCTTCTTTCCGTGTAGTCAGGTTAGATGAAGGAGTTTTAGCACTGGCTAAGGCTGCAGATACCTTAAGGCGAAGTTGTTCTGCCTCACTCTGTGAAACTTATTATTGTGGATAGAGGCTTCTGTGGCTGCATAATATCCACCACAGGGATGGCTTTAGGGGTAATGGCAAAATTCAAGCCCTTACCAAGGACTTCCATTTCTGGCTAGGTCAGGGTCCTGTTACACAAGTTTCTCACCCATTCTCCTTGTTGATGAAGTGACACTTCCCTCTTTTGTATCCAAGGTAGTTGTTCTCCTTTGGGGCTGTTCTGGGATGAAGAATAGAGAACTTGTTCTGTTGCCTTTGTTTGCCCTTACAGTGCTGAGAAAGCTGTGCTTGTTTGGTGAACTCCATCACTCTTTCCAGATGGACACAGGTAGCTGTGAGGCCAGGTTCTGTTCTAGTTGACTAATGTTGTGCATTAAAGCATCGACTGTAAAATGTGTCTGTCGTACCCGTTCACTTAGGAGCTGTGTTTGAGCCTTTTGCATTATCTGTTTGGCCTGATGCCTTTACCGGAATCCAGACGGTAACTGCATGGTGCTAGCCTTTGTTGTCTGCATCGGAGGTTAAATCGCAGGTGGTTTCTGTAGTCTGCCAATTTCCTTGCTGTCTTTTCATATTGCCGTACAAGTTGGGGAGGGTTTTCTCCCCAAAATGATTAGAAATATGCTTGTGACCATGTACAATGCTGTTTTAACACCTTACTCTGGGCGTTCCTATAACACCTCTTAGCCACTATCCAATCACACCCTTAACACCTGGCTGTGATATGCTAATTGGGATTTCCAGGGTACATAATTGCCACAGATTCTGTACAAGTCATTCTGAATTGAGAAAGCCAGTCGGAATGACTAGCGAAACGTCTTCAAGAACTACATTTCAAGTCCAGTTGATCTAATTGAATACAACAGATATACCATGACCTGGATGAATGAGAACCTTCACAAGCATACTACACCTTATAGACAATGCTGTGGAACAGATGGTGATCACACCTAAAGAGGCAGAATTTCTCCAAGTGGATAAACCAGTAGTACCAATGTTCATTCTTCTTCAAAGATCCATAAAAATCCTGTGACTCAATCTGGTAGGCCGATTGTGTCCGGCATCGGGGGATTAAATGAGAACCCCTGTGAATTGTTGATTGGCATCTCCAATCACGTCACGAGTCTGTGATGTGGAATCGCTCTATACCAATATTGCACATGCGAAGAGTATAGAAGCAGTAAGTTATTTCCTTAATATGGAAAAGAGAGGCCTCACAGGACGCCATATGTTCATTTGACATTTTAGAGTTTGTCCTCACTAAGATATTTTGTCTTTGAAAGGTGCTTTTACATTCTGACTAGAGGGACTGCGATGGATGCGAGATGTGCTCCCTCATTCGCCAACCTTGGTTGGTCGGAGAGGGAGCACGTCTTCACGGAAGATCTGATGTGTTTTACGGCATATGTGGATGTCTGGTACCGCTTCATAGATTAAATTTTTTTTTCTGTGGAGCCGTCCCAGACAGGTGTTATTGGACTTCATTGGAATATTAAATTCCAATGACCTGAACATCTTTTTGACACATCACATTTCGGGTGCACAGGTGCCGTTCTTGGATGTCCTTATAAAAAAACATGATGAACATCATGTATAACCACTCTTTTCAGAAAGCCTACGGCTTCCAATGCGTTGCTACACTTTTAGAGTTCCCACCCCGAAACACTAAGAAAATCAATCCCCAGGGGACAATATCTGTGATTGAGGAGAAATTGTACCGACTGAGGATTATGATGAGGCAGATGTTGACCTTACTAAAAGACTCACCGAAAGGGGTTACCCTAAAGCCCTCCTAGGTAGGGAGTATATGGTAGCAAGAAAATTTAATCAATTTGATCTACTTGGACCTAGGGAGAAGAAATATGATGGGCAGACAAGATGTATTACCAAATTTGGAGCAGAATGGATCTTCTAAAAAAATGCATTGGGCAAAACATGGTATGTGTTGAAAAATGATGTCATTGATAAATTTGTTACAGAAAGGCCTGCGATTAAGGCAAGAGGGTGTGAAAATATTGCCGAGACATTGAATAAGAGTCACTATGTGAGATATACAACTGATCGAATAGTGGGTCATAAATTGGAAGGAACATACCCCTGCGGAAATTGCACGTTCTGTGAACTTATGTACTATACATCAGAGGTATGATTGTACCCTAGGCACTATTTTAACTGTAAAACCAGCAATATGATTTATGCACTTCAGTGTCCTTGCAATCTCCTCTATGTTGGTAAAACAACACAAAAATTTAAACAAAGATAGGGAAACACCTAACTGGCATCAGATTAGCCCAGAGACAGATCATGGACGTAAGACTGGCAGACTGTTGACTTTTTTGAAAAACATGGGGGAATCATATAGAGGCATAAAATTAATATCTCCATAAGAGGGGGTGACTATGACAATACACTTTTGAGGATGGAGAGCCATTTGATTTATAGACTGAAGACACTAACCCCAAAACGGACTTAATGAAGAGTTAGATTTTAAACCATTTATCTAAACCTCCTTCATCTCCTCCTCATTTTTCTCTCATTATGATGCAGGTCTACAAATATTGTATCCACATATGGTTATGATGGATTATGGACTTCAATTTGGTTGTGCTGACCTCAGGATTGGAGATTGCATTGTAGATCGTCTTGAAGTTTCATGGATTTGTAGGAAGACATAGGATGAGACTCTGCTTGCGTGAGGGATCATAATGGATTATAGGCCCGCTGTTGGATGCAATATCTGTACATATTTAACTGTGCTATATATGCTCTTGATGAGGTACTCACTACATCGGGATGGTTTTATAATTTCTTCTTTTATTCTCACTGATGATTAATGGCTCATGGGATGGAATTTACAGAATTCTTTATTCATATTTGATATCTTCAGTGGATGAACACTGGAGATACTTACAAAGAATCCTGCTTTGTGCCTTGTGTTGCGAATTTTCCTTGCAACTGGAGATGCCGTTATATTTCAATGCCAATATACCGATATTAGGTGTGTTTGGTTAGGACTATCTATTTTGATATTGCATGATCCTTTGGAGATACTTACCATAACTTTATCTTTTGTTTGTGTTCGTCTGATTTTTTTCTACCCCTAGAGATGATGTCAGAATAATAACCACTATACCTTTATATGGTCGAGTTTGGAAGGACTATCAGGGTTATTCAATAAAAGTTCTATCGTTTAAAATGGTGCTATTTTGCCCCAACCAATCAGATGTTAGAGTGTAAATGTAAATAAGATCTGATTGGTTGGGGCAAAATTAGCACCATTTTAAACGATAAGAAATTTATTGAATAACCCTGTATTTTATAAACTGATATAAACTGAAATTTGCTATTTCTTCAACTATCACTTAATGTTTCATTTATTGGTATTTTTAGATGCAATTTTTTCTATAAATATCCTCTCTTACTATGTATATGTGCATTTGTGTGTATATCCACATCTGGTTGTTTAGATGTAGATGTATATGTGTCACAAGGGGGCGGATTGTATACAATGTGTAGGTCCGCTTTCTATTCAGTGCAGTTCTAAACTGAATGGATCAACGCATTCTACATCGATCACGCATGACGTCTTTTTCCCGTGACATGACTAAATAGCCCCCGCTGTGAGACACTACACGCTGTGGAAAGCTGGTGTAGCGAAATGTGTTCAGCGTCCTCAACCGCACTCTTTTGATGTGATTCCTGATGGAATATTGGTCCCCCTCCTGCCAATTTCTGATACCCCATGGTGACTGTGATAGCTGACTGCCCGACAGATGAGTATATGGGGCTTGGGATACTACTGGGTTTATTTACCAACTGGAATTCATGTGTTATATTGTTTTAAATGTTTTTAATAGCACACTACTGCACTTTGTTTTTCTCCCAGGGTTGCACAATAAGGGATGATTTTATTTGTCTCATACTATGGTTGAGTGTCTGGTTCTTTTATTTATAGCGTGTTTTGCTAGGTAGCAATGAACAGCAGCTTACTATTTAGTGCAACAAAAGACACTGAGGCCTCTCGCTGCACCACAAACCTCCAAACTATTCACTGCATTGTCTCCTGTGATGAACAGATACAAGTGTGTGTATCTATAACTAATATAGAAAACACCTATTATTTAGGGTAATTGGGTAATAGTTTTGTTTGTGTTTTTATAATTTTACTTCTATTAAAATTACCATGTTAAGGCTGATTCTATAATTTCTGCATTCCAGGAATGCCAAGTACAGAATCACTGTAGGCTGTTAATCTAGGTCACCCAGCTAAATCTAATACTAATAAACTCTTTGGCTACCAGACTGCACACCTACAATGGTATGCAGTCTCCAAACAAGTTAAAGTTATTGTAAAGCCTTCGGTATTATCTTTAGAATTAAACCCTGTATCAAAGGTTTTACCTGCAGCTGTCAGAAGTTTTGATACTTACTTTCTGCTTAAAGTAGCTTTCTGGGGACATAACTCATTGGATGCCTTTTTCACAAAAAGAAGTGATACACTTTTCAGTACCATAACATGTAAGACATTGGGCTTTATTTAACCTAACTTGTTTTGAGACTACAGTTACACTTTAAATAATAGAATTAAAAGTTTTTTTTCTTTAAACTATAATAGAACGAGAGAGGTGAAAGTATTTGTACCCTAAACCCCTAAGAGGGTGTAAGTATTTATTACTAAACCCCTATATATTTACTATATGCAATAGCAAAGATGTAGGGCTATACATACATGGCTCTGGAATGTGCACTGATCATCTTTTCTTTGTTTGTAATACTGTAATGTTTGATTAGATCAGTAGCACTATTTTTATATGTTATTATGCCTACGGAGAGTGCTCCGACAATGACAGCTTCCCATTCTCAGCTACCCTATCAGTTTCCCATATATCCCCTATTCTGTAGCATGCTCCAGCCACGCTCAGGAAAAGATAATGCCAGGATACATTAAGTTAATCCAAGATACCAGGCAGTTATGAATGGTAAGCACTTGTTGGAATCTTTAAATTAAAAATACAACCTCTAAACGACATTTATATAGGTTAAGGATATAAGCATTTTCAGTTATATTTACCTTATCTAAGATGTGTCTAACGCTACCGACCGCAATACTTGCCAGAACTGACACACTACTCTGCTGCTGTTGAAGCGCAGTAACATGGTGAAATGTGTGCCAAAGAGTATGCACTTTTTACACGTTAGCGCCCAGTCCAGTTTTTTCTCAATGCCTTATTAAATTGTTATGACTTTCCTTAATATTAAAACGCATTACAAAAACATACCTGTGATTGATGAAAGGCCGCTTCTGATACTTTGTATTGGTTAAGAAACAGCTTCACGTAATAAAAGTAAAACACGCTGTTAATCATCCCTGCTCCAAGTGAAGTCATTGAATAGGCCACAGCAGGCCAGCAGATTCCAAAGAGGATTTCATGATCAGACTGAATGAAACAAAATATAAGATGAAATACTAAATATCTTCTGATTGACAAGGCCAACAATCTTCAGTCTGCAGCTCTTCATTAGTTGTCAAGGACTAGTAGTTTGCAAGTTGCCAGAGCAGTTGACGAAAAATAGGTTAGCCCTAGGAAGTCATTCAAATGAAAATTAAGATCAATTACCAATGCTATTTTTATGCTGACAGTATTGAAAACATTACAAATAATACAAAATCAGTAGCTAGAATCCTATTTTATTGATAAAAACATTTAAGTTAAAAAAAAAAAAAAAAGATATATTGTTAGGGTAATGCAACGAAAGGCACAATCCCTCCCCGTTATCCCCATTATCAAGATGCAGGTCATTTGCACCCCATTCTACAGGTAGGCACTTGGCCAGAAGCATTCAGAATATTTGGGATCCAAACATCCTTTGACTAACATATAAAATCTAAAATCTTGTAAAGTTCAAGGCAGGAACCAGTGTGCTAGCAGTTGTTGTGATGTTTCGCCTCCAAACTAATAAATAACTATGCCCTCAATTACATCAAATCACATCCCTCCCGCTGCTCAGCTGGTAATGTATGTCCCTGCCAACTTTTAGAAATGTATATCACAGAGAAGGAGTCATTTGTGCCTTGTGCCAGTAAATAATTGATTTTACTCTGCAAAAGATTGTTTGTAAAGTTAATGTTTTTTCTGACATTCCTGTGAAAATCACCAGTGCTGTGAGTGATTTAAACCAGTTCCTATAAAGATATTTTACAAGCAGCTAATGGTACATATAAAAATAAATGGGGATTGAATTATCAATATACCGTAGGCTTTCCTGCAAAGCCAATAAACAAATAAGCACGTACTACTAGAAATGACTACTGTTGCAAGCTACTTGTGATTATGCACTATGTCAAGTTTTGGATTGGGTTTAAAAGTAAAAATCAAATATATCCAGAAGAATGACCAAAAGCACATATGTTGCATCATCAGTAAAAGAATAAAGCACGAGAAGAGGAAGAGAAGAGGAAAAGGTGTAAGATTTAAATAAAACCTTTTTACTTTTTTAATAAAAACCATGTCCTTCTGAAAGCACATCCATTTGCAAACAAAAGGAGAGGGGGTCCTAATTTAACTGTCAATAGAAGGAATCCCTGGATCAACTTGATACCTGGACAACTTGGAACTAAATGAGTAACAATGCATCTTCTAATTTTAAGGTGTGCTTATAAGTCTGCAGAGAAGATCTGCTTGTGAATAATTATTCTATTTGTGAATAATTGCCAAAATAGTTTAATGTAAGGGTCATTTATGTACAGTACGTATGTACGTTTGTCACATTAACACTCTGATATATATATATATATATATATATATATATATATATATATATATATATATTATATGTTTAGGGTCATTGTCGTGCTGGAGGGTGAACCTCCACCCCAGTCTTCAAGTCTTTTGTGACTCCAAGAGGTTTTGTTCCAAGATTGCCTGTATTTGGCTCCATCCATCTTCCCATCAACTCTGACCAGCTTCCCTGTCCTGCTGAAGAGAAGCACCCCCAGAGCATGATGCTGCCACCACCATATTGACAGTGGGGAGTGGTGTGTTCTGAGTGATGAGCAGTGTTAGTTTTCCGCCACACTTAGCGTTTTGCATTTTTGCCAAAAGGTTCCATTTTGTCTCATCTGACCAGAGCACCTTCTTCCACATGTTTGCTGTGTCCCCCACATGGCTTGTGGCAAACTGCAAACAGGACTTCTTATGCTTTTCTGTAACAATGGCTTTCTTCTTGACAATCTTCATAAAGGGCAACTTTGTGCAGTGCACGAATAATAGTTGTCCTATGGACAGATTCCCCCACCTGAGCTGTAGATCTCTGCAACTTGTCAGAGTCACCATGGGCTCTTGACTGCATTTCTGATCAGCACTCTCCTTGTTCGGTCTGTGAGTTTAGGTGGACGGCCTTGTCTTGGTAGGTTTACATTTGTGCCATAATCCTTTCATTTCTGAATGATCATTGAACAGTGCTCCGTGGTATGTTCAAGGTTTGGAAATCTTTTGTAGCCTAAGCCTGCTTTAAATTTCTCATAACTTTATCCCTGACCTGTCTGGTGTGTTCTTTGGACTTCATGGTGCTGTTGCTCCCAAGATTCTCTTAGACAACCTCTGATGCCGTCACAGAGCAGCTGTATTTGTACTGACATTAGATTACACACAGATGCACTCTATTTAGTCATTGGCACTCATCAGGCAATGTCTATGGGTAACTGACTGCACTCAGACCAAAGGGGGCTGAATAATTACGCACACCCCACTTTGCAGTTATTGATTTGTTAAAAATGTTTGGAATCATGTAGGATTTTCGTTCCACTTCTTACGTGTACACACTTTGTATTGTTTTCACGTGGAATTCCAAAAAATTGATTCATGTTTGTGGCAGTTATGTGACAAAATGTGGAAAACTTCAAGGGGGCGAATACTTTTGCAAACCACTGTATAGTATATATATATTATATATTGCAAACAATGTAGATAGAGACCAGCGCTCCACAGGTCTTGTAAATGAGTTTTATTGACTTTGAACAAGTGCAAGGTGCAAAAAAATAGCAACGTTTCGCCCTGGTTCAATGGCCTTTAGTAAGCTTGATAAAGGCCATTGAACCAGGGCCGAAACGTTGCTAATTTTTTGCACCTTGCACTTGTTCAAAGTCAATAAAAACTCATTTACAAGAACTGTGGAGCACTGGTCTCTATCTACATTGTTTGCTGTATATTGGAATTTTAAACCGGCAGCTCCAGGCAAATTAAACAGAAGGAACACTGAGTGCACACCATTGCTATTTTTTATATTATATATATATATTAATATATTATATATATATAAATATATATATATATATTATTTATTTATTATTAGCAAAAGTGCACCTGTTGGTGCTCAATGGAAATAATAGTGTATGTTTGTGTGGATATAGAACCTTTCCATAGGTATATTTTAAACTGTTCCAGAGGAACCAAATAGGGTAATCCTGCAGGTCTGAGAGTACACCCAGGCAATCCTGCCACACTGTATGGTTCAAACTAAACATGCAAGGTTAATACTTATTAGTATTCACCACGGCAAGTGGTGATGGTACCTCATAATTATAACAAAAGGTACCTCACAGCATCATGTTATTATAACAGCATTGCCCTAATAATCTAACGTATAAACAAACATTCTCATTCCCAGTTTACCTAAAGAAATGGATTTATCTTTATATACTCTTTCATGCAGATCTAATTGAAAAAAATTGCTTCAGAGCAATTTTTAATAACTGATAACTGCTTTTTTTCAGTATTACAGTAAATCATTGGTATACCTGCCTGGCTTTACCACTAAGCAAAAGGCTAAGTACTTGCAAGCAAGCACCCTCATCCCAACCATTAATAGTGGCTGCCAATTCAAATTGTTCTAGCCAATCAGTCCACTCCCTAGTTACCCCATCAAATGGATCAGGTTTAAAAAAGGTTTGGCAATTGGGCCTGGTTGAGCTACGGTCTCTATTGGGGAAACTCATCTGCAGGTACAAGTACAGGAGGATTTAAATCAATACTATCAGTAGCAGCATCCATAGCTTAATACAGAGAACAAATATACAAACAGGGAGAATAAATGGTATTACTTCCTTTCATATGGGAGCAGACACAGGGATGTGGTTTAAGCTGCCATTTGACCATTCCCTGTTAAACTAGGGATCTCAGCTCTGTAAGTAAGTTTATGTATTGTGTTGTACCTAATAAAGTCATTGCCATTCTTATATATTTACTGATGGTCATTTACACCTTCCTATATGTAATATCCTATACCTCCCACCACATTGGTAGCTCCTAAAAACTCAATGCAATGTCCTAAGGAGATATAAATATATTTTTATAATATAAGGGATATATATACAGTTATTCAGTTGAGGCTATTTTTACTGGTAATAATCAAAACACAACTTGCTATCAGTCAGTACTCGGTAGGAATTGGGGAGAATATAGGGTAGAACCAACCAGTATTACCAGTTGAGAGCTTTTAAAAAAATGCAGCTAAACCTGAATTTACCAGGTTAAAGTACTACTACTTTTTCACTCAAGATAAATCACATGTATTAACCCATATCCTATGAATCTAAAATCAATATTATAGAAATTAACAGCACATGGTTTACAAGCATTTGTAGGATGTGTGTATGTGTGTATAATATATAATATATATATATATAATATATATACACCATAAATCCCAATAAAGAGCACTCAAAGGGACTTCCATCAGCAAATAACCAAGAACTTTTATGTGCCTTAACGCGTTTCCGCCTCAGGGTCGTCATCAGAACGCGATTATTGCTGTGATGAACCCTTTAAGTGCTCTATGGATTGTGGTGGATGTTATGGAGTAGCACCGGGCATGCAAAGTGGTGAGTGGAGTGCGGTCAAATTGACTATTGTTTTATATTATATAGTATATATATATATATTAATATATAATATATATAAGATTATATAAATAATGATATACACCATGGCAAGTCGATATAATTATTACCCTGTATACAGCCCATACATACATTAGAGGGATACTGGTTACAATCATTTTGCGTTTCTTCTGAAGATTCAAATGGGTCTATATATTATATCCGACATCCACACCCTGCCACAACACTTTCAGGGAGGTACCCCGCTCATAAGCCCACCCGAAACCTAACGCATGATCACATATTACACATCCCAGAACAAAGCATCCCCACTCGTAAACACACCACAGCACAACAACCCTCACAATATGAAAACACCACACAACCCCAAACCCCACCCCACAACCATCAGAAAAACAGTCATCGACACGATCTCACAACGACAATCCCCAAACGAAACACTCATGAAAAGTTCAGACACACAACATCACCCAACAGAAACACATCGTGAAAACAGTCAGTCACACGCATCACAAAAGAAACACACTCATGAAAAAGTCAGACACACATACATCCCAACAGAAACACACTCGTGGAAACAGTCAGACACACGCATCCTTACAGAAACACACTCTATGAAAACAGTCAGACACAATGCATCCCAACAAAAACACACTCATGAACAGTCAGGCACACAACATCCCAACAGAAACACACTCATGAAAAAAGACACGCATGTATATAACAAGTCATGTCACTATTAAGTGTCTGTCACTGTTAACACTAAAACACTCTGACATCATTATTCTCCTTCACACTAATTGAAAACAACACATTTCAGGGATATGCAAAGAATATAAGGGAGATGCCATTAATATCACTGAGAGGTGAGATGTCTGTTACATGGATGTGGTAAATGTAGTATTGTCCAATCCCATTACAAGGTTTATGTCTAGTAGGTTTAGACATTGTCACAACACAAGATGTGCAGCAGTTAAGTCAGTCCCATGGCTTTACTTTACAGAATAGCCTATACCATTAAACTTTTTGCACTAGAACTGTACAGTATATACAGATGCTTATCAATAAACAAAAAGAAATGTAAATAATACCAGTGAACCAGAAAATAAGTGGACAGTCTGACTCACCAAACTCCCACCAGCCTGTTCCCCTCGCAACCCGGATGCCGCCTGACTCTCTGTGTAAGGAAAGTAGAGTGTAAACTCAGGGGGCGTGTCCTCCTTAATCGTTCCTCCAATAGAAGGAGAGAGATTTGATCGATTGTTTCCATCCGCCTGCGAACACCTGTACATCAATTTTATTGGCTGGAGTAATAGAATTTCCCGCCTACTTCTTAAAATGCCACGTTGCGAAGCTAACATTTGAAGCGTTCGGCGATTTCCGGATGACTTCGGCTGCACTTTAAAATCTGTCAGCAGGGAGCGGTAGAACTGAGAGCCGCCGCCCTAATATAACTCAGGATACACGGTCCGGGCATCTCAGACATGCTAACCGACAGTAACGTGGAGGAGTTCGAGATCAAAGAGGATGAACCGTGGTATGACCAACATGACTTGCAGCAAGGTGGGTATTGTGAACTGGTTTGTACCATGTGCTGCTGCTTATCCCATCCATGGCGATCCACCCCCTTCACTGATGATGGAACAGTCCGCATGTAGCACAGGGCTGGACCTTTACATACAGTCACCTCCACCAGCATGGACACAATTCCCTTCTATTCAATCCAGTACATTACTTGGTAGGCTGCAGGAAGATCGGTTTATAGATGATGGTCCTGCTGGGGTGTGATTGGTTTCATCCCACTTTATTCATCTTAATTGTATTGCATCCTAGTAATCAGAACACGGGGAACCTATGTACATTGATTGTATACTTCCTAGTAATCAGAACCGGCAACCTTGTACATGTGATATGTATTACATTCCTAGTAATCAGAACACGGGAACCTATGTACATGTGATATTGTATTACATTCAGTGATCAACACGGGGAACCTATGTACATGTGATTTGTATTACATTCAGTGATCAGAACACGGGGAACCTATGTACATGTGATATTGTATTACATTCCTAGTAATCAGAACACGGGAACCAGTACATGTTGTATGTATTACATTCCTAGTAATCAGAACACGGGGAACCTATGTACATGTGATATTGGATTACATTCACAGTGATCAGAACACGGGGAAGGAACCTATGTACATGTGATTGATATATACATTCCAAGTGATCAGAACACGGGGAACCTATGTACATGTGATATTGTGTTACATTCCAAGTGATCAGAACACGGGGAACCTATGTACATGTGATATTGTTACATTCCAAGTGATCAGAACACGGGGAACCTATGTACATGGATATTGTTTACATTCAAGTGATCAGAACACGGGGAACCTATGTACATGTGATATTGTTACATCCAAGTGATCAGAACACGGGGAACCTAGACATGTGATATTGTGTACATTCCAAGTGATCAGAACACGGGGAACCTATGTACATGTGATATGTGTTACATTCCAAGTGATCAGAACACGGGGAACCTATGTACAGTGTGATATTGTGTTACATTCCAAGTGATCAGAACACGGGGAACCTATGTACATGTGATATTGTGTTACATTCCAAGTGATCAGAACACGGGGAACCTATGTACATGTGATATTGTATTACATTCCAAGTGATCAGAACACGGGGAACCTATGTACATGTGAAATTGTGTTACATTCCTAGTGATCAGAACACGGGGAACCTATGTACATGTGATATTATGTACATTCTAGTGACCAGAACACGGGGAACCTATGTACATGTGATATTGTATTACATTCCTACAGGGTTATTCAATAAAAGTTGCTAACATCTGATTGGTTGGGGCCAAATTAGCACCATTTTAAACTATAAGAACTTTATTGAATAACCCTGCTAGTGAAGAACACGGGGAACCTATGTACATGTGGTATTGTAACATTTCTAGTGACCAGAACATGGGAAACTATGTACATGTGGTATTGTATTTACATTTTAGTGACCAGAACATGGGAAACCTATGTACATGTGGTATTGTATTACATTCCTAGTGATCAGAACACGGGGAACCTATGTACATTTGGTATTGTATTTACATTCCTAGTGATCAGAACACTGGGGAACCTATGTATATTTTGGCAATACAATGCAAATTGTTTTTATTAAATATGATGTAATAGGTTTGCCCTTTAGTCGGAAGTCAACCTAAGAAATAGAATTCTCAGGGTTAAATGGCATGGATGCGTGCCTATGGGTGCAGTTTTTTGGCACATTGTGTGCCAAAAAAGTGACACCAGTAACTTATTCAGAGGTGTGACACTAGTGAAAATCTTTATGTATTTGACAATAGATAATGTAACATATATAATCCATGAAGAGTAACCTAATATTAAAATGATTATATTATAATTCCGTACCATGCAATTACATGAGCCTTAAGAACACAAGTGTGCCTTGACCGAAATGTACATTGCCATGTGTGCTACAGTCTGAAATAGTTTAAGGAACACTGATCTACATTGTGGTATATTGGAATAGCACAGCTGGGCTGACTTATCTTTCTGCATAATGTAGAGGAAAAGGAAATGCATTGCATCTTAATATGATTCTTTGAGGCCCTGGCCCCATTCGCACAGTCGCACATTGCATTCCGCTTACCAATGATTTGTAAATTGACCAGCCCTACTTTGTGTTTCATTCCTATTTAATATTGGAATGCATGTGTTCAGCTATTGGTGATAGCAATAGAAATGAAAACACATCTTAATCAGTGGAATAAAATCCACAGAGCATATAATGTGTTACTAGTGTGGCCTTTAGAGAAGAATTCTGTATTAGCCTTGCATAATACTAGGCTCTGTTATTTTATGTCCTTTCTGCTTTTTGTAACCTTGAGCAACAATAATCTTATTGATTCAACACTAGCTGCAATAACTATGCATTTGAATAGGGAAGCGATTGCAGGTGCTCAGTAAAGGGATCCACACTCTGTGAGTTCTCTTTGTAACAGGAAGATTTTTTTTTTGTAGAATTTGTTAAAGTCCTTTTAATGCAACATGTTTAACTGTCTGTGCTTCTTACACAGTTGAAAGTTAGAATTAGCTGAAATAGGGCCCAGGGGCTCAGAGCACCAAGAAATCAAAATGCAAATCCTGGATATTCAATGATACCATCACCTACCCACATCCATCTAGCACACACGTGTCAAACTCCAAGGCCTGCCTGGCTGTTTTTTGTGGCCCCCAGGGACTGTACAGCATCCAAGACTTACTACACTGCCATCTATTTGTGCAGTCCCAAGCATTGCCATAACTATATATCTGTCTGCTAGATGCCAGCGCAATCTGCTGATCGCATGCACTTTTACTTAGATATGGGCGATCAGCTGTTTAAAAACTGTATCTAGCAGGCAGATGTATAGTTACACCACTGCTTGGGACTTCCAAAAATGGATAGAAGAAAAATAAGGCTTGGATGCAGTCACCTCGGTAACAGCTGATTGAGTATCTAGCCTGGCGCTGGGGAGGGGGGGAGGTGTGATAAAGGGCCTGCCATTGGAGTAAGTTTGGCGTTTCACATTAGCACATGATCATGCCATAGGCAGTGGTCCCAGTCCAAAAGTGTGCTTCATAACCTTTCCCTGCTGAGACCCAGCACTAGGCACGAGCGTGACAGGATCCCAACCCTGCATCTGCTAAGTATCCTAATAAAAAAATTCGGCCCACCGCTTAGCCTGTCTTTTTGATTTTGGCCCCTTATGTGATTGAGTTTGACACCCCTGATCTAGCAGAATGTGTTTGTTACTTTTGTCAAAGGCTTTTCCTATCCAAGGACCTCTCTGAGTGGGATACCAGTGAGAACTTATAGAACCAGGAATGTTAATCTTTTGCATGGCCTCTCACCTGGAGGACCTCCATATCATCACTTCCCAGCTCCTTGCTGATCGAAGCCTGCAAAACCAACTCTTTACATTTCACAGCCTTTGTAAACCTTAGACTTCGGCATAATTATTTTTTCATCCTCAATTAGCAGGCTTATCCTGCTGGTAGACAGTGGTGCAGAGGGGGCTGGTAATGTTACTTAAGCTACTAACTAGAAGCAGAATAAAACATTAACCTTTTCAGTTTCATGACTCCTCACAGGGTGCACTTAAAATTGATTCAGTTCTAATTTGAAGGTAAGACGGCAGACTTTTACTTAAAAGGTACCACCACCCTCTAAACAAATAATGTATATTCCTAACCAGGATCCCCCACAAACATGTTTTGTTTGTCCTAAATTTACTTACAAGGAGATTTGATGCCCCCAGGACTGCGATATCACAGCCAATGGCTGCCACCTTTTAACAAAGCTGCCTCCACTGCTGCTGTGTGGGCTTGTAAGTAAATCTAGGAGCATCCGGTGAAAAGGTTAGTACAACAAAACTTACATTTGGGGGGGTGAGGTGGATCCTGTGAATGGATATACATTTTTATTTTGAGTTGGGACTAATACTGTAACACCAAACACTACAAAATTGAATATGTGTATTTCTAGAATCAATACATTAATACAGGCAAATGGGGGGGGGGGGGGGGATTGGGAAGTAAAAAATTAGCAAGTATTATTTTACTTCCAGTCTGCGTGATTATATCCATTGTGCTCATGTGGACTAAGCCTTGGCAGCTGTTCAAGGAAAGGATGAATACTGCTGATATTAGGTGACTGGAAGTGTACCTGCTATCTAAAGGGCTCTTTTGTTTCATACAAATGGATTATGCTATTTAAGCTATAATCGGCTTTATCTCCTGTTGGACTCTAAAGTGGACTCTTCTACGCTGTTCACTAGAAATTGTTACAGGGCAGAAAGGTTAATCACTAGCTTAGTTACTAATTTCTACTGGAGTTCAGTCTGGACCGGAAGCACTAGAGATGGATAGATAGATACCCCCTTTGTTTTGTAATACCTCCCATAAATTCCCCTTTAAAGAGGAATATTTCCAAAAACCTCATGGTGATACACTTGTCATTTATGTTTCTCTTAAAGGGGAATGTTGAGTAGATGATGGGATTAATTATACTGAATATACAAGGGACGATGAAATAAAATATCAAAAGTTTGTCTGTACTATCGCCCAATCAGATGGTATCTAACTACAGTAACCAAATAAAAGGTCGATATCTGATTGGTTGCCGCATATAAATAGCACAGGCAAATTTTTGCGCCTCTTATTGCACCTGTCCCATAGAATATTAAATACTTTTTAGCTATAGTAGAAAGGAATTTGAAATATGGAACCTGTTCTTGATGTATTGCTGTTTTCATTTATAAAACAATATCAAATGGTTTGTGATATTACAAGGCTGCACTATATTATCATTCTGACTTTATTTAGAGTCACAAACTGTACAGGGCATTGTGTTGCGCACACACACTGCACAATACACAATGAGAGAAATGTGAGCGCTAGGATTTTCTTTACTGTGTGGCAGTGAATACCCTCTCTGTGCTCCCTGACAGTACAGCTGTGTGCGTACACAACCTTTTCTGTCCCTGCTTGTGGCTGTGAATTCTCGTTGGGCTATGGAAAGTGCAGTGTTTGTGTAGGAATGAACTAGCCGGTTTGTATTTGCACATTGGGCAAATTCAAGATCAGATTCCAATGGAAAAGTGGATGTGTATGGGCACCTTTTAATCTAAACTACTATCTAAGTATCTAAGGATGCTGGGAGCAGGAACCCTATATTGGATATTCAGAACCCTAATGTAGCAGATGTTAGGGTTAGTTAGTATGTCCAAACAGTAGCGATAATAATGTGTAATATTCTAGCTGCTTAGGACATAAATAAATAATACATGGCTGGAAGATCGGCTAATGTCTATTTCCTGTGCAGGAGCGGACATTCCTTTCAAGGGCCATAAAATAGATACAATGTTAAAATCGGGGAAGACGGGGAGTTGCACAGTATTATGGGTAGAGAATCCTGCAAGAAATAACGATTTGCTGGTGCACCTGGACTGAAAATCATGGGTTGTGTAATTATTGCCCTAGGGCAGTGATGTTGAGCCTTGGCACTCCAGATGTTTTGGAAACTGTAACTACAATGCAACCAAGACATGCTGGGAGTTGTAGTTTCTAAATATCTGGAGTGCTAAGTTTTAAAATCAGTGCAATAAATAGGTATATCTGTTGTATTCAATTAGATCAACTGGACTTGAAATGTAGTTCTTGAAGACGTTTCGCTAGTCATCCGACTGGCTTTCTCAATTCAGAATGACTTGGTGGCAATTATGTACCCTGGAAAATCCCAATTAGCATATCACAGCCAGGTGTTAAGGGTGTGATTAGATAGTGGCTAAGAGGTACCAAAACACAAGAAAAGCGACATCATATATGCAGTGCAGTGAAGAATGCTCTGATTTGTATGGGGGGAGACCAAACAGCAACTGCATCAACAGTATGGCCAGCACAGAAGAGCCAATTCTCGGGTCAGGACTCAGCCGTGTATCTGCATCTTAAGGATAAAGGACATACCTTTGAAGATTGTAAGTTAACTACTTGCGAAGGAAAGCGACTGGTTCAAGAGAGTAGGAGGCCATTTATGTGAAAATAAAGAAACCAAGCCTAAATAGAGGTGGGGGGGTTCGACACCAACTGTCTGCCATGTACAATGCTGTTTTAACACCTTACTCTGGGCGTTCCTATAACACCTCTTAGCCACTATCTAATCACACCCTTAACACCTGGCTGTGATATGCTAATTGGGATTTTCCAGGGTACATAATTGCCACATATTCTTGTACAAGTCATTCTGAATTGAGAAAGCCAGTCGGATGACTAGCGAAACGTCTTCAAGAACTACATTTCAAGTCCAGTTGATCTAATTGAATACAACAGATATACCATGACCTGGATGAATGAGAACCTTCACAAGCATATGCAATAAATAGGATTTTACAGTAAAATGTTTAATTTATTTACAATGTTCTGTAGTTGTATGTGTGAATATCATATGGGAAAACATTGTTTCCATAGGTAAAAAGATCAGACAACTGATCAAAACTGCACTGACCCTTTAAATTTTTGACCTAATTAGAAGGGTTAAACATCTGTATTGCAATGTACTGTGCAGATCTACAGATACGTGGGGCAGGCTTGGGAAGGAGGATTGTACAGATAATGACCCTGTTAACATCCATTCCCACTCCTAAGCAATCGTTTTAACAATAAGAGTTTATTTGCCCTTTATTATACAATACCTAATAAATCCCTAACAGCCAGATTCCATAAAGGGGGTCAGCTATACATATCTGTAAAATGCATGACAGAAAATTTAAAACCACTTGCATGATTTGCATGTGACAGAACATGTGGCTGCAGTATGATTGTCTCATGTGCAGCCGCTCTATGTAATTATCTATGTCCCTTATTGTTGGGATTCCCTATACCTCCTGCATGTGTGTGTTCCTGTGCCCCACAATATGAATGCTCAGTGCAGTGTTGGCTTCAAGGGTAGAAAAAAGGAACCGGTAAGGTAAGTGTTACCTGCAGTGGCTTAGCACTGATATTGCATATGGTATGGATGGGAAAACTATATTAGGGCTGGGCCACACTGCTGCGCTTTTTTTGCGTTTGCGCATGCGTTTTTTTCATATAATTGAAAAAGCAGCAACGCACCGAAAACGCGCGATTGCGATTTGCGTTCCACATTTTAAATCGCAATTGCATGCGTTTTTCAATACTTAATGAAAAACGCATGCGCAAATGCAACGAAATCGCATGCGTTTGCGTTGCAGTGTGGCCGTGCCCTTAATCTATGTAATTTAGCCCATCGGTAGTAACGCTGCTGTTCTCCTTCATTCCCAGATCAGGGATTTTTATTGTACCAGGACACACTAGTGACCGTAAGAGCCAAAGCTGTGCCACAAAATTTTAATACTGAAAATATATTTTCAGTCTAATTATATTTTCTGTCAGGTCCTAATCTATGAACGCAACAGGTAATTGTCAATCTAGCATGTGGAGAGGCGTCTACCTACATTGCTTATGCTGGCCACTGTGTAGGGTAAGATAGTCCTTCCCTCTCCCCATAGAAGGGAATAGCCTGTATGTATGGGGATCGACAGAGAATTGCTGTTTGGAATAATCCTTCCAAATGAGAAATCTAACGTGTGTATGTAACCTGTCATATTATGTGGATTGATCGCCCAGCCTGATGTTTTGTTGGAATTTGCCAGGGATCATTTACCTGATTGTACGACATTTTTTGGGGGGGGGGGGGCAAAATATTTTCCTGATCGGTAAATCTGTCCATAAAAATATTGGGCAGAAATCTCTCAACTCCAAATAAAGATCTCATTATCCACTGGTTCTTATCCAGGCTCCTTTATCAATATGTCGGGTATCTGGTAGGCTCCAAAACGTTGCATTCATGGGTTTGATTGTACACCTTTGATTCCTATGTATAATATGTTAACTTTAAATACACGTTATTGCATCGAGTATATTTTATTTTCCATAGCACACCCATGTTCTTAATATTCTAATTTATACATGTAATGCTTGTCTCGCTACATTCAAATGTTGTCATTCATAGGCTAGTTGTTCTGGTGAAAAGATTTCCTCTGTCAAAATGTTGAGGCATCTGCCCCAGAACACTGCTGGCTTTCTGACCCTGCACCCAGTTGGAAAAACCCTGCCATAATAGAATTTGAATATAATAAATACTGGTACAATTTTCATTACATACACGATCTAGTATTTTGTTCCAAATGAGGTTTGTCCTGTTGCTGGTTTTTGTTCCCAAGAGTTTTAAATTTTCACTACATTTAATCTTTTCAAACTCTGCCACTTAACGCTGTGAAATGAATAAAATAATTTATAACAATGTTGTTTTTTTTCCCCATTGAAAGTCATTTTTAACCTTATAGGCTATTGGATGGGTCAAACATGCTCAGATCTCTACTTAAGGTGGCCATACATTAGTAAGATTTAACTTACCCGAACCAGTAATCCCACGACATTAGACCGATCCTGCCGGAACTGCCATTCATTTTGCTATCGCATGTCTGTCACAAAGAGGAACGGAAAAGGCATTTCCGGCAGGATCGGTCTAATGTTGTGGGATGGCTTGTTGGGTAAGTAAATCTTTCTAATGTATGGCCACCTTAAGGAAGACCGTCCTTTGGTGCAGCTATTTATTCACAGTGAAATAGCTCTATGTACAGATTAAGGTTATTGGAATTAGCATATTTGTGAATGGTATCGGCACTGCCTTGAACTTTCTCTAGCTTGTGTGCAGAATGTTTTCTTTTTGTGCAAGTTTTACAAACCTCATGTGCTGTGTATTCAATGCCTACAAACCTATAGGGAGATTCAATGAACGTTCTTATCGCTAAATGTGGTGCTAACTTTGCCCCAAACAATCAGATATTATTTAACATTTGAAAGCTAACATCTGCTTGGTTAGCACCATTTTTCACGATAAGAACTTTTATTAAATCTCCCTGTTAGTCTATTATGTTTAGCATTCTAGTTTTCATTATATAATTAGAGGTTGAAAGGTTTGCCATGCTATTAATTTGCAATAAACAATCAGATGTCTGCTTTTTGTATCCATAGTTTATTTATAAAGTGCTACTTGGGGCAGTAACCCTGCACTTCTTGCACGATTACTGCAGTTAGATAACATCTGATTGGTTGATGCAAATAATAGTATGTGCAAATGTATGCACCATTTATTGAACAAGCCTGTCCATACAGAATATTTTTTGTTCTTCACAACTATACTGTGTTCAATTACAAGCACTTTATTTTAGGTAGGAACACAATGGTACGTTTTATTGAATTCCCTATGGTAGATTTTCATTCTGAGTGATCAGATTGCAGGTCTGATTTGGACATTGACCTTTGATCTGGTAACTGAGAGAGTACAGTATTACACTATGATGTTAGCAGATTACCAAGAATGAATGAAAGAGCTGAACATTCAGTGCTAAATTTCTTCTGTGCGAACAGTACACACTTACAAAAACAACAGGTGTCTCCTAGATCAGACAATACAAATACTTTAACCAAAACTGGTTCTATCTTGTAACTTATGGAATCAATTTTGTTTTCTTGTTTTTTTGCTTTCTGCTATTGCTGTCTAGTTTGCTACGGCTAGCATATTGCCTCTTCATCTATTTTACCATTGCACTTGTATAAAACTCCATTATAGTTTTCAGTGCTTTTAAAGTTGACCGATATCACAAGACTTTTAGTGTAGACACCCCAGCCAATGACGGGCTGCTTTTTTTCAAAGCTGACCCCCTCTGTGCATGTCCAAACATCAGGCTGTATAACAGTTAGTGTTAGATTCTACAGCTTTTTTTTGCTTTTGTGGGTGGAGATATACTTGCATACAATTTTTAACTTGGCTTGCCCTTTAATTTTTCAGCTGATAGTGACAGACTAGTATAACTTTTTTCAATGCAATACAGCTCCTTCTATTGCCCTGACCTGTTCTGACACTAATATAAAACCAGAAGTGTTTTTGCCCACTTGTGTAATTTATCTATGTACAACATGTTTGCCTGTATAAGGAAGGATCTTTTCCATCTGTTGTAGATTTGCAGCTTGCTGCGGAGCTGGGGAAGACCCTCTTGGATCGTAATACGGAACTAGAGGAATCTCTGAACCAGATGTACAGCACCAATGAAGAACAGATGCAAGAAATTGAAGTAGGACTCTAAATTATTGTACATAATGGCTTGTTTAAAGTATAATGCATGTGCCAATCATTAGAATTATACGTTATGGATGAAATTGTTTTTTGTATTGTGCCAAAGGGTGCTCAATTATTTTATAGAACAATTCTTATATACATATTAGTGCATCTTGGGAGGATGATGGAAAAATCCCACACAATCCCTGTTTAAAAGACTCCAATTAAAATGTTCACTCCTTTGCAATTCTATAACCCTCAGTATTTAATAGCCCACTTAAGCTGGATACAAAAGCTAAGGATCTTCAAAAGGTGACGGACAGAATCTTAAAGATCAGCCTACACAGTCCCGAGCGGTCATTTATTTTTAAGATTTATTTCCAACTATTGGTACAAGGAAAAGATGTTTTATCCAGGAGGATTATTTGCACTTTGAAACTGAATATACAACACTGTAATTTATTTTATAATTGTATTAATTCACTTATTGTGATAACACATGTATGAAGAAGGAATATCTATGGAAATGTTTAAAAAAATTATTATGGACTATTTGTAATATTTTAACTATAGTGTGTATAAAAATATTTTTAGAATACAGTTAGTGAAAAGTACCTGGGATAGGGATATAGGACGGGTAACTCCTACCTCCCAATATTGTTTCTGTGAGGAGCACCAGCCCAAAGAAAACGGATTCTGCCAGTCTTCCTCCTGGCTTCAGCACAATCTTTAATACTGGACTAACCTGGCAAATTAAACTGTACTTGCTGTAGCTCCTTAATGAAATGATATTGTGAGGTAGGAATAATCAATCCAACCTCCCTGACCCAGGTACTTTCCATTTTTTAAAAAGGGTATACACGGGGCTATTTGTCCCGACCGAGCAAGCGACAATAGTGGCCACTGTAGTGGCTCTTCAAAGTCCAGGAAACTGTAGGGTAGGAGCTGTCTTCCTGTCCAAAAGGTTTCTGCCCCTGTTGTGTCCTCTCAGTTGCTGCTGGCATGCGCAGTGAAGCCCTTCCCCCCCCCCCCCCCCCTCCATCACGATCCCTTCCTGGCTGCTTCTGCTGTAGCGTTTAGACCTTTCCATATACTGTAGGGCATTCCCCCCCCACCCCCAACCACTATATTATTACATAAAAAATTGCTTCAGATCTCTACTTGCAGCTCCTCGTTCCAGCGCCGTTCTGCATTGATGGCAGCCGTGGCTGTGATTGGCTGCCTCTCACCCTGCTTGTAGTTCCGGCGGGCAGGGGAGCCAGACCAGAACGGCGAGGGAACGAGGAGCTGTAAATAGAGATGGGAAGCGATTTTTTTTTTTTTTTTTTTTTTTTTATGTCTGAATATAACGGTTTGGGGGGACATGCCCTACAGTATATGGAAAGTTTTAAATGAGGGTGGAGATGCCCTTAAAAAGCACTGTGTGTGGTCACTTGTTGAGGCTTAAGAAAAGGACAATTTTGCCCATAACTTTGCCGTGCTTTGAACTAAGGGGTAAATAAAATGTAACAATTAAGAATCTGGAGGACTCCTCCATTCTTTAATATATACTTTAGTACAGGGAAACGACTGCGTCTGGGGGAAATTTCCAGGCAGTTCTGAGCAATCCTGAGGCGACGGGGAAGGAACACTGTGGTACACACTTTAAGAATTGGGACTTTATCATTAAAGGGGAAGTTCAGTGCAAATACATAGGCCTTTCAGAAAAAGAGCAGTATTTTTTAATCCTAATGGCCTTAATCTGCCCATTCAGCATTGTGTCTGTGTATAAATAAATGCACCGACGAGGAGGGGGCGGAGCCTACCAGAACAGCGTTGCTCTAAGACTCTGCTGTAAGTTACGCGAACCCAGGGGTGAGGACCTAGCGTTTCAGGTCCTCACACTGGTTAAAAGGTAATGAACAGAGAAGAGGAGCGGAGGGAAGGTGAGTATAATCCTCCTTTAAGTTAAAGCAGAGGAGGAAAGGTCCCATGTAATCTTTGGTATCACATTATGTAAATTTGGCATAGTATATATCACTAAATATGGGAGTACCCCAGCTGCACAGATAGATGTGTTAGCATGGGATCACATAGGTATTTACAGTATGTTCTGGTAGTTTCTGAATATTCAGAAAGGGACTGTATATATTTATTTAAGGTTAAGTTCTTTAATTAGTGACCATACATCAAAACCACAACGTTTCGGGGGGTGAAAAGGTAATGTGAAACAGTGATTCGAGTTTAATAATGGTTTAGTCATGTGATCAATTGCTGGGCGGTCCTTAATTTAAATATAAAGTGTTAAGATATTTTATAAAGTGCATAGGTGCCCTAATAAAGTGAAAATAATCAAACTAATTCATTATGCATGATATTATATATTTAAAAATATTATGATATATTAGAATATTTTAAAATATTGATAAAAAAATTCAAACTGGGAGATACAATAAAAGTTCTTATTGTTAGAAAAGATGCTAATTTTGCCCCAACCAATCAGATGTTGGCTTTCAAATATTAAATAAGATCTGATTGGTTGGGGCAAAATTAGCACTATTTTAAACGATAAGAACTTTTATTGAATCTCCCTGAATATGCATAATAAGCGATGACATAAAACTGTACTGTTCGAATATTTTAGAATATTCTAATACATGATGATGTTTTAAGTACCTATGCACTTAGTTTAAATTAAGGACCGCCCAGCAATAGATCACATGATTGTAAACTGTTATTTAAAGGACAACTAAAGCCACAGAACAACACTGAACCAGAAGTCAGAACACCTTGATATAAAACCAGTAATCTGTGTCTTACCTCTCATTTTGATACGGGCGCTGGGAAATTTACCTAAATAACATATGGTTTGTGCTTTACTTCACAACATTCTACTATCACACAATTTAGTCAACGACCATTATGTTCTGCACATGCTCAGTCCTTTGCTATGGCAGAAACTTGTTACAGTTGGTCACACCCATTAATAATCTCTAGCCAATCCTTTTACAGGATAGATAAAGCAAGGAAGCATGTGACTGAGGTCAGGAGGTGTGGTCTGACACTGCACATACACACAGATACTTCATCCAGTTCTTAACAGGCTTTGATTTACTTTAATACAATTTATTGAAGTGGGATTTAATAGATTATTGGTGTTTTTAGGGAGTTTATTTTCAGATTCTGGAGTATAAAAAATTGGGTTTAGTTCTCCTTTAAACTTGAAACCACTATTGCACTGTTCTAGATCCTTCGAGGATGGGATACTGGAGATGTAAGCAATAAGGGTTGAAAAGCATGCTTTGAAACCCTGTATACTGTATGGTTACCTGTCATTGTTATCTGATATTTGCAACAAATTGTTTCTGTTGATACTGTGCCACATAGGCGACTAATGTATAAACTGAGGACTGTTGGCCTAGAAGAAAACATTTGTTAATGGATAGAGAATTGGTTATTGGATCGCAAACAGAGAGATGGTCAATGGGGCTACATCTATGTGGAGTGCCTCAGGGTTCCCTACTGGGACTACTTCTTTTTAATCTGTTTATAAATGGCTTAGAAGGGCCAGGGCCAGATTTCCCACTAGGCCACGGCCTAGGGTGGCACAATAAAACAAAAAAAGGTTTTCAAGTAAGGCAGTATTGCATCCCCATATTAAATTTACACAACTCACATTATTTGGCACACAACAGAGCCTTACTGGTCTCTGTTAAATGTGCAGCCATTGCTGATTTGCTATGGGCAGCAGGTCCCTCTCCCACTCACAAAGCTCCGCTTCAGCCAATGAATTACCGCGTATGTGGGGGGGCAGGAAGTACAAGTTAGCTGGCCTAGGGGAGAAAAAAGTATAAATCCATCCCTGAGAAGGGGGCATGGAGAGCAAGGTCTCTGTGTTTGCTGAAAACGCTAATCTATGCAGAGCTTTGGAAACTTCAAATGATTTGCAATTGCTGCAAGCTGACCTAGATTGATTATCAAAATGGGCAGCAGTATGGCATATGAAATTCAATGTTGATAAACGTAAGGTGATGCATTTGGGGTTTAAAAAAGCCACCTACACCATAAATAACTGTTAAGTGAATCTTGATTGGAAAAAAATTTGGGGGTTCTTGTAGATAACAGTCTTAGCTGTAGCAAACAATGCCAGGCAGCAATGGCTAGAGCTAGCAAAGATATTGTCTTGTATAAAGATGGGAATAGATTGAAGAGAAAAAACATTATACTCCTTCTTTTACAAGGCACTGGTGAAGCCTCATTTGGAATATGTGGTGCAGTTTTGGAATCCCATATACAAATGGGACATCTTGGAAATGAAAGCAGTTCAGAGAAGGGCAACTAAAATAATAAAGGGAATGGAGAGGCTTGACTATACAGGCAGATTAGACAAGTTAGAGCTGTTTACATTAGAGAAGCGATGTTCGCATGGGGGATATAATCACTTTTTACAAATATATTAATGGGCCATACAATATACTCTGGTGCATTGTTCACAAATAAGGTGATATTAGAGGACTTGTGGACATCCTTTAAGGTTGGAAGAAAAGAAGTTTCATCTTCAGGTTAGGAAAGGTTTCTTTACAGTGAGAACGGTGAAACTGTGGAACTGTCTTCCAACAGATGTGGTAATAGAAAGTTCATTGAATAGCTTTAAAAGTGGGTAGATAAGTTTCTAAAACTACAAAATATTGAGAATTGCTGGTATTAATACATATACTGTAGTTCTGGTTGGTACAGGGATACTATATAATATTGAGAATTGCTGGTATAATTACATATACTGTAGTTCTGGTTGGTACAGGGATACTATATAATATTGAGAATTGCTGGTATAATTACATATACTGTAGTTCTGGTTGGTACAGGGATACTTTCCGATTGCCATTTGGAGTCAGGAAGGAATTTTTTCTCCTTTTTAGCTGTTTTTTATTATTTTTTTTTTGCCTTCCTCTGGATCAACTGTTGGGCAAGGTTAAAAAGAAGGGTGAAAAGTTGAACTTGATGGACATACGTCTTTATTCAACCTCAATTACTATGTTTCGTGTTTTGTCCCTATGAAACAGCGTGTGTTCTGTAGGTGCAAAACTAATGTATCTGCTTTGTGCCAGCTCTTTAATGCTGATCCATTTACTTCTCCGCGGCTTCAGGTTTGGTCTCTTGCTTTCTGTGTCTAAAGCATTTCCTGTGTTTTGTCTGCAGTACCTCACAAAGCAAGTGGAACTGCTGCGTCGGATGAATGAGCAACATGCCAAAGTATACGAGCAGCTGGATACAACAGCCAGGGATCTGGAAAATGCCAATCAGAAGTTGGTACTGGAGAGTCGGACTGCACAGCAGAAAATAATGAGGTTAGATTCAGAGCTAAAGCAATTAAATGGGCGTTGCACTGTTTCTGGGGTAATTTCTTTTTTTATAGTCCAGTACTGTCTGTGGAATGCTATTTGGCTACTCAAATCCTCTGATTGGCTCCTTGATTGTGCAGGATTTCCAAGGGATGATTTCTGAAAGGGTGATTATTAAATCTGCGTACCACAACTATTTTAGTCTGACATATGCTTATGAAGGTTCTCATTCATCCAGGTCATGGTATATCTGTTGTATTCAATTAGATCAACTGGACTTGAAGTTTAGTTCTTGAAGACGTTTCATTAGTCATCCGACTGGCTTTCTCAATTCAGAATGACTTGTACAAGAATCTTTGGCAATTAAGTACCCTGGAAAATCCAAATTAGCATATCACAGCCAGGTGTTAATAGTGTGATTAGATAGTGGCTAAGAGGTGTTATAGGAACGCCCAGAGTAAGGTGTCAAAACAGCATTGTACAGCATTATATGTAGCAGGGGTCTCAGAGAAATTAAGAAGAGTTTTCAAAAAACACAGTATCCCTGTCTGCTTTAAACCGAGCAACACGCTGAGGCAGCAGTTGGTACATGCGAAAGACCCAATACCAAAACACAAGAAAAGCGACATCATATATGCAGTGCAGTGCAGTGAAGAATGCTCTGATTTGTATGTGGGGGAGACCAAACAGCAACTGCATCAACGTATGGCCCAGCACAGAAGAGCCAATTCCTCGGGTCAGGACTCAGCCGTGTATCTGCATCTTAAGGATAAAGGACATACCTTTGAAGATTGTAATGTTAACATATTGGCAAAGAAACGTGACTGGTTCAAGAGAGGTTTTAAGGAGGCCATTTATGTGAAAATAAAGAAACCAAGCCTAAATAGAGGTGGGGGGGTTCGACACCAACTGTCTGCCATGTACAATTCTGTTTTAACACCTTACTCTGGGCGTTCCTATAACACCTCTTAGCCACTATCCAATCACGCCCTTAACACCTGGCTGTGATATGCTAATTGGGATTTTCCAGGGTACATAATTGCCACAGATTCTTGTACAAGTCATTCTGAATTGAGAAAGCCAGTCGGATGACTAGCGAAACGTCTTCAAGAACTACATTTCAAGTCCAGTTGATCTAATTGAATACAACAGATATTTTAGTCTGACCCTCTTTTAAAGGTCACTATCTTACCTGGATATTTCCCTTGCCCCAGGCCTTTTAAATGCATGAGTAAGATTCCCCTTTATTTTATAATATAAGGATATTAAAGTCACCTGGGAGTTTCACGACCACATACAAGGTATAGGAATGTACAGAACATCTCAAAGTGTAAACCTTTTTTTCATCCTTTGTTAAAGGTAAAAACCAAATCTCCACATAAATCCTTATTTCTTTCGATCCTTTTATTCATATTTAGTGTGTATAAGCCTGGTGGTTGTAACGGAGCAGTGGCTGTACCAAAAGGGTTAATTCATGTTACATTAGACTTCTTGCTACATATTGGTACTGAGACAATAAGCATGGAGGTAAGTTCCCATTTGTGCTAATGTGCTGTCTCTCACTGTGTGATCAATTTCACACCTGTCCCCAAACAATAACACTTTTTTTGTGTCTGAAAGGGAATTAAAAGAAAACAGGTCAAGATACAAACTGACATCCCATGCACTTACTCTGATGGCCTCATGGTGTCAGAACTGCAGGTTAATATGATCTACCATAAAGGGGGGGGTTTGGGTACATTTCCCCCCCCCCCCACCCCCCAAAGTCACCCAATGAGAAAATATCTGGCTTCTAATATTGAAAACAATTTGGCTTTCCTCTGCCATGTTCTTCTTATCTTTATCCTTATTGGACATCCAAATCCTATATCCAGTTATACATGTTCCTATTTTCCCAATTGTGTCCCAATATGGACACACTTGTCACTTTATTTTGCTCTTTTCAGCCTGACAGAGACTATAGAAAACCTTCAGTTTCACATTGAGGACCTTCAAAGGCAAGTGGAGGAGCTGAAACAACCTGGACGCATCTGTCGCAGTCAAGAACGATTTGAACAGTCGAGATCAACCCACAGCTTGTCCTGTCTGAAGGAGTTGTATGATCTGCGCAAGTACGTTATTAAATCACAGCACAAAAGTGTAGGCTGCCTCAGGATGCGTTGGATTATGTCCAAGCCATTGCAAATATTTACAATTTGTTGGTCCAAACCATTTGTAATTGACATGTCCTGTGCTCTGTAAACGAGCTGGTATTGAAATATGACTATTTGTTTAGCTTTGTGAGCAAAGTGCTAAACAGTCTTTTGTGTAAAGTCTTCCAAAACAAGTCACACTAGGTTTGCTAGGCTGAATTGGATCTGCATACTCTCAACGCCTATAATTTATCATGTCACTTAAAAGAAGTTCTAGTAGAAAGGGTTAAAGTGAACTCCAGGTTCATGTGCGTTTTTTTTTTTTTTTTTGTCATCTGTCTTTATTTAATCTTCACTGTCTACAGTCTGATCTATTCTGAAGACTTCTTGTTCCCCAGTATTTGTAAACATTAGTAAAGCTTAATAAACAGTTAGTGAGAAATTTTGGCTTTGAATTTGTAAGCTTCAGGTGTTGCTCTCGAAAAACCAATCAAATGCAGATATCTGCAAGCTTTGAATCTTTGGATGTTCCTTGTGGCTCCCTATTAGCTGCTCTTGTGTTGTAATGAACATAGTTTGGTTTTAGGAGCAAGAGAAAGTTGTGACTTGAATATGATCCAGGGGTGTCTAGGGTTTTTGCCACCTGAGCCAAACTTTTGAATGCTGCCCTTATGTACCACTAGGCGCCATGAAGTGCGCCACCGCAAACCAAACATTTATCCATACCATAATTCCTGCTGTTTTTCTTAAAACAAATTAAAGTGAGCTCTGCCTGCCGCCTCTCTGGTGTTTATCAGGTGTGCTGCCCTGAGCATTTTGCTCATATTGCCTCATTAGAGAGACACCCCTGATATGACAATGTAAATTGGATTTCTGAAATGGTGGTTAAAGGTCAAGTGACAAAACTGGATTTAGGGGATTTGCCTAAAGTTATTTATTATAGTACAGTATTTATTACACAGACCTTACAATGATTATTATATATCCCTTCTAACCAGAGATCATTTATGACCATTGTACTACACTTACTAACAAGGGTGATCTAATATCGGATATTTATGCTATGGTTTTTTTCTTTTCTGTAGATATTTCGTGTATGATCACGTTTTTGCTGAGAAGATAACCTCTCTCCAAACTCAACCTGGCCCACTTGAAGAAGAAAACAATAATCTACAAAAGAACTTGGGTTTTCTGGAGAGTCAGCTAATTCTAGAACGCAAGAAGAGGGAAAATCTAGAAGAGGAATACAGTCAAGTGGTTAAAGAGAATGCTGAACTGGAACAGATGCTCCAAGACCGACATTCCTACCATGCTCGGGCTGAAGAACTAGAAGCTGAAGTAGCCGAGATGCGTCAGATTTGCCGCTCAGACAGTATGTTTACAAGCAGCGTCGAAAAGCTTATTCCTGAGTCGATCTTCATCTCTTTTAAGGAACCCTCCGATAAAGATTCAGATCAGGAAGTGGTAACACAATTGATAGATGTCAATAAAAAACCTTTAAAAAGAAGCACCAGTGAGATGCTGCTGCCCAGTTTTACTGCACAAGCCGTTCTGAATGGCCATGAAGAGACTTGTATTAGGAGGACTGAGGCAATAAAGCAAAGGGGCATTTCTTTGCTCAATGAGGTAGACTCTCAGTACAGTGCTCTAAAAGTTAAATATGAGGAACTGCTGCAAAAGTGTCAGATGGGCGAAGACCCCTTTATACAGCATGTGGTCCAGCGCAAGGATTCAGCAATGGGAAGTCACCCGGAAGAATTGTCACCCAGTGTTCTAGAACCTAAAAGCCACAAGTCTGCTTTGTGTGAATCCCAACCGGAATACAAAGTTCTCTTTCAAGAGATATTTAGCTGTATAAAGAAAACCAAAGAAGAGATTAATGAACAAAGAACTAAATTCAAATATTCTACTGTGGCCAGTAGTTAATTCTGCTGCCTTCACCCCATTTAGTGTTTTGCATCAAATGAATTGCGTTCTCCAACTATACAGACGCCTATAGGGTTTTGGCCATTATGTTCTCTTGGGTAGCATGCCATGGTTATTCTATAAACTATAACATGGTGGACTGTGACCTATTCCACCTGAACTCGGCAAATTGTGGTTGATGAAGAGAGACTTTAACTCTTTCACTGCCAGGAAGGCCTGCACTGTGTATATATGGTGTTCTGTGTGAATGAACACACTAATACATTCCCTCATTTTCCTTTGTTTAAAGCACTTGTATTTCAATGAAGAATCTGTATGCATGATGGCAGTATTGGGAGCATAGCAGATAGGTTGCATAGTCTAGATTTATTAATAGATGCATGACGCGGTAATATTTTACACGGGAAAAAGACCAGCGTTGAGAGGGTTTTAGTTATACTGTGAATTGCATTTAAAAGATAAGGAAACCTCCTGTCCTCAAGACTGGAATATTCTATATATATTTTCCCTATTCCGGAGCTGTTGATTCCGATCTTATTCATATTTATTTCCTTTTTTTTATTTTTTTTTATTAAATGTTTAAACCGTAACCTCCAGTTATATATTGTGAGGTTAAAAATTGCCAGAATAGCTCCTAAATAAGTGAAGGGAAATGAGGGGATCTAAAGCAATAGGCTGAGAAGAGGGGCCCGTTCACTCATCTGTTTGTATCTTTAATTGGCAACACCAGTTAATAGCAGACGGTAAAGGTTCAGAATGGGTTAAGCCCTTTTGCAATGCATGGAGACCCACAATCAGCTCAGTGCATTAAAGGGGAGAGAGAGCGATGGCAGCTCTCTGCATTTGTGCTTTTCACAAAACTTATAGGGCAACATATAAATATATTTTGTATAAGATTTTATGGAACAGTATTTAGAGCTCTACGAAGGTTTGTTTTCTCCTTCTCTCATAATCAGGGCCAAAGTGCTTAATTACACCTCTTGTGGGGAAAACCCCCAGCACCTTGGATTGTGGCCTGTTTAAGGCTTCAAGTGCCACTGTTCCCTTTAATCCAGATTGGTCTGTGGATTCACTGTTTAGTGAAGAATTGTACCAAAAATCAGATCCAAGGCTAAATAAACCACAAGTCTTATTATTGTTGTATTTATGCGATTGCTACCTATTTTGAATATTTTTTTTTTCTCTTCTCACGTTCATTTCTATAGTTAATCTGTTCTTGATTTCTAAAATTTAGATTTTTGTTAAATCTGAATGTATTTGGAGCATAGTTGGGTAAGATTATGGGTAACAGACCAGTATCTGACCGGATGTTTATAGCTGGTAAAGATATGGGCAATAGAAAAGTATCGGACCAGATGTTTATAGCTGGTAAAGCTATGGGCAATAGAAAAGTATCTGACCGGATGTTTATAGTTGGGCAATAGAAAAGTATCGGACCGGATGTTTATAGTTGGTCAATAGAAAAGTATCTGACCGGATGTTTATAGTTGGTCAATAGAAAAGTATCTGACCGGATGTTTATAGTTGGTAAAGCTATGGGCAATAGAAAAGTATCTGAGCGGATGTTTATAGATGGTCAATAGAAAAGTATCTGACCGGATGTTTATAGCTGGTCAATAGAAAAGTATCGGACCGGATGTTTATAGCTGGTAAAGCTATGGGCAATAGAAAAGTATCTGAGCGAGTTTTAGATGGTCAATAGAAAAGTCTGACCGATGTTTATAGCTTGGTCAATAAAAAGTTCGACCGGATGTTTATAGTTGGGCAATAGAAAAGTATCTGACCGGATGTTTATAGTTGGTCAATAGAAAAGTATCGGACCGGATGTTTATAGTTGGTAAAGACGGTAATTTGTTAATGCGATTGCTTGGATTTTTTGTAGGTGCTGTGAGAATGTATGTAGGTTGTTTAATGGAGAAGTTTGAGCATAATGCTTTATGTTTGGTTGAGGTTACACATCTGTTTTCCAAGGAGGAATCCAGGACCAATCTTTTTTACATTCCTGTAACTGAAACCCACCTCTCCTGACTTTTATATCTCAGAATTGTGATCTTCAACCAGCTGTTTCTAAACTACAGATGGAATTTCCTTGTCTCCAGGGATGTTTAAATTTTACCTCCAAGCCACTAGCTGTCCAGCAGTTACAACTATGGCTGCAGGCTGGAAATGTGCATATTGAATGTGTACCAGCATTGAAGCGAACAGAATAAGCCTAGGGGCTGATGCAATTAAAGGTGCAAACGTTTGCTTTGTGCTGTGATATGTAGCAACCAGTCAGATGTAATGTAACTGCAGTAACCCAGTAAAACTCTAATATCCGATTGCATCAGCCCTAGGGTTTAATGTGTGGTGGTCACAGGACTCGCACATTTAATGTTTTCTGGCTCAAAACCTGTGCGTAAAGGCCAGGCCACACTAAGCACTTTCTTAAGTACTTATCAACCAGTTTTGCAGTCCATTAGCATGTGAGAAAAGCATGTCAGGCTTAGCAATGTGGATGGCCACACTATGTGTGCTGTGGACTATTAGTGGAATCGCATTGCAAACACCTAGTTATATGTGAAGCGCTACATTGAATTTTCACGTTGTAGTGTGGCCGCAGCCTAACTTGGGTGCGAATGACAGGCAGATTCTTTATTGCTGCATTGGGAGGATTTAATATGAATGACTGTAGCATAGCGTTAGACTAGTTAAGGTGTATTCAGTCTACTGAAAGATATATTTAAAGACACACCCAACACTTCACAGGGTGAAGCATTGAACATGCTGGGAGATTGTTATGAAAGGTCTCTTGCGAATTTAACCCGACCGTTGTACTACAGACTACTTGAAATATTTTGTTCACATCTGATTGAGGTTCCCATAAGCACAGTGCTCTCATGGACATCACTGTTGGCGGGCTTTTATAGTGGAACCATTTTTCCAATAACAGGGCTGAAACATGCCTTAAACAGGGAATATAGTAAATAATGTACTGTAGTAGTTTCCATACCAGATTTTATTTCTCTGCATTCTATAAAACCTGTTAAACTTTCTTCTTAAATACGTAAAATATTCCTTAGAATTTGATTAATGTATTGACACTCCATGTTCTTTTTCTGTTCTGCACCATCTGCGGAAGAATAAACACATATGAAGTTTTCTCCTTTTTGTGTTTGGTTGTGAAATGTGTCTAGTTAATAAGGTCTAGTAAAGGGCGCGGACGGGTGGCTGAGCAGGTTTTTCAAAACTACATTGCCAGGATTCTGGGACTTAATAGTTTAGTGTTTGTTCTCATTAAATGCAGCTGTTCAACATTTTAACACTGAGCAAGAACCGACCCAGTACAAGGAACCCAACTGAACAAAACCACCAGCAGGTGTTAATGTGCTTCCCCCTCTGTCAAGGATCGACCCCAAGTTGGGTGAAACATACATGGAATTATGGGACCAGGTATAGGTTCCTGCCAAAAAAAGCCAGAATTCAGAGCATGGGATACAGCTCCATAGAATGCAATAACGATAAATATAGACAGAATGCAGCCTACTACCCAGATATTATATTCCTAGTAGGAACAGTATAGCAAGTATGGAAGAGACAATTTAATGAATCAGTTTGGAAAAATTGTCTGATAAAGCCAGTAACCTGCAGAAATATACTAAAGGTGGGTACACACAACCAATAAAGGGATGGTACGATCGTTAAAGGAGCAGTGTTGCTAAAAAAGCGATACCACCTTTTATAACTATGGCCCATAGTGTCACATGCTCAGTGAGTTCTCCAGACTCAATCCCTTTCTCCTCTCTCCACCAGAGCTGTTAGGTCTGAAGCAGGTCATCCAATTATTTTCTTTAATCAAGAATGAACAGTTAGAAATCCATGTATTACTAAAAAGGAAGGACAGTAGAAATCAGGAAATGCCAAAAACCTGCAGTTAGTTAAAGGATAGTTAATTAATGACTATTAGAGGCAATGAGGTTTTTGATAATCAGTTACAAACTAATTTAACAATGGTGGTATTTTCTGTTTTAAAGTTAAATGTTCCTCAAATAATACAATCAGGTACGTTTAAAGATAACTTCTTACTTCTCCCTGTGTGTATCTTGTAATACAGCATTAAGGTTACAGGAAAAAACTACATCCATGTATACTAGGGATGTCAAACTTGCAGTCCTCCAGATATTGAAAACGTCAACTCCCAACAAGTGTTGGGAGTTGTTTTCAAACATCTGGATTATATTTTACACCCCTTCCCAATATTACATCAGAGAGAAGCTTCCTGACCATATAGAAGCACAAGTCCACAAGGGGAAACAAGGAAATTGGAGGTAAGTGAAAAGACATGGGAAGTATATGTGTTGCTTTTTTTAGTTGGCTGAGCCTACATCTATAAACACATAGTATGACCTTTCTTTGCACAAACCAACACCTACTTTAAATAACCATAACACATTTAACAGGAAATATTCCAAGTGGTGTTTCCCAGATGAGAGCTAATTAAGCTTGGTGTGTGTGGTACAAAGCTGTAAGGGATTCATATTAAATGGGATTATTATATCTGGTATCTGACAGCATACAGACTAATGTAGTCATTCATTTGGAATAGGTTTTTTTAGCTTTTGTTTTTAGACTTTGTCTATGGCAATAAGAGACAACCACAAACTAGATTTAAACAGAGGTTTTATTCCATTTATCAAAGTCATCAAGCCACAGTTTCATTGGAGTTCATTCATTTTCTTTCTTCTTGCCTGAGATGAGTCTCTCCCACCTACATAATTATTGATTTTATAATGAATCCATTTCAGGGATTTTAAGTCTATTTGCTTTACCAAACAGTTGCAGCAAAAATAAATAACTGCTGGTCTTAAGCGTTTCCAACTTTTCTTTCTCTAATGTGCAACAATTACAAAAATCTCGGCAATGAAAGACTAAACAAGGTTGGATATAGATGTTAAATGGTCAGGTAAATTTGACCCTTTTCCATTTCCTACCCTGTGCTTATTAGAAGGGAGGAAGAGAGTAATTAGGCAAATAAATTAGAATTAGGAGTATGAATATTTGAAACATCAGTGAAACACAAAAATAAAGAATTCCAGTCTAAGCTACACAAATGACTTGTGGAAGTAAGAAAAGGAGATTCTGTTCCTGTGGGATCAATTTAATCTACAAAATACAGTATGCAACAAGTTGCTTACACAATCGACTACTTCCTTAGAAAACAGCTTATTTTATAGAAATCTGTAAACATCACTAATTGTTTCTGCCTATAGATCAACGCTAATTAAGCTGTATTTTACTTCTATGAGAACACATACAGGGAGATTCAATAAAAGTTCTTATCGTTTAAAATGGTGCTAATTTTGCCCCAACCAATCAGATGTTAGCTTTCAAATGTTAAATAAGATCTGATTGGTTGGGGCAAAATTAGCACCATTTTAAACGATAAGAACTTTTATTAAATAACCCTGTTAGTCTGTAATGAAAAGCATACTTGGTAGGTTATTAAACAGAATGCATAAGGTTTAACAAGACACTGCAGACCACATTATCAAGCAAACTGGTTTAATTTAGTTTAAACCAAAAGGGCGGTTATTTTACAGGTCCTGTAAGTAATGGATCATAAAAAATTTTTTACTCACTTTGTGCATATTTAACGCAGGCCTGCCCTTAACTCATAATACTAATACAATTTATTTTAGTGTCGTGCTAGAACTCATTAAATTAGGAGGGAAAAAAAACCACGGCCTAAAAATTTCCTGTGACTGTCATTTGTTGATCTGCCATGACGCATGAGGGTACACATGCACGACTATCGGACGTGTGTACAGACCTTTAGTGAACACTGTTGTCTAACAATTACAATAGGTAATAGAGAGTCCAGCAGGGATCATTTACTCTCCTTTACCAAACCGTACTCTGTGCAGGGTTGGAGACTTGTTTATTCATGTCAACTACAAGTGGTTAAATTAAAGGGAAAACTCAGGGAATTTAACAGAAAATTATCAGAACACTTTGCCCACTTTTTTTTGACAGCTTTTAATAAAACTTTATCTGTAATTGTCCCTCCCTGTAATAAATATCTGAGCAGGATTTCACTTCAGCTTTATTCACTCCCGGAATCTCCACAGGCCATGGGGTGTGATGTCACAATTTTTCTTTTGGAAAGTTAAGGCATCGATCCAAGGTGCTGGATTTCTACCTTATTCATCCTCAAACAATAGTATTTTTGGTTAAGTTTTCCTTTGATTCATTATGAACAAACTGAGAAATGTTGGATACATAGGGGTGTAAATAATCTTCAACACGGACATGTTCCAAGTGACAGTATGCAGCCTTAATAGAGAGATGACATAGACCAGGGACTGTTGCAATGGAAAAAGACTGTAGAGTGTTTTGGTGATCGAAGTGACCAGCAATACACACACAAACATGGACACCCAGTGGAAGACTTGGTTATTCCTTTTGGTATATCGTTCACATTTACACGTCCCTTGTTTGATTTACTAACTTGGCAGGAATTGTAATTCAGTTTCTACATGTTCTCCATACACTGGTCCTGCCCATGGTGTCTCCTGCTAAATACATTTATTTCACTTTATTATAGTGGGTTACAAAAAAATATTTAAAAGCCAGAAAAAAAAAATATATATGTTAATCTCAACAGAGCAATTACTGGTCTAGGAACAATTTTCTTTCTCCCAGCCATGCAGGCATATACCCCTGTATGTGCCCATAAACCAGCGCCATGTATTGGTGCATGAGCCTAGTGCACCAGAATCCTGAGAGAATACTGGCCAGTCTTGTCCCAGGCCACTGTTTTCCAAAGCTGTAAACTCTTCTTTTAATATCAGGAGTGTGCGGTTCCTTTAAGATACCACATTCCCCCATAGCAAACACAACAATCCTAAGGAAAACAAAAACAAAGTCCTATTAAACCAAAAGCAGTTGTGGACATGCTGCATACAGAATAAAATATCCACAGGAGAATTCGCAAAGTTGTCAGTTTTCTGCTTTTCAGTGATAAAGAAACTCTATGGTGAATTGCAATACCATAATATTTTATAACCAGGTGTTATATAAACTATTCACTATATATTAAAGGGCAACTATAGTGAAAAAAAAACTGTCTATATACAATGTACAGATCACTTAGCATAAGTGGCCTTACTTTCATCCTGCTGTGTGGCTTTGTTTCTTCACACTGGCAGAAGTTTGTACCAAGCTGTGTAGTCCCCCTCCCCTCTCAGTCTAGTCCCCCTCAAGCAGTAAAGGGCTGTATGAAAAGTCCGGGCATGCTCAGTTGAAAGGACTTTAAATGAAGTGCTGACATCCTGTTGACCCCTTCCTTCCAGAGCTAGACTGCAAGCAAGCAAAGTGTGGGAGAAAGTAGCAATATGCTGAAGAGAGGGGCAGAGAGAAGGACAAGTGGTGCTGAGATTTTTTACAAGTAGGTTACTGAGCTCTGCCTGTTCTCTAAGTTTGCTAATTGTTATTTATTTTTGTACCTAAAGTTCTTATCCCTTCCCCTGCTTAGCTGACCATAAATCACTAGAGAGGCAGTGTAGTAGCCTCTGTAGTGGGACCTTCACAAACACAGTGAAACTGCTTGTTGTCCTGATACATTTCATTTGCTTTAGTCTATATATTTCATAGATTGCCCTGTATGTCTTGTTTGGTATATAGTCTGTATTACTGTATTATATATACTGTATTAGTGTTCCATTTGAGTCACTGGTTTTGTATGTATACAAGATATTTTTTGGGGGGAGGGGCTGTTTTATAGTGTGTTATGCTCATATTGCTGGGTTAATGGTTTATTGATTGTGTTTAGCGCTACAGCATTTGACTATATGTTGCACATGGTACTTACAGTGTGGGTGAGGGAGTATGTGACAGTACTGCAGGGGAGCTTTGGATTGTGTGGGTGTGTGCCTTTGAGTGACAGATGAGGTGTAGCAGCTCCTACAAATAACAGCATATTCAAAGGCTTACATCTCTGGGAATATGAAGAATTTAAAGAAACTAAAGGTACCCTGGAGGTTAGGATGACTTATAGGATACATTAGAAGGAATAAAAAAAAAATCCTCACTATAATTGCCCTTTAAGCAGTATGAAGCATATTATCCCTTGTCGACATTCTCTTGTTGTTTGTGGGACCTCAAATTGTGCCTCACCATTGCAGAATTGAATTCTACTACTACAAACCATGGGCACCACAGACAAAGGACAATTGTACTTAACCCCCCCACCCCCACCCAGGGTGAAGACCTAAACCACTAGATCTTCACACCTGGGTTTAATGGCAATTGTTAATTGTTTCCTAAAGTTTCCCTCATTTGTCTGGAGCACTTCTGCCTTCTCCATCTGTACAGACCTGGAAAGTGCTTTTTGCATGGAGGGGCGGAGCTTACCAGAACCAGCAAGGGAGACTTTACGGAAGTAAGGCTAAGGCCCCACTACAACGCACTAAATCACGCACGCAATCACGATTTCTGTGTGTTGCCGCGCATTGTGCCACGTTTGCGCATCCGCTTTTGTAATTTAATATAATAAAAAAAGCATGCTTTGCATAAAGAAATAGTGCATGCAAAACGCAAATGGGTGCGCATTGGAAATGGCTGCAATTCTAGCGTTCCCACAATTTCCATGTTAGCGCAATCTGTCATGGGTTATACTGTGATAAAGCTCATTGGGCCATATTTATAAGCTATGACGGAGGCCGTAAATGTACGGCCACGATCGTACATTTGTTGAACATATCTGTTGTATTCAATTAGATCAACTGGACTTGAAGTTTAGTTCGTGAAGACGTTTCGCTAGTCATCCGACTGGCTTTCTCAATTCAGAATGACTTGTACAAGAATCTGTACAAGAATCAAGTCATTCTGAATTGAGAAAGCCAGTCGGATGACTAGCGAAACGTCTTCAAGAACTAAACTTCAAGTCCAGTTGATCTAATTGAATACAACAGATATACCATGACCTGGATGAATGAGAACCTTCACAAGCACATTTGTTGAACGTTCCTTAATTTACAAATGTTGTAAATACTATGCAGTACCACAATGATATTCTATGGAGATTGTTAATCTACGATTGCAGTCGTAGATTTACAATCATTAACATAGATTTATGTTTGTTTAACAATCGTTAAAATGACCATAAATTAACAATCATTTTAGCGATGGTTAAAGGCGCAGTATTGCTGAAAAGTGATACTACGCCTTTATAAATATGGCCTATCATTTCAGGTTCGCAAATAATTACATAAATAACCAGGGAGTGCTATCCTATATATTTCTGATTTCAACAGGAAATCAAATCTATTTCATTTCACATGGTTAACACAATTGAATGTTTGGCAATATTCAGTAGGTTTTTACTTAGATTTTCAAAGAATGGAAAGCTCATGCAAAAATACCCAACGGGTTACTATTGAGGGAACAGAAGGACAATGAACTTGGTATCCATGATAGTTAATAGAACAGAGGATTAGTAATCAAACAAAAGGTAAGCTTACAGGGAGGTTTAATAAAACACAGTTTGTACCTTCAACACTTTGTCCACCTGCTGTTTACTGACACTGTCCCCAAACTCCTGGTTCAGCCGCGTCTGGATCATGTTTCTGCGCATACGGTGTCCACTCAAGAATAGATCAAATAGGACCTGTCTCAGCTGAAATACACATTCCCATATATGTTAACACAGAATAATTTCATAGTACTTGCTGTCAATATTGAATAAAGATGAATGTTCAAAACCCTTTTTACCCTGCCCATGATGCATTGGACTTTACTGGAAAATGAAGGTGTCGAACAACCTGAGCAGATGAGGAAACTAGTAAATATAAACGAGCCTGAGCAGTTTATAGAATCCCTAATGGAGTTGTTCCCTCTCCCCTGGAGCAGCATAATGGAGAAATCTCCGTAAAGGTTTTCTTCTTTTTCAGTGTGGTTCGCAACACATGCTCAGTGAGTATGCCAGCCCCCTCTCCCCCTTGCCACAACTGTTAAAGGAGAAACCTAAAGTACAAAGGCAGCTCCACAGATCCTATAATTGTTAGTAAAACCGTGTCTCTCACCTCTCAATTCAGCCTCTTGTTGTAGAAATCATTTGTAGAATATTTCAGCGTACTGGAAATCTATGATGTCACTGCTTTCTAGTGTTGCCTATCTTGTGGTCATGGAGGTGAAACTCCTTCTGAAAATGCTAACTAGGTACCTTGTGTTTGTATCCCCATCATGTAACAGTTGACCCCAGAGTCTCCACCTGCCAGTTTCTCCAAGTCAATCATCAAAGAGCAGCAGATATAATGAGCCAATAAGGGAAACTATGCTCAAACAAAGTGTGGGGAAAGCGGTTAACCCTATAGATATGTATTTATGAAGGAACTAAACCCTTTATATTTGTGAGCATTTCTAGCCTTTTTTATGTATTTATTTCTGCACCAAGCTGCACCAAACTACGACTAATAGGGTCACTTATCGAAAAAAAACATATTGCAGAGCTGCAGGTGGAGCATAATGAAGTAAGCATGATTTTGTGCAATGCATTTTTCAATAGTGTCGCTATTTCAAGGGGAATGCAGGGTTATCACTCAGATCAGAGAAACAAGTTTGTCCCAATCAGATCAGATCTGATGAACTGGCAACTGAGGTTGGAGGGTAGAAAGAGCTGGTTTTTTTGTTAATGCAAAATTTCCCACAGACAGACCTTCTGCTGCATCAGTTTTATACAAAGTACGCATCCCCTCAAATAGTACTCCCTTTAATTGGTAAACTTACAGAGGAAGTTCAGAGATGCAAGTATTATACCCTCCAACAGTTCCCCTTTAATATGCAGCTGCAGCGTTAGAGGTAATGACAGTGAACCTTAGCACAACTCTATGCAATGTATGTTAATGAGTGTACCTTTTTAAAAGGGAATGTAGGAGGGTATGCATGCAGATTATGGTGGTCACCTTTCCCTTTAAGACCCAAACACATACAAACCTACATGTTGCAAGGCTAAGCACCAGTTTATTACATGTAATGCTGTATGGCTACACTGAAACATATGCAACCCGGCTCAAGCGTCTAATGTAAATACAGACCAGCCGGTGACCACAGATTTTATATGTGTTCGTGTCTTAAAGAGAAAGGAGGCAAACTTAGAGCTGCCAGTGGGGGGAAAAAAAAATCTCCCTACCCTCCAACATTCCCATTTAATAAGGTACAAGCATTAGAGATGTATTGCACAGAGCAGCAGTGTCTATCCTCCAACACTTACCTTTCTATTACAGAGAAATGCATTACTAAAATTAAAGCAAAGCTACTGTGCAAATTAGTAAATCTCGGTGAAGCTCTATACAATGATCTGTGCATTAAAAATCCCCAGGATTTAAGAGGTGGGAGTTGAGATCACACATCTGAGCAAGCAGTGAAAAACTAGTAGTCACTGACAAGGAGGATTACAAAGCCCAGGAAAACAGATACCTGCAGAATCACAGATCATTCCCACGCAGTGCTGCCCTCTTTAGATTATAGAGGTCCAGCTCTCTGCTAGTCAGTTAGGAATTGTAGGTTATATTCAGACTGCTTTATATTTGAACATCAGTTCTCCTATAACAGAAAGACTCTTGTACATATTTGCCTATATAATTGTTTAAGAGTTACCTTGTCATGAGAGTCTCCACATGTCCACATTGCAAACACCTTCTGTTCCTCAGGTGTAGCTGTGCTCTGTGGAGGAAACTAACAAAATATTTGCATGTTAGCATTTCATAATAAATGAATTACTCAACCGAAATGATAGAGCAGCTCTCTGACCTTAGATGCTATGGTGAGTGAGAATACTGGCTGCATTACCAGCTCTAATAAATCTGTAGTACTGAAACATACAAACCAAATCCATACACTATTTCATATTAGAATACTGAAATAAACTTTGCGTTATGTGGTGGTCACAGGATTGCAGTCAAATATTCTTTCAAACTGCTATATATTTTCTAGTTTCTCAAACTCTGAGAGGAGCCCTTGCTTTCTTTTTCAGCCTTGGGCCACCCAGGCACAGCAGGGTTTACCGGTAAGTATTTCACCTCTAGGATACACAGGCTCAGGTATCTACCATAACTATATACAGAGGCGCAACTACCACAGTGCAATTGAAATGGGGCCCAGGGTACAGGGGGGCCTTAACGTCTGTTTCTCCCACAGACACAACTCCTCAGGCAACCACTTTAGATGAAGGGAGGCCCCATTATAGTTCTGGTGCGTTGTGTGATTTCTTGTCAAACCTATGTATTTTATGTATTGTAGGAACATAGGTGTACAGTGCTGTGTACTAAAATGACCACTGCCAGGACCCATGTTGCCAATGTGCCTAGAAATTAACTTATGGCCATTAACCTTTTAGGGCTAGCACACTAATGCGTTTGCGCCTGTGATAGCGCATGCGATTTGTAAATTATAGAAATCGCGGCAAAGCAAAAGCAATTGCACGGAAAAAACGCACTGGAATTGTACACGCAATTGATTGCGTAACGGGTGAAGTGTGGCCAATTCCCTGAGAGGTTATTCTACCAAGTCTATAGAACATTATATTCCCTGGCTACTCAAAAGTTTGAGGTTCTAATATACTGCCAAGAAGTAGTGCAGCATTGCTCATGGCGAGAGTGACGAGAAGCTCAGTAATGGTACAAACCAAAACAAAGATGAAATAATAGTAAAAAAAAAAACCTAAAAACACCGCCCCAAACGTTGTGATATAATTTGTGGTTTACATTAAAGCTCCTGTAAGTCACCATACAATTAATATCTTCAAGATAGTGTGCATTGGATCTCTGGGTTTGATTCTTTCAAGTTCCTTCTGTCTGTAAGCTCAAGACACTTCCTAACAGGTAATGACAGGCTTCCTCACATGAAAAGGGAAATATCAAATCATGGCCAAATGGAGCTTAATTTCTTTTTAAAATAGGAGCTTTTGACGTGTGCCTCAGAGTTAAGGAAATGAGGCAATTCCTCCTATCAACTTAGAAATCTGCAATTTGTCCTCCATGTCCAAGAATGGAACTCAATATAAAGGAAAATGAACTGCTTAACCCTGTCTACTGTAGGAACAAGAAACGCAATGCACGGTGATTGGTTTACTAAGAAGGATCCCCATATAAGCCATATTAGAAAGATTGTTGCATCAATTCTTTAGGAACATATTGTGTTGAAACTACTACATAAAACATCAGCAAGAGTGGAGCTTAGAGTAGAAACCCTTAATGGATGTGGTGCTCTGTCCTTGTTAAGAGTGTGAGTGTCGTTACGGTCTTCATTGTTAAGAGTGTGAGTGTCCTTACTGTCTTCATTGTTAAGAGTGTGAGTGTATTGGCAGATATTAGGATACCCATGTCTACATTGGGACTTTGCATTTAAGCATGATACACACAAGCAGATTTACTTTATGCAGACTGCCCAATATTTTGGTAGGTCGGTTGAAATATTGGTTTGTATTTTTTCGCCCTCTGCCAAACCATTGTCACACGTTCTTTCATCCAAATAATTAAAGGTAGTGCGCAATCGGTTGAGGTTTTACCAAGCCTAATGTAGCACAGAACAGAGTTTGTTAAACTGAATTTTTAATAGTCAGATGAACAAAATGAAAGGACTTAAAATACAAGGTCTAAAGCTAACAGAGCAGGAATGTGTTCCCAGAAAATGGATATCCTTATTAAATGGATAACTAATCCTAGCTACTCACAATCTCCCTGCATGGGTCATTGGGCATTTAATTAGGTTGACACAAAAAAATGAAGGACTAAATATGTTGTTTATGTAAAAAAAAACAAAAAACATTTCAGAAGGGTTCTGTATTAATCTCCTTAGAAAACAGTGATTTTGGTGCATTACAATCAGTGGCATATCTACGTTAAAAGATTGCCCCGAATGTTTTAACGGACTGTACCTGCGCGATAACTTCTGGGCACGTTGCGCAGGCGGCACAATTACGTCATGCACAACGCCGGTGCGGTGATTTCACGCACACACCGGCGCGGCAAGTAACAGAAAGCCCCTGCGCTTCCTTAGATAGCTTCCTTGATAGATAGATACATACACAGGCAGAGTTAGATAGATACATAGATAAACACAGAGAAGAGTTATATAGACCAAGTTAAATATAAATAGATACACATGCAGAGTTAAATAGACAGTTAGATAGATAGTTAGATACAGAGAGTTAGATTGTCTGTCTATATCTAATGCCGTCTGTCTGACCACCTATCTAACTCTGTCTGACCATCTCTCTCTCTAACTGTCTCTCTCTCTAACTCTTGTCTATATATCTAAAGGTTCGTACACAAGTGCGATTGCGGGCCCCGACTGTCTATGGGCCCTTTATTGGCCGAAACGGTCGTCCGTTCAGAGATCCGCCAAGGCAGTCGTTCACCTATCCCCGACCGAACGTCCGTTTCGGGCCGTTGTGTAAAGGGCCGTTGGTACACAACATGCATTGCGGGTCGGGACCCCGCGATCACGTGTGTGTACGAACCTTAACTGTCTATATCTAACTCTGTCTGACAGAGTTAGATAGACTGCAGGACTAGCATTAGATAGATAGCCAGACAGCATTAGATAGATAGCCAGACAGACAGTTAGATAGATAATAGGTAGATACATAGATAGACAGAGTTAGATAGATAGATGATCAGAGAGTTAGATAGACAGACCGCATTAGATAGATAGCCAGAGTTATATAGATAATATAGTGGATAATGCACCCACAACGGTAAATTCTAAGGATATTAGAAGTCACAGAGGAGTTCCGTGACCATATAAAACCACAAGGCCGCCGAACTCCAAGATGACATCTAATATCCCTTTAATTTAAAGATTACAAGGCTATAATCTTACAGCTCCTCCCATAGAAATCCACTACAGGGGTAGGTTATAGGTAGATACATAGATAGACATGCATAGATAGATAGAGTTAGGTAGAGAGACAGAGAAAGACACAGAGAGATAGACATGAAGCAGATAGACATAGATAGAGAAACAGACAGACAATAGGCAGAAAGACAGAGTGTAAAATAGATAAACAAGAGGCAGATATATGGACAAAGATAGATATACAGAGAGAGAGAGAGAGAGAGAGAGAGAGAGGGACAGATAGAGATAGATAGGGGCAGAGGTCCATGTAGAAGGTACAAGAAAGTCTCCCTGGCCCAAGGTGTGGGCAAGTGTCTGACTACAACTGAACACAACTAAGTTTAAAATGACCAAATTGCTACCAGTATATAATGAAATTGTCAGTTTACTGTGCCTTTGTGTCATTAATTTGTGTCTCTCTGTCCAACTCTAATCTCTATCTCTGTCTATTTCACGGTCTTTCTGTTTATCACTATCTGGCTGTGTGTCTATGTTTGTGTTTGTCTGTCTTTTTGGCCTTCTCTATTAAAGGATGCACTTTAAAGTGCACTGTAAAATCAATTTATGTTCATTTATGTTCATTTGGAAGCTGCAGCTTTAAAAATACTGTTGCCATATTTTTTTTTTACCTATGCCCCTCCAGAACTTTGTGCCTTGGAAGTTGCTGACATCTTGTTACTGTTTGCTGAATGTTAAGCTCCGCCCCTCTGAGATTTCCTCTGCTTTCTCCTGCTTGAGCCTCAAACAGTAATGCCTGTGAGTTCCGTGCAATCTCCTGCTTGAGCCTCAAACAGTAATGCCTGTGAGTTCCCTTTCACTTCTATTATTCCATTTTCCAATGTCAAATGCAGATTTATTAACACTGCACTCATGTATAACCATTTTGGCCAGAAGGATAAGAACAGTTTGAACCTTCTATTTTTATTTTGAGGGCCACTCAGGGTGGATTTAATTTAAAACAAACTGATTTAAATCATAGTTTTCTACATAAAGACTAATTATTTCTTGTATAACTTCAATATGCAAGTAGATAAAGATTTTTAGAATAATAACAATTTAAATAGATTTACTCAACAAACAATAACATTACAGTATTTCTATTCACTGAACTTCTTGAAACTTAGCACTGAAGGGGTTGATTCTGTATTCATAAGTTTGTAGAATAGGATTAAAGGGGAACTGTGGTCTCCAAACAAGTTGAGGTTAAATGAAAGGCCAGTTTCTTACCTTTAAAACAAGCCATCAACCACCTCTGTACGTGCTCCACAGCCCAAGATATAAAGAAACGACTGAACAGAAAGTTAATGGGTGGGAGGCTGACGTGACATTCCTAAGGCTTCTCCTGCACAGTGCCGCCGCCGGCGAGCACAGCCCAGACTCCCCTCAGTGTGTGAGGGAGACAGGAAGTCCCTCCTCTCTGCTGTGTGAAGTCCTGACAGAGTAGGTATGGGAATCCACAGCCCTTCTTTCCCACTATGTGAAAACAGCCTTTTCAGGCAGAGTTCTCACTCTATATTAACTTATATTCCAGTATATACGGTATACAGCCTTATTCTACATAATTAAAAAACAAATCTTTATTTCATCATGGAATAACTTTTGGATGGTAATATATTTCCCTCAAAAAGCATTTTATTTAAAAAAAATCCGATTTAAATAAAAAAAATCTGATTTAAATTAAAAAAAAATCATTGATTTTTATCCACCCCTGGGGCCACTGGACTGTATCTGTTTTGCACTTTGTCAGTTCGTAAGCCATTGTGGACAAAAATTAAATTTTTAATCATTGGTCAAATTATCCATCTTTATTCTAAATTTGCTGTTTTACCTTGAGTGGGACCTTGAATACAAACAAAATATGGACCACAGAGCAGGTTTCCATGGTCTTTCTTTCGGTCGATCTCAGAGAGACTCGACCCAGAGAACTTGCTGACATAATTGACACTTGGCTTCCCCTTTCTATAATACAGTTTCAGGGACAATTTCTTGATCCAGTGGAAGAATATGTTAAAGTGACAATGATCCACAGAACTCACCACATGGCTATGGCTGTTATGGAAACATGATGGTTTTAAATGCAGTAATTCCAGGGCTCAAAGGTCACGAATATTCAGCTGTGGTTTCTGCCCTTAGATTTCTCAAGACTCCCTGAATCTTTTCACAATTTGGTTTACATTAGATGATAACAGACTTTATTTATTGGCAGATAATGGTCTCAATAAGTTGAGAACGTGGAGAGCCAAAATGTACCTATACTTGCAAAGACCGAGCTTTTAGTGAATTGATACCCCAAACTTGATACCCACAGCCTTTACGGTTAACCTGTTTGAGGAACCTTACAGAATGTTCCATATAGAATCTTCAGTGGCCTTTCTGCCAACTTTTTTTGTACGTTTTATACCCCTTGCGTAATCAAATGTACAACTCTAATGGACACAGGAGCACTTGCTCCTGTCTCTCGTATTGGCCCCTAAGCCCAGAGCTCACAACTTACCAAACTGCAAACCTGTGGCTGCTGGGTCTCTCCTGTCAGCTCCCCCACCCTCTTGTGCATGTGCACCTATGTTACAAAATAGCACGGAGACACGTACTATCCCTTTAAAGGTGTTTAACTTCATGTAACCAATAGAATTTATCGGAGATAAATAAAGTCTTTCTCTCTCCTTTTGCCTAGTAAATAAAGGTGAATTACCAAATTACAGACTTTAGTTTTTATTGCATTTCTGGAAAGCGACCCAACCTTTTTGTAAATGGGATTTGTAGTTCATATGTACCTAAACCTTCAACTTAACAAAATGTGCTTATTGTTAATTCATAGAGTTCTACAAGTCAGTAAAGCTGCATTCTAATATTAAAAACAAACATTCCTGCCTGTTTGTTCAGTATTGTATAGAAATAAAACAGTCAAGCGGCTATTTCATATTCCTTGGGACAGAATGAAAAAAGAGCCGGTATAGGATTCAGAGAAATATAGAAAAACTAGTTTTATAAATGATCAATGCATGCTGCTTAAAGGAAAATATTCTGACTTTTAGTTCTGGAGAACTTACATTGCTGCACCAGATCTCATTCCTTACTGCAGTGTCAATACATCTTGACCCCAATAGCCAATAAGAGATAGGTGACTGCCCATTCAGGCCCATAATGCACTTCTTCTAGCCCAGGTATTAAACCAATTTACATGTGCCAGAAAGCACTGAGCCAGGGAACAAAACAAGAAGCACTGACACTAAGGGGTTTGTACAACAAGAAGGACCCAAAACAAAGATGGCAGAAAGGACGTAAGTAAGAATAATAAAAAAACCCACTAAATTTAACCCATAGTTCTATATTTATATGGGAGGTATGAGCTGCTATTTATGCCCTCCCTTGTGCTATATCATTTAGAAAAGGGTTTGTCTTTAATGGTTTGCTAGCTGGATCAAGGAAAGGTAGGAGTAGCTGCTTCTTCTCTAGAATTCTAAAATAAAGGGTTCTATTTTCACTTTTCTACTATAGTGGTCCTTTAAATGCCTATAATAATATTATCATTTTATGTGAGCTATGTAAAGAAACATGCCAAGAGATAGACAGGGGAAATGCTGCTAAGGGAATTTTATCAAGTTCTTAAAACAGAAAACATTTATATATCAGTAAACTTCCTAAAATACTAATACAGGAACACCGGGAGAAGCATTGCAGAGCGTTAATGAAATAGAAAGAATCCACTTACCGGCACTTTAATCTGTTTGCAGCCAGTGCTCAAAACCGTGTCTTGCAGCATTTTATCTGAGATGCCGCTAAACAGAATATGTCCAGGAGGAAGACTGGCCAGATGAAGATTAAATAAACGTTTAAGTTCTCGCATTGTTAAAACATATTGTTTATTAAATGTTGCAGCCACAAACTCCTTTAGTTCTTTAGCAACAAGTGTGCCATCTCTTGGAATGAGACCATTCATTGGCTCACAAGAACTGTCATCTGTATGAATCCCGTTAAACAGCCCATTGTTCAGACCTTCACAGGTGTCCATGGCTTCGTCATCACTCACTGGCTCCTCCTTTATATGAACATCTGCTAGAACCGTAAGGGTTGAAGATGCTTTCTTGCTCTGTTCTTTTTTCTTTTTCAAATCCCACTCCAGTTGATGCAGATTGTCCTTAACCTTTGCTTTAGCAATATTAACCAATTGGACACCAGGAACCACCATAGGTGCAGCTGTTAACCAAACATGAAATCTAAAAATAAACTCTGCACATCATAATTAAAAACAACAACATGACGAGCTGGATTTTAACTGCTTCTACCATTCAGAAGTTTCAAACTGTTCCTTAAAAGTGTCCACCCCCAAAACTAAAATTTGCTCCAGTGCTGGCCTTGCTGTGTAGTGCTAAAAAATCCTTACCCTTCTGTTCTGCTCCTTGTTGTTGTCCTGTAGTGCTATTGATCTCACCCGGACATGTCCAACCGTTTATTCGAAGTGGATGAACGAATTATCAGACGCATAGGAAAACCTCTATGGAACGCACTACGGTCCTGCCAAACTGTTGGACGCGGCTACTTTTGCCGCAAACGACAGTCCTTCGTCCTGGCCAACCAGTCGGAAGAGCTAAACGGTTGGTTGAGACGAAGGATTCAGAAAGGTGGTCAGTGAATGACTGGGACAAGCAGGGGTTATGTCTAGAAGGAAGCCTCATGTGACATTACAACGGTCATACACGGGGAGCAAAGAATACTTCCAATGTTCTCTGTTGTGTCTGGTGACACTAGCTGGTCTGCCTGAAAATAAACTGCAGTAAAACAAACACTGTTAGCAGCATTTAGCCTGCTTATCTACTGATTTGCAAAGCAATAGCACAAATCCTTTAATTGAACAAATTTACATACAACAGTTTGGATCCACCTGGAAAAAAAAGATATAGCAAAAGGACAATTCCTCTGTACTTCTTTTTTGTTAGAAAATTCCAATCTATTATAAGCAACAAGGAAGGACAAGGGCCACATAACTATGCCTTCTAATTTGTTTTTTTTTAGAAAAGTGGACACAGCATTTTTAATAGAAATGTCTGATGTGACAAGTAATAAATCACCTCTAATGTACTACAAGAGGAATTACCATTTCAAAGAGTATGTTTACCCTATAAACAAAATTTTAACCTCAGACTTGGGTACGCAGTACAGATCTATGAAAGATGACAGACAGGATCTGAAAGCAAACTGGCTAATTCATTATATACTGGGGTAGGCTATTACCCCACGTGCAGTGGAGCAGCTGGAGGCCGAATTCATAACAGACGTGCAGAGGCAGTGCAGGGACGGCAGTTCCCAAAAGTTCTTCGCGGCAATGTCATCGCACAGACGAAAAGGACTACTGGGAAAAAATGATTCGGGCACCTCTATGGGCTAAGCTATGTTAAAACATTCGGGGCACTTTTCCATAGATCTGGGCACCCCCCCCAAATGTTTTAACATAGCAACGCTACTGCCAACCCTCTCCCATTAAGGCTACCCAGGATGAGGACCTAAACTGCTAGGACCAAAACCCACAACACACACTCCAGATACGGACCCAAGAAAGAATATGGTAGGCACATCCCTTCTGGCTTTCTCATTTCCCTGACCTAATTGTAGACCATGACCCCTCCATAGCCACCCAGTGGGACGCCTTTAAGGCAGTCCTGCGGGGCCACATACAAAGCTATATATCGCATGTCAAGAAATCACCATAACAGACGGAAGTTCATGAATAGGCTGAAACAGACTATGTAAATAACCCAACATCCCACACTAAAGCGAACTGGCAACTATCTCAGTCATTATATAAATAACCACCTAACAGAGAAACACCACAGAAAAGAATTTTTCAAGAAACCAAAATATTTTGAGCGTGGTCACCAATCGGCAAGGCTATTGGCTAGAATGCCACATGGCCCGAGGGACCGACATATAATACTACGACTAAAGGACCCTACCCTTGTCTCGGACATCCCTTTCTTATTAAATTGCCTCACCTCATATTATTCAAACCTATATAAATCACAACTGGGTGACATCACACATTCACCAACCCAATATGTAAATCAAATTCAATTTCCCGTTCTGAAAAAACAAGATGCTGAACTATTGGAGGGAGAGATCACCATAAATAAGCTTAAAGGGGCCCTAGATAGTATGACCAATAATAAATCTCCAGGCCCTAATGGATTACCGGCAGAAGTATACAAATTCAGTATGGCAATTCAGGGATGAAGACCCATCGATTTAGGTCCTCGTCTTGGCTAGTCTTGATAGGAGGGGGTGGGCTGGGGACTACAGTTTATAGCTCACACTCATTTCCAAAAGTTAATTTGGGTTGGATATGTGGAAAGTCTTTAGACTTCTTTCTCTGCTTGCAATCCACACAGTGTTCAGTCCATGGAGGCTCAGTGTATTCTAAAATAAATCAACTGTTCTGCCAAGTTCATAAATACACAAAGCTGAATGACACCACCTACAGCTGTATTGTATGATACATAGACAATAGAACACTATAGTTTAAAATGACAAAACATAGGGCTATTTATGTAAATTTAGGCAAGATACCATGTTATCTACATGAACCTTGAATCTCAATGGTACAAGATTTTATAGAATCTCTTAATTAGGTAAGGAAATAAATATTATATTACCTGTGGATGTATCTGCACTCTTAGGCATCCAATCCTCCTTTGGTATGTTGAACACCTTCTGTAATCTGAAATAAAACCATAGTTAATGAAAAAAGGTATAGGGAGAGGGGGCAACCATGTCTGGTTCCTCTCTGTAGTGGGAAGGTCGAGGATACTGTACCGTTAATAAGAAGTTGTGCTGTTGGATTAGTGTATAGAAGTTGAACCAATTTGATAGAGCATTGTCCTATACCATATTGTTTGAGGGCTTCCCACAGGAATGGCCATTCAACCGAGTCAAACGTTTTTTGAGCGTCAAGGGAGAGCATTATACGTTCCCCTGTGTTATCGTGATTGATTTGCGTTTTGAGGAGGGTTCGACGGATATTGATTGTTGTTGATTTGGTAGGCATGAAGCCAGTTTGGTCGGGGTGAATAATATTGGATAGAACCGATTTAAGGCATTGGGAAAGGATCTTAGCTAAAATTTTGGAATCAGAGGTTAATAGTGATATCGGTCTATAGGAGGCACATTCATGTGGGTTTTTGCCTGGTTTTGGAAGCTTAACTATAGTAAAAAAAACATAGTTTACTTGTTATTTAACATTATAATATTTTTCCTATTATTGCCAACACTGCAAATGAGTTATCCACCCTAAACTCATATCAATGCAGACAGGATACCAGTGGGGAAACTACCACAATTGCAACTTCAAAAGCCTAACAGCAAAAAAAAAACATTTTAATGGAAAGTCTCTAGTCTCTTTTTTGGCATGTATTTAAAGGGCAACTGTGGTCTCAAAACAAGTTAGGGTTAATTGAAAGCCTGCAGTATATCCTTTACAATGAGCCTACAATTACATCTCTGGCTGTAGCCTGTGAGAAATTACATTGGGGTGAATGTTCAAACATCCTGCTTCCAGTAGGTTGACTGACATCACCTGACCTCTGATGGCCCTTTTCCCCCAGGGGAGAAGCATGCTCAGTTAAGACTTATTGCTGGGGAAATCAGGAAGTGCCTGAGGAAAAAATTGACAGTTGAGAAGGGGAGCCTATTAATGCAGACAGGCTGGTCACATGACTAAAAGCTGGTCACATGGCTAAAAACAGGAAGAGTTCAACCATGAAGTTACATTGCTGAACCTTTCCAGCAATAACTTCTCACAAATTTTATCTAGAGATGTGATTTAGGTTTTATTTTGAAGGTACGGTGGAAGGCTTTTTATATAATTATTACTAGTTTGGAAGAATTTGAGACCACAGTTACCCTTTAAGGTTATGGGGAAAAAAAAGGTTATTAGAAATGTAGAGTGAACCAGAACAAAGTTCTAATAGGAATTTACTTGGATTGAATTCCTTGCCACAGCATGTTCTGTCTCTGAACTACATCTGGATGCTTCTTCACAAAGTCTTCATCATAAGGTAACATGAACTCCCAGCCCTGGTTGATCCTCGGAATTGCAATGTGGTCCAGGAATTCCTTAACATCTTCCTGACAGAGCTGAACAGAAATAATGTAGTTATTGGCATGGCTGCACAACAAGAGAACAAAATAAAACAGGGCTGATGGGGTAAGCAAGATACCTAATGAGAAATACAAAAACAGCCATTTCATCTTTATTAAAGGGCATTTTCTCTCTCACCACAATCTTTTAGGCCCATGTTAAACTACTCCACCCAGCACAAAATTCCCTATATTTAACAGTAACCAAACTGCTCCTATCATTATTTAGGGCTAGGCCCCACCAGCACAATTTCGCATGTTTGCAATCTATTACTGTGTGAGAATCACAGAACAGTGCATAGTGTGGCCTAAGCCTAACATAGCCCGATCCCTTGAAGGCCCTATGCTTATCTCCAAGCCATTCACGGTCTTCCTTCCTTAGAGCTGCAGAGGAGACAGCAGATCTACAGCCAAAGATAATGCTGTGAAGGTAATGATTAAAAAAAAAATTGTTAAATGAAATTTGTGCGAAGGGGAGCGAAGATAGTGCTAAAAGTTTGTGGTGAGGGTTGATATGCCCTTTTAAAATTGACCGTCATTTCAGGTTAAAAATATTGGAGGATTTATTCATGTGGCTGCAATCGTCCGAAGACCTTTTGTTCGTCCTTCATCCTGGTCGGAGATGCCGAACGGTTGGTTGGAAGGAAGAATTGAAAGGTGTGTAGCCACCTAGAATTCTTGTTGGTAGTTCGTTCATAAACAGAATCCATTGTTTGCTTTCATCAGGGAGGAGACAGCTCTCTAAAGCTAGGTACACATATAAATTTATGACGCCTGTTCTATTTAAATGCAGGTGGAGGAGAGAGCGACCGGAAGACCACCTACAATGCAAGAGAAAAAAAGTCTTCCCTCCCTGGCATTGAAAAGTGGTGCTCCCTGTCAGTCGGGCATAGCTAGTATCTGAAAAAACTTGGGGCACTCCTGGGCATCACTTGTTCCGTGCAAAATTTTAGGCCATGCCCCTTTCCCCTCCCCAATTAAGCCATGCCTCCTCGATACTTCAAGATGGATTGACAGGCCTGTGTCTGACCCGGATCCAACACAGAACCCCTTGGTTCCGAATTCCAAATATTAATTTCGAAACTGGACGGATCATTCGGATTTTGTGACTTCGGACCCGTTTGAGGATTATCGAACATTTAAGGCCATTTTCGAAAATAGCCTCGAGCGTTCGACAATTATCGAAACGAGCTTCCATTTTTGGATATTAAATATTTTCCAGAGATCCGTTAATCCAAAAAAGGAACGAAACTTGACAGTTTCGGCCAGCTCTATATATCAGTGCCCCTAGAGACTCATACATGCCCCCCAAAACACAGACATATAGTACTAACTTTTGGTCTGCCCTTACGCCTGGGCCATGACTGTCTTTGTTTCTCAGAGCAGCACCTTTGGCCTCTTGCGGCTTTGTTTTATATTTAAAGGTTAGGGGAGACCCGAGGGACTGGGTGCCTGGCACGAGCTACAAGAATCTTTTTTTAAAATGTGACTATAAAACAAATGATATGAAAATATGAGAAAGATGATCCTTCCTACAGGAAGCCATGTAATGCATTCTTACTTTTGTCACAGTTGCGATTTCTTTTCTTACTACCCAGCGGTCCAGTGAGAATCTCCACATCTATAAAATAAAATGCACAGAATATTACTGACACTAATATCTAGAAAACCATGTCGGATTTTTCCAAACCCACAAAAAGTCCAACTCCTCTAGCAGACATTTCAAAAATTAAAAGGAGGATTCCGGTCAGCAGGGGAGGAGCAACAGAGCTTTCAGCTTTTTCCCCCCCAGTGTCCACTCCTGGAAGTTGACATAACACCATGGTGCCTGGGTCTCCCAGGCTGCCAGATTACAGGTTATAAGGTTCAATGGCAGGATGTATCAGATTAAAACGCAAGCTATAGCAGGGACTAAATGAAAATTTGATTGGAAAACTGAGTCAAAATTTACCAACTCTTGCCATTAGATTTGGATTAGGAGGGTTTGGTGGAAAATTATCCGCCTGACCAGTTTTTTTTATCCTCCGCTCGATATTACCAAGCGCTTGATCAAAAAATTGACAAACCATCCTTAAGAATTAGTCGAATCGGTTTAAAACAAATAACCCCGCATATGGTCTGCTTAACAATAGAAGTTAAAGATTCAGCTTAAAACATTTTAAAAACACTAGATAAAAAAAATTTAACGTAAAAAGGACAATTACTACCTTCCCCACTCCATCTTCTCACCCAGGGTACAGCTGATTCACACTATATCCAGGGGTGGGGACCTAGCAGTTTAGGTCATAATCCAGATATGCTTGTGAAGGTTCTCATTCATCCAGGTCATGGTATATCTGTTGTATTCAATTAGATCAACTGGACTTGATCTAATTGAATACAACAGATATGTCCTAATCCAGAGTACTCCAAATGGGGGATGGGGGGGGGGGATACAATTGCCCTTTAAGGACATACATGAAGGTATTCTCAAGGAAATAAAGTATGCAATTTGTATTGTCAAATAGTAAGGTTTAAGTCGTTCAATGAATGTTCTGTTGACAATGAGAGAGATTTTGTTCTTACCTGTAAAAACAGAGGGGGACCCAGGCACCTTAGGGGTTAAGTGCTCCACCTCCAGGAGCGGACACTTGAAATTTGACACTCTTACAGGCTCTGGTGCTCCTCCCCTTACCTTAACTAGCCTGGCACCAGGAGACTACTTTCAGTTTGTTCCAAAGATAGCGAAGGAGAGTAATAAGAAAAAACAACTCGCAACTTGAAAGACAACAAGGCCATACGGCAACAGTTTAACAGTTTTTATTTTTGTACTAATATAAGGGAGGGTCGTGCCTGGGTCCCCCTGTGGCTTCAGAGAAAAAGATTTTACAGGTAAGAACAAAATCTTATTTCTCTTTCAGCCAAGGGGGAAATAGGCACCTTAGGGGACGTCCCAAAGTCCCACCAGCACAGGGAGGGCAGAAAAGAAAATGAACCCTCTGCCACTTGCAGTACTAAACGGCCAAGAGTGGCTTCTGCTGATGCGAACACATCCAATCTATAAAATTTTATGAATGTGTTAATTGAAGACCAAGTAGTGGCCTTGCAAATCTGATCAATGGAAGCCCCGCGCCGAGCCGCCCATGAAGCACCAAGCGCCCTTGTAGAATGAGCTGCAACCCGCAAGGGAGCAGCAGCCCTAGCTTCCGCATAACAGCGTAAGATAAGATTCCGGATCCATCTAGCCAGTGTCTGCGAAAATGCTCTGGATCCCCTGAGAGGATCCGCCAAGAGAATGAACAGGGCCTTAGTGGAACGAAAACATTCTGTCCTCGGTACGTAAATTCTAAGAGCTCTAACCACATCCAAGGAGTGCAGACGCTTTTCCTTGGGAGAAGATGGTAGAGGAAACAACGCCGGAACGACAATGTCCTGATTGAGATGAAAGGAGGTTACGACCTTAGGTTAGAAAGCCGGATGAGGTTGAAGAACTGCTTTATTTTTGTGAAAAGATAAAGAGGATGGATCCACCGATAGAGCCGCTAATTCGGATGTCCTCCGAATAGAAGAAACGGCCAGCAGAAACAGAGTTTTCCATGATAGCGACGATAACGGCACAGATGACAACGGTTCGAACGGAGGGCCCTGCAGCACTCTGAGCACCAGAGACAGGTCCCATGGCTGAACGGACTGCCTGCGAGGGGGGCGCAGATGAGCTACCCCTTGCAACAAAGTCTGAACATCCTTACGCACTGCCAACTTTCGATGAAAGAAGATTGAGAGGGCTGAGATTTGCACTTTGAGGGCACTGAGAGAAAGCCCTTTGTTCAGTCCCGACTGAAGGAACCTCAGTAGCCTGGACATCACGAAAGTATGGGATGGAAAGCCCCTAGAGCTTGCCTATGATACATACCTTTGCCATATACGATGATAGATTTTAGAAGAAGATGGCTTTCGCGCCGCTAACATGGTCGGAATGATTGACGACGGAATACCTCTCTTCTTCAGGATGGCAGATTCAATGGCCACGCCATCAAATTGAGACGCTTGAGATCCGGATGGAATAAAGGTCCTTGAGAGAATAGGTCCTGTCGTAGAGGTAGAGGCCACGGATCTTCCACTGACATCTTTAGCAGATCCGAGAACCAAGACCTTCTTGGTCACTTGGGAGCAATGAATATCGTTGGTGTCTTTTCCAGCCTGATCTTTTTGAGGACCCGAGGGATCATGGTTATGGGTGGAAAGACATACACCAGGCGGAATGACCACAGAACCACCAATGCGTCCACTAGGCACGCCTGAGGATCTCGAATCCTTGAACAAAAACGACGAACTTTGCGGTTGTGTCGAGAGGCCATCATGTCTATCTCCGGGACCCCCCATCGAACAGCGAGGGCCCAGAAAACCTCCTGATGGAGGGACCACTCCCCTGGGTCTATCGAGTTCCGACTGAGGAAATCTGCTTCCACATTCAGGACCCCTGGGATGAAGATCGCAGATATGGCTGGGATATTGCGTTCTGCCCACGAGAGGATCCGATGAGATTCCTCCATGGCCACGTTGCTTCTCGTCCCCCCTTGGTGATTGATATACGCCACCGCTGTGGCATTGTCTGACTGAATCTTGACAAACTTGTTTGCTAGGGAACCGGTCAAATGGGAGAGCGCCAGAAAGATGGCCCGAAGTTCCAACACATTGATTGGTAGGAGAGCTTCGTCCCGGGACCAAGTACCTTGAGCCCTCTGTGACCCCAGGACCGCTCCCCACCCCAAGAGACTTACGTCTGTGGAGAGGACTGTCCAGAGAGGAAGGCAAAGAGAGTTTCCTTTTTGGAGATTGGCGTCCTCCGTCCACCAGACTAGAGAGCGTCTGACTGACGCCGGAAGAAAAATCTTGGAATCCAGGGAATCCGGAGACCTGTTCCAGGCTGCCAGTAAGTGGCATTGGAGAGGCCGTAAGTGGAACATCGCGTAAGGGACTGCATCGACAGTGGACACCATCTTCCCGACTAGTCTCATGGCTTGGCGAAGGGAGATCAGGGGATTGGAAATTGCTTGTCGGACTAGGTGTTTGAGATTCTCCTCCTTCTCTGGTGGAAGGAAGATTTTCTGATGGAAAGCGTCAAAACACATTCCCAAAAAAGTCATGCGCGGACTGGGAAGCAGGGATGATTTGTGGAAGTTGACTATCCACCCGAAGGAGGTCAGGATCTGTGTGCACAGATCGACTTGGGTCGTCGCCAACTGAAAAGAAGGAGCTTTGAGTAAAAGATCGTCCAGATAAGGAAGAATGAAAATGCCCTGGAGACGAATGTAAGCTGCTTGGCACGCCATTACCTTGGTAAATACGCGGGAAGCCGAGGATAGACCGAAGGGCAAGGCTGTGAATTGGTAGTGAGAATTTCCGATGGCGAATCTGAGAAATCGCTGGTGACCCCGCCATATCGGGACATGTAGATATGCGACTTGAATATCGAGAGACGCCAAAAAAACCCTGGTTCTATTGCCAATATGATGGAACCGAGAGACTCCATCTTGAAATGTGACTGTTTGACAAAGATTCTTTCAAGTCCAAAACTGGGCGGAAAAAGACGTCGTTTTTTGGGACCTGGAACAGGTTGGAGTAAAAACCTCGAAACCTGAGGCCCGGGCTGAACTGGTACTATCACTTTGGTGAAGAGGAGGGATTTTATGGCGCTTTGCAATTCCATACCTCGCGGAAAAAACTTAGACGACCCCCACCCAGTTCTTGGGAGGGTAGTCAGAAGGATTTGGACTTATTGCCCGCAGGCCGGAACATGTCTCATTTGGCAGGCCAGGAAGGCCCAGAGGAAGTACCTCGTCTTGGAGGGATGGCCTGAGGGTTGGTCTCAAAAGAGGGTCTTGTCGAAGTCCGAAAGAATGGATTTCTGTGAAAAGAGGGAAACCTACGAGGCCTGTTTTGAATCATTTCATTGAGAAAGGATTCTTTCTAATTCTGGTCCGAACAATTGACCCCCTGAAAAGGGGAGACTAGTAAGGGCTCTCTTAGAAGCATGGTCAGCCGACCATGCTTTTAGCCACAGGATTCTACGTGCTACTGTTACTGACGCTTAAGCTCTGGCAATGAGTTTACTCGCCTCTAGAGCCGCATCCCCAATGTATACTGCGGCGTCGGATAAATCCTGTATGATTTCCAACAGGTGGGCTTTGGCCGGGTCAGATCCAATTTCCTGGTATAGGTGACTAAGCCACACTTCCATGATTGTAGCTACCCACGCTGAAGCAAAAGTGGGACGCAGCGCCGCTCCCGAAGCTGCGAAGGAAATTTTAAAGGAAAGAATCAATACGGCGGTCGTATCCGTTGCTGCTTCGGAGAGAGGGATAGTCGTGGCCCTAGAGAGCCGGGCTACCGGGGGGGGGGGGGGATTCGACTGTGGGAGGGGCAGACCATCTGTCAACATCTGTCTTGGGAAATGGGAACATAAAGTTAAATTGCCGGGAAAGGGAAAGGCGGCGTTCAGGACAAGACCATTCTTGGAGGACTATTTTGTCTAGTTGGTCATAAGAGGGAAAGTGTACTGAGGATTTTTTAACTTGGGAGAATAGTGCTTTTGAGAAAAGCAACAGAAATAGCTGAGCCAGATATAAATGGAAATCAAATAAAATAAATTAAAATATGGTAAAGCAACCTGTCCTGTGGAGAGGCTATGCAGAGAAGGGGAGGCAGAGCAAATAAAAGACAAACACTGTCCGAACAGAGCTTGTTACAAGAAGCTGACAGGCCTTAGGAACGGACCCCCCAAGGTGCCTGGGTCTGGTCGGAACACAGGCAGATCGCTCGGCCCCGACTGGGAGTCGTCCGGAGTAGAGGGAGAGAGCCGCGAGGTCCGGAGATCAGAAGCAGAGGAGAGAAAGCCATAAGTCCCGCCCCCGTGTTCGCACGCGAAGCCAGACAAGGGGAGCTCCAGTCCGAGGTGAAAAGACCCCAGGCTTACCTGGATAGGTGTCCATAGCAGTGCCAGGCCAAAAAATAAAAAGGGCCGTTCCAAGGCAGCTGTGAGCTGTGTGGAGGTGCCTGCAACCTCTAGAACTGCTGAATGCTGGAGGGCTGAATACAAGGTCAATTTGTGACCTGTCAGCACTTGTTCCATACACCTTTCCTCTTGGCATTTCTCAGCCATCTGGTGTGGGATCGCTAGGAGTGGGTAATAGCCCACTGCTGCGAGATATCGTAGTGGTCACTATGAGTGGGATAGTGACCCACTGCTGCGCGTTGAATCCTGGGAAATAGGTGGAAGGTAAGAGACCTCCAGCTAATCCCTGCTGAAAATTTTTCTTGATTGAAGTAGTGGTCCAACTCCTGAGCGGACACTTGAAAACTGAAAGCAGTCTCCTAGTGCCAGGCTAGTTAAGGTAAGGGGGGGAGCACCAGAGCCTGTAAGAGTGTCAAATTTCAAGTGTCCGCTCCTGGAGGTGGAGCACTTAACCCCTAAGGTGCCTGGGTCCTCCTTGGCTAAGGTGCCTGGGTCCCCCATGATTTTATTTACATAAGGTGAAGTCATTTCCTTTTGAACCCATTCATGCTATTCTCATCTACAGAAAAAATTGCAGACCACAGAAGAGAAGAATTTATCCAATGATGTGGGACTATAACTCTCCTGCTGTCTCCAATAGAACAAGCAATGGTAGAGGCAATTGCAGGAAACAGAGACTCCTTGGAGATGTCAAAATTGCAGATTTTATTCACACATTACATGTTTCGGACCTGTGGTTCTTTATCGTGATTTTGATAAAGGAACACAGATCCGAAACATGTAATGTGTGAATAAAACTGTGATTTTGAGATCTCCAAGGAGTCTCTGTTTCCTGCAATTGCCTCTACCATTGCTTGTTCTATTTGATTTACGTGATACGGACAGATCACTGCAGGAATCCAGGAGAAGCTTTAAGGTTGAATGGGATTGCAGTGCTGCGTAATCTCCTGCTGTCTCCTCGTTGGTGTATATAATAATAATTAAAAAAAACAGTATAGAGAACCAAACAAACATATTCGGGTGATCCCATATTTATTGGAGAGTTAATGTGCAGACAAAACACAGCACAACATTTCAGCTCAAAGGCCTTTGTCAAGTGCTTTTAACATCATCGTTTTTTTTTTTTCTGGCCAGCAGACTACTGATCGATTATTGACCAAGACTGACCCGTGTACCGGGCCTTAAAGGACATGTCCGCCAAACAAAAAACTTGTCACTTCTCAGTTACTTGCCCCCAACCAAGCTTATAAAAAGCTCATTGGGCAGAGGGAAGACAGATAAGTTCTCTTCCATTCTAGAAAAAGTATCAGGAAAAATGCATGTAATAAACTGGGATAAACAGCAGTTGGAATAAGTAACCATGTTTTATTTTAAGGGTGGATATGCCCTTTAACGCACAACATGAAGTTTTATGATCCTCCAGTTGAGACACTTCCAATAGACACAGCATCCTTTAGTTGTAGTTCACTATTAGTCTTAATACACAAGATTTATTCTGTTAGGTACTTACAACAAAGTCCCTCCCACGACACAACACTTCTGCTGAAACACCACTGTGTGGGCTGGAGGATTCCTTGGGATAAATGACATCACTGCACAAAGATAACATTGTATGAGAACAGGCCACCCATTAGTGTGTACCGTTAACCCTAGCTAACATTCTAAGAAAATAACATTCAGAAATGTGAAGGAAAGACCCAGGATTTTAAACGGTATAAGAAGGGTCAGACTGGTCCAATCTTATTCTGCAAACCCACTAGCAAGACAAGGTGAAAGGGCTAATATATTTATAATACATAAGGCTTCTTTACTTTCAATGGGGAGGTGCAGTGGCGATAATCCTTATTACAGTCACTCAGGTGCATCACTGAGTGCCTGTAATAAGAATTCTCGCCACTGCACCTCCCACCTCTCTCTATATTCCATTTACAAATGAAATTGTTTTCTGCAATATAAAGGGTTAACCATGCAGTTTTGTATTTAATGTTAAAAGTACTGACCAGGTTACATTCCGGTCCTCTCCCCTTCCCATCCGGATCCTGTCACAGATTGAACTACACTGAAGATAAGGAGCAGCGGCGCATTCCAATAAGTCATAAATTGACTCGGCTGGCCACTGATCCTTATCTTCAGTGTAGTTCAATCTGTGACAGGATCCGGATGGGAGGGGGAGAGGACCGGAGTGTAACCTGGTCAGTGCTTTTTAAATTTAAATACAAAATAGCATGGTTAACCCTTTATATTCCAGAAAACAGCTTCACTTGTAAATGAAGTATAGAGGGGGTTTAGATACAGGTAGGTTGGGAGTATATACAGTGAGGGAGAGACGGGGGTAGATACAGGGAGGGGGGATAGATACAGGGAGTATCTACGGGGGGGAGGTAGATGAGCGAGTGTGCGTGCCGTTGTTTGGTTGTGTGCTGCCTTTTTTTTTTTTTTTAGGAATTATGTATTATGTGCCTTATGTATTATATTGAATAATACGCTACCAACAGAATAATATACGGATATTACTTCACCTCGTAGTTCCCTGACCTACGGCCTCATGCATCTATATGGTCAGGGAACTCCTTGGTGGCATAATCTCCTGATATTACACTGTAGGTAGCGTATTATCCCTTATATGTGAAATAGAACAGAGATTAGCTATAACGTGTCCTAAACAGTAAAAAGATCCAGGAAATAAATTCGCACCTCTTAACAACCCAGTTTCCCTGGACAAGCATGGCCACCTGCTGTACACATCGCAGAACGTTAATGTATTCTGTTCCAGCCGCCATCAATCCCATTAGGTTAGCAAAAGGTATCACTTTCACTGTATGAACATAAAAAGCACAAACATCAGAGACCTGGAAACATTTATCGAACGTGTGGCAAGAAGGCCATTCACATACAAATCCCGATTGTACGATCAGCTGATAAAAATCTTTCTGCTGGGCTGGAAATTGGCCGACAACTAGACTGCTTGGCTTTTATGAGGAAGTAATTAGAAATTTAGACTCCCAGCCCCACCCAATAATCTGTCTACACGATCCACCGACCGCCAAGACCCTACATGCCGAACAGTGTGTTGCCTGCCTGGTGCTAAGGTTCGACATGTTGTGGATCGTGTAGACTGATGATTGGGTGGGTCTGGGAGTGATCCGGCGGTGGAGATGAGGTCCTTAAAAATGATTTCAGAGAGTTAGGGGCCAAGTTAAAAGTAAGGACCTCAAGAGTAGTGTTTTCAGAAATACTACCGCAGCCACGTGCTATGCCAAGGAGGAAATGGAAGCTTAGGAGTATAAATGTGTAGCTCAGAGGGTGGTGTAAGGAGATGGGGTTTGGGTTTTTAGAGAACTGGGCTGACTTTTCTGTTGGCTACAGGCTCTTTAGTAGAGATGGATTGAACCTCAATCCGTCAATGATGACGGTGCAACTGTTTTGGAGAAGAAGATGGCTAGGGGTTAGGAGGAGATTTTAAACTAGGTATTGGGGGGGGGTATGTTGAACTACACAGGGGTAGATAGAGAAGTTAGGGATCAGGGGGCTAATGACAATGGAGGGGGGAGGGGACAGGGGGAGATGGGGGAGGGGACAGCACAAAGGATGTCATGTACGTCCATGTATGGAAGTAAATCAATTGATAATCTAAAATGTTTGTTTACAAATGCAAGAAGTTTGGCTGGAAAAACTGGGGAACTAGAACTAATAGCTTTAAATGAAAGGTATGATGTGATTGGTATAGCAGAAACGTGGCTAAATGATTCACACTACTGGACAGTAAATATTGAAGGATACTCCTTATTTAGACATGACAGGGTTAATAAGAAAGGAGGGGGACTATGTATGTATGTGAAACAGGAATTGAAGCCAAATCTAAAGGATGGAATAGATGGGGGTATAAATGATATGGCAGAAACAATATTTATTATGAATTGTTGGGGTATGTTATAAGCCGCCAAATGCCGGGGAGGAGGTGGAAATTAATCTCCATATGCAGTTGGTGAGGGCTGCTGGTGTGTGGCATGTTTTGGTTATGGGGGATTTTAACTACCCTGACAAATTGGAGTAGGGGAACTGCCAGCACCTCAAAAGGTATAAAGTTCTTAAATTTCCTATATGAGCATTTTCTACTAGACAGAATGCGTTGTTGGATCTGGTGATATCTAATAACCCTGAGCTCATTTTAGAGATGAAGGTAATGGGAAGCTTAGGGAATAGTGATCATGATATAGTGTCATTTAATATAGGTTGCAAAAAACTATAATGCACTGGGTTACCGGTAACAAAAACTTTTAACTTTAGGAAAGCTAATTTTATGTTTTTAAAGGAATCGCTCCTGCTCATAGACTGGGGGGAATTGTTTCTAGGTAAAGATACTGAGCAGATGTGGACCACTTTTAAAGGGATATTCAACTATTACATTTCTAAATCGGTACCTTTAGGGAACGAGCGTAAAAAAAGTAGGTCCACTCCTGCATGGCTTAATGCTCAGGTAAAAGGGAAATGGAAAAAAAGAAAAAGGCTTTTAAAATTTTGGAATCAGAGGGAACAGATCAGTCTTACAGGGAGTATAAAAGCTGTAATAAAGAGTGCAAGAAAGCAATTAAATTATCTAAAATAGAAAATGAAATACGGATTGCCAAACAAAGCAAGTCCAACCCCAAAATGTTTAAGTATATAAATGGTAAAAAGATGAGGACTGAGAATGTGGGACCATTAAATAATGGGGCTGAGATTGTTGTAGAGGATGCCAAAGAGGCTAATCTGCTAAACCACTTTTTAACATCGGTTTTCACTATAGAGAATCTTAGTCCTTACAGCAGGGATTGTAATAATATGCAGGGGAGAAATGAGGAGAATTCACATAGGCTGATGGAGGATATGGTACGGAAACAATTAGACAAAGTAAATATCAATTAAGCCCCAGGACCAGATGGATTGTATTCTCGGATTTTAAAAGAGCTTAGTTCAGTTCTATCTAGACCACTGTTTCTTATCTTTTCATATTCACTTTGGTCTGGGGATGTGCCTTTGGACTGGAAAAAAGCCAATGTAATACCAATATTCAAAAAAGGTAGTCGTTCCCAGCCTGGTAACTATAAACCTGTAAGCCTAACATCAGTGGTAGGGAAGGTGCTGGAAACTTTGTTACGGGATCATATCCTTGACTTTGTCTCCAGAACTGATCTTATTAGTAGAAGTCAGCATGGATTTATGATAAATAGATCATGCCAGCCAAAATGTAATTGTTTTTTTATGAAGAAGTGAGTAAGAATTTATATTCAGGCACAGCAGTGGATGTGGTATACTTGGATTTTGATACTGTGCCATATAGGTGACTAATGTATAAACTGAGGACTGTTGGCCTAGAAGAAAACATTTGTTCATGTATAGAGAATTGGTTATTGGATCGCAAACAGAGAGTGGTGGTTAATGGAGCTACATCTATGTGGGCTAAAGTTCTAAGCGGAGTGCCTCAGGGTTCTGTACTGGGGCCGCTTCTGTTTAATCTGTTTATAAATGACTTAGAAGGGGGCATTGAGAGCAAGGTCTCAGTGTTTGCTGATGACACTAAACTATGCAGAGCTTTGGAAACTTCAAATGATGTGCAAGTGCTGCAAGCAGACCTATATAGATTATCAAAATGGGCAGCAGAATGGCAGATGAGATTCAATGGTGATAAATGAGATTTGGGGGTTCTGGTTTTTATTATTCTCCCTCTTTACAAGGCACTGGTAAGGCCTCATTTGGAATATGTGGTGCAGTTTTGGAATACCATATACAAAAGGGACATCTTGGAAATGGAAGCAGTTCAGAGAAGGGCAACTAAATTAATAAGGGGAAGGGAGGGGCTTAAATATGCAGGCAGATTAGACAAGTTAGGGCTGTTTACATTGGAGAAGCGACATTTGCGTGGGGATATAATAACCGTATATAAATATATTAATGGGCCATACAATAAAATCTCTGGTGCATTGTTAATGAATAGGTCATATCAGAGGACTCAAGGACATCCTTTAAGGTTGGAAGAAAAAAGTTGCATCTTCAGGTTAGGAAAGGTTTCATTGAATAGCTTTAAAAATGGCCTGGATAAGTTTCTAAAACTAAAAAATATTGAGAATTACTGGTATTAATACATATACTGTAGATCTGGTTGGTACAGGGATACTATATAATATTGAGAATTACTGGTATTAATACATATACTGTAGTTCTGGTTGGTACAGGGATACTATATGATATTGAGAATTACTGGTATTAATACATATACTGTAGTTCTGGTTGATCCAGGGATATTTTACGATTGCCATTTGGAGTCAGGAAGGAATTTCTCCCCCCTTTTTTTTAGCAGGTTTTTTTTGCCTTCCTCTGGATCAACTGTTAGGAAGGGTTAAAAAAAAAAAAGTGAATAGGTTGGACTTGATGGACGTATGTCTTTATTCAACCTCAATTACTATGGCATAGCAATAGATGTAGTATACTTGGATTTTGCAAAGGCTTTTGATACAGTCCCCCACAGGCGACTAATGTATAAGCTAAGGTCTGTTGAGTCACATTTGTATATGGACAGAAAATTGGTTAATGAATAGGATGCAAAGAGTAGTTGTTAATGGGGCTTCATCATTATGGACTAAAGTGCTTAGTGGGGTGCCACAGGGTTCTGTGTTGGGGCCGCTTCTATTTAATCTATTTATTAAAGGGCATGTCCACCCCATTTTCAGACTTTTGCCCAATAGTAGCTTTCCTTCCCCCAGCCCCAACCGCCATAAAAGATTTTACAGGAACTCCCCCGATCTTTACTTACCTTCCTTCTTTCCCGCGGCTTACTGTCCCAGCCCTCTGCTTGCATGGAACTGCAACCAGGATGCGGGACTGGCAGCCACATCCGTGATTGGCTGAGAGGCAGCCAATTTCGGACGCGGCTGCCGGCAGTGGAGAACGCCGGGGGAGAGAGGTAAGGTAAGTAAAGTTCGGGGGAGTTCCTGTAAAATCTTTTATAGTGGTTGAGGCTGGGGGAAGGAAAGCTACTATATGGCAAAGGGGAATTATGCTAGGGGGAGAGATTGCAAAACGTGCGGGAGAGGGAGGACTGAACTACGCAGGACAAAATTCTCCCGGAGGAGAGACAGGAGGCAGAGTCCTGTATGGACTCTGCAGTACTCCTGGTGGTCAGTTTTTCAGACTGGGGGGGGGGGGGGTGCTTCCAGGAGAACCATTTGGAGCTGGGATGTAAGGTAAGGATTTTTATTCACTACACAGTGGGGCCAGTAGTGGGGGAGATTATAGTTTTGGGGGTGGACATGCCCTTTAATGATTTGGAAGTGGGTATTGTCAGCAAGGTTTTTGTGTTTCCTGACGACACAAAAGTTTGTCGACCATTAAAAACTTCAAAGGATGTGATAGAATATCACATCGGGCTGCTGAGTGGCAGATGAGATTCAATGTTGATAAATGTAATGTGATGCATTTTGGACTTAAAAATCCTTGTGCTACTTATACTATAAATGGCTCTGTGTTAAGTGAATCCCTGTTGGAAAGGGATCTTGGAGTTTTGGTGGATAACAAACTTAAAGGTAGCATGCAGTGCCAGGCGGCAACAGCCAGAGCCAGCATGGTATTGTCTTGTATAAAGCGAGGTATGGATTCAAGGGAGGAAAATGTAATTCTCCTTCTTTACAAAGCATTGGTAAGGCCTCATTTGGAATATGCAGTGCAATTTTGGAATCCTGTGTACAAAAAGGACATCTTTGAAATGGAAACGGTTCAGAGAAGGGCAACTAAATTAATAAGAAAATCTGCTAAATTAATTTCAGATATATATAAAGCACTCAATGATACTCCAGGATATGCAGCCACAGAGGGGAAAAAAAGATCCTGGGAAGCAGATGTGGGCCCAATAGAGAAGGAGGAGTGGGAGGAAGCTATATGAATATGTATATAAAAATAAGAAACCGATATTAAAATTAATGTATAACTGTTTATTAATACTGCATGTGAAACAAATATTTGTAATAATGTGGATATACATGCTTTATTTCATAAATAAAGTTCCTCCACTGGAAGGGATTTAAAAAAAATGAATAAGGGGATTGGGGTATCTTGAATATGAAGAGAGACTGGAAAAGTTACAATTATGTACGCCGGAGAAAAGGTGCTTGCATGGGGATATGATCACTGTGTATAAATACATTAACGGGCCATACAATAAACTATCTGGGGCATTGTTCACCAATAGAGCATGTCAGAGGACAGGTGGACATCCCTTAAGACTTGAAGAAAAAAGGTTTAGGTTTAGGGGAAGCTATGGAACGGTTTTCCAGTGAATGTTGTTATGGCAGGTTCATTGGTTAGTTTCTAAAAAAAGCTGGATGAGTTTCTGCAAACAAGGAATGTTGCAAGTTACTGGTATGGATTCATAAAATATCAATATTGATACATAAAGTGATCCAGGGAAATTTCCGATTGCCACTTGGAGTAAGGAAGGAATTTTTTTTTTGCCTTCCTCTGGATCAACAGTTAGGCAGGAAATGAGGATATTGCTAGATGGGTTGGACTGGATGGACGTATGTCTTTATTTAACCTCAAATATTATACTATACTAAATGATTTACAATAAACGATCTGATGATCGTATCATACAATCAGGATTGGCACATGTATGTGTCCCATAAGTCAGAACTAGATAAATAAGGTTCATATTTTAGGTACGTATATACTAGAGTACAAGTTGATCCAAGTATAAGTCGAGGTACCTATTTTTACCTGAACATTTTGTAAAAATTGATTGACTTGAGTATAAGTCGAGGGTAGAAATTATCACCACTACTGCCTTCTGATTCTGTGTTGTTTTTAGGCTTTAGTTGCCCTTTAAATGGACAGCAGAATTCCCATACATTAATCCAATACAGTAATAGCCAAATCCAGTACCAGTAACCTCCAATTCCTTGGCACTCCAGATGTTTGGAAACCAACTCCCAGCATGCTTTGTTGCTGGGAGTTTGTTTCTAAACATGTGGAGTGGCAAGGTTCAGTAAACTTTTACTTAGGCTTACCATCATTTACAATTCTCCTGAACCCCATATAATAAAGGGCCCTCTGTCCCCAATATAGTAAAGGACTCTCTGACCCCATATAGTAAAGGACTCTCTGACCCCAATAGTTAAATATGTCACCTGAGAGTTGTAGTTTCAAGCTGTCATTTGCACTGAACTAGCAGCTGTTTTTTGCCACAAACAGAGAAGACCCATCAGATTTACAGCATCCAGATGAGCAGTGATAGTGCTGAGTGAGTCCAGCAGCCAGACTACAGGAAGCAGGAAGTGTAAAGGCAGATCAGCTCCTGTAACTTTCTATGCAGGTTAACACAGCGCCACCTACTGGTTACTATCCGCAATTGCAGAATTTGGATCTAAATTAGGACTTGATCCGAGTATAAGCCGAGGTCAGGTTTCCAAGCTAATTTTAAAGCCTGAAAAATTCGACTTATACTCAAGTTTATACAGTAAATAAAAATCCGGATGGATTAAAATAAATAGATTTTCTAGTACAAACACTTTGCCTGTCCCCACAACGTGAAAGTAGCTGGAGGGCTTGCTGTAGTAAAATATTTTAATGACTTCACACAGGGGATCTTAATGCAAGAAGCACCTAAGCAAGTAATACATCAGCAGCATGTTCTGAACTGTAAATTAGGAAAATGTTTTAGCCAATACAGGATTACATAAATAGTTAAAAAAGGATATGTCCACCCCTTCAAACAGCCGTATATCTTCAAAAAGTACTTTAAAGAATGTGGGACGACTCGGCTACCACTGTGCAAACTTGTGTTACTTTATACGTACATAGAGAGGCTACATACAGGGAGATAGAGACAGATAAATGGATGCATTTGTGGCCACTTCATTAGAGCTTTATGTGGCTATTGGCTATTTTTGCTTTAAGTAGAGGGTGTCAATTTGAAGGCCCATGTATGGACGCACGGCCAACCGTATGTGGTGATGGTAATCGCATATGTACGGCCACCTTAACTTGTACAACTAAACAATTTACTGTCTCACTGATCTTTATTCTGTTGTAAGGGACATACCATTTTTCAGTATGATCTTTATCTGGTCAGCCAGTTGTAACGTCCTTAGCTGGGCCATGGATAACACATTGCTGGGAGCAACAACCTTTTGTCTGATAAATGTAAAAAAAGGAAAAGGAAAAATAAAGACAGACAGTTTGTGCTGGTAACATGGATATAAGTGCATTCCCAATTATTTCCACCAATAGCAAATATACAGTGGTTGGCAACAGTATTCGGCCCCCTTGAAGTTTTCCACATTTTGTCACATTACTGCAACAAACATGAATCAATTTTATTGGAATTCCATGTGAAAGACCAATACAAAGTGGTGTACACGTGAGAAGTGGAATGATTTGTTAAAAATTCCAAACATTTTTAACAAATAAATAACTGCAAAGTGGGGTGTGTGTATTTATTCAGCCCCCTGAGTCAATATTTTGTAGAACCACCTTTTGCTGCAATTACAGCTGCCAGTCTTTTAGGGTATGTCTCTACCAGCTTTGCACATCTAGAGACTGAAATCCTTCTTCTTTGCAAAACAGCTCCAGCTCAGTCAGATTAGATGGACAGCGTTTGTGAACAGCAGTTTTCAGATCTTGCCACAGATTCTCAATTGGATTTAGATCTGGACTTTGACTGGGCCATTCTAACACATGAATATGTTTTGTTTTAAACCATTCCATTGTTGCCCTGGCTTTATGTTTAGGGTCGTTGTCCTGCTGGATGGTGAACCTCTGCCCCAGTCTCAAGTCTTTTGCTGACTCCAAGAGGTTTTCTTCCAAGATTACCCTGTATTTGGCTCCATCCATCTTCCCATCTTCCCATCAACCCCCACATTGCTTGTGGCAAACTGCAAACAGGACTTCTTATGCTTTCCTGTTAACAATGGCTTTCTTCTTGCCACTCTTCCATAAAGGGTAACTTTGTGCAGTGCACGACTAATAGTTGTCCTATGGACAGATTCCCCCACCTGAGCTGTAGATCTCTGCAGTTTGTCCAGAGTCACCATGGGCCTCTTGACTGCATTTCTGATCAGCGCTCTCCTTGTTCGGCCTGTGAGTTTAGGTGGACGGCCTTGTCTTGGTAGGTTTACAGTTGTGCCATACTCCTTCCATTTCTGAATGATCGCATGAACAGTGCTCCGTGGGATGTTCAATGCTTTGGAAATCTTTTTGTAGCCTAAACCTGCGTTAAATTTCTCAATAACTTTATCCCTGACCTGTCTGGTGTGTTCTTTGGACTTCATGGTGTTGTTGCTCCCAAGATTCTCTTAGACAACCTCTGAGGCCGTCAGAGAGCAGCTGTGTTTGTACTGACATTGGATTACACACAGGTGCACTCTATTTAGTCATTAGAACTCATCAGGCAATGTCTATGGGTAACTGACTGCACTCAGACCAAAGGGGGCTGAATAATTACGCACACCCCACTTTGCAGTTATTGATTTGTTAAAAATTTTGGAATCATGTAGGATTTTTGTTCCACTTCACACGTGTACACCACTTTGTATTGGTCTTTCACGTGAAATTCCAATAAAATTGATTCATATTTGTGGCAGTAATGTGACAAAATGTGGGAAACTTCAAGGGGGCCGAATACTTTTGCAAACCACTGTAAACTACCATGTGATCTAGTAACAACATAGTAAGAAGGAAACAACGCAATTGTTTAAAAATAGATGGAACCACTCACTTTTCTTCTTCCACAGCTGGAGGCATCAGCATAGTAAGATATTCCCTGTAAAGAAAAGACAATGTCAGTATGTTTTATTGCTGAGAAAATACCAATTTCATACCCATGGGTTCCTGAATACTTCCATTAAAGTAATTTATAAACATGTTACATTAACAGTCAGAAAATCTTTACCTGGGAGATTTCATTAATTCTGTGCTGTCTGTCATACCAACACGCTGATCCTGGCAAAGTAAATATTGACGTTCATGCTCGGAACGGCTATCCTGGAGAGACGATACAGTCAAATGATGACGATATATAGGTAGATAGACAAATAGAGAGATGGATGGATGGATAGATAGAGTTGGGAAAAATCCCATTATAACAATCATCCCAAAGTTTTCTTTGATTTTCAAACAAATAAACAAAACTTACTGCCACTCAAATCTGATTCTATGACCTTATATCAAACAGAAAAGGATCTGATGGCCATAAACCACCTCAACATTACATATATTAGACCTTTGATTCGGGATTAATGTGGAATCAGTTGTATCGGAGTGTCGAGTGGAGCAGCAGTTTTACCTGCCGGATGGTGTTTACAATTATAATATCACTTGCAAAATGATCGGGCAGGGAAGTTCTACAGTATGGCCAGCATTACAATCAATAATACACTTTATACAATAAGTACTGAAACAACTACACTTAATCACCAATGTACTTAACATTCCTCCCACCCATAATTCAACAGAATGGACACACGTCTATCTAACGTCTTACTAGTGTATGGCCAGCATTACTCAATATAAGAAGGTTTGTTTATACAGGGCTACATCTCTATAAACCCCCACTTAAGTGGAGAGACTTGTTTACCTTTACATTAGAATAGTGAAGATAGACCCATGTTTCCTCCGCCTGTTTCTTCTGCAGAAATTCATATGATTGGGCTCTCCGCTGTTTAGCTTGTTCAGATTCCGGGCGGGAGAAACGCACCTTTAAAACAAAGTATTAATTCCCTTCAAATATGCTGGTGTTTGGTGTAAATGCTTTTCGCAGCTCAATTCAAATATAAAGAATGCAAACTGGTCATTACAAATTAAATGATACAGCTGTTAAGAGACAACAATAACAGCAATAGCATTTACACAATGGAGTATGATTTCATGAACTGTTCTGCTATTTACAAAAAGTATTTTCTACTTTGCTTTACACAAATTGCATCCTGAACCTCTTGACAGGAGAAGATGGAGAATATCCCAAGGGGTCACCAGCCATGAGGAGCTCATTAGTGCATTGATGTGGCCAGTGCCAGTTGGGCTTAAGACTAGGTACAAACAGGTGAATTTATTGCCCCGACCGACCGTTTGCAAAAAAGTGAGCAATCTGCTGGGACGAATCACTGTTGGTTGCAGCAAAAAAAAAAAAAAAAAAAAGCAGTTTGCCGCAACTGATCATGTGGTCAATTGGCGACTGGAGATTTACCGTTGCGTCCAATCATCTTTTCGCCCAATCTGGGCGAATAGGCAACAGACATCGGTCACCAGCGACGGCACACATGCGGGTGATTTTTCGACCCGACCGACCGATATACGAAAATATCACAGTGCTTTGCAATCTGGTACAGTCACTAGTTTGCACGTAGCCTTATGCAATGTACCCCTCGGGGTGTGAACCCAAGATTTTTTTAATTATTAAAAACGTACAAGATGTATATGCATTTACAAATCATCGCAATAAACACAACGTTATTAAACTTGTATTTTTCTATATTCTCTTATATCTTATTTAGTGTTATGTCTCTAGTGCTTAGAAAATTTCACATTTTATACCTGAAGTAATATGAATACACCAGAGATTGTATAGCACACAACTCCTTTTCTCTTCCCAAAGTATTTAATTAGAAAAAGGTGTAGCTCCTGGAGAATAATTACACACCAATTAAACATGTCGCTGAATAAAGATAAAGGGGGAGCGACATTTCATATACTTTACAATATAGAAACAAGTTGAGACTCCAAAAGAGCCACTGATAAGTTTGATATCTCAGAGGACGTTTCTTGTCCCAAGGGAGATATTAAATCATCCTTTAATGGATTAGAGAAACAATAATAAGTTATCAGATTGATCTTTGAAACTAATGGACAGGATACTTACCTGTAAGAAACAGGAACTCACAGACACTCAAAAAGTGCTCCATATCCATCTGTTGTCATACTTACTGTGTTTGGAACCGAGCGAGGGGTTCGGGGCTGGAAGCACCCGCACCATTTATAAGGAGTGGCGAGTCCTATTTAATGATATTGGAAAGAAGCAAAATGAAAATTGCATCGGTATTTGATCTAAAATGCCAGGCTCAGGGCTCAAGCACCTGAGCCCCCACTACTAAAAGTGAGAATTTATCATTAGGAGAGTGTGTCTCTCTTCTCGCTCTGTTTTAACTTTAAAAAATGGATTTTTATGTCTTACTCACCTGTAAAATCCCTTTCTCTTAAGCCTTAAGGGGGACCCAGGAACGCAGGGGTTAAGTACCTCTCTTCAGGAGCGGACACTTTAAATTGAAGGAAATAGACTCCAGCGCTCCTCCCCTCCTTTATAACTCACCCAGCACCGGAAGCCTCCTTCAGTTGGTCCCAAAGAGGGAGCATAAGCCAAGTAAAGACAGTAATATAGATAAAGAATAAAACAAGAACCTTAACAGGCAACAGGCCTACAGACAACCATGTTAAAAACACAGGGAGGAAAGTACCTGGGTCCCCCTTACGGCTTAAGAGAAAGGGATTTTACAGGTGAGTAAGACATAAAAATCCTCTTTTCTCTTACAGCCTCAGGGGGACCCAGGAACGCAGGGGACGTCCCAAAGTCCCAAAAACAGTTAGGGTGGGACTGAGAACAGACAGAGTCACAATTTTGCAGTTCTGAGGATAGCGCCGCTTAAGGCTGTATCCTCCTCCGTGAACACTTGTAGACGGTAAAACTTAATAAAGGTGTGAATGGAAGACCAAGTTGCCGCCCGACATATCTGGTCCACCGAGGCTCCATGTCGAGCTGCCCAAGAGGCTCCAACTGCTCTAGTGGAGTGGGCCGTAAGCCGCAGAGGTGGAACGGCTCCAATCACCAAGTAGCAGTGAACAATAGTAGATCTGATCCACCTGGCCAGAGTCTGAGAAGAGGCCCTACATCCCCGATGGGGTCCCGCCAGGAGAACGAACAAAGCCTGAGTGGAACGGATTCCCAGACAATGCAGCCCACGCTCCTTGGAAGACGAAGGATTTGGGAAAAAGGCTGGAACAATGATTTCCTGATTAATATGGAAAGATGAGACCACCTTCGGCAAAAAAGCAACATGTGGACGTAAGACCGCCTTGCCCGAATAAAACGTCACAAGGGTTCCACCGAAACAGCCGCTAGTTCTGAAGCTCGTCTGATGGATGAAATGGCCAAGAGGAAGACAGTTTTCCAGGAAAGGAGAGATAAAGAAATAGACCTTAAAGGTTCGAAGGGAGGCCTTTTGAGCGCCCTAAGAACCAACGCTAGGTCCCAGGGTTGAACCGGAGTACGAACCACAGGGCGCAAATGCGCTACTCCCTGTAAAAAGGTTTGGATATCCTCTCTGTTTGCCAGTTTCCGATGGAAATAGATCGACAGAGCAGATATCTGACCCTTGAGAGCGCTCAGAGAAAGACCATTATCAAAACCCTTCTGAAGGAAGATAAGGACTCTAGAAAGAACAAACCTGGAAGGAGGGAAGCCCTTGGAAGAGCTCCATCTTCTTGAGAAGTCTGGGAATCATCGGGGTTGGTGGAAAAACGTAACCTAGATGAAAATTCCAGGGCACCACCAAGGCATCTATCAGGACCGCCTGAGGGTACCTCGTCTTGGCGCAAAAGACCGGAACTTTGCGGTTATCCCGAGATGCCATCATGTCGATGTCCAGTGTTCCCCATCTTTGTGTTAATTCTTTGAACACCTCTGGATGTAACGCCCATTCTCCAGGATCTAGAGTGACTCGATTGAGGAAATCGGCCTCTGTATTGAGTATTCCGGGAATGTAAATTGCTGATATTGCCGGTACATAACCCTCTGCCCAGGTTAGGATCCGGTGCGATTCTGCCATTGCCATATCGCTTCTTGTGCCTCCTTGATGATTTATGTAAGCCACAGCCGTGGCATTGTCCGATTGTATACGGACATTCTTGTCCTTTAAAAGGTTTGTCCAATGGGATAGGGCTAGGAAAATCGCCCGTAATTCCAGGACATTGATTGGCAAACGGGCTTCTTCCTTGGTCCATAAACCCTGTACCTGTTGAGAGTCGCAGACTGCTCCCCATCCCTGGAGAGAGGCGTCCGTGGTCACCACCTTCCAAACGGGAAGACAGAGTCTTTCCTGCTGATAGATGCTTCTCTCGAGTCCACCATGTTAGAGACGACCGGATTGGCTGTGGGAGGTGGATATGAGAGTCCAGTGACTGTTGGGATTTGTCCCAAGAGCGGAGCAGATATCTCTGAAGGGGATGAAGATGAAAGAGAGCGTACGGAACCGCTTCCACTGAGGACACCATCTTCCCCAACAGTCGCATTACTTGTCGGATAGAAAGTCTCTTGGATGTTTGAGCTCGAATGGTCAGATTCCTCAGTGACGAAACCTTGTCTTGAGGTAGGAAGATTTTGTGAATGGCCGTATCGAACAGCATCCCCAGGAAGACCATGCGTTTCAAAAGGAGTTATTGTAGACTTCGTCCAATATATGATCCATCCGAAACGCGACAGGGTTGTAATGCACTGAGACACATGGGATTGTGCTAACTCGAGGGAGTCCGCTTTTATCAGGAGATCGTCTAGATAAGGGAGGATGAAGTTCCCCTGGAGCCGAAGGAAGGCGGCTTGGCAGGTCATTACTTTGGTGAACACCCGAGGCGCTGACGCTAGGCCGAATGGTAAGGCTGTAAATTGAAAATGTAGGGAACCTCAAATCTTAGGAAACGATGGTGACCGTCCCATCTAGGGATGCTAGATAGTCGTCCGTCTCTATGGCTAAGATCACTGAGCGCAGGGATTGCATCTTGAATCTGAATTTCTGTACATAGGTATTGAGAACTTTGAGGTCCAAAACTGGTCGAAAGGTTCCGTCCTTCTTTGGTACTAGAAACAGATTTGAATAGAACCCCCGAAATTTTTGGTCTTCTGGGACCGGGGATATAACCCGAGTCTGTAGGAGGGATTGCACACAGTCATTGAGAGCCTTGCGGCGCTCGAGGCATCTTGGAACCCGGGAAGGAAAGAAACGCGGAGGAGGCTGGGAAGAGAATTCTATCCGGTAGCCTTTGGTGAGTACCTCCATAGTCCAGGAATCTGTGGACGGAAGTTGCCATTCTTTGTAGATAAACGTAGGTGACCTCCGACACCATGCTGTAAAGGGTAGTCAGGCTTGTTTGTGTTTGTCTCCGCCTGTTTTAAAGGTCCCTCTTTTGGAAGGCCAGGGTGTAAAGGATCTTTGTCCCTGACGGGCCGGAAAGGGGTTGGTAGCCTCCGGCTGAGTGTGGTTGGGAGGACGGAACGCTCTTGAGGGGCGAAAGGACGATGATCGCCGAAAGGATGGAAGACGCCGTGCTCTAGACTGCGGAAGTAAGGTACTCTTACCGCCTGTGGCCTGGGCTATGATCTTTTTAGAACACATAGAAAGTGTCCGTTAGTGTTTGAGTTAATTATTATTTCTTTTATCCTTTGCAGTTTCCATTCAACTCAACAGCAGTACCGCCTAGACCAGAATCGGAAGACATTTTGGAAAGGTATGTACAGGTAGAATCTAGTCTTCAAGAGAAAACATATGGTCTGTGCACACTATTACTAGTTTCAATGTAGTGTAACCCACACGCCTAATCATGTCCCTTTAAAACAGCAGTACGTATATTGATAGAGAGAGAAATTCTTTTTTTTGTCATTTCATAACAAGGATTCAGTTTCATTTTGGTCTTTTTCTATTAGACCCAATTAACACTTTCATTTCAATAAACCGGTAAAAAGTGTAATTTGTATTTTGATAAAGTCCACCTCTACACCTGCTTGTACTCCGGGGGTCCGTTACCCGGTCACATTCCTCCTTCACTAAAAGTTTAATTCTCCTTTCCTTAAGAATTCTCTGTGCTAAAGTACACAAGGGAAAACTACAAATGATCAGGTAGAAAGGAGACATGTAACCTGGCATTATGGAGTCGTTAACTTAAACTCATGGACCGAGGATAGAAAGGTATATTTTAGCACCATTGTATAGGGAATATGTCACATGTACATGTAACCATTCAGTGCTGCGTTTTGTATATTTTATAAATTCACACTTTTCCCATTTAAGCCTTTAAGTACTTTCCCGCCAACATGGTCCATTTTGTTTTAGGCTGTAATCTGTTAAAAACACTGTGTGGTGACAAGGGGAAGTATATGATATTATGAGATATGTTTATAGTTTACAGTGAGGGAAGAATAATACTGACAGGATTCCGATATAAAAGATGAGTTCCTTTTAAGTGTCATGTGAAAGGACAACTTTGGCTAATTGAGTACAATTTCTTGAATGAAAGATGTCCTTTACCATTTTGTATATTTTAATATAAAACACTATATAAAGTAAAGGGGAAATATTTTCTTTGATTTTGAAGAAATACCCAGTACTGCTATTTTATTCCATCTTTCTATACCCCCTGCTTTTTGTTTCTAAACATTCCCTCATATATTCCTTTTCCACTTTTTTTTCCAAATAGAGCACAAGGTGTTGTTAATAAACCTCATCAGGTCCTGGAAAACACAGTCCCCCCGGAATTAAAATGGTGATTTCTGCAATGATTTCATATCTGGAGTTTTTCACTGAGCCCTGCTTGTGGACCTATTCATTCCCATTGCCCTTGTTTACTGACATGATTGGGTGGATTAAAAGCTAAAACCAGAGAATCATTAATTCATTCAAGATTTTAGAGAGTTAATGTAAGGGACAGAGGAAACCTTATACAATCCATAACCACACAAAAAATCATACCCCCAAGTGTCCACATTAACGGGTCTTGCGCCATCCCTTGTTTGTGGGCTTGTCCCTGGATGGCCACGGTTTGTCCCAAAATTGTAAAAAAGGGCATTGTTTGAGATCGAGTAAATATATTTGTACCTGACACATGAAATATTAAAAGCCTGGTACACCGACAGAGGCAGATTTCTTCTGCCCATTAGTCTGTCAGTCAGGAAATGGGGGGGACTGCAGCAATATTTAAGGCCAGACCCAATCTAATCGCCCCATGATGGATCGCAGAATCACCTGCAATTACCAACATGGTCCATCTCTCTCCAACTCCAGTGTTTAACCAGACCCTATGATCTAGTTTGCATGGGCAATAACATCGTTTTTAGGATAAATTAGGAAACATTCGGAATTGTAACACATTGGTTTGAGGGGTTTTCAAGAGGGTTTTGATTCTCCATTTCTGTAGCTCAATGACAATGCCTATCAGGTGGGTAGGTTATTTTTGTGTTGCTTTCACTTGGACAACCTTTCTGGTCAGGGATCAAATGGGCCCCAAATGCTTATAAAAAACTAAACTACCAGTCATTCCTCAACTACGCGGGAGCACAGATATTCTGGGAGGTAGTTTCAAAATCTGAAGTCGCATCAGTTTTGTAGGATCCTGTTTTTAGATAATTATAAGTAGAGGAACCGGATGTGAGCTAGAAGGATATGCAGAATGCGCTTGCTGATACAAGTATTTTATTTTTAGGGATCGTTGTATTAAATTTTATTGGGGTCCTGTGGGGTGTTCGTTTTATACGCCAGTGCTATAGGCCCTAGGATGCTACAAGTAATAACCAAAATTAGCCTTTAAATATGGTAAACTTAACAATTACGGCATAAGCAAAGTAGCAATATTTACATTCTAGGAATACATATTCCAGTTTTTAAAAAAATCCATCCAATCATGGTGACTAAATTCCTGTCTGCACTTCTGTTTCATAAATGTACATTTCTTGTTATCGGCTACAGTACAATAGGATGGATAACACAGTGTGCAAAATGGCATGTAAGGTTTACTTGCACTAATACGTAGTTATCTGCTATTTTTAGTGAAAGATCTTGTGTTTTATCAATTGCAATTGTGAATGAAAAAAGTGTGGGGGATTGCTGCTTCATTTTATGCTGCATTGTGTATTAAAGGTATAGCTTGCGTCTGTGTAAAAGAAAGCATGTTGCGTATTCCCAAATACACTCTTATGATCTAATCCTTAATTTTAAAAAATTACTGTAAAAACAATTGCACTTTTTCTAATTAAAAGTACCTTACATATCATTTTGTGAAGACAATGTTCATCGTCAGGTTATTGTAGTGTGCTTTCCTGTATGTTAAGATAGTGCTGAGCACTGAGAGAGCCTGACAGAAGCAGTTTTCTTCCATGCTGACTGCTCCTCATATAAACTATGTAGGCAGGTAGGAAATTATACAGTCTAATTCCCTGCCCCAAGGATTTTTTTCATTTTAACCTTTTAAAAAAAGCACTTTAGTTCTCCTTTTAAGTAACAGAAAATTTCTGTGCTCCACCAGTCAAGTTGTCAAGAGGCGTCATGGAATTATTTTCAATCCCTTGTTTACTTCCTCTTTTTGTACTGGTTATTAATGGCATGCCTATTTTGTAAGTATAAAGTAGAAAGTAAATAACAATAATAGAACATAGTCCATAATCACCGATCTGACAACCATTTTTTTAACTAGACATGAGAATGATGTGGCATTATATTAAAATGGTGAATTGTAAAAAACATTCGAAGGTGCCAACGATTTTTTCAATAACAAGAATTTAATACCAGTCAGATCCCATTAAAAATCCCATTTTAAATCGGACCTGTATAATTATGGAGAACATCATTTGAAATCACAGCATTACAGGAACACCTGCACTCCAGAGCAGAAATTATGTGATATCGCCCTATTCCTACCCCTACTAGGATTTTTGCTGTCTGCAGCATACATTCCTGCAATAATTAAAGGGTCATGTCCCACCCCATTTTTGAATTATTCTGTAGTGTAGGGTCTCCCCCTCCCCCAGCACCAACCGCTATGTAATATTTGCAGAAACTCCCCGATCCTTACTTACCGTTCCCTCTATCCTTCCGACATTTTGTCACGGCCCTCTGCTTGCATGAAACTGACAGCAGGGGGGCCGGACCGGCACGCAAAGTTAAGTAATGAGATTGGGGGAGTTCTGTCAAAGTTAGCTATGTGGTTTGGGGAGGAGCCCTACCTACAGAAAAGGAATTTTGCTAGGGGAGGGTTAGAGCAAAGGGAGGGGGAGGCTGCATTGCAAAATTCTCCCGGAGAAGAGACAGCTACTGGTGGTCAGTTTCTGGACTTTGGAGGGACAGTAACGGAGAACCATTGGGGCTGTGGATGTAATGTAAGGATTTTATTACATTACAGAGGTGGGCCTAGTGGGTTTAAATTCAGTAGGGCGTGGACCTGGGTCGGAAGGACATCCCCTTTAAGAGAATCAACAGAAACAAAGGATGGTGGAGGGAGGTGGAGAGGTGAAGCAAGCATGTGTCTATGGTGAGACTGAAAGCGTAAAAGTTTCGCAGACATACAAGAAGTAAGTGTAAGGAGTGTGGGGGGAATAGGGGTACTCACTAAACATTAATTAATATAATAACAAAGCAAGCACAGATAAATATGTGAGTACCACCATTTTACTCTCTCAATTTGTAAGTTTCAGATAATGTAGATTGTTGCGTGAGTATGTGACCTTTACATTACAAGATGTATTTGAACAGGTATGTCCACACTCTAAACAAAGATTCTTTTCTTGTTGTTCCAAACTATTTGTTTAGGGAGTGGACATTCCCTTTAACACCAGTAATGTTCATATTTTTAAATTTAGAAATGTATCAGTCCCTCAATGAACCCGCTTGTAAGCCACACAATTTAAACCCTCTATACACCCATGGCTGTTAGTACCCACAGATGTAACCTTGACTGACATCTTCTTTCCATTTCTGTAGTGACATTGGAAAAATGGAACCAGTTTCATGCTCCTCGTGTTCAAGTTCATCGACCCTCCGTGTGTGGCAGTAGAAGTACAAAGACTCAATGCGTTACACCGTGAAACAAAATTGGCAAATCAATTCGGGAAAGGTGAAAAACAACTCTGGGGTTTTTTTCCTACCTGTGTAAACAATTGTCGAATCCCAGACCTATTGTCCTTTAAAATTAAAAAAATCTTTAGCCAACTGATTATTGCCAAAGGGCTCAAATCTGCTAATTCTAAAACCTTGTTGTGGGCAGTGTTCTTCCTCTAAAGGTGTGCCCCGTACACAACCTCTGAGGCTCGCGCACACAGGGTTAAAAGTGGTGCACCACCCAAAAATCTGCTGGAAAATAAGTCGCGCGGATATTGTAGCGCACTCTATTTCATTTTGTTATGCGCACAGAATATTTATATCGCGCACACATCAATTTTCAATTAGAGGGAACATTGGTTGTGGGCTTAACCTGTGATCTGCACACAAACTACAAAACCCCATCTATAAATATAAAGCACCGTCACTAAAATGTATCGTATCAACTGGCATCAATACAGAGGAGGCCCAGGTGTAAAACCCCAAACCTTTCTTAATGGACATGTGTAGCAGTTAAATAATGTAACAAACTGATATGGTGGTCGGTGCAGCCTGCGCACACCAGTTCTTTGAGGAAAGATTTGCTTCAGGTAGTTAAAAACACGTCGGAGATTCCAATATAAATTCTTACCTTAAAAAATGGTGCTAATTTTGCCCCAACCAATTTGATGTTAGCTTTCAATTGAAATAAGAATCTGATTGGTTGGGGCAAAATTAGCACCATTTAACTGATAAGAACTTTTATTTATCTGCCGGCTGTTTTTAACTACCTGAAGCAAAGTTTTTCTTTGAAGAAACCGGTGTGCGCTTCAAAGCTTTTTTGGGACTCTGCTATTAACCTGTGATCTCATGTTAAAATCCCCCCCTTGTTTTTTTTACTACCACATCTCCTACTGTGCACAAACCACCCCCTTCAGTGTAAGTGACGATGTCTCTGCTGACAGTTCTGGGGAAAAAGTAGAATGGAGCAGCCATGCTGTGCTGCCTAGGAGGGTAGAATTCTACTGATGCACCCAGAGTTAAGTTAACATTATAGGGTTAGTTACTAAAGAACTAAAAAATGATTTTTAGTCCCTAGACTTTTGGCAACTTGGAAAAAAAAAAATCCAATGGCGTCCCCTTCCTCTCTGTGTTGTGTGTGTGTGGTTTATAACTGAATTGGGGTGTGGCTTGTCCAATGTGGGGAGGGCTTTTATACAGTGAGTGGTAATAAATAATGCCACAAGTGACTGTTAAATGATGCCCCACATGATTTTTTGATCTGCAGGGCTGAACATACATTTATTTTGATCAAATTAATTGCCAGTCAGAAGGGACGGGGAGTTAGTTGTAGCTGCATTCGTTGTGCAATGAAAGTCTGGGTTCCCCTGCTATTTAAAGTGACGGTACTTTCCAAAATCTGTGTTTTTTACAAACGGCATTTTTGGGGGGGGGCAGCATGGCATGTGGGCCCCGAGCACATGGTGCCAGATTTTTTTTTTCTGCCATCAAAACAATGGTAACTTAATGTAAATGGTGTGGCACCATGGGAAATGATCTGGGGAACATGTCACTAAAACTTTTTTAAACTTCTTAAACTGCGGGCAATTGCCAGGTTTTGCACAATCTACATTGGAGGGTTACGGCCAATTTGAGGGTTACCCAGCAATGGCTTTCGAGGGTTATCGAAAATGCCCATAAATTTGAGGGTTACCGAAATAGAACGATATTTTCGAGGATTACCGAAAACGAACAATACTTTTAAGGGTTAGCAACACTAAATTCTAGGGTTGGTGAAAATGAACGATACAAACGAACAATGTTTTCGATGGTTACCGAAAATCGAAGGCTACATTCGAGGGTTAGCGAAATTACATTCGAGGGGTTAGCGAAAAAATCCATACATTCAAGGGTTACTGAAAACGAAACAATACATTCGAGGGTTAGCAAATGATACATTCTAGGGTTAGCGCACAGTTCGTAAATTCAAAATTATCGTTTTTTTTCTAATTAGCGAAAATACAGCCGTGAGTCGAAAAACTAAATAGTTCGAAACCGAACTAGTTTGAATAGTTTGAGTTCGTCCGAACTCGGTTTGGTTTTGTGTAACAATACTTCCTACAGGGTGGGCTCTGTATTGTGCTTCACCTTGCCTCATTAGAGAAGTGGGCCCTCGATGAAAGAAACAATATCTCTGGGTTTTTTTTCCAATTCATGTGGTAAAGGATTTGTTTATGCTCCCTCAAACTCTGATACTATCCGACTGAAAAAACTACACATCATCACAGTTTGTTATACGTGATTACTCCTTAGTTTTGTAAAAATTAAAATGGAAGGTTGCAAGCATTAATATATTCAACACTCTAGGCTTTCTTCATATGGGTAATTAACCTGATGTGTTTGGAAATGTTTTTCCATTTTCTAACTAAAAGTAGCAATTTCTCAGACTTTTCTTCGTTCCTCGTTTATTTTGTTACAGGTTCACTTGGCCATGGTGCGTACCATGAAGGTGGCCTTTCTGTGAGAAAGACCAAGAATGGGATCAGAAATCTGCAATTTTTCATCTGGAAACATGCGCTCACTGTGAGCGAACTTGAGGCCATTATTGGCCATGGCCTTATGTGCTCTCAAGTTACCACCACATCCTGACTGATATATGTTGAGTTAAATCATTAGTCTTATTATAGTGCTTTCACATTAGATTGATATAATACAGATAACAGCAGCTTAGGACAGATACAGATCCAAGATCAATTAGTGCATCAATTGGAACTAATAATGGAGAAATTATATAGCCCCAAAAGTATATCTTAGCTTACTCACTTCGTATAAACAGGTGGTCCGGGTGCCTGACCCAGGTTCCTACTCTTAAATCATGCCTGCAACAGTTGCCAGACATCTGCCTGGCTTGCATATTGACATGAGCGTGTCGAAGTATATTTGGGATAATAATCCCCTACAGTGTAATATGAGGATATAATGTCACGAGCGAGGCTGAGTGCCTTTTTATACAGGTCAGGGATCCTCGATTTGACTTTATAAACCTTATATCACCTGTTAAAATGGGTGAGCATTATATAATACATAAGGTTAATTATTTAAATTAAAAATGGTGATGGATGGGTACCGCTTTAAATATAGTTGTGTCTGTTCCACTACAAAATTAGTGAGTTACTGCAGAATCCGATGTAGCTAAGAGTTCTTTTAACCTTTTCTACGGCACCCCCCATTGAAAGTCCACAGCCTTTGTATTACATATATCAAAGTATAAAATGGTATAGGCTACACAGGTATGTATGGGTGGTGGGTGCTGCCGCCCGAGACCCGTTCGCCCACTCATTTTACACATCTGTCCAAAACTAGAAGTGGGTAAAGGCGCAACCCGGAATCAGTAGCACAGTAGTCACAGAAGTCAAAGGGTTAACATGTACATGTATTCAGATTCTGACAAAAAAACAGAGTCCTGTTGTGTTTCGGGCTACGCGCCCTTAGTCTTAGGACAGCTGAAACGGTACATGCTGGTGGTGAACAGCTTGGTTGCCATCACATTTGAATGGTCTTTTATTGCCACATTCCCTTTATGGTGAGTTAACTGGCTCAACTGCATTACCTTTAGATCGTATGAGTCATGCGGTGGCTTGTACCCACGCCGTTAGGGCTGATGGAGAAGTTAGAATCGCAATTAGAAAAGGGTGCTTTTTTATATGCTTATTTATTATGGGAGGGGGAAATCTGTTTCCACTTTCAATTAACTGCCAAGTCTAAAGACTTCCAAACCACACTTTACGCTTTTTCTTTTGCCTGCAAAATGTCCTTAAATTTCCAACTTTTGAACAGAAAGTTATTCTTTGGTTAAATCTTTTCTTCCTGACAGGAAACAAAAAACAGAATAAAGGGATTTAACTACCTGTTTAATGGCTGCAGAACTGGAGACCGACCTTCCATGATTACAATTGCACGAGCTTTCGATACTGGGGTGAACTAGTTGGGACAGGTAAATGATTCCTTTGAAGTTCCTTCTTTTCCTTTTGGTGTTTGAATATTCCACCATCTCACTGACCAAGAAGTGCAAACTTCTTCTGCTAGTTTGGTTATAGTACAGGTGATGCATATTGATTGCAGTCATAGTTGCTATGTATAGTACTGTGATGTGCAAAATACTTTTTGAAACCGCAGTAAAATTTAGGACTTATATTCTAAAGGTCAAGTCTTCACTTTTAGGTTTTTAATCGTGTTTCCATGAAAGCCTGTGGCAAAGCACAGCCAGAACAAGGTTAAAATATTTATCTACATTTCGGCTTACAGGACTGGCAAAAGGAAGCGCTTCTACTGGTTGACTCTGCTTGAAATATGACCGTTATGATGAAGGAGGTGAATATGATGGAATCAAGATGAACAAAGTACTTCTGCTGCAGGGAAGTGAAATGTTACGTTGCGGGTGATTAGATGGAGAAGGTCCGCAGAGAGCTGGGTAATTTAATTAATTGTGATATTTAAAGGGTATCTACACTCTAAATAAGACATTCAGTTTAAAGGGGAAGTTCAGTGCAAATACATATGCCTTTTCAAAAAAAACAGTATTATTTTCAATCCCAATGACTTTCTGCCAATTCAGTATTTGTCTGTGTATAAATAAATACAACCCGAAATACTGACTTTCCTGCTTTTCAGGACCCGTGAGTAGAGACCGTTATGGTCTTGCCCTGACCCAGAGCCTGGGTTGATTCTTTGCTCAGTAGAGATCTGAGCAATTGACCCATCCACAGCCAATCAGTAGAAATTACTGTTAGGAACATTCCAAGTGGTGGAAGAAAGAAGGACCGTTTAGAACCTGAAATGTCAGCTCACAATGTCAACAGCAGGAAAAAGGTATGAAATCAACTGATTTTTCAAAATGGGAGAGAATATGTGAATCACTAAGAAGGCTTACACAAACTAACATTTAACGAATGTGATAATTTCCAAGAACTGTACCTTAATTCAAAAGATGACAGTAAAAGGATCTATGTCTTACCTCTGTTTTTTCAATTGAGAGTCAGGAGCAGTCAGGGAACACAGAGATATAATAGCTTTTTTAAATAGCTTTAAAAAAGGCCTGCGATAAGTTTCTAAACTAAAAAATATTTGAGAATTAATGGTATTAATGCATATAGATCTGGTTGATCCAGGGATACATCGATTGCCGTTTGGAGTCAGGAAGGAATTTTTTCCCCCTTTTTAGCTGGGGTTTTTGCCTTCCTCTGGACAACTGTTAGGTAGGGTTAAAAAAAAAATAAAAAAAAATATATAGAGGGGGAATAGGTTGGACTGATGACGTATGTCTTTATTCAACCTTAATTACTATGTATATATTAACTGCGAGTGTTCTCCAACTTTGGCTTCTCTGACTGGTCTGACGTGGCATGTGCAATAGTGCAAGGGAGCCCTTTTATACAGGGGAGCAGCATATTGTTAGAGATAATTTGAACACCCTGGATCTAGGTTTGCATTGTATTTATTCAAAACCCTCTGATCAAACCTCTGAATAAAGGCATTTGTTTTAGTTTTTTTTTTGTGTTGAGTTGTATACCCATTTCTATTTTCTTTGCAGGTGACTTGTACACAGAAGCGGAGAGGCAGCCATGGAAGCCATTGAAGGGAGGATCGCCCAACCAGTTCTACCAAAAGGCAGAGGAGGCTTGGGCCTGCATGGAAGAATAATAAACTCTGACCCTGACCACGTGGACAAAGGCAGCTTAACAGCTGCACAGAAAAATGGAATATGATTTGATTTTGTACAGACTGTTTATTGTTCCTGGTTTCTTTACTTTATTCTTGTTTACATTGAAATACAAAAAAAGATTAAAACATATTTTTAATAGGTATTTTAGGGGAAAGAGACTAACCACATTTCCGCTTCCAAGCATTGTACCTTTCCTTATCCGCCTAAATGTGTATGTGTGCACTTAATCTGGGTTGTATTTCTCCCTCTTAGGCAGGAATTGATTTCATTAGCAGCAGAAACGGATACAACCTACTGCCTACAACTACCATTTTTAATCTCAATCAAATACTGGAGTACTACAACATTAGGTTTTGGTTGCCCTGCAGCATGGTGTTAGTGGGTATTGTAACTTCCTTAAGTTTTTTATTTAGTGCCCCCAGTAGGGAACCTAAGCAAGCAAAACTCTCAGGGATAAAGTCCCAGACTCCTTTTGCGTATGGTTACATTTCTACAAGTTAAAGCCTGGTAAATAAAATAGGCCTTACAACCAAACTACAAATACACAGCGGCTCTAACTCCCTATATGGTTCCCATAACTTACTATGTTTTACAAAAGTAGTAAATAGGGTCGTTAATGACAGTTATAAACTCACACTATGGTCAATTACCCGCGCACGCTGCGCAAATTCTAGGGGTTAAAATTGTGCTAACCAAAATTGAAGTAAGTTAGTACGAATTTAACTACTTATTGCACTGGCTGTGCAGTTTTGCAAAGAAACTTCCACAACCGGCCATTGTATTTAATAAATTAGTCTAATCAGACCAGCTAGTGGCCTGGTGTTAAAGTGGGGCTGGGGTTTAAATCCCTTTCCCGAGGTGCAATCTGGTTATAAATCCAGAAGTCACATTTGCCCGGAGCGATTGCGGCTAACTGGGTAAACGAGGCCCTATATGGTGGTTCAGGTGGGCGGTACGCTGCCCCAGGAGCTTTTGCTAAGTCAAGTGTAAAAACGTCCACACTGATGCAGATCGGCATTGTTTGGTCTTATCACAGAACTATCCCACCTAATTCTATGAACTTTTCATGCGAAAGAGAGAACGCTGCTGGTTTAAGAAGTTCTGTCTGGGTAAATGGAATACATTTGCCATATGGAGCATAATCATTTTTTCTGAGAAGGGCATCCCATTAGCCTCATAATTACTGATTCGGTGCTCTACTTCATAGTTGGAACTGCTTCCCATTGGGTTGGTGGGTGGCGCCTCAATGGGATTTGTAATTGGTTCTCGTGTTGTGTTTCATTTTTGAAATGTGTGTTGTGATGTTGGTGAAAAACTGCACCATTACTTTTTTCTTCTTTTTTTATATTTATTATGTAAATGCTTAAATATTTTCTTATTTGTATGTTATTTAATGTGTTTTTACTACATGATGTGCAAAATGAAAAAGTAAATAAGGGGGGGGAAATAAATATAGGAATGTAGGAACAATTTGCCCCTATGTCCGAATGGATAATCTGAAATGAGCTGTAGTGTAAAATCATATATGTATTTTATAATGGAAAGAAATTCCACTTATACTAACAATCTCTCAGATAATGTGCTCATTGTGGGGATAGCGATGCGCAATGTCTGTTATTGTTTTACAGTTGCCATGTCTTTAGGTATGTTCCTTGCTGAAACACAGGTTCATAGAAAAGGAAGAACTGGTCAACACTAATTATATAATATATAGGGCCCAAATTACTGGTCCGGGTGGTAATATGGATGCAAATTTTATTTTTGTTAGTCCTATTACTAAGGGTTCAAAAATACAAATCTTAATTTCTGCAACGTGTACGTTGTGTGTGGATGTGGTGGATTTGGGCCTCGCGAGTCAGATTCTTTTCTTGTTTTAACTCGGCAATGACAAGTTTTTATAAGCTGTACAGAAATACTGAGACTAACAAATACTTTATATGAGGAGTCTCGTTTCTAGGTGTGTTTGCTGTGGGAATTAAAAAGCAAAGCAACAGGACAATTGATTTGCTTGTGTTTTTTAGTGGAGTTTAAAGGAGGAAAATGATAAAATTTCTGACAATTGCACACAAACTTGCTAGTTTGGGCCCTGGTCATATGTGAATAGAACATTGCAGCAGCACAATGGTTTGTTCTAAACACTTTTGCAGATCAATTTTAAATTTAACATGACTGTTGCAAATCTGCAAATTAGAAGGAAGTGTCTATGCAAATTGGACATTTTCTCACAGTCCAATCAGGTAAGTTATCTTATAGTATAATTTAGTAAATTGAGTGGAATGTGCCAACATTTTGCCAGACACTGGCTTAAGCCTATTTGCAACTGAAGCCTTCAGTAACATTATGAGCTTTAGGTTGTGTACACATTGGATGATATTTCAACCAGATTGACCATATTTTTTAGACCATAGAAATATTGTCTTAATTTAGCCTGAAGTATTTTGATTCAGTGGTATTTCCCATTATACAGACTAACGATAGAGTTAATTCAAGTTGATCGAAACTGAATACCACAGATTTACCTTGACATCACATGAAAACCTTAAACCTTATAAAGTTTACCGATCGGGAGTAGTCAGTCTGAAAGGAACATGTTAAGACACTGAAACTTTCTGTTTGGTCCTTACCCTGGGTATTAATGGGAGGGGGATGGGGGCTATAGTTGTCCTAAATGTTTCCTTGTAGACACTAAAGCCTCCCAAATACGTCCGATGGATGCATGATGGTGTACCAATCTGGACTTCCTGATCCTAACTTAACACCATATCACAAAGTTGCACGATGGAGTAACCAATCGGGACTGCAGCCAGGGAAAGTACCAGTTGCAGTTTTTAAAACTTCTGGAGTTCTGCAAGTTCACAATCCCTGATCTATGCGCCATTGTTACAGTTTTGCAGGTTTCTGGTGAAAATGGTTTAACTGTATAAAAGTAAACACAACCTTTTTCTTTTAAATCCTGAATATTTGTTCCTGCAAAATGTATAATTAATCCAAATGGTTTATGGTTACAAAAAACTATATGCAATATGTAGTGTGGAAACTCCTTTTGGGGTCTATGCTAGAGATGCTTGTCTTTTATTACAGTTATTTCAATGTTTTACTTACAGAATTGTCTGTATATTGTTTCTGTTTTATTCCTTGAAAAAAAAAAATAGAAAAAAAAACTATCCAAACAGCCTAGTTTGAATGAATGTGCAAGTTCCCTTTAAACCCGCACAGCTGTTTTGTTGGCTTAAAGCAAACTATACCCTGTCAAATCTGATTTTCGAAATAAAAGCATTTTTTCTCTGGTTAATATCTGAGTGTGTATATGACCAAATACTAACTTTAAAGGAGAACTATGATCTTTCTAACCCCACAATGCGTATTAGAAGACTGATCTCTTGTCTTCTAGCTTACACCAAACCATAGATACATCTGTATGAAATCATTAAAATAATTACCCCTCTCCCAGTGGTATGAGACATTCTTCAGGCTGAGGCCATCTACAATCCATCCAAAAGAAGCTTGCAGCGTCCAGGCAGGAACAATGAGGTGCACCCCTAGAAACTGTTGCCCACAGCCAGGTAAGTATCAATATATATAAATTGAAGGGGGCACACTGCACGACAATGAATCAATTATTATTCTGCGCTGAAAATACGCCAAAAAACACTTTTAGGTTGATTACGCCTCTTGGCTGGGGGGTTAGTCTCCCCAAAAGCGTTTTCAGCAGAGAATAAATGACTAATTGATTCATTGTCTGCAGGGTGTGCGCCCGCTTCAATTTAATATTATGACACACTACAATGGGGAAAAAAAAAACGCACGCGTGTTTCATGGTGTTAACGTCTGCTTATGATTTGATTCCAGGTATGTTCCCTTATTGGAGCGCATGCGAATCGCACCAAAAATTGGTGATTGCGGTTTTTGCAACGGACAGCAGCACACCGAGTGTGGCCAGGCAAATTGGCCAACACTAGCGTGTGCTTTTTAACACGTGATGGATCGCAGGTTTAAACACAGTAGTGTGGTCTAGTCCTCATGTCCAAGCTGTAAAGTTTGAAGATTAATGTAAAGTAACTTTTTATGAAGGGCAGTGTTACTGTATAGAAAAATCAGCAAATCTTTATCCTGATTCTGCCATTTGCAATTGTGATTTCTCCTTGGATAGAACATGCATGCAATGTGCATAAAAATGCTGATCGCATGTGATTGGTTATTGCAAACGGATGCACAGTCCAATCACCCGAAATCGCACAAATTTGTGTGCGTTGCTGCGATTTTAGTGTGGCCTAGCCATTACTGCTCTCTGCTCAGCTCTTTCTACAAAGGAGGACACAGCATTCAGCCTGTAGTGACATGAACATCTGACAAGGGGGAGATGAGGCACAAAATGCCGTGGTGTAGGTTAGGATTGTGATCACTGGCGCAATAATTGCACTTCCGATTGCATTTTGCGAATTGTTAGCTTGTTAAAAATTGCATGCCAGTGCATTCAATGTGGGTGGCTACCCACATTTTATAGCGATGCCATCACTGTTATTATGTGAGTCGGCAATAAGTGATCTCACCTCCCTGTGAAAAGATACATTTGCAAGGAACAGTCTAAAACGGTTTTAGTTTCCTAGCACTTGCCTTTTAAAATCGCCTTTGTGCAGTTTCTTCACTTCCTACTTTTGTGGATGTTCTCAGCAAATCAAAGGTGCTGTGGCGATCTGGCCCCTACTGCATCTTCGGGCATGGAAAGGGTGCAATTAGCCTAATTCTAAAAGTTTGTGTGGGGGTGGACATCCATAACAGGGAGGGGTAAGATCACTTATTTTGATATTCATTTGAGAATTTAAGACATTAAAGGGCAGTCCAACTTCCAAAACTAAAATAACCCCATTACTGGCCCACTGTTAATGTTAAAAAATCCTTACCTTACATCCCTGCTCCAAATGGTTCTCCTGCAGAGCCTGTCCAAAGTCCAGGAAACTGAACACTAGAAGTGTCTTCCTGTGTGGAAGGTTTCCGCCTCCTGTCTCTGAGAGGACAGTGGCATGTGCAAGGAGCCCTTTCCCCCCTCCCTTCATTCCATAGGAGCCTCTTTGCTGCTGGTTGCCCTACCTAAACATATGGTAGGGTACCCTATCCTAACCCAAACTACTAATACTGTTTGTTAAAAAAAGTGTGCAGAACTCTATTTACAATCCTTTGTTCCCCGGAATTCTGTATTGCGACACACATCTCTGATTTTGCCAATGGGACTTTAAAAATGTGGTGTGCGTGTCACAGAGACAGTGCGTAGCCTCAGATCCAGGTGCATTTCATTAGGAAAGTGTCAGTTGGTCTTACCCAGGGACTCAACGCCCAAGGGGTCCCAAATTAAAAACTTGAATGGTTGAGGGCTGTGGGGGACCCTTAGCACTATTTACCAGGAGCACTGCATACAATGTTCCTTTATTTTAAATCATCGGGTACAGTGTTATAGGTTAAAGGGGAACATGCCCAAGGCTACATTTTATTAAAGGGCAACAGTAGTTGAAAATAGTAATACACAAACAATGTAAGATAATAAAAGTCTATTTCCCATGGAGGCAGGAAAGTGTGCAGGGATGTCAGTTTCCTGGCCTTACCAGTTCCAAGGGAATTCCCTGCCAGGAACTGTCCAGGCCTTGAGGAACGTTTCCATGGAAACCTCAGGACAAACCTGTGGCCCTCCAGGTGTTAGAAAAGTTCTACTCCAGCATTTATGGGAGTTGTAGTGATTCAAACAAATAGGGCCACAAGTTTTACATGCCACGATGTCCAAGTCCCGCCCCGCACATCTGTTTTATGGGACCAAAGGGAATAATAAAATAAAAAAAAACATGGTTGAATAAGAAGACACACACCGTAGTGGTAGAGTGGCCGAGCGGTCTAAGGCGTGGATTAAGGCTCCAGTCTCTTGGGGGCGTGGGTTCGAATCCCACGTGCCAGGAAGTACTTTTTGTGTTCTGTGCGGTAAAGACACCTCACCACAGCGCCACCTGTGTCACTGGCGTCGTTAACTGTGCTCGGCTGGTGGTGCATTCTGGGTAAGAGGCCGCCGTTCCCCACGTGTCTAGGAGAGAAAACAGTGTGATTCCGCATGAGGGTGCTGGACCGGCCGTGACAACTAATCGGGAAAGTGATCGAGCTCCTGGGGCCTGAGCTGGTGATATTAAACGGTTAAACCAGGGCGGGTGACCGGGCAGTGAGAGAAGGAGGTACCGGGGATCCGTTATCCCTGTGGGGAGGCCTGTTCCCATATGGGGTAAGGGGAGCTGTCATATCGTTAATACAATGTGTTGTACCGGGGAAGGGACGGTATGTAGTTATCAGCAATCACGTCCAACCTGCGGCCCAACAGATGTTTTGAAAGTCCAGGATCGGTTTCCTAAGGGATGCGTGGGAGTTGTAGTTTACAAGACATCCGGATGGCCGCAGGTTGGACTTCCCTGAATGAGAAACTGCCAACTGCCCCACACACAGGGAAACTACTAGGATGATTTCCTTATTCCGTGCTCAGGTTACATGTTTATTAATAGCTTCAGTCATTTTGGGAATGACCTTTTGCTAACAAGGCATGTTGGGAGTTGTAGTTTCCAAACATCTGGAGTGCCAAGGTTCAACGGGTAGAAATCTCCTCACCAGACCGTGGTTGAGCTCGTGTACTGGGCTAATGTCACAGCAGATTCTGGCACATCCATTTTAGGTTGAGGCCACACGATAACGCACAAAAATCGGGTTACATTCTGATTTTACCATCCGCCAGTTGTTGGGTTTCTGTAAAAATCACTTATCAGATTATAGTGTCCCTTTTATGGGCTTCCATAGACTTGTACTAAGTTCACGGCCACACAGCGCGCACGCGGAATCGCATTTCATGTGCGATTTTGATCATTGCACATCCGTTTTTCTTTAGAAAAAGAAACCACATGCGATTGCGCACAAAATGCAGACCCCAAATCGCATCGCACCCGAAAACACGTGTTTACGATGCGTTGCAGCGATTGCAATGATCAGAAAAACGTGATTGCAGTGTGCCTAGACCTTGTGTGATTTTAAACAAAAACAGACCAAAATGGTGATCGCATTGCATTCTAAAATCGCAATGGACCTCAGGGCACACAGTAGGGCCTACTTCCCACGATTTACATTATTAATGAAATGGCATTGCAAAGTGCAAACAGCCTAAGGGCTAAGCCATGCTAGTGCGTTTTGCGGGGGGTCACATGCAACACATCTCAAAACGCGCGTTATCGCAATGGTTGCTGTTGTACATTTGGCATGGGATTTCGCTATATTCCCCAATGGAAACGGTTTGCAAGAAAAATGGTGATCACATGCATTACCAAAACGGACACGAATCGCATCGGAAATCGCATGAATTTTTGAGTTACTGCATTTCCATTGTATCAAAATCACATGCACAAACGTGAGAAAATTGCGTTATTGTGGCCTAGCCTTTAGAGTTTACCTTGTTCAGGTTGTCTATACATCCAGAGACAGCATTCTTTTGCTTTGACCACTCCCCCTACCCATAGCATTCTCATTCATGTCCGTCCTAAACATCCGAATTTTCAGACGAGAAGAACCCGAAATGTTCTGATTATTCTCTATCACACAGGTTGCAATAACATGTAATGTGTGACATATTGTTAATGGAACCCATTAGTTAAAGGGTATCTCCACTGTAAAAAGAAAGTTGGCCGTTAGTTTTATAAAGAACGGGAGGTAAGGGAGCTGTGTTCTTCAATAAAACGATCAGACCCGGAAGAAGAAGGTAAGGAACTTACCTGATCACTCGCTCCCCCCTCACGTAGTATGACAGGTTCTGACGGACTCTGTCTTCTATGCGCAAGTGTGATGCACATAGAAGACAGAGTTCGCCAAGACTACGTGGCGGAGGAGCGATCAATCCGGTAAGTACCTTACCTCCAGGCTCCTGCAGGTTTTATTGAAGAAAGGAGGTAATACACAGCTCCTTTACCTCCTTTTTCAATAAAACTAAACTTTATTTTTTCAGTGGACATACCTTTACTAAAAAGTTCTGCAGGTCTCTCCATTGCAGATTTAATGTGCCAAGTATAGTTACAGTTGCTCAGTTTGTTTTAATTTACACCAATTAATCTGCAATATTTTTGGAATTTCCTATAGGATAGTGAGCAAAAACGGTAAATAGCTTGCTGGGATATCCTACCATAGTATGGAAAATGAAGATGACGACACCCAATTATACAAGAGGTAAGCCATAAGAAACAAGCTGTATGGACAGATCAAATGGACAGATCACAGCGTGAAATTATATATGGAGTCTTCTGGTTCTGCTGTATTGAAAATATTTTTGACAGTTGCAGCACCTCTAACTTTGCTTTTTCTGTGACATGTTTACTATATTTTGCATTATTAAAGGAAGTGAGTGTAATTACAGCAGTTGTCAATGGCAATTCATCTATGTGTACTAAGTGGGGTGCAACAGGGTGCTATACTGGGGCTACGTATATTGATTATTTATAAATGACTTAGAAGTGGGGTATTGAGAGCCAAGTCTTTATGTTTCGTGAGACCCAAAACTTTGTAGAGCTTTGGAAACTTCTGCAATTGCTGCAGGCGAACTAGGTTGTAAAATGGGCAAACGAGTGGCAGATGAGATTCGGTGTTAGTAAATGTAAGGTGGTGCATTTGAAGTTTACCAATCCTTGGGGGAGATGTAATATATGAGCTTTCATGGGTTAAATGGAGTTAACCTCAAGCTTCCCAATGTACATCGGTTGCGTGGGCCTGTACCGTTTCCCTCTAACCACAGGTGCCCAATGCAAAACAAAACAAAAATGTTTGTTGATTTCAATGATGCTCTTATCTCCGCGCTCCTTACCTGCCTTGTTCCGTGATGCAGTAAACTCACGCTAAGTGAGTACTACATTGTGAGAACTCGCCAGGAAGAGGAGCGTGGAGGTAAGTATTGCATCCCCCTTGTGGGTATACCAGAAATGGCTTGGTGCTAAATAAATCTGTCAGACTTAGCTATAGCTAAAATTGCGAGATGGCACTGGCTAGAGCTAGCAAGATATTGTCTTGATAAAGAGGGGTATAGATTCAAGGGAGAGAAAAAACTTTACAATTATATGTAATTATGTAATGATTAAAATAAGTAGATTGGCTATTTTATTACAGGGATCAGTACTGATTTTTCAAAATATTTTTTGCATTCTAGGTGTGTGTTCCTGGAAAAAGCCTGGCAGACAGAAAAACTTTACTTATTCCAGGTAGTATGTTTTAGATGAAAACTGTAGTAGAATCTACTAAATAAAGGCTAACAGTTCCTGCACCTGTAACATGGTATTTTGTTCACGCCTTTATGTATTTTCAGTAGCATAATAGGTGCAAGTCAGATAAAATCATTAGCAATTCTTTCAATACAAAGTCTGATAAAATGCATATCGGTGTCCAATACATGACATTACATATGACGTGTTGCTGCCAGAGGGTAGTTCCCCTCTGTATACCCATTTGCCTCCAGGACTACTTCCTCTTAATAATAGCCACCAGCCTCCTGGACTACTTCCCTTTAGTAATACCCATCAGCCTCCTTGACTTTCTCCTTTTAGTAATTACCCTCAGCCTCCAGGAGTACTTCCCTTTAGTAATACCCATCAGCCTCCGGAGTACTCCTTTAGTAATACCCATCAGCCTCCAGGAGTACTTCCCTTTAGTATACCCATCAGCCTCCAGGATACTTCCCCTTTAGTAATACCCAGTAATAATTTTTCTCTTACCATTAGCACTTGCAATAAATAAATCGAATACAAACCTTTCAAAATAAACCCACACAGGTTGTTATTGTTAGTCATGTAAAATTTTGCTTTGTAATATAGCTAAATCTTTCTTTTGAAGCAACTGTTTCACTTTATTCTGGATTTATTTATTTTTAAAAAAAAAGAGGTTTTAGGGCTTCATCAAGAGATATTGCCCGGAATAGTATAGGTGCCCCCATACTATTAGACTATCCTAATATTGTACAACGATTGGGTTGTTTGTGGTATATTTGTTTATTTTGGAAGATGTTCTTCTAACTCCCAGAGGCGTATAGGGGAAACATTTGAAATTTTGTTTTGGTGAAATAAGGTCTCTTTAAAATAGTATAGAATATACTTCCATACTAATAGAATGAATAGTGAACACCGATAAATCAGATGCATTTTTTGATGTTGTACTACACAATTGTCTTTTCAGTATCCGATCCGCCCTTCATTGATGACCTATGATGGAGTCCACATTTATCAGCAAGGATTAAGCCAAAGCAACAGAAGGTGCGGTAGGGAAATTATATATTTTATTGTCTACCTTACAATAATAGTCAACACCCTTTTAATGTACAGACCTACAGATTGTGCTTGGAACATATGTGATTGTTATTGCTGGTTATGGCATCTTTATGTATAGATTTTTAATGAGGTCGAGATTTGGAGTAGCCAAGGCTGGGTACACACTGAGGGACTATTTGTCCCGACCGATCGCTCGGCCGGACAAATGTCCGTCGGTCATGGCAAATGCGTAAATGCGAACGATCGATCGAGCGTTCCCATAGGGAAACCGCAAGATCGATCGCAATTTTCCAACACGTCCGATCATTGTTCGTCCAACCCTATTCAGTCGGTACGTGCTTAGGGGTTATTATTGACTGCTCTCTCTCCTTTTCCAATCAAATTAACTATGTTGCTAAAACCTGTTGCTTTTGTTTCTTCGAAACATTGCGAAGATCCGTAGATTCCTTTCTCTTCAACTACTGCTATGCTTATCCATGCTCTCATCCTATCACGCCTGGTTATTGCAACTTCTGCTTCTGGTCTTCCTGCTTCCCATCTTTTTCTCTCTTCAGTCCATACTTAATTCTGCCGACCCATTGTCTCGCTCTTTAACAACGGGATATTACATCTCCTCTCTACCGCACATCTACCTGGCTCCCCATTAAACAATGCATTATCTACAAAACTCTTCTGCTCCTTCTTATATTTCTTCTTTGTGTCCCTGCCTGTATCCTCCGCTTATCACAGAACCATCTCTTATATAGACCCCCACTCACACTGCCTCCTCTCGCCTTAAACCTTTTTCTCTTCTGGCTCGTCCTATGGAATTCATTCCCCTCTCTTACGTCAAGAAACCTCAATAAACAAGTTTAAATCTAATCTGTCAAGTTATCTCCCTGAGCACAGCACAACATAGGACTGTTGTTACTGCACCAGTTATTACTATAGCACTCCAACCTTTCCTATGTATCTGTATGTTACCCCACTAAGTAGATTGTAAGCTCTAAGATGCAGGGACCTCTTTCCATGTTACATGTTTAAGCACTTGTATATTTAGTGATGCTCAATATTTTATATATTATGTATTATTACTGTCCCCCTTGTACAACTTTTTGTATTCTATATTGTACAGCGCTGAGTCCCCTGGTGGCTATATAAATTACTTACATACATACACTCTACCTACCATGAAAGCTTGTCCTTCCGTTAAAGTGTACAGAGAAAAACCCAACAGCAACTCTCAATAATGTTTTTAATTCCAATGTTTTGAGAAGGGAGTTCTTTGCACATAGATTTGGTATATAGATTCCATGCTGGGACTTCCTAGTGTTTTCTTTGTGTTTATAAATGAAGACATTTGTTGTTTAGGAGGGTTTGCTGCCTAGGTGCCTGTCACAGCATTTCATTGGTTAGATGTTTAAGGCTGGGAACCACCAGCACCAGAACTGACTGTTTTTCCACTAGCAAGTGGTAGGTGGGGTTGAATCCTGTCTGTCGCGTCAAAGGCAAAGTAGACATGGCCAACAGTTCACTGTGACTTACCTGGTGATCCAAAGGGAACTGTGTGATCGTCCGCAATTTCACAACGTAACTGATCGACCGAGATCAGTTGTGGCCACATGCAAATACATCAACCAAAATTTTGGCCCGACACCAACATACACGTTAATATCAGTCGGCCCATCCAAAAAAGTGCATTGTGTGTACCCAGCCTTATGTATGGGATATTGACGGCAAAAGCTGAACCTGATTCGCAGAAGTTGTGGAGGGGCTGGGGTGTCAGCCAGTAGACATCATGACTGACTGCCACTAAAAACAGTTGAATTTTATTTTTTAATGTAGTTTTATCTATTAAGATTTTTTTTAATATAAAAATGTACTTCTCTGTGTTTTTAAAGGGCATATCCCCACCAACAGGTTTGCCGCACATACACCCGACACAATTTTATACGTATGTTAGCTTTTGAAAGAATGTTTCATCACTGCTTGTTGAACCCCCATCCCTCGCTGGCTGGAAGACTCCTCCTCTGCTGCTGTAAGCCTTAACTACATTTTACACAGCAGACAGGGCATGGGAAAGGAAGTACGATTGGCTGTGATGTATGCGTTTTTCAAGCAAAATATCTGACGGGAAATGAATTGCAGCTTGGAATATGTCATAAAGTCAAGATATTCAAAATGCCACGTCAGTGTTGTTTCAAGATAAATTGGTTGTTTTAATTGGTAGGTGGAAATTGAAATGGCCATTAACACAGTTAGTCCAAATTATTGTCGCAGCCAAGGAGAGCAAATTGCACTTAATGTTGATGGCACGTACTGACGAGACAAGCACTATTTCGACGGAAGTAAACCATATTATACCTTACAAAGAAGGAATTGATTTTAATTTTTATTCTAGTAGCAGTTATAAAAATTGTTAAAGTGTGGAACCCAGCTTAAGAGCATGGGCATACTTGCCCCTTTATGGCTGAGGCCACACTGTGCCAGCCCGCACACCTGGAGAAAAGCGCATATGCACACCAGACGTATCTCCATTTGCTCTGTGAATGTGCAATAGTCTGTTATGCATGCTACTGCTATCCCGAAAAAATTGGTGATTGCACTTGCTCCGAAAATGAATGCAGCGCATGCAACATAGCCACCACATTGACAGCGCAGTGCTGCAATTCTCACCCTCTATGGAATCTCGGTCGTTCGCTTGTGAGAAAACGCAGCAGTGTTAGGCCCAAATGTTCACTACACTTTATTGTGCTCTAATGAAGGAAATTATGTGCTTTCAGGAAAATGATGGATAAGCAGACTTCTCCTCAATACAAGCAGCAAGCAATAAATTCGCTATGCGGCTGCTGTCTATAGAAAAGGTTTGTTTATTTCCTCCTTTAGAATTTCCATACATATAGCCTAACTGTATTGTGATCGCCCTGTTGTTAATACTTTCTTTTTTCTGCTGTGCCTTCACAGTGGATTGTTACATTACACCCAAACACAAGTTTATAGAATCCTATTATAATTTGTGTTCTGTAATTAACAGTATAAGCTGAATAATCATTATATGTACATTGTGTACAGGTCTTGTCATTCCAAGCATAAAGGGCCTGTATCAAATTGTTGAAAGGATATTAAAGTCAAATCACACCTATTACGTGATCAAGAAAAGGCAGAGCCGTCTTTTTAAATCACCCATAAGAAATTTTTTACTTATTATAAATTTTACATATTTACTAATATATTAATATTACAATTCTATAATAGGTGGATAAAACTTGGTATCATTTTGAGCGTTTGCAGAAGTTTAAATTTATGAATTTTAAAAATCAATTGTAATGCTTGGTGCAGCAGTGGTTCTACCTACCCATGTTCCTATTTCCATGTTCCTTACCTCTAGCGAATTACACTGATGTCCATACAACCACAGGCCTTATTTTTTTATGCAGTCGAGGTTTAGTCGCAAACAAATAAGCCAGATTTTACCTTCCAATGCAGGAATGTTGGACGGTATAAATGACTGTTCTCTCTTGCTTTTGTAAGACTTATGATAGATTTGCCAATCAAACTGCTTACCTACCCATATATACTCGAGTATAAGTCGATCCGAGTATAAGCCGAGGTACCTATTATTTCCTGAAAAATTAGTAAAAGGGATTGACTGAGTATAAGCCAAGGGTAGATAATTATCACCACTACTGCCTCTGATTCTGTATTGTTTGTGGCTTAGTTGCCCTTTAAATGGACAGCAGAATTCCATACAGTAATAGCCATATCGGTACCAGTAAACCCCAATTCCTTGGCACTCCAGTTTTTGGAAACTACAACTCACAGCATGCTTTGGTTGCTGGGAGTTGTGTTTCTAAACATGTGGAGTGGCAAGGTTCAATAAACTTTTAATTAAGCTTACCATCATTACAATCTCCTGACCCCCATATAGGAAAGGGCACCTGACCCCCCCATATAGTAAAGGACTCTCTCACCCCAATAGTTAGAAATGTCACTGAGAGTTGTAGTTTAAGCTGTCATTTGCACTGAACTAGCAGACATTTTTTTGCCCCAAACTGAGGGACCTATCAGATTTACACATCCAGATGAGTAGTGACAATGCTGAGTGAGTCCAGCAGCCAGACAGAGGAAGAGAGTGTAAAGGCAGATCAGTTGCTCCTGTAACTTTCTATATAAGTGAAGGAGTTTTTTTACACCAGCGCACTACTGCAATTGCAGCATTTGGAGCTAAATTGGACTGACCGTGTGTAAGCCGAGGTTAGGTTTTCAGGCTAATTTTAAGGCTGAAAATCTCGCTTATACTCGAGTATGTAGGGTATATCATCTGTAAGAATTTGACCAGCTTAAGACTCCCAGTAAGACTGTGTGAATATTTCATTCCTATCAGGTTAACTAAATCCTTTTAGAAGACAGCAAACAACACAACAGAGCCACAATGGCGGTTTCCTGGTCCAGATGTGCCCATTGTGGAGAAATGCTGGGATAGTGGTGGAAGGGTTTGTATATTTCCCCAGTTTCTCGTATATGTGTTAAGCTCCAGGGCAAGCGGTTCAGCAGTGGAAGGGTGTTCTTTCACTGCATTTGGCTTTTGAAAAGCTGGTAAAAGGGGCCCTGGAGCGAATGGAAGTGAGCGGGTGGACTTCCATTCCCCAGGCATCCAGGCTTTTTGTGAAGCCTGGCTAATTAATAGCCTCATTAGGCTGCAGGGGGAAAACCCTATTGAATAAGGTGTCTCAAGAGTTCTCTTCCTCTGGCAGGGTGGTGAACTGTCTGCATGCAGTAAAGGAGAGAGCCAGACCCAGTGAGGATCCAACTATTGTACTGTTATGCGAGCTGGATACTAGGTCCTCTCTGTCCCATTTTCGGATGTGCTCCTGGCTCTATGCTTGTGAAATAAAGCTGATTGCGGTCAGCTTAAAGGGTCAGCCTTAAAAATGTGGTCTCCAAATAAGTTGAGTTTAAAGGCCAGTTTCCTACCTTTAAAACGAGCCATCAACCACCTCTCTACGTGCTCCACAGCCCAAGAATAAAGAAATGACTGACCAGAAAGTAATGGGTGGGAGCAGACATGTTACATTCCTAAGGCTTCTCCTGCACAGTGCCGCCGCGAGCATAGCCTCAGACTCTAGTGTGTGAGGGAGACAGGATGTCCCTCCTCCTCTCTGCTGTGTGAAGTCTGACAGAGTAGGTAAGGGAATCTAAAGCCCTCCATTCCCACTATGTTTTATTCTGGGGGGGTCTGGTGGCTGAGTTGCCCACATCACCCAGAGTGGGCGGGGCTTATGCACCCATGAGGGGCGGGGCCACATGGGTATGTAAGAATGGGCCAAGGGGGGCCTGCAACTGGAGGGAACATGGGGTCCATGAGTGGGAGGGACCAGGGAGACTGCAAGGGGAGAGAGAGATACAGGGCAGATTGACTTACATGGTTTCAGAGCCGGAAGCAGGAAGTGCAGGGGACTGGTGATGCTGCTGCCTATCACACACAAAAATGTAATATCTTCAAAAATATGACAAATAAACAATGAAAATTTGCAAAAATTCTCAGGAGAGCATTACTATAATTTACCTAAAGTAATTTTTGGACCACAGTTCCCCTTTAAACCTGGATTGCTGGTCGTGAACTGTTTGTTTTTTTTCTGAGTTCAGTCTGGTCCCTGCAAAACTGCCAACCCCCAGAAACTTTACAGAAGTCCCCTTTACACCAGGCATTGCTCTATACCTGCCGTATATTCTATTTCTGTATATTTAACTTCAGATGGTGTCTGATTTGGGTAGATTCATTTGGCTTTTAAGTAGTTACTGGCAAACTGCAAATAGGAAGGGTAGCTGTTACTTAATTAGAATTAGATGAGTTGAACTAGCTGATATCTTACCACATTATTTCTTTACATCTGCAGGTGAAATCCATGTCACGCCCCTCCAGGGAATTTTGCAAATGCGCCCCAGTTTTACTTACTTGGACAAAGTGACACCAAGTATCGAGAGAGAGAAGCAGCCATGAAGGTGTGTCAAATAGCCCGGTTGTTTGTTTTTTTTTTTTGTTGTTGGTTTTTTTGGTGGTAAATAAAGTCAGTAAAGTTATGCACCAAGGTTCTAAAAACATATGTCTATAATTGTAGTGAGTCAACATGGTCTTATTAACTTTCATGTGGTTTGTTGAATCTGCCTTTTGTGTTTGAGTAGATGTCAGTTTATCTCATCAGTTATAGTAAAGAGGTCAGTAGGTAAACGCGGTGGTGGAGTCCCTGGTAGAGACGATATGTTGATGCTTTCTTCATTTTGTTTGATATCTGTTTCATTGATGTATTTTGTACATGGTGTAATAGGCTTCGTTTTCCAGGTGGGGATTCCTCTCAAGATGAAGTTGAAGATGAAGTAAAGCAAGTAACTGTAAGTCTCTAATTTAACAATATTTTATCATTTTTTAATTTGTTGGTTTGCACATACAGTGAACAAGTATATAATGGTGCAGTTAATAACCATTGCATATCAAAACACTAGCATCATTGTAAGCACTGTGGAGCGTCTTTAACAAGTGTTAAAAATGTTTGTCTGTGCTGTAATTTGCAGCAACCATCAGTAGTATAGTATAGTATTTGTGGGTGAATAAAGACATAAGTCCATCTAGTTTAACCTACTCAGCAATAGCCACATTTCTGCCTAACTGTTGATCTGGGAAGGCAAACCCCCCACCAGATTATGAAGGGGGGGGGGGGATTCCTTCCTGACTCCAGTGGGCAATCGGAATATCCCTGGATCATCTTACTTTATGAATCAATACCAGTAACATGCAACATCTTTGTTTTAAGAAACTCATCCAGCCTTTTTATTTTAAACTATCCTGAACTCAACATGTGCACTGGAAGACCGTTCCATATTTTACCGTTTTCACAGTAAAACAAAAACCCTTCCAACTTCTAACTTCTATCCAGTCTTAAAGGATATCCGCTTGTCCTTGACGTGTTTTATCGTGAATGCCTCAGTTTATTGTATGGCCCATTAATCTATTTATACACAGTAATCATATCCTGAGCAAAGACCCTTTCTCTAATAATTCTAACTCTCCTTATTAAAGGGGGACTGTGGTCCAAAAATGACTTTAGGTAAATTGACAGAAATTGTTCTCCTGAGAATTTTTGCAATGTATTGTCATTGTTTATTTCGCATAGTTTTGAAGATATTTACATTTTGTGTGTAATATGGCAGCAGCATCAACAGGCCCCCTGCACTTCCTGCTTCCTGCTCTGAAACCATGTCAGTGGATGACAGTCAATCTGCCCTGTGTCTCCTCCACCATTTGCAGGCCCCCTTTGGCCCCATATGGCCCGCCCACTCATGGGTGCCGTGACCCCGCCAACCCATGGTTGCCATGGCCCTGCCCACACCCCCTACAGAAAACTGTGTGAAAACACGTTTTTTTTTAACTCTGCCTGAAAAGGCTGTTTTCACATAGTGGGAGAGTAGGGCGTGAGATTCCATTACCTTCTCTGTGGGGATCTTCACACAGCGGGAGGGGGAGGGACTTCCTGTCTCTGTCTATCACTGAAGTCTGAGGCTGTGCTCGCCAGCAGCGAGGTGGAGGAGCAGCCTGGGTATGTCACATGTCAACCTCCCATCCGTTAACTTTCTATCAGGTAATTTCTTTATATCTTGGGCTGTGGAGCATGTAGACAGGTGGTTGATGGCTCGTTTTAAAGGTAGACAATTGGTTTTCATTAAACTCCACTGTTTGGAGACCACAATTCCCCTTAATTTAGTTGACCTTCTCTGAATCCTTTCTATTTCTAAGATGTCTTTTTGTACACAGAATTCCAAAACTGCACACATATTCCAAATGAGGCCTTATCAATGCTTTGTATAGAGGGAGAATAATTTTCTCCCTTGAATCTATACCCCCTTTGTACAACAGCATAACATGCTGGCTCTAGCTGTTGCTTGCGGCTGCTTGCTACCTTTAAGTTTGTTATCCACCAAACTCCAAGATCCTCTTCCAACAGGGATTCACATAACACAGAGCCATTTATAGTATAAGCAGCAATGCATCACCTTACATTTCTCAACTTGAATCTCATCTGCCACTTAGCAGCTACTATTTGAATTAGATTATTAGATTAGCTCCCAAGCCCCCCAAAATCAAAATGGGGGAAGGAAACGATCAACACTGCCAACTGCTAATAAGATTAATTTATGTTGGAAGAAGCGTGTGCTGACAAATTGAAAAGTTTGGAGTTTATGGTACAATCATATGGGTATGAATATACAACAAATATTTGAAATAATATTAAAGATGATTAGAGGTTCCAACTGAAATAGCAATTAGAGGACCCAGGGAACGCAGGGGTTAAGTACCATTCTCCAGGAGTGGACAATTTAAAGTTGAAGGAAGTGAGACTCCAGTGCTCCTCCCCTCAGTATATCTCTCTGAGCACCGGAAGCCTCCTCCAGTTGAAGTGTCTGCTTCAGGAGAAAGGACCTCTGCAATGAACTTACTTCAGCAGGAGTCCCTCAGGACTAAATGGGCAGAATCCCCCTTCTGCCTTGGCGGGTAACCAGTGCTAGCGCTGCTTCCCGCAACACTGCTTTTTGGCTGAAGGAGATGCGGCATCCCATTGACTGGCGGGAGCGGGACTTCCTCCTTCCCCTCCGGGCTATACTCGGGGGGTGGGACTTCCGACTTCTCTCTCTCTCTGGTCTCCTTGTGGCAAGCGCATCGGGGGTCTCCTCCATACCTGTTATTCAGGTAAGTGCCTTCTTTTTTAATCCTAAAGGACTCCATTCCCTTCAGTTTTTCTTTTTGTTTTTTTTCTGTTTTGCTTGCCTTCCTTGCACTGACCTTCCTCCTTAAGGCCAGCCTTCTTTCCTAGACTTCCTATTGGGGATCAGTGGCCTAGGCCCCCCACCTTATCCTCATTTCAGGGGACCCATCCATTTCCAAAAGAAAATAAAGGTGGAACAGGTCCCAGTGATTATCATCGCCCCTTGGTGCCCAGGAGGGCTTGGTTCTCGGATCTTCTCTCAATGTCAGTCGGGGAACCATGGTCACTTCCACTACGACCAGAGGGTCCTCATACAAGGACCCTTTCGACATCCAAATCTTCAGCTCCTCCATTTAATGGTGTGGCGGTTGAATCCACCATCCTGAGAAAACTTGGGGTACCGACATCCGTGATACCACTATGATGGCGGCTAGAAAATCCTCTTCGTCTAAGGTGTATTATAGGATTCTGGCAAAGGTATGTGATGTGGAGCTCATCCAGAGGTTTCCCTCCATCCAGGTTTGTCCTCTCAAGAATCCTTAGTTTCCTCCGAAGGGATTTTACAGCAGTCTTTTGCTGATTGCTCTAAAGGGTCGGTATCTGCACTTCCTATATATTCCATCGGAGAATGCAGGCAGAAAGGATATCCAGAAGGAGTCGCTCATTTACGTCCTCCGGTTCTACCCCAGTCCAACCTGGGATCTGTCGTTAGTTTTCAGGGCGCTTAAAAAGCCTCCCTTTGAGCCTTTCGAATCTATCCCTTATCGCTCCTCTCCTGGAAGACTGGTTTTACTTTTAGACATATCTTCTATCAGGAGAGGTTCAGAACTAACCGCCCTGTCCGTGTCTGCCGATTCATTCAGACAAGGCCGTCCTTCGCCCATGTCCCTTCATATAGAAGGTGGTCTCGTCCTTACGTATCAATCAGGAATCATAGTTCCAGCCTTTCCAAATCCTTCAGTTTGCATTATCTCAAAGTAGTCAGAGTCTGAGAATCTGCATTGCTGGCACCGAAGGTATCTGTTCCTCAGGCTTTGGCGGGGCCCCACCAGGGGGCAGGGCTTTACTCAAAGCGGAGGTGGATTCGATCTACTATTGGTGCTGCTACTTGGCAGTTGGAGTCTCCCCCCCTGCAGGTTACGGCCCACTCTACTAGGGCTGTTGGAGCCTTTGGGCGGCTTGCCATGACGTTCGGTAGACCCGATATGTCGGGCGGCAACTTGGTCTTCCATAAACACCTATCAAATTTTATCGCCTCCAAGTTTTTGCAGAGAGAAAGATACAGTCTTGGGCTGCTCTATCCTGAGAACTGCAGAGGCCTTAAATCTTCTATTTCACATCCTTACAATTTCGGGGCTTTGGGACGTCCCCTGCGTTTCCTGGGTCTCCCTAAGGCTGTCAGAGAAAAGGGATTTATGTTGTACTCACCAGTAAAATCCTTTTCTCAAGCCCTAAGGGGGACCCAGGTACTTCCCTCCCTGTTTGTGCTGGTTGTTTTTGCTTGTTGCCGTTATTTTTCTGTTTCTTCTATTGTTTTGTTTCTTCTGTTTTGCTTACGCTCCCTCTTTGGGACCAACTGGAAGAGGTTTCCGGTGCTCAGAGAGATATATCTGAGGGGAGGAACACTGGAGTCTCACTTCCTTCAATTTTAAAGTGTCCACTCCTGGAGAATGGTGAGTACAACATAAAAATCCCCTTTTCTCTTACAGCCTCAGGGGGACCCAGGAACGCAGGGGTTAAGTACCTTCTTCAGGAGCGGACACTTTAAATTGAAGGAAATAGACTCCAGTGCTCCTCCCCTCCTTTAAATCACCCAGCACCGAAAGCCTCCTTTAGTTTTTAATTGTCCGCTTCAGGAGTGAGGACCTCTCCCTTTCCTGGATTCCAGACTGCAGAATGGAGCCGGTGGTAAAATGACTTCAGGGGTAAGTCCACCGGTTTTCCTACGTGGGATTAGCATTTAGCAGGGACAGTTCCCATGCTAATGCTGCGGAAGGGCTGACCATCATGACCCTCGGGTCTAAATGGGCAGAACCCCCCTTCCGCCCTGAGGGGCAACAGCGGTCGGCCGCTGCTTCCCTCGTACCTGGCACAACTGCAAGGTCTCCAGGGCTGTAGGAGATCGCGATGGCTGCCGGGGGCGGGACTACCTCCTTCGTTCCTTCTCCGGGCTTCTCTCGGGGGCGGGGACTACCTCCCCTCGCTCCTTCTCCGGGCTTCTCTCGGGGCGGGGACTACCTCCCTCGCTCCTTCTCCCAAGTTCTCTCGGGGGCGGGACTTCCGCTTTCTCCTCGCCGCTTTGATTGGCAGCCGGGGGCGGGACTTCCTGCTTTCTTCTCTCTTCTCCCGGTCTTTTTCTCTAGGCGGCCCTTGTGATCCCCCTGTTCTGCCGCAGCATCTACACACCTGGAGTTTCCTCCATCACATACATATAAGTACTCCCTATTTTCTCTCCTCCCACTGTACAATTTTTTACCTTGGGTGTCGTTTTTTTTTTTTCTTTTTTTTTCACACATAGACCAAAAAAATCCTCCCTTTCCTCTTTATTCTCTTGTAGCAAGACAGTCATGTCAAATAAGGAGAAGCCTGCTCCCCGTGCAAAATCAGCCAAATCCGCACCAGCGATCCTCCTACGTCTGTGCTTATGCAACCGGTCACTCTGGTCCACTATGCGAACCATGCAGTGCAAACCAAGATTTCCAGCCCATACAAATTCCGCCTCACGATCAGGAACCCGAGTGGGCAAAATTCTTCGGGCTTCCATTGTTTCTCTAAAAATCCCCGCCAGGGTCGCTTATGCCCGGAACCCTCAAGGGGCCCCCCCTCCGGAGTCCGAACCAGCCTGGGCAGATCCTAACGGATTCTATGTCTATACTATTGGCCTCTATCTCCCAGGTACTACAGTCCATAATTCCTCCAGGAACGGACGCTAGGCCGCAAAGAGTAATTAGGCCTTCAGAGCCCTTAGGTTCCTCTATCAGGGAAGAGAACCCCTCGGAGGAAAGGAAGGAATGGAAGAGAGGGAGAACTGGGTCCATAGCTTCCGAGGTGGAAGTTCAGACCACCTTCACTCCGAAGACAATTGACGGTCTCGTTAGAACAGTTTTGCAGGTTCTGAAAATTCAGGAACTGGGGGAACCAACAGATCTGGCCAAATCCTTGTTAGTCGTCCCAAGAGAACGACATAACTTTCCCCTCTACGATCAATTAGAGCAGATCGTTTTGGAGGAATGGGCATACCCAGAAAGAAAACTCCATTTTTCTAGAAATTCCAAATGATGTTCCCTTCCCCAAGTCGGACGTTGATAGGTGGTCGTACCCCAGTGGTCGACCCCCAGTGGCGAGACTTTCCAGCTCTGCGCCACCTTTGCCTCCGCTTGGGTGGCCAAAGCTATGGAGGCATGGCTGGACCAACTTTAACAAGAGGTGGCTAAGGATTCGTCGGACAGTCACTTGATTGACATCATCCAACAATTGTTGACGCGGCCATATATATGGGAGATGTGGCTCTAGAAACCAGCGTCTTATCGCCCGATCGTGGCAGCCACTACGGCGGCTAGCGATCCTTGTGGCTAAAAGCCTGGGCGGCGGATCCTGCCTCTAAGAAGGCTCGACCCTAAGAAGGGTGCCTCCTGTTCGGAACGGAAACTGTAATCTGAATTTCTGAACATAGGTATTGAGAACTTTGAGGTCCAAAACTGGTCGAAAGGTTCCATCCTTCTTTGGTACTAGAAACAGATTTGAATAGAACCCCCAAAATTTTTGGTCTTCTGGGACCGGGGATATAACCCGAGTCTGTAGGAGGGATTGCACACAGTCATTAAGAGCCTTACGGAACGCTCTTGAGGGGCGAAAGGACGATGATCGCCGAAAGGATGGAAGACGCCGTGCTCTAGACTGCGGAAGTAAGGTACTCTTACCGCCTGTGGCCTGGGCTATGATCTTTTCCAGTTCCGGTCCGAACAGGAGGCACCCCAAAAATGGAAGGCTGGTCAGAGCCTTCTTAGAGGCAGGATCCGCCGCCCAGGCTTTTAGCCACAAGGATCGTCTAGCCGCCGTAGTGGCTGCCGACAATCGGCGCGATAAGACGGCTGGTTTCTAGAGCCACATCTCCCATATATATGGCCGCGTCAGGCAATTGTTGGATGATGTCAATCAAGTGACTGTCCGACGAATCCTTAGCCACCGCTTGGTAAAGTTGGTCCAGCCATGCCTCCATAGCTTTGGCCACCCAAGCGGAAGCAAAGGTGGGGTGCAGAGCTGGAAAGTCTCGCCACTGGGGGGTCGACCCACTGGGGGTACAGACCACCTATCAACGTCCGACTTGGGGAAGGGAAACATCATTTGGAAGTTTCTAGAAAAATGGAGTTTCTTCTCTGGGTATGCCCATTCCTCCAAAACGATCTGCTCTAATTGATCGTAGGAGGGGAAAGTTGATGTCGTTCTCTTGGGACGACTAAACAAGGATTTGGCCAGATCTGTTGGTTCCCCCAGTTCCTGAATGTTCAGAACCTGCAAAACTGTTCTAACGAGACCGTCAATTGTCTTCGGAGTGAAGGTGGTCTGAACTTCCACCTCGGAAGCTATGGAATCCAGTTCTCCCTCTTCCGATTCCTTCCTTTCCTCCGAGGGGTTCTCTTCCCTGATAGAGGAACCTAAGGGCTCTGAAGGCCTAATTACTCTTTGCGGCCTAGCGTCCGTTCCTGGAGGAATTATGGACTGTAGTACCTGGGAGATAGAGGCCAATAGTATAGACATAGAATCCGTTAAGGATCTAGCCCAGGCTGGTTCGGACTCCGGAGGGGGGGCCCCTTGAGGGTTCCGGGCCATAAGCGACCCTGGCGGGGGATTTTGTAGAGAAACAATGGAAGCCCGAAGAGATTTTGCCCACTCGGGTTCCTGATCGTGAGGCGGAATTTGTATGGGCTGGAAATCTTGGTTTGCACTGCATGGTTCGCATAGTGGACCAGAGTGACCGGTTGGCATAAGGCACAGACGTAGGAGATCGCTGGTGCGGATTTGGCTGATTTTGCACGGGGAGCGGGCTTCTCCTTATTTGACATGACTGTCTTGCTACAAGGAGGAATAAAGAGGAAAGGGAGGAATTTTTTTGGTCTATGTGTGAAAAGAAAAAAGAAAAAAACGACACCCAAGGTAAAAAATTGTACAGTGGGAAGGAGAAGAGAAATAGGGAGTACTTATATGTATATGTGATGGAGGAGACTCCAGGTGTGTAGATGCTGCGGCAGGAACAGGGAGGATCACAAGGCCGGCCATAGAGAAAAAGACCGGGAGAAGGAGAGGAAGAAGCAGGAAGTCCCGCCCCCGGCGGTCAATCAGAGCGGCGAGGAGAAAGCGGAAGTCCCGCCCCCGAGAGAAGCCTGGGAGAAGGAGCGAGGGAGGTAAGTCCCGCCCCCGAGAGAAGCCCGGGAGAAGGAGCGAGGGAGGTAAGTCCCGCCCCCGAGAGAAGCCCGGGAGAAGGAACGAAGGAGGTAAGTCCCGCCCCCGGCAGCCATCGCGATCTCCTACAGCCCTTGGAGACCTTGCAGTTGTGCCAGGTACGGAGCGGGAAGCAGCGGCCGACCGCTGGTTGCCCGCTCAGGCGGAAGGGGGGTTCTGCCCATTTTAGACCCGAGGGTCATGATGGTCAGCCCTTCCGCAGCATTAGCATGGGAACTGTCCCTGCTAAATGCTAATCCCACGTAGGAAACCGGTGGACTTACCCCTGAAGTCATTTTACCACCGGCTCCATTCTGCAGTCTGGGAATCCAGGAAAAGGGAGAGGTCCTCACTCCTGAAGCGGACAATTAAAAACTAAAGGAGGCTTTCGGTGCTGGGTGAGTTATAAAGGAGGGGAGGAGCACTGGAGTCTATTTCCTTCAATTTAAAGTGTCCGCTCCTGAAGAGAGGTACTTAACCCCTGCGTTCCTGGGTCCCCCTGAGGCTGTAAGAGAAAAGGGGATTTTTATGTTGTACTCACCATTCTCCAGGAGTGGACACTTTAAAATTGAAGGAAGTGAGACTCCAGTGTTCCTCCCCTCAGATATATCTCTCTGAGCACCGGAAACCTCTTCCAGTTGGTCCCAAAGAGGGAGCGTAAGCAAAACAGAAGAAACAAAACAATAGAAGAAACAAGAATAATAACAGGCAACAAGCCAAAAAGACAATCATGTCAACAAACAGGGAGGGAAGTACCTGGGTCCCCCTTAGGGCTTTAGAGAAAGGATTTTACTGGTGAGTACAACATAAAAATCCCCTTTTCTCTGACAGCCTTAGGGAGACCCAGGAAACGCAGGGGACGTCCCAAAGCCCCGAAATTGTAAGGATGTGAAATAGAAGATTTAAGGCCTCTGCAGTTCTCAGGATAGAGCAGCCCAAGACTGTATCTTTCTCTGCAAAAACTTGGAGGCGATAAAATTTGATAAAGGTGTGTATGGAAGACCAAGTTGCCGCCCGACATATCTGGTCTACCGAAGCGTCCTGGCAAGCCGCCCAAGAGGCTCCAACAGCCCTAGTAGAGTGGGCCGTAACCCCTCTTCGTCTAAGGTGTATTATAGGATCTGGCAAAGGTATGTGATGTGGAGCTCATCCAGAGGTTTCCCTCCATCCAGGTTTGTCCTCTCAAGAATCCTTAGTTTCCTCCAGAAGGGATTTTACAGCAGTCTTTTGCTGATTGCTCTAAAGGGTCAGGTATCTGCACTTCCTATATATTTCCATCGGAGAATGCTGGCAGAAAGGATATCCAGAAGGAGTCGCTCATTTACGTCCTCCGGTTCGTACCCCAGTCCAACCCTGGGATCTGTCGTTAGTTTTCAGGGCGCTTAAAAAGCCTCCCTTTGAGCCTTTACGATCTATTCCCTTATCGCTCCTCTCCTGGAAGACTGTGTTTTACTTTTAGACATATCTTCTATCAGGAGAGGTTCAGAACTAACCGCCCTGTCCGTTGCAGGGGGGGAAAGACTCCAACTGCCAAGTAGCAGCAGACAATAGTAGATCGAATCCACCTCCGCTTTGAGGTAAAGCCCTGGACCCCTGGTGGGGCCCCGCCAAAGCTGAGAGAAACAGATACCTTCGGTGCAGCAATGCAGTTCTCAGAGCTCTGACTACTTTGAGATAATGCAAACTGAAGGATTTGGAAAGGCTGGAACTATGATTCTCGATTGATCGTAAGGACGAGACCACCTTCTATATGAAGGGGACATGAGGGCGAAGGACGGCCTTGTCTGAATGAATCGGCAGACACGGACAGGGCGGTTAGTTCTGAACCTCTCGATAGAAGATATGTCTAAAAGTAAAACACAGTCTTCCAGGAGAGGAGCGATAAGGGAATAGATCGTAAGGCTCAAAGGGAGGCTTTTTAAGCGCCCTGAAAACTAACGACAGATCCCAGGGTTGGACTGGGGTACGAACCGGAGGAGTAAATGAGCGACTCCTTCTGGATATCCTTTTGCCTGCATTCTCCGATGGAAATATATAGGAAGTGCAGATACCTGACCACTTTAGAGCAATCAGCAAAAGACTGCTGTAAAATCCCTTCTGGAGGAAACTAAGGATTCTTGAGAGGACAAACCTGGATGGAGGGAAACCTCTGGTGAGAGCCACATCACATACTTTGCAGATCCTATAATACACCTTAGACGAAGAGGTTTCTAGCGCCATCTAGTGGGTATCACGGATGTCGGTACCCCAAGTTTTCTCAGGATGGTGGATTCAACCGCCACACCATTAAATGGAGGAGCTGAAGATTTGGATGTCGAAAGGGTCCTTGTATGAGGACCCTCTGGTGTAGTGGAAGTGACCATGGTTCCCCGACTGACATTGAGAGAAGATCCGAGAACCAAGCCCTCCTGGGCCACCAAGGGGCGATGATAATCACGGGACCTGTTCCACCTTTATTTTCTTTTGGAAATGGATGGGTCCCTGAAATGAGGATAAGGTGGGGGGCCTAGGCCACTGATCCCCAATAGGAAGTTAGGAAAGAAGCTGGCCTTAAGAAGGAAGGTCAGATGCAAGGAAGGCAAGCAAAACAGAAAAAAACAAAAAGAAAAACTGAAGGGAATGGAGTCCTTAGGATTAAAAAAGAAGGCACTACCTGAATAACAGGAATGGAGGAGACCCCCGATGCGCTTGCCACAAGGAGACCAGAGAGAGAGAGGAAGTCGGAAGTCCCACCCCCCGAGTATAGCCGGGAGGGGAAGGAGGAAGTCCCGCTCCCGCAGTCAATGGGATGCCGCAATCTCCTTCAGCCAAAAAGCAGTGTTGCGGAAGCAGCGGCTAGCCACGGTGTACCCGCCAAGGCAGAAGGGGGATTCTGCCCATTTTAGTCCTGAGGGACTCCTGCTGAAGTAAGTTCATTGCAGAGGTCCTTCTCCTGAAGCAGACACTTCAAAACTGGAGGAGGCTTCCGGTGCTCAGAGAGATATATCTGAGGGGAGGAGACTGGAGTCTCACTTCCTTCAACTTTAAATTGTCCACTCCTGGAGAATGGTACTTAACCCCTGCGTTCCCTGGGTCCCTCTAATTGCTATTTCAGTTGGAACACTCTAATCATCTTTAATATTATTTCTAAATATTTGTTGTATATTACTACCCATATGATTGTACCATAAAATCCAAACTTTTCGAAATTTGTCAGCAGCACAGCTTTTCCAACATAAATTAATCTATATAGCAGTTGGCAGTGTGATCGTTTCTTCCACATTTTGATTTGGGGGGCTTGGGAGCAATCTAATAATCTAACAAAATAGTAGCTGCTAAGTGGCAGATGAGATTCCATGTTGGAGAATGTAAGGTGATGCATTGCTGCTTATACTATAAATGGCTCTGTGTTATGTGAATCCCTGTTGGAAGAGGATCTTGGAGTTTTGGTGGATAACAAACTTAAAGGTAGCAAGCAGTGCCAGGCAGCAACAGCTGAGCCAGCATGGTATGCTGTTGTACAAAGGGGGGTATAGATTCAAGGGAGAAAAATATTATTCTCCTCTATACAACAGATAAGGGCTCATTTGGAATATGTGGTGCAGTTTTGGAATTCTGTGTACAAAAAGACATCTTAGAAATAGAAAGGATTCAAGAAGGTCAACTAAATTAAGGGGAATTGTGGTCTCCAAACAAGTGGAGTTTAAATGAAAGACCAATTGTCTACCTTAAAACGAGCCATCAACCACGTCTACATGCCCACAGCCCAAGATATAAAGAAATTACTGACTAGAAAGTAAGGATGGGAGGTTGACATGTGACATACCCAAGGCTGCTCCTCCACCTCGCTGCTGGCGAGCACAGCCTCAGACTTCAGTGATAGGACAAGAGACAGGAAGTCCCTCCCCCTCCGCTGTGTGAAGATCCCCACAGAGAAGGTAATGGAATCTAACGCCCTACTCTCCCACTATGTGAAACAGCCTTTTCAGGCAGAGTTAAAAAAACAGTGTTTTCACACAGTTTTCTGTAGGGGGTGTGGGCAGGGCCATGGCAACCATGGGTTGGCGGGGTCACGGCACCCATGAGTGGGCGGGCCATATGGGGCCAAAGGGGGCCTGCAAATGGTGGGGAGACCAGGGCAGATTGACTGTCATCCATGACATGGTTTCAGAGCAGGAAGCAGGAAGTCAGGGGGCCTGTTGATGCTGCTGCCATATTACACACAAAAATGTAAATATCTAAAACTATGGAAATAAACAATGACAATACATTGCAAAAATTCTCAGGAGAAAAATTCTGTCAATTTACCTAAAGTCATTTTGGACCACAGTCCCCCTTTAATAAGGAGAGTTAGAATTATTAGAAAGGGTCTTGCTCAGGATATGATTACTGTGTATAAATAGATTAATGGGCCATACAATAACTGAGGATTCCGAATAAAACACGTCAGAAGGACAAGCGGATTCCTTTAAGACTGGATAAGAAGTTTGAAGTTGGAAGGGTTTTTGTTTTACTGTGAAACGGTAAAACTATGGAACGGTCTTCCAGTGCACAGTTGAGGTCAAAGGATAGTTTAAAATAAAAAGGCTGGATGAGTTTCTTAAAACAAAGAATGTGCATGTTACTGGTATTGATTCATAAAGTAGAGATGATCCAGGGATATTCCGATTGCCACCTGGAGTCAGGAAGGAATCCCCCCCCCCCCTTCATAATTCTGGTGGGGGGTTTGCCTTCCCAGGATCAACAGTTGGCAGGAAATGTGGCTATTGCTGAGTAGGTTCAACTAGATGGACGTGTCTTTATTCAACCACAAATACTATACTATACTACTGATTGGTTGCTGCAAATTAACAGCACAGACAAACATTTTAACACTTGTAAAGACGCTCCACAGTGTACAATGATGCTAGTGTTTTTGATATGCAATGGTTATTAACTGCACCATTATATACTTGTTCACTGTATGTGCAAACCACAAATTAAAAAATGATAAAATATTGTTAATATAGAGACTTACAGTTACGCTTTACTTCATCTTCAAATATCTTGAGAGGAATCCCCACCTGGAAAACGAAGCCTATTACACCATGTACAAATACATCAATGAAACAGATATCAAACAAAATGAAGAAAGCATCAAACATTCGTCTCTACCAGGGACTCCACACCCGCTTTACCTACGACTCTTTACTATAACCTGATGAGATAAAATGACCATCTACTCAAACACAAAAGGCAGATTCAACAAACCACGAGTTAATAAGACCATGTTGACTCACTACAATTATAGACAATATGTTTTTAGAACCTTGGTGCATACTTACTGACTTTATTTACCACCAAAAAAACCAACAAAAAAAAAAAACAACCGGGCTATTTGACACACCTTCATTGGCTGCTCTCTCTCTCGATACTTGGTGTCAGCTTTGTCAAGTAAGTAAAACTGGGGCGCATTTGCAAAATTCCTGGAGGGGGGTGAAAGGATTTCACTGCAGATGTAAAAGAAATAATGTGGTAAGGATATCAGTAGTTCAACTCATCTAATCTAATTAAGTAACAGCTACCTTCCTATTGCAGTTTGCCAGTAATACTTAAAAGCCAAATGAATCTACCCAAATCAGACACATCTGAAGTAAATATATACAGAATAGAATATACGGCAGGTATAGAGCAATGCTGGTGTAAAGGGGACTTCTGTAAAGTTTCTTGGGGGTGGGCAGTTTGCAGGGACCAGACTGAACTCAGAAAAAAAAAACAAAGTTCACGACAGCAGATCAGGTTTAAAGGGGAACTGTGGTCCAAAAATTACTTAGGTAAATTGATAGTAATTGCTTCCTGAGAATTTTGCAATGTATTTTCATTGTTTATTGCATGTTTTGAAGATATTTACATTTTTGTGTGTGATATGGCAGCAGCATCACCAGGTCCCCTGATTCTGCTTCCGGCTCTGAAAACATGTAAGTCCATCTGCCCTGTATCTCTTCCTCCCCTTGCAGTTCCTGGTCCTCCACTCATGGACCCCATGTTCCCTCCAGTTGCAGGCCCCCCTGGCCATTCTCTACAACCCATGTGGCCGCCCTCATGGGTGCATAAGCCCCGCCCACTCATGGGTGATGTGGCAACTCAGACCCCCCCCCCAGAATAAAACATAGTGGGAATGGAGGGCTAGATTCCCTTACTACTCTGTCAGGACTTCACACAGCAGAGAGGAGGAGGGACATCCTGTCTCCTCACACACTGAGGGGTCTGAGGCTATGCTCGCGGCGGCACTGTGCAGGAGAAGCCTTAGGAAGTAACATGTCTGCTCCACCCATTAACTTTCTGGTCAGTCATTTCTTTATATCTTGGGCTGTGGAGCACGAGTAGAGAGGTGGTTGATGGCTCGTTTTAAAAGGTAGGAAACTGGCTCTAAACTCAACTTATTTGGAGACCACAGTTTTTAAAGCCCCTTAAGCTGACCGAATCAGCTTTATTTCACAAGCATAGAGCACAGGAGCACATCCGAAAATGGGACAGAGAGGACCTAGTATCCAGCTCTGGAATAACAGTACAATAGTTGGATCCTCACTGGGTCTGGCTCTCTCCTTTACTGCATGCAGACAGTTCACCACCCCTGCCAGAGAGAGAACTCTTGGAAACATTACAATAGGGTTTTCCCCCTGCAGCCTAATGAGGCTATTAATTAGCCAGGCTTCACAAAAAGCCTGGTAGACGGGAAACAGTCTTCCAGGAGAGGAGCGATAAGGGAATAGATCGTAAAGGCTCAAAGGGAGGCTTTTTAAGCGCCCTGAAAACTAACGACAGATCCCAGGGTTGGACTGGGGTACGAACCGGAGGACGTAAATGAGCGACTCCTTCTGGATATCCTTTCTGCCAGCATTCTCCGATGGAAATATATAGGAAGTGCAGATACCTGACCCTTTAGAGCAATCAGCAAAAGACTGCTGTAAAATCCCTTCTGGAGGAAACTAAGGATTCTTGAGAGGACAAACCTGGATGGAGGGAAACCTCTGGATGAGCTCCACATCACATACCTTTGCCAGATCCTATAATACACCTTAGACGAAGAGGGTTTTCTAGCCGCCATCATAGTGGGTATCACGGATGTCGGTACCCCAAGTTTTCTCAGGATGGTGGATTCAACCGCCACACCATTAAATGGAGGAGCTGAAGATTTGGATGTCGAAAGGGTCCTTGTATGAGGACCCTCTGGTCGTAGTGGAAGTGACCATGGTTCCCCGACTGACATTGAGAGAAGATCCGAGAACCAAGCCCTCCTGGGCCACCAAGGGGCGATGATAATCACTGGGACCTGTTCCACCTTTATTTTCTTTTTGGAAATGGATGGGTCCCCTGAAATGAGGATAAGGTGGGGGGCCTAGGCCACTGATCCCCAATAGGAAGGCTAGGAAAGAAGCTGGCCTTAAGGAAGGAAGGTCAGATGCAAGGAAGGCAAGCAAAACAGAAAAAAAACAAAAAGAAAAACTGAAGGGAATGGAGTCCTTTAGGATTAAAAAAGAAGGCACTTACCTGAATAACAGGTAATGGAGGAGACCCCCGATGCGCTTGCCACAAGGAGACCAGAGAGAGAGAGGAAGTCGGAAGTCCCACCCCCCGAGTATAGCCCGGGAGAGGGAAGGAGGAAGTCCCGCTCCCGCCAGTCAATGGGATGCCGCAATCTCCTTCAGCCAAAAAGCAGTGTTGCGGGAAGCAGCGGCTAGCCACTGGTTACCCGCCAAGGCAGAAGGGGGATTCTGCCCATTTTAGTCCTGAGGGACTCCTGCTGAAGTAAGTTCATTGCAGAGGTCCTTTCTCCTGAAGCAGACACTTTAAAACTGGAGGAGGCTTCCGGTGCTCAGAGAGATATAACTGAGGGGAGGAGCACTGGAGTCTCACTTCCTTCAACTTTAAATTGTCCACTCCTGGAGAATGGTACTTAACCCCTGCGTTCCCTGGGTCCCTCTAATTGCTATTTCAGTTGGAACACTCTAATCATCTTTAATATTATTTCTAAATATTTGTTAATTTTTACTGGTATATTCATACCCATATGATTGTACCATAAACTCCAAACTTTTCGAAATTTGTCAGCACAGCTTCTTCCAACATAAATTAATCTTATATAGCAGTTGGCAGTGTTGATCGTTTCCTTCCACATTTTGATTTTGGGGGGCTTGGGAGCTAATCTAATAATCTAATTCAAAATAGTAGCTGCTAAGTGGCAGATGAGATTCAATGTTGAGAAATGTAAGGTGATGCATTGCTGCTTATACTATAAATGGCTCTGTGTTATGTGAATCCCTGTTGGAAGAGGATCTTGGAGTTTTGGTGGATAACAAACTTAAAGGTAGCAAGCAGTGCCAGGCAGCAACAGCTAGAGCCAGCATGGTATGCTGTTGTACAAAGGGGGGTATAGATTCAAGGGAGAAAAATATTATTCTCCCTCTATACAAAGCATTGATAAGGCCTCATTTGGAATATGTGGTGCAGTTTTGGAATTCTGTGTACAAAAAGACATCTTAGAAATAGAAAGGATTCAGAGAAGGTCAACTAAATTAAAGGGGAATTGTGGTCTCCAAACAAGTGGAGTTTAAATGAAAGACCAATTGTCTACCTTTAAAACGAGCCATCAACCACCTGTCTACATGCTCCACAGCCCAAGATATAAAGAAATTACTGACTAGAAAGTTAACGGATGGGAGGTTGACATGTGACATACCCAAGGCTGCTCCTCCACCTCGCTGCTGGCGAGCACAGCCTCAGACTTCAGTGATAGGACAAGAGACAGGAAGTCCCTCCCCCTCCCGGCTGTGTGAAGATCCCCACAGAGAAGGTAATGGAATCTAACGCCCTACTCTCCCACTATGTGAAAACAGCCTTTTCAGGCAGAGTTAAAAAAAAACAGTGTTTTCACACAGTTTTCTGTAGGGGGTGTGGGCAGGGCCATGGCAACCATGGGTTGGCGGGGTCACGGCACCCATGAGTGGGCGGGCCATATGGGGCCAAAGGGGGCCTGCAAATGGTGGAGGAGACACAGGGCAGATTGACTGTCATCCACTGACATGGTTTCAGAGCAGGAAGCAGGAAGTGCAGGGGGCCTGTTGATGCTGCTGCCATATTACACACAAAAATGTAAATATCTTCAAAACTATGCGAAATAAACAATGACAATACATTGCAAAAATTCTCAGGAGAACAATTTCTGTCAATTTACCTAAAGTCATTTTTGGACCACAGTCCCCCTTTAATAAGGAGAGTTAGAATTATTAGAGAAAGGGTCTTTGCTCAGGATATGATTACTGTGTATAAATAGATTAATGGGCCATACAATAAACTGAGGCATTCACGAATAAAACACGTCAGAGGACAAGCGGATATCCTTTAAGACTGGATAAGAAGTTTAGAAGTTTGGAAGGGTTTTTGTTTTACTGTGAAAACGGTAAAACTATGGAACGGTCTTCCAGTGCACATGTTGAGTTCAAAGGATAGTTTAAAATAAAAAGGCTGGATGAGTTTCTTAAAACAAAGAATGTTGCATGTTACTGGTATTGATTCATAAAGTAGAGATGATCCAGGGATATTTCCGATTGCCACCTGGAGTCAGGAAGGAATCCCCCCCCCCCCTTCATAATTCTGGTGGGGGGTTTGCCTTCCCCAGGATCAACAGTTTGGCAGGAAATGTGGCTATTGCTGAGTAGGTTCAACTAGATGGACGTATGTCTTTATTCAACCACAAATACTATACTATACTACTGATTGGTTGCTGCAAATTAACAGCACAGACAAACATTTTTAACACTTGTTAAAGACGCTCCACAGTGCTTACAATGATGCTAGTGTTTTGATATGCAATGGTTATTAACTGCACCATTATATACTTGTTCACTGTATGTGCAAACCAACAAATTAAAAAATGATAAAATATTGTTAAATATTGAGACTTACAGTTACTTGCTTTACTTCATCTTCAACTTCATCTTGAGAGGAATCCCCACCTGGAAAACGAAGCCTATTACACCATGTACAAAATACATCAATGAAACAGATATCAAACAAAATGAAGAAAGCATCAACATATCGTCTCTACCAGGGACTCCACCACCGCTTTACCTACTGACCTCTTTACTATAACCTGATGAGATAAACTGACCATCTACTCAAACACAAAAGGCAGATTCAACAAACCACATGAAAGTTAATAAGACCATGTTGACTCACTACAATTATAGACAATATGTTTTTAGAACCTTGGTGCATAACTTTACTGACTTTATTTACCACCAAAAAAACCAACAACAAAAAAAAACCAAACAACCGGGCTATTTGACACACCTTCATTGGCTGCTTCTCTCTCTCGATACTTGGTGTCAGCTTTGTCCAAGTAAGTAAAACTGGGGCGCATTTGCAAAATTCCCTGGAGGGGCGTGACATGGATTTCACCTGCAGATGTAAAAGAAATAATGTGGTAAGGATATCAGCTAGGTTCAACTCATCTAATTCTAATTAAGTAACAGCTACCCTTCCTATTTGCAGTTTGCCAGTAACTACTTAAAAGCCAAATGAATCTACCCAAATCAGACACCATCTGAAGTTAAATATATCAGAAATAGAATATACGGGCGGGTATAGAGCAATGCCTGGTGTAAAGGGGACTTCTGTAAAGTTTCTTGGGGGTTGGGCAGTTTGCAGGGACCAGATTGAACTCAGAAAAAAAAAACAACAGTTCACGACCAGCAGATCCAGGTTTAAAGGGGAACTGTGGTCCAAAAATTACTTTAGGTAAATTGATAGTAATTGCTCTCCTGAGAATTTTTGCAATGTATTTTCATTGTTTATTTTGCATAGTTTTGAAGATATTTACATTTTTGTGTGTGATATGGCAGCAGCATCACCAGTTCCCCTGCACTTCCTGATTCCGGCTCTGAAACCATGTAAGTCAATCTGCCCTGTATCTCTTCCTCCCCTTTGCAGTCTCCCTGGTCCCTCCCACTCATGGACCCCATGTTCCCTCCAGTTGCAGGCCCCCCTTGGCCCATTCTCTTACATACCCATGTGGCCCCGCCCACTCATGGGTGCATAAGCCCCGCCCACTCATGGGTGATGTGGGCAACTCAGACCCCCCCCCAGAATAAAACATAGTGGGAATGGAGGGCTTTAGATTCCCTTACCTACTCTGTCAGGACTTCACACAGCAGAGAGGAGGAGGGACATCCTGTCTCCCTCACACACTGAGGGAGTCTGAGGCTATGCTCGCCGGCGGCACTGTGCAGGAGAAGCCTTAGGAATGTAACATGTCTGCCTCCCACCCATTAACTTTCTGGTCAGTCATTTCTTTATATCTTGGGCTGTGGAGCACGTAGAGAGGTGGTTGATGGCTCGTTTTAAAAGGTAGGAAACTGGCCTTTAAACTCAACTTATTTGGAGACCACAGTTTTTAAGCTGACCCTTTAAGCTGACCGCAATCAGCTTTATTTCACAAGCATAGAGCACAGGAGCACATCCGAAAATGGGACAGAGAGGACCTAGTATCCAGCTCTGCAATAACAGTACAATAGTTGGATCCTCACTGGGTCTGGCTCTCTCCTTTACTGCATGCAGACAGTTCACCACCCCTGCCAGAGAGAGAGAACTCTTGAGACACCTTATTCAATAGGGTTTTCCCCCTGCAGCCTAATGAGGCTATTAATTAGCCAGGCTTCACAAAAAGCCTGGATAGCCTGGGGAATGGAAGTCCAACCCGCTCACTTCCATTCGCTCCAGGGCCCCTTTTACCAGCTTTTCAAAAAGCCAAATGCAGTGAAAGAACACCCTTTCACTGCTGAACCGCTTGCCCTGGAGCTTAACACATATAAGAGAAATCTGGGGGAAATATAAACACCTTCCACCACTATCCCAGCATTTCTCTCACAATGGGCACATCTGGACCAGGAAACCGCCACTTTGGGCTCTGTTGTGTTTGTTTGCTGTCTTCTAAAAGGATTTAGTTAAACCTGATAGGAATGAAATATTCACAAGTCTTACTGGGAGTCTTAAGCTGGTCAAATTCTTACAAGATGTATATACCGTACATACTCGAGTATAAGCCGAGATTTTCAGGCTTTAAAATTAGCCTGAAAACCTAACCTCGGCTTACACACGGGTCAAGTCCTAATTTAGCTCCAAATGCTGCAATTGCAGGTAGGTGGCGCTGTGTTAAAAAAAACTCCTTCACTTATATAGAAAGTTACAGGAGCAACTGATCTGCCTTTACACTCTCTTCCTGCTGTCTGGCTGCTGGACTCACTCAGCATTGTCACTACTCATCTGGATGTTGTAAATCTGATAGGTCTCCTCAGTTTGGGGCAAAAAATGTCTGCTAGTTCAGTGCAAATGACAGCTTGAAACTACAACTCTCAGGTGACATTTCTAACTATTGGGGTGAGAGAGTCCTTTACTATATGGGGGTCAGAGTGCCCTTTCCTATATGGGGGTCAGGAGAATTGTGAATGATGGTAAGCTTAATTAAAAGTTTATTGAACCTTGCCACTCCACATGTTTAGAAACTACAACTCCCAGCAACCAAAGCATGCTGTGAGTTGTAGTTTCCAAAAATCTGGAGTGCCAAGGAATTGGGGGTTACTGGTACCGATATGGCTATTACTGTATGGGAATTCTGCTGTCCATTTAAAGGGCAACTTAAGCCACAAAACAATACAGAATCAGAAGGCAGTAGTGGTGATAATTATCTACCCTTGGCTTATACTCAAGTCAATCCCTTTTTACTAATTTTTCAGGAAATAATAGGTACCTCGGCTTATACTCGGATCGACTTATACTCGAGTATATATGGTAGGTAAGCAGTTTGATTGGCAAATCTATCATAAGTCTTACAAAAGCAAGAGAAACAGTCATTTATACCGTCCAACATTCCTGCATTGGAAGGTAAAATCTGGCTTATTTGTTTGCGACTAAACCTCGACTGCATAAAAAAATAAGGCCTGGTGGTTGTATGGACATCAGTGTAATTTCGCTAGAGGTAAGGAACATGGAAATAGGAACATGGGTAGGTAGAACCACTGCTGCACCAAGCATTACAATTGATTTTTAAAATTCATAAATTATTAAACTTCTGCAACGCTCAAAATGATTACCAAGTTTTATCCACCTATTAATAGAATTGTAATATTAATATAATTAGTAAATAATAAGTAAAATTTATAATAAGTAAAAAATTTCTTATGGGTGATTTAAAAAGACGGCTCTGCCTTTTCTTGATCACGTAATAGGTGTGATTTGACTTTAATATCCTTTCAACAATTTGATACAGGCCCTTTAATGCTTGGAAATGACAAGACCTGTACACAATGTACATATAATGATTATTCCAGCTTATACTGTTAATTACAGAACACAAATTATAATAGGATTCTATAAACTTGTGTTTGGTGTAATGTAACAATCCACTGTGAAGGCACAGCAGAAAAAAGAAAGTATTAACAACAGGGCGATCACAATACAGTTAGGCTATATGTATGGAAAGTCTAAAGGAGGAAATAAACAAACCTTTTCTATAGACAGCAGCCGCATAGCGAGATGTATTGCTTGCTGCTTGTATTGAGGAGAATGTCTGCTTATCCATCATTTTCCTGAAAGCACATAATTTCCTTCATTAGAGCACAATAAAGTGTAGTGAACATTTGGGCCTAACACTGCTGCGTTTTCTCACAAGCGAACGACCGAGATTCCATAGAGGGTGAGAATTGCAGCACTGCGCATGTCAATGTGGGTGGCTATGTTGCATGCGTTGCGATTCATTTTCGGAGAAAGTGCAATCACCAATTTTTCGGGATCGCATGTAGCATGCATAACAGACTATTGCACATTCACAGAGCAAATGGGAGATACGTGCTGGTGTGCATATGCGCTTTTCTCCAGGGTTGCGGGCTGGCACAGTGTGGCCTCGGCCATAAAGGGGCATAAGTATGCCCATGCTCTTAAGCTGGGTTCCACACTTTAACAATTTTTATAACTGCTACTAGATAAAAAATTAAAATCAATTCCTTCTTTGTAAGGTATAATATGGTTTACTTACGTCGAATAAGTGCTTGTCTCGTCAGTAGACGTGCCATCAACATTAAGTGCAATTTGCTCTCCTTTGCTGCGACAATAATTTGGACTAACTGTGTTAATGGCCATTTCAATTTCCACCTACAATTAAAACAACCAATTTATCTTGAAACAACACTGACGTGGCATTTTGAATATCTTGACTTTATGACATATTCCAAGCTGCAATTCATTTCCCGTCAGATATTTTTGCTTGAAAAACGCATACATCACAGCCAATCGTACTTCCTTTCCCAATGCCTCCTCGTCTGCTGTGTAAAATGTAGTTAAGGCTTACAGCAGCAGAGGAGGAGTCTTCCAGCCAGCGAGGGATGGGGGTTCAACAAGCAGTGATAGAAACAGTCTTTCAAAAGCTAAGCATAGTAAAATTGTGTCGGGGTGTATGTGCGGCAAACCTGTTGGTGGGGATATGCCCTTTAAAAACACAGAGAAGTACATTTTTATGTATAAAAAAAATCTTAATAGATAAAACTACAATTAAAAATAAAATTCAACTTTGTTTTTAAGTGGCAGTCAGTCATGATGTCTACTGGCTGACAAACCCCAGCCCCTCCACAAACTTCTGCTGAATCAGGTTCAGCTTTTGCCGTCAATATCCCATACATAAGGCTGGGTACACACAATGCACTTTTTTGGACGGACCGACTGATATTAACGTGTATCGGTTGGTCGGGCCAAAATTTTGGTTGATGTATTTGCATGTGGCCACAACTGATCTCGGTCGATCAGTTACGTTGTGAAAATTGCGGACGATCACACAGTTCCCTTTGGATCACCAGGTAAGTCACAGTGAACTGTTGGCCATGTCACTTTTGACGTGACAGAATGATTCAACCCCACCTACCACTTGCTAGTGGAGAACAGTCAGTTCTGGTGCTGGTGTGTTCCCAGCCTTAAACATCTAACCAATGAAATGCTGTGACAGGCACCTAGGCAGCAAACCCTCCTAAACAACTAACAAATGTTCTTCATTTATAAACACAAAGAAGAGAAACACTAGGAAGTCCCAGCATGGAATCTATACCAAATCTATGTGCAAAGAACTCTCCTTCTCTAAAAACATTGGAATTAAAAACATTATTGAGAGTTGCTGTTGGGTTTTTCTCTGTACACTTTAACAGAAGGACAAGCTTTCATGGTAGGTAGAGTGTATGTATGTAAGTATATTTATATAGCCACCAGGGGACTCAGCGCTGTACAATATAGAATACAAAAAGTTGTACAAGGGGGACAGTAAATAAATACATAAATATATAAATAAGTATGAGCATCACTAAATATACAAGTGCTTAAAACATGTAACATGAGGAAAGAGGTCCCTGCATCTTAGAGCTTACAATCTACTTAGGTGGGTAACATACAGATACATAGGAAAGGGTGGAAGTGCTATAGTAATAACTGGTGCAGTAACAACAGTCCTATGTTGTGCTGTGCTCAGAGAGATAACTTGACAGATTAGATTTAAACTTGTTTATTGAGGTTTCTTGACGTAGAGAGAGGGGAATAGAATTCCATAGGACAGGAGCCAGAAGAGAAAAAGGTTTAAGGCGAGAGGAGGCAGTGTGAGTGGGGGGTCTATATAAGAGATGGTTCTGTGATAAGCGGAGGATACAGGCAGGGACACAAGAGAAGAAATATAAGAAGGAGCAGAAGAGTTTTGTAGATAATGCATTGTTTAATGGGGAGCCAGGTAGATGTGCGGTAGAGAGGAGATGTAATATCCCGATTGTTAAAGAGCGAGACAATGGGTGCGGCAGAATTAAGTATGGACTGAAGAGGAGAAAGATGGGAAGCAGGAAGACCAGAAAGCAGAAGGTTGCAATAAGCCAGGCGTGATAGGATGAGAGCATGGATAAGCATAGCAGTAGTTGGAAGAGAAAGGAATCTACGGATCTTCGCAATGTTTCGAAGAAACAAAAGCAACAGGTTTTAGCAACATAGTTAATTTGATTGGAAAAGGAGAGAGAGCAGTCAATAATAACCCCTAAGCAACGTACTGACTGAATAGGGTTGGACGAACTAATGATCGGACGTGTTGGAAAATTGCGATCGATCTTGCGGTTCCCTATGGGAACGCTCGATCGATCGTTCGCATTTACGCATTTGCCATGACCGACGGACATTTGTCCCGGCCGAGCGATCGGTCGGGACAAATAGTCCCTCAGTGTGTACCCAGCCTTAGGCTACTCCAAATCTCCGACCTCATTAAGAAATCTATACAATAAAGATGGCCATAAACACGCAATAACAATCACATATGTTCCAAGCACAATCTGTAGGTCTGTACATTAGAAAGGGTGTTGAATATTATTGTAAGGTAGACAAATAAAATATATAATTTCCCTACCGCACCTTCTGTTGCTTTGGCTTAATCCTTGCTGATAAATGTGGGACTCCATCATAGGTCATCAATGAAGGGCGGATCGGATACTGAAAAGACAATTGTGTAGTACAACATCAAAAAATGCATCTGATTTATCGTGTTCACTATTCATTCTATTAGTATAGAAGTATATTCTATACTATTTTAAAGAGACACTTTATTCACCAAAACAAAATTTCCAATATTTCCCCTATACGCCTCTGGGAGTTAGAAGAACATCTTCCAAAATAAACAAATATACCACACACAACCCAATCGTTGTACAATATTAGGATAGTCTAATAGTATGGGGGCACCTATACTATTCCGGGCAATATCTCTTGATGAAGCCCTAGAAACCTCTTTTTTTTAAAAAAAATAAATAAATCCAGAATAAAGTGAAACAGTTGCTTCAAAAGAAAGATTTAGCTATATTACAAAGCCAAAATTTTACATGACTAACAATAACAACCTGTGTGGGTTTATTTTGAAAAGTTTTGTATTCAATTTATTTATTGCAAGTGCTAATGGTAAGAGAAAAATTATTACTGGGTATTACTAAAGGGAAGTACTCCTGGAGGCTGATGGGTATTACTAAAGGGAAGTACTCCTGGAGGCTGATGGGTATTACTAAAGGGAAGTACTCCTGGAGGCTGATGGGTATTACTAAAGGGAAGTACTCCTGGAGGCTGATGGGTATTACTAAAGGGAAGAAGTCAAGGAGGCTGATGGGTATTACTAAAGGGAAGTAGTCAAGGAGGCTGGTGGCTATTATTAAGAGGAAGTAGTCCTGGAGGCAAATGGGTATTACAGAGGGGAACTACCTCTGGCAGCAACAAGTCATATGTAATGTCATGTATTGGACACCGATATGCATTTTTATCAGACTTTGTATTGAAAGAAATTGCTAAATGATTTTATTCGGACTTGCACCTATTATGCTACTGAAAATACATAAAAGGCGTGAACAAAATACCATGTATACAGGTGCAGGAACTGTTAGCCTTTATTTAGTAGATTCTACTACAGTTTTCATCTAAAACATACTTACCTGGAATAAGTAAAGTTTTTCTGCCAGGCTTTTTGCCAGGAACACATCAACCTAGAATGCAAAAAATATTTTGAAAAAATCAGTACTGATCCCTGTAATAAAATAGCCAATCTACTTATTTTAATCATTTACATAATTACATATAATTGTAAAGTATTTTTCTCCCTTGAATCTATACCCCTCTTTATACAAGACAATATCTTGCTAGCTCTAGCCAGTGCCATCTCGCAATTTTAGCTATAGCTAAGTCTGACAGATTTATTTAGCACCAAGCCATTTCTGGTATACCCACAAGGGGGATGCAATACTTACCTCCACGCTCCTCTTCCTGGCGAGTTCTCACAATGTAGTACTCACTTAGCGTGAGTTACTGCATCACGGGAACAAGGCAGGTAAGGAGCGCGGAGATAAGAGCATCATTGAAATCACAAAACATTTTTGTTTTGTTTTGCATTGGGCACCTGTGCCGTTAAGAGGAAACGGTACAGGCCCACGCAAACCTGATGTAACATTGGGAAGCTTGAGGTTAACTCCATTTAACCCATGAAAGCTCAATATTACATCTCCCCCAAGGATTGGTAAACTTCCAAATGCACCACCTTACATTTACTAACACCGAATCTCATCTGCCACTCGGTTGCCCATTTTGACAACCTAGTTCGCCTGCAGCAATTGCAGAAGTTTCCAAAGCTCTACAAAGTTTTGTGTCATCAGCAAACATAAAGACTTTGCTCTCAATACCCACTTCTAAGTCATTTATAAATAAATCAAATAGACGTAGCCCCAGTATAGCACCCTGTTGCACCCCACTTAGTACACATAGATGAAGTGCCATTGACAACTGCTGTAATTACACTACATTCTCTTTAATGCAAAAGTATAGTAAACATGTCACAGAAGAAAAGCAAAGTTAGAGGTGCTGCAACTGTCAAAAATATTTTCAATAACAGCAGAACCAGAAGACTCCATATATTAATTTCACGCTGTGATCTGTCCATTTGATCTGTCCATACAGCTTGGTTCTTATGGCTTACCTCTTGTATAATTGGGTCGTCATCTTCATTTTCCATACTATGGTAGGATATACCAGCAAGCTATTTACCGTTTTTGCTCACTATCCTATAGGAAATTCCAAAAATATTGCAGATTAATTGGTGTAAAATTAAAAACAAACTGAGCAACTGTAACATACATTGAGCACAATTAAATCTGCAATGGGAGAGACCTGCAGAATCTTTTTAGTTTAAAGGGTATGTCCACTGAAAAAATAAAGTTTTAGTTTTATTGAAAAAGGGGAGGTAAAGGAGCTGTGTCTTACCTCCCGTTCTTCAATAAAACCTGCAGGAGCCTGGAGGTAAGGTACTTACCGGATTGATCGCTCCTCCGCCACGTAGTCTTGGCGAACTCTGTCTTCTATGTGCATCACACTTGCGCATAGAAGACAGAGTCCGTCAGAACCTGTCATACTACGTGATGGGGGAGCGAGTGATCAGGTAAGTTCCTTACCTTCTCTTCCGGGTCTTGATCGTTTTATTGAAGAACACAGCTCCCTTACCTCCCGTTCTTTAATAAAACTAAACGGCCAAACTTTCTTTTTACAGTGGAGATACCCTTTATTACTAATGGGTTCCATTAACAATATGATCACACATTACATGTTATTGTAACCTGTGTGATAGAGAATAAAATCAGAACATTTCGGGTTCTTCTCGTCTGAAAATTCGGATGTTTAGGACGGACATGAATGAGAATGCATTATGGGTAGGGGGAGTGGTCAAAGCAAAAGAATGCTGTCTCTGGATGTATAGACAACCTGAACCAAGGTAAACTCTAAAGGCTAGGCCACAATAACGCAATTTTCTCACGTTTGTGCATGTGATTTTGAATACAATGGAAATAGCAGTAACTCAAAAATTCATGCGATTTCCGATGCGATTCGTGTCCGTTTTGGTAATGCATGTGATCACCATTTTCTTGCACCGTTTCCATTGGGGAATATAGCGAAATCCCATGCGCAAATGTACACAGCACACAATTGCGATAACGCGCGTTTGAGATGTGTTGCAATGTGACCCCCGCAAAACGCACTAGCATGGCTTAGCCCTTAGGCTGTTTGCACTTTGCAATGCCATTTCATTAATAATGTAAATCGTGGGAAGTAGGCCCTACTGTGTGCCCTGAGGTCCATTGCGATTTTAGAATGCAATGCGATCACCATTTTGGGTCTGTTTTTGTTAAAATCACACTAAGGTCTAGGCACACTGAAACATGCAGTTTTTCTGATCATTGCAATCGCTGCAACGCATCGTAAACACGTGTTTTCGGGTGCGATGCGATTTGGGGTCTGCATTTTGTGCGCAATCGCATGTGGTTTTCTTTTTCTAAAGAAAAACGGATGTGCAAATGCATCAAAATCGCACATGAAATGCGATTCCGCGTGCGGCGCTGTGTGGCCGTGAACTTAGTACAAGTCTATGGAAGCCCATAAAAAGGGGACACTTAATCTGATAAGTGATTTTTACAGAAACCCAAACACTGGCGGATGGTAAAATCAGAAATGAACGCACTGCGATTTATTGTGCGTTATCGTGTGGCCTCAACCTAAAGTGGATTGTGCCAGAATCTGCTGTGACATTAGCCCAGTACAGTCGTGTCACACACGGTCTGGTGAGGAGATTCTACCCGTTGAACCTTGGCACTCCAGATGTTTGGAAACTACAACTCCCAACATGCCTTGTTAGCAAAATGTCATTCCCAAACATGACTGAAGCTATTAATAAAACATGTAACCTGAGCACGGGAATACAGGAAATCATCCTAGTAGTTTCCCTGTGTTTGGGCAGTTGGCAGGTTCTCATTCAGGGAAGTCCAACCTGCGGCCATCCGGATGTCTTGTAAACTACAACTCCCAGCATCCCTTAGGGGAACCGATCCTGGGACTTTCTAAACATCTGTTGGGCCGCAGGTTGGACGTGATTGCTGATAAACTACAACCGTCCCCTTCCCCGGTACACAGACATTGTATTAACGATATGACAGCTCCCCTTACCCCATATGGGAACAGGCCTCCCCACAAGGATTAACGGATCCCCGGTACCTCCTTCTCTCACTGCCCGGTCACCCGCCCTGGTTTACCGTTTAATATCACCAGCTCAGGCCCCAGGAGCTCGATCACTTTCCCGATTAGTTGTCACGGCCGGTCCAGCACCCTCATGCGGAAGCAACACTGTTTCTCCCGTAGACACGTGGGGAACGGCGCCTCTTACCCAGAATGCACCACCAGCCGGACACAGGTTAAACGACGCCAGTGGACAGCAGGTGGCGCTGTGGTGAGGTGTCTTTACCGCACAGAACACAAAAAGTACTTCCTGGCAGCGGTGGGATTCGAACCCACGCCCCCGAAGAGACTGGAGCCTTAATCCAGCGCCTTAGACCGCTCGGCCACGCTACCACTACGGTGTGTGTCTTCTTATTCAACCATGTTTTTATTTTATTTTATATTTCCCTTTGGTCCCATAAAACCAGGATGTGCGGTGCGGGACTTGGACTATCTTGCATGTAAAACTTGTGGCCCTATTATGTTTGAATACTACAACTCCCATAGAATGCTGGGAGTAGAACTTTTCTAACACCTGGAGGGCCACAGGTTTGTCCTGAGGTTTCCATGGAAACATTCCTCAGGCCTGGACAGTTCCTGGCAGGGAATTTCCCTTGGAATCTGGTAGGCCAGGAAACTGACATCCCTGCACACTTTCCTGCCTCCATGGGAAATAGACTTTTATTATCTTACATTGTTTGTGTATTACTATTTTTCACTACTGTTGCCCTTTAATAAAATGTAGCCTTGGGCAATGTTCCCCTTTAACCTATACACATGTACACAGCTGATTTAAAATAGAAGGAACATTGTATGCAGTGCTCCTGGTAAATAGTGCTAAGGGTCCCCCACAGCCCTCAACCATTCAAAGTTTTTAATTGGGGCCCCTTGGGCGTTGAGTCCCTGGGTAAGACCAACTGACACTTTCCTAATGAAATGCACCTGGATCTGAGGCTACGCACTGTCTCTGTGACACGCACACACACATTTTTTAAAGTCCCACATTGGCAAAATCAGAGATGTGTGTCGCAATACAGAATTCCGGGGGAACAAAGGATTGTAAATAGAGTTCTGCACACTTTTTTTAACAAACAGTATTAGTAGTTTGGGTTAGGATAGGGTACCCTACCATATGTTATAGGTAGGGCAACCAGCAGCAAAGAGGGCTCCTGAGGAATGAAGGGAGGGGGGAAAGGGCTCCTCTGCACATGCCACTGTCCTCTCAGAGGACAAGGAGGAGGCGGAAACCTTTCACACAGGAAGACACTTCCTAGTGTTCAGTTTCCTGGACTTTGGACAGGCTCTGCAGGAGAACCATTTGGAGCAGGGATGTAAGGTAAGGATTTTTTAACATTACACAGTGGGGCCAGTATGGGGTTAAATTTTAGTTTTGGAAGTGGACATGCCCTTTAATGTCTTAAATTCTCAAATGAAATATCAGAAATAAGTGATCTTACCTCCCTGTTAAATGGTATGTCCACCCCCACACAAACTTTTAGAATTAGGCTAATTGCACCCTTTTCCATGCCCGGAAGATGCAGAAGGGGCCAGATCGCCAGCAGCACCTTTGATTTGCTGAGACATCGCACAAAAGTAGGAAGTGAAGAACTGCACAGAGGCGATTTTAAAAGGCAAGTGCAGGAAGGGAAACTAAACCGTTTTAGACATGTTCCTTGCAAATGTATCTTTTCACAGGGAGGTGAGATCACTTATTGCCGACTCACATAATAACAGTGATGGCATACGCTATAAAAATGTGGTGTAGCCACCCACATTGTAATGCACTGGCATGCAATTTTTAACAAGCTAACAATTCGCAAAATGCAATCGGAAGTGCAATTATTGCGCCAGTGATCACAATCCTAAACTACACACGGCCATTGTGTGCCTCAGTCTCCCCCTTGTCAGATAGTTCATGTCACTACAGGCTGAAATGCCTGTGTCCTCCTTTGTAGAAAGAGGCTGAGCAGAGAGCAGTAAGGGCTAGGCCACACTAAAAATCGCAGCAACGCACCAAAATTTGTGCGATTTCGGGTGCATTGGGACTGTGCATCCGTTTGCAATACACAATTACATGCGATCAGCATTTTATGCGCAATTGCATGCAATTTTCTATCTCAAAAGGAGAAATCACAAGTGCAAATGCACAGAAATCAGGATAAAGATTTGCTGATTTTTCTATACAGTAACACTGCCAATCATTAAAAAAGTTACTTTCACATTAATCTTCAAACTTTACAGCTGTTCACTTTTTTCTTGGATGAGGACTAGACCACACTACTGTGTTTAACCTGTGATCCAATCACGTGTTAAAAAGCACACGCTAGTGTTGGCCAATTTGCCTGGCCACACTCGGTGTGCTGCTGTCCGTTGCACCGCAATCACCAATTGCATGCGCTCCAATAAGGGAACATTACTGGAATCAAATCGCAAGCAGACGTTAACACCCATGAAACACGCGTGCGTTTTTTTTTTCCCCATTGTAGTGTGTCAATATATATAAATTGAAGGGAGGCACACCCTGCAGACAATGAACCAATTAGTCATTTATTTCTTTGCTGAAAACACACGTTTCGGGGAGACTAAGCCCCCAGCCGAATCGTAATCAACCTAAAACATTTTTTGGCGTATTTTCAGCGCAGAAATAAATAATTGATTCATTGTCTGCAGAGTGTGCCTCCCTTCAATTTATATATATTGATACCTACCTGGTTGTGGCACGGTTTCTAGGGGGTGCACCTCATTGTTCCTGCCTGGACGCTGCAAGCTTCTTTTGGATGGATTGTAGTATGGCCTCAGCCTGAAGAATGTCTATACCACTGGGAGAGGGGTAAATATTTTAATGATTTCATACAGATGTATCTATGGTTTGGTGTAAGCTAGAAAGACAAGAGATCAGTCTTTCTAATACGCAGTTTGGGGTTAGAAAGATCATAGTTCTCCTTTAAAGCTTTAGTATTTGGTCATATACACACATCAGATATTAACCAGAGAAAAAATGCTTTTATTTCAGAAAATCAGATTTGACAGGGTATAGTTGATTTAAAGCCAACAAAACAGCTGTGCGGGTTTAAAGGGAACTTGCACATTCATTCAACTAGGCTGTTTGGATAGTTTTTTTTTCTACTTTTTTTTTTTTCAAAGGAATAAAACAGAACAATATACAGACAATTCTGTAAGTAAAACATTGAAATAACTGTAATAAAAGACAAGCATCTCTAGCATAGACCCCAAAAGGAGTTTCCACACTACATATTGCATATAGTTTTGTAAACATAAACCATTTGGATTAATTCATACATTTTGCAGGAACAAATATTTCAGGATTTAAAAGAAAAAAGGTTGTGTTTACTTTTATACAGTTAACATTTTCACCAGAAACCTGCAAAACTGTAACAATGGCGCATAGATCAGGGATTGTGAACTTGCAGAACTCCAGAAGTTTAAAAACTGCAACTGGTAGCTTTCCCTGGCTGCAGTCCAGATTGGTTACTCCATCGTGCAACTTTGTGAGATGGTGTTAAGTTAGGATCAGGAAGTCCAGATTGGTTACACCATCATGCATCCATCGGACCGTATTTGGGAGGCTTTAGTGTCTACAAGGAACATTTAAGGACAACTATAGCCCCCATCCCCCTCCCATTAATACCCAGGGTAAGGACCTAAACAGAAAAGTGTCAGTGTCTTAACAATGTTCCTTTCAGACTGACTACTCCCGATCGGTAAACTTTATAAGGTTTTAAGGTTTTCATGGATGTCAAGGTAAATCTGTGGTATTCAGTTCGATCAACTTGATTAAACTCTATCGTTAGTCTGTATAATGGGAAATACCACTGAATCAATAATACTTCAGGCTAAAATTTAAGACAATATTTCTATGGTCTAAAAAATATGGTCAATCTGGTTGAAATATCATCCAATGTGTACACAACCTAAAGCTCATAATGTTATCTGAAGGCTTCAGTTGCAATAAGGCTTTAAGCGCAGTGTCTGGCAGAAATGTTGGCACATTCTACATCAATTTACTAAATTATACTATAAGATAACTTACCTGATTGGACCTGGAGAAAATGTCCAATTTTGCATAGACACTTCCTTCTAATTTGCAGATTTGCAACAGTCATGTTAAATTTAAAAATTGAGTCTGCAAAAGTGTTTAGAACAAACCATTGTGCTATGCTGCAATGTTCTATTCACATATGACCCAGGCCAAACTAGCAAGTTTGTGTGCAATTGTCAGAAATTTTATCATTTTCTCCCTTTAAAACTCCACTAAAATAAAGCACAAGCAAATCAATTGTCCTGTTGGCTTTGCTTTTTAATTCCCACAGCAAAACACACCTAGAAACGAGGAGCTCCTCATATAAAGTATTTGTTAGTCTCAGTATTTCTGTACAGCTTATAAAAACTTGTCATTGCAGAGATAAACAGCAAGAAAAAGAATCTGACTTCGCGAGGCCCAAATCCACCACGATCCACACACAGACGTACACGTTGCAGAAATTAAGAGATTTGTATTTTTGAACCCTTAGTAATAGGACTAACAAAAATAAAATTTGCATCCATATTACCCGGACCAGTAATTTGGGCCCTATATATTATATAATATAGTTGTTGACCATGTCTTCCTTTTCTATGAACCTGTGTTTCAGCAAGGAACATACCTAAAGACATGGGCAACTGTAAAACAATAACAGACATTGCGCATCGCTATGGCCACAATGAGCACATTATCTGGAGAGATTGTTAGTATAAGTGGAATTTCTTTCCATATATAAAATACATATATAGATTTTACACTTACAGCTCAATTTCAGATTATCCATTCGGACATAGGGGCAAATTGTTCCTACATTCCTATATTTATTTCCCCTCCCCTTTATTTACTTTTTCATTTTGCACATCATGTAGTAAAACACATTATATAACATACAAATAAGAAAATATTAAGCATTTACATATAAATATAAAAAAAAGAAGAAAAAGTAATGGTGCAGTTTTTACACCAACATACACAACACAACATTTCAAAAATGAAACACAACACGAGAACCAATTACAAATCCCATTGAGGCGCCATCCACACAACCCAATGGGAAGCAGTTCCAACTATGAAGTAGCACCGAATCAGTAATTATGAGGCTAATGGGATGCCCTTCTCAGAAAAAATGAATTATGCTCCATAATGGCAAATGTATTCCATTACCCAGACAGAACTTCTTAAACCAGCAGCGTTTCTCTCTTTCGCATGAAAAGTTCATAGAATTAGGTGGGATAGTTCTGTGATAAGACCAAACAATGCCGATCTGCACAGTAGTGTGGACGTTTTTACTTTGACTTAGCAAAAGCTCCTGGGGCAGCGTACGCACCTGAACCACCATATAGGGCCTCGTTTACCCAGTAGCCGCAATCGCTCCGGGCAAATGTGACTTCTGGTATTTAATACCAGATATGCACCTAGGGAAAGGGATTTAACCCCAGCCCCACTTTAACACCAGCCACTAGCTGGTCTGAATTAGACTAATTATTAAATACAATGCGCCGGTTGTGGAAGTGTCTTTTGCAAAACTTGCACAGCCAGTGCAATAAGTAGTTAAATTCGTACTAACTTATTCAATTTTGGTTAGCACAATTTTAACCCCTAGAATTTGCGCAGCGTGCGCGGGTAATTGAAGCCAATAGTGTGAGTTTATAACTGATCATTACGACCATATTTACTACTTTTTGTAAAACATAGTAAGTTATGGGACCATATGTAGGGAGTTAGAGCGCTGTGTATTTGTAGTTTGGTTGTAAGGACTATTTTATTTACCAGGCTTTACTTGTAGAAATGTAACCATGAACGCCAAAAGGAGTCTGGGACTTTATCCCTGAGAGTTTTGTCTTTGCTTAGGTTCCCTACTGGGGGCACTAAAATAAAAACTTTAAGGAAGTTACAATACCCACTAACACCATGCTGCAGGGCAACCAAACCTAATGTTGTAGTACTCCAGTATTTTGATTGAGGATTAAAAATGGTAAGTTGTAGGCAGTAGGTGTATCCGTTTCTGCTGCTAATGAAATCAATTCCTGCAATAAGAGGGAGAAATACAACCCAGATTAAAGTGCACACATACACATTTTAGGCGGATAAGGAAAAGGTACAATGCTTGGAAGCGGAAATGTGGTTAGTCTCTTTCCCCTAAAATACCTATTAAAAATATGTTTTATATCTTTTTTTTGTATTTTCAATGTAAACAAGAATTAAAGCAAACCAGGAACAATAAACAGTCTGTAACAAAATCAAATCATATTCCATTTTGTCTGGTGCAGCTGTTAAGCTGCCTTTGTCCATGTGGTCAGGGTCAGAGTTATTATTCTTCCATGCAGGCCCAAGCCTCCTCTGCCTTTTGGTAGAACTGGTTGGCGATCCTCCCTTTCATGGCTTCCATGGCTGCCTCTGCCGCTTCTGTGTACAAGTCACCTGCAAAGAAAATAGAAATGGTATACAACTCAACACAAAAAAAAAAAACTAAAACAAATGCCTTTATTCAGAGGGTTTGATCAGAGGGTATTTGAATAAATACAATGCAAACCTAGATCCAGGGTGTTCAAATTATCTCTACAAATATGCTGCTCCCCTGTATAAAAGGGCTCCCTTGCACTATATGCACATGCACGTCAGGACCAGTCAGAGAAGCCAAAGTTGGAGAACACTCGCAGTTAATATAGTAACATAGTAATTAAGGTTGAATAAAGACATACGTCCATCAAGTCCAACCTATTCACCCTCTATCAGAATGTATCCCTGGATCAACCAGATCTATATGCATTAATACCATTAATTCTCAATATTTTTTAGTTTTAGAAACTTATCCAGGCCTTTTTTAAAGCTATTTAAAAAAGCTATTTATATCTCTGTGTTCCCTGACTGCTCCTGACTCTTCAATTGAAAAACAGGAGGTAAGACATAGATCCTTTTACTGTCATTCTTTTGAATTAAAGGTACAGTTCATTGGAAATTATCAACATTCGTTAAATTGTTAGTTTGTGTAATGCCTTCTTAGTGATTCTACATATTCTCTCCCATTTTGAAAAATCAGTTGATTTCATACCCTTTTCCCTGCTGTTGACATTTGTGAGCTGACATTTCAGGTTCTAACGGTCCTTCTTCTTCCCACCACTTGGAATGTTCCTAACAGTAATTTCTACTGATTGGCTGTTGGATGGGTCAAAGATGCTCAGATCTCTACTGAGCAACTGAATCAACCCAGGCTCTGGGTCAAGGGCAAGACCATAACGGTCTCTACTACGGGTCCTGCAAACAGGAAGTCAGTATTTCGGTTGTATTTATTTATACACAGACAAAATACTGAATTGGCAGAAAGTCATTGGGATGAAAAAATACTGTTTTTTTCTGAAAAGCATATGTATTTGCACTGAACTTCCCCTTTAAACTGAAGTCTTATTTAGAAGTGTAGATACCCTTTAAATATCAATTAATTAAATTACCAGCTCTCTGCGGATCCTTCTCCAGATTAAAACCGCCAGACAGTAACATTTCAGCTTCCCTGGCCAGCAGAAGGTACTTTGGTTCATCTTGAGTTCCATCATATTCACCTCCTTCATCATAATCGGTCATTTTCAAGGCAGAGTCATACCAGTAGAGCGCTTCTTGCCAGTCCTGTAACCTAGAATGTAGATAGAACTATTTTAACCTGTGTTCTGGCGTTTGCCACAGGCTTTCATAGAAACACGGATTAAAAACCTAAAAGCTGAAGACTTGACCTTTCAGAATATAAGTCCTAAATTTTTACTGCGGTTTCAAAAAGATATTTGCACATCACAAGACTATAACATAGCAACTATGACTGCAATCATATTGCACCTGTACTATAACCCAAACTAGCAGAAGAAGTTTGCACTTCTTGGTCAGTGAGATGGTGGAATATTCAAACACCAAAAGGAAAAGAAGGAACTTCAATAAGGAATCATTTACCTGTCTGAACCAAGGTTCACACCAGTATCGAAAGCTCGTGCAATGTGAATCATGGAAGGTCGGTCTCCAGCTTCTGCAGCCATTAACAGGTAGTTAAATCCCTTTATTCTGTTCTCTTCTGTGTCCTGCAGGAAGAAAAAGATTTAACCAAAAAGAAATAACTTTCTGTTCCAAAAGTTGAGAAATTTAAAGGACATTTTTGCAGGCAAAAGAAAAAGCGTAAAGTGTGGTTTGGAAGTCTTTAGACTTGGCAGTTAATTGAAAGTAAGGAAAACATATTTCCCCCTCCCATAATAAATAAGCATATAAAAAGCACCCTTTCTAATTGCGATTCTAAACTTCTCCATCAGCCCTAACGGCTGTGGTACAAGCCACCGCATGACTCATAGCGATCTAAGGTAAGTAGCAATGTGAAGCCAGTTAACTCACCATACAAGGGAATGTTGGCAATAAAAGACCATTCAAATGTGATGGCCACCAAGCTGTCAACCACCAGCAATGTACCGTTTCAGCTGTCCTAATGACTAAGGGCGCGTAGCCCGAAACACAACAGGGACCTCTGTTTTTTTGTCATGAATACTGAATACATTGTTAACCCTTTGGACTTCTGTGACTACTGTGCTACTGATTCCGGTGTGCGCCTTTACCCACTTCTAGTTTTGGACAGATTGTGTAAAATGAGTGGAGCGACGGGTCTCGGGCGGCAGCACCCAGACCACCATACATACCTGGTGAGCCTATAACATTTTATACTTTTGATATATGTAATACATAAGGCTGTGGACTTTCAATGGGGGGTGCAGTAGAAGAAGGTTAAAAAGAACTCTTAGCTACATAGGATTCTGCAGGACTCCACTAATTTTGTAGTGGAAAAGACACAACTATTATTTAAAGCTGTACACATCCATCACCATTTTTAAATTAAAATAATTAACCTTATGTATTATAATAATGCACCCATTACAGTGTGATATAAGGTTTATAAAGTCAAATCGAGGATCCCTGACCTGTATAAAAGCACTCAGCCTCGTCTGTGACATTATATCCTCATATTACACTGTAAGGGGATTATTATCCCAAATATACTTCGACACGCTCATGTCAATATGCAAGCCATGCAGATGTCTGAGCAACTGTTGCAGGCATGATTTAAGAGTAGGAACCTGGGGCAGGCACCCGGACCACCTGTTTATCGAAGTGAGTAAGCTAAGATATACTTTTGGGGCTATATAATTGCTCCCATTATTAGTTCCAAATTGATGCACTAATTGATCTTGGATCTGTAGCTCTGTCCTAAGCCTGCTGTTATCTGTATTATGCAATCTAATGTGAAGCACTATAACTAAGACTAATGATTTACCTCAACATTAATATCAGTCAGGATGTGGTGAGGTAACTGAGAGCACATAAGGCCATGGCCAATAATGGCCTCAAGTTCGCCACAGTGAGCAGCATGTTCCAGATGAAAAATTGCAGATTTCTGATCCCATTCTTGGTCTTTCTCACAGAAACGGCCACCTTCATGGTAACGCACCATGGCCAAGTGAACCTGTAACAAAATAAAACGAGGAACGAAGAAAAGTCTGAGAAATTGCTACTTTTAGTTAGAAAATGGAAAAACATTTCCAAACAAATCAGGTTAATTACCCCATATGAAGAAAGCCTAGAGTGGTGAATATATTAATGCAGTGCAACCTTCCATTTTAATTTTACAAAACTAAGGAGTAATCACGTATAACAAACTGTGATGATGTGTAGTTTTTCAGGCGGATAGTATCAGAGTTTTGAGGGAGCATAAACAAATCCTTTACCACATGAATTGGAAAAAAAACCCAGAGATATTGTTTCTTTCATCGAGGGCCACTTCTCTAATGAGGCAAGGTGAAGCACAATACAGAGCAGCACCCTGTAGGAAGTAGTGATGGACACAAAACCAAACCCGAGTTCGGACGAACTCAAACTATTCAAACTAGTTCGGGTTCGAACTATTTAGTTTTTCGGACTCACGGCTGTATTTTCGCTAATTAGAAAAAAAACGATAATTATTGAATTTACGAACTGTGCGCTAACCCTAGAATGTATCATTTGCTAACCCTCGAATGTATTGTTCGTTTTCAGTAACCCTTGAATGTATGGATTTTTTTCGCTAACCCTCGAATGTAATGTTCGCTAACCCTCGAATGTAGCCTTCGATTTTCGGTAACCATCGAAAACATTGTTCGTTTGTATCGTTCATTTTCACCAACCCTAGAATTTATTGTTTGCTAACCCTTAAAAGTATTGTTCGTTTTCGGTAATCCTCGAAAATATCGTTCTATTTCGGTAACCCCGAGAATTATGGGTCTATTTTCGATAACCCTCGAAAGCATTGCTGGGTAACCCTCAAATTGGCCGTAACCCTCCAATGTAGATTGTGCAAAACCTGGCAATTGCCCGCCCAAGTTTAAGAAGTTTAAAAAAGTTTTTAGTGACATGTTCCCCAGATCATTTCCCAGGTGCCACAGCCATTTACAGTAAGTTACCATTGTTTTGATGGCAGAAAAAAAAAATCTGGCACCATGTGCCTGGGGCCCACATGCCATGCCCCCCCCCAAAAATGCCGTTTGTAAAAAACACAGATTTTTGGAAAGTACCGTCACTTTAAATAGCAGGGGAACCCAAGACTTTCATTGCACAACAGAATGCAGCTACAACTCCCCGTCCCTTCTGACTGGCAATTAATTTGATCAAAATCAATGTATGTCAGCCCTGCAGATCAAAAATCAATGTTGGGCATCATTTAACAGTCACTGTGGGCATTATTTACCACTCATCTGTATAAAGCCCCTCCCACATCTGGACAAGCCACACCCCAATTCAGTTATAAAACCACACAACAGCACGGAGAGGGAAGGGGGACGCCATTGGGATTTTTTTTTTCCAAGTGCCAAAAAGTCTAGGGACTTAAATCATTAGTTTTAGTTCTTTAGTAACTAACCCTATAATGTTAACTTAACTCTGAGGTGCTCAGTAGAATTCTACCTCATAAGGCAGCACAGCATGGCTGCTCCATTCTACTTTTCCCAGAACTGTCAGCAGGGAACATCGTCACTTTACACTGAAGGGGGTGTTTGTGCAGCAGAGGAAGATGGGTAGTAGGGGAGGGATTTTTAACAATGAGATCACAGGTTAATACAAGAGTCCCAAAAAGAGCTTTGAAAGCGCACACCGGTTCTTCAAAGGAAAAACTTGCTTCAGGTAGTTAAAAACAGCCGGCAAGATTAAATAAAAGTTCTTATCAGTTAAAATGGTGCTAATTTTGCCCCAACCAATCAGATCTTATTTAACAATTGAAAGCTAACATCAAATTGGTTGGGGCAAAATTAGCACCATTTTTTAAGGTAAGAATTTATATTGAATCTCCCTGACTGTTTTTAACTACCTGAAGCAAATCTTTCCTCAAAGAACTGGTGTGCGCAGGCTGCACGCGGACCACCATATCAGTTGTTACATTATTTAACTGCTACACTGTCCATTAAGTAAAAGGTTTGGGGTTTATTACACCTGGGCCTCCTCTGTATTGATGCCAGTTGATACGATACATTTTAGTGACGGTGCTTTATATTTATAGATGGGGTTTTGTAGTTTGTGTGCAGATCACAGGTTAAGCCCACAACCAATGTTCCCTCTAATTGAAAATTGAATGTGTGCGCAGATATAAATATTCTGTGCGCATACAAAATGAAATAGAGTGCGCTACATACCGCAGCACTTATTTTCCAGCAGATTTTTGTGTGTGCACCACTTTAACCTGTGTGCGCAGGCCTGCAGAGTTGTGTACGGGCGCACACCTTAGAGGGAACACTGCCCACAACAGGTTTTAGAATTAGCAGATTTGCAGCCCTTTGGCAATAAATCAGTATGGCTAAAGATTTTTTTAATTTTAAAAGAAATATGTCTGGTGATTCTACATCTGTTTATCACAGGTAGGAAAAACCCAGACGTTTTGTTTCTACCTTTCCCAGAATTGATTTGCCAATTTTCTTTTCAAGGTGTAACGCATTGAGTCTTTGTACTTCTACTGCCACACAGGAGGGTCGATGAACGTGAACACGAGAGGCATGAAACTGGTTCCATTTTTCCACTGTCACCTACAAGAAATGGAAAGGAAGATGTCAGTCAGAATGGTTACACTGTGGTACTAACAGCCAATGTGGTAATAGAGGGTTAATTGTGTGGCTTAAAGGCTGGGTTCATTGAGGACTGGATACATTTCTAAAATTAAAAAATATTGAACATTACTGGTGTTAAAGGGTATGTCCACTCCCTAAACAAAAATTAGTTTGGAAACAACCAAGAAGAATCTTTGTTTAGAGGGTGGACATACCCTTTAATACATCTTGTTAAAGGGTCACTATACTCACTCAAACAACTCTACATTATCTGAAACTACAAATTGAGAGAAGTAAAATGGTGGTACTCACATATTTATCTGTGCTTGCTTTGTCATTATATTATTAATGTTTAGTGAGTACCCCTAATTCCCCCCACACTCCCTTACTCACTACCTTCTTGTAGTGTCTGCGACACTTTTAAGCTCTTCAGTCTCACCATAGACACTGCTCTGCTTACACATCTCCACCTCCCTCCCCCATCCTTTCTTTTCTGTTGATTCTCTTAAAGGGCATGTCCACCCCAACCTATAATTTAACCCACTACTGGCCCCACTCTGTAATGTAATAAAATCCTTACATTACATCCCAGCCCCAAATGGTTCTCCTGTACTGTCCCTCCAAAGTCCAGAAAACTGACCACCAGGAGCCTGTCTCTTCTCCGGGAGAATTTTGCAATGCAGCCTCCCCCTCCCTTTTTGCTCTACCTCCCCCTAGCACAAATTCCCTTTTCTGTAGTGTAGGGCTCCCTCCCCCAACCACTATAGTAATATTTGCAGAAACTCCCCCAATCATTACTTACCTTTCTGCCGGTCCGGCCCCCTGCTTGCAGTTTCATGCAAGCAGAGGGCCGTGACAAAATGTCGGAGGATAGAGGGAAGGTAAGTAATGATCGGGGGAGTTTCTGCAAATATTACTATAGCGGTTGGGGCTGGGGGAGGGAGCCCTACACTACAGAATAAATTCAAAAATGGGGTGGACATGCCCTTTAATTATTGCAGAATGTATGCTGGCAGACAGCTAAAAATCCTAGTTAGGGGTCAGGAATAGGGCAGATATCATAATTTCTGCTTCTGGAGTGACAGGTGTTTCCCTGTAAATGCTGTGATTTCAAATGATGATTTCTCATAATCTACAGGTCAGATTTAAAATGGGATTTTTAATGGGATCTGACTGGTAATGATAAAATTCTGTTATTGGAAAAATCTTTGGCAGCCTTGAATTTTTTTTACAATTCACCATTTTAATGCCACAATCATCTCTCATGTCTATTTAAAATGGTTGTCAGATCTGTTGCATTACTGGACTATGCTATTATTGTTATTTAATTTCTCTTATACTAGCAAATGGCACTGCCATTAATAAACAGATACAAAAGAGGAAGTAAACAGGGATTGAAAATAAACTTCCATGAGCTCTTTGTAACTTGCTGAGTGGAGCCAACAGAAAATTTTCTGTTACTTAAAGGAGAACTAAAGTGCTTTTTTTAAAAAGGTAAAATGAAAAATACTTGGGGCAGGGAGATAGGACTGATAATTCCTACCTGCCATAATAGTTTCTATGAGGAGCAGCAGCATGAAGAAAACTGCTTCTGTCAGGCTTCCTCAGTGCTTCAGCACTATCTTAAATACAGGAAAGCCCAGTACACTAACCTGGCAGATGAAAATTGCTTCAACAAAATGATATTGTAAGGTACTTTTCATTTAGAAAAAGTGATTGTTTTTACAGTATTCTTTTAAATTTAAGGATTATATCATAAAGAGTGTTATTTGGGAATTACGCAACATGCTGTCTTTTACCAGAGCAGTCTATATTTAATAACAATGCAGCAATAAAATGAAGCAGCAATCCCCCACACTTTTTTCATTCACATTGCAATTGATAAAACACAAGATCTTTCATAAAAATAGCCAATAACTACCGTATATAGTGCAATAACCTTACATGCCATTTGCACACTGTGTATCATCCTATTGTACTGTATGCGGATTAACAAGAAATGTACATTTATGAAACAGAAGGTGCAGACAGGATTTAGCACCATGATTGGATGGATTTTTTTAAAACTGGAATATGTATTTCCTAGAATGTAAATATTGCTACTTTTGCATTATAGCGTAATTGTTAATTTACCATATTTAAAGGCTATTTTTGGTTATTACTGTTAGCATCTAGGCCTATAGCATCTGGCGTATAAAAGAAACCCCACAGACCCAATAAATTTACTAAAACCGATCCCTAAAAATAAATACTTGTATAGCAGCATTCTGCATATCCTTCTAGCTCAGCCGGTTTCCTCTACTTATAATTTATCTAAAACAGGGATCCTAAAACTGATGCACTTCAGATGTTTGAAAACTACAACTCCCAGAATTCCGTGTCTTCCCGCGTAGTTGAGGAATGCTGGTAGTTGTAGTTTTTAAGCATCTTGGGGCCATTTTGATCCCTGATCCAGAAAGTGTCCAAGTGTAAAGCAACAAAAAAATACCCACCTGAAGGCATTGTCAATTAGCAACAGAAATGGAGAATCAAACCCTCCTGAAAACCCCTCAAACCAATGTGTTACAATTCCAGAATGTTCCTAATTTATCCTAAAACGATGTTATTGCCCATGCAAAGCTAGAATCATAGGGCTGGTAAACACTGTAGTTGGAGAGATTGGACATGTTGGTAAATTGCAGGTGATTCTGCGATCCATCATGGGCGATTAGATTGGTCTGGCCTAAATATTGCTGCAGTCATTTCCTGACTGACAGACTAATGGGTCAGAAATCTGCCTCTGTCGTGTACCAGGCTTTAAATAGTTTCATTGTTCCAGTGTACAAATATATTTACTCTGATCTCAAACAATGCCCTTTTTTACAATTTTGGGACAAACAGTGGCCATCCAGGACAAGCCCCACAAAACAGGGATGGCCAAGACCCGTTAATACTTGGACACTTGGGGGTATGATTTTTTGGTGTGTTATGGGTTGTATAATGTTTCCTCTGTCCTTACATTAACTCTCTAAATCTTGAATGAATAATGATTCTCTGTGTTTAGCTTTTAATCCACCCAATCATGTGCAGTAAACAAGGGCAATGGGAAATGAATTGGTCACACAAGCAGAGGCTCAGTGAAAACTCAGATATGAAATCATGCAGAATCACCATTTTATTCCGGGGACTGTTTTTAAGGACCTGATAGGCTTTATTTACAACACCTTTGCTCTATTTGGAAAAGAAAATTGGAAAAGGAATATATGAAGTGGAATGTTAAGAAACAAAAGCAGGGGGTATAAGAAAGATGGAATTAAAATCAGCAGTACTGGGTATTTTCTTCAAATCAACAGAAAATATTTCCCCTTTACTTTATATAGTTTTATTATTAAAATATAACAAAATGGTAACAGGACATCTTTCTATTCAAGAAATTGTACTAATTAGCCAAAGTTGTCCTTTCACATAGACCTTAAAAGGAATCTCATTCTTTTATAGGAATCCTGTCAGTATTTCCTTCCCTCACTGTAAATATAAACATTATCTCCATAATATCATTACTTCCCCTTGTCAACACAGTGTTTACAGATTACAGCCTAAAACAAAATGGACCATGTTGGAGGGAAAGTATTAAAGGCTAAGGGAAAAGTGTGAATTTATACAAAACGCAGCACTGGAATGGTTACATGTACATATGACATATTCCCTATAAAATGTGCTAAATATACCTTCTATCCTCTGTCCATGATGTAAGTAACACTCATAATGCCAGGTTACATGTCTCCTTTCTACCTGATCATTTGTAGTTTCCCTTGTGTACTTTAGCACAGAGAATTCTTATAAAGGAGAACTAAACTTTTAGCTGAAGGAGAATGTACCCAGGGTAAGGACCCCCGGGAGTACAGCAGGTAGTAAGAGGTGGACTTAAAATACAAATTACACTTTTTTACCGGTTATTTGAAATGAAAGTGTAATTGTGGTCTAATAGAAAAAAGACAAAATAAACTGAATCCTTGTATGAAATGACAAACAAAAGAATTTCTCTCTCTCCAAATACTAGTACTGCTGTTTTAAAGGTGACATGATTAGGCGTGTACACTACATGAAACTAGAATAGTGTGCAAGACACATATGTTCTCTTGAAGACTAGATTCTACCTGTACATACCTTTCCAAAACTGTCTTCCGATTCTGAGTCTAGGCGTCTCCTGTTGAAGTTTGAATGGAACTGCAAGGATAAAAGAAATTAAATAATTAACTCAAAACAACTAACGGGACACTATTCTAATGTGTTCTACTATCATATAGTAATATTTTCAAATAATGACTAGGACCCCAGTCCAAGCAGATAACTTTATTTTTGGCAGTTTTGCCAAGCCATTAAGTGAGTTTTTTTTTTTTATTTCAGTACAAAGTTGCCGTAGGATCCAGTGCATTTAATAGTCCAGGGATCCCTTCTTCAAAGTTACTTTGCTGAATCCTGTCAAGTAAAGCTAGTCATACATTGGCCTCCCGGGGAGTCATTAATCGTTTCTATAAATCTATAACAAATGAGCCATACTTTGTAATGTAAGTAATTACATTACTATACAGTTGTTGATCTTCGTGTACAGACATTCCAACATGGCACATCAGGCTTTCAATCTATAAACTGTCCGAAATTAACCAGGCAGTTTATCGATCACTAAGTTGGTGGGAATGGATTTTTGGCAGATTTAATCACTTTGATTGTATGACCTACCTTAAGGTGGGTACACACTGTCCAGATCTTTAAAAGATGACAGACAGAATCTTTAAGATTCTGTCCATCCTTTTTTAAAAGATCCCCGAACACACAGTCCCCATGTAAAGCATAGGAAGAGAATTCAGGAACACTCCAGCAAACTGCTGTTGGCTATTTGCCAGACAATAGGTAGGTGCAATCCTCCAGCCTTCTATTCCACAGGCCTAGATAATCTAAATAAAGAAGCAAGTGGAGGAGCACACTACTAGTGAGAGTTCAACAATTTATTAGTGAAAACAACAAGCAACACTTGCTTCTTTATTTAAAGTATAGGGAGAACATTCAGGACTGCGTATTTCCTCTTACTAAGAGATTTGCTGATATATCCTGTGACTGGCTTATTATCTATGCTGGGTTTCCTGAAATACTCTAAGCTCTTTGCAACCCACATTTTACTGAGCTCTGTGTGACACCGCATAGCTCTAGTGCAGAAAAACAACCTGTCCAACCAGGGGGTTCCGCAGCTTCACGTATGGAAAAAAAAAATTCAAATAATTTCAAATCTACTAAAGCTTTTGCAGCCAATAACAGCTGGTTACATTATCAAAACAAATGACAGAGACATAACAAGCTATCCACGGGTGCCATTTCCAAAAACCTGTAGGTATCCTAATCTTATCTCTCATTATTTCCACATGATATCGGCTTTACTGACCTAGACTGGTGGTTTGTAAATAGACCCACTGAATAATGTATAGAACTATTCAAATCCTGTCTGCATCAACAAGAATATACATTGGCACTTACTCTATGTTCCAACTCATCTGATTCACTTCTCTTTTCACTGGGACACCCACTGTCACCGCCATTCTCAGAATCCTGAGAAGAGAAATTAAACAAACTGAGTGTTATAAACCAGTGGCAGGACCTGTACTAAAACACAACGAATGGAGAGAAACTAAAACCTACCCTGTGATTATCATAGTTGTTATTATCTTCATTACCCAAATTGTCAACTTCATTGAAAACGGGCCAACCTGCACAAATCAAATATATACACATATTTATATAGTCATGGGCACGTACTATGATCTGTTAATATGAAGTTGTGATGTCATTTCTTACCATGAATATCAAATCGATGGCTATGGGGGGTGGCAGGGGAGGGCGAGCTGGGCAGGGAATCGAATGCCATATCACTCATGTCATCTCCGGAATTTTCAGACAGACGTGAAAGCAAAGGTGGGCGGCTGCCAGACATTGTTCTGACCCGATTGCTTCCACATTTCTCCTCAATGCCACGTACCACTGTTTGGGCACTTTGCTGGGTAAAAGCAGCACCAGAGATTGTGTCATTTATATTTGTGAACCATCTGCTCTCGCTATATTAACAGTACGATGGGTCATCAGGGAAAAACTGCACAATTACAACCAAGTAACATAAAGGGGATAAAAGCCGTAATTCCTGGTTTTTACCTATTTATAAAGATTTAAATGTTATATGTAGGTCATGAAATGATTTTTTTTATCCTTTATTAATATTTAATCCATTTTACTATTCAAAACAAAACAAAAAATTGCTAATAGGAGATTTCTTTTTGTATGGCAAGTCTGTGAAACAAACTTCTCAAAGGAGAACTATAAAGCATAAAAGTTTTTTTAAAAGTTAAATAAAAAGGGCCTGGGGCAGGGAGGTAGGATTGCTAATTCCTTTCAGCACTATCTTAATATAGGAAGGACCAGGATACTAACCTGGAAAATAAAATCTGGATGTGGTAGCCTTCCTCAATAAAAAAATATTGGGAGGTATATTTTTTTAATTTATAAAAAGGTAATTTTTACAGTGTTGTTGTCCTTTAACAGTTACTTTAATCTTTACAGTTGCTGATATTAGCCTATAATTGGCACTCATCACCACCAACAATTTAATCACAAAAAATTTCCATACATTTAGAACAAAATGTATCTAAAATTAAAATGTCCATAACCTAATTGTTTATGGAAGATCCAAGCTGGTTTGTATAATGATAGGATCACTGCATATTGACAGGATCACTGCATTGCATATTAACACATTGCATATTGACAGGATCACTGCATTGCATATTAACACAGAATCACTGTATATTGACTGGATCACTACATATTGACAGAATTACTGCATATTGACAGGATCACTGCATACTGACAGAATCACTGTTTACAAAATAAATTCTCAAATATTTAAAATATTTTTCCAAGCAAACTGGAAGCAAATCTGAAGCTAAAAACTGTAATCCGTACAACCCAATTTAGAACATAACATTATTACTGAAAGCACATTTCTGTATGGAAGAAAAGGCCAGTGAATTCCAAAATATGCAATTTCAAATATTCCATTCCAAACATCGCCTGCTATGTGATTTTCTAATAGGGAGATTATATTTCTTCATATTAAAATGTCACTGACCCCACTATTCATACAGAGAGTTGCATTCTGTATCCACGTGTATCACAATACGTGCGCAAAATATGTGCAAGTTACAGATTTTCAACTATCAATAAGTTTGGATTTTAACCCAATTTATGAAGAACCTGTGCAGAGTTCATTACCATAACATTTTGCTTACCAACATTTTAGCACTGTTATCCAGACTGGCCTTTTCAGCAGGTGAAATGTCAAATGGTGTCAAGCCCATACTTTTACAGATTTTGTTGCACGCATGGGAATGGAAGAACAAGGCCATTCCTCGGACCCCTGTAAATGTAAATCTCTTGATTAGTCTGTTACCCACTGGGTGAATTGGAATAATAAATGTTTGAACTGGGACTACACTTCATATATTCACCTAAATTTCCATCTCCAAAATCTGTCCCAACCTCTGTGTGGATCTGAGGGTCTGTGTACAAGTCTCCAACTCCCTGTATATCAACAACAATGAGCTGATGTCCTGAGCGTTCAAAGGTGAAATGGCTGAAGGCCTGTAGCAACAAATAAAAAATCATAACAAATACGCACATATACAGTGTTTTGTATGAACCAGTGGCTGATTTTAAGGCCTTTCAGAATGCTGGGTACACACAAGGCGATTTTTCGGGAAAAGCAACTGTTATTTTCATATATCGGTCAGTCAGCCCGTAAAATCGGCAGGGTGTGCTGGCGCCTGTCTTCCGTTCACCTGCATCAGGGAAAAAGGTGATCAGAAGTGGCGGTAAATCACCACAAATCGTGTGGTTGCCTATGGATCACTTGTGTGTGGCCATACAAGGATTTAAATTGATGAAAACGGGACGGACACCACACATACTATTGGATGATAATCAATATGTGGTGTAGTGGTGTAGGCCAGGGATCTCCAACCTGCTGTCCTACAGATGTTTGAAAACTATAACTCCCACCATTCCCCTACAGGCACTCTTCAATAAAAGGTAGTCAGAGAAAACAGGATTTGTAATTTTCAAACATCTGGAAGCCTGCTAGTTGGAGATCCATGGAATATTCATCTGATCTCCTGAAGTTGCACACTAGGACTGGCCATAAAGCAGAGTCTGCCCAATCATAAGCAAAGTTTGGAGCTTGGTAGCTAACAGCATTAAAAGCTTTTATTCATAACCACTAGGAGAGCTGTTGTTATGAATGTCTATGGATTAACACATTAAAATAAGCTTTACCTGTGGAGTAAGGCGGATATTATCATCTCGTACAAATCCAGAATTAGAGTTGTATTTGATATACTTTCCCTCAATGTAATGTTCCAGGTGGAAGAGGGGTTTACCAGGTCGGTTATTCATTTCAATGATACACATCTGCATGATGTCCACCTACAGAGGAAACAACAACAACAAAAAATATATGGTAAGGTTTGATGTGCAAATAGTGAAACCTGTAAGAGGTGGTCACACTGTTTTGTTATTTATTATTCTGTAATTGCCAGTCTAATGCATTTTGCATTATGGTGACTCCTTTTTACCATAAAGGAGAAGTAACCATTAATAATAACCAGCACTTGGAAGTCTATTATTTTAAATGTAATTACTGAAAAAGAAATACAAATGCTTCTTCCCACAGTCCTCTGGTGCTGGAAACATCATCTGAGCAGCTGCAGTTCCATCGGTCACAGCCTCACAGACTGTACAACTCATGGAACCATGGGAAAGAGGAAGCATCAATAACCACATTGTTTTAATGTACAGTTTAGTAAGTTATTTTTATATTTTAAAAAAATTAAGCAGTTCAGTTGCTTATTACAGGGCAATATCGTTTATAAAGTGATAGGTTCTCTGCCCATTGCAAAGCGTTGCTAAACAATGTGGTACATTTTAAGCCAGCTGAGTGCTGCAAATGATAGCCACTATCAGCATATAACATCACTTGCACAACAAAGTCGTGCTATCCGATATTACATTGGTTATCGTGACTCCATTTCCATTTTTCCTCTCAGTGCATCGCCTTGTTAGTGTTTAGCTTTTAAAGGGGAACGGTCTTCTACAAACAAGTTGATTTTAAATGAGTCATTAACCACCTCTCTACGTGCTGCACAGCCCAAGGTATGAAGAAATCACTATCGGAAAGTTAGGGGGTGGGAGGTTCTAAATCTGCAGTTGGCACATGCTCAGTGCAAGAGAAAGCAGGAAACCAGGAGAAGGTTGAGTGACTGAAGGAGGAGTGGGAGGGGCAACAAGGAGTTTCAAGTGACTACAAGGGGAGGGGCCATGGGGGCCCACAGGGAGGAGGAGACAAAGGGAAAGGGTTTCAGAGCTGGAAGCAGGAACTGCAGGGGATCTGGTGATTCTGCCAGTTACCCTTTAATATCAAACCGATGGCCCTCCAGCATTTGCGATTCAGAAGAATGTCAGCCAGGAGAATGAAAAACTTTTAACAGCCATAAATTATGACTAACCCCTGGATTCTAATGCTGAGATGTTACATTTGTTCAGTAAAAAATTATCTGACCTACATAAGGTAATACAAAAGGCTTTGGGCAGTGGCTCAATAATATTTTGTTTACTGACTTCATAGAAGTTCTACAGACAAGTAAAACGAAGGTGTGGCCCTTTTAGAATGCTGCTATGAACTTTTGGAATTACCATGGAAGTTACAAACAGTCAAAGTTTATTTTAAAAGGTGCGTTTTCCATGAATCTATATTACAATAAAGTTTATAATTAAAAAACATCTTAAAGGGCATGTCCACCCCCAAAACTAAAATTTAACCCCTTACTGGCCACATCAAGTAGTTTAAAACAATCCTTACCTTACATTCCTGCTCAAAATAGTTCCCCTGCTGTGCCCCTCCAAAGTCCAGGAAACTGCTGTGTAGGAGCAGTGTGTGACTCATGCTGTGCCTGAGACTTCCTCAACCTCATCAAGGTTGAGGCATGCTCAGTGCAGCCCTCCCTGCCTCTCAGCCAATCACGGACGCGGCTGCCGGTCCCGCCCCCTGCTTTCAATTCCATGCAAGCAGAGGGCCTGAACACTGCAGCAGGGGAGAGAGGGCAGGTAAGTAAGAATCGGGGGACTTTCTAACAATTATATTAATGCGGTTGGGGCTGGGGGAGCATGCCCTACCACATATCAAAAGTTAAATTTTGGGGTGGACATGCCCTTTAAATTAACATCATATCTCATATTTTATGTCTACTTCATTGTTGTACATCTGGGCAAAGTATTTACCATGTTACATTTCTAAAGCAAAGCTATCCACTGGTCGATTCTTCCCAATTTAAATTTCAATTGATTTGCCCTGATTGGAAGACCCCTTGGAAATGCATCTTCTTGACACGGCTCTCTATATTTTCAATTGGGGACTATTGATCAGGTATTTTTTATTCATGTTACGTGTTGTGCATTGATATTGTGGTTAAGTGCACTTAAGCATGTTTATGTTTTCATATATTTTTGTGATACCCTACTAGGTGCACCTTGATATACAGCATTTCATGTGGTCTTGTTATATGATTGTGCTCTCCAAGGTTCGTTATTTTGTTAATTCAGAGCAAAAAGGAGTTAGCTTTTTAATGGTCTATCGCAGTTAGATAACACAGGCAAATGTTTGACCTCAATGGAGCTAGATAAAAAGGACCAAGGGATATAGATGGAGGTAGAATTAGTGATCACATTTTTTTTAATGGTATCATCTTTTTTGAGTTAAGGCTGGGTACACAAGGTTGAACGAATCACTGCTGGTCACAGTGAATACTGCTGCGGCCGACAGTTCACTGTGTTTTTTTACAGACCTGCCCGATATATTTACCTTTCACACAAGTCAAAAAAACAAAATGTATTCCTAGATATTTTGATTAGGGAAGTTGACTATTATATAATGGTAATAGTAGACTTATAGATTGATAATAATGCAAATAGAACAGATCTTATCCCTTTATGACACATTTTGGGAGATTTTCCCAGAACCGCACGTGCTCCAGGAAAATCTCTCGGAAGAGGTTTACCAGAGGCTGAACATCTCTTGGTGAATCTCACCCGCACATACAGTAATTCTCTGGTTAATAGATTTACAATGGCTGCGCGATTGTCTCTTCCGAAACCCAACCTAGGGGTACTCAATTTAGCACCTGTTACTTAAAAAGTTAAATCGCCCTGTCTGTTGCTTTTTATATTTGAATTAGCTCATTCTGAGATGTTTTTCACAGTTTACAGGAACAAAAATATGAGTTTTGGAACTTCGTTATCTGTTCCATTTTGCAATATAATATTTTTCCTGTGGTAACCATATATTATAACATACATACTGGATGTAAGTATTTAAAGCCAGCTTTAAGCTGGCGTAAAATACTTATGTCTGCGCAGCCGCGGATGTGTAGCTTGTGTGTCGTGCAATACAGTGTCTCGTGCAATACAGCAGCTATAGCAAGAAAGGGGATTTAAGTGACTGTTAACTTGTGTTGCAAGCGGCTGCGGCTCTGGGTAAATAGGGCAGAATGTTTCCTCGAATTTATTAACAGCTACTGTATGTGTGTCCAGATATATTTCACCTGTGCATACACAGAACCAAACTAATTGCTTACTACATATAGCATAATCTATATTCACCCAGAATTTGTGTGCACTCTATTTTAACCCCTTTGCCCAGGCCTTCAAAAAGGAACATTACCTAGAGACTTTCCTTGCTTGATATGCCTGGCTTTTACAGCTGGGTACGCATGCTGCAGATCTTTAAAAGATGACAGACAAAATCTGCTTGCTAAGCAGAAATAACCATTTGTGGCTTAAAAAGTATACAGCAGGCTGATTTTATTAGGAATATAAACAAAGTAATAATAAAGGTGCCAGTTGCTTGCAGTAGTAATATCTGATTAGCCAGCAGATGATATAATAATACTGTCATGTAGCAGGGGGAAAGACTTGTCACTGTTCAGCTGATAATAAATGTGGGAGGTGATCATATGATGAACTAGCCATTCTCTTCCCTCGCAACCACACGTCTGCAGAGCAGAGACACACTGAACGTAAACAAGCCCCAGCACAATGCTTCCACTCACGTACTGCACACATCCACAGAGCTGTTTATAAACGGAGCCGCATACATACACGCTGTTCTCTACCTCAGAGAGGCTCCCAGCTGTCATTCCTAACTCACTTAGGTTACAAGTTAAAACGGGATCCAAGTTGTTATGAGTTATGGTGCACAATACTGTACAGATCCAGGCTACACATACAGCACTGCACGGTATAAATAAGTGATGGTTTTACTGACTCTGCATCATGAGAAATGTATAGACATGTGAAAGCATTTCACACCCACTGGGGATGGTAAAAGGAACCCCCTAAAACAGACCCTTGAAAAAAAAGGCACAACCCACTGGTATAGTTAATTGAATGAAGCGTTTAATTGCATCCACATACCATCACCCTATAAAGACTAAATAAAAAATAGTAAACACAATATTGTGTGCCCACCCCCCCCAAGCACCCTATAGGAAGAACCATAAAAATATCCAGTATATAAAAAAATGAGGGCTGTCCAGTCCTTTAGTATTCAAATCGGGGGGGGGGGGGTTCCTATTTATTAGTGCAGACACTAAAACAACGCAGGTATTGTTTTAGTGTCTGCACTAATAAATGGGAGCACCCCGATTTGAATACTAAAGGACTGGACAGCCCTCATTTTCTTATATACTGGATGTGAATACTGGCAGTGGCCTGGGAGGAGTTGAACGCCTGGTGGGTACCCTGCATTACTATTTTCATTGGTCATAAAATTATCCACACGCTGTGCAAGGATTTGCCAAGCCAGATCCATTTGTTATTTCATTTTTGAAGTTTACTACCTCCTATCTTTTTCCAGCCCAGTGTTAGCAATTCATGGGTGCTGGATATTCTTGCCGTTACAGAGCTGTTAAGACTTATATTGAGACTGCTCGAGCGGGGTGGGCTCTGCCCATGGGACTATTTTTTTACTGGTGATTAGGGACGTCTTTTCACCGTGTATATTTGTTACATTTGGTTATTACTATTCATTATCACTTTATGGTTGCTACTATATGGTGCTAGCTCATTATCTGCATTGCACTTTATGGTTGCTACTATATGGTGCTAGCTCATTATCTGCATTGCACTTTATGGTTGCTACTATATGGTGCTAGCTCATCATCTGCATTGCACTTTATGGTTCTTCCTATTGGGTGCTAATGGGGGTGGGCATACAATATTGTATTAACAAACAGACATCTCAGCTGCTCCCACCTTTAGTGCATCTCATCTCCTGCAGCGTGGCTGCATCCGCGCCGTCACAATGAATCCGCAAGTAAGTTAGAGCTAGGCCACACTAGCGCGTTTTTCGCGCGTTTGCGCACGCGTTTCGCGCTTGCGTTTGCGCCCACGATTTTCGCTAAAATGGAAATCGCGGGAACGCAAAAATTCCCGCGATTTCCGATGCGCATGCGATTGCGCGTCCGTTCGCGTTTTGGTAATGCATGCGTTCACCATTTTTGGTGCGTTAACGCATGCGTGTCCATAACGCGAAAAGGCAAAAACGCAAGCGCAAAACACGCAAGAATCGCGCACACAATCGCGTGCGATAACGCTCGCGATTTTGTGCGCGATTCCTGTGCGTTGCAGTGTGGCCTCACCCTAAATCAGGGACACACTCGCAGCTTGTTAGCTTGCAAAAACCATTGTTTTATTATTGCTGCTACAAACACAACATGTTTAGAATGCATGGACATACAATATTGTGTTGACTATTTTTAATTTAGTCTTTATTAGGTATGTGGTATGTGGATGCAATTAAACGCTTCGTTCAATTTGTGGGTTGTGCTTTTTTTCAAGGGTCTGTTTTAGGGGATTCCTTCTACCATCCCCAGTGTGTGTGTTTCTATAGAATGTTACCCTTGTTGGCACCACTGCATGTTCAGTGAACCATGTGGTCATACCTTATGGATTGTGCTCTTCCAGAAATAGATTATTATTATGTGAAAGCATTTTAACCTTGTAGATTTTCAATGCCTAAAACAGCAAATATCTGTTAAAAACCAGTGGCACTCCAGATGTTTGGAAACTACAACTCCCAGCATGCCTGGGTTGCAGAATCTGAAGATTCTAAACATCTGGAGTGTCAAGGTTTGACATCCCTGTATTAGACCAACACAATATAGTGATATGATTGTTTAACAAACTTTAGGGTGGCCAACTTTGCCTTTAAGACCCGAACACGTATGAAATCTACGTGCTGCAGTGCTAAATTACGTTGCATTAAATACAATGCTGTATGGCTACACTGAACTCAATGCAGCCTGCATTACACTTCTAATGGAAATACGAACCAGCATTTTGTCCTTAAGGCAAAGGTGTAACACTGGATTCCTCCAACTGACAGCATGAGCTGTGCCATACACTGTTATTTGGTGTCACATCCACAACAGTTCTAGCCCTCGCCCTATAATGTTGTGAAACAGGCAGATTTTATTACTTTTTTTTTACTGTTTAGAATATAACTTTTACCATTAATAGATTGAATTCTGTCTTAATGTTAATTTATTGTCCAATGTATGACTTTGGACAGGGATGTAAAACTTGCAGCCCTCCGGGTAGTTTAAATCTACAACTCCCAGCATTACCTTGCTGCAATAATGTTGGTAGTTGTAGGTTTAAAACATCTAGAGATCTATTGGTTGCCTATGCCTGACCTATGTGATGAATAGTTCAAAAAGATCAAATGTTAGCCAGCCATGTTTTCCAAATTTTAAGGGATGTCCTCTGCCATGATAAACACCTTTAATTAAAAAAAAAAAAAAACTTTGTTCACCAGGCCTATGTAATAAAAGATATTTTCATTAAAATTTGTGCTAATGTTGCCCCAACCAATTAGATGTTATGTACCATTTGAAAGCTAACATCTGATTTGCGTGTGGAGGTTCTCATTCATCTACTGTAGGTCATGGTATATCTGTTGTATTCAGTTAGATCAACTGGACTTAAATTTTAGTTCTTGAAGACATTTCGCTAGTCATCCGACTGGCTTTCTCAATTCAGAATGACTTGTACAAGAATCTGTTGGGAATTATGTAACCTAATCACCTGTGATATGCTAATTGGGACTTTCCAGGGTACATAATTGCCAACAGATTCTTGTACTGAATTGAGAAAGCCAGTCGGAAACGTCTTCAAGAACTAAAATTTAAGTCCAGTTGATCTAACTGAATACAACAGATATCTAACATCTGATTGGTTGGGGAAAAATGAGCACCATTTTTAATGATAAGAACTTTTATTGCATAAGCCTGCAAATGTTTCCAGTATTACATGTTAGGAGAGGCAGGGTATATCCAACACATTTTAATATTTCCTGTCTTGCATTGTATAAAGTTTCTCTTAAGAATACTACTTTCAGGGCCATTTTTAGGCATAGGCCACCTGGGCAAGGTAAAAACTGCTGCAGACTATTTAACACTGGCCTCTGTGACTAGCAGCCATGAGATCCCTATCCCTGCCACTTTCTTCCTTCCACCCAACTCTCCAATTAGAACTTAGAGTAGGTGAGGAGTGGTGAGAACAGTTCAATGGAAAGCAGGTACATACTGTATATCATGTCAATGAGAGTGTTACTGCCAATAATCTTGGAGGGCTAGGCCACACTACTGCTCTTTTAAGAGTGATGGGATTGCGATCTGATCAGGCTAGTGCACCAAGATGGCTAGAAACAGCCCTGACTATTTTATATAGTTTCAAAAAAAAGCTGGATGAGTTTCTGCAAACAAGGAATGTTACAAGTTACTGGTATTGATACATAAAGTAGAGTTGATCCAGGGAAATTTCCGATTGCCACTTGGAGTCAGGAAGGAATTTTTTCCCCCTTCATAAATTTGGTGGGTTTTTTTTTGCCTTCCTTTGGATCAACAGTTAGGCAGGAAATAAGGATATTGCTAGATGGGTTGGACTGGATGGACGTATGTCTTTATTCAACATTAAAATGCTATACTATACTATACTACAGTATATGCCAGAGATATCCCACGGCCCTCCAGATTGTTTTTTTAGAGTAGAAGCCAGGAAATGCTGGGAGTTGTAGTATGCTAAATTATTTTACACAGGTGCAGCTCTATTTAGTAATGATTTACAAAAACAAGAGCTTCCCCTTTAAACTGTATTGCAGAAAATATTGCAATCATGAGTGATCAACATCATGAACTAGCAGTGTTATTGGTCAATTTATACATTTGGATTTACTCTGTAAATAGACCAGCTTGTCCACATAAATAAAATGCCCATAACGGACACATTTAACATTATTCAAATGGTTAGTCCATAGGCCAATCAAAAAGCATCATTGGTGCAGGCTCAATGAGCAACTGGACTAGTCAGGCAATTATCTGCTCTGATCGTGAGGTTCAATTATATTTTATTAAGGGTAAAAGGTCATTGTGGTAATTCTCAACTTGTTAACTCACCCAATGGAATTGTAAACTCACTTTCTGATTGAGATACATTACCTTAAGGTACTTTTTAAACTAACACTGAAACAGATAAAATCAGGTGAGATATGATTATTCTGTGTTTGAACAACCATTGTCTGTTAAGTGTAAGAACTACACCTTAACTACCAGCTAATAATTAACTAGATGCAAAACACTGACAGAACTATGTTCAATTTAATACCTTTTTAGGTACTTAGATATTCGTCCCCTCCGGCTGTTCGCCATGAGCGAGCAGTGGCCGGGGTGAATTACTGACCCATCAGGCAGTCCCATATGATACCGCACAATGAGCCGTGATTTACCAGCATATGCATACGAACGGACAGCCAGACTTAAAATCACACCGATTTTCATGCCGACCAACCATTACATAGAAATATCGTTGGAACACACCTTAATGCCCCTCGATACATGGTATTGATATTGTGTTCAATTCAGAAAATTCAATTGAATTGATCAGGTGGAAAAGTTCCAACAACCCCATCTTACAGAACCTAATCTTCGTTAGTTTTCAAGCTGAAATCTATGGATGATCGCTGGCGCCAGGTGGGGAATTACCCCCAGTTCTTCCGATCAGATTTTCTATTATTTTGGGCCAAACGAAATCCAATCGGAAAACCATTGTCCAAAACATGGCTACCTTTAGATTGTTTGTCTCGGCAGACAGTACGCCACTTGGCAACTAGTTTGCCATGACCAATCATGCGTCTCCTATGGATCGCCCGTGATTTACCAATAAATCAATGGTTTTTTCCACTCCGATCAATACAAGAAAATATCATTTATCCCGAAAAAATCTTCTTCTATTCTATTATCCAAACACGTTATATGGAAATATATTTTCCAGGGTTTAGTCAGCTAAAGAACCAAATTAAATTAATAATAATACATAAAAATAATTAAGAATCAGACAAGCCACTGGTTCATGGCAATACAAAAAGGAGAAGATGTTTATTTGCTTAGTATGGCAGAAATAGCCATGTTAAGCTGGGTACACACACTACAGATTCTTGAAAGATGACAGACAGGATCTGCAAGATCTTGTGTGCCATCTTTCAAAGACCTGCATACACACAGTCCCGAGCGTTCTTCCTATAGGAGAACCCTCGGGACTATGTGTTTCCCTCGGCAGACTCCTCTATAGAGAGTCTAGCGCGACCGAGGGAAATTTTCGTTTTTTCCCCAAACGACCGGGAAACCACTACACACACTAGCGATAAAGCCCTGATGCCGTCAGATCCGACAGTATTGGGGCTTTATCGCTAGTGTGTGTACCTAGCTAAAGGATTATTGTGCTTCATACGCAAACCTGTGCAGAAATCCCCAGATGACAGGTTAGTGCTTTTTACATTAAATGTGAAAAGGATTAATATAAAAAGCATGGTCCTGCTGTTCTTTTCATTTCCATAATCACTTCAAAAACATTAATTGTTTTTTCTTTTGTCCCCTTAGGGAGACAGAAATCTAACAGCTTGTTATCACATTTGACCTTCCATAATACATTGGCCATTAGCTTTGAAGGATTCCAGGCTGCACAAACAAAACAGCCTTCACGTGAGCCTAGATACCTTCATCAATTAACAAGTCAGGGGCAGCAGGAAAATTAATGAGATTGTTAAAAGCCATTTAATTTCACCTAATATACAACACAGTGGAAAGCAAAGAAACAGCAAGTAAAAAAACTATACAGCTGGAATGTTCATCTTAAAGGGATTCTATATATATAACAAACTGTATTTAATGGCTGACACGCTCCCCCACACAGTCATCTGCAGCTCTGGTTTCTGCATTCTAGGTAAAGTGATATTCCTGGAAAAGCAAAATGACTTATTCCAAAGAAGAAAACCTGCACCTAAACTGGGGATGTAAATATGATGGGGCAGATATGCCAAGGGGTTTAAATGAAAACAAGAAAGCAGTATGGCCCTAGATCTGTGTAAAGGTGTGTTATCATAGCTGGTTAACAAATTATGTAAAATCAGGGCAAGGTACGGACATGCCAATGGCTTTACCATTGTGGGACTGTAACGATAGCCATTGGCTGCTGCTCTGATAAAGCAGTGATTGTGGTGCCTGCGTGGTTAACTTCCGTGTTATAAACATCGTTTAGCATGTAATTTAACCACTGCGCCTGCTGGTGCATCTGCATGTTTTTATTATGGAATTCTGTTTAATCCTTTTGACTTCTATTGCCATGTATTTTTTTGTCAATAATTCAGAAGACACAAATGTGAAACGAGAGTCGATCAAATTTTGCGTGAACACCGGCAGAACAACAAAGAGAACATGGAAAGTTTGTGGTTTATGGACACATTAAGGCTGGACAATTCCACTAGTCAGTGAAAGGTTACAGGATTCCATCTTCTGAGCAGAACTGTTTATATTCTTCTGTATGTTCCAATTTAACATCTTGTACCCCAGATTCACATTTCTAGACTTAAGCTAGGTACACACCTTTCAATAACTTTGCCCAACCGACATTTTAGTGTATCAGTTGGTCGACCTAAATATACAATGGTTTCTTCAGCCAGACACAACGTTGTTAGACCGTTTGTTCGCCTGAATCGTGCAGTCCTCTATGGTCCTCTCGGTCACGGCAAACTGTTGTACGCGGCTACTTTTGCCGTGACCAACAGTCCTTCGTCCTTATGCAACACTCAGAAAGAAGTCTGGGATAATGAAAAGAATAAGAATAAAGATTCTGTATTACAAATCAGGGCCAAGTGTACTAATACTGCCTTGAGTTTTCCCCCTGAACATCCCTTTAACTGTGCTCTAGAATGAAAGTGGGTACACACCTTCCAATCCTTCGTCCCAACCGTCTGTTCGACGGGATTTACAGGATTTTAATTCTTATTCTTTTCATTATTCCAGACTTCTTTCTGAATGTTGCATAAGGGGCTTGGTCTTTGTCTTACTTAAAATGATCACCTGGGTTGGGCATTGTATCCCCCTTCTGTTGCTCAACACCATATGGTAGATCTCTGTATATGCGACTAGAAGTCAATGTTAAACCAAATAAGATTCAGAGTCGCACTCCAGGGTGAATGGTGAAATTTATTCCAACCCAATCATCAACACAATGTATCGAGGGTACAATGTATCGAGGGTACAATCGCCCTTCATCAGGTATGAGTGAGCAACACAGTGAAAGTTTCACTGTGTTGCTCACTCATCACCTGATGAAGGGGGCTTGTATCCCGAAACGTTGTGTTGATGATTGGGTTGGAATAAATTACACCATTTACCATGGAGTGCGACTCTGCATCTTATTTGGTTTGATTAATTATATTCCTTTGGAAGTTGGGAAGCTGGACATCTGCACACGTGTGCGCAGTGTGCATATGGACTTTTGTTTGCTGTTTAGAAGTCACTGTTACCTGCTTTGGTGGCTTGTGTCTGTTATATTCTTCTCCCCACAGTTTGGCCTCCATCTGGAGTCTCACATCTTCAAAGTAGACTTCTCTGTCAACAGTCTCTAAATAGCGCTTAGCGACATAATTATATGCACTTTTCCATTGCTGTTTATGCGAAAAATTGGAGAGTTTTTTCCTGGAAAACCAAATTTTTATAAAGTTTAAACATTTCTGCAGGTGTTAAATGAAACTAAATACTATTACTAGTCAATGCAAATTTATTATTTGTGAATTTTCCTTTGGTTAAGGTAAATGTGCTGGAAACCAGTAGAGAAACAAACCAATAATGAAGAGCACAATTATACTTGTTTTCTGCGCTGTATCACGCCAGCCATTCGTGCCTTATACTCAAGGCATGTCCACCCCATAATATATATAGTGTCAACAATCACCCCAAAAAGGTATAGTTTAATTTGTGAAAGCAGTAGTAGAGAATTGTAGTAAGACTAAACATCTTCTACTCCTGGGGTTCAGCCCCGGCTGCCTGCTCTGTATGTAAAGGTTGCCACCTCACCTTCATATTTAAGCTGTATAAGCTCTTTAAAAGCACAGAGAATTAAACTATGGAGTTGGTCCGGTCCCGTATATTGTTACTGCCTATGGGTCAACTCCTACTATATAGGAGGGTGCCTCTAGGGAAAAAACAATGAATAAGAAAATATCCCTTTAAAGGTCAAAGGATTAGTCCACAAATAAGGCACCTTATTTGTGGACCAATCCTTTGACCTTTAAAGGGATATTTTCTTATTCACTTGCACAGAAAAGGCAGTTTGAGACAGAGCAGTCAATCATTGGCCAATGTCTAACAGCTGCTACCCAGAAGAGGCACGGACTGCTACCCAGAAGAGGCACAATCTGTCAATTAGGTCATATTGTCTACGGTACTTTATATTAGACAAAGGCCTCAATAACGGTTTTCCCACTTGGCTTCAGTGTGGAATTTGCCTTGCTTTAGCTTAAAATAACTGGGGTCAAAGCCTAGTATTTGTTGTGCCTCGAGTCCCTGCTTTGTAATTGCATTTAGAACATTCTCTATGAATTAGGAACACAGAATAATCAGGGATAACAATCCCCTTGGCTTTTATCTGGCCTAAATATGTTAATAAAAGGTGCACTGAAATTATATTATTTGCATTTGAGACTGCACATAATTTGCATCGTTTGGATTGGATTTTGCATGCTAGTGAGGTTTGTATAAATAAATAGGGAGGAAAAACAAGTTTGTTTTTTTTTAAAAAGCACCTCACTATAAAGAAATATACTGGAATAAAATTGTATTGGAATATGTGTAATTTCTTTTCTGATAGTAATTTGCCCTTTAGATTTGCTGAGCTGCTTTCATTTCCTTCCCAATTTTACTCCTCCTCAGTGTTATTAATACACGGTTCTGGTATATCACCTCATAAAAACCACAATGATAACACCTTATCACTAGGAACTTGCTTGTTATTATAATGCTGCAATTCTTGCTGTTGGGTTTGTTTTTTTACTTTTTCTTAAAAAAAAAACTACAAGAAATCTAAAAGTCAACTAAAGCTCAAGTATCCATACAGGTATATGCAAAGGTTTGGACGCCAAGTTAAACTTTTATAAGTAAAATTAGTGCACATCAACTGTAAAAAAGTGTTTTAAATAAACAAACATTATATTTTGTGAATGGTGATGCACAGGGACAGAACGGACAGTAAAAACTGGTCTGGACCAATCTCAAATATCTTAGTTCTGCTGCAAGAACTCATCACTAACTAAATATAGTTCCCTTGGCCTTCCTAGGCCTAAACTACTATAATATCAATGTTATTATTATTATTCCATTTTTCTAATTGCGTTGTAATTGCATTATCTTTATTTACAGACTGCAGCCACAGAGATAGATGGTACCAGAGGGAACAATCTGCTTCCTTCACGTCAGACAACAATAAAAACAATATCACCATAGCAGTGGAAGGTGTTTATTTCCAAAGGATGATATTTACAGGAACAAACAGTCAGTAATGATAAGAACAGTTGGAGAGATAAGGGGCAGACATTTCTAACTGAAAATCTAATGGTCCTTAGAGCGCAGTGGAGCCATTTTATATTAATGACAATCTTGTGTTTTTATTTCAAAGCTGCATGTACTGAAAATTCTTGCACAGACTGAGCTTTTATAAGCTAGCCATACGCGGCCAGATGTTCTTCCGATCGGACTTCCGTTCGCATGCAACAATCGGAAATCCGATCGAAAGAACCACTCAAAGTTACCCACCTTGAGCCTTCCCCTTGCAATCTGCAGAGAGATGGGAACTCATGATGGGGTTGGCAAAAAAGTTTTCGCCTGGGCTGATTTTTCTGATAAACTGTCGATCAGAAAAACGGCATACACAGAATTGATATTTTGAGTGATCGATATGTCAATACCGTGTATCGACATACACGGTCCAGTTACAACTGAGCTGAAAAGAAATCAGTAAGGCAACTTACTGAAAATTCCTCCATCTTGCCCTGATCTCTGAATCCAGTTACATGATAAACCTGGTTACCCTGTATAGTTTACATGAATAACAGGCTCTAAATACATACTACATAATTGAACGCAACAAAGTCAATCTAATTAGACAAATAAGTCAACACTAATTCCCGATTTCTGTCCATGTTGCATATAGAAATCTTGTGCTAGACATGGTTTCAGCAGACAGTGGCTTCTACAATGTAGATTGGAGCCTTTGGGTGTTTGGTAGGACGTACTCTGATGACGCTACTGAAGCTGAGCAGTCTTAAGATCGTCTTAAGATCACATGAAACTACAGTATACTGAAAATAGAGTTGTATTCCCTTACACTGCCTCACTCAATGTAGCTGAAGGGGGTTGGCCACGTTTGTATATGTACTTGTATTTGCCCCTTGATAAATATTCTGCCTGTAATTCGATGTTCCATATATACTGCTTTGAATGAAAGTATACAGATATCCAGCGCTAAAAACAAGAACCACTGTACAAAAAAACAACCCAGATCTTTACTTACGTTCTGTAACATTCTCTCATGGCTCCCCTACCAAAGGGCTGGTTAAAGGGAAAAAAAAAAGAGAAAAAAACTAAATTACATTTTAAATTGTAAAAAAATGTAAATGAAAATCTATCCATGCAGATTTATCTAAAAGGATATTTGGGGTGAAACTGCATACCTGAGATGCCATTTTAATAAGCACGTCATCTTGAACCCATTGGCCAGATACAGCATTGTACCTGTAGAAAACAAGCAAAAAAAAAAGCAGTTGTTAGTAAACAAATGCAATATGCAAAGTCCTGTTTAAAACATAGAAAAGGGTGCAAATGTTTGCCTGCTTAAGGCTGAGTACACACGGGATTAGTTTGTCCCGACCGATCGTTCGCTACGAGCGAGCATTTGGCCGGGACAAATGACTGTTGGTCTCGGCAATAGTGCCTGCGGCCGACAGTTCGCACAACCAATTGTGCAGTCCCATAGGGACGAATGGCTGAACAAGCTGGGTCGTGGCCAGCCGCCCCACGCCAGCAGATATTTTCAGCCTACCGACCAATAGTGCCATGGATCGGTCGGTCGGACGAAGATATCTGCTGGTGTGTACCCAGCCTAAGATCTGCAGCAACCAATTGTCACCTTCCTGCAGTAGATCAGTAAAAACTGATTTTTTTTTTACAATAGTGGTAAATTTCTTCATCTCTCCTTTGTTTTTGGTTGGACAGAAGTTGTCAGACCAGTCTCCAGGAGCCATACACCGTTCAACTTTTTTGACAGATTCAAATCTGCCAAAATCTATACACTTCCACCTTTCCGGTTAATTGTTTCGGGCCATTTTTTTGATTAAGGGCTAGACCAAAACAGAGCGATTTAACATGCCATCCAATTACTACAGGGATCGTGGCACAATCGGGCACCAACTTGCTCGAAGTGCACACACAACGCAAGTGCTTGCATGGCCTCAGGGCTACATGTGATCTGCGATCCGATCGCATGTTTAAAAGTGCACACTAGTGTAGCCCAATAGGAGTAGTGCGCTGCAGCTGACCCATTGATCGGAGTGCATGTGATCACCATTTTTGTTGCGATCTGCATGCGCTCCAATCCCCGAAAATGACAGGGATTGCATCATAAGCGGCCACCAATGCACAATCGTGTTGGCTAGTGTGGCCTTGGTTTTAAAAAGGATCAAGGAATGTGGAATTTTTTTTTTGATGGGGACAGTAACGTAACTAGGAACCCCTGGGCCCCCCAGCAAAACTATGATGGGGCCCCTATCCGTGCTTCATCCACAGTGGTTTTTTGGGAGGAGGATATACCGGACATAGGAAAAATAAGAAGACGGGGCCCCCATAGCTACTGGCCCCCCTGGTAGTAACGCCCATGGATGTGGAGCACAGGAATCTGCAGGAGATCAATACCCCTATAGCTTTGTACTGCACTGAGCAGTTTTATCGACTGTCACCAAGGGGGTATGTTAACCTGTACTCCCTGTGTACTCATCTAATTGTAGCATTAGCACCACAAGATCTTAATGTGTATGGCTAGCAAGAAGGTTGTTACAAATACTAATTACATTTCATTCACTCTTTAATAGTATTTTGGTTGCACCACATAATACACATGATATAAACACTATATTAGAGGAAAATACAATTAGAGCCATGGCTAGTTTCTGTTTCTTTTCTCCTTTCTGCTTAAGCTTCCTAAACATCACCATATTGGGGAGCTAGTGCTTTCCCAGCAGAGAACTAGGTGTCTTTGTGAAGTAATGTTGAAAAATATCCGCTGTGTTTCATGTTTCAGCAATGATGTGAGGAAAGCCCGACTTGTTAAACAGTAATAAACTAAAGGCCACATGAAAAAGGACAAAATATTTTCAAACATGATTACAAAGCTTATTACACTTTCCCTTTAAGAGGCTTTGCAGAGAAACAGATGTTGAGCCACATTCAGCCACACACATCTAATTTTAGTCCTATCCTAGTTCTTACAGTTCTTCAGATGTTCCCCTCCTGTCTACATACACATCAAGCTATCTTTAGTCCAGTGCCTAGAACGTGACAGACCAAATGAACCTTATGGAAAAAGAAACATAACATTGACATTTCCCATACACTTTCTGTCTGAATAACATGACGGATTTCTTTGTGCACTGCAATGTAATGTTCACATCAGAGTTTACACTCAGCCCTGGGCGGAATTCCATTACCGCATTATGGAGTACACTGATCTATCATTAAACCTTCTGTTTAGAATTCGCTCATACACACAGCAACATGGGCTTTTGCCAGCTCGCTAATAGCAGGATGTACAGTAGATGGAGTGTACACAATTATTACAAAGTTTGGAAGGAACATTATTAATGGATGATAAATGATGACAATATGCTACGGCATTAAACACATTTCCTTTTTAAAAGCAAAGTTTATCTTCTATTCATTTTCTGATGAAACAGACGGTGAACTGTAACAACGCAGATTGTCAAGTACATAGAAACTGTTCTCTGTAGCAGTGGAAAAGTGTATACAGTATGTTGGGTATCTTTGTGGTTAAACCCTCAACTATGTGCATTCAAATTTAAAGTAATTTTCTTGAACAGAGACAAAAATTAAACTATAGCGAGGCTCCTTAAAGGGAAAGTCAACTCCTCAAATTGTACAAAGGTAAAATACCCCACAAACCCCAACACATCAAGTTCCAGGGCTACGTGCCACTGTGAACATTTCAATCTCCTGGCCCAAAACTTAGACATTTCAGTCTGCCAGGTAAGCGTAAGAAGCATTTAACTGAAGAGTTTGGCAAGTTCCAGATTGTGCCGTATAAGCTTATATATATGGGTATATTATTCCTTTTTGCTTGAAAAATATATGCCTGGGAACTCAAATTCACAGGAAGTGACAGCTTGTACAATTCTTAAAGGGACAATAATGCACATTTCTAAATACCAGTTTTCCTCTGCTTTAAACAAAGTAATATGAAGCCATATAGCTCACTGTGTAAACATAGTTATCTTTCCCTGCATAGTAACATTTGTACATGAACTGGCAACACCCATTCTGCTCAACTCAACTTGGAAGAAGGCCTGAGTTATCCCAGAGAAAAACAACACTTTGAAAATACGGTACCTCCAACTATATTTACTAAAGTGTGTTAAAGGGAAAGTTCAGTGAAAATATCATTATTTTTTTAATTCTCTCTCTCCAGTTTTGAAAAATCAGTTGATTTCATACCCGTTTCTGTTCCTGCTGTTAACATTTGTGAGCTGACATTTCAGGTTCTATCACGGGTTAGGGCTGCAGTGCGCATGTCATTTTTCTCCCGGAGGAGAGACAGGAGGCAGTCCTATATGTACTGAGGGGCTCCTGGTGGTCACTTTTTGGGTCTTTAAAGGAGAACCATTTGGAGCTGGGATGTAAGGTAAGGATTTTACTACACTACACAGTGGGGCCAGTAGTGGGTAAAATTATAGTTTTGGGGGTGGACATGTCCTTTAAATTGTATCCTTCATTTTGTCTACAGCATTTAAACAGTAATGTGACATTCTATCGGTGTAAAATGATACAAAATCCCAATAAATACACTAATAGCATTGCTTTAATGTGTAACACTATCGTGCTCATTTATCCAGGGGTGCTGCGTTAGTCGTGCCAACGTATTTATAATCTGTTAGCACAACTTTAACTCCTTCTTTGCACTGGCAAACCGGTGGTAGCAACTTAATATTGCATTTGCACTAGATTAAACAGTTTAAAACAAACAGGGAGATTCAATATAAGTTCTTATCGTTTAAAATGGTGCAAATTTTTCCCCAACCAATCAGATCTTATTTAACATTTGAAAGCTAACATCTGATTGGTTGGGGCAAAATTGGCACCATTTTAAACGATAAGAACTTTTATTGAATAACCCTGAACGTTTTTTTTTTTTTTTAAAACATTTCTTTTTTATTGAATTTTGCATATATTTTTAATACACAGTTTGAAGAAAACAAAGAAAACAATACTAATGGGCAATTTAAATTGCCATGAAAATTATGATTATATATTCGTGTCATCGATAACATTTATTTATTTGTGCACAGAGTTGCTTCTGAACCAGAAAAAGTTGACATTCAATCGAGTTTTTATATATCTTAGGGCTACCCTTCAGTGGTGTCACACAGGTGAATATATATATATCCTCGGGTCCCCATGCCTGAGCTTCCACCCCTATTCCGGGGTTTAGCTATTTCAAGGTTTGATTTGGTGATAGGTTTCCCATTTTGGGTTGCGTTAGGGTTGAGTTCCACTACATCGATCTAGGATCGATATACCAATACTCCCATTTTCTGTAAAATTGGACAAATTGACCCTGGGAACATGCAAATGTTTTTTCGTAATACATATTGTTTGTTAGACAGGTATATAGTTCTTTTAGAGTAGGAATTTTTTTTGTTTTCCAGTACTTTATCAATAAGATTTTCATAGTTGTGAATGAGTGGTATATAATACTTTTTTGGTTTTCTGGGAAGGCTTGTATTCCAATATTCAGCAGTGTCAGAGCTGGATTTAACCTTATATTGATTTTAAATAAGTTGTTTATGAAATACTCCATCTTCATCCATGTCCTTTTAATTTTAGGACATTCCCACCATATATGTAGGAAGGATGCTTGATGTCCACAGTCCCTCCAGCATAAGGGTGAGTAGTTGGGAAACCAATTTGATAGCAATTTGGGGTCTCTGTGGAATCTGTATATGATTTTTTTGTTGATTTCCCAGTGGGTAATGCATTTGGTAAGTTTGAATATATGTTTGTTAGCTTCCGTCCATTGTTCCTGTGAAAGATTCATTTGCAGATCTTTAGCCCAGGATTTATAGTTGTTGGTCTCTTCGTATATGTTTTTATTGTTAAGTTGGAGATATATTCTGGATATTGGTTTTTTTTTGGATTCTAATGTTGTAACAAGGTTTATTAGAGTTTGGTGATCTTGTTCCGGGGGTTGGTTAGGGTTCCATTTTGTTTGTAGGAAGCTTCTTATTTGTAGATATGTCAAAAATTCCTTGTTATTGATTAAGTAATTGTTCTTTATTGTATCGAAAGTTAGTAGGTTCCCGTTTTCATATCGATTTCCTATATAATCAATTCCATGGTCTATCCATATTTTGATATTAATATTTGGTATGGAGAGCTGCAATGACGACAGAGGTAGTGATTGAATAATATTTGGTTGTAGCTTATGGGAATTTATCAGTCTTCTCCAGACTTGTAATGATGTTGTTATTGAGATTAATTGGTTTTGTGGAGTTTTTCCTCCTAGTACGATATGGCCCAGCATTGTGTTTAGTTGTATATTTTGGAGTGAATAATTTTCGATTTGTATCCAGTTTTTAGTTGGGTTTGTTGTTGTCCACCAGTATCTCAGTTGTTCTAGCACTGTGGATAAGTAGTAGTCTCTCATTCTGGGTAGAGCTATTCCTCCTGCTTGTTTGGATTTGGTTAATAATGTCATCTTTATTCGGGGTTTTTGGCCATTCCAGATAAATGATGAGATTAGACCCTGAACGTTTTTAATGTAAGCTAATAGGTGCCATTAAACTCGCACTGTGAGTAAATCCGATTTACATATGCAAACCGTTATTAAACTTGGGTGGGGAGATTTACCCAGAGTGATTGCAGCTTGGAGTAAATCTCCCTGTATATCTTTTAAATGCAATTAACAATCTATGAAAAATATATATAGAAGATTTAGAACATGATGGGCATATTTAGAATGGCTTGGTAAAAGTGGATGCAAGTATCCAACAATGACTGCCAGGATTGGTATTTCAGACCATGCCGTTATTTTACAAAAGCATCATAAAATACAGCTTCAGAGACTCTTTGTTAAATACTACAAGTTTGCAAGAAAGCACAGTACTGGTATTTTGCAGCAAGGTCATGAAATACAGATAATCTCATTTATTTTAAGACCCATGATAATGTTTTATAAATATGGCCCTTTAACGGTTATAATTGAGCTCACACCCACTTGGCTTAGGTGCTTGTAATCACTTTCCACTCAACAAGGGTCTATTCCCCCCAATTTTTATTTATTGTAAAACTCCATACTATCTGCAAAGTAGTTGCATAGGTAATATTACCTGCAAGTTGCTTGAACAGTATTATCAAAATGTAACTTTCAATGGAGGTAAGTATTGCCCTCCTCCCCAATGATGCATCACCTCTGTGGTAATTTCTCATAATGACTTTATTAGAATAATTGCCCCTTTAAAATTTTTGGGACCGACTGACGGATATTACAGTAAATTGGTCGGTCAGGACAATTGGGTGGCGTATTAGTGGGCAGACGCGACCAATCTCAAATGCCCATTTATCTGGATTGGATGGTCAGGTATGTTGGAAAAAAATAAGTCCTCAATGGACCGCACGACTGGTAGCAGTGCTCTGTTGGGCGCAGCTACTTTTGCCACGACTGACAGGGATTGTCCTGGCCTACTGCTCGCTAGTGGCGAGCGTTCAGTCAGGACAAAAAATTTGGTAGTGTTAACAGTTATATTTGGTTATGCTCCCATTAGCAATTAAGTGAGCTGGTTTCAAGCTTGCTCAGAGGAAGAAGCTAGGGGATTTGCATTAAGCCATTGGCTGTGATGTCATCTATAACATCCATGACTGACAGCTGCTAACTGGAAGAACCAGGAAGCAGAATCAGTGGCATTGTGCAGCATTAGTTTTGGGGGGGTTTTTTGGGGGGGGGGGGTGATTTACCCATATATCTTTTTTTTAACAACCCTAGTAGAGATTAGATGATCCAGACAAGGGCAAGTCTGTAAGAGTACTGTGATACTTTTAATACTTTTTACTACATATATTGGAGTAATACGGCAAAAAAAAATATTTTTACCTAGAATATTCATGGCTCTTTTATATTTTATAATTACCCAACGATGGAAGTACCTACTGAACTACACCACTACGTGCCACTTATCTTGAGCAGATTTCAGCTCAAATAGAATGGATAAAACCTACTGAATAAATGAACCCATGTTAGGCATTTTACACATCTTACTGCAATGCACCTGAGCTCGTCACATAAGTAAAAATGCACACGGCACGCGGAAGAGCCCCCAACGAAGTTTCTTTTTCCTTCAGGTACTAGCATAATAGGAGCTGTAACTGTATTACTATCCTAACCATAGAAACCCCTGAAGAACCAACTATGGACAGACATTGAAACATATTAAGAAAAGGAAATCAAAAATCAATTTATTGTAAAGTTTATTTGTTGAAAAGATCAAAAAATAAAAATGTATTGAACAAAAAATAATTGCACATGGCTCTTATTAATCTTAGACATATGAGATTTTTCCTCATGTATATTGATTCAACTATAAAGTGCCACAGAAGATGTTGGCGCTATATAAATGCAACAACAATAATTATTATAACAAGGTGCCATCATTTATCAAGTTACTTTGTAAGTAGGAGGGGAGTTGTAAATACTATATAAATACCATAGCAGGCTGTACCTTTAAACAAACAATTTCTGGAACATGGGGGTACATGTGTTCTACTCTGCATGAAAAATTATTCTAATTGCTTGTTATTTTTAAAACACCACTTACGGTAGGTAAAGTGTTCCTGTAATGGGAGATCAAGTTGTGTATTTTTCTAGCCTACTTGGATTCCTTGCAATCTGTCTGTTTGACCTACTGTACTGGAATGGAATATCTGGCTCTTACTGACCTGTGACGGATGGCATGCTCTGTCTCAATGTCTTCCAAGTGAAACTCTGCCCATGGGTCAGGCATCTGCTTAGCTTTCTGAATGGCATGCTTCCATGCTTCCTATGGATGGCAAAATGGAGCGTTAGACACATAAATAATAATTACATAACTGTCTGGTTAGGAGATAAAATGAAAATGGCATTATAAAAATACAAATGAATGGAAATATCAACTTTGTAAAGGGACGTATTAATAAACCAACATCATCGGTGAGTATCAATTAATTAATGACCGCACCGTGTTAGTTAATGACTACATGGTGTTAAGGTGTCAAAAAATGAAAGATGGGAGTACACACCGTCACAATCGTTTTCCCTATAGAAAGTATATATAAAGTATAGGGAGAACATTCATAACTGCCATACTCCCTATAATTTCGTATAGATGGCCGACCGCGAACAAGGGAAATGTTCACCGCCATCATTTCAGCCTATTGCACAAATCGCAGCACAAATAGACGGTAATTACCATTTGGCCCAGTGTGGCCTCAGCCTAACTGTAAGCTTTACAGGAGAATATTCACTTAAGTTGAGTATATTTTATAAATATAAATAAGTTTATTTATATAAATTTAATAACATTTAATCATCAGGTGACCCACCATGGGCCATTATGTTTGCGTTCCATTGTCACTTCAATGAATTGGCTTGCTGCTGTATTTCTTCTGCCAAACTGCAGGATGTTGCAATAGAGATATTTCAGTTTTTAACTGGAGGAAAAAAATAGTTAGCCATACACGGGCAGATGGTTTTTCTGATTGGATTTTCAATTGTCCAAAACTATCAGAAATAATATTGGGAAAACCCACCGTAATTCCTACCTCCGTAGGTTTCCGCTAGGCTGATTGGTATCGCTGATCGGTCTATTGAATTTGGCTTAACTTAAGGACTGATTATCTACTTTTCAGGAAAAGGACACTTTGGTCCTGAGTAGCAGTAATATATCATTATTATAATAATGTAACTGGCTATCTCTACACCGCTTTGTACTGAAATGGTGTATTTATAAAATATGACCTTAGTACAGTAATTACTGAAGATTTGTACAGTAAGTCAACAGGTCAAGCTTATTATTTTTATATATTGTAAATCGATATTGCAGGTTGAGATTGGTGTAAGACTTCCTCTCTGAAGTTTTCTGGCTCTCTACTATGCATTGTTAAATATAGCGGCTCTTCATTATTCTAGACAGCACTAGGATTTCCCCAGCCTGTCTATGCAAGAATTAAGGTTTGTACACATGCTCGATATACGAGCGAGGAACGACCCCCGACAGCCAATCGCTAAATGCGACAAATGGCCGTTTCAGGCGAGAATCGTCCCTGTGTATGCGTTCGGTTGGGGGTCGTTCACCGATCCGCCCGGCGGATTGGGAAGCAATCAGCCTTTTTGGAATAAAACCTGGGACAAAGAAGCACCACCAGCCATTAAACTAATTCCATCTATAAACTCTCCCAATAATCATCAGCGATTAAGTATGGAGCAGGTGGTTGTCAGAAGCCTTTTTCATGCATGAATAAAGTATAATTTTTTTTGCACGGTGGTAGGAGCTGCCCCATGTTGAAATTCTATGGTTATCGGAACATTACAGGTAAGTTGACTAGTGTATGGCCTACATTAGTTTGTCCAGATACTGTAAGATGTTTTATTCCGAATATACTGCCTAATGCAGCATCTTGTTAGCATTCAGAAAAATCTATGTATAAACTGCATACACCCTAAGGCCCCCCATGACCCCAATCAGGAGCAGACTCAAATATTAGTTTTAGACCAACCTGGGACCCAAGGCTCCACAAGGCCCTGGGTCTGCAAAACAGCTTCACTGAGACACAGGTAAGTTATTTACATTCAATGGCCTAATTTTATTTTCTGTGATATTTGGCAGATATATTTGTCTAATAAAAATGATTTATTTAACAGCAACATAAAATCTTGTAGGATTTTATAAGGGTAATTTGTACAGGGACACTATGTAATGAAATATAATCTGTTTACAGTGCTTTTCATTATAAGCTGTCATACAAAACTAACGGTAATAAGGTCAGACGTAAATAACTATCAGGGGACAAAACAGCTGTCCATTGGTGGAATGCAGACCAGTCAGCAAATAGCACAATTGGATCAGACGTGGTATAAAGATCAAAGGTCAATTTTTAGAAAAGAAAAGCTATACATTTTCAATTAAAACGATAAAAGTGTGCCCTTTAAAATCAAGCTGTTTTAGAATAACTACTAAAAAGTAACATAAAAATGTACTTGTAAAAAGGTAGATTGGTGAGATATATGTGCAGATTACAGGACACACTGCACTGGAGGTAGCAGTGGAGCCTCTTATACATAGTCAGATGCATTATATCCAGTACATGGCTCATGGCTGCCATATACTGATTGTTTTTAGCATTCCGTTATTCGGTGCATTTAACCGTTTGGTCAGTTTTTCAGCTCTTTTGCATATGATTGACAAAAGTGCTAACATTTGAGTGTAGAATTGGTCGATGTGATCTGTGTATTTGAACAGCAACCAACAGATACAATGTTGAAACTGTGTTTATAGTGCTTGTGGATTGGAAATCAATTAAACCCCTGTAAACTGGGAAATCTTTTAGTAATCTGTAATCCTGTCTGATTTTTAAACACGATCAGGGAACAATTCCATTGTTCTCCATTGCTGTGGGGGTCTCCAGATTGCTCCCCTTTCTTCCAAATAAAACAGCACAAACTAATGTTATAAAATAAACCATTTTGCAGTTATCTCTTTAAAAGTCTACATGAGGCGATTTAATACATTTTGTCTTTGCTTCTTCTTCAGAAAAAAGGTGTGCAAGTTCAAATCTTCTGTGTGACAGTCAGTGCTGGAAACACATTATAATAACAAACCTTACATGAATTGTAGCCATAAGGTTCTAATGCTCATAATCCCTAGTCCCTAAGCATTTGTGCAGATAGCATGAAGCAGGTTAACCATTGCAGCACAGCAGCCGATGTGCAGACATGCATAGCAAACTTGCATTGTACCACCTGATTTAATAGTCAGTCCAATAGGACAACAAGAGTACAGCATCAATAAACATTCCAATGCTACTTGTAATTTATTATATGAATGGAGGTTCCATATTGCTTACCAAGAAAGAAAGAATCAATGAACAGGTTGCTAGTCTATTAATAAACTCTCCCAAGACTAAACTACAGACGTGGAAGGTAAAGTCTCTTCCAAGACCTAAAAACATGTCAGTCCCAAATGTAGAAACGTAAATACTCTAACTTACTGTAATTATTAACAGTAAGCGGTTTTATATACTATTTAATACTTTGCCTGATGGAAATAAATTGAACATTCACACAAATTAGGGTCAATTTTATGACAAAGTTAGACAGCATTTTTAGACCCCTCACATCCTTGAAAAATTCCATTTTACTCCATATTTAATTATAGTAACCCCTGTGGTTCTACATCTTTTAAGGTGGCCATACACATGCGATCCCTATCTCTTTGTGCCGAGAGATCACATTGGTATCTGTTGGCACACATGTGGTGGGGACCGTACACAAGGACCCGACCGATCGCCACAATGCGGACGTTCGTCTACATTGTGGTTGGTCGGTTTGTCCCCTACACACTGCCGATACTAGGGAAATCCTGTCAGTCTCTGACGGGATTAACCCATTATTAGCGATGCGTATGGCCACCATTATGAATAGGTAATCTTTCAATGCCCTTTATTAGCCTTTACATGATGTATTATTTTTATTGACAAATAACTTAGATACTTGACCAAATCTCACTTTGTTTCGGATGTGATATATTAATAAGGAGCTGAGGAGTTAATACATTTATGTGACATATAAAAGAGAAATGAGGAAAAAAGTCAATATATTTAAGATTCCTTAAAATCTGTGGTTTTGGTGGCTTGGAATAAATAAATTGCAGTATATACATCGATATATATATATATATATATATATTTTACATTTATGTTTTTTGTATTTATTAGTAAAGTTTTAATAGATGTTTTTCGGTTTCTTACTTGGCTTTAATTCAAAGCTTTAGTTAATACTTTATTCTATAACAGTGCTCCAGAGCGTTTTATCTCACTAGACATTACATACTTAAGGTTCGTACACACGTACGATCACATGCAGATAACTGACAAGTAACCATTTTGTTTGTTTTAAGGGTGGACATGCCCTTCTTAGAGACATAAAAGTAGCATTTAAAGTGTTACAATGTGTTGTACAATAGAGACCATGTCAATAGGAGACTCCATTTAATGGTTGGTATACATCTGTCAATATTTTAGCCTGATCAATCACCTGACCTAGGTTCAATAAGGTGATCAGCTTTGATTTTCGACATGATCGGTCGCTTCCAATATCTCAGCGAATAGATAGTGTTGTACAGATTTCAATAGTATAAATGATTGATCAAGCCAAAATATTGGCACTACCACTTTACAACCACTAATTTTAAGGTCAATAAATAAATCTGTTGTCAGGAATTATTGGGCTAAACTCCTCATGTGCATATCAGTTACAGATAATAAGGGATCTTAAATATACTTATAGGAGCTGGTAAACAAAGGAAAGAGGTGATTGATCCAAATCAGAAGAACACATACCCGACCTCGTTCAGCCAAGCAGCCATGCTTAGAATTTTTGGACCTTCCATTCTAGGAGATGCACAAAAACATTAATAGAGACTGACACCGAAGCCAACATAAAGCAGTGCATTACTTTTTGTAGACAATACATGACAAAAGTAGTTCTAGTAAACAAAAAGTATTGTTCCTCTAGGAATTACTATTGATTTAAGTTTTTAGTTTAGTAAACATAACCACTGCCGAATCAGCGACCAATGGATAGCCGTACCAGCCAGTACTAGTACATGTGTGGCTGTTTGGTCAGGCATTGTTGTTGGTCTGACCCGGTGGTTTAATGAAGATGCCCAACCAAACAGCCATAAACTATGATTATTGTCCAGTATGGCCGTTTGTTGGGTACTCGTTCGGCAGCAGTTGCTTGCGTGCATTGCATGTTTGTATTAACCTTTGCTCTGGTCGTTAGCATGACAAGACCAGTGACCAGCATAGTAACAGCAATAATACTGTCTCCACATGTCACCTTATCCTGTGGCTAACCAGAAAGTTCTTTGTTGCCTCACAGCAAATTCTCATCTTTGTCACACATATTGTAGTTTCCCCAACAATAGGTATCATAAGGTAAAGATGGTTAGGGTTCTCAGGGTCTAAACAGTAATGGCCATTTTTATACAGCTTGAGATGATTACCCCATTATATTTCAATGCTTTAACACTACAGTAAAACACAGTATTTGTCTAAATCGAAGCCCTATTTCTTTACTCTTACTGCTCTCAGAATTGATATTTCAGTGCTACAGCCCTTTGTATTTTCAAGCTGCTCTTTTTCTGGTTCCTTTAGTCACTGCCTACTGACCCGGTCTAACCACCAAGCAGCAAATAGGAGACTGAAGACCCGGGCTCAGGACATGGTCTTCCTTGATTCCAGCAGTGCAGTAAAGCTCCTGTGATGAAAAGAGAGGCAGTCAAGCTGTGCTAGGTTACAGTAATTGGCTACAGCACTGGGAGCAATAGAAGTAAAATGAAGGAGGTCATAGATTTATATTTATATAAATTATTGCTATTTTATAAAAATCAGGTCCTTCATAAAAACAGTCATGGGTAAACTGACAGCCACTATTTCCAAACGGTCGGTCAGGAGGAAACATTGCAAGGTGTTTTCCATGCTTAAAACCTAGAAAATAAAATTAAGTCTTAGCAGTACGTACACATTGATCCACATAGTCAAGGGAAAATATTTTTTTTTTAAGGGAGGACTATACTAGGTCACATCTGTTGCAAAGTTTTGGCTTTACATTCTCTATCTTTGCCCCCAACCATCAGCTTTTAATGTATGTTCAGTGTATACTCATGAAGGCATAGCCCCTGATACCTGGGGGGACTGGGTCCAGACCTATTAAAAGGACAACTCCAACCTCATAGTAACATCTTTTAGAAAGGCCTCTTTAAAATATGCTGTTCTGTCCTCTGAATTCATTACTGTATGTCTGCTTTTGGATGCCTCATGGAAACTGAGCAATTTAGTGACCTGGTACTGAGCATGGGCATGCTCAGAAGAGGCAGACAGGGGATTAGCATTCAGTAATTGGCTATGATGTCAACTGTCAAATCCATAACTGACAGTTGCTAACTGGAAGAACCAGGGGCAACAAGTTATTGTGCAGGATTTCAGATTTACCTGTATAAGTTTTTATTGGAGGGCTGGACTTGCCCTTCCCAAAATGAAAACTTACATACATGTAAATCACCCCCAAAACCCTAAACGGTAATAGTTTAAAATCTGAAATATCCTGTTTCTGCTTCCTGGTTCTTCCAATTAGTAACGGTCAGTGATGGATTTGACATCACAGCCAATGACTGTGTTAATCCCCTGTCTGCCTCTTCTGAGCATGCCCAGGCTCAGTACAGGTTTCTAAATTGCTCAGTTTCCATGAGGCATCCAGAAGCATAGCAGGCATACAGTAATGAATTCATAGGACAAACTATGATATAACAACATATTTAAAAGAGGCCATTCTTTCTAAAAGATGTTCTTATGAGGGTGGAGTTGTCCTTTAAGTCCCACCTAGCTGTGCTCCCAACACAAGGGACAAAGCTGGGTGTTCTGGGAAAGACCCCCCTGAAAACAGGGGGTTGAGGGGGTATGTGAAGGGGAATAAGCTAGGAAAGCTTAAAGGAATAGTTCACTAGCCATGAACGAATCTCAGAAAATCTCACCTTTCACGCAATCCAGCGGGCTGCTCTGACAGTTCCCGACTGCTTCCAGTTTTTGTTCTGCTATAGCGCACATTATCGGGCATGCGCGTTGTAGCGTAACAGAAGCAGGAAGCAGTCGGGAACTGTCAGAGTGGCCCGCTGGATCGCGCGAAAGGTAAGATTTTCTGAGCTTTGTTCCTGGCTATCCAAACATTGATTGAAGAACGGGAGGTAAGGCATAGCTCCTTAACCTCCTGGGCTTCAATCAATGTAGAAAAGGAATAGTTCACTATTGCAGTGAACTATTTCTTTAATACTAGAAGTCCACAAGCATAACCGTTACAACTGTGTGCTCTGCAGTTAATAAAAAATGTGAGGTCCTAATTCACATTTCAGAGTAGTTCTAGTTTTTTTTTTTAGCGAGCAACCCCTTAGATGCGAATTGCCTCACCTGAAATCTGGAGTGGTTTTGATTACCTCAGAATATAACCAGCTGTCTCTTAAGTATTTCACTACTAGTAGTGCAAGGTTCTAAAAAAGAAATGAACCCTGGGAAAGGGCTTTTAAAAGGCAGAGAACAGTCTATTGCCAAAAAACATGGCTAAACCATACCATCCATCTGTTCTGGTTTTTCCAGGACACACATGGTGACTTTTCTAACATATAACAAAAATAGTAATTGGGTTAAAAGGGTAGGATAACTTTAAATAGGCATTGTACATTGTTCTTGGTGCTAAATATTCTAGAAATGGTGTTAAATCTATGTGCACAATGTGCAATGCAAATTATCTTGCATTCAGTCTACAGGGGTTCTCTTTTTCATTTTTAGGGCATAGCTCACTTCTTGGTGCCACAGGACAAAGGACATGCAACATTAAAACCTGCCATGCAGGGACACTATACTTGTTCAGTAACTGACAGCTACTCATGCATTAACTGACAGCACTCTGGCTCCTCCCCCAGTTTGTCATTAACATATGCTTGCTAATGTCAGAGAATAAAATGAAAGTCAGCTGCTCTGTCTAGGGGAGGAGCAATTTTCCACATGAGTATACAGTATCCCTTTAAAGCTCAGCTGTCAATTTAACATAAACTTAAAGGTGACCTTAGCACGTGTGTGCATTTTTCTTTAAGAAGATAGAAAATCAATTTTACAGTAACACAGAATGACAACTTTTCATTGTTACTGCGTATTTACATGTGACAAACAGATTGTATGCAGATACAGCCTCCAGTTACAGCTTCTGTCTGTACTTATGCATGCAAGGATGTAGCAATCGACCCCACTATTTATAAGCTTTCCAGCCATTAGATCATCCCAGTGTACATTTGGCTCTAAGATTATATAACTGAATAAGATAATATAGTTTACTTAATCTGTGTCAATTAGCATGTGCAGTAATAAACTCTACTGGATATCCCCTGGGAGGATCACTGCTTATTAAAGCCAGATAATTAGGAACTTAGAAGAATAAAAAAACACATTAGAAATGACGTGACGAGACATATACCCCTAACATTATCCATTCAACCTAATATTATTTACAGGCTTTTAAAGCAAATCATTTTGTAAAATTTTCAGACATTCTAAGTGGTTAGATGTGAATTTTTTTATGGATGAATACAGTAATCGGATAGCATAGGAAATATTTTAGTCACCCGCAAAGCAAACTGTAGGTTTAGAAAAGAAGATTCTTGCACTGTTGGAAAAGAAGTATTGGGGTCATTAGATCCTGTTTCATAACCTCTCCAGAATTATTGCAGACTTGAGATTCTGTCTTTCTATTGATAGTTTTTATTAATACACATGGACAGAGCAGACCTGCTGAGCAACAGTATTATATTTATTTCTTTAACTATTCATCCATCTATCTATCAATATCTATCTATCTAGCCATCTATCTATCCACCTATATCTCCCCTTATCCATATCTATCAATCAACCATTATCTCTCTTTAGCCATATCTATCTATCTATCTATATCTATCCATATCTATCTATCTAGCCATCTATCTAGCCATATCTATATATCCATCAATCTAGCAATATATATCTAGCCATCTATCCATCCATCAATCCATATCTATCCATCTATCAATCACTCCATTCATCTAATGATCTATCCACCCATCAATCTATCCATCTGCTGGGTGAATAGATGCAACCCACTGTCTAGAAAAGCATGCAGTTCCTCTGGTTGATCTGCTTCTTAACAATAGTTGCCGGGTAGTAACATAAATGATGGTATAGTTTATTATTATTTATAACTAGACTATGTCTGGATTCAATAAAATAAAATAGCTTTTCCACACTGACAATCCTAGAAGATCAAATTCCAAAAAGGCATCAGAGAAGATTATAATTCTGCATAGAAAGTAGCAATTGTTTCTAATGAAAAGATGAGACAATAGAATTGGCCGATTCATGGTGGGACCATAGGACTTGAGGACAGGACAGATGATGAGAGCTCCAAATGAAAGCATGGACATAAGAGCTAAGAAGAGGTGCTGCCATACAGCCTGATAATGGTAGGTAGAATTCTGCCCATATACCTAAAACACATACCTTTCCTTAACTCTCAGCCAGTTCTCAAGTAAAACCAACCAGGATAGGAAAGTCTGCATCCTGTTGGATATAAACACTGATAATAGAGGGGAGAATGTTTCTAGAGAGAAACAGAAGGAGAAATTCTGTGAACTTACATGCACTGTCCATATGCTATAAGAAAGTTTTCTATACATTGGTTACACACTAAAAGATCATCGGCCAAGATGGGCGTTAGTTACACATTAAGTAATGGCTCAGCAACCACAGGTGTGTATGAGCCTTTATTCCTATCCAAATACACACCGATGTAGAAGGTTTAGTCAGGAACTCCCTACATATTTGAAAATACCAAGACATATGTGTAGTACATTTTTAAAATGTTTAATAGGCTGTATGATCCAAGTGTGTTGCTCAGAATCCTTCTTGTTGACAGAGTAACAATTATTTATGAATGAACCAATATACTGTTCCCAACAGTGGTTAATGAACTGCACAGTGAGTAACACAGATCTGCCTGTAGCAGTTTCATAGATTTAACTGTGCAGTAAAGGTTGGTGGGAATGTCTGGTGTTTACCAAGTGACCTTTGACCTTTGTAGTAAAGATGCATTATTGTCATGTAGGAGAAAACTAGTTTAGCCCAGCAAGGTCAGCAAAAATATCCATTTATTATTCCAGCCTTAAATCACATTGTTTTCATGTAGTCTATAAAATTGTAATATCCCTTTAAGGGATTTAACCTCAAAGGGATTTTAAAATTTTAAAGACCCAATAACAGACTAAATTCTAATACAGTATATTATATCCTTATAAAAAACTGCTGGCCACATAACCACTAATTTTAATACGATTCATCTTATTATTATATCTGCTCTATCAAAGCCATTACCGTAGTTTAGTTAATGAGAGGGATCATTTGACACACTCAACGGCTGTCTGACCCAAACCATTTGTCACAGCCCCTGCACTAGACACAGTAACACAAACTATATTAATTACCATGTTGACACTTAGTGCTCCGATTCTGGACACAAAGCTTGGTCTTCTGGGAATATGCTTGGATATTGGTTGTTAATTCAATCTAAATATCGGGCTGTACGGTCACATTTACCTGGCAAAGTTTCTGTGAAATAATCGACCAGGCGACTGTCAAGACAATGTCAGATAAGATGACAAGTGCATGGTCTGCATAACAAAATGGCAATAGTTCAGGCTTTGGCTCTTTAGATGGTTTTGTGCATAATGACAGGAGTAGCTTAGCGTGCCCCCCATGTTCCGGGAATTCTAAGAGTATAGAGATATAGAAGGGTATGCTGCATGTTAGGCTACATTGAAATGTTTTAATGATAATGTAACGCAAGCTTAACTGACAAAACTTGCATTAAGCAGACATTTTATGGCTCATTTTATCACTTGCTGTTTACAAATGGTTTTGTCTGTGGAGCAATGATCTTTCTGGCATTACCTACAAGTGCTTAGACAATGTCATACTCTCTGCACCTTTTATCATACAAATTCCCTGAGTCTGATAAGGTATATGTCCCAGTGAAGATCACAGATAAAGTCTGCAGGCTATGCACAATGCACTTATTTCACTGGTGTGTCTGGCTTCCTTTTGATAAGATATGCGCATCGGAATTTAAAGGGTATGTCCACCCAAAAATAAACTTTTTATATGTTCTTTATATAATCGCACCAACCTCAAACGCCATGTTCATTTTTCTAAAAATCATTTGCCTTGCCTGATATTTAATGAGATATATATCAGGCTGCACTTCCTCTCCACTTCCACTTTAGATGACCCCGAGCTGCAGCTTAGAAAAAAAAAAAAATTCTTTCCTGTGTTTGTGTGTGTCTCTCTCTCTATCTCTCTCTCTCTTTCTGGGCTGGGTGGCTGCAGCTGTTGATCCTGGATTTCTTCAGTACACATAACTTTACAGCTGTGATTGGTTGAGAGGGAAAATCCAGGGATCCAGGGGTCAGACCATTACTGATGCAACTTCCACTGTTCTCACTGCTGGATGTTAACAGACATGCTCAAGAACATGAAAAGAACAGAGGCAAGGTAATGTAACCTGTCTCTGTTCATCACTGTATTGGTCCATGCTGCGGGATTAAGCCAGCTACAAAGGTCTGTAACTTTTGAACCACTGGACCGATTTACATGCTGTAAAGTTTGTTTTGGAGCACTTATTTGGGCCAAATAAATATAAAAAGTTAGTTTTGGGGGTGGACATGCCCTTTAACCAAAGATTGTGGTATTATGTAATTCACTTACAAAAAACTGAAACCCTTAGGGGAGCCATTATTGTGCTGTCACTACAGGAGTAGTGAGTCAGTACTGAGCGTATCCAATGACCAGCTGTCTCCATACTGGATGATGATATCTGGTTTCTAAAAAGACATCTGCTAGTGGAAACCATGAGATGGAAATCAAGCAGATAAATTATCCCCCCCCAAAAAATCTTAAATTCAAATCTGCAACATCCAGAAACACAGACAAATTGTAAAACAGTAACACAAATGTGCAAAAGTCTTCAAAAACACACAGGGGGAAGTTTGGGGTCCTCGTAAATGTCCATAAAATAAGAAACAATTTAACTATTTTACTTTTTTCTGTAACACAGACAGAAAAACAAGAAGAAAGTGCTTTGTCCAGCAGTAAAATATTTGATCTTTGTTTCAAAAAAACAAAAACAAACTATAATTGGTAATATAGTCAATATTATTTGTGAGAAGAGGCTTTATTGGAAATTACCCAGAAGTTTCAGTTCCTTATTTGCATATGCTATAAAAGTTGCAATTGTTTTAAGGCATCTCACTCAGTAGCTCAGCAGATGATCTCTGTCCATATGTATGCATATCGCACTGCATGCTGCATGTTTGCCAGATAAGTTTGAGTAACACATGGCTATTGTATGATTCTTATTTGTAAAATACTGTACATTATGATTTTTTATTCATCAGAAACAGCGGCATAAATTTAATAAACATGGACATGGCCTCGATAAATATTTTGGTTGCTATACCTTAAAACTGAAGGAGTTCCTAGGAGAAGAACTGGTTCCATATTCCGATTGTTTTACCAGGTTGGTAAAAAAGTGTGATTTCTTCTTGTTTGTTTCTTGGTGCAACACTGGATCATCTGTTATAGGGCAGATGTAGAAATTGTCCTCCTCGTCGCTGTCTGCCCTACTGTAATCAGAGCAATGCTCTTTGGATGAAGGGCTGTTTTCAAGTCCCTCCATATTGAAGATGAGATCTTCGTCTGCCATCTTCTCTGATTGGCTAGGATTATTCGCTGGATTACTGAAATAGCCAGAGTGCTGTTGTAGACAAGCATTCAATAGAAGCCCTGCAAAAGGACACAGAGGAATAATTATTATATCATTCATTATGCCTAAGGGCTGGAAGACATTAGCAAACAGAGAGCCTAGTTTTAACTTGACGAACGTTTACAATAAACTGGCTGGTTGGAGGTTGCTCAGCCATTAAACCCACAACTCGGTACACATGTGTACAATATATCCTTATGTTCATCTTATCTCAGTAACGATATGATCAGAGCAGCACATGTTTTTGCTTAATCGTTGATACACGCAATATGACTTTCTATCAATATCAACCGATTGTCCGATTGCTCTGCAACACAAAGAGGGCCAAAACATGACCTGAAAGTCAAATCAATGGTAATGTCGAGCACTGAATTGTTTTTATCTGCCAACATTCCCACGTTGTTTGCCAGACAGCTCACAATACACAATTATTACTGAAATATCAATCGTAAAACGATTGCCAAGGTGTTTTTTGTTTTTTTAATGTAGTGGGTACATCAAAGTACATGTTAATTAATGTATCTTAACACCTATGTATTCTGAGATCTGAAAATGCAGGACACTAGAAAATATATTAACGCCTGTTTTGCTTTTATTAAGCAAACTAGATAGCTGAGTAAGCACAACTGGTTGACAAGGGCTGGCCAACGTGTTTGTACTTGCATTTATGTTTTCTTATAGGTTAACATTTTTTTTAAACATGTACAAACACAAAAGGTACAATTGCAGTGTACCTGTACAAAAGGTACAATTGCAGTGTACCTGTACAAAAGGTACAATTGCAGTGTACCTGTACAAAAGGTATAATTGCAGTGTACCTTTACAAACACAAAAGGTACAATTGCAGTGTACCAGTACAAACACAAAAGGTACAATTGCAGTGTACCAGTACAAACACAAAAGGTACAATTGCAGTGTACCTGTACAAACACAAAAGGTACAATTGCAGTGTACCTGTACAAACACAAAAGGTACAATTGCAGTGTACCTGTACAAACACAAAAGGTACAATTGCAGTGTACCTTTACAAACACAAAAGGTACAATTGCAGTGTACCAGTACAAACACAAAAGGTACAATTGCAGTGTACCAGTACAAACACAAAAGGTAACAAACTCGCTGGGCACTCCAGTTTTAAGTGCAACACAATTTTATTGTGATATCTTCTGTTGACTACAGACGCTGGAGCACCCAGCATATATGTATAACATTTAATTGTTTAGGTGTGCAGAATCCTCCACCACTACATTCTGTACAAATACAAAAAGGTACAATTGCAGTGTACCTGTACAAACACAAAAAAGTACAATTGCAGTGTACCTGTACAAAAGGTACAATTGCAGTGTACCTGTACAAACACAAAAGTTACAATTGCAGTGTACCTGTACAAACACAAAAAGGTACAATTGCAGTGTACCTGTACAAACACAAAAGGTACAATTGCAGTGTACCTGTACAAACAGCACAGCTGATATGGTCAGTATAAATGTGCCTGTGTGCACATCAGGCTAGGCGTTTCCTGAAGAATTGTTTGAATGTCGCAGGATTGGTCAGGTGGTGAGTTCAATGTATGACCACCTTTAGGCTGGGTAAGCACCATACAATATCCGACCAACCTACAAAATTGTGTTACGATAGGTCGGAAAATTGTATGGCGTAGTTTGGGGTGGCTGCAACCGATATCAGTCACCCGTTTGTCCAGATTGGATGAACAGGCGATAGTATATGTTAGTTAATCATGCATTTCCCTATAGAATGTTGTGGCGAAATGAAAGCCCCAGCTACTTTTGCAGAAATCAACAAATCTTGCCCTGTGTGTACCAAGCCTTAACAGAAATTTGCAGTAAAATCTATATTCTTGATAAGCATCACAGAAACACTATTTGTTCAAATATTATTTCAAATTTTAAATCTGTTTTTGTGCATATACCGTACCTTTAAGATCCATTTGGTGTACCTTGAAACTGCAAAATTTTAATTATTGTTAGGTAACTTACCCTTTAATCATTCTGAAATTACTAGTTATGGCTTTAAAATGCAATAATACACAATCCAGTAGAAATATAAATGTGTTTGCAGGAATGCTGCCCTTATTTACTGTCAGCAGTCAGACAAGAAGCTCTAATTGAAAAGAATGCCCAAAGCAACATTCCATAGTGTGCCTGGAAAAATGTCACGTCTCTCAAGATCGACTTTTTCTCATATAAATACCATTTGGCTTCTAGTCCACCCAAAAAACAAGCAATACAGTAAATTACAATAATGACCATTTTCCTACCGTGGGATATCTTTATAAGAAGTGATAAGAAAATATCTTTCCTGCTATAATATATCAGAATAATTCTTGCATCTCACCATCTGCTCCTGGTCTTCCTAAAACTGACAATTATTGAAAACTAGAACTGTTCCTTTAAAATAGTGACAAATAATTGACATGATAAACAGTATCTTAATAGAAACCCTGAAGACAGAGATTTAGGTCAGTCATAGTTACTGTGCAGTCAGAATGAACAATTCTCTTATCATGTGTATTGGTTTAGGACAGTACTCTGAAACCTATGAAAATGAACAAGTATATTGTTATATTTATGAAAAGCACAGTTCTTCACAATGCTTCTGTCTGTACATGCAGTAGCTGACATACAGATTTCTCCCAGGTTAATTCATTTACCACAGATTTCAGCAGTGTAGCAATAAAAATTGACAGCTATGGTAGATACTATTTTACAGAGACTTATAGATAAATGCTTGTCTCTGCCTGATCATTTATACTGTACAATTGCCTATAGATCTGGTTTGGTAAGCACTGGCTTGCATCTCGATTTAAGGCACTGCTAAGTTAGTGTGTTATTCACTGATTTGGCACTTAGCAGACTTTATTGCTTCTCCCCCTAAACATTTTGTACACCCAATGGTGCTAAAGAGGTAATAATATAATAGGTAATTAATCTTCAGCAAACCAATCAGATATTTTATATTTATTAGTCTATAATAAGATAATCTGATTGGTTGTTGCAAATTATTTGCTCAGACAAATTGTTACCTCTCTTATTACATAACTCCCAATGGTTTTTGGCTGTGGTATTTGATTTTTTTCCAAATACTGGAAATAATTCATTTTTCTTTCAAAGGGCAAGTTCAACCCTCAAATGAAACAATATATATAGGTAAATGACCCCCTATCCCTGCAAATGCTAGAAAGTTAAGAGATGTAAGTCTAACCTGAAATGCCTGATGTTTTGTTAGCTCTCTTTTTGCTTCCTGGTTTACTGCCAGTCATGGAAATAACAGATGACATCACAGTCAATGATTGAATGCTATTTACCTAGTTGCCCCCTCTGAGCATTGAATGCTATTTACCTAGTTGCCCCCTCTGAGCATGTAAAAGCTGGTAAAAAAAAAAAAGCCCGGAGAGCTTGAAGGGGAGGCAGAAACTTTTGAGAAGCAGAGGGAAGGGGGAGAGAATAATTTTGCTGCATTACTGATTAGCTCTATCAGGGTTATTCAATAAAAGTTCTTATCGTTTAAAATGGTGCAAATTTTGCCCCAACCAATCAGATCTTATTTAACATCTAACAGCTAACATCTGATTGGTTGGGGCAAAATTAGCACCATTTTAAACGATAAGAACTTTTATTGAATCTCCCTTTATGTCTTTTAGCTCTCTAGCAATTGTAGATTGTGGGGTGGTGGGGTGGGGGTGATTTGCCAATATATAATTTTTCATTTGAGGTTTAAAAATGCCCTCTAAAACATGCAAAGTCACAGAATGTTTTATGGTATGAATAGCTATTTTCTTCCATTGAAGTCTATCCATTGTAACTAAAAGCTTAGTGCAATTAATATTTCTAGTAACAAAGAAATGATCGCCACATTATATGAATCATAACAAGATAATACCTATATTCACAGAGTGACAATGTGATTATATAGAACCTGTCACCACCTCTACAATTACAGCTTAAGGCTAAATCATCCCTTGCTTGGTAAAATTAACATGTGGTTATTAAAAACAATGCTGTCTAGATAACTAAAAACTATGGGGGAGATTCAATATGGGTCAAATCCATCTAAAAGCCACATTAACCAGAAATAATATTGGGTTAACTTGTGCTTTACAAAGATTTTAGGGCACAGCGACATTTCCAAATGTTTTTAAAAATAGTGCTGTGCAACCTGTACAAAACCTTGTTGGTTAAGTTTAGGGTTACCTCATAGCGCAAAACTTAACAGGGCTTTGTATGGGGACTTTAAAGGAGCGCAACAGGTACATCTTACCTTTACGCGATCCCACGATGCAATACCAGACCTAATCTTGTTTATATCTGGCATTGAATCGCGGGATCACGAAAAGGTAAGTAATGCAATCTTTATATTGAATCTCCCCCTGGAATCTGGAATTGGGTTAAAGGGTATGCCAACAGATTTTTTAACCTTTTTACTGTTTAACTAAAGAATGGGAGGTAAATGAGCTGTCTTACCACACGTCCTTCAGTAAAATGTGCAGGAGAGAGGACAGAACTCAGATGCATTCACGCTCCCTTGCACATGCGCGCAGAATCCAAGGGATTGGGGATGCGTCAAAGAGTGTCATTAGCTTCAAAGACTGTCACTGGTGCCCCTAACCTGGAAGTTGCAAGCAGGGGCTGGACCAACAGCCGCGTCTGTGATTGGCTGAGAGGCAGCTAATAACAGACACATCTGCTGTCAATGGAGACGCGGCACACATAAGAGATAAAAATCAACATCGCGCAAAGGTAAGTAAAGCTGTCTTAAAGTCAAGTTAACCTATTTACCACAGATTAGCGTGACTTTTAATACAATAGCAGAGGTGGCTGTGTTGGTTTTGTAAAAGACACCCACACAGCTACTACAAGCTATTCAACTGTGCCTGATGGTTATTAACCCACGTTAAGCAATCTGTAATAAAGTTGGGTACACACAGTACATATTATTAGCTGATCCCCTTGGTTTATTGGTTACGTGTGTTAAAAAAATCAACCACTCTTGGGGCAGACGAATATTTGTTGCTGACATTGTGAATGATTGGTACTGATTTAAGATCAGAGTTGAGGTTGGCTCACTGTACTCTAGTAGTATTGACAGTAGGGGGTACAAATAACCACTATATCAGTAGGTGTAGCAGTATTTATAGTAGGGGGTACAAATAACCACTATATCAGTAGGTGTAGTAATAGTTACAGTAGGGGGTACCTATAATCATTATCAGTAGGTGTAGTAGTATTTACATTAGGGGGTACCAATAATCAGTAGGTGTAGTAGTATTTACAGTAGGGGGTACCTATAATCACTATCAGTAGGTGTAGTAGTATTTACAGTAGGGGGTACCTATAACCACTCTATCAGTAGGTGTAGCAGTATTTATAGTAGGGGGTACAAATAACCACTCTATCAGTAGGTGTAGTTGTATTTACAGTAGGGGGTATATATATAAGTAGGTGTAGCAGTATTTCTAATATTAGTAGTTGTCATTTGTTTCATTTCATGATATTCAAAGGTAAAATACAGAAAACCTCTTTCCTTTATTGCCAATCGTAAACATCTGAACCCTCAGAGAAAAAATTATCTCCCCTGACTTGCTTATCCATGGCCTGAGTGTGGAGAATGTTACTGTGAAACAGTGAATGGGGCGGAAGGAGTTGTGTTCTGTTGTGAAGAAATGGCAAAAAACAGTGAAAGGGTCCAGGTTAATAAACAGAAGAGTCTCTGTCTTAATGTTCTGCAGGCAAAACACGTGATATACAGTGCTTGTGCCCAAAGTCCTTTCTCTAAATAGAGACACTCCCTATGGTCTGGGTGCCAACAGAAAACTACACCTTGACAATTCATGCTCCATAATCATCACCGGGATAGAGGTCATGTCACCAAATATCAATCCACCTTAAAAACAACAATATCAAGTTGCACGTAAATATTTCAAAATGTAATCCTAAAATAACATGTATTGAAGCCTTTATCTTAAGTAATAGCAGGAGATCAGGACTGATTACTAATTAATAATAAGACATTAAACACAGCCAGTAAAATCCCCCTTACACAGCACCTGGAATCTAAATCAACTGCTCCCCCCATGACTATTAGAATATGTTGGGAAAGATTTTGGATTATTGGTACTTTACCCCTATGTGGCTCCAAACATTGACTTTATCCTGTTATTGGGGGTACAAATCCCCGGCAGATTACTATCAGTGATCAGTACATTATCAGTAGTTGCCATCAGAAGTATTTTCCACTTTGGTTTTCTCATCCCTTTGACTGATAGCACACACATGTTCTGCAGCCAGACGCATTATAGTCCTACTTGTCCTGAGCTAATTAATAGGGTCAGGTGGATTGTGCCACACGCACTGTATAACAATCAGAAAAGTGGGTTCTTTGGATCCTACGATGCACCCATCTATTGTGCTCAGATAGGTGCTGTCTCTTATTAGAGATGGAAGGGATGTACTACTACTGTGGGGATTATAGTTCCCAACACAGAGAAACTGGGGACCAGGATGGGGCCTATATTAGCTCTGCTTACCCATGCCCTCAGATGGGTAGTCAGTTGCTTGGTACAATAAAGTCCAAATTGTCCTGTGTGCACCAGGGTTTTCCTCTCTTACTGTATGCATACTGTCCCCCACCCTAATACCTTTCCACTGTAGATGTTTGGAAACTACACTCCCAGCATGCTTGGAGTTGCTGGGAGTTGTAGTTTTCCAACCACCTATAGTAAAAAGGTATGTGGTGGTCGCATGGCATGACTGTCCCCCCCAGCCCTCCCTCCAGTTTACCCCCAGCCCTCCCCCCAGCTCACTTACCCGTACCTGGTCTTCAGTCTTCCTCTCTCTGCAATCCGAGGCAGCCGCAAGTCCAGCCGGCAGTTCCCATTACTGCTTCGCGGCTGCGCGATGACGTCATCCCGCCAGCGTGCGTGATGACGTCATCGCGCAACCGCGAAGAACTACTGGGAACTGATGGCCGGACTCGCGGCTGCCTCTGGATTGCAGGTAATTTCCTTGTGACTCGAGTATAACCGAGTCAACAGGTTTTTAGGTTAATTTTTAAACCTAAAACCCTCGGCTTATACTCGAGTATATACGGTACTTTAAGAAAACTTATCATATTCATATTATTTTGGTGTAACTATTTACACAAGAAAATTCTCAGTTTCCAGTTTTATTATTTGTTATTTATTATCTCGTTTTAAGTAAACAAAAATCTTTTACCAAAATCTAACAAAAAAAACAATTATTCATTTAATTTTTTTGCGGCTATGACGATTCGGCCTTAATGCTTGTGTGTGTGTGTGTGTGAACAGGAAAATCCAGGTTTACAGGAGTGTGTATATTGAAACAAGTCATATATCCATCATTCCAGCCGGGTTCATTTAATAACTGGGGAATGGAGAGAATTATGAAGGGGCGTGGAGACAGCAGACAAGCTCACAAAACCAGAAAAGTGAATTGTTCTTACAGCCCTGACTTGGCTGGATGATTGAAATCCCAACATAAACCATTTGATCATCTAACCTAAAGACCTTTACTGAAGACTCCATAAACAGCACTGTCCAAACAAATTTTACAATGCCCATTTAAATTTCTGCTTTAGTACACTTTATTAGGTCATTATCTCATTAACGGTCTACTAAAATGTCATACAGTAAAAGGACAGATGAAAATTAAAGAAGAAAAAATTCATTTTATCAGAGATAAAACTGTCAAGCACTCATAAAATAGGACTTAATATTTTTTTTAAAAAAATGTTTTTGGAGGAAATCCTGCATTAATATTTCTTAATATTTATTTCCTAGCAGAGAAGACATCAATGCTGGCAGTGCTGTGCTCCCATTCTGATTGGGCCAGGATTATGAACATCTATGCTGCAAACCACAGAGCTGTAAAGGAAAGGCCTAACTACCTCTACTCTACATAAACAAGTCAAACCCTTACCCACACCAACATAGCAGGACCAGGGGTGTCCCTAGGGTTTTTGGCACCTGAAACAACTTTCAATGCCGCCCCTAGACTGAGCGGGGAAAAGTGGGCGTGGCTTGGGTGTGGGGCGTGGTTTGGTGTGTGGGTGTGGCTTGTCGCGTGGGCGTGGCAATTTCATAATTTTGTTTTTGAAAATGTTATTTATACGCTTCTCTATTTTTAGAAAACACTAAAACATGTTGGTGCAACTGTACATTACATTAGAAAGCCTACCATACTCTGTAGAATAAAAGATGTTGGCCAAAATTGTAAGCCCTGCTACCACACGTCAAGGTAGACTCTTTCAGCAGGGCCCTAACTTTATCTAGATTATATATTTTATATATAGATTATATAAGATTATTTATCTATCTCTTCTATCTGTCTATCTATCTCTGCATCTATGTATCTATCGTCTATCTCTGCTATCTATCTGTCTATCTCTGCTATCTATCTGTCTATCTCTGCTATCTGTCTATCTCTGCTAGCTGTCTATCTCTGCTAGCTTGTCCTTGCTCTGCTATCTGTCATCTCTGCTAGCTGTCTATCTCTGCAGCTGTCTATCTCTGCTGCTGTCTATCTCTGCTAGCTGTCTTCTCTCTCTCTGTCTATCTCTGCTAGTGCTATCTCTGCTATCTGTCTACTCTCTCTATCTGTCTATCTTCTATCTCTCTACTCCTCTATCTATATATCTATATTAACTATCTATCTCTGCTATTTATCTATCTATCTATCACTGCTATTTACTATTCAATCTATCTTATTATCTATCTCTTTTATCTATCAATCTACTATATTATCTATCTATCTATCTATCTATCTATCATCTATCATCTATTATCTATCTATCTCTGATCGTTTATCTATCTGCTATCTATCTATCTAATCTATCTATCTCTGATATCTATCTCTTCTATCTGTATATATCCTCTCAGCTTCTATCTATCTACTTACTATCTCTGCTATCTATCTATCTCTGCTATCTATCTCTAAGTTCTATCTATCTATCTCTGCTTTCTATCTATCTATCTATCTATCTCTGCTATCTATCTATCTCTGCTATCTATCTATCTCTGCTATCTATCTATCTCTGCTATCTATCTATCTCTGCTATCTATCTATCTCGCTATCTATCTATCTCTGCTATCTATCTATCTATCTCTAAGTTCTATCTATCTATCTCTGCTATCTATCTATCTAATCTATCTATCTCTGCTATCTATCTATCTGATCATCTACTATCATCTTCTCTATCTATCTCTGCTATCTAATCTATCTCTGCTATCTATCTATCTCTGCCTATCTATCTCTGCTATCTATCTTCTGCTATCTATCTATCTCTGCTAACAAGTTATCCTATCATCTATCTCTCTCTCTAATCTATCTATCTATCTATCTATCTATCATCATCTATCTATCTATCTATCTCTCTATCTATCTATCTATCTATCTCTGCTATCTGATCTTATCTGATCTATCTTATCTACTGCTATCTATCTATCTATCTCTCCTATCTATCTTCTTATCTCTGCTATCTATCTATCTGCTATCTATCTATCTCTAGCTATCTATCTCTTATCTATCTTGCTCTCTATCTAAATCTCTGCTAGCTATCCTTATCTATCTATCTCTGCTATCTATCTATCTATCTATCTATGTACCTATCTATCTCTGCTATCTATCTATCTATCTATCTATCTCTGATATTTATCTATCTCTGCTATCTATCTATCTCTGCTATGTCCTGCTATGTTGTGTGTGGGTAAGGGTTGACTTGTTATGTAGAGTAGAGGTAGTTAGGCCTTTCCTTTACAGCTCTGTGGTTTGCAGCATGATGTTTCATAATCCTGGCCCAATCAGAATGGGAGCACAGCACTGCCAGCATTGATGTCTTCTTGCTAGGAAATAAATATTAAGAAATATTAATGCAGGATTTCCTCCCAAAAACATTTTTTAAAAAAAAATATTAAGTCCTATTTTATGAGTGCTTGACAGTTTTTACTCTGATAAAATGATTTTTCTTCTTTAATTTTCATCTGTCCTTTTACTGTACTGATGACATTTTAGTAGAACGCTTAATGAGATAATGACCTAATAAAGTGTACTAAAGCAAATTTAAATGGGCATTGTAAAATTTGTTTGGACAGTGCCTGTTTAGGAGTCTCAGTAAAGTCTTTATGTAGATGATCAAATGGTTTATGTTGTGTGATTTCAATCATCCAGCCAAGTCAGGCTGTAAGAACAATTCACTTTTTCTGGTTTTGTGAGCTTGTCTGCTGTCCCACGCCCCTTTAATTTCTCTCCATTCCCCAGTTATTAAATGAACCCGACTGGAATGATGGATATATGACTTTGTTTCAATATCCCACACTCCTGTAAACCTGGATTTTCCTGTTCACACACACACACACACAAGCATTAAGGCCGAATCGTCATAGCCGCAAAAAATTAAATGAATAATTGTTTTGGTTAGATGTTTGGTAAAAGATTTTTGTTTACTATAAACGAGATATAAATAACAAATAATAAAACATGGAAACTGAGAATTTTTCTTGTGTAAATCAGTTACAAAACAACAACAACAAAAACAAATAACTATTGAATTGATATTTTCTTACAGTAACCCTGAGTGCACACATGAGGAAAACCAATTTGGACTTTATATGTCCAGCAACTAGGATCTACCCAATCTTGAGGGCATGGTAAGCAGAGCAATATAGGCCCCCATCCTGGTCCCCAGTTATCTCTTTGGTTGGACTATAATCCCCACAAGTAGTAGTAATCCCTTCCATCTCTAATAAGAGACAGCACCTATCTGAGCACAATAGATGGGTGCTTGTAGATCCAAAAGAACCCACTTTTCTGATTGTTTAACAGTGGCGTTGTGGCACAATCCCACCTGACCCTATTAATTAGCTCAGGACAAGTAGACTATAATGCGTCTGGCTGCAGAACTGTTGTGCTATCAGTCAAAGGGATGAGAAAACCAAAGTGGAAAATACTTCTGATGCGGCAACTACTGATAATGTACTGATCACTGATAGTAATCTCGGGATTTGTACCCCAATAACAGGATAAAGTCAATGTTTGGAGCCACTAGGGGTAAAGTACCATAATCCAAAATCTTTCCCACATATAGTACATGGGGGAGCAGTTGATTTAGATTCCCGGTGCGTGTAAGGGGGATTTTACTGGCTGTGTTTAATGTCTTATTATTAATTAGTAAAGTCCGCTGATTCCTGCTATTACAAAGGCTTCATGTTATTTTTGAGGATTACCATTTTGAAATATTTACGTGCAACTGATATTGTTGTTTTTAAGTGGTTTGATATTTGGTGACATGATCCTCACTCATCCCGGTGATGATTATGGAGCTGAATTGTCAGGGTGTAGTTTTTTGTGTCCCATGATTACCATACCATGGGAGTGTCTCTATTTAGAGAAAGACTTTGGGCACAACACTGTATATCACGTGTTTTGCTGCAGAACATTAAGAACAGAGACTCTTCTGTTTATTAAACCTTGGACCCTTATCACGGTTTTTTTTTGCCATTATCTTCACAACAGAACACAACTCCTTCCGCCCCATTCACTGTTTCACAGTACTTCTCCACACTCAGGCCATGGATAGCAAGTCGGGAGATAATTTTTTTCTCTGAGGGTTCAGATGTTTACATGGCAATAAAGGAAAGAGGTTTTCTTGTATTTTACCTTTGAATATCATGAAATGAAACAAATACAACTACTAATATTAGAAATACTGCTACACCTACTTATATATATACCCCCTACTGTAAATACAACTACACCTACTGATAGAGTGGTTATTTGTTCCCCCTCTATAATACGGCTACCACTACTGATAGAGTGGTTATAGGTACCCCACTGTAAATAACACTAGCACCTAACTGATAGGTGAATTATAGCGTACCCCCTACTGTAAAACCTACTACACACTACTGATTATTGGTACCTCTACCAACCCCTATATGTAAATACTACTACAACCTACTGATAATGATTATAGGTACCCCTACTGTAACTATTACTCCACCTACGATATAGTGGTTATTTGTACCCCCCTAACTGTAAATACTCTAGAGTACAGTGAGCCAACCTCACCTCTATCTTAAATCGTACCAACCATTCACAATTCCCAACAAATATTCTTCTGCCCCAAGAGTGGTTGATTTTTTTAACACACGTAACCAATAAACCAAGGGGATCATCTAATAATATGTACTGTGTGTACCCAACTTGAATTACAGATTGCTTACGTGGGTTAATACCAGCACAGTTGAAGCTTGTAGTAGCTGTGGGGTGTCTTTTACAAACACCACACACCACCTCTTCTATTGTATTAAAGTCACGCTATATCTGTGGTAATAGGTTAACTGACTTTAAGACAGATGCACTGCGATAGTTTGACAGGTTCATTTTTATCTCTTATGTGTGCCACTTCTCCATTGACAGCATGTGTTCGTTATTAGCGCCTCTCAGCCAATCACAGACGGGCTGCTTGTCCAGCCCCTGCTTGCAACTTCCAGGTTAGGGGCACCACATGAACGTCTTTGAAGCTAATGACACTCTCTTTGACGGCATCCCCAATCCTTGGATCTGCGCGCATGTGCAAGGGAGCATGAATGCTGTTCAGTTCTGTCCTCTCTCCTGCACATTTTACTGAAGGACGTGTGGTAAGACAGCTCATTTACCTCCCATTTTTAGTTAAACAGTAAAAAGGTTAAAAATCTTTTGGCATACCCTTTAACAACAACTTCCAGTATTCCAGGGGGAGATTTCACATATAAAGATTGCATACTTACCTTTGTCGATCCCGCGATTCAATGCCATATATAAACAAGATTAGGTCTGGTATTGCATCTGTGGGACGCGTAAAGGTAAGATGACCTGTTGCGCTCCTTTAAAGTCCCCATACAACCCTGTTAGTTTTTGCGCTATGAGGTAACCGCTAAACTTAACCCAACAAGGTTTTGACAGTTGCACAGCACTATTTTTAAAAACATTTGGAAATGTCGCTGTGCCCTAAAATTCTTTGTAAAGCACAAGTTAACCCCAATATTATTTCTGGTTAATGTGGCTTTTAGATGGGATTTGACCCATATTGAATCTCCCCCATAGTTTTTAGTTATCTAGACAGCATTTGTTTTTAGATAACACATGTTAACTTTTACCAAGCAAGGATGATTTTAGCCTTAAGCGTAATTGTAGAGGTGGTGCAGGTTCTATATACACATTGTCACTCTGTGATATAGGTATTATCTTGTTATGATCATATAATGTGGCGATCATTTCTTTGTTACTAGAAATATTAATTATTGCACTAAGCTTTTAGTTACAATGGATAGACTTCAATGGAAAAAATCTATTCATACCTAAAAACATTCTGTGACTTTGCATGTTTTAAAGGGCATTTTTAAACCTCAAATGGAAAAATTAATCATTGGCAATCAACCCACCCACCCACCACCCCACAATCTACAATTGCTAGAGAGCTAAAAGACATAAGGAGATTCAATAAAATTCTTATCGTTTTAAAATGTGTGCTAATTTTGCCCCAACCAATCAGATGTTAGCTGTTAGATGTTAAATAAGATCTGATTGGTTGGGGCAAAATTTCACCATTTTAAACGATAAGAAACTTTTATTGAATAACCCTGATAGAGCTAATCAGTAATGCAGGCAAAATTATTCTCTCCCCCTTCCCTCTGCTTCTCAAAAGTTTCTCTGCTCCCCTCTTCAGCTCTCCGGGCTTTTTTTTTTTACCATCTTTTACACAGCTCCAGAGGCAACTAGGTAAATAGCAATTCAATGCTCAGAGGGCAACTAGGTAAATAGCTTTCAATCATTGACTGTATGTCATCTGTTATTTCCATGACTGGCAGTAAACCAGGAAGCAAAAAGAGAGCTAACAAAACATCAGCATTTCAGGTTAGACTTACACTCTTAACTTTCTAGCATTTTGCGGGATAGGGGGTCATTTACCTATATATATTGTTTCATTTGAGGGTTGAAACTTGCCTTTGAAAGAAAAATGATTATTTCCAGTAATTTGGAAAAAATCAAATACCACACGCAAAAACCCATTGGGAGTTATGTATAATAAGAGAGGTAACAATTTGTCCTGAGCAAATAATTGCAACAACACCATCAGATTATCTTATTATAGACTAATAAATAATAAAATATCTGATTGGTTTGCGAAGATTATTACCTATTATATTATTTACCTCTTTAGCACCATTGGGTTACAAAATGTTTAGGGGAGAAGCAATAAAGTCTGCTAAGTTCCAAATCAGTGAATAACACACTAACTAGCAGTGCCTTAAATCGAGACACAAGCCAGTGCTTACCAAACCGATCTATAGGCAATTGTACAGTAAATAAATGATCAGGCAGAGACAAGCATTTATCTATAAGTCTCTGTAAAATAGTATCTACCATTAGCTGCAATGTTTATTGCTACAACTGCTGAAATCTGTGGTAAATGAATTAAAACCTGGGAGAAATCTGTATGTCCTCTACTGCATGTACAGACACGAAACATTGTGAAGAACTGTGCTTTTTCATAAATATAAATATACCGTATAATATATCTCGAGTATAAGAGCGAGGTTTTTAGGTTTAAAAATAATCCTAAAAACCTTGCCCGGCTTTAGACTCGGTAAGACAAAGAAATTTACCTCAGTCCAGAAGAGTTGCGAGTCAGGCCGGCAGTTTCCCAGTAGTTCTTCACGGGTTTGCGCGGAATGATGTGCATCGCGCAGGACGCAAAGCAGTACGGGAACTGGGGGGGGAGGGGGGGGGGGGGGGGGGGGGGGGGGGGGCCCGGCCGAATCGCGGCTGCCTTCTGGATTTGCGGCAGCCGGCTAGAGAGAGGAGACTGAAGACCGGTACCCGGTATCGTGAGCTGGGGGGGGGACGTGGGGGAGGGACTGGGGGGACAGTATGCCATGCAGACACCCCCATTACCTTTTTACTATAGGTGTTGGAAACTACACTTCCCAGGCAACACAGCAGCTGGGAGTTGTAGTTTCCAAACATCTACAGTGGAAGGTAGTGGTGGGGGACAGTATGCCATACAGTACCCCAATACCTCACTATAGGTGGTTGGAAAACTCACAAACTCCCACAAACAACAGCATGCTGGAGTGGTAGTTTCCAAAATGCTCAGTGGAAAGGTATTACGGGTGGGGACACGTATGCCTCAGTAACCCCCAATACCTTTCACTATAGGTGGTTGGAAACCACTCCCGCAACCAAGCATGCTGGGAGTTGTAGTTTCCAACCATCCTACAGTGGAAAGGTATTAGGTTACTGTTATCTCGGCTTCTACTCGAGTCAATATGTGCTTTTTCTAATTTGTGAGGCAAAAATGGGTACCCTCGGCTTATACTCGAGTCGGTTATAATCGAGTATATATACGGTACTTGTTTCATTTTCATACGTTTCAGAGTACTGTCCTAAACCAATACACATGATAAGAGAATTGTTCATTCTGACTGCACAGTAACTATGACTGACCCTAAATCTCTGTCTTCAGGGTTTCTATTAAGATACTGTTTATCATGTCAATTATTGTCACTATTTTAAAGGAACATTCTAGTTTTCAATAATTGTCAGTTTAGGAAGACCAGGAGCAGATGGTGAGATGCAAGAATTGTCTGATATATAGCAGAAGAAATTAGTTTATATAATTTTTTAATATTTCTTATAAAAGATATCCCACGGTAGGAAAATGTCATTATTGTAATTTACTGTTTTGCGTGTTTTTGGGTGGACTAGAAGCCAAATGGTATTTATATGAGAAAAAGTCGATCTTGAGAGACGTTGAATTTTGTCCAGGCACACTATGGAATGTTGCTTTGGGCATTCTTTCAATTAGAGCTTCTTGTCTGACTGCTGACAGTAAATGGGCAGCATTCCTGCAAACACATTTATATTTCTACTGGATTGTTATTATTGCATTTAAAGCCATAACTAGTAATTTCAGAATGATTAAAGGGTAAGTTACCTAACAATAATTAAATTTTGCAGTTTCAAGGTACACCAATGGATCTTAAAGGTACGGTATATGCACAAAAACAGATTTAAAATTTGAAAATAATTTGAACAAATAGTGTTTCTGTGATGTATCAAGAATAGTAGTACTTTTACTGCAAATTTCTGTTAAGGCTGTACACACAGGGCAAGATTTGTTGATTTCTGCAAAATAGCTGGGGCTTTCATTTCGCCACAACATTCATGGGAAATGCATGATTAACTAACATATACCATCGCCTGTTATCCAATCTGGACAAACGGGTGACTGATATCGGTTGCACCCGCCCAAACTACGCCATACAATTTTCCGACCTATCGTAAACACAATTTGTGTAGGTTGGTCGGATATTGTATGGTGCTTACCCAGCCTAAAGGTGGTCATACATGAACTCACCTCTGACACCATCCTGCGCTTCAAACAATTCTTCAGGAAACGCCTAGCCTGATGTGCACACAGGCACATTTATACCTGACCATTTCAGCGGTGCTTTTTGTACAGGTACACTGCAATTGTACCTTTTGTGTTGTACAGGTACACACTGCAATTGTACCTTTTTGTGTTTGTAACAGGTACACTGCAATTGTAACTTTTGTGTTTGTACAGGTACACTGCAATTGTACCTTTTGTACAGGTACACTGCAATTGTACTTTTTTGTTGTTTGTACAGGTAGCACTGCAATTGTACCTTTTGTATTTGTACAGAATGTAGTGGTGGAGGATTCTGCACACCTAAACAATTAAATGTTATACATATATGCTGGGGCTCCAGCGTCTGTAATCAACAGAAGATATCACAAAAATGTGTTGCACTTAAAACTGGAGTGCCAGCGAGTTTGTTTACCTTTTGTGTGTTGTACTGGTACACTGCAATTGTACTCTTTGTGTTTGTAAACTGGTACATCTTCACATGTACCTTTTGTGTTTGTACTGGTTACACTGGCCTAACTTGTACCTTTTGTGTTTGTACTGGTACACTGCATTGTCGTTACACTCAACCTTTGTGTTTGTACTGGTGTACAGCTGCAATTGCTACCTTTTGTTGTTTGTACTGGTACACTGCAATTGTACCTTTTGTGTTTTGTACTGGTACACTGCAATTGTACCTTTTTGTGTGTACTGGTACACTGCAATTTACCTTTTGTGTTTAAAGGTACCTGCAATTGTACCTTTTGTACAGGTACACTGCAATTGTACCTTTTGTACAGGTACACTGCAATTGTACCTTTTGTGTTGTGTACCATGTTTAAAAAAAAAAATGTTAACCTATAAGAAAACATAAATGCAAGTACAAACACGTTGGCCAACCCTTGTCAACGCGTTGTGCTACTCAGCTATCTAGTTTGCTTAATAAAAGCAAAACAGGCGTTAATATATTTTCTAGTGTCCTGCATTTTCAGATCTCAGAATACATAGGTGTTAAGATACATTATTAACATGTACTTTGAGTACCCACTACATTAAAAAAACAAAAAACACCTTGGCAATCGTTTTACGATTGATATTTCGTAATAATTGTGTATTGTGAGCTGTCTGGCAAACAAGTGGGAATGTTGGCAGATAAAAACAATCAGTGCTCGACATTACCATTGATTTGACTTCAGGTCATGTTTTGGCCCTCTTTGTGTTGCAGAGCAATCGGACAATCGGTTGATATTGATAGAAAGTCAATATTGCGTGTATCACGATTAAGCAAAAAACATGTGCTGCTCTGATCATATCGTTACTGAGAAGATGAACATAAGGGATATATTGTACACACTGTGTACCGAGTTGTGGGTTATGGCTGAGCAACCTCCAACCAGCCAGTTTATTGTAAACGTTAGTCAAGTTAAAACTAGGCTCTCTGTTTGCTAATGTCTTCCAGCCCTTAGGCAATAATAATGATATAATAATTATTCCTCTGTGTCCTTTTGCAGGGCTTCTATTGAATGCTTGTCTACAACAGCACTCTGGCTATTTCTAATCCAGCGAATAATCCTAGCCAATCAGAGAAGATGGCAGACGAAGATCTCATCTCAATATGGAGGGACGTTAAAACAGCCCTTCATCCAAAGAGCATTGCTCTGATTACAGTAGGGCAGACAGCGACGAGGAGGACAATTTCTACATCTGCCCTATAACAGATGATCCGTGTTGCACCAAAAACAAACAAGAAGAAATCACACTTTTTACCAACCTGTAAAACAATCGGAATATGGAACCAGTTCTCTCCTAGGAACTCTTCAGTTTTAAGGTATAGCCAAAAAAAATATTTATCGAGGATGCCATGTCCATGTTTATTAAATTTATGCCGCTGTTTCTGATGAATAAAAATCATAATGTACAGTATTTTACAAATAAGAATCATACAATAGCATGTGTTACTCAAACTTATCTGGCAAACATGCAGCATGCAGTGCGATATGCATACATATGGACAGAGATCATTCTGCTGAGCTACTGAGTGAGATGCCTTTAAAACAATTGCAACTTTATAGCATAGCAAATAGGAACTGAAACTTCTGGGTAATTTCCAATAAAGCTCTTCTCACAAATAATATTGACTATATTCCAATTATAGTTTGTTTTTGTTTTTTGAAACAAAGATCAAATATTTTACTGCTGGACAAAGCACTTTCTTCTTGTTTTCTGTCTGTTACAGAAAAAAGTAAAATAGTTAAATTGTTTTCTTATTTTATGGACATTTACGAGGACCCAAACTTCCCCCTGTGTGTTTTTGAAGACTTTTGCACATTTGTGTTACTGTTTACAATTTGTCTGTGTTTTCGGATGTTGCAGATTTGAATTTAAGATTTTTGGGGGGGGATAATTTATCTGCTTGATTTCCATCTCATGGTTCCACTAGCAGATGTCTTTTTAGAAACCAGATATCATCATCCAGTATGGAGACAGCTGGTCATGGATACGCTCAGTACTGACTCACTACTCCTGTAGTGACAGCACAATAATGGCTCCCTAAGGTTTCAGTTTTGTAAGTGAATTACATAATACCACAATCTTTTGGTTAAAGGGCATGTCCACCCCCAAAACTAATTTTATATTTATTTGGCCCAAATAAGTGCTCCAAAACAACTTTACAGCATGTAATCGGTCCAGTGGTTCAAAAAGTTACAGACCTTTGTAGCTGGCTTAATCCACGCAGCATGGACCAATACAGTGATGAACAGAGACAGGTTACATTACCTGCCTCTGTTCTTTTCATGTTCTTGAGCATGTCTGTTAACATCCAGCATGAGAACAGTGGAAGTTGCATCAGTAATGGTCTGACCCCTGGATCCCTGGATTTTCCCTCTCAACCAATCACAGCTGTAAAGTTATGTGTACTGAAGAAATCCAGGATCAACAGCTGCAGCCACCCAGCCCAGAAAGAGAGAGAGAGAGAGAGAGAGAGACACACCAAACACAGGAAGAATTTTTTTTTTTTTCTAAGCTGCAGCTCGGGGTCATCTAAAGTGGAAGTGGAGAGGAAGTGCACGCTATATATATCTCATTAAATATCAGGCAAGGCAAATGATTTTAGAAAAATGAACATGGCGTTGAGGTTGGTGCTATATATAAAGAACATATAAAAGTTTATTTTTGGGTGGACATACCCTTAAATTCCGATGCCATATCTTATCAAAGGAAGCCAGACACACCAGTGAAATAAGTGCATTGTGCATAGCCTGCAGACTTATCTGTGATCTTCACTGGGACAACTATACTCTATCAGACTCAGAGGAATTGTATGATAAAAGGTGCAGAGAGTATGACATTGTCTAAGCACTTGAGGTAATGCCAGAAAGATCATTGCTCCACAGACAAACCATTTGTAAACAGCAAGTGATAAAATGACCCATAAAATGTCTGCTTAATGCAAGTTTTGTCAGTTAAGCTGCGTTACATTATCATTAAAACATTTCAATGTAGCCTAACATGCAGCATACCCTTCTATATCTCTATACTCTTAGAATTCCCGGAACTGGGGGGCACGGCTAAACTACTCCTGTCATTATGCACAAAACCACCTAAAGAGCCAAAGCCTGAACTATTGCCATTTTGTTATGCAGACCATGCACTTGTCATCTTATCGACATTGTCTTGACAGTCGCCTGGTCGATTATTTCACAGAAACTTTGCAGGTAAATGTGACCGTACAGCGATATTTAGATTGACATTAACAACATATCCAAGCATATTCCAAGACACCGAAGCTTTGTGTCCAGAATCGGAGCACTAAGTGTCAACATGGTAATTATATAGTTTGTGTTACTGTGTTAGTCAGGGGCTGTGACAAATGGTTTGGGTCAGACAGCGTTGAGTGGTCAATGTATCCCTCTCATTAACTAAACTAATGGCTTTGATAGAGCAGATATATAATAAGATGAATCGTATAAAATTAGTGGTTATGTGGCCAGCAGTTTTTATAAGATATAATATACTGTATTGAATTTAGTCTGTTATTGGGTCTTTAAAATTTTAAATCCCTTTGAGGTTAAATCCCTAAGGGATTTACAATTTATAGACACATAGAAAACAATGTTATTTAAGGCGGAATAATAAATGGATATTTTGCTGACCTTGCTGGGCTAAACTAGTTTTCTCCTACATGACAATAATGCATCTTTACTACAAAGGTCAAAGGTCACTTTGTAAACACCAGACATTCCCACCAACCTTTACTGCACAGTTAAATTTGAAACTGCTACAGGCAGATCTGTTACTACTCACTGTGCAGTCATTACCACTGTTGGGAACAGTATATTGGTTCATTCATAAATAATTGTTACTCTGACTACTCACAAGAAGGATTCTGAAGCAACACACTTGGATCATACAGCCTATTAAACATTTTAAAAATGTACTACACATATGTCTTGGTATTTTCAAATATGTAAGGTAGTTCCTGACTAAACCATTCTACATCGGTGTGTATTTGGATAGGAATAAAGGCTCATACACCGTGGTTGCTGACCATTACTTAATGTGTAACTAACGCCATCGCTTGCCGATGATCTTTAGTGTGTAACCAATGTATAGAAACTTTCTTATAGCATATGGACAGTGCATGTAAGTTCACAGAATTCTCTCCTTCTGTTTTTCTCTAAAACATTCTCCCTCTATTATCAGTGTTATACCAACAGGATGCAGACTTCCTATCCTGGTTGGTTTTACTGAGAACTGGCTTGAGAGTTAAGGAAGGTATGTGTTTTAGGTATATGGGCAGAATCTACCTACCATTATAGGCTGTATGGCAGCACTCTTCTTAGCTCTTATGTCCATGACTTTCCATTTGGAGCTCTCATCATCTGTCCTGTCCTCAAGTCTATGGTCCACATGAATCGGCCAATTCTATTGTCTCATCTTTTCATTAGAACAATTGCTACTTCTATGCAGAACAAATCTATATCCTGATGCCTTTTGTGGAATTGATCTTAAGTTGTCAGTGTGGAAAAGCTATTTATTTTATTGAATCCAGACATAGTTCTAGTTATAAATAATAATAAACTATACCAACATTTATGGTTACTACCACGGCAATATTGTTGTAAGACAGATCAACCAGAGGAACTGCATGCTTTTCTAGACAGTGGGTTGCATCTATTACCAGCAGATGGATAGATTGATGGGTGATAGATCTTAGATGAATGGAGTGATTGAAGATGGATAGATATGGATGATGGATGGATAGATGGCTAGATATTATTGGCTAGATGATGGAGTATATAGTATGACTAGTTAGATGGCTAGATAGATGATACTGATAGATATGTAATAGATAGATAGATATGGCTCACCCGTGCGCTCCTGTGTATGATGGAGTGCTAGGAGCGGGCTTAAACTACGCTACCTCGTTGCCACGCCATGCACGCGCTGCTGCTCGTTCCGCCCCCTCTGCCCAGGTCCTGTCTGTCATTAGATAAAACTATCAATAGAAAGAACTGGTTGCACTGACAGAATCTCAAGTCTGCACTAATTCTGGAGAGGTTATGAACAGGCTCTAATGACCCACAATATTCTTTCAACAGTGCAAAGAAGCTTCTTTTCTAAACCTACAGTTTTGCTTTGCGGGTACTAAAATATTTCCTATGCTATCCGATTACTGTTATTCATCCATAAAAAATTCACATCATCTAACCACTTGAATGTCCGAAAATGTTTACGAATGATTGCTTTAAAAGCCTGTAAATAATAGTTAGGTTGAATGGATAAGTTAGGGTAATAGATGGTTCTCGTCACGAATCATTATCTATGTGTTTTTGATGTTTAATATCGTTGAAAAACTAAGATTCCGTACAGTAGCATAAGGGGTAGGGACCATCTGGTGGGTGGACTTTGAAAATAAGCGGGGGGAAGTGCATCCGGGTAACAAAAAGAAAAAAGAAGCCATTGATGGTGAAATAAAACGGAGGGGGGGGGGTAGCAGCCGGGAGTGGGCTATGTTGTGAGGTGAAGGATAATCAAGGATCCTCCCTGACTATTGTGTCTACAGTAAATACACCACACACAATTCCCCATTTAGAAATAAATCAATAATTCCTATTAAATTCCTGTCTCCCACCTCTAATCCTGGTTCTTTAGTTTCCCTCTATCTCCAGTCTTCAAGGCTTACAGGTGCCCATACATTAGAACTCACCTCTCAATCGATCCCACAACATTAATCGATTCTTCACGGCATATGATTGCAAAATGAATGAGCTAGACGGGACCGCCATGATCGAATGTTAATCGTCAAAAAGAAGTGAATTGAATGTCGTGGGAAAGGTCGAAAGGTGAGTTCAATGTATGGACCTTAAGGCTAGCCATACATGGCTCAATCATCTGCACAATGGTACAAACCAGTTATTCCTCCAGATGAATTTAAAGGGGAACTGTGGTCTCCAAACAAGTTGAGTTTAAATGAAAGGCCAGTTTCCTACCTTTAAAACGAGCCATCAACCACCTCTCTACGTGCTCCACAGCCCAAGATATACAGAAATGACTGACCAGAAAGTTAATGGGTGGGAGGCTGACTTGTGACATTCCTGAGGCTTCTCCTGCACAGTGCCACCGGCGAGCACAGCCTCAGACTCCCTCAGTGTTTAGGGAGATAGGAAGTCCCTCCTCCCCTCTGCTGTGTGAAGTCCTGCCAGATGAGGGTAGAAGGGGGGGGGGGGGTGTCTGAGTAACACACACGGCCCCGCCATTGGGCGTGCTTAAGCACCATGGTGGGCGGGGCTTCTGGCCATCCGTGGTAGGGCGGGGGGGGCCTTATGGCACCCGCGGATGGGCGGGGCCACATGGGGCTGTAAAATTATGGGTCATGGGTTGCCTGCAACTGGAGAGACCATGGGGTCCATGTGTGGGAGGGACCGGGGGGCTGCAAAGGGGAGGAGGAGACACAGGACAGATTGACTGACAGTTTCAGAGCAGGAAGTGCAGGGGACCTGGTGATGCGGCTGCCATATCACACACAAAAATGTAAATATCTTCAAAACTATGCAAAATAAACAATGGAAATAAATTGCAAAAATTCACAGGGGAGCAATTCCTATCATTTTTGGACCACAGTTCCCCTTTAATCAATCAATGTAGCACATTGCACTATCGATCTGGAGATTTCAGCTTCAAATCTGCCGACGATGCTCCAGCCAATGGAAGGCGAGACATACACTACAAACTTAAAGGGCATACCAGCCACGGCACCCGACCATGTGGCAGGGCTTAGGCACCCACGAGGGGGGGGGGGGCTTAGGGGTTTGCTATCTATCTATCTCTGTCTATCTATCGTGCTCTAAGTGTCTATCTTCATCTCCTCAGTTCTATCTCTCTATCTCTGCTATCTATCTATCTCTGCTATCCTCTGGCTATCTATCTATCCCTCTATCTCTGCTATCTATCTATCTCTAAGTTCTTCTACTACTCTAGTCTATCTACTATCTCTACGATCTATCTATCCATCCTTATCTCTGCTATCCACCTATCTCTGCTATCCACCTATCCTCTGCTATCCACCTATCTATCCCATCTATCTCTGCTATCCATCTACTCTGCTATCCATCTATCTCTGCTATCCACCTATCTCTGCTATCCACCTATCTCTGCTATCCACCTATCTCTGCTATCCACCTATCTCTGCTATCCACCTATCTATCCATCTATCTCTGCTATCTACCTCTCTGCTATCCATCTATCTATCCATCTATTTCTGCTATCCATCTATCCTATCTATCTATCGCTGCTATCCATCTATCTCTGCTATCCATCTATCTCTGCTATCCATCTATATTATCTATCTATCTATCTCTGCTATTTATCTATTATCCTATCTACTGATATTTATCTATCTCTGCTATCTATCTATCTATCTATCTATCTCTGATATTTATCTATCTCTGCTATCTATCTATCTATCTTGATATTTATCTATCTCTGCTATCTATCTATCTATCTATCTATCTATCTCTGTATATTTATGCTATCCTGCTATCTATCTATCTATCTATCTCTGCTATCCATCTATCTCTGCTACCCATCCTATCTCTCTATCCATCTATCTCTGCTATCCATCATTCTCGCTATCCATCTTATTTCTACTATCTATCTCTGATATTTATCTATCTCTGCTATCTATCTATCTATATATCTATCTATCTATCTATCTATCCATCCATCCATCCATCTCTGCTATCTATCTATTCTATATATATATATTATCTATCTATCGCTATTATCTATCTATCTATCTCTATTATCTATCTATCTCTGCATCTAAATCTATCTATCCTGATATTTATCAATCTATCTCTGCTATCCATATATCCATCTATCTCTGCTATCTATCTATCTCTGCTATCTATCTATCTCTTCTATCTATCATCTCTGCTATCCTATCTATCTCTGCTATCCATCTATCTCTGCTATCCATCTATCTCGCTATCCTCTATCTATCTCTGATATCTATCTATATTATCTATCTGTCTACCTCTGCTATCTGTCTACCTCTGCTATCTGTCTACCTCTGCTATCTGCCTATCTATCTATCTACCTACCTACCTTTCTCTCATCTATCTATCACTGTCTGTTTATCTATCTCCCTACCTACCACCCCCCTGTAGCCAGCCAGCCCGACCCTGCTGTCACTGTTAGGAAGGAGTTAGAAAAACACAGAACTTAGCGGCAACTTAATTTTTTTAAAAAAATTCACTTACTGTAAGTCATAGACTGTAACCGACGGCACTTTCGCTCCTATCTTCGCCCCGAGTTTGATAGAGAGTAAAGCACTGCACAGCTGCGTGCCCATCCACTGCTCCTCTCTCACCAGGCGCTGCGTCCCGCTCCTGCACTAACAGCCGATTCCCTCCTGGGCGCGCAAGTCAGTGACGTCCACTTACTCACTCTACGCAATAACGCAAAGCGCGCCGCTGCGCGCGGAAACCTTTTTGGCCAATCAGAAAGGTAGCAGGGGGAAATTTAAATTTTTTTTTATTTCCAGCGCTCCTTATTGGGTCCGACACTTCCGGCACTTTCCCGGCACTATCAACTTTGGCAGCCGCAGTTATGGGTTCTGGGTCCCCGAATTCCATCGCAACGCATGATCAGCGGACTTATTGCAAGTATAGGTATGCGCTGCTAGAGTAATGCTGCGCTTTATTAGATGGGAAATGCGCCTATTATTTTTTTTGGGTCGGAGTGTCCGCCGTGAGCAACTCCAGACCCAAAAAATTGCCTTCAGGTAGAGCGGGCGCTGCAGGTACCACCGATCCCTGACGGACGCCATGATTCTATGTTAATTGTCAAAAAGAAGTGAATTGAATGTCGTGGGAAAGGTCGAAATGTAGTTCAATGTATGGACCTTAAGGCTAGCCATACATGGCTCAATCATCTGCACAATGGTACAAACCATTATTCCTCCAGATATTTAAAGGGGAACTGTGGTCTCCAAACAAGTTTCGTTTAAATGAAGGCCAGTTTCCTACCTTTAAAACGAGCCATCAACCACCTCTCTACGTGCTCCACAGCCCAAGATATACAGAAATGACTGACCAGAAGTTTAATGGGGGGAGGGCTGACTTGTGACATTCCTGAGCTTCTCCTGCACAGTGCCACCGGCGAGCCACGCCTCAGACTCCCTCAGTGTGTGAGGGAGATAGGAAGTCCCTCCTCCCCTCTGCTGTGTGAAGTCTGCCAGAGAGGGTAGAAGGGGGGGGGGGTTCTGAGTACCCACGGCGCCCCCATGGCTGGCTTAGCACCATGAGTGGTTGGTTGGGGCTTAGGCACCCGCGTAGGGCGGGCCACATGGTGGCTGTAAATTATGGGTCATGGGTTGCCTGCAACTGGGAGAGCCATGGGGTCCATGTGTGGGAGGACGCGGGGGCTGCAAAGGGGAGGAGGAGACCAGGGACATATTGACTGACGTTTTTCAGAGCAGAAGTGCAGGGGACCTGGTGATGCGGCTGCCATATCCACAACAAAATGTAAATTCTTCAAACTATGCAAAATAAACAATGGGACTCAATTTATGACTTCTGATCACAAATGAATAGGCCAGGACAGGGACATCCTCGGGTAAATTGTTCTTTAGGCTATGGCCCCACTACAATGCACTAAATCACGCACGCAATCGTGAGCGTTATCGCACGCGGTTGTGTGCGTCATTCTTGTGCGTTTTCCGTTTGCGCATGCGTTTTGCGCATTCGAATTTGCCGTTTTCCGTTATGGCAACGCATGCGTTAACGCACCAAAAATGGTGAACGCATGCGCTACCAAAATGGAAACGGATGCGCAATCGCATGCGCACGGGAAATCACGGGGATTTTTGCGTTCCCGCGATTTCCATTATAAGCAAACGCTTAAATAACGCGTAAGTGGGGCCTAGCCCTTAGAACTTTGAATCGATGATTGTATGTAATTCTATCAAGTGTCACATTAGTGTATGGCCAGCATAACCTTCAACCTGCATTGCCATTGAAAATCATACAGAATCGACAAATCGTTGATTTTCCTGTTGTGGTTCTGTGAGTTACCGTAATTGATTTATTGAGCAAGTCAATTAAAATGTCAATTAACAAACATCACTTAAGTCAGTGGCCAAACTATTTTGCTTCACAGACTGTTCCATTGTTAGACAAGTTTTTTATGGACCGGCCACCACAATAAATACATTATCCTATATACTAAAAGAAGGTTGTCGATATGCATGGACGCTAGACCCACCTACTTGCGCTGGCCATGTGACGTCTACTAGCCAACACCCGGAGGGGTGTGCACCGTGATGTGTGCAAGCAGAGGGAGGTGTGCACCGTGGGTGGTGTGTGCATGTGGGGGTGCGATACTTAATAGAATCGGGGGTTTGCTGGTAGTGTATACTATACTGTACAAATAATCTGGGCAGCCCAGAACTAAGCCATTCATAGACCAGTACATGTCTGTGGGTGGTGGTTGGGGACAACTAACTTAAGTAAGTTTATGTATGGTTAGCTCTAGGCAGCAGTTTCATGACTTAATCCCATCTGAATGTACAGGGCTGGTGTACACAAGGCTGGTAGCAGCAGTTAGTAGTAATATTAATGTTTTAAGTGTACTTTGTGGGAATTTTACTCAGTTTAAATAAACATTTAAGGTTTCCTTTTTAGAAATAACAAAGCAATTACTTTGCATTGCAATCACCAAGCTTCTATTTTTATCCATAAATTCTTCCTGTGAACAAAAACATGGCAGAAGTGAAAACAATTTGTTTTTTTTTTTTTGCTAATCTCAGCAAAATCCTCTTTGTAAGTAGGAAAATTCTCCCACATGTGTTCATAATAAATACTGTAGGTATTTACTTTGGAACAGGTCCATATTAGCAATCCTCCGTAACAAAGGCAATTCACCACTGACAAACAACTATATGAGCTCAAGCTGTTCCTGCAAATGCTGGCAAAACTTTCCTGAAAGTTAAAGTGTTAAGGTAGGTACAGACCCATAAATGCGCTCCCGATACCAGAGTTGTGTACTATGTATTTGTGCTGCTATAATGCTTGCTCCAACTAATGCACTTTAAACAGAAAACAACACACCCATCTGCGAAAACGGCATGCTGTCTTTGCACGGTAAAACAATATGGTAGCGAAATGTTCAAGGGGAACTGTGGTCCAAAAATGACTTTAGTAAATTGATAAGAAATTGCTCTCGTTTGAATTTTTTCAATTTATTTTCATTGTTTATTTTACATAGTTTTGAAGATAATTTACATTTTTGTGTGTGATTGCAGCAGCATCACCATGTCCCCTGCATTTCTGCTCTGAAACCTGTCTCTTGCCTGTGTCTCCTCCCCTTTGCGCCCCCCTGGTCCCTCCCACTCATGGACCCCATGGTCCCTCCAGTTCAGGCCCCCCTTGCCCATTCTCTTACAGCCCCATGTGGCCCCACCACCACGGATCCTAAGCGATCCGCCTAAGCCCCACCACTCACATGTGCTGTGGCCCACTCTGACACCCCACCTCCCCACCCCCTGAAAACTCTGTGGAAACATCTTTTCGGAAAGTGAGAACTCTGCCTTAAAAGGCTGTTTTTCCACATAGTGGAGAGACAGGGCCTGTAGGTTCCACTTAGACCTTACTCTAGGCAGGCTGCACGGCTTCACACAGCAAGAGGAGGAGGGACTTCGCTGTCTCTCCTAGCACACACTGAGTGGAGTCTGAGGCTGTGCATCGCCGTGTGGGCACTGGTGCAAGTAGGAAGCCTTAGGAATGTCACATGTCAGAAACCTCACCACATTACTTTCTGGTCAGTTCTTTTCTTTTATTCTTTGGGCCGTGGAGGCCCGTATAGAGGTGGTTGATGGCTCTTTTAAAGGTAAGGAAACTCGGACTTGTCATTTAAATCTCAACTTGTTTGGAAGACCACAGTTCCCCTTTAACACCAGACCAACTATCAATACCACAATTTTTAACTTACAGCCGATGACATAATATAACAAACAACGTTTGTACTATTTATGACCTGGAAATGCGATAAACCCCCTCTGCCATAATTTATGTTGTGAACCTGTGCAACCATGTGGCATAAAGATGGTCACACTGAGACTACAGAGGAAGCCAATAATTCACATTGACATCAGACCCCTAGAGCAGTTATTCTTAAGTTAAATTTAAACTCAAAGAACATGGCGTACTTGGCAACGCAAATGTTTCTCGAGGCACACCTGTGTTCTTGATGTTGGACTTAAAGTTGTAATTACTTATATTTTATACACTTTACAGTGTAAATTATATTCAAAGTTACACTACATTGACTGTGTTGGCATTTTATCATAATATATATTTTTAGTGTACAAAATAACAAAAATGTAAGATATACTAGATAAAATATTTCTGCTACAAAATTCTAAGACACACCTGTCAAAGACCTGCCCTAGAGACATGATCCTGTGGCCACACAATCCATGCAGGGTAACGTGTGAAAAGAGTGATTGTAATGCAGCACGTTTTGCTAATAATCTGTTATCAGGGTGAATTTGATCTGCGAAAAAAAAGTGATCGCATGTGGTCCGAAAATGACTCACCGCACAGACCATATATTGAAATGCACTCACCCACTAACAGACTGCAAAAATGCATTTGCGCCAGTGTGGCTTAGTCCTTAGGGAGGTTATTATAAGCAGAGATTTGATCATTTCCAGAACATGAGAGAACTTTATGACTTGGTACAACTACGAAATGTTTGCACCACTGGTTCCGGGATTATTCAAGGTGCCACAACGTCTTATCCATTAGGTCACACTACTTTACAATATAACCCCGAGTGGGTTAAAACAGCTGCAGTGTTTACTTTCTTATAGGGGACCTACTGCAACACAATTAGAAACAATCCACATCTCTAGTAGTTTTGCTACTTTGCTTTGGTCAATAACAGGTAGATTCCTTAATGTGATTTTAAACAAAATCTATTTTAGATGCAGATGTGCAGTTAACGTTAAGAGATGATAACAACCTAATATAGAAATCATGAAACAGTATCCCCCCTAATCAGTCCACACTGACTTTAACTAGTAATCAGGTGCATCTCCCAGACCAATTCACAGACACGTATTTAAGGCTAGGTACCCACGGGTATTTCTTTCAGCACGGCCGACCGTTCGCTGCTAGCAATAGTTTGCCACAACCGTTTGTACTGTTCACAGGAGAGCGCACGATTGGCCGTAATTTACCCACATGTGTGATGGTCCTTTTGTATGATTGGAAAAAAACGACAACCACATTGATTGCTCATGGATGAACATATACGGAAATATCAATCGGACAGTCCGAATCTGCTTGTGTGTATCCAGCATAATTGTTTTTGATTTTTTGTTTACCACCTAAAATAGCACTGCAAATAGTAAACAATAAGCCAGACGTTTTCACTGGATTAATATTTTGTGTTTAAACAAGAGACCTAGTGATCAGGGAGAGTTCACATCAGAGGGTGTACAAGGAGTAAACAATAACAATGAGACAGGATCAAGGCACAGTTCAACCTAGAGAGGGACAACAGTCCCACCACTCTGTACCATACACAACCCCCTTATTTCGCTGCATTGACGGTCAATTATTATAAGCTATTTATTGTCAATGCCTATCTTGGTAGGCCATGATCTTGCTTTTGCCATAAAAGGCTTGAGCAGCTTCCTGTATTTGCAGCATGATGGATGTTATTGTGTTGCACACCCTCTTTATAGACTTCCTGTAATCTGCATAAAACAATGCTTATGTCAAATATACACACCTCTTTTACAGCTGTCACATGATTCCAGCCACCCTCTATAGCTGTCACATAAATAGACTGTCACTCACCTACAGCAGGATCCTTTACATTCCTTCATATCAATGGGAATTCAGCTTTAGGTGGAAATGTAAACAAGGCAAATGCAACCCACTGAGCACAGGATCTGCAGAAATGCACCTTTCCCTTCCAAGTGCGACCCAACCGAAATGCACAGACTACAAATGCAATCTATATTTCTATAACAATACAGTATACACATGTCTTACCTTGCCCAGATGGCACACTTAAGGCTTTCCTTGCAAAGCAGGGGAAGCCGGAGTGCTTTTTGTTTCCTTCTGATCCTGGAAGGCTGCACACAATAGCTGTACACGAGGTCTGCAATGTGCTCTGGCAATAGAAACACAGATCCCACTCTGCACACTCTAATTCCCTCTGCACATAAGAAGGGCTGTAGCCTGACACTCAAATTCTGCTGTCTACTAGCCACGCCTACAGATGGGAGCCACGCCCCCAACCCAGCACAACCCATGCCTCATGCTTAGTGGAGGGGGTGGGGCTGTTTAGTTGCAATGTGTAATCTCCTGCAAAGGGATTTAATCACTAGTGGACTAAATGAAGGCATTGCATTGCTAGGGAGGGAGTTTAACCAATTCACTGCCTACATGCATGGAATAATCAATAGAAACAGCCTAGGGCTTATAGCTAAGCATTTTAAAAGGTAACAATTGATTTAACATACAATGCAAACCAGAAAACATATACATGTGATAACAGCGACAGACAACCAGGAACTCTCCACATGAAAACTACAATTCCCAACATTCCCCTACAAGAACTCAAAGGCCTGTTAAGGAATGCTGGGAGTTGTACATTTTGAGCATCCCAGAGGCTGCTGCCTACCTATTCTTGTATGATAGAAAAAAAAAACATAGCATTAATATGGTATTTTTTTATAAGAGGTGTACACTATATAAGCAGCACTTACCTATGCCATGTTATAATCATTGATTATCTATGTCATCAGTGGGACTTCTCACTTTAAAGTTGTGTTTCAAAGCAAATAATGTATAGTGGATAATGCACCCCCAACTGTAAATTATAATCATATTAGAAGTCACTAGGAGTTCCGTGACCACATAAAAGCACGAGGCAGCAGGTTGAGCAACCTTTTATACAGGGCACAGAACTCCAAGGTGACTTCTAATATCCATTTAATTTACATATCGGGGTGCATTATTTATTATAACCTACCCTTTTGTGGCTTCTGGTTTCCTTCTCCTCCTGGAACTGTAAGATTATATAGCTATAATCTTACAGTTCCACCCATAGAAATCCACTAGAGGGGTAGGTTATAAGAATATTAGGCATCTTTAACATGGTTACAGAACTCCTTTGTAATATCCTGATATTTTACAGTTGGGATGTATTATTAACTATTTATACAGTAATGTTATTACAATGTGCAAAATAACAGCCCCTGGTAATTACATTAATTAATGGATCGTCACTTTGTCAGGGCCTGGGTAGTGCTGATCTCAGCTTTTGCTCTACTTATTTTGGCCTGTGACCTCCTTATCCTCTCAGTAGATCTCAGTGGTCCATTATACCTGACCCCTTGGTCATGGCAAAGTCTTTTGCATCCTGTCTCATGTATAAGAATTCAATTACATTCAGTATGCTGCATTTACTACCCCCTCTTTCATAGAAAAATATACAGTCTGCATGCCTTTAAATTGCCATTAATTAAAGGACTTTTCATGTAATGTTAGATGGTTCATTTTAAAGGGCATGTCCACCCTTAATATAAACTTTTAGCATATAATAGAATACAGTCCCCCAACCGCTATAAAATTAATTTAAGAAAGTGACCAGATGTTTACTTACCTTCCCTCTCTCCTCCAACGCCCGGCCTTCTGCTTGCAAGACACTGCAAGCAGGGGGCGGGACCGGCAGCCACGCCCGTGATTGGCTGAGAGGCAACCAATCACGGACGCGGCTGACGGCTTCTCAGAATGCTGGGGGAGAGAGGGAAGGTAAGTAGAGTTCTGGGGACTTTCTTAAAATTATTTTTTTGCGGTTGGGGCTGGGGGAACATATTCTATTATATGGGCAAGGGGTTTTATGGTAGGGGGAGGGATAGCAAAACGGGAGGGGGAGGGAGGGGGAGAAGGGCTGCAGTACGCATGCCAAACTTCTCCCGGAGGCCAGATAGGAGGCAGAGTCCTATATGGACTCTGCTATCCTCCTGGTGGGCAGTTTTTGGGACTTTGGGGGGGGACTACAGGAGAACCTTATGGAGCTGGGATGTGAGGTAAGGATTTTACTACACTACATGGTGGGGCCATTAGTGTGGGGGATTATAGTTTTGGGGGTGGACATGCCCTTTAAATCAAAAAACATTCCGAGCTGATGTAGGAAATCACTAGTTAGGGATAGGCCACACTAGGGCGATTTTGATGCGTTTGCACTCGCTATTGCAATTTTTTTTCTAACATTGCAATTGCGGCAACCCACAGAAATTGTGCAATTTCGGGTGCGTTGCGATTGCGCATGCGTTTGCGATCTGCATTTTTTTGTGCAATTGCATGCGTTTCCCTATCTCTAAAGAAAAAAGCCCAAGCGCAAACGCATCAAAATCGCACTGGAATCGCGCCCTCATACCCTGGGGTCTCAAGTCCTAAGATAGCCTGGCCAAGCTCAGAAATCAATCAGGAAATACCAGGGAATGTGCAGACTACACACTTGAAACACTTGCTATATACACCCCAACACCTTTTTTACATAAACCCCCAATATATTTTTTATGTAAACAGTTTAAAATAATAATTACGCTACCTGTGCAGGATTACGTTTCTGAGATCTTTTCATCCAATCAGATTGTCATTAATTTAATTTGTGAGAGTTCATGGAAGTACTGAAAATCCCAGAGCTATTTATTGTTAATATTGCATGTTTGCCTTGTCATGAGAAAAATGAATCCTATATATTTGTTAGTAAATCAGGTCCTAAATATTAACAGTGATAATCGAAACATAGGTTGTATTTTAATTTATAAGTGCCTAAAAGGGTCACTGGAGTTTTCAGTAGACTTCATACACCTGTCTTCCATATTTTGTAACTTGACATTCCCTTGCCACAAAACTGACTTGCACTTTATATATCCAGAGAGTTGCCAGTGTCATCATATATCACATGACCTTCCTGGGTGTCAGGGGAAAAGCTTGTTCCAAGGATGACCTCACACCCTGATTTCCATGGGAAGATGTGAGTAGAGAGAATGCACCTTCAGGAGCACCGTGTGACTAATTACATGCAACTTCAACACTGTGACCTCATAGGGAAGGATACATTACTTTCTTGCATATTTACTGCCAACTCCAATAGAAAAAAAACTACTTGCACCTTCGGAAGATGTCCAGCAGTTGAGATAATGTAGATACAGAGAAGAAAGATTTTAAACACATAAAAGTTTGGAAATTAAAATAACTCGAGTGGACCCGTTAAAACGTATTAAAATGAAAGTTCGGCAAAATCCGCATTAAAAGTGGTCTAAATAGCCTTGGTAACGTACACTAAAACATTGGGGGGGGGGACTACAGGAGAACCTTATGGAGCTGGGATGTGAGGTAAGGATTTTACTACACTACATGGTGGGACCATTAGTGGGGGGGATTATAGTTTTGGGGGTGGACATGCCCTTTAAATCAAAAAACATTCCGAGCTGATGTAGGAAATCACTAGTTAGGGATAGGCCACACTAGGGCAATTTTGATGCGTTTGCACTCGCGATTGCAAATTTTTTTCTAACATTGCAATTGCGGCAACCCACAGAAATTGTGCGATTTCGTGTGCGTTGCGATTGCGCATGCGTTTGCCATCTGCATTTTTTGTGCAATTGCATGTGTTTCCCTATCTCTAAAGAAAAAAGCCCAAGCGCAAACGCATCAAAATCGCACCGGAATCGCGCCCTCATACCCTGGGGTCTCAAGTCCTAAGATAGCCTGGCCAAGCTCAGAAATCAATCAGGAAATACCAGGGAATGTGCAGACTACACACTTGAAACACTTGCTATATATACCCCAACACCTTTTTTACATAAACCCCCAATATAGTTTTTATGTACCGTATATACTCGAGTATAAACCGACCCGAGTATAAACCGAGGTACCCAATTTCAGCTAAAAATCATAATAAAAGTTGTTGACTCGAGTATAAACCGAGGGTAGAAACTTGGACCTACTGGGGCAACTAAAGTGAAAATGAAATGTTGATTTTTTATAATGGTAAATTATACCCACTAAACCTAAACAGATACAGTTAAACACAACACAACTACTGATATCCTCCTACACCCAACCGTTCCAACCTTCCCTTTCATTTTTTTGGTCTGAAGAAATACAGTACCTTCAGATATACCATTGTCTTTTTTTATTTAAACCTTCAGATGATGATGAATCTTCCACCCCCACCCCCCTACCCCTGCATGATAAGACGCCACCGTGGGAGGAATTGGATGAAGGGTCCCTCCTGCATCGTAAGTACATCCTAGTGAAGTTAATGTTTTTTAAAATCTTTCATTAAACCAGTTTTTCATTGCATTTTTGTGGTTCAAAAATTATCCAAGAAATGTTCACTACGTAGCCTTTTAGGATTTTCATTGCATTTTTGTGGTTCAAAAATTATCCAAGAAATGTTCACTACGTAGCCTTTTAGGAAATGTTCTTATACATGTAATATTACTAATGGATTGGACAGTGATTGTTGAAATAAAACTTTTTTTTTCTAGAAGCAGGACCAGCCTCTCCAGGCCTTCCTCCATCTCCAGGCCCTCCACCCTCTTCAGCCCCTCAACCCTCTCCAGCCCATCCAGCAGCTCCCTTCCTCTGGAGGTCATAATTCAAAATCATAAGTAAATCATATGCAACGTTAATGAAATGTTATATACAAGACTATTAATATCTGTATTTTCCCAGTGTAAAATTCACGCTACATGATGCAACAATGGGTACTGTGGGTTTGACAATGCTTTTATGGGGGCTGCACCACTTCCAAAATTTTTTGTATGTAGCACAGTCCTAGTGATACAAAACCAAGAATGTTTTGATACAATTTCGCAATAAACGTAATGTTTTATGCCAGCATTACCTCCTGCTGTTTATCAGTGATCCCCCATGATGCAATAATATCGCTTTAAGTGGAAGTTCAGTGAAAATACATAAACTTTTAAGGAAAAAGAGCAGTATTTTTCCATCCGAATGACCTTAACCTGTCAAATCAGTATTGTGTCTGTGTATAAAGAAATACAGACTTCATGTTTGCAGGACCCCTAAGAGAGATCGTTATGGTCTTGCCCTTGACCCAGTCCCTGTGTTGATTCAGTTGCTCAGTAGAGACTTGAGCATGTGTGACCCATCCAACAGCCAATCAGTAGAAATCACTGTTACCATAACTAGGTATGCATAATATAAATAAAAGAATTTTAGAAATAATGATATTTTATACTGAGCTTTCCTTTTTATGACATACCGCAACATTATAGCATTGCAGTACCATGTATGTGTAAGTAGCTGTCAGGTGCAAAATTGCATCACCCGCATTGTGCTTTAGGAAATGTGCTCGAACATCTTCAACACAATTCTCTCAATATCTTCCTCCACAGAATTCGAGAGCATGCGACGCGAGATGCGTCGCATTGGACAACGATTAGCCAGACTGGAGAGCAGGGAATCCCGTTCCCGTAAACCCCCAAAATATTATTTTTTTTTTGTTTTTGTTTGTATTTTTTTGTAAATAGTTAAAAAAAAAAAAAAATATGATCTACCCCTCATAAAAATTTTTGTTCACAAAAGAATGTTTCTGGGCTTTATTTTTTGATATAACAGATTATTCATATAGATTCATAATCAATTTTTATTTGAAAAATTACAATACACATATCTATTTAGCTAGCTCTATGTCTAGTAATTATAATTGTATATTCCCACACCGCTGAGCCACCGGCACGACTCGGAGCAGAGGTCACCTGATACTGTGGGGCACTGGCACCAGATCTCATTGGTGCCGTACCTCCACGTGCAACACTAGGTGCACTGCCTCTGCCCCTGCCCCCAGTCCTGCCTCTGGGTTCAGGATCGTGCTCATGCTCTGAGGGACATCCCTCAGAGACACTATCCTCCTCCTCTCTCACAGAGGGCACCCATGGACGATCGGTGACGTCATCGTCCACCTCCACCTCCTCAATACTGGAGGCTGCGTCACTAACAGCAGCAGCATCTAGAACCTCACCCCCTGCATTAGTTCCCTGGCTGCTCACAGACTGCTGCGTGACATTGTCAGCCTCCTGTCCCCCTGTGCACTGAGCACTTTCCTCCGCCTCGGGCGACAGGAAAGATTGTGCATCAGTGCACGGCTCCTCCTCAAGCACACTAGCCCCACACATAGTGTGCGAAAACAGATCCTGAGACTCCTCCTCCGGATCCCCGAAGGTACGGGCCTTGTGGGCAACGAACTCCTGATAGAGAGGATCAGGGTCCACGCCCACAGTAGGAGCTTCAGGTGAGGAAGGAGCAGGCACAGTATCTACAGTGGCAGCTCGGCCTGTGAGGAGGTGGATGAGGAAGGCTGGGTAATCCAGTCTACTACCCGCCTTCCTTGATCAGAAGGGATAGCCCTAGCATGGCTACCCTTAAACATATCGGGTAAAGTTACCCAGCTGCCCTGCGAAGGGCCAGGTAGCTCCTGGCCAGAGCCTTCAGTAGGCTCTCGTCTGCCTCTCCCTCTCCCTCTCCCTCCACGTGCAGAAGCACCCCTACGTGGGTAACAACAAGTGCTAAACCACCACACTGAAATTCACACACAGAAAGCTCAAAAAAAGCTCAAAAAGTTCAAAAATCTCTCTCCCACTCTCTCTCCAAAATACGAGAATTTTCGAAATTACGAGGATCTCTGTTTTCGAAAATACGGGAAATCCGCAGTTCGGAAGTTCGTAAGGCGGAAAATCCGGAATAATACGCCGTTCGCGGACGGGATAAATCCGCGTCACATCCGGGTTCGGGTCCGCGAACCGGCCATCCCTAATAGTAACGAGTATGGCTAGTTCAGTGCAGGTGACAGCTTGAAACTACAACTCTCAGGTGACACTTAACTATTGGGGTCAGGAGAATTGAAAATAATGGTAAGCTTAATCAAATGTTTATTAAACCAGCCTGCCTGGTTATGCCCACATGATGCCCCCCCGGGCCGCTCCTTTCCATGCCCATCACTGTTTTAGAGCATACTTATCCTTTAACCGTCAACCCTTTTATAAGGCACAACTCTCTGTGAGGGCAAGCATGCTTTGTTATCGCTATGAGCCAGCACAGGGAGAGGGAATTTCCCACAGTGCATTTCACACATACCAACTGTCACCCCCAAATGCACACAACAATAATAAGGTACTTGATTAACAGCTGAAATGTAAAATGCTCCAGATAGAGGGCAGAAAATGGTACCGTGATAGTTGGGAAGAATTATAGTTTCCAGCAGGGGCACTTCTAGGGTTTTTGCTGCCTGAACCAAACTTTTGAATGCCACCCTTCACACACTGCTGCATTAAAGTGGGTGTGGCTTTATCCATGGGCATGGTTTTGCCAATGGCTGAGGCTTTGCTAGTGATCGTGGGAAAAATTTAAGATTTTGAGCTTCCTATAAAATTGGTATTTAAACAGTTCAATTACCAATAAATGTAAATTACTAGATACAGATATTTCATCCCTTTCACAAACAGCTTGTGTTGTCACTACCATATTACACCTTTCATGTTTTAGTTGATCAAAATACCTTCTTTTGTAGCCTGTGCTATATATGTTGGTTTAGCTGTTACAATACATTAGAAATGCCATACTTTCTGCAGTATAAAAGATTTTAGGCAAAAGATTTGTAAGCCTGCCACCAGGTCAAGCCCTAACTAGCATAACTAGCATAACTAGACTTACCTAGCCTAACAAACTAAAGCTAATCTAACCATATAAAATGTTGAAGTGGAGTTGAAGCAACTTTAAAATACCATGTATTGGAGTCATGCAGGCAGCGCTCACACTTCTCGTGCACATACTCACGTTGGCAGCCAATATGGGATCACAAGACTCTGTCTCCATAGTAATTTTCCATTTAGAAGATATGGAGATTTGTATGTACTGGTGACTTGAAACACAGCTAACTCTGAATATGCTGGTTATTTTTTAATCATTTAAGGGGGAAATTGATGTTTCTTCTTTTCTGGCCAAGACACGTTTCCTTGATATATGCTGATTAATATAAAGTTATCAGCTGCCTTTCTAATTGACCCTTAACCACAGTCAGGAAATAAGTAAACCCTTTTATTACAAGCTCTGCCATTCCTTTTAACTCCTTGTTCCCGCCAGGAAGCACCAGAAGATAAATCACTCTTTCTCATTTCTGTGGTAAAGCACACTGATCATGTCTAAGCCAGTGGCTTGGAGAAGAATCAAGGATCAAAAGAATGTGGAGGCCTTGACATCACAAACATTAAGTAGTCAAAGGAAGGTAATACTTTTTAGATGGAGCATAACAAAGGTAAAAACAACTGAAAGGATCACAACATGACCTGCTTTTATTGGTTAACTGAAATAAAACCTTAGCAAGCTTTTAGAAAATTATAGTAGGCTGATCACTGGGAGTGGAGTTAAGAGTTAAAGGACATCTCCACCCTTCAAAAAGGTTTTTAATATGTTAGAGTCCATCCCTGCCCACCCCCAAGCACTATATTTTTTCTAAAAAACCAAGCTAAACTCTACTTACCGCTGCATTCTGATCTGGCTCCCTGCTTGCCGGAACTACTAGCAGCCAATCACAGCTGCGGCTGCCAGCAACAGAGAATGCAGCGAGAGTGAAGGGCTGTAAGTAGAGTTTGGATTCTTTTTTTAGGCATCTAATATAGCAGTAGGGGGTGGGAAGGGATGGCCTATAACATCTATAAATCTTTTTATGCTTAGTGGGCCAGGGAGGGCATCAGGAGGGAGGGGGGTAAAGGGCTCCCCTGAGCTTGCCACTGTCCTCTTAGAGGACAACTAGGAGGCAGAAACCTTTGGACAGGAAGACAGCTCCTAATCTTCAGTTTCCTGGACTTTGGACACGCGCTGCAGGAGAACCATAAGGAGCAGAGATGTAAGGTAAGGATTTTTTTAAGGGGTATCTCCACTGGGGAAAAGAATTACATTTAGTTTTATTGAAGAACGGGAGGTGAAGGAGCTGTGTCTAACCTCACGTTCTTCAATAAAACCTACCAGAAGAGAAGGTAAGGTACTTACCCGATCACTGGCGCCACGTAGTCTGACATTCTCCGACGGACTCTGCCTTCTATGCATATGCGCATTGCACTTGTGCATGCATATGTTGTGAGACGTGGCCAGGCGTTGGGGACTTGCACTGCAGCAACTTTATGACTTAGTGGTGGGAGTGCAGTTCTGATTTGTTTTTACTTTAAAGGACATGCCCATCCCCAGAATGAAAATCTATACTTACCTTCCCCACCTTCCAACCTGGACATCCTTATAAATACTTACCTCCTCTCAGTCCTTGAAGCCCATTTACTTACAGTCCTATGCAGCAAGAAAGCCTGCAACTAACACAGATGTTTGCTTTCTTATGGATTTGAGCAGTCAGTCATTGCCATCATGGTGAGTTGACAACTAATGATTGACTCATTCAGACGTGCTTCCTCTGTCCTACATGTCTCCACTATAAAAGTTTTCTGAGCTTACAGAGGTGGCGAGGACTGGAGAGGAAAAGCACGGAGTAGAAATGTGGATGGATTACCACCAAACAAGCCCGGTAGAAAGTTCATGACCAAATACAGCCATATATTCTAGAATATATGGATCATATAATATTATATATTCTCTACTTGCCATGATTATCATCACCACCAATACAAATATCATTTTCACTTTTGTTAAGTATATTCATTTTAACTTCTGTTTTACTTTACAGTTTGAGCAATACAACTTTTGGTAACTTTTTGGCTGCTGGATGGTCAAACATGCTCTCTACTGAGCTACTGTATCAACCCAGAAGCTGGGTCAAGGGCAAGACCATAACGGTCTCTATTAGGGGTCCTGCAAACAGGAAGTCAGTATTTCAGAAGCATTTATTTATACACAGACAAAATGCTGAGTGGGCATGTTAAGGTCATTAGGATGGAAAAATATTGCTCTTTTTTCTTAGAAGTATTTGTATTGAACTTCCCCTTTAAACCTCTGCTGTTAGATTATCCACCCAAACCTGATTTCTGACCTCAATGTTAATGTGTGTGCAGAACAGCCATCAGTCAATTGGTGTAACTGTAAAGGACCAAGTCACTTTTGAGTCCATGCAAAATATACTATTTTGTAAATCAAAGGTAGTTCTTCATTTAAAGGGCATGTCCGCCCCCAAAACTATACCCCCCCTCCCACTACTGGCCCCACTGTGTAGTGTAATAAAATCCTTACCTTACATCCCAGCTCCAAACGGTTCTGCTATAGTCCCCCCACCCCCCCAAAGTCCCAAAAACTGCCCACCAGGAGCACTGCAAAGTCCATATAGGGCTCTGCCTCCTGTCTCTCCTCCGGGAGAATTTTGTCATGCTCATTGCAGACCTCCTCCCCCTCCCCCAACCCCAAAAGCCATATTAGTTTCAAACAAAACACCCCCGATCTGTACTTACATTACCTCTTTCTCCCGTCGATCTGCACAGCCGGAAGCCGCGTCTGTGATTGGCTGTCTCTCAGCCAATCACGGACGCGGCTGCCAGTCCGGCCCCCTGCTTGCAGTTTCATGCAAGCAGAGGGCTGTGACACATCGCTGGGGGAAAGAGGTGATGTAAGTGATCAGGGGTGTTTTGTGTGAAACTACTATGGCGTTTGGGGTTGGAGGAGGGAGCCCTACACTACAGAAACAAGTTGTAAAATGGGGTGGACATGCCCTTTAAATAAGGCCTGGAGAACTTTCCTGTGCATGCAGGTGGTATAACATTCATTTTGTTTACTTGACAACATGAGTATGCCAATTAAAGGGCATGTTCATCCCCTACAAAAAAAATCAGAATCAGTACTTCTGGTTGATGAGTGATATTTGTGATGTAAAATCTTTGTACACGAATATTAAGCATAATGAGGGAGTGCAGTCTTCTCTTGGAGAGTCGTGCCAATAGGTCTAGGAATGACTTTCATTTGAACCTCCTGAAATTTGTATTGGAAAATAATTATTTTATTTTCGAAAAACATACTTTATTTACAGACTAGAGAAGTAGCGGCGGGTGCAAAATGCATTCTATCAGATGCCAACTTATCCATGGGGTGGTGGGAACCAGAAGTCGTGTTCTCAGAGTTGAATCTGTACCATATTGCACACATTGAGGAGTGCCACTGCTCAGCTTAGGCAACAGGATTTTGAGAGGCAGCAACAGAACTTAAAACATAAAATGGTACAAAGAGGATAATATTCCAAAATAAGGCACTCAAAGGCACTTCACAAAGTTACCACATGGATTGGGTAAAATAAATATATTTATTTAAACATGTATGGACATGTTTAAATAAACATGGACAGAGCTGAGGGAACGAGGGCTGGTAGGTTTCTCTGCACTTTCGGATTTTGCAAAGAGTCACTGCAGAGACGAGGGATCCGGGGGGTGGGAGGGCATGACAGAGCCCTCCAGGAGGACAGGGAAGGGGAAGGTACTAATTACACACAGGAAGGTTCCTACTATTCAGTTTCCTGGACTCTGAACAGTCACTGCAGTACAACCATGTAAAGCAGAGGAGGATGGTAAGGATTATTTAACACTACACAGTGGGGCAAGCAGTGGGTTAAATTTTAGTTTTGGGGATGGACATGCCCTTTACTATTAGAGGAGGTGACATTGAGAATGCCTTTCTGTGTACTGAAACATGCTTCATATTCAATCTTGGTTCATTGAGGCTGCATGGCTTAAATGAAGAAATGGATTTTATCCCTTTTATATGATATGTGATACTCGCTTTTTCCCCTGCTGCATTCTAGGATCCTGTGTATGCTTCCTCCTGCATTTATCCATACACGAAAAGGTGTTCTAATTTCCGTGGATTTTGTCAGACTGGTATCTAACCATGGAAACGTTGTGGAATATCTGGATGGTAAAACTTTTAATTGGTTGCGTCCACCTGTGTGAATGCAATGACGAAATCATACTTGATGCGAGAAGTTCCTGGCTGACGAATCGATAGATCACGAAAGTGATACACATGGCCAGAGCTTCATTGATAAAGCCGGAAAGTAGGGATGAAATGTGTTTGGGTGCCAACTCACCCCACTCCCTCCTAACTTTTAACTCACCCTCCATTCTCCAGCCAGAATTTGTAGATTCTCTGCTTTAAATATCTTGCATGTGTGTCAGCTTAAGGTTTTTAACTAGCTTAAGGTGTTTAACTAGTACATTTACTTTATTTAATATATGAATAAAAGTTAGAATCATTAAGCCATTTCCCCCCTTCAATTTCTTTTGATGATTTATACATTCTGGGAAAGGTTTACAATTAATGGTGGGGATTTGTTTTTGAAGCATTAAAGGGGAACTGTGGTCTCCAAAAAAGTTGATTTTAAATGAAAGGCCATCAGAACTAAAAGTTCTGCACAGCCCAAGATATGAAGAAATCACTAATCAGAAAGTTAGGGGGTGGGAGGTTCTGAATCTGCGGTCACAAATACTATTTCCTCCTAGTATTGCGGTTGGCACGTGCTCAGTGCAGGAGAAAGCAGAAGAAACCAAACAGAGATTGAGTTACAGTGACTGAAGAAGGACTTAAGAAGGGTAGGGTGTGTTTGTGGGGGGGGGGGAGAGGGGGATAACAGCCCACAGCAGCGAGTGTGTAAGGTCTGTAAATCGAATTTAAATTTAAACTAATTTCACATCAATTGTCACGTGTTTTCATAACCGGAAGTGCAGGGGATCTGGTGATGCTGCTACCATATCACACATTAAAATGTTAATATCTTCAAAAAACTATGTAAAATAATAATAATAATAAAGGTAAGTTGCAAAAATACTCAGGAAAGCAATTCCTGTCAATTTAAGTCACTTTTGGACTACAGTTACCCTTTAAGCCAGGTCCTGTTTAGATAACATAATGAAAGCAAATGGCTGATTGATAGCTAATCCATCTTCCGCCTGATTCCGCTGAAAGAAACACAGCGGAAATTTTCCGTCTGATCAACTAAACATTGGTTGTGGCAGTGGAACAGAATGAAATATTGGGTCGTGTGTACACAGCCTAACTCTACTGGTGCAGCTCTGCACAACTTAATGGTTCTTTTTTTTAACTCATACAAGCTCTTAAGTGTTCAGATAATCTCTGCTTCATTGGGGAAGAACATCATCTAAACTGCACAATGACATCCATTTCAGAGCCACTTTCCAGTTCAAAATATTTGCATTTCACTGAATCTGTGAAACCCATTGATACTGTTCCCAATCCCAAAGTCCTAGGAATGTTTTCTCCAATACTAGGTGTGCTGTACAAATGTCTGCAGTCACAAAATGTGACATACCCACAGTTGTCCTAACCCCTAGAAATCCCATGATTCTTTTAACATAAATTAGTTAAATAATCCACATTGCTATATAAGGAAATACAGTACATCACCCAAATGAAAAGATCCTATATTAAAGAATAAAGTACATCACCCAATTGAGAAGATGATATATATACAGCCCTTTTATAGTATAGTATAGTATTGAGGTTGAATAAAGTCCACCCAGTCCAACCCATCTAGCAATAAGAGAATACAGTACATCACCCAATTGTAAAGCCCCTATATAAGGGAATACAGTACATCACCCACTTGAAAAGTCTCCATATAAGGGAATACAGAACATGACCCAACTGTAAAGCCCCAATATAAGGGAATACAGTACATCACCCCATTGTAAAGCCCTATAAAGGGAAACACAGTTATACACACAACTATGAAACCCCTATATAAGGGAATTCATGAATCACCTAATTGTAAAGCCCCCATATAAGGGAATACAGTACATCACCTAATTATAAATCCCCTATATAAGGGAATACAGTTCATCACCCAATTGTAAAGCCCCTATATAAGGGAATACAACATATCACCCAATTGTAAAGCCCCTATATAAGGGAATACAGTACATCACCCAACTGTAAAGCCCATATAAAAGGGAATACAGTGACATCACCCAATTGTAAAGCACCTATATAAGGGAATACAGTACATCAGCCAATTGGAAACCCCTATATAAGGAAATAAGATACATCACCCAATTGTAAAGCCCCTATATAAGGGTACGATTACCTCCAATTGTAAAGCCCCTATATAAGGGAATACAGTATATCTGCCAATTGTAAAGCCCATATATAAGGGAAGACAGTACATCACCCAATTGTAAAGCCCCTTTTATATATAAGGGAATACAGTACATCACCCCATTGTAAAGCCCCTATATAAGGGAATACAACATATCACCCAATTGTAAAGCCCATACATAAGGGAATACAGTACATCACCAACTGTAAAGCCCCATATAAGGGAATACAGTACATCACCCAATTGTAAAGCACCTATTAAGGGAATACAGTACATCAGCCAACTGTAAACCCCTATATAGGGATACGGTACATCGCCCAATTGTAAAGCCCCTATATAAAGGAATACGGTACATTATCCAATTGTAAAGCCCCTATATAAGGGAATACAGTATATCTGCCAATTGTAAAGCCCCTATATAAGGGAATACCGTACATCACCAACTGTAAAGCCCCATATAAAGGGAATACAGTACATCACCCCAATTGTAAAGCCCCATATAAGGGAATAGAACAATCAACCTAATTGTAAAGCCCCTACATAAGGGAATACAGTACATCACCCAACAGTAAAGCCCCTATATAAGGGAATACAGTATATCTGCCAATTGTAAAGCCCCTATATAAGGGAATACGGTACATCACCCAATTGTAAAGCCCCTATATAAGGGAATACAGTACAATCATTGTAAACCCCTATATAAGGGAATACGGTCCATCACCAATTGTAAAGCCCCTATATAAGGGAATACGGTACATTATCCAATTGTAAAGATCCTATATAAGGGAATACAGTACATCAATTGTAAACCCCTATATAAGGGAATACGGTCCATCACCCAATTGTAAGGCCCCTATATAAGGGAATACGGTCCATCACCCAATGTAAAGCCCCTATATAAGGGAATATGGTACATTATCCAGTTGTAAAGCCCCTATATAAGGGAATACAGTATATCTGCCAATTGTAAAGCCCTATATAAGGGAATACGGTACATCACCCAATTGTAAAGCCCCTATATAAGGGAATACAGTACATCCAATTGTAAACACCTATATAAGGGAATACGGTACATCATCCAATTGTAAAGCCCCTATATAACGGAATACGGTACATCATCCAATAGTAAGGCCCCTATATAAGGGAATACAGTACATCATCCAATTGGAAAAAATGGAGCTGCATACTTAATGAAAGTCAAGTTTGTTAATTGCCATAAACCCAGATTGCACCCTATATGCCACCCACCTCTGTGCATTAATAAATGGCATTATCCATATACAGTGTGTGACCCTGGCACATTTGCTATTTACTCCAGTCTAGACTAACCATTCAGCACCAATAAATATGTCTACATCTAGAATGGTAAATACATGATTAATCAATGTTTTCTACCTTATATTGGCAAACAGCGCCACCGTGCGATAATTCTTGGAAGTTTTAAACAGCTTACGTTGCTGTCGTGGGTAAGATCATAAACGCCGTAAGGTCGCCATCGTGCGGACATTTGTAGAATTTTCTTTCCTCGTCCCAGTGGAAGGTTGTTAGCCTTTACGCACACACACAGAACTAATAGAAATGAGTTAGCGATGTGCTATACCCGCGGCTATCAGTCCCGTACCGGGTCAGTCACAAGGAAAGGATAACCATAACCGGAAACGGTAAAACCGGAAGTGTACACACGTCTCATTTGCTAGTTTTAGCACATGCACGGTGTGTTGGTAGCGTGGCCGAGTGGTCTAAGGCGCTGGATTTAGGCTCCAGTCATTTCGATGGCGTGGGTTCGAATCCCACCGCTGCCAGAACATTTTGCTACGTAACCCATTCTGAGATTGGGTTACGCTGCACTTCGGATATTTAACACCTTTTATTATAACACAGACCCCTCCTTGTATTAGTATAATGTTATCTTGTCCACTGTACTAATTATCTACCCCATGGTCTGTATATATATATATCGCATGTCCACTCATATGGGGACAAGAAGCTGAAGTGGTTTCTATTCAAAAAAGTTAGTTTCTTATTCACAGGCTGAAGTTGGTTTCTTTTATTGGATTTGAATAAGAAACTGATGTATTGCAATAGGTAAACTGCTTTGGGCAACTGAAAAAACACAGCAGACACACACGTACATACCCCTGGCACATAATTCAGTTGAGTCCAGCCTGGCCCAAATTGGTTTTGGGCATGCAAGTTGGCACCAAAGTCTGCAAAATAGCCATTTTAGCCATTTGAACAAGAAACTGATGTATTGCAATAGGTAAACTGCTTTGGGCCACTGAAAAAACACCGCAGACACACACGTACATACCCCTGACAATAATTCAGTTGAGTCCAGCCTGGCCCAATGGTTTGGGCATGCAAGTTGGCACCAAAGTCTGCAAAATAGCCATTTGCATATTTGATAGAAACTGGTGTATTGCAATAGGTAAACCGATTTGGCCAGGCTGGACTCAACTAAATTATATGCCAGGGGTATGTACAAGTGTCTGCAGTGTTTTTTCAGTGGCCCAAAGCAGTTTACCTATTGCAATACATCAGTTTTATTCGAATGGCTAAAATGGTCTATTTTGCAGATTTGGTGCCAACTTGCATGCCCAAAACCAATTTGGGCCAGGCTGGACTCAACTGAATTATGTGCAGGGGTATACATGTCTGTCTGCAATGTTTTTTTCAGTGGCCCAAAGCGGTTTACTATTGCAATACACCAGTTTCTTATCAAATGTGCAAAAATTGCTATTTTGCAGACTTTGGTGCCAACTGCATGCCCAAAATCAATTTGGGCCAGGCTGGACTCAACTGAATTATGTGCCAGGGGTATGTACGTGTGTGTCTGCTGTGTTTTTTCAGTGGCCCAAAGCGGTTTACCTATTGCAATACACCAGTTTCTTATTCAAATCCGAATAAGAAACCAACTTCAGCCTGTGAATAAGAAACTAACTGAATAAGAAACCAACTTTTTTGAATAAGAAACCATCTTCAGCTAACTTATGGGGACCAGGATATTGTCACATTCCACTGTACTACTTATCTACTCTATGGTCTATATATATATATATATCGCATGTCCACTCATATGGGGACCAGGATATGTCACATTCCACTGTACTACTTATCTACCCCATGGTCTGTATATATATATATATATATATATATCGCATGTCCACTCATATGGGGACCAGGATATTGTCACATTCCACTGTACTACTTATCTACCCCATGGTCTGTATATATATATATATATATATATATATATATATATCGCATGTCCACTCATATGGGGACCAGGATATTGTCACATTCCACTGTACTACTTATCTACTCTATGGTCTGTATATATATATATATATATATATCGCATGTCCACTCATATGGGGACCAGGATATGTTCACATTCCACTGTACTACTTATCTTATCTATGTCTGTAATATATATATATCGCATGTCCACCTCATATGGGGACCAGGATATTGTCAATTCCACTGTACTATTTATCTACCCATGGTCTGTATATAATTATATATATATATCATGTCCACTGTACCTATGGGGACCAGGATATTGTCACATTCCACTGAATACTTATCTACCCCATGGTCTGTATATATCATATAATATATTATATATATATCGCAGTCCAATCATATGGGGACCAGGATATTGTCACATTCCACTGTACTAATTATCACTCTTGGTCATATCACATATCCAGTTCATATGGGGACCAAATATTGTCACATTCCACTGTAGTACTTATCTACCCCATGGTCTGTATATATATCGCATGTCCCATCACTATGGGGACCAGGATATTGTCACAATCCACTGTACTACTTATCTACTCTATGGTCTGTATATCACATATCCAGCATATATGGGGAACAGATATTTTCACAGTCCACTGTACTATTATCTACCAGGATATTGTTACAGTCCACTGTACTACTTATCTACCAGGTATTGTCACAGTCCACGTACTAATTATTACAGGATATTGTCACAGTCCACTGTACTACTTATCTACCAGGATATTGTCACAGTCCACTGTAATACTTATTCTACAGGAATATGACATCCATGTATACTTATATACTCATGATTAATCACATATACAGTCATATGGGGACCAAGATATTGTCACAGTCCACTGTACTACTTATCTACAGGATATTGTTACAGTCCACATGTACTACTTAATCTAACCAGGTATTGTTACACCCACGTACTACTTATCTACCAGGAATTGTCACAGTCCACTGTACTACTATACCAGGATATTGTCACAGTCCACTGTACTACTTATCACTCTATGTCTGTATATCACATATCCAGTCATATGGGGACCAAGATATTGTCACATTACTTTGTACTTATCTACCCATGGTCTGTAATATATCGCATGTCCAATCATATGGGGACCAGGATATTGTCACAATCCACTGTACTACTATCTACTCTATGATTGTATATCACCTATCCAGTCATAGGGGAAACACATATTGTACAGTCCACTGTAACTTATCTACCAGGATTGTCACAGTCCACTGTACTACTTATCTACCAGGATATTGTCACAGTCCACTGTACTATCTTATCTACCAGGATATTGTCACAGTCCACTGTACTACTTATCTACCAGGATATTGTCACAGTCCACTGTACTACTTATCTACCAGGATATTGTCACAGTCCACTGTACTACTTATCTACCAGGATATTGTCACAGTCCACTGTACTACTTATCTACCAGGATATTGTCACAGTCCACTGTACTACTTATCTACCAGGATATTGTCACAGTCCACTGTACTACTTATCTACCAGGATATTGTCACAGTCCACTGTACTACTTATCTACCAGGATATTGTCACAGTCCACTGTACTACTTATCTACTCTATGATCTGTATATCACATATCCAGTCATATGGGGACCAAGATATTGTCACATTCCACTGTAGTACTTATCTACCCCATGGTCTGTATATATATCGCATGTCCAATCATATGGGGACCAGGATATTGTCACAATCCACTGTACTACTTATCTACTCTATGATCTGTATATCACATATCCAGTCATATGGGGACCAAGATATTGTCACAGTCCACTGTACTACTTATCTACCAGGATATTGTTACAGTTCCACTGTACTACTTATCTACCAGGATATTGTCCACAGTCCCACTGTTACTTACTTGATCTACCAGGATATATGTCACCAGGTCACACGTGTACTACTTATGGTTACAGGTTATATTGGTTCACAGTTCCACTGTACTACTATCTACCAGGAAGTATTGTCAAGGTCCCACTGTACTACTTATCTACTCTATTGATTGTATAATCCACATTTCCAGTCATATGGGGACAGAAATATTTGTCACAGGTCACTGTACTACTTATCTACCAGGATATTGTTACAGTCCACTGTACTACTTATCTACCAGGGATTGTCACAGTCCACTGTTACTTATCTATACCAGGATATTGTCACAGTCCCCATGTACTACTTTATCTACCAGGATATTGTCACAGTCCACTGTACTACTTATCTACTCTTGATCTGTATATCCACATATCCAGTCATATGGGGACCAAGATATTGTCACCATTCCACTGTACGATTATCTAACCCATGGTCTGTTATATATATCGCAGTCCAATCATATGGGGACCAGGATATTGTCACAATCCACTGTACACTTATACTCTATGATCTGTATATCACATATCCAGTCATATGGGGACCAAGATATTGTCCAGTCAACTGTACTTACTTCATTTCTACCAGGATATTGTTACCAGTACTGTACTACTTATTCTACCAGGATATTGTCACAGTCCACTGTACTACTTATCTACCAGGATATTGTCACCGTCACTGTACTACTTATCTACCAGGATATGTGTCACTCCACTGTACTACTTATCTACCAGGATATTGTCACCAGTCCACTGTACTACTTATCTACCAGGTATTTGTCACAGTCCATGTACTACTTATCTACCAGGATATTGTCAACAGTCCACTGTACTACTTATCTACAGGATATTTTCACAGTCCACTGTACTACTTATCTACAGGATAGTGTCACAGTCCACTGTACTACTTATCTACCAGGATATTGTCCCAGGCAGTCCACGCTACCTTAATAATTCTCCAGGATATTGTCACAGTCCACTGTACTACTTATCTACCAGAATTGTCACAGTCACACTGTACTACTTATCTACCAGGATATTGTCACAGTCCACTGTTACTATATCTACCAGGATATTGTACCAGTCCACTGTACTACTTATCTACCAGGTTTGTCACATCCACTGTACTTACTTATCTACCACAGGATATTGTCACAGTCCACTGTACACTTACTACAGGATATTGTCACAGTCCACTGTACTACTTATTACCAGGATATTGTCACAGTCACTGTACTACTTATCTACCCCAGGATTAGTGTCAACTCCACTGCTCCATAACCAGATTTCTACCTTATCTTCCTTATTTACCCCATGGTTCTGTATATCCACCATATCCAGCCATAATGGGGGGGGACCAAGTATTGTCCAACCAAGTCCCCACTGTTTTATAACTTATCTACCAGGATATTGTCACAGTCCACTGTACTACTTATCTACCCCATTGTCTGTATATTACATGTCCAATCATATAGGAAGGAAGTGGGGACCAGGATATTTTTACATTTCAACATTTTATGTTTTTACTGCAAAAGCAGTACTGCAAAAGGTGGGCTTAAGGGTGCCAGGCTTTTTGCACCTATAGGCTCCTAAGATATAAATCTGTCCCAGTGATCAAAGCATCAATTTTAATGAAATGCATCCAAATAGCAGGGTTATTACACATATTTGCATAGATACATTCATGCATTCACCACTCAGCTTCATAGACTGTTTTGGCTATGTTTTCTCAATAGCATGTCACTTTATATGCTGCATTGCAAAATATACATAAATAAAGTTAGTTGCTGCTTCATGTACAGTGTTCAGTTTCATGTACCGTGTTCGCTGCCATTACTCCCCCCATACTGGTCTATAAGTAACAAACACACACACATATATAACATTTATTGTCCCTTGTGCTTACCAGTTGTAATTCAAAATGTTGAGGGCCAGAAGCTGAATGTTAAAATGGGATGCCCCAGATTGTATGGAAATCATTTCTCTTAACATCATGGACACATGAATTGATCATACATATAGAATTTGATTTGCTGTTATTTCTTTTGTACAACTTAATGTTTCTAAAGATTTGAACAATGATACAATTTAATCTTATGGAAGAATATAATTCACATGGGTTGCCACAGGGGAGGTTGGGTAGGATACATGGGATACAGGGATGCAGCTTTGCACCTATTAAGGCTGAGGCCACACTATCCCGAACAGCCATATGTTTGGAATGCGCACTCATACATCGGCTCCTATAAAGCACAGACCTTTCAGTGTTCTACATGTTAGATTCAGTAGGGAAGCTTCACAGAGGTGTTACTGTGAGAAATGCAGCTATTGTAACAAAGGAAAGCAAACGAAAAGAAATATGCAGAACATAACACAAATTAGTTTGCTAATGAAAACAAAGGGCTGTGATAAATCCGGCCTAGTTTTTATGTAAAAGTCCACAGAATCAGCAAAGGAGAACTTCCTTGGGCAGTAACCAAGTTCTTTGCAGGCTTTGTTTATCCGAAATGTGTGAGTCACCGAAATATTCCGTACCTGCAACATTCACAAGCTATATTAGGCTTTAAATGCTGGACATTCTATACCTTGCTGTTACTGTATGTGAAAAATGAGGGTGGGGTGAGAGGGATATAAATTAGAAAAATACTAAATATTATTTACAGAAGGGTTTGCATATGTTCCCCCTAACCAAATGTTTCCAAACTTATCACCTCTTATTATTTACCTGATGATTTGTGCATTCCATGAGATATCTGGGGCATGTTCACTAGATACTTGAATCACCCCATGTACCTCCTGCATAATGAGTTACCCATGCTTCTTATTTATCCATGTACACACTCTGTCTGGTGAAATAATAGGTTTTATTGTGATATTGCTCACTATCACACTCACACAACGTGTTCCTTCATCAGGTCAAGATACGCTACTTACCCGGTCCCTCGTTCCTCCACTGTTCTTCTGACAGGTTCCTCAACGAAGTTTGTACAAGGTACATGATTTGGATGACATTTTTGGACAATAATGCACTCCAAAATACCCCGGGTGAGGACCTACAGCACTAGGTTTTCACACCTGGGATTTTACTAGATTTCCTGTACCTGGTTTCTAAATTTGCATTTTTAATCCTGGTCTTGTGTGTCCCCCCCAGTTCTTCCCATTGAACAAGTCCCAGACTATGGGAGGGGTGGGGACAGACCAGCACCACGAACACAACTTTAGCAACTGATAAAGGAGCATGCAGGTCTCCGATAGTGAATCTGCTTCCAAGAGCATAAAAACAACCTAACATACATTGTCCATAGACAATGAGGTTAGATAGGGAGAGACGATTCACCACAGTCTCTGCTGTGAAATAAAGATTTATTTAGACTAATTGTACCAAAACCAGCACAACATGTTTCGGGCTACAAGCACCCTTTTTCAAGTGCAACCACATACAAAAACAACAGTGCTTAAATAGGGTGTGATAATTAACTAGACCACAATGCTCCTCCCTTACCTTCAGTTATCTAAAGGGGATGAGGAATTAAAGGGGAAGTTTTTCTATTAGGGCATGAGCAGTGCTAAAGGTTAATTTCTCATCCCCTTTAGATAACTGAAGGAAAGGGAGGAGCATTGTGGCCTAGTTAATTATCACAACATATTTAAGCACTGTTGTTTTTGTATGTGGTTGCACTTGAAAAAGGCCGCTTGTAGCCCGAAACATGTTGTGCTGGTTTTGGTACAATTAGTCTAAATAAATAAAAAATAAATAGGTTAAGATCAAGATCTCTGTAAAAAAAACAGTTTAAAATGACACTTCCATATATTAAAATTAAAATTCAACCACTCACTTATGTCTATCCACCACTAGGGGTAATGCAGGCTTCACTCTGTGCTGTTCTGATGCTTGCTTGGTCTGTATAATTCCCAAAAACCTCTGCACACAGGAATAAGGTTGCCAACAAACTTTATTATAGCAATTAAAAACAATAAAAAGCACTAAAAAACCTTGCAGAAAACGTCCATTAGCAGTTTTTTGAAGTATTATTATTTACTTCTTGTTTTAACCCTTCCCCTACCCATACCCCCCAAGTGCAAGCAAGATACTTTTAAAGATTTTATAAACAATTCAGTGGACAACTTGCAGTGCAGCCACCCTACTTAAGGAGACATTCCCTACCACACCATAGCACGGAAGTAACCCAATCTACTATTATTCTAAATAAATCTTTATTTCACAGCAGAGACTGTGGTGGATCGTCTCTCCCCGTCTAACCTCATTGTCTATGAATATATTTGTAGTGTGGATGGCTGAACAGATGGAGGATTGAGACACTTGATTGGATCCTAGTACTACAGTATAGAGCACTCAATACATATTTTGCTTATAACAAACATGTCCCCCAGGACAAAACTCTTTAAAGCAAATCTAGTTTTGAGGTTAATGTAATTTAATTAGAGTGAAATACAGGGCTGGTCTAAAGTGTGGGGCTCCTGAGAAAAAAATGGTATAAAGCTGCTCCCCCACAACTCTCAAGTAGAGATGGCCGAACTTTCGAAAGTTCGGTCTGTTTTCGAACTTTTGAACTATATGGAAAGTGCGAAAACGGACCCATTAAAGTCAATGGGAGTCAAATAGTTCGAAAAGTTCAAATGAAATACAATGAAAATATCAATGGTAACTTAATGTAAATGGCTGTGGGACCTGGGAAATGGTCTGGAGAACATGTTCCAATATCCAGGACTTTCGAAAATCAATTTTACTCTCACTTGCGCTATTTACAAGCTCTCGCGTCCGAACATTCGATGTTCGCACCAAGGTATCATGGACATTTAACTCGCAGATTCGATGCTCGCGTATAGGTTTTAATGGACACTTTACTCACGGATTCGATGCTCACGCCTAGGTATCATGGACATTTTACTCGCGGATCGCGCCTAGGTATCATGGACATTTTACTTGCAGATTCGATGCTCGCATATAGGTTTTAATGGACACTTTACTCGCGGATTCGATGCTCGCGCCTAGGTATCATGGACATTTTACTCGCGGATTCGATGCTCGCGTATAGGTTTTAATGGGCATTTTACTTGCGGATTTGATGTTCGCGTATTGGTATAATAGGCATTTTACTCGCATATTCGATTTCCATGAACAGTCGAACATTCGATAATTATTAAAAGTCCGAAAAATATCGAAAATCAGGGTCCGGGATAGTTCGAAAAGTCTGAATTCATTCGAACTCGAATAGTTCTAGTCCATCTCTACTCTTTCCCATTGCCCACTGGCTTTTTATATTGAGTGAAAAGGCCTTCCTTTCAGTGCTTTATATTAAAGACATAGGACCTTTAATTATGGTGAACTATAAAAAGCTAGTGGGCAGGGGGGAAGTGAGAAATATTGATCCAGTGCACAAGAATAAGAAATGCAAAAGTTTTCTAAAAGTAATTTAAGTAAAAAAGGTTAAAAGTCAAGACCTTCCAGACTGGGGTTACCTTGACGTAGTTGGAAGGATTTTAATTTATGAGTAATTTGCAGATAATATGATATTGCATGGGGCCTAGAGAATGTGCATTGATTATCTTTTCTATGTTTGTATAAAGGGACACTAAACTGAAAAAATGATTTTCTTAATTTTAATCTCTAAATAAATACGTGTAAGTAGCACTTACTCTGAGGTGTGTGTGTGTTGCTGCATGCCTTCAATCCAGCACGTTTTGCTCAGAAGCAGTATCCCCCCCTCCATCTTTTAACCACTCCCATTTCCATTTGACCTGAATTTTTCCCACAAACCAACTGTCAAAACTGCACACAGCATACCAACTGTCAAAACTGTCACCATTCCAGCTACAGCAAAACTGCTCACAGAAGAATAGTTTATGACAGCAAGGCACTTGATTGACAGCTGAAATGTAAGCTGCTTTAGAATGGATATCTGAAGGAATAGGGGGTAGATCAATAAAAAATGGTACAGTGGTGGTTGCAAAGAATTAGAATTTTTTTTCCAGTTTTGATGCCCTTTAACCCAGTAGAATTTTGACCAGTACATTTGCTGTCAACCTACAGACAAAGGTTTTTTTACTCCTTATATAATAGTTGTATTCACATTAAATTCTAAACAATAACTTCTTCAACTCAAATATTTTATTTATTTACCTCATTTCTGGTCAAGACTGGGTTTATATCCACTAAGGGTTTCAATGCTAAATGTAGATATTCAGAAACAACTGCTGCAATATAAAAAAAATAAGAAACACACAAATTACTTTTCATACTTTCAGCAGAAACAGGATATTATTTTACAGTTCTTAAGGGCTAATTAATAAACAACTCTATGTTGTCTAGATATTTATTCAAACTCCTATGAAGGGCCTTGCATACCTTGCACCATGGCCTGGCCCACAAAAACAAGACCAGTTCAAATCCCACCAATCAAACCTACATGATCTACCTTATCTACCCTTTTTTTGCCCCATGGGACAGTGCAGGACAGTTGTGATATAAGGACTTATTAAATCATTTTAATCTCAATCAGGAATGTTAACAGCTCTTTATAAAAAAAATCAATAAGATAGTTTGAAGAAGGAAATTAGTAATTTTACCTGCACCAAATACTAAAGAACAGGGAAGATGTATCCATGGATCACTGAATCCAAGCTTTTCAAACTGCAACAAGCACAGAGAAAGAACAGCAGAGGAAATTTTTTTAAAATATGTATAATAATTTGTTTCCCCAAACCAATTATAACCAGCTATCTCCCTTTACTCAGCTCCTAGAGGTTTTCAAACTGAGATAGATTGGCTACTGAATAACACCCTGTAGAGAGGCACACTCTTGGATAACTTCAACAAATTTACTAGTGAGCTTTAGTGTGGTTTCAGCAGAGTAATATATTTGTTATCCAAGAGTGTGTCTCTCTCCATGTTTTACTCATATGATATGTACCTAATGTGGCACATGTGTTATTCCTGCTTGGACTCTACACTACTATACAGATACTAAATAAAAAAAAAAATAAAAAAAAAAATTAACTGAATTAATATACCGGTGCACATACACAATGTAGTAAAAGAAATGGATATATTGCCCATAATGTACACTGGTGGGTTCTTGATAATAGATCAATGTTATATTTTATAAAGGTTACTATCCAGTGTGAATATTCTATACAGACAGCATTGAAACAACAAAAATGACCAATAATTGAAACGTTTATTACCAAATCCCTCTTCTGTGCTTGACTGTACTTAGCATTCATAGTGTAAATACATTACATTAGAACATACTGTGCAGTTACAGGTAATATCACAATGAATGGCTATATATCTTACCAATGGATGGAGCCACTCATATAAATTGACATTTTCCCCATCATGGATGTAGTATGGTTGTCCACTCTAAAAACATGTAAAAATGCAAAAGCCCAATCAAATAAGAAATGTAATTCTCAAGCCAATTTACTAGTGCAAATCCCACTTACCGCTATAAAGCCTTTACTGGGAGTTAATGCCTCTGCAGCCAGGAGATGAGCCTCCACTAGGTTATGCACATGGACCCAGTTCATTTTGTTTCTTAGATTTCCAATCTTGAAAAATATTAATCCTTTCTTGATGTTACTCTAATGATTAAAATGCATTACAGCATTACTCCATAAGGATTAAAGTGACCATTTTGGCCTATTGTATTTGTTGCTAAATGTAAAAAGCACATACCACTAGCCTGGGCAAATGTCTCCTCTCATCTGGTCCATATATTCCAGGGAGTCTTAGCACACAAGTACGGAGATTACCTCCTCCTGGCAAAGGAAAGATATGAAATAATCTGTTACACACAAGACAACATATCTGGCTGATGGCTGAAATTTTTTGGATGAATCAGACAAAAGGACTATCATTAAATTCCAGCCTCCTATGGACCGCCCGAATGGTTACACCAAAATGTCCGTGGCTGAAAATTACTGTTGTATGTACCTAGCTTTAAAGTGCCCATACACTGGGCAGATATTACGATCACAACATCACATTTCCATTGATTGGCCCAAAAATTGTAAGTTTTCCCGATTTTATAGATCATAGTATTTTCTGAAGTTCCCATTAAATGTATATGTAATGTAAGCTCACAATAGATGACATTAGACATAAATCGCCAAAATAATTAAGTGTAAAACAATATGTATGGTACATCTACGTACAATTAACATTGTACATTTGTCCATCAAAGTATTGGTTAGTGTCACAATAACTTTTTGTAGTGTCTAGAAATCAGGTGTAATGCTCCCTGAAAGGCTCGATGCTGCAAAGCAGCTGTGAGGCAGGAATTACTGAAAGTGCAGCCAGAGATCTAGTATAACCAAAATCAACCTTCACTAACAGAACCCTAATAAACTATATACAATATGAATAAACAAGACTAAGAGATTTGAAGCAAAGGGAAGGTGAAGAGCTAGGAACTGGACAATAAGATCAGATTCCAAATGCAGGAATCTGGGAAACTGGAACAGAACGAAGAATAGGACTATATACAGGGACAAGTTTGCAGGTGAAGGTGATAGTGATAATGCTCCAGAAACTTGAGACAGCCTACTGCTGGTGGTAAGTGGAAGTTCAAGATCCAGCAGAGGGAACTTAGGGACAGTGACATCAACTATCTGTAGAAGGTTCACAATAGCATGATGTCTAAAAGTGTCTTTACTTAGTACTTAAGGCAGATCCTCAATAAAGACACATCAACAATCAGAAGATTCTCTAGGTTACAATCAGTTATTTGTGTGCTAAACTTCACCTGCCCAGTCAAGTTCAGGATCAAGGAAATTTTATCTTGAGCCTAAAGTACAGCTTCCACCTAGCTGAAAATCCTTGTGTTTATTTGAGTAACATAAGCATAATGTAACCAATATCCTGTTTCATGGGTTAAAGACAACAAGGTTTCCTGAAATTGAAAGAGCAAAGTAATAAAGCTGGTTTGTTAGTACTAGAAGGCAAGGTAAAGTGTCTTCACAGGTATCAGGTAGAGAAAGCTCTTATAGTGACCTCTGGATGGCTAAATTTATCTGGGCCTCACCTGGGCACTTAGTCTCATGTTGCACTTGAGGTTAATTTGTCTTACACTGCCATTTCTAACCTTATCGGTATATTGAGCGGATTAGGTGCCGAACTGACTCCCTTACTATGGAAATGTCTGGGAAGCTGTAATAAATAATTCCAGGAGGTGTATCAAGTGACTACATCGAAGAACCAACACAGCAAAAACAATTAAGAGTTTCCATACAAGCAAATGTACAAGCAGTTATGAAACAGAGCTGTAGCTAGAAATAGGAAAGACTTTGTAAAGACAATGCAGTTAGTATGTAAAGCAGATTTGTTCATTTCTACACTGCAAATGCAATATTAAAACTCACACTGCAATGTTGCTATTTGTCCATATTATTATTATTATTATTCCGGACAGTACACCATAAACTAGTTCTATAATACTTCTAGCTGGCCTCTGCAGGATGATTTGCTAGCTAGACAATAATATGGTACATTATCAGCCAACTCTTATTAGTTTGGAGGAAAAACACTTTCAGAAAGTGGAATGTGTGTAAAGCTCATTACACAGAACTTGTTTTATTATTAGTGTTTTCTTTGGGAAGAAAAAATATTATTGGATGACAAACAATGGTTCTGATCATTTTGTTCAGGCAAAACATTTTTAGCTCTCTGATAAAGCAGTGATAAGCATAAATGCGCCAGACTGCCCCCTAATGCACTCTTGGGTACCTGTGCTTTTAATGAATAAAATTTTAGACTTATACTAATGTATTTATATATTTGCATAGTGTTCTTTGGATACAGAGCACTTCTCTAAGCTTTTGTTTAAATTGGATATTATGGTGGCTGGACCATGTTTAGAGAACGCTAACGGCAAACTTGGGGCAGTTTGATGACGACATCATTACTATATTATATCATCCACTATGGTCAGTACCTATATTACACCATACACTGTGTTCAGTACCTATATTACACCATCTACTGCGTTCAGTACCTTCTATATTACACCATCCACTTTTTTAGTACCTATATTACATCATCCACTGTGTTCAGTACATATATTGCATCTTCCACTGTGTTCAGTACCTATATTACACAATCCACTGTGTTCAGTACCTATATTACACCATCCACTGTGTTCAGTACCTATATTACATTATTTACTGTGTTCCGTACCAATATTACACTATCCACTGTGTTCAGTATCTATATTACACAATTCACTGTGTTCAGTACCTATATTACACAATTCACTGTGTTCAGTACCTATATTACACCATAAACTGTGTTCAGTTCCTATATTACACCATCTATTTGTTCGGTAACTATATTATACCACCCACTGTGTTCAGTACCTATATTACACCAAATACTTTGTTCGGTACCTATATTACAACACCCACTGTGTTTAGTACCTATATTACACTATCCACTGTGTTTGGCAACTATATTACACCATCCACTGGGTTTGGTACCTATATTACACCATACACTGTTCAGTACCTAGATTACACTATCCACTGTGTTTGGTACCTATAGTACACCATCCACTGTGTTTCGTACTTATAGTATACATACCCAGTGCTTGGATTTGTCCTTGACCAGATACACTTTAACAAAAACACACAGTGTAGGCAAAGTACTAAAGAGCATCACCAGTAATATTTTCTTTTCAAAGATCTGTTACTGGGAACCATTATAGTTTTTGATCTTGCCCAGTACAGTCCTGAACCATTGCGCATATAAATGGATCATTATTTGATACTATATACCCCAAGCCTTAACAGCCTTTTTGATTCCCCACTACACATCTTATCAGTCATTGCAGATTGTTTAATGATTGTAACAGTGTTTAATCCTTAAAACAATTATTCCACTGCAGGAAATGAAGTGACTAGGTTCTATTCAGGACATTACAAAGACAGGCAGCATCATACAGTATTGCATTGTAATTAGTGAATATTGCTTCATACCCCTTAATGGTGTTCCATTTGCTGCAAGGGTCATTTGATCAGCAATTGTCTTTGTTTTGGAATAAAGATCATGTTGCTGGAAGGAAAATCAAGATATACATATTGTTGGGTTAATAAATCAGATCTTCTTTATTATTTTTGACAAGTTAATCTTATGGATCTGGGCACTGTACAACTTTAGGGATAAAGGAAGTAATAAACATTAAATCATTGCTACATATTATTCGTTTCAGCTCTGATTGTGGAGGGTCAGGTATTAATGGCCAAGATAAAAAATCCAAATTAACCAGCACACAGCTCCTTGGGATATAATTGGTGCACGCTCCGCACATTCACCTGCTGTACTTCATCCACAATTTCAAGATGAGCAGCACTCATTAAAACATAGTAATTTATTGGTTAATTTAAAATATAACACATTTTCTGCCAACACACATGGCTCTCTTTCCTTCAGATACAAAGATGCAACGTTTCGGATCACCCAGATCCGAAACGTTTTGGCTTTGGCTTGACAAAGGATCTGGGTGATCCGAAACGTTGCATCTTTGTATCTGAAGGAAAGAGAGCCATGTGTGTTGGCAGAAAATGTGTTATATTTTAAATTAACCAATAAATTACTATGTTTTAATGAGTGCTGCTCATCTTGAAATTATTAATCGCCAATGTCTGGTGCAATATTTCATTAAGGGCTGAATATCGGAAATAATTTTTTAAATAAATTCTTATAAAAATGGATCAGTCATGACAGCAAATTTTGGCTGATTGCGTGGTCATTAATAGGCCAGGCGATCAGTCATGCCAAAATATTGCATGTCTACTTTTTTCCCCTACTGATTGGTTTATTGATATGTTGTCTTTTGCCAAGGAATATTGGGTCAAAATTTACCCAACTGTACCAAGTCTTAAGCTGGCTATACACTTCCAGGAGATTACACCAATTTAATATTCAATCAAAGATGAATGTTGAATTGATTGTAATGTCGAGTGGGGAAGCAGTTTTACCTGCTGATGTTACTACAACATTTCCCAGACCCAGAAGGATCATGTTTGCAATCCTAATTAAGATTGACATTAAGATCATACTATTTGTCACAAAATTATCAGGCCAGGTGGTTGTCACAGAAACATCAGAATGTAAGTTTGTAGTGTATGGCCAGCTTTGGATTGATTTACTGGCAATAAACGCAACACAAGACCTTGGTGCTTTAAACGTTTGATAAAATGATATAGGATTGCTTCTTCAAATAATGGTTATAAGACTTAATTATCTGGCTTCCTATTTATGTGGTTTACAGTTTTGTTTCTTTTTTCTATCACTTGTATTGCTGCTTTTTTCAGTAAAATCATAATTACACTATTACTGCAGTTCATTGGGAGGGCTTAGCTCTAAATATTACTGCACAATATATATTTCCTTTGAGTGTAGCAATTCCAGTGCTTTGTGATCTCCTTGTTGCTGATTAATACCAGTAGTCATTACCAAACATCTATAAATGCCTATGGTAGATTTGGCAAAGATAAAATAGGAGAGGCCAACAAATGACTTGAATAAAAATAACATAAACATAAATTACCTTTTCCAGTGGGAAGTACGGTACAGACTCCTCATCACCATCTTCTATGGTGTTACCACCAAACACCACATTCACACTGCTGGTGTAAATCAGACTTGGAACATTCCTCTTAACACATACTGCACAGAAAAGAAATGTTAATAAAATGTCAATACAGCACTTGTGGCGCTGGACCATTCCACCTAGCTATGCAGGCTGGTTCAGAGGGAATGTCTACTTAACATACAAAAAATAGAATTCTAGTGCACAAACAATTCTAATTGCATTGAGCAAAGTACTTTAAACTAGAGGGTCAGCTTCAAGCATCCAGGCCACACAGGAGAAGCTGTCAGCTCATGCAGCCAAAAAAGGCAAGTACCAGTAGGTTAGGACCCAGTTAAAGCAATCTTGACGTGGTGACTGGACTTAAAATAATTTGGCCAACTTATTGAACCAATTGCTTTTATTTATCCAGGGTTTAGCAGACTGTTTGTAAAGCAGCCTTATGGAGGTAGCCAATATGCAATTAGAATTGTTTGTGCACTACAATTCTATTTTTTGTATGTGTTATATTTTTGGTCTCTAGTTGCACTTTAATATGGATGTACAACAACCCAATTTTTATATATTGTGTGTTACATTGAAGGTTTAACCAAGCCTTCTGGGAAATTGTACTCCACCCAGAGTTAGGTCATGTGCTCGTTTGAGCAAAGTACTTTAAACTAGAGCGTCAGCTTCAAGCATCCAAGCCACACAGGAGAAGCTGTCAGCTCATGTAGCCAAATAGGCAAGTACCAGTAGGTTAGGACCCAGTTAAAGAAAGCAACCTTGACGTGGTGACTGGGCTTAAAATAATTTGGCCAACTTATTGAACTAATTGCTTTTATTTATCCAGGGTTTAGCAGGATGTTTGTAGCAGCAACCTTATGGAGGTAGCCAATATGCAATTGGAATTGTTTGTGCATTGGAATTCTATTTTTTGTATGTATTATATTTTTGGTCTCTAGTTGCACTTTAATATGGATGTACAACAGCCCAATTTTCTATATATTGTGTGTTACATTGAAGGTTTTACCAAGCCTTCTGGGAAATTGTACTCCACCCAGTTATGTCATATTGTTTAATTAACATCTGGTTGTAGAGGTTCTGCTTTAGTCAGTTCTGACTAAATTGTACATTATTCCCCTTAACCAGAAAGATTTTCCTACAGTTGCATAGTATTGCACTATTACTAGATAAATTACTACCCTTGTGCACAGTACTTTATGTGTGTACTGCAAGACTAATACCCAATATTCCTGGGGTGTTTTCTTCACATCTGACATTAGGGGGAGATGCAATAAAATTTCCTAATGCAACTTACCTGCACTCATTTCCAGTAACCAGTCAGGTTCCACCTACGTTATTATAACTACTGTTTAAATTATACCTACAGTCAATAACCAGTCTCATTCCACCTACGTTATTATAACTACTGTTTAAATTACATTTACTGTGAGTAACCAGTCAGCTTCCACCTACGTTATTATAACTACTGTTTAAATTATAACTACCATCAAAAACCAATCATGTTCCACCTACGTTATTATAACTACTGTTTAAATTATACCTACCGCCAATAACCAGTCATGTTCCACCTACGTTATTATAACTACTGTTTAAATTATACCTACCGTCAATAACCAGTCACGTTCCACCTACGTTATTATAACTACTGTTTAAATTACATTTACCGTCAGTAACCAGTCAGGTTCCACCTACTTTATTATAACTACTGTTTAAATTATTCCTACCATCAAAAACCAATCATGTTCCACCTATGTTATTATAACTACTGTTTAAATTATTCCTACCATCAAAAACCAATCATGTTCCACCTACGTTATTATAACTACTGTTTAAATTATTCCTACCATCAAAAACCAATCATGTTCCACCTACGTTATTATAACTACTGTTTAAATTATACCTACCACCAATAACCAGTCTCATTCCACCTACGTTATTATAACTACTGTTTAAATTATACCTATTGTCAATAACCAGTCTTGTTCCACCTACGTTATTAGAACTACTGTTTAAATTATACCTACTGTCAATAACCAGTCTCGTTCCACCTACGTTATTATAACTACTGTTTAAATTATACCTACCGTCAATAACCAGTCTCGTTCCACCTACGTTATTATAACTACTGTTTAAATTATACCTACCGTCAATAACCAGTCTTGTTCCACCTACGTTATTATAACTACTGTTTAAATTATACCTACCGCCAATAACCAGTCTCGTTCCACCTACGTTATTATAACTACTGTTTAAATTATACCTACCGTCAATAACCAGTCTTGTTCCACCTACGTTATTATAACTACTGTTTAAATTATACCTACCGCCAATAACCAGTCTCGTTCCACCTACGTTATTATAACTACTGTTTAAATTATACCTACCGTCAATAACCAGTCTTGTTCCACCTACGTTATTATGACTACTGTTTAAATTATACCTACCACCAATAACCAGTCTCATTCCACCTACGTTATTAAAACTACTGTTTAAATTATACCTACCATCAAAAACCAATCATGTTCCACCTACGTTATTATAACTACTGTTTAAATTATACCTACCGTCAATAACCAGTCACGTTCCACCTACGTTATTATTACTACTGTTTGCATTATACCTACTGTCAATAACTAGTCTCGTTCCACCTATGTTATTATAACTACTGTTTAAATTATACCTACTGTCAATAACCAGTCTCGTTCCACCTACTTTATTACAACTACTGTTTAAATGATGCCTACCTTCAATAACCAGTCTCGTTCCACCTACATTATAACTACTGTTTAAATTATACCTACCATCAATAACCAGTCTCGTTCCACCTACATTATTATAACTACTGTTTAGATTATACCTACCAACAATAACCAGTCTCGTTCCACCTACTTTAGCATAACTACTGTTTAGATTATACCTACCATCAATAACCAGTCTCGTTCCACCTACGTTATTATGACTACTGTTTAATTATACTACCGTCATAACCAGTCTTGTTCCACCTACGTTATTATGACTACTGTTTAAATTATACCTACCGCCAATAACCAGTCTCATTCCCCACTACGATATTATAACTACTTTTTTAAATTATACCTATGTCAATAACCAGTCTTTGTTCCACCTACGTTATTAAACTACTGTTTAAATTATACCTACCGTCAATAACCAGTCACGTTCCACCTACGTTATTATAACTACTGTTTAAATACATTTACCGTCAGTAACCAGTCAGGTTCCACCTACGTTATTATAACTACTGTTTAATTATTCCTACCATCAAAAACCAATCATGTTCCACCTACGTTATTATAACTACTGTTTAAATTATTCCTACCATCAAAAACCAATCATGTTCCACCTACGTTATTATAACTACTGTTTAATTATACCTACCACCAATAACCAGTCTCATTCCACCTACGATATATAACTACTGTTTAAATTACCTATGTCAATAACCAGTCTTGTTCCACCTACGTTATTAGAACTACTGTTTAAGTTATACCTACCGTCAATAACCAGTCTCTTTCCACCTACGTTATTATAACTACTGTTTAATTATTCCTACCATCAAAACCATCATGTTCCACCTACGTTATTATAACTACTGTTTAAATTATACCTACCGTCATAACCAGTCTTGTTCCACCTACGTTATTATGACTACTGTTAAATTATACCTACCACCATAACCAGTCTCATTCCACCTACGATATTTAAACTACTGTTTAAATTATCCTATTGTCATAACCAGTCAGGTTCCACCTACGTTATTATAACTACTGTTTAAATTATACCTACCTACTCAATAACCAGTCACGTTCCACCTACTGTATTATAACTACTGTTTAAATTACATTTACCGTCAGTAACCAGTCAGTTCCACCTACGTTATATAACTACTGTTTAAATATTCCTACCATCAAAACCAATCATGTTCCACCTACGTTATTATAACTACTGTTTAAATTATTCCTACCATCAAAACCAATCATGTTCCACCTACGTTATTATAACTACTGTTTAAATTAACCTACCACCAATACCAGTCATGTTCCACCTACGTTATTAACTACTGTTTAAATTATACCTACCACCAATAACCAGTCTCATTCCACCTACGATATTATAACTACTGTTTAAATTATACCTATTGTCAATAACCAGTCTTGTTCCACCTACGTTATTAGAACTACTGTTTAAATTATACCTACCGTCAATAACCAGTCACGTTCCACCTACGTTATTATACTACTGTTTAATTATACCTACCGCCAATACCCAGTCTCGTTCCACCTACGTTATTATAACTACTGTTTAAATATAACTACCGTCAAAACCAGTCTTGTTCCACCTACGTTTATAATAACTACTGTTTAAATTATACCTACCGCCAATAACCAGTCTCGTTCCACCTACGTTATTATAACTACTGTTTAAATTATACCTACCGTCAATAACCAGTCTTGTTCCACCTACTTATTATAACTACTGTTTATTATACCTACCCGCCAATAACCAGTCTCGTTCCACCTACGTTATTATAACTACTGTTTAAATTATACCTACCGCCAATAACCAGTCTCGTTCCACCTACGTTATTATAACTACTGTTTAAATTATACCTACCGTCAATAACCAGTCTTGTTCCACCTACGTTATTATGACTACTGTTTAAATTATACCTACCACCAATAACCAGTCTCATTCCACCTACGTTATTAAAACTACTGTTTAATTATACCTACCACAAAACCAATCATGTTCCACCTACGTTATTATAACTACTGTTTAAATATACCTACCGTCAATAACCAGTCACGTTCCCCCTACGTTATTATTACTACTGTTTGCATTAACCTACTGTCAATAACTAGTCTCGTTCCACCTATGTTATTATAACTACTGTTTAATTATACCTACTGTCAATAACCATTCTCGTTCCACCTACTTATTACAACTAACTACTGTTTAAATGATACCTACCTTCAATAACCAGTCTCGTTCCACCTACATTATAACTACTGTTTAAATTATACCTACCATAATAACCAGTCCGTTCCACCTACATTATTATAACTCCTGTTTAGATTTATACCTACCAACAATAACCAGTCTCGTTCCACCTACTTTACATAACTACTGTTTAGATTATACCTACCATCAATAACCAGTCTGTTCCACCTACTTTATTCTAAATTATACTACCGTCAATAACCAGTCTCGTTTCACCTACGTTATTCTAAATTATACACCGTCAATAACCATCTCGTTCCACACTACTTTATCATAACTACTGTTTAGATTATACCTACCATCAATAACCAGTCTCGTTCCACCTACTTTATCATAACATACTGTTTAATTATACCTACCATCAATAACCAGTCTCGTTCCACCTAGTTGATTGACTCAATTTTTTCCTTTTCAAACTAAAAAAACAAACAAACAGTTCAAATGAACAAACATAAAGGGAACATAAGGGAAATCAGGGCTAGGATTTTGCAGACAGATTTTTACCAGCAGAATGCCTATAGTGCTGTCAAGTTCTTAACTGGCCATAGACATTTGATATTGGCACAGATTACATGGTATAATGGGACTGGGCCCATATTATTTATCGTAATATAAGTAACAATAATAATGCAAGTTCACTTACTTGTTGAGATCCTGACATTCCAAAAGGGCAACATGGAAAAACACAATCTACACCTTCACAAGCAGCATATAGGCAATGATAATCTCTTATGTCTCCCTGTAAAGTAAAATGAAAATACAAATCGGTGATAAATGAGTTTAGTAATTACCTTAATTTCAGGCATTCCTTAGAAATATACAAAGGGTTGTAGGTAAAAGTGGGCTGTTTTCTTGATGCTGCATAAATCACAATATTAAAGGATACGTACTTTTTTTTACAAACCCTAGCTTCCTTGCATGTTTGTTTTCTAATCGGGTAAACCCAGAACACATGCCAGGAAAAGATTTTTCTTGGGTTGAGGGTAGTAGCATCTCTAATTCAATCTGTTTTTAATCTTTTATGCTAGGGAAGGTCAGGTCCTTACCCATTAGAAATCTGGGTCAAACATGCCCAGATCTCTACTGAGCAACTAAATCACCCAGAGACTGAGACCAAAACAGACAGTATAAGGGGTCTCACTAGAAAGTGAAAAAGCCCTCTGATATTAAACAATGTTTGTTGATTAAATACAAAGGAGTTTACCCTTTCAGATGCAACTTTAAACATTGTATTGGAACAGTCCATTTTGACCTTGCATTCTGTTCTTTAAAAAGCTAAACACACCCATAATTGTAATGGTTCTACCTGTACAAACACTGCTCCACTTGGGAGATCCCACTGAGATTTATGTAAGTCAAAAACAAAACAGAGATTCCAGACTTAGTCAGGCACATCCAAGCTTATGCCCCACATAACCTGCTCCTCCAGTGACCAACTTTTGTTATTCCTGCATGTAGTAGGGTTCCAAGGTGTGCATTTGCTGTGCAGGCACATGCCTGGCTCTGGTGGGGAACAACGCCATTTGATCTGCGCATAGAGTTGGATCTGACTGGCAGATTGTTCTTAAGACAAGTACAGCAACACTCTTCAATCTTAACTTCTCACTTCTCAGATCTGCTAATTCACAGGATCCTCCTTTTTCCTTCATGACGAGGTATGTGATGCCGTGATACAGAAAACAAAAAAATCTATCAACTATGTAGAAATACAGTATGAGAGTAGCACCTATGGGAAACAAAAAAAGTGAAGTTTACAGCTAAACATTATTAAATTACAAGCCATTTTCTTGTTAATATTCGTAAACCATGTACGATGCCCGTACGATGCCCTGTATGGGCACTTTATCGGCCGAAACAGTCGTTCGTTCGGTGATCGTTGCCTTTTTGGCGGATCGTCGAATGAGCGGCCGTTGTGGCCAATAAAGTGCCCATACACGGGCCGATTATTGTCCGAAATGCTCGTCCGGGTCGGACCCCGCGATAGCACGTTTGTACGAACCTTTAGGGTTTTTGTACTAAGTGGTACTTAGTGGTGTTAGCATACAATACTCTGCCCGATGTATTATTTACCAATAGATTGTATCAGAAAACACCACATAAATCTCTTATTAACACGTGTGGCTGCGGGCCCGAACCGTGACCCACAAGTTTCTTCCAAATGGCTGTTTGGCTGACTATTGCTTAGTGTATGGGTGTTTTGGTCAGACCTTGATGATGATCTGTCGGGTTGTGTCATCAATGATGTCTGACCGAATGGAAGTGTCCATTCAGAAACACATGCAGGTCAGGCCCATGATCACACGTGTGTATGGACCTTCAGGTTTTCATACAGTGAAAACCCATATGTCATGGAACTAACTTTCCAGTAGATGTAGTAATGGCAGGTTCATTGGGCCGGAAATGTTTCTAGATCTAAAGAATATTGAAATGTATTCGTATTATTACAAAAAAGTCTTGTTAATCTGGGGATTCTTCCAATTGTCTTTTGGAGTCAGTAATATTCTCCCCTCTCCTGAGTGGGATTTTTGCCTTCCTCTGGATCAACTGCTAGGTAAGGATCTTCAGGTAGTAGGATTGGACTAGATGGATGATGTCTTTTTCAACCTCCACTACGATGTACCTTTTATACCAGCAGGTTTGTCATTTTCTCAATATATTGGATCATCATGCTATATCAAATTCAAATGAGACTGCCTGTGATGTAAGTAGTATGATCCCTATCAAATCCTGCAATTCTTCAAAACGTAATGCTGTTAACTGATAATGTTTGCTAAATGTAGTCTATACTGTAAGTATACAAATCCAAAACTACACTTATATAAAGGTGTCATATATCTTATCTAGTCCCAACTACCTGCAAAAGGGTCTGCACATGTTGTTACAACACAAAGGAACTAACCAAGAAAAAATATTTTTTCCTATATTTTCTTTCCTCCAGAGAACTAAACACAATAAAATATACATATACAACCTTTTTAATTTTAGCGCTAAAAATTACTTATTAAAAATAATAAAATTAGATGAGAGGACATGTTAATAATTCCAGCTGTCGTTATTGTCACTTACATTGCAAGCATTCACTTACCTGCCGTCAGTGCTCTGTGGACCATAGAAGTTCCTATGCAATACTTGTTTCTGTAACTGCCTGAAAACAATGGAGAATTTCAACTGACCCTTGTCTTCCTTTACATTGTATTTACGTGACATAAGAGCTGTTGTCTTAAAGATATTTTTGTCTTTCTTTCTAGTCCAGACACACTGTACTTTCTCAGTGCAAAAACAAATCCAGTGCAGTAACACCAGGTGTCCAGCGTTTGAAATATTACCTGCATTTAAGTTGATTAATCTGATTACATTTTATAATATGTAAATAAACTCACTTTTAAACTCACTTGCATGCCTGTGCTGAAACCAGCCTCCACCTGAACACTTCTTATGTCATTTTCTGTTAGGTTATCCTTATTTTATCTTGCTGGTTTTATTTTTGGCCAATCATTTTATATGCTGGTAAAAGAAACATTTTCTCATATATCTTTTAAAATTAGCGTAGAGCAGAGCTAACTACAAATGTATCATTAGGTCTGGTTTTCTTCTTGTTTCTTGCTGGTTCAGTGCCTTTCCAGATCCCTTCTAATGTGCCTTTGACTGATTCCTTCACATTGCCTCTAGCATAGTTAAAGTGAATAAGAGTAAAAATGCACCCCCTTCTTTCAATGTTTAAAAGGGAGTAGCTATCAGCACCCAGTAATGCCCTCTTGAGGTTTTCAGGTGTAGCGTCAAACCATCATGTTATTAGGAAATAATCTATGGTATATTATAATCTATATCATCTATAACACTTTATATCAAGTTTACCGTATAAAAAACAATAAACAATAGCATATCTGCATTTCTAATAACAAACCAGTGCTAAATAAAAGGATTTCATATATCTATTACATATCATGTACAGAAGGTATCTTGCAGTCTTCATGCTATATGATTGCCGACAAAATTTAAGAAACAAGAAGCAATTCTTACTCTCCAGGTTCCCCAGAGTAAGGGTGGAGATATGCAAATTTTCTCTTTTATGTCCTATGGCTAATGCATGTGTTCAGAACCACTGGCTTATTAACATGCACTAAAGCCTATGATATATATCGTTATTCCATTAGTTTTAGTTTACTTCATTAACAGGGACCAATGATAGGTTTATTGCAAACCTTCATGAAAAAGATATTTTCTACATTGCATAAGTAAGTTATAAAAAATATCCCGCAAATAATTCTTTAAATTCAACATTAATGTGCACCATAGGGAATTTGTAGTTGATTACTTAATTATCCTATAGTATTATAGTATGTTAGTTTTTTATATAGCTCTGTCCAGTAACAATAGTGTACAAGGGGGAAATACATAGATCAGTATAATAATTATGTAAATATAATTATAAATATATATGTAAGTGCTAGCCTTGCCACAAGAGGAAAGGAGGTCCACTGTCCCATAGAACTTACAATCTAGTTAGAAGGGTAACAGCAGATACAAGGAAAGGTAGAAAGCAGTATGAGACTTATCAGTGCAAACAAAACAATCATTACTGTTTGGATAGGTAGGACGTAATGATACATTTAAACCTGCTAATTGAGGTTTCTTGACGAAGAAGAGGGGAATAGAATTCCAGAGGATGGGAGCCACAAAGAGGAAAGGTTTAGGTGAGAGGAAGCAGTATGATGGGGGTCTCTACAGGAGCTGGTTCCGTTATGATTGAAGGGTGCAGGCTGGAACATATAGGGACACTAGAGAGGAAATATAAGGAAGTATAGCAGAGTGAAGGGATTTAAATATTAGCAGAAGGATTTTGTATACAATGGGCTGTTTAATGGGGAGCCAGGTTGTTTCTCCGGTACAGAGGAGATTTGGGTCCAGTTTATTAGAGAGCAAACAATATGTGCAGAAGACTTTAATATCGACTGAAGGGGAGGGAGATGGGAAGCAGGAAGACCATGTAGTAGGTAGGTAGTAGGCTACAACAGTTCAGGTGCGATAGGATAAGTCATGCATAAAACATAGCAGTGGTCGGAAGAAAAAGTAACCTGGGATTTTAGCTATGTTGCGAAGAAAAAGTGTCAGGTGTTTGCAACATAGTTAATGTGGTTAGAAAGGGGAAGAGAGGAGTCAATATTACCCCTAGGCAGCATGCCGATTGGATAGGGAAATGGGGGTACTGACAACAGAAATAGAAGGCTTTTCACTTTTATGCATATAAAAAAAACTATAACCTCCACGTTTTTACTGTTTGCACTAGCATAGATATTATGTTAGTATAACATACTATGTGCATTGATCATCTCTTTTTTGTTTGTTCTAACGTTTTGGTCAGATCGTAGCACTTCCACTATATGTTATAGTAATTTTGCCATAGGAGTGCTACTACAGCCCCCCTTTTGTGTCAACAGAAATAGAGAAAGATGGGACAGGACCAGGTTTAGGTGGGAAAATCATTAGTTCAGTTTTATAGAAAGATTCAATTTGAGTCAGCTTTGCAACATCCAGGAGAAGATGGCAAGAGACAGTCAGAGACACATGATTGGATGTCAGAGTTAGCGCAGGGGTGGACAATTAGATTTGTGTATCTTCTGCATATAAGTAATACTTAAAGCCAAAAGAGCTAATGACATCTCCAAGAAAAAGTGTAGAGGGAGAACAATAAGGGTCCAAGAACAGATCCTGCGGCACCCCCATACTAAGAGGTGTTAGTAGCATAAGATACAGAGTAAGTTTGGTAGAAAGATAGGATAAACCAGGATGCCACTTCATCCAAATGCCCAAGGAGTGATCTGCATTAGAAGGGAATGATCAACTGTGTCAAAAGCAGAGGAGAAGTCAAGAGATAAGAATAGAAAAGTGACCATTGGCTTGGCCAATCCCCAGTGACCTGAATATTATTCACAATTTTACACAGAGCAGTATCAGTGGAATATGCAGGATGGAATCCAGATTGCAAAGATCCAAAAGGTTATGAGCATGAAGGTTTGTTAGTGATACATGGGAAGATTAATCGTTCTAGCATTTTAGAGGCTATCGGTAAGAGAGACCCTGGGCGGTAGTTAGCTAAACAAGAGTCTAGCAAAGCTTTTTTAGTATGGTGTAACTGTTTTATATATTGCACAAAGTCAAATGAAACAGTTTGAAATATATATCACACAAAGTCAAAGGAAACGTTGCAAATTGAATAAATAAGGTTTATTTTGTATAATACTTCTGCAGAGAACAATTGTACATACAAAAGCACAGATGAATTTAACAGTAATTTCCAATGCTTGGTAGGTTTGTCATTACAATATTATATATACATATCCCAGTAAATTATTTGATTGGATTCTAAAACATAAACTAGGCATTTGTTAAGCAGCTTTCCTGCATAGATCTCATCTCCTGTTAAAAAGAATTAAATACTGTATATCAATATGTGTAGTAAATCAATATGCATAGTATATCAATACATAAAGAACATCAATACGTTAGTTTATCATAGGTGTATTACATCAATATGGTAGTAATCTATGCGTAGTAAATCAATATCGTAGTACATCAATATGCGTAGTACATCATATGGCGTAGTACACTCAATATGTGTAGTAAATCATATGCGTATTACATCAATATGGTAGTAAATCAATATGCTAGTACAATATCAATATGCGTAGTAACATCAATATGTGTAGAATAAAATCAATAATATGTGTAGTAATCAATATGCGTAGTAAATCAATATCGTAGTACAAATATGCGTAGTACATCGATATGGTAGTACATCAATATGTGTAGTAAATCAATATGTGTAATACATCATATGTGTAAGTACATCATGCGTAGTACATCATATGTGTGTAAACCAATATGTGTAGTACATCAATATGTGTATAAATCATATGCGTAGTAAATCAATATGTAGTACATCAATATGTGTAGTAAACCAATATGTTAGTACACATCATATGTGTAGTAAATCAATATGCGAAGTACATCAATTGAGTAGTACATCAATATGTGTAGTAAACCAATATGTTAGTAAATCAATATGCGTAGTACATCAATATGAGTAGTACATCAATATGGTAGTAAATCAATATGGTAGTACATCAATATGCGTAGTAATCAATATGAGTATCATCAATATGTTGTAGTAGTAACCACTATGTGTAGTACATCAATATGTGTAGTAAATCAATATGCGTAGTACATCAATATGCGTAGTACATCAATATGTGTAGTACATCAATATGCGTAGTACATCGATATGAGTAGTACATCAATATGTGTAGTAAATCAATATGTGTAATACTCAATATGTGTAGTAAATCAATATGCGTAGTACATCAATAGGAGTAGTACATCAATATGTGTAGTAAACCAATATGTGTAGTACATCAATATGTGTAGTAAATCATATGCGTAGTACATCAATATGAGTAGTACATCAATATGTGTAGTAAACCAATATGTGTAGTAAATCAATATGCGTAGTACATCAATATGAGTAGTACATCAATATGTGTAGTAAATCAATATGTGTAGTACATCAATATGCGTAGTACATCAATATGAGTAGTAAACCAATATGTGTAGTAAATCAATATGTGTAGTACATCAATATGTGTAGTAACTCAATATGTGTAGCAAATCAATATGTGTAGTAATAAATATATGTAGTACATCAATATGTGTAGTAACTCAATATGTGTAGTAAACCAACGTGTGTAGTAAATCAATATGTGTAGTAAACCAATGTGTGTAGTACGTCAATATGTGTAGTACATCAATATGTTTAGTAACTCAATATGTGTAGCAAATCAATATGTGTAGTAAATAAATATATGTAGTACATCAATATGTGTAGTAACTCAATATGTGTAGTAAACCAACGTGTGTAAATCAATATGTTAGTAAACCAATGTGTGTAGTACGTCAATATGCGTAGTACATCAATATGTTTAGTAAGTCAATACGTGCAGTAAAATCAATCGTGTAGTATGTCAATACGTGTAGTCATGTCATACATGTAGTATGTCAATACATGTAGTATGTCATGCTTACCGAAGCTTGCTCCTACCACAGATTCAACTTTAGACTTCTGCTTTTGTTGTATTAGTACCCTGTTAGAGTAACAGAAACAAGTCAATGTAACCCTACATGCAGTGACTTTCCTTGTCTGGCTATGTAGGCAGTGTTCTTTTACATTTTACAGACATGTAATAGTAAAATCAGAAAGGTACAGAAGGAAACTAGCAGCATATCATTCCTATTATTTCCTATAAAGAAAACTACATAGCAGAGTTTAAAAGTAACACTGCAACTTATTTACTTTAAAACCAATTTTTTTTTTTGCAAATTTTTTTGCATTCCACAATGTTAATCATTTTTAAAGGCAAAATGTAATTATTGTGCCTTTGAGGAGACAGGTGTGATGCTTACTGAAAAGATCTTGCTTGAGTTACAAAATGGCGAGCTTTAGTGATCTCCTGACAAAGTCTTTTCAAATCATCTCCTTCAAATACTGGTAAGACGGGGTCCTAAGGCGGGGTTTAAATAGAAACAATAAAATATATACAGTTACAATTATCCACATATATAAGGACAAGAGGCATAAAAAAGGACTGGCACAGAAACATCTACTGAAAATGTAATACGTATTATGCATCTAAAAGCAATTTTGAATTACATAATTATATAAATAACAGCTAACTCAGAGCATTAGACTCAAATATAAATATCCAATATATTGTACATACGTCTTCATCCGTGAAACCCTCTGTCAGCATTCGTGTACGACCATAGTGACCATCCTATCACTTTGACAGGAATGGAACGTCCACCTGAGAGTGAGGCCAAATCCCTTAGAAACTCATTCCTCTTCTGCAAACAACACCGCACAGAGGTAGGTGATAAGCAGCCATCACCAGAAAAGCTTATTACAATTAGTATAGGTTTATTTTAATAATGTACCTTTCAATGGAGTTGAGGGAAATTGTATTCAGTTTTACATTGTGTAATTTTACAAGGTTCTCTATTTGCAATATATTGTAGCTTTTTATCCGTTTTTCCATCAGTTAAGAGGTAGAGAGCCTGGACTTCTGCAAATCCATAGCCTCTCTGTGAAAAGAAGACATAATTAGTAAATTATTTCAAAGTGATATTAATTATTGCTTGATTTACATATTAATAAATAGTTATTGACCATCTTCAAAAATGGATATGTCTAAGTTGCATTCCCAGTTAAACATTGGACAGAAGAGGGTTTACAATAAAACAGAGGCAACAAACATTACTTATATAGGTGTGCTAACCTGTAACACATGGTAAATGCAGGTGTTGCCCTGCGGTTTAAGCTGGGAGAGCCACTGCCCGGCGTCATGGCAAGCTTCATCTGTAGCACTCACCAAACACTCTTCCAGCAGTCGATTTTTTCAGAAAAGCTAATCAGGTTAAACCTGGGCAGCAAAGTATGTAGAGAATATGATTATTTCAACAACAGTAACATTATGTCTTGTAATCAAATGCTAGCATTTTTTTAATGTGATACCCTTGATTTGATATTCATATTGCAAATGTAATAACCACATAATGTAATTGGCTATTCCATGAAGCATGGTCACTAATTTGTGGGATTTCGCATTTTGAAAACCACTACTCACAGCATTCCCACAGCAGAAAGCAGCCAGAGAATGCTGGGAGTTGTAGGTGGCCTGCAGGTTGAAGACACCTGCTGGAAAGTTTGGTTTTCTTATATCTCTTTTGGGATTTTAACACACTCTTTTTTTTTTACTTTTATTTTATGTTATTTATTGTTAAGATTTAGATTTGCAGACTGTTTTGCACATACAGTAGGTTTGTGTGACCAGTGTTAAAAGGAGTAGTAATTCCTTCTGCAACCATATTGTTTGGAATCCAGAAACTGCACAATTTTGTATAAAACTAATATTAGAGATAGCAATCATTACTATAAATAATTAATAAAAAAAGCTGGCCCGCTATTTAGTAAAACATGTCAAGTATAAAAGCAAACACATTCATATATAAAATTATACTGCCTCCCATCATAATTTATGCAATTGATGAATTAATACCTTAAACTAATTCTTAACTATAACAGTTCAAATGTAAAATGAATTGTGCCAAATAAGGCACCAAATACCTGTGGCTGTAATTACAATTAACAGAATTTGTTGCTGGAATCTCCTGGTTTTTATTATCTAATCTAACTAAGGTAAACTTATTTTTTTTCTTCTGTTCCTAGCAAAAGATAAAGTTTTCTAAATGACCAGTATTCTTTGTATTATCTCTGGTAGCTCAGCATACAAATTCTACATTTTTAGAACACACAGACCCTAAGGTTACAGGTTCAAATCCCCATGTTAACTCTGTAAGTGTGATAAAGGAAAACTGTGTTGACTAAAGAGAGGGAAACGTGACTGTGGGACTGGATTTAGTCTAGGTAGATGGGCTAATCCTGTAGCAGTAGACATATCATAGGGAGTGAGACATTGAGTTTGATAGAATTTGAAAATGCTGTTTAAAGAAGATATGTTACCTACCTAACATTTCTTTCCCTTGCTGTTCCCACAAGGCTGACATTAGTGCCTTTTGCACTTCGGGTAAAACTGAGCCATGGAACTTGATGTATCTATTAGAAAGCAGACACTATTCTCCAGAACAGTGCCGATCACTCGCCGACTTCCTACAATGAACAGTGTAATTTAGACAGTGTATATGGGAAATTAAATATCATAAACCAATAAATAAAAATAACAACTCAAACTATTTTTTAGATAAATGAAAATCAACAATATTACTATAATAATCTAATAATAAATCTGTACGAAATGAAAAAAGTCACAACTTAAAATAGTCCAGAATGCAAATCTCCCATCATCCTGTTTCGAGGCATAATTATTTGTTTGGGGTTCTTCTGTCCCGCTCTAATTAGGCAGACCTAGGCTGTGTGTAGGCGAGACTTCAATATCTTATCTTTAGTTCCTCATTACTTTTGTAGATACACAGAATGAAAAAAGGACTCAATGATTTGAAATTGAACAAATGTATTAACAATTATTAGAAGAGATTGCCTTTAAAGGAAATGTTCACCCAAAAAAACACTACAACCCTATTGCTAGATCACAAAAAGTTTATTAAGAAAAGTTTATTCTCAATTTCCCATGTGCTTTGGTTCCAAAGATCTAAAAGAAAACCTTTTGCCTTCTTTCAATCATGTTGCCTCCCCCTCCCTTTCCCCACTGGCAACATTTTTCAATGCTTTCCTAGCAGTGTTCAGTAAATATGACAGCCTGGTAGGGGAGGCTGGTACAGATTGAGGTTGCAGTGTGATTTACTGATAGAAGTGTATATAGATTGATATTTCTGATCACTTTTTGTCATTAATGAATATGCATTTAGTGCTGTGTGGCGTTGGCCAGTAGTGTAAAGGGGTGGGGCTTCCATTAAAAACATCATAAACAGAAAATACATTTGTCAGCATATATCTCAGGAACCATAGTACATAGAAGGGTGAGAGTTGTCTCTATTTTATAACCTCTCTGGTGGCCTACCATTGAAGTGAAGTTGTTTTTTGGCTGAACATTTCCTTTAATTTATTTTTCTTTATACAAACAATTATAAAATGAGGGCATAAGAGAGAAGGTGGTTGTTCTAATGCTTTTATGTGAAGGACATCTCAGTCAATGCATTCTTATTGCAGGGGCATTTTTAGGGGGGGTTCCTGGTGCCTGGAATCCCCCCTTTCTGCCTGCTCAGTGCAGGCTGCTGTTCTACTTCTCCTGGTGTCCATAGATTGTTACTAGACTGTTACATTGTCAATTGACTGTGAGTGAGAAGCAGCATTTGTATGTTTCAAAAATGTATCCAGTCTGCCCTGTGATTGACAGCAGCATAGAGATCTGTATCAATATTAACCCTGCAGCTGCCTGAGGTGATTGCTGACACTGTGTTAATATTCAGTACTTACTGTACCTTCCCCACTGTGATGGAGCTAAGCGAGCAGGAATAGGGACATTAAGAAATCCTGGAGGTGTATGTATAGCTGACTGTCAACATTGCATTATAATATATATTACTAGACAAAGAGAAAGCAGGTATGGCCTGGTAGCCCCAGGGAACATATTTTTTTTCACTAGGTTAGGACTGATGCTAGGATACTGCCTTGGAGTGGCGCATCAGCTTATGCATGTTTGTACAAACAATGTAACTAAAGGTATCCATTTGAACTACAGTGCAGGTGATTACCCTTCATTGCTTGCATACATGTCTATTTCTTTTACTCCATTCATTTATAATTGTATGTGTAGTTGAGTGCGGAGTCTTTTGTGTAATGTAAAAAATTGCCGGTCCTCCATTGCACCGCACCTGGGTTTGAGCAGCATATGTTATATATATATATTATATATATATATATATTATATATATATTTTTTTATTTATTTTTTATAGCTTGGCAGGAGCCAGTCGTTTGGACTGTTTATATATATATATATATATTCTGCGCCAGATCCACCCTCAGTATCACAGCTCTAACTTTAAAGGACACTAATGGTAAAGTAGCAAATGTGGGTACACACTGACAATTTTTCTGTCCTGACCATTCGCGGCTATAAAGTGGTCGGTCGAAATGACCTCAGATTTCTTCGGCTGACCAACCAATACACGGAAATATCTGTTGGTTGGTGTGTACCCAGCCTTAGGAAGTATATACTTTATAACAAAAGAAAAGGGAATATGTGTATTGGCCAACTGTTGATGATAATCATGGCAATTAGGGAATAAATATAATATATATGATCCATATACAATAGAACACATGAATGTATTCGGTCGTGAACCTCCTTCTGGGCTTGTTCAGTGGTAACCCATTTAGGAATCCCCCCTTGAAAATCCTGCACTTGCCACTGAGCGGGTCTAACCTGCATTAATTTTGAGGGGGTGTACATTGAACATTCATATTTAAGACAGAGAATTGAAAAATGTGCATAGCTCATGCAGTGCTGTAAAAGCATTCTAACAATAAATGGATTACTAAGTATAATGCGAGTATGGTTTGACTATTCAGAACTATTTCAAACACTGTAACGGGCAAGCTTAACACTTACCAGACAAAAAGCCACTGCATCCTCTGTAAGTACGGCGTAACAACTTCTCTAACTGCTCCATATACTCGTCAAGCTCTTTAGGCTGGAACTGGATGTGCCTCACCACTCCTGTATTTTAAACAAGATGAAGCAAATTAACCAAGTTAAAGGTTTCCCCCATCCCCCCAAAACTGGTCATATTTGGGATCTAAGCAACGGCCAGAAGCAACCAGTTTTAGGGGCATATTATGCTAGGTCCAGACGAATGGCTGTGCACCATTTGGCAGCGTTTTCACTAGCGGTTCCAGATCTTGCATGCAGCATTTTCCTGGCAACACTCAGAAACTGTTAGTGACAATGCTGCACGAACGGTGACAGCCGTTCGTCTGGACCTAGCCTTATAAAGGTTTGTTAACTTTCAGCCAAATTCTGACTTAACACAATTTAGAAACTGGTGAGAATAGGGAAAAGTCATTACCACCACCTATTACCGCTTTAAATTCTCAATTGTATTTATAAATTGTTCTTGTTTGGGCCATTTAATCGCCAAGTTCTAGGGGGCGAAAAACCTTAAGTGGCCATATATCTAGCCTGCCAGTGGGTCCCTGGAAGGTATCGGTACATTTTGGGTGAGTCTGTTGTATTCAATTAGATCAACTGGACTTGAAATGTAGTTCTTGAAGACGTTTCGCTAGTCAGCGCCGACTGGCTTTCTCAATTCAGAATGACTTGTACAAGAAACTGTGGCAATTATGTACCCTGGAAAATCCCAATTAGCATATCACAGCCAGGTGTTAAGGGTGTGATGGATAGTGGCTAAAGTTGTTATAGGAACGCCCAGAGTAATGTGTTAAAACAGCATTGTACATGGCAGACAGTTGGTGTCGAACCCCCCCACCTCTATTTAGGCTTGGTTTCTTTATTTTCACATAAATGGCCTCCTAACACCTCTCTTGAACCAGTCACGTTCCTTCGCCAATATGTTAACATTACAATCTCAAAGGTATGTCCTTTATCCTTAAGATGCAGGTACACTGCTGAGTCCTGACCCGAGGAATTGGCTCTTCTGTGCTGGGCCATACGTTGATGCAGTTGCTGTTTGGTCTCCCCCACATACAACAATCGAGCATTCTTCACTGCACTGCACTGCATATATGAGTCGCTTTTCTTGTGTTTTGGTATTGGGTCTTTCGGATGTACCAATTGCTGCCTCAGTGTGTTGTTCGGTTTAAAGCAGACAGGGACGATGTTTTTTGAAAATCTTTTTAATTTCTCGGAGACCCCTGCTACATATGGGATGACCATGTTCTTCCTCCTGTCTTGCTTTTCCCTTCACTGTTGGTATTGTGTTCTTTTCTTTCCTTCTACTTCTTTTGACAAAGGCCCAGTCTGGATATCCACAAGTTTTAAGGGCTCCTCTAAAATGTTTCATTTCTTTGCCTTCGCCTCTGTGCTAGTGGGGATGTTTCGCTCTGTGTTGCAGGGTTCTGATGACCCCCAGCTTGTGATCTAAAGGGTGGTGGGAGTCAAACATCAAATACTGATCTGTGTGTGTTGGTTTCTGTAAACCTCTACTTCCAGTTTACCATTTTCCTTAACTTCTACCAAGCAGTCTAAGAAAGCCAGTTTATTGTTTTGTACCTCTTCCCTTGTGATTTAATGTTTTGTCACCGCATTAAGTGTGTTCTGAAAGCTTGTAATTCCTTCTGGTGGATTTTAACCCAGGTGTCACCCACATATCTGAACCAGTGGCTGGGTGGAATGTTAACATATTGGCGAAGGAACGTGACTGGTTCAAGAGAGGTGTTAAGGAGGCCATTTATGTGAAAATAAAGAAACCAAGCATAATAGAGGTGGGGGGGGTTCGACACCAACTGTCTGCCATGTACAATGCTTTTTAACACCTTACTCTGGGCGTTCCAATACACCTCTAGCCACTATCCATCACACCCTTAACACCTGGCTGTGATATGCTAATTGGGATTTTCCAGGGTACATAATTGCCACAGCTTCTTGTACAAGTCATTCTGAATTGAGAAAGCCAGTCGGATGACTAGCGATAACTCTTCAAGAAAGATTATACCTACCATCAATAACCAGTCTCGTTCCACCTACGTTATTCTAAATTATACTACCGTCAATAACCAGTCTCGTTTCACCTACGTTATTCTAAATTATACTACCGTCAATAACCAGTCTCGTTCCACCTACTTTATCATAACTACTGTTTAGCCCACCCCCCCACCCACCTACGTTATTATAACTACTGTTTAAATTATACCTACCGCAATAACCAGTCTCGTTCCACCTACGTTATATAACTACTGTTTAAATTATACCTACCGCCAATAACCAGTCTCGTTCCACCTACGTTATTATAACACTGTTTAAATTATACCTACCGTCAATAACCAGTCTTGTTCCACCTACGTTATTATGACTACTGTTTAAATTATACCTACCACCAATAACCAGTCTCAGTTCCACCTAGTTATTAAAACTACTGTTTAAATATACCTACCATCAAAACCAATCATGTTCCACCTACGTTATTATAACTACTGTTTAAATTATACCTACCGTCAATAACAGTCACGTTCCACCTACGTTATTATTACTACTGTTTGATTATACCTACTGTCAATAACCGTCTCGTTTCACCTATTTATTATAACTACTGTTTAAATTATACCTAGTCAATAACCAGTCTCGTTCCACCTACTTTATTACAACTACTGTTTAAATGATGCCTACTTCAATAACCCGTCTCGTTCCACCTACATTATAACTACTGTTTAATTATACCTACCATCAATAACCAGTCTCGTTCCACCTACTTATTATAACTACTGTTTAATTATACCTACCACAATAACCAGTTCGTTCCACTACTTTAGATAACTACTGTTTAAATTATACCTACCATCAATAACCAGTCTCGTTCCACTACACTTATTATGACTACTGTTTAAATTATACCTACCGCCAATAACCAGTCTCGTTCCACCTACGTTATTATAACTACTGTTTAAATTATACCTACCGTCAATAACCAGTCTTGTTCCACCTACGTTATTATAACTACTGTTTAAATATACCTACCGCCAATAACCAGTCTCGTCCACCTACGTTTTTATAACTACTGTTTAAATTATCCTACCGTCAATAACCAGTCTGTTCCACTACTATTATAACTACTGTTTAAATTATACCTACCGCCAATAACCAGTCTCGTTCCACCTACGTTATTAAACTACTGTTTAAATTATACCTACCGCCAATAACCAGTCTCGTTCCACCTACGTTATTATAACTACTGTTTAATTATACTACGTCAATAACCAGTCTTGTTCCACCTACGTTATTATGACTACTGTTTAAATTATACCTACCACCAATAACCAGTCTCATTCCACCTACGTTATTAAAACTACTGTTTAAATTATACCTACCATCAAAAACCAATCATGTTCCACCTACGTTATTATAACTACTGTTTTAAATTATACCTACCGTCAATAACCAGTCACGTTCCACCTACGTTATTATTACTACTGTTGCATTATACCTACGTCAATAACTAGTCTCGTTCCACCTATGTTATTATAACTACTGTTTAATTATACCTATGTCAAAACCAGTCTCGTTCCACCTACTTATTAAACTACTGTTTAAATGATCCTACCTTCAATAACCAGTCTCGTTCCACCTACATTATTAAACTACTGTTTAATATTATACCATCAATAACCAGTCTCGTTCCACCTACATATTATAACTACTGTTTAGATTATACCTACCACAATAACCAGTCGTTCCACCTACTTTAGATAACTACTGTTTAGATTATACCTACCATCAATAACCAGTCCGTTTCCACCTACGTTATTTAAATTATAACTAACGTCAATAACCAGTCTGTTTCACCTACGTTATTTATTTAAATTATTACTACCGTAAACAGTAGTTAAATAATGTAGGTGGAACGAGCTGGTTATTGATGGTAGGTAATAATTTAAAACAGTATTATAATGTAGTGGAACGAGACTGGTTATTGAAGGTAGCATCATTAAACAGTAGTTGTATAAAGTAGGTGGAACGAGACTGGTTATTGACAGTAGGTATAATTTAAACCGTAGTTATAATAACATAGGTGGAACGAGACTAGTTATTGACAGTAGGTATAATGCAAACAGTAGTAATATAACGTAGGTGGAACGTGACTGGTTATTGACGGTAGGTATAATTTAAACAGTAGTTAAATACACGTAGGTGGAACATGATTGGTTTTTGATGGTAGTATAATTTAAACAGTAGTTTTAATAACGTAGGTGGAATGAGACTGGTTATTGGTGGTAGGTATAATTTAAACAGTAGTCATAATAACGTAGGTGGAACAAGACTGTTATTGACGGTAGGTATAATTTAAACAGTAGTTATAATAACGTAGTGGAACGAGACTGGTTATTGGCGGTAGGTATAATTTAAACAGTAGTTATAATAACGTAGGTGGAACGAGACTGGTTATTGGCGGTAGGTATAATTAAACAGTAGTTATATAACGTAGGTGGAACAAGACTGGTTATTGACGGTAGGTATAATTTAAACAGTAGTTATATAACGTAGTGAACAGAGACTGGTTATTGCGGTAGGTATAATTTAAACGTATTTTATAATAACGTAGGTGGAACAAGACTGGTTATTGACTGTATAATTTAAACAGTAGTTATAATAACGTAGGTGGAACGAGACTGGTTATTGGCGGTAGTATAATTTAAACAGTAGTCATAATAACGTAGGTGGAACGAGACTGGTATTGATGGTGTATAATCTAAACAGTAGTTATGCTAAGTAGTGGTAACGAGACTGGTTATTGTTGGTAGTATATCTAACAGTAGTTATAATAATGTAGGTGGAACGGAGACTGGTTATTGATGTGTATATTTAACAGTAGTATTAAATGATGGAACGAGACTGGTTATTGAGGTAGGCATCATTTAAACAGTAGTTGTAATAAAGTAGTGGAACAGACTGGTTATTGACAGTAGGTATAATTTAAACAGTAGTTATAATAACTAGGTGGAACGAGACTAGTTATTGACAGTAGGTATAATGCAAACAGTAGTAATAATAACGTAGGTGGAACGTGACTGTTTATTGACGGTAGGTATAATTTAAACAGTAGTTTATAATAACGTAGGTGGAACATGATTGGTTTTTGATGGTAGGTATAATTTAAAACAGTAGTTTTAATAACGTAGGTGGAATGAACTGGTTATGGTGGTGGTATTTTTGTTTGTTGGTGGTGTGTTTTGCTGGTTTTGTGTATTACGTAGGTGGAACGAGACTGGTTATTGGCGGTAGTTTAATTTAAACAGTAGTTATAATAACGTAGGTGGAACGAGACGTTTTATTGGCGTAGGTATATTTTAAACATTAGTTTAATAACGTAGGTGGAACAGACTGGTTTGACGGTAGGTATAATTTAAACAGTAGTTTATAATAACGTAGGTGGAACGAGACTGGTTATTGGCGGAGGTATAATTTAAACAGTAGTTATAATAACGTAGGTGGAACATGACTGGTTATTGACGGTAGGTAATTTAAACAGTAGTTTATAATACGTAGGTGGAACGAGACTGGTTATTGGCGGTAGGTAAATTTAAACAGTAGTATAATAACGTAGGTGGAACGAGACTGGTTTTGACGTAGGTATAATTTAACAGTAGTTCTAATACGTAGGTGGAACAAAGCTGGTTATGACAATATGTATAATTTAAACAGTAGTTATAATATCGTAGTGGATGAGACTGTTATTGGTGGTAGGTATAATTTAAAACGTAGTTATAATAACGTAGGTGGAACATGACTGGTTATTGGTGTAGGTATAATTTAAACAGTAGTTATAATAACGTAGGTGGAACAGGATGGTTTTTGATGGTAGGAAATAATTTAAACAGTAGTTATAATAACGTAGGTGGAAATGATTGGTTTTTGATGGTAGGAATATTAAAAAGTAGTTATAATAACGTAGGTGGAACTGACTGGTTTGACGGTAAATGTAATTTAAACATTAGTTATAATAACGTGGTGGAACGTGACTGGTTATTGAGGTAGGTATAATTTAAACAGTAGTTCTAATAACGTAGGTGGAACCTGACTGGTTTTATTGACAATAGGTATATTTTAAACAGTAGTTATAATATGTAGTGGAATGAGACTGTTTATTGGTGGTAGGTATAATTTAAACAGTAGTATAATAACGTAGGTGGAACAGACTGGTTTTGACGGTAGGTATAATTTAACAGTAGTTTAATAACGTAGTGGAACATGATTGGTTTTTGATGGTAGGAATAATTTAAACAGTAGTTATAATAACGTAGTGAACGAGACTGGTTATTGACGGTAGGTAATAAGTAATAAACATTAGTTTCTAATAACGTAGGTGGAACAGACTGGTTATTGACATAGGTATAATTTAAACAGTAGTTATAATACTAGGTGGAATGACTGGTTATTGGTGGTAGGATAATTTAAACAGTAGTTATAATAACGTAGGTGGAACAATTGATTGTTTTTGATGGTAGGAATAATTTAAACAGTAGTTATAATAACGTAGGTGGAACATGATGTGGTTTTGATGTAGGATAATTTAAACAGTAGTTATAATAACGTAGGTGGAACGACTGGTTATTGACGGTAATTAATTTAAACAGTAGTTTTATAACGTAGGTGGAACGGACTGGTTATTGACGGTAGGTATAATTTAAACAGTAGTTCTAATAACGTAGGTGGAACAAGACTGGTTATTGACAATAGGTATAATTTAAACAGTAGTTATATAACATAGGTGGAATGAGACTGGTTATTGTGGTAGGTATAATTTAAACAGTAGTTATAATAACGTAGGTGGAACGTGACTGGTTATTGACGGTAGGTATAATTTAAACAGTAGTTATAATAACGTAGGTGGAATGAGACTGGTTATTGGTGGTAGGTATAATTTAAACAGTAGTTATAATATCGTAGGTGGAATGAGACTGGTTATTGGTGGTAGGTATAATTTAAACAGTAGTTATAATAACGTAGGTGGAACATGATTGGTTTTTGATGGTAGGAATAATTTAAAACAGTAGTTATAATAATGTAGGTGAACTGATTGGTTTTGATGGTAGGAATAATTTAAACAGTAGTTATAATAAAGTAGGTGGAACCTGACTGGTTACTGACGGTAAATGTAATTTAAACACTAGTTATAATAACGTAGGTGGAACGTGACTGGTTATTGGCGGTAGGTATAATTTAAACAGTAGTTATAATAACGTAGGTGGAACATGATTGGTTTTTGATGGTAGGAATAATTTAAACAGTAGTTATAATAACGTAGGTGGAACGAGACTGGTTATTGGCGGTAGGTATAATTTAAACAGTAGTTATAATAACGTAGGTGGAACATGATTGGTTTTTGATGGTAGGAATAATTTAAACAGTAGTTATAATAACGTAGGTGGAACAAGACTGGTTATTGACGGTAGGTATAATTTAAACAGTAGTTCTAATAACCTGGTGGAACAAGACTGGTTATTGACAATAGGTATAATTTAAACAGTAGTCATAATAACGTAGGTGGAACAAGACTGGTTATTGACGGTAGGTATAATTTAAACAGTAGTTCTAATAACGTAGGTGGAACAAGACTGGTTATTGACAATAGGTATAATTTAAACAGTAGTTATAATAACGTAGGTGGAATGAGACTGGTTATTGGTGGTAGGTATAATTTAAACAGTAGTTATAATAACGTAGGTGGAACATGATTGGTTTTTGATGGTAGGAATAATTTAAACAGTAGTTATAATAACGTAGGTGGAACATGATTGGTTTTTGATGGTAGAATAATTTAAACAGTATTATAATAACATAGGTGGAACATGATTGGTTTTGATGGTAGGAATAATTTAAACAGTAGTTATAATAAAGTAGGTGGAACCTGACTGGTTACTGACGGTAAATGTAATTAAACAGTAGTTATAATACGTAGGTGGAACGTGACTGGTTATTGACGGTAGGTATAATTTAAACAGTAGTTATAATAACGTAGGTGGAACATGACTGGTTATTGGCGGTAGGTATAATTTAAACAGTAGTTATAATAACGTAGGTGGAACATGATTGGTTTTGATGGTAGTTATAATTTAAACAGTAGTTATAATAACGTAGGTGGAAGCTGACTGGTTACTCACAGTAAATGTAATTTAAACAGTAGTTATAAAACTAGGTGGAATGGAGACTGGTTATGACTGTAGGTATAATTTAAACAGTAGTTATAATAAACGTAGGTGGAACCTGACTGGTTACTGGAAATGAGTGCAGGTAAGTTGCATTAGGAAATTTTATTGCATCTCCCCTAATGTCAGATGTGAAGAAAACACCCCAGGAATATTGGGTATTAGTCTTGCAGTACACACATAAAGTACTGTGCACAAGGGTAGTAATTTATCTAGTAATAGTGCAATACTATGCAACTGTAGGAAAATCTTTCTGGTTAAGGGGAATAATGTACAATTTAGTCAGAACTGACTAAAGCAGAACCTCTACAACAGATGTTAATTAAACAATATGACATAACTGGGGTGGAGTACAATTTCCCAGAAGGCTTGGTAAAACCTTCAATGTAACACACAATATATAGAAAATTGGGCTGTTGTACATCCATATTAAAGTGCAACTAGAGACCAAAAATATAATACATACAAAAATAGAATTCCAATGCACAAACAATTCCAATTGCATATTGGCTACCTCCATAAGGTTGCTGCTACAAACATCCTGCTAAACCCTGGATAAATAAAAGCAATTAGTTCAATAAGTTGGCCAAATTATTTTAAGCCCAGTCACCACGTCAAGGTTGCTTTCTTTAACTGGTCCTAACCTACTGGTACTTGCCTATTGGCTACATGAGCGGACAGCTTCTCCTGTGTGGCTTGGATGCTTGAAGCTGACGCTCTAGTTTAAAGTACTTTGCTCAAACGAGCACATGACCTAACTCTGGGTGGAGTACAATTTCCCAGAAGGCTTGGTTAAACCTTCAATGTAACACACAATATATAAAATTGGGTTGTTGTACATCCATATTAAAGTGCAACTAGAGACCAAAAATATAACACATACAAAAAATAGAATTGTAGTGCACAAACAACTCTAATTGCATATTGGCTACCTCCATAAGGCTGCTTTACAAACAGTCTGCTAAACCCTGGATAAATAAAAGCAATTGGTTCAATAAGTTGGCCAAATTATTTTAAGTCCAGTCACCACGTCAAGATTGCTTTAACTGGTCCTAACCTACTGGTACTTGCCTTTTTTGGCTGCATGAGCTGACAGCTTCTCCTGTGTGCCTGGATGCTTGAAGCTGACCCTCTAGTTTAAAGTACTTTGCTCAATGCAATTAGAATTGTTTGTGCACTAGAATTCTATTTTTTGTATGTTAAGTAGACATTCCCTCTGAACCAGCCTGCATAGCTAGGTGGAATGGTCCAGCGCCACAAGTGCTGTATTACATTTTATTAACATTTCTTTTCTGTGCAGTATGTGTTAAGAGGAATGTTCCAAGTCTGATTTACACCAGCAGTGTGAATGTGGTGTTTGGTGGTAACACCATAGAATGGTGGATGAGAGTCTGTACCGTACTTCCACTGGAAAAGGTAATTTATGTTTATTTATTTTTTATTCAAGTCATTTGTTGGCCTCTCCATTTTATCTTTGCCAAATCTACCATAGGCATTTATAGATGTTTGGTAATGACTACTGGTATTAATCAGCAACAAGGAGATCACAAAGCACTGGAATTGCTACACTCAAAGGAAATATATATTGTGCAGTAATATTTAGAGCTAAGCCCTCCCAATGAACTGCAGTAATAGTGTAATTATGATTTTACTGAAAAAAAGCAATACAAGTGATAGAAAAAAGAACAAAACTGTAAACCACATAAATAGGAAGCCAGATAATTAAGTCTTATAACCATTATTTGAAGAAGCAATCCTATATCATTTTATCAAACGTTTAAAGCACCAAGGTTCTTGTGTTGCGTTTATTGCCAGTAAATCAATCCAAAGCTGGCCATACACTACAACTTACATTCTGATGTTTCTGTGACAACCACCTGGCCTGATAATTTTGTGACAAATAGTATGATCTTAGTCAATCTAATTAGGATTGCAACATGATCCTTCTGGGTCTGGGAAATGTTGTAGTAAACATCAGCAGGTAAAACTGCTTCCCCACTCGACATTACAATCAATTCAACATTCATCTTGATTGAATATTAAATTGGTGTAATCTCCTGGAAGTGTATAGCCAGCTTAGACTTGGTACAGTTGGTAAATTTTGACCCAATATTCCTTGGCAAAAGACAACATATCAATAAACCAATCAGTAGGGGAAAAAAGTAACATGCAATATTTTGGCATGACTGATCGCCTGGCCTATTAATGACCACGCAATCAGCCAAAATTTGCTGTCATGACTGATCCATTTTTATAAGAATTTATTTAAAAAATTATTTCCGATATTCAGCCCTTAATGAAATATTGCACCAGACATTGGCGATTAATAATTTCAAGATGAGCAGCACTATTAAAAATAGTAATTTATTGGTTAATTTAAAATATAACACATTTTCTGCCAACACACATGGCTCTCTTTCCTCAGATACAAAGATGCAACGTTTCGGATCACCCAGATCCTTTGTCAAGCCAAAGCCAAAACGTTTCGGATCTGGGTGATCCGAAACGTTGCATCTTTGTATCTGAAGGAAAGAGAGCCTGTGTGTTGGCAGAAAATGTGTTATATTTTAATTAACCAATAACATTACTATGTTTTAATGAGTGCTGCTCATCTTGAAATTGTGGATGAAGTACAGCAGGTGAATGTGCGGAGCGTGCACCAATTATCCCAAGGAGCTGTGTGCTGGTTAATTTGGATTTTTTATCTTGGCCATTAATACTGACCCTCCACAATCAGAGCTGAAACGAATAATATGTAGCAATGATTTAATGTTTATTACTTCCTTTATCCCTAAAGTTGTACAGTGCCCAGATCCATAAGATTAACTTGTCAAAAATAATAAAGAAGATCTGATTTATTAACCCCAAATATATTATCTCTGATTTTCCTTCCAGCACATGATCTTTATCCAAAACAAAGACAATTGCTGATCAAATGACCCTTGCAGCAAATGGAACACATTAAGGGGTATGAAGCAATATTCACTAATTACAATGCAATACTGTATGATGCTGCCTGTCTTTGTAATGTCCTGAATAGAACCTAGTCACTTCATTTCCTGCAGTGGAATAATTGTTTTAAGGATTAAACACTGTTACAATCATTAAACAATCTGCAATGACTGATAAGATGTGTAGTGGGAATCAAAAAGGCTGTTAAGGCTTGGGGTATATAGTATCAATAATGATCCATTTATATGCGCAATGGTTCAGGACTGTACTGGGCAAGATCAAAAACTATAATGGTTCCCAGTAACAGATCTTTGAAAAGAAAAATTACTGGTGATGCTCTTTAGTACTTTGCCTACACTGTGTGTTTTTGTTAAAGTGTATCTGGTCAAGGACAAATCCAAGCACTGGGTATGTATACTATAAGTACGAAACACAGTGGATGGTGTACTATAGGTACCAACACGTGGATAGTTGTTCTAGGTACTGAACGTGTATGGTGTAATATAGGTACCAAACCCAGTGGATGGTGTAATATAGTTGCCAAACACAGTGGATAGTGTAATATAGGTACTAAACACAGTGGGTGTTGTAATATAGGTACCGAACAAATATGTTGGTGTAATATGGTACTGAACACAGTGGGTGGTATATATATAGTTACCGAACAAATAGATGGTGTAATATAGGAAACTGAACACATTTATGGTGTAATATAGGTACTGAACACAGTGAATTGTGTAATATAGGTACTGAACACAGTGAATTGTGTAATATAGATATGAACACAGTGGATAGTGTAATATTGGTACGGAACACAGTAAATATGTAATATGGTACTGAACACAGTGGATGGTGTAATTAGGTACTGAACACAGTGGATTGTGTAATATAGGTACTGAACACAGTGGAAGATGCAATATATGTACTGAACACAGTGGATGATGAATATAGGTACAAAAGTGGATGGTGTAATATAGAAGGTACTGAACGCAGTAGATATGGTGTAATATAGGTACTGAACACAGTGTATGGTGTAATATAGGTACTGACCATAGTGGATGATATATATAGTAATGATGTCGTCATCAAACTGCCCCAAGTTTGCCGTTAGCGTTCTCTAAACATGGTCCAGCCACCATAATATCCAATTTAAACAAAAGCTTAGAGAAGTGCTCGTATCCAAAGAACACTATGCAAATATATAAATACATAGTATAAGTCTAAAATTTTATTCATTAAAAGCACAGGTACCCAAGAGTGCATTAGGGGCAGTCTGGCGCATTTATGCTATCACTGCTTTATCAGAGAGCTAAAAATGTTTTGCCTGAACAAAATGATCAGAACGATTGTTTGTCATCCAATAATATTTTTTCTTCCCAAAGAAAACACTAATAATAAACAAGTTCTGTGTAATGAGCTTTACACACATTCCACTTTCTGAAAGTGTTTTTCCTCCAAACTAATAAGATTGGCTGATAATGTACCATATTATTGTCTAGCTAGCAAATCATCCTGCAGAGGCCAGCTAGAAGTATTATAGAACTAGTTTATGGTGTACTGTCCGGAATAATAATAATAAATATGGACAAATAGCAACATTGCAGTGTGAGTTTTAATATTGCATTTGCAGTGTAGAAATGAACAAATCTGCTTTACATACTAACTGCATTGTCTTTACAAAGTCTTTCCTATTTCTAGCTACGCTCTGTTTCATAACTGCTTGTACATTTGCTTGTATGGAAACTCTTAATTGTTTTGCTGTGTTGGTTCTTCATGTAGTCACTTGATACACCTCCTGAATTATTTATTCAGCTTCCCAGACATTTCCATAGTAAGGGAGTCAGTTCGGCACCTAATCCGCTCAATTATACCGATAAGGTTAGAAATGGCAGTGTAAGACAAATTAACCTCAAGTGCAACATGAGACTAATGCCCAGGTGAGGCCCAGATAAATTTAGCCATCCAGAGGTCCTATAAGAGCTTTCTCTACCTGATACCTAACGAGACTGGTTATTGATGGTAGGTATAATCTAAACAGTAGTTATGCTAAAGTAGGTGGAACGAGACTGGTTATTGTTGGTAGGTATAATCTAAACAGTAGTTATAATAATGTAGGTGGAACGAGACTGGTTATTGATGGTAGGTATAATTTAAACAGTAGTTATAATGTAGGTGGAACGAGACTGGTTATTGAAGGTAGGTATCATTTAAACAGTAGTTGTAATAAAGTAGGTGGAACGAGACTGGTTATTGACAGTAGGTATAATTTAAACAGTAGTTATAATAACATAGGTGGAACGAGACTAGTTATTGACAGTAGGTATAATGCAAACAGTAGTAATAATAACGTAGGTGGAACGTGACTGGTTATTGACGGTAGGTATAATTTAAACAGTAGTTATAATAACGTAGGTGGAACGAGACTGGTTATTGGCGGTAGGTATAATTTAAACAGTAGTTATAATAACGTAGGTGGAACGAGACTGGTTATTGGCGGTAGGTATAATTTAAACAGTAGTTATAATAACGTAGGTGGAACAAGACTGGTTATTGACGGTAGGTATAATTTAAACAGTAGTTATAATAACGTAGGTGGAACGAAGGTTCCACCTACGTTATTAGAACTACTGTTTAATTATACCTATCCGTCAATAACCAGTCACGTTCCACCTACGTTATTATAACTATGTTTAAATTACATTTACCGTCAATAACCAGTCAGGTTCCACCTACGTTATTATACTACTGTTTAAATTATTCCTACCATCAAAACAATCATGTTCCACCTACTTTATTATAACCTACTGTTTAAATTATTCCTACCATCAAAAACCAATCAGTTCCACCTACGTTATTATACTACTGTTTAAATTATACCTACCACCAATAACCAGTCATGTTCCACCTACGTTATTATAACTACTGTTTAAATATACCTACCACAATAACCAGTCTCATTCCCACCTACGATATTATAACTACTGTTTAATTATACCTATGTCAATAACCAGTCTCTGTTCCACCTACGTTATTAGAACTACTGTTTAAAATTACCTACTGTCAATAACCAGTCTCGTTCCACCACGTTATTATGAACTACTGTTTAAATTATACCTACTACCGCCAATAACCAGTCTCGTTCCACCTACGTTATTATAACTACTGTTTAAATTATACTACCGTCAATAACCAGTTCTTGTTCCACCTACGTTATATAACTACTGTTTAAATTATACCTACCTACCGCATAACCAGTCTCGTTCCACTACGTTATTAAACTACTGTTTAAATTATACCTACCGTCAATAACCAGTCTTGTTCCACCTACGTTATTATAACTACTGTTTAAATTATACCTACCTACCGCCAATAACCAGTCTCGTTCCACCTACGTTATTATAACTACTGTTTAAATTATACCTACCGCCAATAACCAGTCTCGTTCCACCTACGTTATTAAACTACTGTTAAATTATACCTACCGTCAATAACCAGTCTTGTTCCACCTACGATTATTATGACTACTGTTTAAATATATACTACCACCAATAACCAGTCTCATTCCACCTACGTTATTAAAACTACTGTTTAAATTATACCACCACAAAAACCAATCATGTTCCACCTACGTTATTATACACTGTTTAAATGATACCTACCGTCAATAACCAGTCACGTTCCACCTACGTTATATTACTACTGTTTGCATTATACCTACTGTCAATAACTAGTCTCGTTCCACCTATGATTATAACTACTGTTTAAATTATACCTACTGTCAATAACCAGTCTCGTTCCACCTACTTTATTACAACTACTGTTTAATGATACCTACCTTCAATAACCAGTCTCGTTTCCACCTACATTATAACTACTGTTTAAATTATACCACCATAACCAGTCTCGTTCCACCTACATTATTATAACTACTGTTTAGATTATACCTACCAACAATAACCAGTCTCGTCAGTTCCACCTACTTTAGCATAACTACTGTTTAGTTATACCTACCATCAATAACCAGTCTCGTTCCACCTACGTTATTCTAAATTATACTACCTACAGTCAATACCAGTCTCGTTTCACCTACGTTATTCTAAATTATTACTACACCGTCAATAACCAGTCTCGTTCCACCTACTTTATCATAACTACTGTTTAGATTATACCTACCATCAATAACCTCTCGTTCCACCTATCTTATCATAACTACTGTTTAGATTATACCTACCATCAATAACCAGTCTCGTTCCACCTATGTTGATTGACTCAATTTTTTCCTTTTCAAACTAAAAAAACAAACAAACAGTTCAAATGAACAAACATAAAGGGAACATAAAGGGAAATCAGGGCTAGGATTTTGCAGACAGATTTTTACCAGCAGAATGCCTATAGTGCTGTCAAGTTCTTAAACTGGCCATAGACATTTGATATTGGCACAGATTACATGGTATAATGGGACTGGGCCCATATTAATTTATCGTAATATAAGTAACAATAATAAATGCAAGGTTCACTTACTTGTTGAGGATCCTGACATTCCAAAAGAGCAACATGGAAAACACAATCTACACCTTCACAAGCAGCATATAGGCAATGATAATCTCTTATGTCTCCCTGTAAAGTAAAATGAAATACAAATCGGTGATAAATGAGTTTAGTAATTACCTTAATTTCAGGCATTCCTTAGAAATATACAAAAGGGTTGTAGGTAAAAGTGGGCTGTTTTCTTGATGCTGCTGCATAATACAAATATTAAAGGATACGTACTTTTTTTTCAAACCCTAGCTTCCTTGCATGTTTGTTTTCTAATCGGGTAAACCCAGAACACATGCCAGGAAAAGATTTTTCTTGGGTTGAGGGTAGTAGCATCTCTAATTCAATCTGTTTTTAATCTTTTATGCTAGGGAAAGGTCAGGTCCTTACCCATTAGAAATCTGGGTCAAACATGCCCAGATCTCTACTGAGCAACTAAATCACCCAGAGACTGAGACCAAAACAGACAGTATAAGGGTCTCACTAGAAAGTGAAAAAGCCCTCTGAGATATTAAAGCATGTTTGTTATTAAATGACAAAGGAGTTTACCCTTTCAGATGCAACTTTAACATTGTATTGGAAACAGTCCATTTTGACCTTGCATTCTGTTCTTTAAAAAGCTAAAACACCCATAATTGTAATGGTTCTACCTGTACAAACACTGCTCCACTTGGGAGATCCCACTGAGATTTATGTAAGTCAAATAACAAAAACAGGATTCAGACTTAGTCAGGGCACATCCAAGCTTATGCCCCACATAACCTGCTCCTCCAGTACCAAAGCTTTTGTTATTCCTGCATGTAGTAGGGTTCCAAGGTGTCATTTGCTGTGCAGGCACATGCCTGGCTCTGGTGGGGAACAACGCCATTTGATCTGCGAGAGTTGGATCTGACTGGCAGATTGTTCTTAAGACAAGTACAGCACACATCTTCCTATTAACTTCACTTCTCAGATCTGCTAATTCCAGGATCCTCCTTTTTCCTTCATACGAGGTATGTGATGCCGGTGATACAGAAAACAAAAAAAATCTATCAACTATGTAGAAATACAGTATGAGAGTAGCACCTATGGGAAACAATAAAAAAAGTGAAGTTTACAGGCTAAACATTATTAAATTACAAGCCATTTTCTTGTTAATATTCGTACACATGTACGATGCCGTACACGTGGCCCGTGTATGGGCACTTTATCGGCCGAAACAGTCGTTCGTTCGGTGATCGTTGCCTTTTGGCGGATCGTCGAATGAGCGCCGTTGTGGCCAATAAAGTGCCCATACACGGGCCGATTATTGTCCAAATGCTCGTCCCGGTTCGGGACCCGCGATAGCACGTGTGTACGAACCTTTAGTGTATTGTACTAAGTGGTACTTAGTGGTGTTAGCATACAATACTCTGCCCGATGTATTATTTACCAATAGATTGTATCAGAAAACACACATAAATCTCTTATTAAACACGTGTGGGCTGCGGCCCGAACCGTGACCCACAATTTCTTCCAAATGGCTGTTTTGGCTGACTATTGCTAGTGTATGGGTGTTTGTTCAACCTTGATGATGATCTGTCGGGTTTGTCATCAATGATGTCTGACCGAATGGAAGTGTCATTCAGAACACATGCAGGTCACCCATGATCACACGTGTGTATGGACCTTCAGGTTTTCATACAGTGAAAACCCATAATCATGGAACTAACTTCCAGTAGATGTAGTAATGCAGGTTCATTGGGCCTGGAAATTTTCTAGATCTAAAGAATATTGAAATGTATTCGTATTATTACAAAAAGTCTTGTTAATTCTGGGGATTCTTCCAATTGTCTTTTGGAGTCAGTAAATATTTCTCCCCTCTCCTGAGTGGGATTTTTGCCTTCCTCTGGATCAATGCTAGGTAAGGATCTTCAGGTAGTAGGATTGGACTAGATATGGAGTTCTTTATTCAACCTCCCACTACGATGTACCTTTTATACCACAGGTTTGTCATTTTCTCAATAATATTGGGATCATCATGCTATATTCAAATTCAAATGAGACTGCCTGTGATGTAAGTAGTATGATCCCTATCAAATCTGCAATTCTTCAAAACGTAATGCTGTTAACTGATAATGTTTGCTAAATGTAAGTCTATACTGTAAGTATACAAATCCAAACTACACTTATATAAAGGTGTCATATATCTTATCTAGTCCCAACTACCTGCAAAAGCAGGTCTGCACTATGTTGTTACACAACAAAGGAACTAAGCCAAAAAAAATATTTTTCCTATTTTCTTTCCTCCAGAGAAAACTAAACACAATAAAATATACATATCAAAACCTTTTTAATTTTAGCGCTAAAAATTACTTATTAAAATAATAAAATTAGATGAGAGGACATGTAATTATTCCAGCTGTCGTTATTGTCACTTACATTGCAAGCATTCACTTACCTGCCGTCAGTGCTCTGTGGACCATAGAAGTTCCTATGCAATACTTGTTTCTGTACTCTGCCTGAAAACAATGGAGAATTTCAACTGACCCTTGTCTTCCTTTACATTGTATTTACAGTGACATAAAGCTGTTGTCTTAAAGATATTTTTGTCTTTCTTTCTAGTCCGACACACTGTACTTTCTCAGTGCAACAAATCCAGTGCAATACACCAGGTGTCCAGCGTTTGAAATATTACCTGCATTTAAGTTGATTAATCTGATTACTTTTATAATAATGTAAATAAACTCACTTTTAAACTCACTTGCATGCCTGTGGCTGAAACCAGCCTCACCTGAACACTTCTTGTCATTTTCTTGTTAGGTTATCCTTATTTTATCTTGCTGGTTTTTATTTTGGCCAATCATTTTATATGCTGGTAAAAAAAACATTTTCTCATATTCTTTTAAATTAGCTGTAGAGAGCAGAGTAACTACAATGTATCATTAGGTCTGGTTTTCTTCTTGTTTCTTGCTGTTCAGTGCCTTTCTCCGATCCCTCTCTAATGTGCCTTTGACTGATTCCTTCACATTGCCTCTAGCATAGTTAAAGTGAATAAGAGTAAAAATGCACCCCCTTCTTTCAATGTTTAAAAGGGATTAGCTATTCAGCACCCAGTAATGCCCTCTTGAGGTTTTCAGTGGTGTGTAAGCGTCAACCATCATGTTATTATGGAAATAATCTATGGTATATTATAATCTATATCATCTATAACCTTTATATCAAGTTTACCGTATAAAAAACAATAAAACATAGCATATCTGCATTTCTAATAACAAATCCAGTGCTAAATAAAAGGATTTCATATATCTATCATATCAATGTTACAGAAAGGTCTTGCAGTCTTCATGCTATATGAATTGCCGACAAATTTAAGAAACAAGAAAGCAATATCTTACTCTCCCAGGTTCCCCAGAGTAAGGGGTGGAGATATGCAAAATTTCTCTTTTATGTCCTATGGCTAATGCATGTGTTCAGAACCACTGGCTTATTAACATGCACTAAAGCCTATGATATATATCGTTAATTCCATTAGTTTTTGTTTACTTCATTAACAGGGGACCAATGATAGGTTTATTGCAAACCTTCCATGAAAAAGATATTTTCTACATTGCATAAGTTTATAAAAAAAATATACCCGCAAATAATTCTTTAAAATTCAACATTAATGTGCACCATAGGGAATTTGTAGTTATTACATTGAATTATCTCTATAGTATAATAGTATGTATATTTTTTTTATATAGCGCTGTACAGTAACAAAAATAGTTGTACAAAGGGGGAAATACATAGATCAGTATATAAATTATGTAAAATATTATAAACTATATATGTAAGTGCTAGAGCCTTGCCACAAGAGGAAAGGAGGTCCACTGTCCAAGATAAACTTACAATCTAGTTAGAAGGGTAACAAGCAGATACAAAGGAAAGGGTAGAAACAGTAGTGAGACTTTGCTGCAAACAAAACAATCATATACTGTGTTGGTAGGTAGGACGTAATGATACATTTAAACCTGCTAATTGAGGTTTCTTGACGAAGAGAGAGGGGAATAGAATTCCGAGGATGGGAGCCACAAGAGAGAAAGGTTTAAGGTGGGGGAAGCAGAGTATGGGGGGTCTCTACAGGAGCTGGTTCGTTATGATTGAAGGGTGCGGGCTGGAACATATAGGGCACTAGAGAGGAAATATAAGAAGTATACAGAGTGGGATTTTAAATATTCAGAGGATTTTGTCATTGGCGTGTTTATGGGGGCGGGGGTTGTTTCTCCGGTGACAGAGATTTGGGATCCAGTTTTATTAGAGAGCACAACATATGTTGCAGAAGACTTAGTAATCGACTGAAGGGAGGAGATGGAAGCAGGAAGACCAGTAGTAGTAGGGTAGGTGTACACATTCAGGTGCGATAGGATAAGTGCATGCATAAAACATAGCAGTGGTCGGAAAGAAAAAAAGAATAACCTGCGGATTATTTAGCTAGTTGCGAAGAAAAAGTGTCAGGTGTTTGCAAACATAGTTAATGTGGTTAGAAAGGAGATAGAGAGCAAAGTAATACCCCTAGACACCTGCACATGCCGATGGATAGGAACAATGGGGGATACTGACAACAGAAATAGAAGGCTTTTCACCTTTTATAATTTATGCATAATAAAAAAACTATAACCACTCCACGTTTTTACTGTTTGCACTAGCATAGATATTATTTGTAGTATACATACTATGTGCATTGAAATATCATCTTAATTAGTAACTCAATATGTGTAGCAAATCAATATGTGTAGTAAATAAATATATGTAGTACATCAATATGTGTAGTAACTCAATATGTGTAGTAAACCAACGTGTGTAGTAAATCAATATGTGTAGTAAACCAATGTGTGTAGTACGTCAATATGACTGTTTAGATTATACCTACCATCAATAACCAGTCTCGTTCCACCTATGTTGATTGACTCAATTTTTTCCTTTTCAAACTAAAAAACAAACAAACAGTTCAAATGAACAAACATAAAGGGAACATAAAGGGAAATCAGGGCTAGGATTTTGCAGACAGATTTTTACCAGCAGAATGCCTATAGTGCTGTCAAGTTCTTAAACTGGCCATAGACATTTGATATTGGCACAGATTACATGGTATAATGGGACTGGGCCCATATTAATTTATCGTAATATAAGTAACAATAATAAATGCAAGGTTCACTTACTTGTTGAGATCCTGACATTCCAAAAGAGGCAACATGGAAAACACAATCTACACCTTCACAAGCAGCATATAGGCAATGATAATCTCTTATGTCTCCCTGTAAAGTAAAATGAAATACAAATCGGTGATAAATGAGTTTAGTAATTACCTTAATTTCAGGCATTCCTTAGAAATATACAAAAGGGTTGTAGGTAAAAGTGGGCTGTTTTCTTGATGCTGCATAAATACAAATATTAAAGGATACGTACTTTTTTTTACAAACCCTAGCTTCCTTGCATGTTTGTTTTCTAATCGGGTAAACCCCAGAACACATGCCAGGAAAAGATTTTTCTTGGGTTGAGGGTAGTAGCATCTCTAATTCAATCTGTTTTTAATCTTTTATGCTAGGGAAAGGTCAGGTCCTTACCCATTAGAAATCTGGGTCAAACATGCCCAGATCTCTACTGAGCAACTAAATCACCCCAGAGACTGAGACCAAAACAGACAGTATAAGGGGTCTCACTAGAAAGTGAAAAAGCCCTCTGAGATATTAAAGCAATGTTTGTTGATTAAATGACAAAGGAGTTTACCCTTTCAGATGCAACTTTAAACATTGTATTGGAAACAGTCCATTTTGACCTTGCATTCTGTTCTTTAAAAAGCTAAAACACCCATAATTGTAATGGTTCTACCTGTACAAACACTGCTCCACTTGGGAGATCCCACTGAGATTTATGTAAGTCAAATAACAAAACAGAGATTCCAGACTTAGTCAGGGCACATCCAAGCTTATGCCCCACATAACCTGCTCCTCCAGTGACCAAAGCTTTTGTTATTCCTGCATGTAGTAGGGTTCCAAGGTGTGCATTTGCTGTGCAGGCACATGCCTGGCTCTGGTGGGGAACAACGCCATTTGATCTGCGCATAGAGTTGGATCTGACTGGCAGATTGTTCTTAAGACAAGTACAGCACACATCTTCCATCTTAACTTCACTTCTCAGATCTGCTAATTCACAGGATCCTCCTTTTTCCTTCATGACGAGGTATGTGATGCCGGTGATACAGAAAACAAAAAAAATCTATCAACTATGTAGAAATACAGTATGAGAGTAGCACCTATGGGAAACAATAAAAAAAGTGAAGTTTACAGGCTAAACATTATTAAATTACAAGCCATTTTCTTGTTAATATTCGTACACATGTACGATGTGTACGAACAAGCGTTTCGGCCCGTGTATGGGCACTTTATCGGCCGAAACAGTCGTTCGTTCGGTGATCGTTGCCTTTTTGGCGGATCGTCGAATGAGCGGCCGTTGTGGCCAATAAAGTGCCCATACACGGGCCGATTATTGTCCGAAATGCTCGTCCCGGGTCGGGACCCGCGATAGCACGTGTGTACGAACCTTTAGGGTTATTTGTACTAAGTGGTACTTAGTGGTGTTAGCATACAATACTCTGCCCGATGTATTATTTACCAATAGATTGTATCAGAAAACACACATAAATCTCTTATTAAACACGTGTGGCTGCGGGCCCGAACCGTGACCCACAAGTTTCTTCCAAATGGCTGTTTTGGCTGACTATTGCTTAGTGTATGGGTGTTTGGTCAGACCTTGATGATGATCTGTCGGGTTGTGTCATCAATGATGTCTGACCGAATGGAAGTGTCCATTCAGAACACATGCAGGTCAGGCCCATGATCACACGTGTGTATGGACCTTCAGGTTTTCATACAGTGAAAACCCATAATGTCATGGAACTAACTTCCAGTAGATGTAGTAATGGCAGGTTCATTGGGCCTGGAAATGTTTCTAGATCTAAAGAATATTGAAATGTATTCGTATTATTACAAAAAAGTCTTGTTAATCTGGGGATTCTTCCAATTGTCTTTTGGAGTCAGTAAATATTTCTCCCCTCTCCTGAGTGGGATTTTTGCCTTCCTCTGGATCAACTGCTAGGTAAGGATCTTCAGGTAGTAGGATTGGACTAGATGGATGGATGTCTTTATTCAACCTCCACTACGATGTACCTTTTATACCAGCAGGTTTGTCATTTTCTCAATAATATTGGGATCATCATGCTATATCAAATTCAAATGAGACTGCCTGTGATGTAAGTAGTATGATCCCTATCAAATCCTGCAATTCTTCAAAACGTAATGCTGTTAACTGATAATGTTTGCTAAATGTAAGTCTATACTGTAAGTATACAAATCCAAAACTACACTTATATAAAGGTGTCATATATCTTATCTAGTCCCAACTACCTGCAAAAGGGTCTGCACTATGTTGTTACAACACAAAGGAACTAAGCCAAGAAAAAATATTTTTCCTATATTTCTTTCCTCCAGAGAACTAAACACAATAAAATATACATATACAAAACCTTTTTAATTTTAGCGCTAAAAATTACTTATTAAAAATAATAAAATTAGATGAGAGGACATGTAATTATTCCAGCTGTCGTTATTGTCACTTACATTGCAAGCATTCACTTACCTGCCGTCAGTGCTCTGTGGACCATAGAAGTTCCTATGCAATACTTGTTTCTGTAACTGCCTGAAAACAATGGAGAATTTCAACTGACCCTTGTCTTCCTTTACATTGTATTTACAGTGACATAAGAGCTGTTGTCTTAAAGATATTTTTGTCTTTCTTTCTAGTCCAGACACACTGTACTTTCTCAGTGCAACAAATCCAGTGCAGATACACCAGGTGTCCAGCGTTTGAAATATTACCTGCATTTAAGTTGATTAATCTGATTACATTTTATAATAATGTAAATAAACTCACTTTTAAACTCACTTGCATGCCTGTGGCTGAAACCAGCCTCCACCTGAACACTTCTTATGTCATTTTCTTGTTAGGTTATCCTTATTTTATCTTGCTGGTTTTATTTTTGGCCAATCATTTTATATGCTGGTAAAAGAAACATTTTCTCATATATCTTTTAAATTAGCTGTAGAGCAGAGCTAACTACAAATGTATCATTAGGTCTGGTTTTCTTCTTGTTTCTTGCTGGTTCAGTGCCTTTCTCCAGATCCCTCTCTAATGTGCCTTTGACTGATTCCTTCACATTGCCTCTAGCATAGTTAAAGTGAAATAAGAGTAAAAATGCACCCCCTTCTTTCAATGTTTAAAAGGGAGTAGCTATTCAGCACCCAGTAATGCCCTCTTGAGGTTTTCAGGTGTAAGCGTCAAACCATCATGTTATTAGGAAATAATCTATGGTATATTATAATCTATATCATCTATAACACTTTATATCAAGTTTACCGTATAAAAAACAATAAAACAATAGCATATCTGCATTTCTAATAACAAATCCAGTGCTAAATAAAAGGATTTCATATATCTATTACATATCAATGTACAGAAGGTATCTTGCAGTCTTCATGCTATATGAATTGCCGACAAAATTTAAGAAACAAGAAGCAATATCTTACTCCCAGGTTCCCCAGAGTAAGGGGTGGAGATATGCAAAATTTCTCTTTTATGTCCTATGGCTAATGCATGTGTTCAGAACCACTGGCTTATTAACATGCACTAAAGCCTATGATATATATCGTTAATTCCATTAGTTTTAGTTTACTTCATTAACAGGGGACCAATGATAGGTTTATTGCAAACCTTCCATGAAAAAGATATTTTCTACATTGCATAATGTTATAAAAAAAATATACCCGGCAAATAATTCTTTAAAATTCAACATTAATGTGCACCATAGGGAATTTGTAGTTGATTACATTGAATTATCCTATAGTATATATAGTATGTATAGTTTTTTATATAGCGCTGTACAGTAACAAAATAGTTGTACAAAGGGGGAAATACATAGATCAGTATATAAATTATGTAAATATAATTATAACTATATATGTAAGTGCTAGAGCCTTGCCACAAGAGGAAAGGAGGTCCACTGTCCCATAGAACTTACAATCTAGTTAGAAGGGTAACAAGCAGATACAAAGGAAAGGGTAGAAGAGCAGTAGTGAGACTTATGCAGTGCAAACAAAACAATCATATACTGTGTTGGATAGGTAGGACGTAATGATACATTTAAACCTGCTAATTGAGGTTTCTTGACGAAGAGAGAGGGGAATAGAATTCCAGAGGATGGGAGCCACAAGAGAGAAAGGTTTAAGGTGAGAGGAAGCAGTATGAGTGGGGGTCTCTACAGGAGCTGGTTCCGTTATGATTGAAGGGTGCGGGCTGGAACATATAGGGACACTAGAGAGGAAATATAAGGAAGTATAGCAGAGTGAAGGGATTTAAATATTAGCAGAAGGATTTTGTATACAATGGGCTGTTTAATGGGGAGCCAGGTTGTTCTCCGGTACAGAGGAGATTTGGGATCCAGTTTATTAGAGAGCAAAACAATATGTGCAGAAGACTTTAATATCGACTGAAGGGGAGGGAGATGGGAAGCAGGAAGACCAGTAGTAGGTAGGTAGTAGGCTACAACAGTTCAGGTGCGATAGGATAAGTGCATGCATAAAACATAGCAGTGGTCGGAAGAAAAAGTAACCTGTGGATTTTAGCTATGTTGCGAAGAAAAAAGTGTCAGGTGTTTGCAACATAGTTAATGTGGTTAGAAAGGGGAGAGAGAGGAGTCAATAATTACCCCTAGGCAGCATGCCGATTGGATAGGGAAAATGGGGGTACTGACAACAGAAATAGAAGGCTTTTCACTTTTATGCATAATAAAAAAACTATAACCTCCACGTTTTTACTGTTTGCACTAGCATAGATATTATGTTAGTATAACATACTATGTGCATTGATCATCTCTTTTTTGTTTGTTCTAACGTTTTGGTCAGATCAGTAGCACTTCCACTATATGTTATAGTAATTTTGCCATAGGAGTGCTACTACAGCCCCCCTTTTGTGTCAACAGAAATAGAGAAAGATGGGACAGGACCAGGTTTAGGTGGGAAAATCATTAGTTCAGTTTTAGAAAGATTCAATTTGAGTCAGCTTTGCAACATCCAGGAGAAGATGGCAAGGAGACAGTCAGAGACACATGATTGGATGTCAGGAGTTAGCGCAGGGGTGGACAATTAGATTTGTGTATCTTCTGCATATAAGTAATACTTAAAGCCAAAAGAGCTAATGACATCTCCAAAGAAAAAGTGTAGAGGGAGAACAATAAGGGTCCAAGAACAGATCCCTGCGGCATCCCCATACTAAGAGGTGTTAGTAGCATAAGATACAGAGTAAGTTTGGTGAGAAAGATAGGATAGAAACCAGGATGCCACTTCATTCCAAATGCCCAAGGAGTGTATCTGCATTAGAAGGGAATGATCAACTGTGTCAAAAGCAGAGGAGAAGTCAAGAATTATAAGAATAGAAAAGTGACCATTGGCCTTGGCCAATCTCCAGTGACCTGAATATTATTCACAATTTTACACAGAGCAGTATCAGTGGAATATGCAGGATGGAATCCAGATTGCAAAGGATCCAAAAGGTTATGAGCATGAAGGTTGTTAGTGATACATGGGAAGATTAATCGTTCTAGCAGTTTAGAGGCTATCGGTAAGAGAGACCCTGGGCGGTAGTTAGCTAAACAAGAGTCTAGCAAAGCTTTTTTAGTATGGTGTAACATGTTTTATATATTGCACAAAGTCAAATGAAACAGTTGAAATATATATCACACAAAGTCAAAGGAAACAGTTGCAAATTGAATAAATAAGGTTTATTTTGTATAATACTTCTGCAGAGAACAATTGTACATACAAAAGCACAGATGAATTTAACAGTAATTTCCAATGCTTGGTAGGTTTGTCATTACAATATTATATATACATATCCACAGTAAATTATTTGATTGGATTCTAAAACATAAACTAAGGCATTTGTTAAGCAGCATTTCCTGCATAGATCTCATCTCCTGTTAAAAAAGAATAAAATACTGTATATCAATATGTGTAGTAAATCAATATGCATAGTATATCAATACATAAAGAACATCAATACGTGTAGTTTATCAATATGTGTAGTACATCAATATGTGTAGTAAATCTATGCGTAGTAAATCAATATGCGTAGTAAATCAATATGCGTAGTAAATCAATATGTGTAGTACATCAATATGTGTAGTACATCAATATGTGTAGTAAATCAATATGTGTAGTAAATCAATATGCGTAGTACATCAATATGCGTAGTACATCAATATGCGTAGTACATCAATATGCGTAGTAAATCAATATGCGTAGTACATCAATATGCGTAGTACATCAATATGCGTAGTAAATCAATATGTGTAGTAAATCAATATGCGTAGTAAATCAATATGCGTAGTACATCAATATGCGTAGTACATCAATATGCGTAGTACATCAATATGTGTAGTAAATCAATATGTGTAGTAAATCAATATGCGTAGTAAAATCAATATGCGTAGTACATCAATATGCGTAGTACATCGATATGAGTAGTACATCAATATGTGTAGTAAATCAATATGTGTAATACATCAATATGTGTAGTAAATCAATATGCGTAGTACATCAATATGTGTAGTAAACCAATATGTGTAGTACACTCAATTGCTGTATGTAACAATATGCGTAGTACATCAATATGAGTAGTACATCAATATGTGTAGTAAAACAATATGTGTGTAGTAAATCAATATGCGTAGTACATCATAGGAGTAGTACTCAATATGTGTAGCAAATCAATATGTGTAGTAAATAAATATATGTAGTACATCAATATGTGTAGTAACTCAATATGTGTAGTAAACCAACGTGTGTAGTAAATCAATATGTGGTAGGTCCTCCAAACTATGTGTAGTAACTAATATGTGTAGCAAATCAATATGTGTAGTAAATATATTGTTAGTACATCAATATGTGTTAACCATATTTGTAGTAAACCACGTGGTAGTAAATCAATATTGTGTAACCAATGTGTGTAGTACGTCAATATGTGTAGTACATCAATATGTTTAGTAACTCAATATGTGTAGCAAATCAATATGTGTAGTAAACTCCACTATGGTAGTAAAACCAAAGTGGGTAAGTAAAATCAATATGTGTAGTAAACCAATGTGTGTAGTACGTCAATATGCGTAGTACATCAATATGTTTAGTAAGTCAATACGTGCAGTAAATCAATACGTGTAGTATGTCAATACGTGTAGTATGTCAATACATGTAGTATGTCAATACATGTAGTATGTCAATACATGTAGTATGTCATGCTTACCCGGAAGCTTGCTCCTATCCACAGATTCAACTTTAGACTTCTGCTTTTGTTGTATTAGTACCCTGTTAGAGTAACAGAAACAAGTCAATGTAACCCTACATGCAGTGACTTTCCTTGTCTGGCTATGTAGGCAGTGTTCTTTTACATTTTATACAGACATGTAATAGTTAAAATCAGAAAGGTACAGAAGGAAACATAGCAGCATATCATTCCTATTATTTCCTATAAAGAAAACTACATAGCAGAGTTTAAAAGTAACACTGCAACTTATTTACTTTAAAACCAATTTTTTTTTTTGCAAATTTTTTTGCATTACCAGCAATGTTAATCATTTTTAAAGGCAAAATGTAATTATTGTGCCTTTGAGGAGACAGGTGTGATGCTTACTGAAAAGATCTTGCTTGAGTTACAAAATGGCGAGCTTTAGTGATCTCCTGACAAAGTCTTTTCAAATCATCTCCTTCAAATACTGGTAAGACGGGGTCCTAAGGCGGGGTTTAAATAGAAACAATAAAATATATACAGTTACAATTATCCACATATATAAGGACAAGAGGCATAAAAAAGGACTAGCACAGAAACATCTACTGAAAATGTAATACGTATTATGCATCTAAAAGCAATTTTGAATTACATAATTATATAAATAACAGCTAACTCAGAGCATTAGACTCAAATATAAAATATCCAATATATTGTACATACGTCTTCATCCGTGAAACCCTCTGTCAGCATTCGGTGTACGACATAGTGACCATCCCTATCACTTTGACAGGAATGGTAACGTCCACCTGAGAGTGAGGCCAAATCCCTTAGAAACTCATTTCCTCTTCTGCAAACAACACCGCACAGAGGTAGGTGATAAGCAGCCATGCACCAGGAAAAGCGTATTACAATTAGTATAGGTTTATTTTAATAATGTACCTTTCAATGGAGTTGAGGGAAATTGTATTCAGTTTTACATTGTGTAATTTTACAAGGTTCTCTATTTGCAATATATTGTAGCTTTTATCCGTTTTTCCATCAGTTAAGAGGTAGAGAGCCTGGACTTCTGCAAATCCATAGCCTCTCTGTGAAAAGAAGACATAATTAGTAAATTATTTCAAAGTGATATTAATTATTGCTTGATTTACATATTAATAAATAGTTATTGACCATCTTCAAAAATGGATATGTCTAAGTTGCATTCCCAGTTAAACATTGGACAGAAGAGGGTTTACAATAAAACAGAGGCAACAAACATTACTTATATAGGTGTGCTAACCTGTAACACATGGTAAATGCAGGTGTTGCCCTGCGGTTTAAGCTGGGAGAGCCACTGCCCGGCGTCATGGCAAGCTTCATCTGTAGCACTCACCAAACACTCTTGCCAGCAGTCGATGTTTTCAGAAAAGCTAATCAGGTTAAACCTGGGCAGCAAAGTATGTAGAGAATATGATTATTTCAACAACAGTAACATTATGTCTTGTAATCAAAATGCTAGCATTTTTTTAATGTGATACCCTATGATTTGATATTCATATTGCAAATGTAATAAACCACATAATGTAATTGGCTATTCCATGAAGCATGGATCACTAATTTGTGGGATTTCGCATGTTTGAAAACCACTACTCACAGCATTCCCAACAGCAGAAAGCAGCCAGAGAATGCTGGGAGTTGTAGGTGGCCTGCAGGTTGAAGACACCTGCTGGAAAGTTTGGTTTTCTTATATCTCTTTTGGGATTTTTAACAGCACTCTTTTTTTTTTACTTTTTATTTTATGTTATTTATTGTTAAAGATTATAGATTTGCAGACTGTTTTGCACATACAGTAGGTTTGTGTGACCAGTGTTAAAAGGAGTAGTAATTCCTTCTGCAACCATATTGTTTGGAATCCAGAAACTGCACAATTTTGTATAAAACTAATATTTAGAGATAGCAATCATTACTATAAATAATTAATAAAAAAAGCTGGCCCGCTATTTAGTAAAACATGTCAAGTATAAAAGCAAACACATTCATATATAAAATTATACTGCTCTCCTATCATAATTTATGCAAATTGATGAAATTAATACCTTAAACTAATTCTTAACTATAACAGTTCAAATGTATAAATGAATTGTGCCAAATAAGGCACCAAATACCTGTGGCTGTAATTACAATTAACAGAATTTGTTGCTGGAATCTCCTGGTTTTTATTATCTAATCTAACTAAGGTAAACTTATTTTTTTTCTTCTGTTCCTAGCAAAAGATAAAGTTTCTAAATGTACCAGTATTCTTTGTATTATCTCTGGTAGCTCAGCATACAAATTCTACATTTTTAGAAACACACAGACCCTAAGGTTACAGGTTCAAATCCCCATGTTAACTCTGTAAGTGTGATAAAGGAAAACTGTGTTGACTAACAGAGAGGGAAACGTGACTGTGGGACTGGATTTAGTCTAGGTAGATGGGCTAATCCTGTAGCAGTAGACATATCATAGGGAGTGAGACATTGAGTTTGATAGAATTTGAAAATGCTGTTTAAAGAAGATATGTTGACCTACCTAACATTTCTTTCCCTTAGCTGTTCCCACAAGGCTGACATTAGTGCCTTTTGCACTTCAGGGTAAAACTGAGCCATGGAACTTGATGTATCTATTAGAAAGCAGACACTATTCTCCAGAACAGTGCCGATCACTCGCCGACTTCCTACAATGAACAGTGTAATTTAGACAGTGTATATGGGAAATTAAATATCATAAACCAATAAATAAAAATAACAACTCAACTATTTTTTAGATAAATGAAAATCAACAATATTACTATAATAATCTAATAATAAATCTGTACGAAATGAAAAAAGTCACAACTTAAAATAGTCCAGAATGCAAATCTCCCATCATCCTGTTTCGAGGCAACCATATTTTTGGGGTTCTTCTGTCCCGCTCTAATTAGGCAGACCTAGGCTGTGTGTAGGCGAGACTTCAATATCTTACTTTAGTTCCTCATTACTTTTGTAGATACACAGAATGAAAAAAGGACTCAATGATTTGAAATTGAACAAATGTATTAACAAATTATTAGAAGAGATTGCCTTTAAAGGAAATGTTCACCCAAAAAACAACTACAACCCTATTGCTAGATCACAAAAAGTTTATTAAGAAAAGTTTATTCTCAATTTCCCATGTGCTTTGGTTCCAAAGATCTAATAAGAAAACCTTTTGCCTTCTTTCAATCATGTTGCCTCCCCTCCCTTTCCCCACTGGCAACATTTTTCAATGCTTTTCCTAGCAGTGTTCAGTAAATATGACAGCCTGGTAGGGGAGCTGGTACAGATTGAGGTTTGCAGTGTGATTTACTGATAGAAGTAGTATATAAGATTGATATTTCTGATCACTTTTTGTCATTAATGAATATGCATTTAGTGCTGTTGTGCGATTGGCCAGTAGTGTAAAGGGGTGGGGCTTCCATTAAAAACATCATAAACAGAAAATACATTTGTCAGCATATATCTCAGGAACCATAGTACATAGAAGGGTGAGAGTTGTCTCTATTTTATAACCTCTCTGTGGCCTACCAATTGAAGTGAAGTTGTTTTTTGGCTGAACATTTCCTTTAATTTATTTTTCTTTATACAAACAATTATAAAATGAGGGCATAAGAGAGAAGGTGGTGTTCTAATGCTTTTATTGTGAAGGACATCTCAGTCAATGCATTCTTATATGCAGGGGCATTTTTAGGGGGGGTTCCTGGTGCCTGGAATCCCCCCTTTCTGCCTGCTCAGTGCAGGCTGCTGTTCTACTTCTCCTGGTGTCCATAGATTGTTACATAGACTGTTACATTGTCAATTGAGCTGTGAGTGAGAAGCAGCATTTGTATGTTTCAAAAATGTATCCAGTCTGCCCTGTGATTGACAGCAGCATAGAGATCTGTATCAATATTAACCCTGCAGCTGCCTGAGGTGATTGCTGACACTGTGTTAATATTCAGTACTTACTGTACCTTCCCCACTGTGATGGAGCTAAGCGAGCAGGAATAGGGACATTAAGAAATCCTGGAGGTGTATGTATAGCTGACTGTCAACATTGCATTATAATATATATATACTAGACAAAGAGAGAAGCAGGTATGGCCTGGTAGCCCCAGGGAACATATATTTTTTTCACTAGGTTAGGACTGATGCTAGGATACTGCCTTGGAGTGGCGCATCAGCTTATGCATGTTTGTACAAACAATGTAACTAAAGGTATCCATTTGAACTACAGTGCAGGTGATTACCCTTCATTGCTTGCATACATGTCTATTTCTTTTACTCCATTCATTTATAATTGTATGTGTAGTTGAGTGCTGGAGTCTTTTGTGTAATGTAAAAATTGCCGGTCCTCCATTGCACCGCACCTGGGTTTTATTTTTTTTTATAGCTTGGCAGGAGCCAGTCGTTTGGACTGTTTATATATATATATATATATTCTGCCAGATCCACCCTCAGTATCACAGCTCTAACTTTAAAGGACACTAATGGTAAAGTAGCAAATGTGGGTACACACTGACAATTTTTCTGTCCTGACCATTCGCGGCTATAAAGTGGTCGGTCGAAATGACCTCAGATTTCTTCGGCCTGACCAACCAATACACGGAAATATCTGTTGGTTGGTGTGTACCCAGCCTTAGGAAGTATATACTTTATAACAAAAGAAAAGGGAATATGTGTATTGGCCAACTGTGATGATAATCATGGCAATTAGGGAATAAATATAATATTATATGATCCATATACAATAGAACACATGAATGTATTCGGTCGTGAACCTCCTTCTGGGCTTGTTCAGTGGTAACCCATTTAGGAATCCCCCCTTGAAAATCCTGCACTTGCCACTGAGCGGGTCTAACCTGCATTAATTTTGAGGGGGTGTACATTGAACATTCATTATTTTAAGACAAGAGAATTGAAAAATGTGCATAGCTCATGCAGTGCTGTAAAAGCATTCTAACAATAAATGGATTACTAAGTATAATGCGAGTATGGTTTGACTATTCAGAACTATTTACAACACTGTAACGGGCAAAGCTTAACACTTACCAGACAAAAGCCACTGCATCCTCTGTAAGTAGCGGCGTAACAACTTCTCTAACTGCTCCATATACTCGTCAAGCTCTTTAGGCTGGAACTGGATGTGCCTCACCACTCCCTGTATTTTAAACAAGATGAAGCAAATTAACCAAGTTAAAGGTTTCCCCCATCCCCCCAAAACTGGTCATATTTGGGATCTAAGCAACAGGCCAGAAGCAACCAGTTTTAGGGGCATATTTAGGCTAGGTCCAGACGAATGGCTGTGCACCATTTGGCAGCGTTTTCACTAGCGGTTCCAGATCTTGCATGCAGCATTTTCCTGGCAACACTCAGAAACTGTTAGTGACAATGCTGCACGAACGGTGAACAGCCGTTCGTCTGGACCTAGCCTTATAAAGGTTTGTTAACTTTCAGCCAAATTCTGACTTAACACAATTTAGAAACTGGTGAGAATAGGGAAAAGTCATTACCACCACCTATTACCGCTTTAAATTCTCAATTGTATTTATAAATTGTTCTTGTGTTGGGCCATTTAAATTCGCCAAGTCTGAGGGGGCGAAAAACCTTAAGTGGCCATATATCTAGCCTGCCAGTGGGTCCCTGGAAGGTATCGGTACATTTTGGGTGAGTCTGTTGTATTCAATTAGATCAACTGGACTTGAAATGTAGTTCTTGAAGACGTTTCGCTAGTCAGCCGACTGGCTTTCTCAATTCAGAATGACTTGTACAAGAAACTGTGGCAATTATGTACCCTGGAAAATCCCAATTAGCATATCACAGCCAGGTGTTAAGGGTGTGATGGATAGTGGCTAAGAGTTGTTATAGGAACGCCCAGAGTAAGGTGTTAAAACAGCATTGTACATGGCAGACAGTTGGTGTCGAACCCCCCCACCTCTATTTAGGCTTGGTTTCTTTATTTTCACATAAATGGCCTCCTTAACACCTCTCTTGAACCAGTCACGTTCCTTCGCCAATATGTTAACATTACAATCTTCAAAGGTATGTCCTTTATCCTTAAGATGCAGGTACACTGCTGAGTCCTGACCCGAGGAATTGGCTCTTCTGTGCTGGGCCATACGTTGATGCAGTTGCTGTTTGGTCTCCCCCACATACAAATCAGAGCATTCTTCACTGCACTGCACTGCATATATGATGTCGCTTTTCTTGTGTTTTGGTATTGGGTCTTTCGGATGTACCAATTGCTGCCTCAGTGTGTTGTTCGGTTTAAAGCAGACAGGGATACGATGTTTTTTGAAAATTCTTTTTAATTTCTCGGAGACCCCTGCTACATATGGGATGACCATGTTCTTCCTCCTGTCTTGCTTTTCCCCTTCACTGTTGGTATTTGTGTTCTTTTCTTTCCTTCTACTTCTTTTGACAAAGGCCCAGTCTGGATATCCACAAGTTTTAAGGGCTCCTCTAAAATGTTTCATTTCTTTAGCCTTCGCCTCTGTGCTAGTGGGGATGTTCTCGGCTCTGTGTTGCAGGGTTCTGATGACACCCAGCTTGTGATCTAAAGGGTGGTGGGAGTCAAACATCAAATACTGATCTGTGTGTGTTGGTTTTCTGTAAACCTCTACTTCCAGTTTACCATTTTCCTTAACTTCTACCAAGCAGTCTAAGAAAGCCAGTTTATTGTTTTGTACCTCTTCCCTTGTGAATTTAATGTTTTGGTCTACCGCATTAATGTGTTCTGTGAAAGCTTGTAATTCCTTCTGGTGGATTTTAACCCAGGTGTCACCCACATATCTGAACCAGTGGCTGGGTGGAATGTTAACATATTGGCGAAGGAACGTGACTGGTTCAAGAGAGGTGTTAAGGAGGCCATTTATGTGAAAATAAAGAAACCAAGCATAAATAGAGGTGGGGGGGGTTCGACACCAACTGTCTGCCATGTACAATGCTGTTTTAACACCTTACTCTGGGCGTTCCTATAACACCACTATCCATCACACCCTTAACACCTGGCTGTGATATGCTAATTGGGATTTTCCAGGGTACATAATTGCCACAGCTTCTTGTACAAGTCATTCTGAATTGAGAAAGCCAGTCGGATGACTAGCGAAACATCTTCAAGAACTACATTTCAAGTCCAGTTCATCTAATTGAATACAACAGATATACCATGACCTGGATGAATGAGAACCTTCACAAGCATTTTGGGTGAGTGTTTCTCAATAGTAATTAGGGTCCAGAGGGGTTAGAGTTTTTCCAGCACTTGCAGTAATACGATAGGCGATTTCCGCATTTACTAAGACTGTTTTTTACTATTGCTTGCAGCCATTTTATAAATATATGTCCTGCGATAGCGAAAAGGCGAAAATAGAGATCTTTTATAAATATGCCCCTTAGTCATGGCATGCATTAGGTGAAAGAAATGAGCCAGATAAATGATACATTGCTTTGGTGTAGGCAGAGGGGTTAATGGATGTGAAGCCATTTGAGGCAAACTATCACCCAACTTACTGGCACCCCTGCCAGTGCATTAGATAAAAGTGAACCAGATAAATGATATATCGCTTCAGTGTAGGCAGAGGGGTTTATGGATGTGAAGCCATTTGAGGCAAACTATCACTCAACTTACTGGCACCCCTGCCAGTGCATTAGATAAAAGTGAGCCATATGAATGATACATTGCTTTAGTGTAGGCAGAGGGGTTTCTGGAGGTGAAGCCATTTGACACAAACTATCACTCCACTTACTCTCACCCCTCACAGTCCCTATTCCCTTGTGACAGATGTGTCCCTGAGTACTGGTCAGTAATTTTCTCCTTTGTGTTCACCAAGATGGTACCAAAAAAACCCTATTATCTGTGTTTATTGGTGTATTGTGTAGCTTCATGGAAAGCTTACAAGATACTTTAGGGAAAAGGCTGATATTAAATTAGATGACACACAACTCACATTGACCTCCACACTTGGGAATATGGTGCAATATTTTGCAGAAACCTTCTTCTGTAGGGTTGGAACCATTTTCTTCTGGTGAGTACAGTCTGGCCCAAAGATCAACTTGGCAAGATCCAGCTTTAGCTTTTTTAAACTGTATTTTTTCAGCCACTTTTTAAAAAAACAAATAATAATCACTCAACTAGCAATACAATTTCATTGAGCAGCAGAAATATGTGTAAATTATACGGTAACTGTTGTAAATACAAATTTACCGCTTACAGCCATCCTGTAAGTTTGTAAAAAGGGCATTTAACAGAACATTATCTAACTAAACATTATCCAGAATACAGCATAAAGTGATACCCCCTTTCTCACTTGAGAAAGGGTGTAATACCCGAAACATGTTGTGTATACTGTACTAATAAACTTATTTGCAGCTTAACGCCCAGAGTCACTTTATGCTATATTACTATTGACAGTGCAACGACAGGAGCACCAGGAGACTAAGGGCCCAGTCTTCCTGCCCTAAGGTACTACTTTGGATATTATCCAGAATACAATGAATTGATGTGACGAGGAATGGAATTGTTAAGTTATTTTAACATTCTGTAAGCAAGGCATAGATGTAATGCCTATACATATGGGTAATCTAAATGAACCAGTTTCCATATGCCTGCCGTACACTATTTAGGATCCGCCAGGGAATGTTGCAAGGTGAGAACCACCACTAAGAACCGTTACTATCAATTGGACTTTCAGGTGAGATTGACCGGTTATCTAACGTAGGCCAGGTGTATGGCTGGCATTACTGTCACATTCTATGTCCCTACTATATCGAGCTCCCAGCTACAAATGCTGATTTCTTTACCGCTTTAGTTGAACAGAATTCTTCTTCTTTGGGCAATACAATGAAGGGAACAGATTTCCTCACTGTCTTGGTAGGAGGGTATTCCTTATATACAACACCTGCACAATGACAGAACAACACAATATGACTTTCGCTTCTGTTTCCACTGTTTCCAAAATTTTCTTTGCTATTACTTTGTCAGTGCCCAACCATGACTTGCAATATGAAGTATCTTCCCTTTGTGTATTCATTTTATGTTTTTTTCGCATTGAATTAATTAATGAAATAATAACATCATTAAGATCCAAAGTGAAGCAATCCTGGGACAGCAACAATGTTTGATGGACCCAAATTTGAAATATGAAAAAAATGAAATGTAACCACGTACATAGAAACACACTATTTATTATTTTAGACTATATAATGTCCTATTTATTCCTACAACAGAGACTTTTTCTATTTAATATCCTGTATTTTTAACAATTTCATAATCAAATACTGTATTTAGTTGACTTGAAAAGTGAACTATTCCTTTAATGTATTGATTTAAGCGGTTAAGCAGCTATGCCCTACCTTCCATTTTTCAATCAATTGGCCAGGATCCAAAGATAAAGATAGAAGATATTTACCTTAGACGCAATCCTCCGCAGTAGCATTGAAAATTCCAGATCAATTCCTGATTTAGAGTAACTATAGCGCACATTGTCACGCATGTGTGCTATAGTTAATCTGAACCAGGAAGCGGTCTGGACCTGTCAATGCTGCAGAGGTGGATCGCGTGTAAGGTAAATATCTTCTTTCTTCGATCTGTGGCTCCTGGCTAATTGATTGAGGAATGGAAGGCATAGCTGCTTAACCTACCAGTCTTCAATCAATACATTAAAGGAATAGTTAACTATTCCTTTAATATCTTTTATAACTGGATATAATAAACTTACCAACATTTTTTCCCTTTTCTGTATAAAACGCATCATACGAGGTCTTGAATTGCTTCTTTCCATTTACCTTTTTTCCAGTAGCTGTTAGATGCCAATTATTCATTGGCTGAGCTAAAAGTAAAAAGTTGCATTATCGACATTAAACCAGATCAGTGATTATTTATTATTAAAAGTTAGGGGCCATGGGGGGCTGCAAGGGAATGGGCCAAGGGGAGGGTCCATGGGGGCACACAAGGAAGAAGAGGGACTGTCACATGGTTTTGGAGCAGGTAGCAGGAAGTGCAGGGGATCTGGTGATGCTACTACCATTTCACGCATAAAAATGTAAATATCTTCAAAACTATTATAATAAAAATAAAATAAATTGCAAAAATACTTAAGAGAGCAATTCCTGTCAATTTACCTCATTTTTGGAACACAGTTACCCTTTAGGATAGCTGTGCTGATCGCTCTAAGCCCTTCCCCCTGGCCTCCCCATCACCCAAATGAGATTGGAGGAGTTTTGGGAAAACTAACAGGAAGGGTAAGGGAGCTGTCAGCATGGTAAACTGATCACACAAGTAAGAACAGGTGGTAGAAGTAGTATCCACTACATTCCAGAAAATGATTTAAAAAAAAAGAATAACTAGAAAGGGAAAGTTTAAGTATAAACTTTGAATTTGGCTTGAAAGACTTTTTTGGAAGCATTTTGGAAGGGAATTTGTGTGTTTGTGCTACAGATTTTAAAACTCAATAATGTCAATGAAGAGGACATTGTTGTTTTTTACTTACCCTTTAAATATGTCACATGCATTAAAGGTAGGTCAGTTGGTGTGTGTGTATTCATATCAGACTGGGGGATAAAATACTAACTTTTTTGATGATTGGTCAAAATTAGTTTTTTTTACTTTAGTTACCCTTTACGTATGGCTGCCATAGTAATGGATAAGTAGATCAGTAGGTGTGTGTACCCGTGTCGGGTTGAGAGTTAAAAAAAAACCTCTTTTGATGATTGGTCAAAATTAGTTTTTTTGACTTTAGTTACCCTTTAAGTATGGCTGCAACAGTAATGGAGGGGTAGGTCAGTAGCTGTGTATACCTGTATCACGTTGGGGGTTAAAAAAACAAAGTTTTTTGATTATTGATCAAAATTTGCTTTTTTGACTTTAGTTACCCTTTAAAGTATGGCTTCCACAGTAATGGATAAGTAGATCAGTAGGTGTGTGTACCTGGGTCTGGTTGAGGGGTATGTCTTTTTGTGTTTACAACCATAAAACTATTTTTTATTGAGGATAAATCTAAATTAGTTTTTTTTACTTTAGTTACCCTTTAAATATGGCTGCCACCGTAATGGATAAGTAGATCAGTAGGTGTGTGTACCTGGGACTGGTTGAGGGGGTATGTCTTTTTTGTTTTTACAACCATAAAACTATCGTTTATTGAGGATTGACTTTAGTTACCCTTTAAATATGGCTTCCATGGGAATGGAAAGGTAGGTCTGTAGGTGGGTGTGCCTGTGTCTGTGTGGGGGATTGGGGGTATCACCATTTGTATTTATGACCATAACAAAAACTGTTTTGAAATATCTACATTTGAGGATTGTTACCATTATAGTCTATGGGAAAAAATGTCCGGAAATTTGCTGATAACGCCGTAACGCTTCCGCGGATTCCTTAGCTAGAAGATAGCACACTTCTCCTATATGCCCTGCACATCTGTACCGAATTTCATGTCTCTAGCTCAAAAACTGTGGGAGGAGATACGGTCCAAAAAAGCGGAAGAATAAAACGGAAGAAGAAAAAGAAGCAGAAGAAGAAAAAGAAATAGAAAGAACAGTAATTTGGCTTTTTCAAGCCAAATTAATAAAGGGGTAGATTTTTAAAATTTCTATATAAATCTATTTAGGTTGCGCTGACACGCTAGGTACCTGGAGGAATATCAGCTTTTGCACTATTTGGGCGCCACATCAATGTTTTAAGATCCTTTTTACTTTCTTGCTCTTCCTTAGAACCCTGTAAAGAAATTGGTTGGCACATTGTAACAATTGTGAAGTTCCTTAAATACAATAATGTAAAGAGATCAAAGATAGTACAAGCATCTGACTAATAGAGACAGACAAGCTCACTGAAATCCGTTTGGCTTGCAGATTCGTGGATTCCCAAAAAAGTCAGTGGGAGTTAAAAAATCTGAAGGTTCTGCCTAAAATTAAGTTAAAAATATCAATGGCAACTTATTGTAAATCGCTCAAGGACCTGTGAAATGAAATCTTTACAAAACCCCACCCAGTACCGGAAACTTCATGCACTTCCTGTTTTGGCATTCTGCATAGTAATTTCGATATTTCAAGAAATTTAAAAAATTGTCAATTTGTTAATTTGATTTTCCTAGAAATTTTTAACATTTTAAATTTTTATATTTGAAAATTCTCGAACATTCGATAATTATTATAAACAGTTCCGCGGATTGGAAAAATACGAAAAAGCGAGTTCCTGCAGATCCATTAAAGGATATCTTTACTTTATCCAATTTTCAAAAATAGTACCTTTAGATACAGCAAGATCCACTCCTCCAAAACTTTTTTTCAGATTTTAAATCTGAGCTGTAGATTCTGAGAAATCATCATTTGAATTCACAGCCTTAACAGGGAAAGACCTGTCACTCCAGGCCACACCCATGCCTGACCTCTTACCCATACTTGACCTCTTACTATCGCAGACACTACAAGACAGCACTGAGTAAGGGAGGGTGGGGGGAATTAGGAACACTCACTAAACATTAATAATTTAATGACAAAGCAAGCACAGATAAATATGTGAGTACCACCATTTTACTTCTCTCAAATTGTCATTTCAGAAAACGTTAAGTTGGTGCAGTGAGTATAGTGACCCTTTAAATCCTCTTCAGAGCCAGGTTCGGTTTCATCTCTAATGATTAACTGCATCTGGCATCTGCTGATGGACCACTCTGGATTTATTCTAAATTCATTCTGCAGCTGATTTTCGCTGTTTTTGCTTCACTATTTAAACTGGAGAATTCTATACTTTTTTCTGTGGAGGGGTTAAACTTGATGGATTACTGAATTTTTTCAACCCAGAATTTACTATGTAACTCTAAACATAGAAACAACAAATACAGTAACTGTGTATGGTGAGGTAATCAGTTTGTGATATTTTCATATGAAGATGTTAGTGGTATATGACATGTTTAAAGGTGTGTGGCAGACCTTGTACTTTTCTTAGGTCTAAGAAATACAGTATATACTCGAGTATAAGTCGATCCGAGTATAAGTCGAGATACCTATTTTTACCTGAAAAATAAGTAAAAACTGATTGACTCGAGTATAAGCCGAGGGTAGAAATTATCACCACTACTGCCTTCTGATTTAGTATTGTTTTGAGGTTTAGGTTGCCCTTTAAATGGAAAGAAAGAAATTCAAACACTTTATGACTCTGCCATTAAGGAAGCCTGGGTCTAGTGGCATGGGCAGGTGGGCAAACTAGGGGCACGTCCTCCTGTAATTTCTCGGCTAGCAATGTATAACCAGTCTATCAAAAAGTGACATTGCAGAGCCCCCGCTCCCTAACCGAGCCCTGTCGTGGCTTCTTACCCACAACTGTAGGGAGAAGTTACCGGTAATTCCTTACATCGTTCGGTACCAAATATGCCATGTTATTGTACCTACCAGAGTCTCTCCTGGCTGCACCAGCTGCTGCTCTCTTGTGTGCCTGTGCGTCCATTCCATACACAGTGTGTTAGCTGCCTAGTTCACTGAACACTTCTATGCTTTAGGTCTGCTGCCCACTCTTGGTCTCCGTCCTGGCAGCAATGCAGGAGGCCATTTTTATGGGTTTTTCTGTCCATCACGATCCCCTAGGAGGTTAAAGGGTATGTCCACCCTTAAACCTATTTTTTAATATAACCTTCCCCCTGGTCCCCCAGCCCCAACCGCATTATTTTTATTTTTAGAAAGCCCCCCAAACTCTACTTACCTCCCCTCTTTCCTCCGCCGCGCTCCTGGCCCTCTGCTTGCGAGGAAATGCAAGCAGAGGGGCGGGACCGGCAGTCGGGTCTGTGATTGGCTGCCGGCAGCTCACTTCGGCGGAGGAAAGAGGAGAGGTAAGTAAGAGTTTGGGGAGCTTTCTAAAAATGGGGGGGGGTTGGTGCAGCTGGGGCCCGGCTGGGGCCCAATAATTTATCTAGTATGGGGCCCTGAAAATTCTGATGGCGGCCCTGATAAGTCGATCCGAGTATAAGTCGAGATACCTATTTTTACCTGAAAAATAAGTAAAAACTGATTGACTCGAGTATAAGCCGAGGGTAGAAATTATCACCACTACTGCCTTCTGATTTAGTATTGTTTTGAGGTTTAGGTTGCCCTTTAAATGGAAAGAAAGAAATTCAAACACTTTATGACTCTGCCATTAAGGAAGCCTGGGTCTAGTGGCATGGGCAGGTGGGCAAACTAGGGGCACGTCCTCCTGTAATTTCTCGGCTAGCAATGTATAACCAGTCTATCAAAAAGTGACATTGCAGAGCCCCCGCTCCCTAACCGAGCCCTGTCGTGGCTTCTTACCCACAACTGTAGGGAGAAGTTACCGGTAATTCCTTACATCGTTCGGTACCAAATATGCCATGTTATTGTACCTACCAGAGTCTCTCCTGGCTGCACCAGCTGCTGCTCTCTTGTGTGCCTGTGCGTCCATTCCATACACAGTGTGTTAGCTGCCTAGTTCACTGAACACTTCTATGCTTTAGGTCTGCTGCCCACTCTTGGTCTCCGTCCTGGCAGCAATGCAGGAGGCCATTTTTATGGGTTTTTCTGTCCATCACGATCCCCTAGGAGGTTAAAGGGTATGTCCACCCTTAAACCTATTTTTTAATATAACCTTCCCCCTGGTCCCCCAGCCCCAACCGCATTATTTTTATTTTTAGAAAGCCCCCCAAACTCTACTTACCTCCCCTCTTTCCTCCGCCGCGCTCCTGGCCCTCTGCTTGCGAGGAAATGCAAGCAGAGGGGCGGGACCGGCAGTCGGGTCTGTGATTGGCTGCCGGCAGCTCACTTCGGCGGAGGAAAGAGGAGAGGTAAGTAAGAGTTTGGGGAGCTTTCTAAAAATAAAAATCATGCGGTTGGGGCCGGGGGACCAGGGGGATTACTATATTAAAGGGATTAACGCTAGGGGGAGGGAATCCGGGAGGGAGGGGGAGAAGGGCTGCCGTACGCATGCCAAACTTCTCCCGGAGGCCAGGTAGGAGGCAGAGTCCTATATGGACTCTGCTAGCCTCCTGGTGGGCAGTTTTTGGGACTTTGGGAGGGGACTACAGGAGAACCCTATGGAGCTGGGATGTGAGGTAAGGATTAAACTACACTACATGGTGGGGCCAGTAGTTGGGGGGGATTATAGTTTTGGGGGTGGACATGCCCTTTAAACTATCTGCTCTAGTAAGACACTGACTTTCCCCTTTCAGAGCTGCCGGTAATAGCAACATTGTTTCATCTATTCACCTTGCTAATCAGCACTTGTAATAGATGAAACAATGTTGCTATTACCGGCAGCTCTGAAAGGGGAAAGTCAGTGTCTTACTACAGCAGATCGTTTAACCTCCTAGGGGATCGTGATGGACAGAAAAACCCATAAAAATGGCCCCCTGCATTGCTGCCAGGACGGAGACTAGGAGTGGGCAGCAGATCTAAAGCATAGAAGTGTTCAGTGAACGAGGCAGCTAACACACTGTGTATGGAATGGACGCACAGGCACACAGAGAGCAGCAGCTGGTGCTAGGGGATCGTGACAGCCGGGCAGAGAAAAATTTGAAAGCGGTGCCATGCAGGAATCCCTCCCTGTGGGGCCCCTTAAAGATGTCAGGGCCCTGGGCAATTGCACAGTTTACCCAGCCCAAAGGGTCCTGCTGCCAAGGAAAGTTAACACTTGCTGCTTCCTGGGAGGAACTTGACCCGAGTATAAGCCGAGCTTACATTTTCAGGCTAATTTTAGAACCTGAAAACCTCGGCTTATACTCGAGTATATATGGTAATTTGAGTGCAAAACAACTAATTTTAAACTCACCAGAATGTTAACGATGTGAACATATTACAGATCATGTGTAAGTGTTGGTGATGAAGTGAATATATACAAACCATTCTAGCAAGTGTCAGTGCAGTTGGTCTTGGAGGGGGCAGTTTCCTTAGCTGGTATTTCTCTTTCCTTAATGGTTTAATAGATTCTTCGGTTGGATTGGTTATAATCCCTTCCTTATTTCCATAGCGTTGTTTTAAAGAGTTCACTAGAAATGCACACTAGGATAGACAAGACATGGCAAATATGTTGACAAAGTAAGTCTTTTGAGATAAAATATTACAAAAGTGATGTAAAAGCGATACATTTGTTGGCTAATGCCGACCATACACTGTTCAATGCACCTGTTGGCCTTTTCGTAAGGTTCCAACAACCACCTGGGCTGATCATTTTGTAATTAACATTTTTCTCTAATGTCAATCACAAATGAATGGTGAACATCAGGGGGGAACATTTTTGGAATGTCAGCAGATAGCACTGCCGGAGTTCTCTATATTTAGATTAATTCAAGTTTGAAATCAATCTAATATCAAACCAGTCTGACAAGTAAATAGACAGCATAACTAAGATGATAAACACAGCAAGCTTTTAGAAAATGTTCTTTTTAACTGGCAGATATGAAACAAACAGGGTTATTCAATAAAAGTTCTTCTCGTTTAAAATGGTGCTAATTTTGCCCCAACCAATCAGATGTAAGCTTACAAATGTTAAATAAGATCTGATTAGTTGGGGCAAAAATAGCACCATTTTAAACGATAAGAACTTTTATTGAATCTCCCTGAAAATCGTTAACAGCTTCGGGACCTATCAATACACATTCACAATTTTCAGCAAATCCTGTTAAATGTGTAAAGGCTATACCTTTAAGAAATTTCTGGAAGATGGAGTGCAATTTTTCAAATAAAGTATTAATGCAAACAAAACCAGCATGATTTGCAGGCCTGATATACCCTAAACCCAATAAGATACATACTTTTCTGGAGTAGTCCACTGCTTTTTCCATCTCTGAGATAACAGAGTTGATGTCATCACTTTCAATTAGACCTGAAAGTTTTACAAATAATTACAAACATTGTGAACACTCATTACTTGGTTGGCAAAATAAAGTGTGATATTACATACTGTCCAAAAATAAAAGTAATTATTTGTGCCTGAAATTATGTGTAATATTATGTAAAAACACATTTTAATGAAATATTTCAAATAGAATTTAAATAAATGTTATTACAAAATAGTACCACAGAAAACTTGCCATTGTAAATAATTATAGGAGCTTGTGGGTTTGGTTCAAATGAGCTATTACTGCTACCTAATTGGAAAGTCCATGTTTCTAAAATAAACTGTTAGTCCATTAAAAGTATCACAGTACTCTACTTTTTACTACACATATTGGACTAATGCGGCAAAACAATCATTATTTTTACCATGTTTCCATGTGACACAGTTGCAGGTCAGTAAACCAAGGGACAGAGAGGAACTTGATTCCTTTTGTCTCAATTGCCTCTCAAATCCGAAAATAATGAATTAAAAGATAACTGTAGAGTTTTTTGTCCACCCCCCCACTTCCCCCACCTTTGGCCCGGGTGCCATAATGATATGTATGTTATTCACTGCATGTTTTTGACTCCCTACCTTTGTCATCAAACCAGTGAAATCTCCCATTGGTAATGTATGCCAGGTCTTTCAAAATACAGGATGTGCTCTTTGCTGTTGTGTCCTCCGCGTTAATTTCACCATCACCAACGTTAAATAAACAAGCATGTAACTGCAAATCAGAACCACTAACAGCTTCACACAAGTAAGCCGAGACTACGTGCTGAAAAAACAGGGTAAAATATATAGAAAAACAGTTACCCCGATTCATCTATGTGCACTGGCATAAATATACTTTTAAGTAATTTGCTGTTAATTAGCAATCTTATAACTTAATCTAAATATAAAGGGTTATATATTATATCTAAAGAAGATGCAATAGGTTGACACAAGCGCATTCAATATGATTATGTGCCAACCATAGGCAATTAGGTGTTAGCATTTTAAAAGTTTTGAATAGGCAGCCATTCAATTTCTTTATCTGGCCCTGGCCCTGGCCCTAGGCACATGAAGCAACAGCAGCTTTAGAAGAGTAGTATTATCTAATAATGTCCCCAGTTATAATGTTGTTACCTACCAAATCCTGATCTGGAATACCACTGGCAAATAAATAAATTCCTTGTGACTCCTGGTTTTCTTTATCGATAAAATAGTTTTCTATAGCTCTTCTAATTGCACCAAGGACGTTTCTCCCTCCTTCACATTGTAAACTTAAAACCCATCTAAACCAGATTGTGAAAAATACATTTTAGTTAGTGTTACAGTCCTCCCATGCTTTCATTTATATACACAGATTTTGACTGTTGGGTTATGTTCTTTAATTAGAAGAACCTTGGACGCTATACTCAGAAGTGGCTGAATAGAAATGTTTGAAACCAGTGAGTTTTGCCCATTCATTTTTGAAAAAAAGTCCAAAAATTAACCCATAGAAGTCAATGGGAGAAAAAAAAATTGGAAGCTGCAATCGACTTTAAGGCATAAATAGCAATAGTATGTTAGTGTAAATGGCTCAGGGATCTGGGAAACGGTCTGGGCCACACGTACATATAACCAACAATGATATAAAATCTGCACGACAGCAATGTTTTCGAGCTTCCACATAATATTTTTTAAACCAAAATCAACTTCCACACAACAACTAAATCACCCTAAGAGTTACGTAAATAATGTGAGAAGAATTGGCAGAAATAATTTTACAGATTAACATACTTCCAAGCACTCTGCAAGTTTTCAGGAGTTGGAGGAACCATTTCTGATTTCCATGATTTTATTTCACTTCCATATCTGAAATGATAGTAAGAGTAACTATATAAAGATTTTCAGGGAAAGATCTATGAGCAATGAGATTTAATACTGATAAATAAAAAGTTCTTTATTTCAGCAGAAGTAACGTAAGCTTGAACTTTAATGGGGGAACTGTGGTCTCCAAGGAGTTAAATACATGACCAATGACCATAGATACTTTTCTTGTTGGCCTTTTCTCTTTCATTTTTACTTGTCCTGTGAAATTAGTTTGTACAACCTTCGACAGAATAACATTTTAACATTTCCATTGATACCACATTAAAATACAGCGTCTGAAGGAAATCTTCAAACATGGGTGATGTACAACCAAAGTCCCTAAACCATGTGGCTTCTTTGTTAGTTTTAGTACGGTAAACATACTGCATGTCTCTATTTTACCAATGTTTTGAATCTAAGCGTGTTTAAAAGTTCTTCAGAGTTATGTTTCTATTTATACTTACACTATGATGTTGAATAAATCCTTATTGGACATTTGATCCTCAAGCAAAAGCCTTAAAGAATGCTGGATATGAATTATGTGCATTGAATTTGAAAGCGATATATCCACCAGCAACACAACCCTGCAAAACAAACACCTGATTTTAGTAAAATTTATTCAAAAATGGTAATGTTTTATTGATTCACATTTTTAAGGTGATATAATTTACTCATTATAAAAAGAAAGCTCAAAATTCAATGCGGAAACCTGACAACTGACTGATCAAGGGGGAAGTTAGTGTTCAAACATTAATTTTTGGTAATATGTTCGTATTTCCCAGAGCCATTTACAGTAAGTTACCATTGCTATTTTAACTGGATTTTATCAAAACTCTTCAAACTATTTTCCCTATTGACTTTAATGGGTCCATTTTCGAACGATAGAACTTTAACTGAAGTTCTATAGTTCTAAAACGAACCAAACATAAGAAGTTAAGCTATCTCTATTTGGGACATGATATGAGAACCTGGGGTCTAGGTAATATGCAGATCTCTATTTTTAACTCCATGGTTTATATCCTGGCCCCTGCAGTGTGTAAGTTTTGTTCCTAGTGCTGTATAATAGATCAGCATATAAATAGATTTTTAGGATTTTGGAGCCCGTTTTGCAATTAAAGTTGCTCTCACTACACAATATTGACCTTCACAGAAATTGAGCTTCCACCCATTTTTATGGACTTTCATAATAGCTGGGGCTCATTTTTTCACACCATGCAGTCATCTGCTGCAAAAAGATTGCGTTTTATTGAGGCATGTTTTGGACTTTAAGTCCTTTATCAAGCAATCATTGATTTATCAAGCAATTTATCATTGCTTATTATTGTCTGAAACATGTCATAATAAAATCTTTTGGCAGCAGAAGATTGCATGGTCTCCCTTCCTCTACACTGTGAAGCATAATCAGCAATTGCTGGGTATGGAGCAATTGGAAGGTGTGGACCCAAACAAATTTATTTGGCAGGTATTGAGTGCATCTACTATTGTTTGATGGGGCTCATTTTTATCTGCCCAGTGTTTTGTCTTGGATATATGTGTGCTGATATAGTTTTTATATATTTGTAGGTTAAGGGTTATTTTGTTTGATTAAAGCACCTTTCTCAGTAGCTGGTCTGCCATTTTCCTTATGTTGCTTATTGTAAGGGATAAAAAGCTATTTATTTATCCATGCCGTTGGGTACCTTTTTGGCTCTTTTTCTTTCCTTTTGTACTATGCTTATATTGGGCAAACATCTGCTTGTGTGTACCAGGCCCAATATTATTTTTGAGCAAAGTATATAAACCACATTGGAATGTGAATGTAAAATGCACCTTTTTTCACAGACAGTCCCCCATAGGCGTCTGCTTCCTCTCGTAAGCCAATCAATTCTCTTCTCATATGTTTTTGCTATTTTTCCAAGCTGTTTCTAGAAAGCATATAAGGCACAGTACAATAATAAGATATTTGCATTCATACATAGATTGCAATTACAAAGCCATACCCAATGTAACTGAATGACAGAAGGAATGTAAAGGTAATATGTTAATATGGTTATCAATAATAATTAGCATACATTAGGAAACTTACCTTTGATATTCCCACAATGTTTATACAACATCCTGGACCAATCATTTTGCAATTCACACTCAAATGAAAAATAAATGATTCAGTAAAGGAAAGGTTGCAGGAATGTAGGGAGGAATCTATTATATAGATTTGTTGATTGAATGTCAAACATATCTTATATACTGTATAATAAGTGTACAATTAGAGTCACACCAGAAATAACTCTTTTATTGGTTAGTTAAATTTGAATACCCACAGATTCGTTAATCAATATGGATAATACTATGCTCCATTATGAATATATTTTTCCTTAAATACTGTAACTAAAATGTAGATTTTTACTGTTCCAGACAACAGCATTAATATATTGTACTTGTCTCCTGTCTAACAGGTTTTTGCCTCTATTGACATTGAAGTTATTCCAAAGATTTCAGTGGCTAATACTACTATGGTCAGTCAAAGTAATCATTCCATTCCTTGCTACTGTATTGTTAATGGAGACAGACCAGTCTTCCATCAGTATAATAAAAAAAAAACTGTACAAGGTTTCTTAGAACCCTGAAAATCAATTCTAACTATTGGTAAGTATGATTCAAAGGCCCCAACCTGTACAAATCATGGGATCTTGTGTATTTTTGTCTACAGGGGATGTTGGGATTAGAAACAATATACAATGTAGTTGTCAGGTCAGGGTGCTGGATTCCTGAATGATCTTTTCTAAATTATTTTAACGGTTGTTTTCACTTTGGTGTCACAGAAGGCTGTTGCATTATTATCTAATTGTTTGATACAGAACTAAGACAAGAAGAAACCTGTTACCTGATATTCATAGAGCATCGGAGGATCCACATGTATATTCTTAATGGAACCATCATGCCATTCAAATTGCATCATAGCTCTCTACAATTTAAATATACAAAGCGGTTTAATTAAGTTTTAATCAAGTGATGACTTGAATAAAGAAGACCTGCCATATTATGAATGGGGACAGAATAATAATAATACATATCTCTGTTAGTGACTAAAATATATAATGAATCACTAACATTTTTAGATACCTAGTAAAGGAGGTTAGATAAAGATGCATGCACATAGCGTACGAAGTCCATCGGGACCTGTCAGAGGACTTAGTGGATGAGTGAGAGATAGGGTAAGTTCCTTACCTTCGTTCCCAGCTCCTGAACGTTTTATTGAAGAATGGAAGGTAAGACACAGCTCCTTTACCTCCTGTTCTTCAATAAACTGAATGGCAAATAATGAATTTACCAGGGGGGATACCCTTTAAAGGATTTCTGTGTGTCCTCTGAAATGTTATATTGATGAACAATGCACCAGAGAGTTTATTGTTGGCCCATAACTTTGCATAAAGTTATCATATACTCAGGTAAGCAACGCTTCTCTATTGTAAAATACCTGAACTTGTTTAATCTGTCTGCAAAGTCAAGCCCCTCCACTATTATTCTTCTATACCCCTCTTTATATAAGACAATATCTTGCTAGCTTTAGCTTTTGCTGCCGTTTCTTTAGTCTGTTATCTACTAGAACCCCCAGAGATTCACTTAGCAAAGAGCTACATATAGTACAGGCAGCACAAGGATGGTTAAACCTCATAAGCCTTACCTTACACCTTACCTCATATGCATCTCATCTGCAACTTTGCTGCCCATTCTGACTATCTAGGCAACTGCACATCATTTGAAGTTTCATTGCTCTCAATACCCACTTCTAGTCATTTATAGTATACAGATTAAATAGAAGTTCAGAATCCTGTAGCACCTCACTTTAGTCCACATATATTAGGCTCCTTAAATAACTTCTCTGTACGCGATCCATCAACAAATTCTCTATCCATGTACAAATGTGTTTTTTTAAGGCCAACAAACCTAAGTAACAAAAGTCACCTATGTGCCACAGTCTCAAAAGCCTTAGCAATTTACCACATCCACTGCTATGCCAGAATCTAAATTCTTACATCGCCATAAAAAATAAGCAAGTGTGACATTTTGATTGATTCCTGACTTGTTTCTTTGTTTTGTTCTGCAATCAATTTATTTTCGATCAACAGTCAAAGTTTTGACTAAAAAAGTTAAAGGGTAACTGTGGTCCAAAAATGACTTAAATTGACAGGAATTGCTTTCCTGAGTATTTTTGCAATTTATTTTTTTTATATAGTTTTAAAGATATTTACATTTTTAGCTGCTTTGAAACATGTGACAGTCCTTCTTCCCTGCCTCCTCCGCCTCATGGGCCCCCATGGACCCTCCCCTGACAGGCCACCTTCCCCTTGCAGCTCCATGGCCCCTCTCCCTCATGGGGCCCCCGTGGCCCCTTCACTTGCAGCCCCGATGGCCCATCCCTCTCACAGGCCCTGTAGCCCCTCACACTCACAGGCCCCGTGGCCCCTTACACAGAAACATTATTACTTATTTGTATTTATATTTCAGCCATCAATACACCAAATACATAATACAAATATAGAACATTAAAAATTATTTATAAAAAATTCTGTATTCGTTACAATGATGGATCCATACAGTTTATCACAATCTCTTGAGGACCCCTATGGAACCCCTCAGGGACCTCTGGTTGAGAAACACTGTTTTGGGCTGAGCAGAACATAGAGAGGTGGTTGGTGGCTCCTTTTTAAAGTAGGAACCTGGCCTTTCATTTAAAATCAACTAGTTTGGAGACCACAGTTCCCCTTTAACTACTCCCTATTTCAGGGGTGTATTTAGGTGCTTGGAATCCCCCCTTTCTGCCTGATCAGTGCAGTCTGCTGTTCAACCTCACCTGGTGTCCATACATAGATTGTTACATTATAAATTGAGCTGTAAGTAAGAAGCAGAATTTGTATGTTTCAAAAATGTATCCAGTCTGCCCTGTGATTGACAGCAGCATAACAAATCATAATTGATACAGGACTATATTAAAGGGTAAGTCCACCCCCCAAATTAAATTTTAGTATTTGGCTGGAAATGGCTATAAACCTTGACCTCGCGAGGGTCAAGTCTATACAAAGTTATATTTATTTTTCTGTAACTGTTCAGTAATCCTTGAAACTGTTTCAATCAGAGCAACCCATACAGTTTGTTAAAGAGTATATCCACTTGAAAATTAAAGATCGTGGAATACATTTCTTTAGGTGAACGGGAGGTTAGAGCGAACACTGCTGCACTGAAGGTTAATGTTAGAGCGTGAGGTAAGAATATTCTCTCCTACATCCTGTTCACCATGATCCAAAGTTTTCAAGTGGACATATAAATCCACAATAATAATAATGCTTAGTTTTCTGTGGGAAAGTGTAGATTCAGTGTCACCCAGACATACTTATGGCTCCTTTACTAAAGCTGATATAAGGTTATAGTCAGGTTCAGTACTACAATGAAATGTGGAATGACCACTATATTTTATATACCGGTATATATTTTTAATATATTTTAAACCAATTATTGTTTACCTCATGAAGAGTAGATGAGACAGTCTTCTGAAGGATTGGTACAAATTCCTCCACAAGAGAATAGGCATTTGGAGCTAATATTTGATAGAGACTTAATTTTTTGGCTGAAAATATAGTCAATAAAAGACAATAAACAAATTAAAAAAAACATTTGGCATTTAACATATTTTTAAATGGAGCTATGTTACTGTACCTTTCAGGCCGTTGTTCTTCAGCCATTCAGCAGAAGTTTTGGGAGAGAAAACAGGGATTTCTATGTGGAGAGGGCCATTGTGGTTTAGAGGTTTAGGAAGATAGGCAGATGGTGGAATCTTTTCAACCTCAGCAGAAATCTGGAGAGTCAAAACATTGCATTAGTTTAATGGTTATTTTGGTTATAGTTTACACAGTCGATTACCAGGTTTGACTATATGTAGAACTAAAATAGAGGTAATATATGCCAGTGCTATTTTCTACAGCAAAAAGATGCTGAATGCACACTAGATCCATACAATCCATCAGGGTTTGAGTGTGTTGCTTAAAAAGCACAGCTTTATCAGATTTACAAAAAGCGAGTCTCTATAGGTGTAATTGTATTACATTATTTCAGTATTTAGAGTAATTATTTCTGTATACTAAGAGTACTATTAGTGCTAATATAGATTCTAGAGCTATAGCCTAACTGTAGTGCATCAACTGCCATTATGGGGCTTTATCCTTAAGGGCATAAAGACAGGGGGCTCTTTAGCAAAGCTGCAGCTCCAGCATGCCCAGCTTGTTTACATGGCAAGCAGTAGGGATGGCCGGTTCGCGGATCCGAACCCAGATCCACCGCGGATTTATCCCGTTCGCGAACAGCGGATTTTCCGCCTTCCGAACTTCCGAACCGCGGATTTCTCGGATTTTCGAAAATTTTCTAAATTACAAGATTTCTCGTATTTTCGTTAATACGTATTTTCGAAAATACGAGGATTTCCCTTATTTTCGTGAATATGTATTTTCGAAAATTTTCGAAATTACGAGGATTACTCGTATTTTCGAAAATATATATTTTCGAAATTACGAGTTTTCTCGTATTTTCGAAAATACGCGAACGCGTAATTTCGAAAATTTTCAAAAATACGAGATATTATTCCTTTTTAACGGGTCCGCTCGCGGATTTTCTAATTTTCGAATTTTTTCGAAAATTCGCGGATCCTCGAGCGGACCGGATTTTGCGAAGTTCGGACATCTCTAGCAAGCAGTGCTTTAGGACTAGCAGACTAGTTCCTAGACTATCTCCTAGGAATTATTGTAGATGTTGGATATCACTACAAACACTTCTAGTGCTTGCAGTATTTAATGATTTATCAGTGAGTTAGTTCACTCTAACAATTATTCATTACTGCATTTCCTTGAGTTGCTGCGTACATTGGAAACCCTGTTCAAGTAACACGAGTCAGCAAGTCATTTATTTTCCTGTTGATGTCAGTTGACTCCAACCCTGGAATCACCGACTACCAACCAGTACAATGAGCAGTCTGCATTGGCAAGAAATATTTTAAAAATCATAATGAAAAACGTTAATTATTAATTAATTTTTTTGCATCCTTTGCAATTTGACATAGTTTTTGAGCAAACGTAACTAAAAAGATACACCATAGCAATAAATTAAACAGATTTCACTTTCATTAGCCACCATTAACTTAATATGTTTACTGGCAGTCGATTAACGTGAAAGCCTTTAGGATAGGGTTCTGATAACATGCCTAAGTTTTCTAACCATGCACTGTCATCCTTCTCAGTTATTTCATAAAAGATATTATTATATTAATCTTTTATTTACTCTTTGTTCTATACTTTAAGTCCGCCAATAACTCAAGTCCTAGAAGTCCTGTTTTCTCGTTGCCCCACCCAAATGGTCCTTATCTTGACAACTTATTGCATACTTATGGCAGGAAATGATCATAACCCACTGAGGCATGCTTATATATAGGCAAACTGGAAAAAAATCTAATCAGAAACATTTTGGACAATGAATGGGAAAATGGTTTTATCTACATAGAGAGCATATTTACCTATTTAATTTCATTTTTATTTCTCTTTTCTTACCTCTTGCATTATACTTATAAGTGAATCTCCCAGCATTCCTTGATGCATTTCGTTAATCTTGCTAAGCACATCTTTAGCAACCTGGATCTCTTTTAGCAGCAACTGAATATCAGTGCTACTGTAGATGTCGTGCTGTTAAATTGAGCAGTAGTTAGTAGACAGTATACTGTAGTTAAATACAGGTAAAATAGGTGAAATAAAGTGCAGCATTAAATTGCTGCACTAATAATGTTTTATCCAAAACAATGGAACATATTATCATCAGGTCTATTTACCTCTTTCCAAGAAGAGTAGCAATGAAACCATCCACCAACCTCCTCTGCTAACTTCCTTAAGGCATTCTAATGTAGAAATAATATTTAATCTGGTTAATGGACTCACTCGCATTCAAATGATTATTTTAGTAATCAGATCTTTGACTGGAAAACAGGTCCCATATATATCAATAAATAACAAATCAGTCAAGAACAATTTAAAAATAATTAGCATTATTCATACTGGTGTCCCTTTGATGCGTTTTCAATTACAAAAAATTACCTGTCCAATGCTGTCAAATGCCACAATTTGTATCTGTATAGTCCTTCCAATAATGCATTGCTGGATGTAGTCTGATAACACTTCTTCCGTTTGATCAGGACTGACAGAAAAAATGTGATATATAGTAAATCTTTAACATTATTTCTGAATTATAGCCCAAAAACAGCCTGATTAAAATGATAAAATCAATTGCTTTTCTAGATATTCAATAAGCAGGGATACACCTGTGTAAAAACAAGTCTTCAACTCAATTATAATCCCATACCGATGCAACAGTAGGTGAAAATTGTATTAGCCATTGACATTACGGTAGTGCTCGCTGTAGTAAAATGTTCTTATTATTTCACACATGTATGGCTTTAGCTTGGAATTACATAGGGCCATATTTATAAAGGAGCACTATTTTCTCCATTTTTTTATCGATAGACATCACCACAATTTTTCATCGTATTGATTAAGGCTGAGGCCACACTACAATGCACCAAATCACGCACAGAATCACAAGCGTTATCGCACGCGATTCTTGTGCGTTTTGCGCATGCAATTTTGCCATTTTCCGTTATGGAAACTCATGTGTTAACGCACCAAAAATGGTGAACGCATGTGTTACCAAAACGGAAACGTATGAGCAATGGCATGCGCATCGGAAACCATGGGAATTTTCACGTTCCCGCGATTTTCCTTTTAATGAAAATCATGTGTGTAACTGCAAGCAAAAATGCATGTGAAAACACATGAGAAACGCGCGAAAAAAACGCTAGTGTGGCCTAGCCCAAAGGGCTAGTTCACACTATAGAGTATTTTGGTGCGGTAACATTGCACCAAAACGCTCTGCACATAGGAATGAATGTCACCGTTTACACCTATGTACACTTAATACACTGCATGCAGCAGTGTTGTGCATTAACGCACAGCGATGCCATTGAAAATGATGGCCACCACTATGCGTTTACGCAGCAGAACATCACACTAAATTGTTAGTGCTATGTTCTGCTGTGTTAAAATAACACACAACGAACGTAGCCTAAGAGGCAAATTTATGAAGTATTCATAAACACCGCCCCAGGACACATTTTAAAATAATGTTAATGGGAATCCATGGGGAAATTTAAGGAAAGAATTCCAGGCAAGAAATACATAATGTGTCATCACATCATAAATACAACTGTGGTTCCACATGGTTTAATACCCAGAAAAGTGTAATTGCTATATGTGGCAAAATGTTTGTCTTATGGTAGAAAAAGTGACAAGTGCCTTTTTTATAAATCATGCTAATTTATCACTATTGAAATAGTGCCACAAAAAGTGTCAAATTGATAAAGCATTGTTTGCTTTTTAAATAGCCCCCAAAGTCAGGTGATGTTTTTTTTTTTCTTCTCCAGTTTTTGGACTAGAAGTGGGGAAACCATGTTAAATAATATGTGTCTATTTGCACGCTGACTGTAAGCTAAAAGCTGTGTAAATTTTGCTAGTCATTGTACATTTCTGTAGCTGCGGACATTAACCACTGCTACAGCTGTATTGAGATAATCTATACATTAGTATTTAGGATGATTGATTGCATCCTAGTAGGCCTGTAAGCCTGTAGGCCCAAAGAGAGTGGCGCCCTTAGCCCCAACCCTAAGCACAGATCACACCCCTAAACCACACCCATTTTCTCTTTTTTGGGGAACAAAATAGACTATAAAGGGATTGGATTGGTGGAAGGAGATTGACAGCCGCCCCTGCAACCTCAGGCGCCCCTAGGCAAGTGCCTACTGTGCCTAATGGTAAATCTGGCCCCGACTGCAATACAGTTTAATGGGTCTGTAATACAATATAAAAAGAGATCTTACCAGCTAGTCACAACTATCACAAGAGTATCTATTTCTTGTACATGCAGTGCCCTCCTTAGGGCTCGCAGCAAATTACATCCACCCTGAGGGTTTAGATCTTGAATCCACTGTCTGGCTTCATGAAGGCTTTATACACACAAATTTAGAGACAAAAGGAAATCCTTAAGATAATACAAGTGAAACTGGAAAAACAATTATTTCTTCAGTTTATTTCTAAGAAACATGAAAGAAAATGTCTACTAATGATTCCAGAACAAGAATCGCTGATCAACTAAAGCCCCAACAGAACATCATGCTAAAAAATAATCTTTTAATTCTGTTTTCAGTTGAAAAATTAAAATGTTGTTTTTTTTGCTTATTACCTAGAAATCCAAATTCTTTATAAAATCCAACACCCGAAAGCAGACATTGAAGTACATAGCAAGCCTGCATTTTCCCCCCAAAACAATCTATGACCTTAAATAATAATAAAATCAAACCAAACTTACGTGCGAATGTTGACATCTGTTTCTGAATCCCAGAGACTCTGGACATCAGTTCCAAAAGAAAGAAAGCACAACTGCTTCTTGTAACACAACTGTTCATCTACAAGACACTGTACAAACCATGGTATTCAGATCAGTCTGTCAGCCAGGAAGAAGAAAAAATAGACAAGCCTTTTGCTTTTATATGGCCACTTTAGACTCCATTTTTATTGTTTGTATCACTTAAATAAAAATCTTGGGACTAGAAATAGCATTGTAAATGTAAATAAGTTACCAAAAGTCCTCGTAGGTAATCAGTTTTGACTCCCACAGTTTAGATCAGATGATTCAACCAACAGCCCAACATTTTGCCTTTAATGAGGCCAAACTCTAGAAAATACATTAAAAGGATGAAATGTTTTACTTTTAAAAACGTGTTTAAAGGGAAAAATATCTGTACAACACTTATTATTATCACTCTTGAAGGGGTGTTTTACCCTTTGAAGTGGATACCTGCGCCTGTCAGGTCGTGAGTGGAGTGTACTAATGTTCAGAATTTAGCAGATTTGGAAGACTACATTGTAGTGGAGTTGTACTAATGTTCAGAATTTAGCAGATTTGGAAGGCTTGAGTATATTGTGTTATTTACACTTAGCACTGAGCTATAAACAAACTTTTACTGTGGATGCTTTATGTAATGCTGTTTAGTGTACTATATGGATATATTCTATTGTAGATATAGTTTTCATGTTATTTAGCACATTTTTGACATACGGTAATTCGTTTATGTTGAATATATCTTGATAAGTTTTTGTTGATTTGTCAATTCAAAATTCTTTATTTTGTCCACTAGGGGGCTCTTTTGGCTTATTTTATCTGTTTGGTATTTGCAGTTTGCCTTTCCTTTAAATTGGGCAGCTCCCAAAAGATTCAGTAAATTCTTTTTTCCGATCTAAATTATTGCATTTTTTGGGAATTTCTATTGTGGTTGGAAAATATATACAGTGTATATACAAGTAGGGGCATATATTAAATATTTCTGTATTACTACATGCACATAGCACTTTAGCTGACATAGGGACACAGATGCAAGTAAAAAACTGGCACAAGGTACACAAAAGGCAATATTTTGACAGGATTGTCCAATATTCCGTAATTACGGTGGATCAGCCTGAAATATCAACAGTGCTTTTTTGGCCTTGATGGACCGATCTCAGTGAAAACTTTGTCCAAATCGGATGAAAGTTCAATTGGACATGTTGGTAAATTTTACCAGATTGTGCAGTTATATACAGACTTGCACAATCAGTTCTACCAAAATATTGTTTGCGTCTATTTTCATGGCCAACAATTTTCAACCCAGCCAACCGATCAAACACAGAGACCAGGTTGAAATATTATCTAGTGTGTACCGAAGCCATATTAGCTTTCAATGGAAATCTAAAGGCAAATAATAAATTAAGTTTAGATGATTTACAATAGGGACTCCAGCTGCTTGATGTTTATGTGGATGGATTGGTGCAAAATTGTTATTTGGATAGATGGCTAGCAGCTAGCAGAGGAAGAATATGTGAAGAACCCTCCATTTTCAGTTATAGTTAATTTATAACATTTTTAAGTTCTGAAAAAACGTCAGTCCGGTCTTTATTAAACATGGAATCGTGTAACCACAGACACTTTATTATATTTATTTATTCACTTTAAACAACTATAAAATGCCAACGGTGAAATAACCAGAAGGAAACATAAGTTTGATTTTTCTGTAAATACTGTTTTTTTTTACTTTAGTTATAATAGTTCCACATATATTGCTATTATACTTCCTTAACAGTTAAGGTAAATATTGCTGCTGCAACAGTACTTGTTGATTAGGAACTACATTTTTAAAACAAACAAACAGGGAATCTTGATTTTCCTTAGTCTTTCATTGACAGCATAAACATAGAAACTAGTGAAAAAAACATCCCAAGTGTGTAACGGGAGACTCTTTATAGTAGCAGACAGGTGTGAATTAAGTATGAAAATTCAGTTTAACTTGTTTTTAGTCAATGTTCTGATTACTATTACCTGTTATGCAATGAACAATAAAAAGGAATATTTCTGAATAATTTTCCAATACAATATAAACCCTAAGGAATCCCAAGTATAAACCTCTTTACCTTCCTGCTGCCTTCCAGAAGCCAACGGATTCTTTTATGGTACATTTCAATAGCCCTGAAAAAACAAAATTGTCTTTATGTCTAAAGGAATTTAACATTTACCATAATTATTATTTCATGTGAATTGGATAGAGAATGACCACTATACACATCTATCAGATACTAAACACCAGTGGCGTATCTACGTTAAAACATTCGGGGCACGTGCCCCGGATGTTTGGCAAAGTGCCCCGAATGTTTTCGCCGCCTGTGCCCCTTGCAAGTGCCCCGAACTTCCGGATTTCCCGGCTGCGCGAACCTCTGGGAAAGTCGCGCAGCCGGCGCAGTCGCACACAATGACGTCATGCGCAATGCCGGCGCGCCGATGTCACGAGCGCGCCGGAGCGCGAGAGAGCAATCGGAGGGAATCCAGGGACAGGTATGTAGCAGTGCAGAGCCAAGCCAGATTAGATAGATAGATAGATAGCAGTTATATAGATAGATAGATAGATAGATAGATAGCAGTTAGATAGTCAGCTTAGTAGAATAGAATAGATAAGCAGTTAGATTAGATATGATAGCAGTTAGCTAGATAGATAAGCATTTAGCTAGATAGATAGATAGAAGTTAGTGATAGATAGATAGCACGTTAGATAGATAGATAGCAGTTGATAGATAGATAGATAGCATGCTACTCTAATCTATCTATCTATCTATCTATCTATCTATCTAACTGCTATCTATCATCTATCTATCATATCTATCTAACTGCTATCTATCTATCTATCTAACTATGCTATCTATCCTATTCATATAATGCATATCTATCACTGCCTAATCTAATCTAACTTCTATCTATCTATATCTATCTATCAACTGCTATCTATCTATCTCTATCTAATCTAACTGCTATCTTATCTATCTAGCTTCTAACTGCTTTATCTATCTATCTAACTGCTATCTATCTATCTAACTGCTATCTATCTATCCCTCTAACTGCTATCGTATCTATCTAACTGCTATCGATCTATCTATCTATCTAACTGCTATCCACTTATCTATCTATCGATCTAGCACTCCAACTATTGAGTGCTAACATCGCTATGTTCTATCTATCTCCTGCTTCATCTATTATTTATCTATCTATCTATCTACTGCTATCATAGCATTTAAGATAGATAGATAGCAATATCCATAGATAGATAGATAAGATAGCAATTAGATAGATAGATAGCAGTTAGTCTCAGATAGATAGATAGAAGTTAGATAGATAGATAGATACGATATAGCAGTTAGCTAGATAGATAAGATAGCATGAGATAAGAGATAGATAGCAGTTAGATAGATAGATAGATAGCAGTTATGATAGATAGATAGATAGATAGCAGTTAGATAGATAGATAGATAGATAGATAGATAGCAGTTAGATAGATAGATAGATAGATAGATTGATAGCGTTAGATAGTAATAGATAGCGCTTAGAGAGATGTAGATATAGCATAGAGAGATATGATAGATAGATAGCAGTTAGAGGATAGATAGATAGATAGATAGCAGTTAGATAGATAGATAGCAGTTAGATAGACTAGATGATAGATAGATAGCAGTTAGAGAGATAGATAGATAGATAGCAGTTAGTTAGTAGAATAGATAGATAATTGGCAGTTAGATAGATAGATAGCAGTTAGATAGATAGATAGATAGTATAGATAGTAGATAGTTAGATAGATAGTAGATATGCAGTTAGATAGATAGATAGATAGTTAAAGATTGTAGATAGAGATAGATAGATAGATAGTAGATAGTAGATAGATAGATACAGTTAGATAGATAGATAGATAGCAGTTAGATAGATAGATAGAAGTTAGATAGTATAGATAGATAGATAGAGACAGAGAGAGTAGACAAGAAGCAGATAGACATAGTTAAAATATAAACAAGAGGCAGATAGACAGATATACAGAGAGAGGAGGGACAGATAGAGATAGATATACAGAAGAGAGAGAGGAGAGATAGATATACAGAGAGAGAGGGACAGCAAAGATAGATAGGGGCAGAGATCCATGAAGAAGGTACAAAAGATCTCCCTGGCCAAAGGTGTGGGCAAGCATCTGACTACAACTGAACACACACATAAGTTTAAAATGACCAAATTGCTACCAGTATATAATGAAATTGCCAGTTTACTGTGCCTTTGTGTATAATTTGTTGTCTCTCTGTCCAACTCTCTGATCTCTATCTCTGTCTGTCTATCTCACTGTCTTTCTGTCTGTTTATCACTATCGGGCTGTGTATGTTTGTGGTTGTCTATCTGTCTGTATCTTTTTGGTAATCTCTACAAGTACATAGTGGGTGTGGCTTAATTGGGGGCGGAGAAAGGGTCGTGGCCTAAAAAAATTCGGAGCGCTACGCGCGGCACATGGAGTTCCCGAAAGTGCCCCTGATCTTCTCAGACCCTAGATACGCCCCTGCTAAACACATTCAGTAGGAAAGTTAAAAGTTTCCACAATCTTATACATTTATATTTAGAATTAATAATCTAAAGCATAGCAATTTTACATTTGCTATGCTAGTTGGCAATAAATCATGAAAAACAGAGCTAAAAACAATTTACTATGCAGTGTACTTACTTATGCAGTTTTGATTCAAATTCATTAACTGTATGGTCCGAGAATTCAAGATGTTTGGAACCATTTATAGTAGGCCTCCTAAGAAGTGAATGGCAAGAATAGAAAGCTTACATAGATACCTGGTCCAGGTGATTACCCGTGTAATGAGAAACATACCTTCTATATTTTTAATTTTTGAATGCTAACAAATACATTAAAATGTAACTGTGGTCTCTGTCATTCCTTTCAAACAAGCCTAGGATGATGTCTCTAGCTTCTCTGGATCTTAAAGGGGAAGTTCAGTAGAAATACATATACTGTCAAGAAAAAAAGAGCAGTGTTTTTCCATCCTAATGACCTTAACCTGTCAATTTAGCATTTTGTTTGTGTATAAATAAATGCTTCCAAAATACTGACTACATGACCATAATGGGGTTGACCCAGCACCTGGGTTGATTCAGTTGCTCAGTAGAGATTTGAGCATGTTTGACCCATCCAACAGCCAATCAGTAGGAATTACTGTTAGGAAGATTCCAAGGGAATGTGCATTCTGGGAAGAGGAAAGACTGTAACAGAACCTGAAATGTCAGCTCACTAATGTCAGTAGCAGAGAATAGCGAGGGGTATAACTGATTTTTTAAAATAGAAGAGAATATGTAGAAAAACTAGGTATGCACAATATAAACTAAGAATTTTAAAAAGATATTTTCCACTGAACTTTCCCTTTAATAAGCACTTCTATTGATAAATGTACAATCATTAAAAAGCAAATGGCAATAGTGATGCTTCATTCTGGAAAAGGAACAACAAAACATCAAATCACCATTTTAATATAGAGTTTACTTACATGACAATATGTCCCATGTTCAGAAGGTCCTGTATTGTTAGTTTCATGGAAGCTATACCCTGATTATAAAGCCATTCTTCTGATGACTGCATTTTGTCAATGTCATCCTCCAAGTTTTTTAATCTCTAAAAATCATAACAAGATCAAATTAGTTTAAAATAATTATTCAGTCATTTATGGAACCGGTCTGGGTTGCTGTTTATGCTGCGTCTATGCAGTTTATCCCAATAAACAGGGCAGCACAAACAGGTGGTCCTAAAATAATAATATTATGGTAATACAACTCTCAATAAAGAATTATTCAATGTGCCATCTACTACTTCTATGCCACCAAACAGTAAAAGAGGATAACGCTGTCATTTCAAACTGAATAAATACTAAATTCATGCCTGATCTGTTTTTAACGAGGCTATAAAAGTCATTATCATAAAGCAATTACTTCAGAATAAAAAGCAATGTTGGTATTATTTTATTTGCCTCTACAGCAAATAGAAAATAAGATTAGAATAGGTAAATTCCAAACAAACACATTACATGGTTCATAGAATACAGAGCAGCTGAGCAGTACAGAAGGTACTATGTATTACGCTGAGATATGGAATTTAGTTCAAGCTATGGCAATAAAACCTAATAAAATTAAATTGTTTGGTTAAAAACTTATATGGAATATTTATGATGCAGACTGGGTGTACAATAAGGTTTATCATTTAAGTATGGTAACTTGATGTAAAAAAAAAAACAAGAAAAATGTGTCTTAACAAATTAGCTGAAAAAAGCTGAAAATGAATTTAAAGAGGAAATAAAGTCTCAATACAATAGACAGAGCACATTCACAAAAGTACAACAAGCTGCATCTCACCTCTCCCTTTGCTGGGGCTGTTGGTTAATTTATGAAATTACTAGGGGTGTACTAGAGGCAACTCCCATTATCCACCTTAGCTGGGTGACACCTAGCCAAGTGTACAGCTAAGCTGACAGACAATCATTTAACAGCACAGAGATCCTCTCTCTCACTGACACAGAACAGGTATTTCAGTGTTCATCTTTATACTACTATCCCACACCCTGCAAATTGTACGCAGTACACTTCATATGCTCTGAAGTGCTCAATAGATCAAAACAAGGAAGCTGCAGCCTAGCTTCATAGAAGCTTACAGCCAATCACATAACAGCACAGAGATCCAACCTCTCCCTGACACAGAACAGGTATTTCAGTGCAGCTTTTTTGTAAACATATTTAAATGCTCCTATGCCTAACAATGACTCCTTTCATACAAAGAAAAAACAATCAAAGTGTATTTCTTAGCTAGCATGGGTGTAAAAAACAGATCATTAATGTTTCAGTAAACATTTAAAGAAAGTATGGGGTTTCGAACCTGAAACCTTATATACACGGTCTTGCTAAAAGCAACACTTTAAACCACCATCCCTAAATAGCTGTTATGTAAGAGCTAGTACACGTAGAAACTTTTTATAGGAACACAAACCAAAAAAAAAACGGTAAAATCAGTTGACTATTGTTTCATAAGCAAGTGTGGGGATATGAATCATTGACTTCATGGGTATAAACTGCATATGCAAAGAATATAGGTACATTTACAATCTTTATCTTTTGCCAGGAACAGAATAAAATATATTAAAAAAAATTTACACTGGAAAATGAACGGCAGGGTAACAAGCAGCTTTCAATTCTTATCAAGGGCTTTTGATATTGGTGTAGAGACAACCTTATAGAAATTATTATATAACGTCTATTCTGCTGTGCATAGAGACAGCGAGTTCTGGAGTACATGCACATGCTCACAAGGCTCTTTGAACACTACATAAGCTGTAAGTTGTAATGGCAACAACATGAAAGTCTTCGTCACATAATCCAATTCTATGCACATAAATGCAACTTACTAGGGAGAATCTTACAAAGTATGGGTGGTCAGGGGAGAAAAACTTTCACATTAGGATAAAAAAAACCTAAAGTTTACAGAAATTGCTGTTCCTATAATTATTGCACTATACTTTTTATTAATATTTTTTACAGTGTTTAAGAAATAAATGAATTTCTTTAAATACTGTCAACAGAGTGACAAGAGCCCAAGAGTTATTTTGCAGTAGGCTATTATTATCAGCATTATGCTGTGTAATGGGCAATCCACACAACAGTACAGATTGTCTTAATTATGCAGAACTCAAAAAGCACACGGAAAAGTAATGCCCTGTATAGTTTAGGATCAAAAGAGGTTTTTTCTACTTGTTCCTGGTTTGATCTAGACCCGCTCTTCTTGCATATCCAGACAAAGTGCACCTATTAGCCAGATTATAGACTAGACTATAGCTAAACTATAGCTATCCCTGCAGTTACTCTCTGATTTTGGCATAATCTAGAACAAATTGGAGCTACACTATGTAGAACCATATGACTGACATCACATAAATGAAATCTCAGGCAGGGAGCATTTTGGGATTTGCTTTCTTTCTAATAGTCAATCTAGTCTCAAGAGATTTCTAGTCAAATGGCATCTGATTGTGCCAACCCCCCACCCTTGGACTGTACATGACACCTCATGCATCAGAAGACATGACACACTAGTCTGTACAGGACAGACCACACCCTGTACCAGACCATGCCACCACCACCCCTGCTCTGCACCAGATTGTGGCCCCAACCATTTTAGGACTGTGACACTATAACAACAACTCCCTCCAAAATGCCATATTATAACAAACCCGCGCTCCCCGCTATAACATTTTTACACCCCCCCCCCCTCCAGACTGTGACAATATAACAACCACCCCTCTCTTGAGCCCCATAGGGATTCATTAGGGGGTGGATTATATAGGGATAATGCGCCCCTTACAGTGAAATATAAGGATATGACAATATAAAAGGCCAAGTGCTTTTATACAGGGCAGGGATCTCTGAGGTGATGTAATATCATTATATAGTTTTTTAAATAAATAAGGTTTATATATTTAATTTTTTTGTCTTCAAGGGTAACTGTGGATTCAATGCAAGTGCCCTTTAATAAAAAGAGCACATTCCTACCTTTAAAACAATCCCAGGATCACGCTTCTAGCTGCAGTCGGTCTATCTAAAGTTACAGCAGTATAAAATGTGGTGTTTCCAGCTAGCATATCACCATTACCATTGCTCTGTCCTCCATGCCAGAGGCACTGAGCATGCCCAGTTGTATCCTAATGCTGTAACAGAGCATCATCTGCTGCATCATAAGTCAGAGGCACTGAGCATGTCCATTTGTATCCTATTTCTGTAACAGAGCATTATCTGCTGCATCATAAGTCCCAACCCCAAATACTTATTCATTTTTAAAGCTAGCCACAAACATGAAAAAAAAACTAATTAGAGGAATAGACAGAGAATGGTTGCAGGTCTTTAAATAGCTTCAGAAAATATTGTTTTTTGTAGTGGGGCTTTTAAAACAGCACATTGTGTGACTATTACACACTTCCTTGTTTATCCTGACTGTAACAGTCTAACTTTACAAGCCTATAACTTAAGACCCAGAGAAGCTGGATATGTCATACTAGGCTTGTTTGAAAGGTATGAGAGGACACTTTTATGGAGACTACAGCTACCCTTTAGGGCTGTGTGCAGCTTTAAAAAACAGTTAGGACTTCAGTACCATTGTGATACTGTTGTTTTAAAAGTAAATAAGTAGAAGAAACTGACCATGATTTACTTTCTTTTCTTACGTCTGGTTAACCAAGATTAACCCTCTGTAACTCACTAATAGTTTTACTTTTTAAAAACGGTGTGGAGTTGGAACGGTGAGTGGCCAAAAAGGGTATGGGAGCTGCAGTGGACCATTTTTTTATCATAATCACTGAGAGAATATTATAAGAAAATATTCCACTGCTGCTCCCATTATGATTTGTATTATATGCAGATTATACATAAAAGGAGTGAGGATTCTGTCTAAGGATGAAGATACCAAAGAAAGGAGACAAACTACAACACTGTCTATGGCCTTTTTCTTGTCTTGAAGATTTTATTTTATTTTACCCACCTACAATAAATACATTTTTAAATAAGTAGGTAAATTGCACACCTGGCATCACAGGGGACATAAAACAGCTGAATATGTGAAAGTTTAGACAACGTATAAACATTTTGCAAACTTAAGCTTGCTTAAACCCATATAGACATTTATTATTTATTATAAACTACAACTTTATTTATAACTAGATCTAACATTTGTGTATTAAAGAGGAACTGTGGACCAAAAATGACTTTAGGTAAATTGATAGGAATTGCTCTCCTGAGAATTTTTGCAATTTATTTTTATTGTTTATTTTGCATAGTTTTGAAGATATTTACAATTTTGTGTGTGATATGGCAGCAACATCACCAGGTCCCTACACTTCCTGCTCTGAAACTATGTGACAGTCATTCTGCCCTGTGTCTCCTCCTCGGTTTGCAGCCTCCTCCTCTTGCAAGCCCCCCTGATCCCTCCCACTCATGGACCCCCTCGCCCCTCCATTTGCAGGCCCCCCTTTGCCCCTTCCCTTAAAGCCCCACATGCCCCCCCACTCACGGACACCTTAACCCCGCCCACTCGTGGGTGCCTTAGCACCGCCCACCCATGGGTACTGTCGCCCCACCCACCCATGTGTACCGTTGCTCTGCCCACTCACGGATACTGTGGCCTCGCCCACTCAGGGTACCATGGCTCGGCCCACTCAGACCCCCTCCTACAGAAAACTGTGTGAAAACAACCTTTTCAGGCAGGCAGCAAGTTGGAGGAGCAGCCTTAGGAATGTCACATGTCAGCCTCCCACCCATTAACTTTCTGGTCAGTAATTTCTTTATATCTTGGGCTGTGGAGCACATAGACAGGTGGTTGATGGCTCTTTTTAAATCAACTTGTATGGAGACCACAGTTCCCCTTTAACTGTAGAAAGCAGCTATTGGGAAATACTGACGTGTATCCAGCCCATGTTACACAGACATTTGAAGGCCTCTTTTTTACATAGTCTAATCCAGGGATGTCAAACTTGCAGGCATACTGTAGCCAGGGAATGCTGGGAGTTGAAATTTTCAGACATCTGGAGGGCTGCAAGTTTGATCTCTGCCTGTCAGGACATTCTCACTCATTTTAGAAAAAGAGAAATTAAGAATAAATAGGTACTAAATAAAAACAGATCAAAGGAAAAAAAGTAATTGATAGTCAATAAATTTACATGAGAGGTAAATCTAACATATAAATAAGCTTTAAAGGGACACAGCGCACATTAAAACAACTTTAAGTAAATAAATTATAATCCTACCTCATGTTCTTACCTAGTTTTGAGACCTCAACAATGTGAGCGGGCTGCACTGACAGTGCTCTCATTGGCACTCACTGTTAATATCTCCAAAACTCGGTAAGAACAGCAATGGGGAGAAATCATCTGTAAAGGTGGGTACACACCATACAATCCTTCCTTCTGACCGACCATTCGGCACTTCTGACCAGTCGGCCAGGAGGAAGGGAATGTGTCCAACAGTAAGCCAGGACGGATTGTCTGGTGCATAGAGGACCACACGATCGGTTGTGATTTTCCTACAAGTCCGATCATCTGTTCGTCTGATTCGGACGACGGTTGCATCCAGACGCAAAACACATCCAATATTTCGACTCGACCGACCGAAACACTGAAATGTTGGTTAGTCGGGCCAAATTATTGTATGCTATGTACATTACTTAATTTATTAGAATTATAGCACTTCCTTGCTTTCAGCAGCCTTCCTTCTTGTGAGTAATGATTGGTTTTATGGCTGTAGTTTTGATTACAGAGAGGCCAAATGAAGGTTACCCAGAAGTTACTGTATTTGACATATCTGGAGGGAAAGAGGGGGGTAGAGAATTTACTGATCATTTACTGACCATGATATTCTGTAAGGAGGAGAACTCTGGACAAGCATGCTGTTTAATTTACAACCATCTGATAGTTGAATATTTTTTACATGGTTTATTTAATTTCATTTTTTCTTTTAGCAGTTGCGTTGACTTTCTAGCTAGGTAATCATTAGCGAAAGACTGAGCAAGAGGCAGAATTACCATCAGATCTTCTGTCTGATTGACATGTGTCACTGTTAATCCATTGTCATACTGCATGTTGTGGATTTTAGCATCCTTCCAGGCAGGCCGTGCTCTCATGGGAACCGGACTGGAGTTGTCTTCTACCTGTGGCCTTAAACCCAATAGAAAAGGTTTGACATGTTTAAGTGTTTACAATTTTATAAAACATCTATACAACTAATGAAGACGTGAAGAAGTATAACTATAAAGCCTTTTCAAATGTAAAAAATGCATTTAGTTGTAAGCAAATAATTACAGTTTCAAATTTGGACAAAGAAAAGATCTATAACATTAACCTTCTCAGTTTTATTCTGTCTTGAGAGAAACTCAAATACTACAAAGTCTACTAGTGTTGCAGAGTTTTAATGCATTCTAAGTTTACACTGTAAAAAGGAATGTTGTGCTTATTGCAGTAACAGCAGCATGTTGTAAAAAAAAGGACCATAGTTGGGATGATTACGGTATGTAAAGTCACAGCAATATATATCTACAAAACCATTGTTTTCAGTAACTAAGGGACACTTTTTCTTTAGAAACTGTGCCTGGTTGATTCAGTGATAACAATAAATTATACCCTTTTTCTTTTTATATGTGTTATATTTTGTTCCTTGGTTCTTTTTCATGCACTCTACATCATGATCCATTAGAATGAGTGTGATGAAGGTTACTTAGCACAATTTACCAAGAAAGTGGACTGAATGATCATGTATACACAACAAACCTTTTTAATGTCCTAAGTCAAAATATTGTTACTAAGAATTTAGCAATTATCTCCTTCATGCAGCAACTGAAGTTGCTGATATTGAATTTATGGGCTTTCAAGGCCAAACATAAATACAGGATTTCCATGATTGCTCTCAATTTTTACCGTAAAATAAAGGAAAGAAAATAAGGCAAATTTATAAAGGGTAAGGCCCAGTACTCCTTGGCAATCACAGCCCAAAGCTGTGTCAGGAGTGCCAGGAAAAGAGCTGATATTTAACCAATCATCTGTAAATAGAAATATGAATGGACAAATTAAATTTACCAGCACACCAATCATTTCAAAGTACTGAATTAGCATTAAAATTAGTTGAAAATGATCAGTCGGGTGTTAATAAAACAACAGATCACTGGGCAGGTGATCGATTGATCCAAGATATAGTACCGGCCCTAGGCATCCTTGAAAATCTGTTTTGATGTCCGAGTCCCCTGCTCCTGTGGGCCCCACAGTGTATTTTGTATCCCTTACTAGACACCTTTATCAGTTTAAAGGAAAAACAATAATCAGGACAGACACATTTTTAAAAAAAATCGACAACTTACCAAGATGTTTTGAAAAAATGTTCATTTTCCAGGATTTCAGCCATGCTTTTTGTCTGTGGATCCATTTTAACATTCCAGTACACAGAAAATAGTATATTTTACAAAAATAGCCTATGAGAGTTTATGAGAGAAATGGTAATTAAACAACTGATTCCATAAATAAAGTATGTGAAATCCCTTGTTAAAATATGATTGTTATCATTAGATGGTTAAACTGATCTATATAATAAAAATATATTCAAAGGTATATTCACTTAATTGGAGATGTTCCAGCTAAACATATTTTTCTTTTAAAATAGAAATTAAGAAATTTCAGATTAAAATGATTTGTTACTTGCCTAATTACTAACCAGAAATATGCCTGTAAAATAGATAAAATCTTTAAAGGACAACTCCACCCTCATAAGAACATCTTTTAGAAATAATGGCCTCTTTAAAATATGTTGATATATCCTACTTTGTCCTATGAATTCATTACTGTATGCCTGCTATGCTTCTGGATGCCTCATGGAAAATGAGCAATTTAGAAACCTGTACTGAGACTGTACTGAGCCTGGGTATGCTCAGAAGAGGCAGCTATTGGATTAGCATTGTCATTGGCTGTGATGTCAACTCTCAAATCCATAACTGACAGTTGCTAACTAGAAGAACCAGGAAGCAGAAACAAGGACAACAGGACATTGTGCAGAATTTTAGGTTAGACTTATATATTTCAGATTTCAAACTATTATAGTTTAGGGTTTTGGGGGGTGGGGTGATTTACCTGTAAGTTTTCATTTTAGGGCTGGACTTTCCCTTTAACTTCTGGGGCTTCCTGTTAACTTACTTACTCCTTCCTGTAAGGTCCAGACTTTGAAATTTAATATAGATTCTGCAATTACATATATTTTCTCATAGTAACCTCTGTCTCTTGTCCCACTATGGGGAAAGATGTAATGTTGGGTGCCCAAACCAATGCAAAACCAATGTTACCCAATGTAATATTGGGTTAGTGTGGGTTTTGCAAAGCTTTTTGCTATAGTATAGCATAGCACGGGTGCAGTCTGGAGATATCAGAGGAAGCAGCAGAGGCGCACGATCACTGGTAAGGCAACATTTTTTTCTGCCCACTCCTGTTAGATTAAAGGGGAACTGTGGTCCAAAAATGACTTTAGGTAAATTGATAGGCATTGCTCTCCTGAGAATTTTTGCAATGTATTTTCATTGTTTATTTTGCATAGTTTTGAAGATATTTACATTTTTGTGTGTGATATGGCAGCAGCATCACCAGGTCCCCTGCCCTGAAACCATGTCAGTCAATCTGCCGTGTCTCCTCCTCCCCTTTGCAGCCTCCCTGGTCCCTCCCACTCATGGACCCCATGGTCCCTCCAGTTGCAGGCCCCCCTGGCACATTCTCTTACAGCCCCATGTGGCCCGCCCACCCATGGGTGTCGTGGGCCACTCAGACACCCCCCCCCCACAGAAAACTCTGTGGAAACAGCGAGAACTCTGCCTGAAAAGGCTGTTTTCACTTAGTGGGAGAGAAGGGCTGTAGATTCCCTTACCTACTCTGTCAGGACTTCACACAGCAGAGAGGAGGAGAGGACTTCCTGTCTCCCTCACACACTGAGGGAGTCTGAGGCTGTGCAGGAGAAGCCTTAGGAATTTCACATGTCAGCCTCCCACCCATTAACTTTCTGCTCAGTAATTTCTTTATATCTTGGGCTGTGGAGCACGTAGAGAGGTGGTTGATGGTTCCTTTTAAAGGTAGGAAACTGGCCTTTCATTTCAACCTGGAGGCCACAGTTCCCCTTAATTGAAGAGGAAGAGAAAAAGAGTTTAGACTCCACAGTGCAGTAACTGCAGCAAATGCTCAAGTGAGGATGGTAAAAGTTGTGCTCAGGGAGATTTTCACAAGCCGTCGAGGATACTGCAATGCAGTAATGCATTTGCAAGAATTGCTGCATTGTGGGTTTGCATACAGGTAAGTTGCATTGGCTTAAAGGATAACTATAACCTAAACATTTACTTTTTAAAAATGGAAAGTACCTGGGGCAGGGAAGTAAGATTGATTATTCCTACCTAACAATATAATTTAGAACTACAGCAGGTACAGTTTTAATTTGCCAGGTTAGTCCAGGACTAATTCTTTATTAAAGGGTATGTCCACCCGTAATTCTATTTTTTAATATAGCCTTCCCCCTGGTCCCCCAGCCCCAACTGCATTACTTTTACTTTTAGAAACCCCCCCAAACTCTACTTACCTCCCCTCTTTCCTCCGCCGCGCTCCCGGCCCTCTGCTTGTGAGGAAATGCAAGTGCAGGAAATGCAAGTGCAGCCGAGGAAAGAGGAGAGGTAAGTAAGAGTTTGGGGAGCTTTCTAAAAATAAAAATTATGCGGTTGGGGCTGGGAGACATGGGGGAAGGCTATATTAAAGGGGTTTTATGCTAGGGGGAGGGATAGCTAGAACGGGAGGGGGAGAAGGGCTGCAGTACGCATGCCAAACTTCTCCCGGAGGCCAGGTAGCAGGCAGAGTCCTTTGGACTCTGCTCCTCCTGGTGGGCAGTTTTTGGGACTTTGGGGAGGAGTACACCCCCTCCACTTCCACTTTCCTCTTCCTCTCTCACTAAGGGACAGAACCAGATGGAGCTGGGATGTGAGGTAAGGATTAAACTACACTACATGGTGGGGCCAGTAGTTGGGGGGATTATAGTTTTGGGGGTGGACATGCCCTTTAAAGATAGGGCTGAAGCCAAGAGGAAGACTGTCAGAATTAGTTTTCTTTGAGCTGATGCTCTTCACAAAAACAATATTTGGAGGTAGGAATTACCAGTCTTTTTTCTAAAAAATACTTTATACATACGATGGTTAAGGCTCCATTCATCAGACATTTAAGTTTAACTCTATATATTAGCACAAAACGCATTGCATATTGTATTGGGTGCCTGGCACTGTTATTGGAAACCATGGGAAAAGCCCACACTAACCCATATATTACACAGAGTAATGTGGGTTTAAAACAGCTTTTATTGCATCTCCCCAAAATATATTTCCTTCCAAATGCATCAGAATGCAGTTGGTTTTCCAAGGGCACACTCTGTGTGAGGGCTAGGCCACACTAGCGAGTTTTTCACAAAGTGACTTCACTTTTGATTGCGCATTTGATTTTAACATGGATATCACAGGAAAGCAAAAATTTCTGCAATTTCCGCATGCATGTCCGGTTTGGTAAAGCATGCGATCACCTTTTTTTTCATAATCGCATGTTTCCATAATGGGAAGATTAAAACTGCATACGCAAATGCCCAACAAGTAGGAATTGCAATTGCGTGCGTTAATGCACTACCGGTGTGCAATTCTGGTGCGTTGCAGTGCATGTGATCAGAATGTTTGCTAGTCTTGGGAAAAACATTTTTGTGTAGCTTTGGTGGAAATGTTATGGGATGTAACATGGGGTGCTAATGACTGCTACGCAATGTTACCAAACAGATTAGTGTAGATAGTTGGTGGCGTAACTAGGAATTAACTATGATGGGGCCCCTCTCCCTGCTTTGTTTACAGTGGTTTTCAGGGAGGAGGCTGTATCTGTCATAGGAACATGCCCCCAATGCAGGGTCTGCTCCCCTGGTAGTTACAGCTGTCTCAGTACATTTCTCTCCCCCACACACACCACCAATGAACACATTGGGTATACCCAGCCAGTGACTGGGTAAAGGGGGGGGGGGCACTGTTACCCCAACATTAAGCATAAGGAACCTGGTTCTGTTAAGGGTTAGCAGACTGCAGTTGCATTAAGCAGGAAGTGGCAGTTTAGCAACAAAATAAAAGTTCCCCAAGCCATGTGGTTGGCTGACATTTCAGCTTTAAACAGGTAACAATATTAAAACTTTACCCCCACTCCTTACAGAAATTATCCAATTTACCTTCTTAGCTGAACTTTGCCATTAGTTGCACTCAGCACGTTCCTCAGTCAGACTGAGAGGCAGAGCTGTTTAGTGTCTCCATGGAGAAGGAACAAACAACATGGAACCGGTTATCAAGAAACATGAAACCCGCCCCCCATACCTAGACTGAAGGACGGCAGATGCTGTAAATCCTACACTATGGGTTATTATTGGGAAAAACTCTATTTCTAGTGAGTGAAGAACTCATTTAACAGGGGGTTTGAGTTGGTATAGTCCATTGTTAGGCAACAACTGTTCAGCAGAATTATGGGAGATGTAGTTCGATTCTGACTTCCTGGTGTCTTCAGACTTAAACCAGCTGACAGAAGAGAAGCCAAGTACATCGAACATTCGGTAACAGCCAAGTACATCGAACATTCGGTAACTGAAAAGAAAGGGATTGATAGGAATGTTAGGCTGGGTACACACACACCAGCAGATATTTTTGCGGCACTTTCGGAAAATATCTGCTGGTGTGGGGCGGCCGGCCACGTCCGACATCAATCGTTCGTCCATTCGACGAACAAACGGACATGTCAGTAAATTCCAATCGATCGTGCGGTTCCCTATGGGGCCGCACGATCAATCGTTCGCACGAATCGTTCGCCAAATTTGCTGCGACCGACGGACATTTGTCCTGGCCAAGCGCTCACTCAAAAATAATCTGTACATGTGTACCCAGCCTTAGACAGTCATTAATGGTATCACTGTACAGCTAACTGCAAGCTCAGCACCCATGAAACAAGGTCAGGTCAGTGTCAGCCTATAGGGCCCTGCAGTGGGTTGGTAGCTAGGTTAGAAACAAATATGCAGGAGATACACATTCAATTGTGACTTTTAATTTTATTGTGACTTGCAGTGCACAACGTTTCGGGTATTCCCCCTTCCTCTGGATGCACCTGAGGAAGGGGGAATACCCAGAAATGTTGTTGTGCACTGCAAGTCACAATAAAGTTAAAAGTCACAATTGAATGTGTATCTCCTGCATATTTGTTTCTTATTTGGATTTCACTGCTTGTGGTTAAGCAGATTGGGGGAGGCAGCACCATTGTGGACCCAAAGAGAAGGTGTGCGGGAGAAATATGCATTTGTATAATGTCCTTGTAAATAGTAGCTATACAAATGACTTTTTGGTTTATTGATACAAAATAATAATATTGCAATGGATACTCTTAAGGGGCAGATATTTCAGAGGTCTGATTGGTTAATGTAAACCATGTAATCCAAGCATTGAAAAATTGAGAGTGGTGGGGTGTCAAAAAGAACGGAGACGGGGGCCAACGGGCAGGGGCCAAACGGGTGAGGGGGCCAACCTGCAGGAGTGTGGCGGGACCAATCAGGTGGGCAGAACGAGGATGGGGGGAAGGAGTAGAAAGTGTAGGACGACTGTCTGGTGGGGAGACCAGTTTGCCACAGAAAAACCGGGGGCTCGTATGGCGGGGTAAAGAGGATAAAGGCGCTGGCGTCGTGGGGGGGGTGCAAATGAGCATGACGGGCTACCTCCCGCAGGGGGGGGGGGGAACGGGTGGTCGGCGCACACAGGGGAGGCGCGGTGGTACACTTATTCGAAAATAAACTATGAGGCCAGTAAAGGAGCACAGGACGCGACGGGGGACGCACGGGGGACGACTGCGCAAAACAATCAGGGGTGGACCAGGTGTCCAGGGGACACAGGGCAGGTCAGAAAAAAAACCAAGGAACAGAGAGAACTTGTGCCTTTGGTCCAATTGCCGCTTCAATCCGAAAGAATGATGAAAAGAAGAACTGTAGATTTTTTGTCCAACCCCCCCCACTTCCCCCCCCCTTCGCCCCGGGTGCCATACTGATCTGTATGGTTATTCATCACATGCATGTTTTTACTCCCTACCTTGTCATCCAACCAGTGAAATCCTCTCTCCCATTGGTAATTTGCCAGGTTCTTTCAAATAGGATGTGCTCTTTGCTGTTGTGTCCCCCTCCTCCGCGTTAATTTCACCATCCCCAACGTAATAAAACAACGCATTTAAGACAATCAGAACCACCTAACAGCTTCACACAGGTAAGCGAGACTACTGCTGACCCAAGCAGGGTAACATATAAGACAACAAACAGTACCCCGATTCATGTATGTGCAACTGGGCATAATAACTTTTAAGTAATTTGGTGTAATTCAGACTCTTATCACGTCAATCTACATATTATAAGGGGTTAGTATATCATATCTAAAGAAGATTGGCAATAGGTTGACACCAAGCGCATATTCAATATCCGATTATTGCCAACAGAGTCGCAATTAGGTGTTCAGCATGTTAAAAGTTTTGAAGAGGCCGCCATTCCCCAATTCTTTATCTGGCCCTGCCCATGGCCCTGGCACAATAGCAACAGCAGCTTTAGAAGAGTAGTATTTCTAATAATGTCCCCAGTTATATGTTGTTTACTACCAACTCCTATCTGGATACCCCACGGCAATAAAATAAAATTCCTTGTGACTCGCTGGTTTTCATTAGCGATAAAATAGTTTTCTATAGTTCTTCTAATTCACCAAGGACGTTTCCTCCACCATTCTCTCCACTTGCCCTAAAACTTAAAACCCCCCCTTTTTACACCCAGATTGCTAAGGAAAAAATACCTTTAGGTTATGTTGTTACAGTCCTCCGCTGCTCATTTAATACAACAATTTTGACTGTTGTGTTATGTTCTGTTAAATTAGAAGAACTTGGGACGCTATTACTCAGAGTGATGCTGAATAGAATGTTTGAAAACAGTGAGTTTTGCCCATTTATTTTTGAAAAAAAGTCCAAAAATTACACCCATAGAATCATGGGAGAAGAAAAAAAAAATTGGAAGCTGCAATCGACTTTAAGCATAAATAGCAATAGTCTTTAGGTGTAAATGGCTCAGGGATCTGGGAAACGGTCTTGGGCCACACGTAACATATAAACCAACAATGATATCAAATCATGCACGACAGACTGTTTGTCGAGCTTCAACATATATTTTTTAAACCAAATCAACTTCCACCAACCACAAATCACCCTACGGTACGTACATAATGTGAGAAGGTAATTGGCAGAAATATTTAGAATTAACATACTTCCAAGCACTCTGCAAGTTTTCAGGAGTTGGAGGAACATTTCTGCTGATTTCTGATTTTATTTCACTCTCCTATATCTGAAAATGATATTAGAGTAACTTATATAAGATTTCCGAAAGATATATGAGAATGCAGATTAATACTGAAATATAAAAGTCTTTATTTCGCGAGGAAGCTAACGTAAGGCTTGACTTTAATGGTGGAAGTCTGTGGTCTCCAGGAGTTAAATACATGAACCAATGACCATAGATAATCTTTTCCTTGTGGCCCTTTTCATCTTTCATTTTTACTTGTCCTTGAAATTAGTTTGTAACACCTTCGAAAGGATAACATTTAACATTTCATGTGAGACCACATTAATACACCGCGTCTGAAGGGAATCGTTCAAACATGGGGATTGTTACACACCAAGTCCCCTAAACCATGTGGCTTCCTTGTTAGTTTTAGTACGGTAAACATACTGCATGTCTCTATTTACCAATGTTTTTGACATCTAAGCTTTTTAAAAGCGTCTCTCAAGTTATTTCTATTTAACTGACACTATGATGTGAATAATCCTTATGACATTTGATCTCAAGCAAAAGCCTTAAAGAGGCTGGAATGAATTATGTGCATGGAATTTGAAGCGATATATTCCACCAGCAACACAACCCTGCAAACAACCACCTGATTTTAGTAAAATTTATCAAAAAGTGGTAATGTTTTATTGATTCCACCATTTTTAAGGGTGATTAATTTACTCATTATCTAAAAAAGAAAAGATCTCAAAATTCAATCGGGCAACCTGACAACGGACTGATCAAGGGGAGAAGTTTAGTGTTCAAACTATTAATTTTTGGTATATGTCTCGTTATTTCCCAGAGCCATTACAGTTAAGTTCCATGTGCTATTAACTGGTATTTATCAAAACGTCTTCAACTGTTTCCTATTGACTTTAATGGGCTTCCATTTTCGACGCGATTTAGAACTTTAACTGAAGTTCTATAGTTTCTAAAACGAACGCCAAACTAAGACGTTAAGCTTCTCTATTTTGGGAACATGAATGAGAACTGGGGTCAGGTAATGCAGATCTCTATTTTTAACCCTGTGGTTTATATCCTGGCCCTCTGGAGGTGTGTAAGTTTGTCCTAGTGCTGTATACTAGATCAGAATACATTATAAATAGATCTTTTTAGGATTTGGAGCCCGCGTTTTGCAATTAAAGTTGCTCTCACTACACCAATTTGACCTTCACGAGAAATTGGAGCTTCCACCCCTTGTTTTATGGACTTCATATAGCTGGGGGCTCATTTTTTCACCCATGCGTCATCTCTGCTGCAAAAGATGCTTTATTGAGCAGTTTGGACTTAAGTCCTTTATCAGTCAATCATCTTGATTATCAAGCAATTATATCATTGCTTATTATGTGGAGTCGAAACATGTCATATAAAATCTTTGGCAGCAGAATTTGCATGGTCTCCCTTCCTCTACATGTGAACATAATCAGCAAGCCTGCTGGTGTATGGGCATTGGAAGGTGTGGACCCAAACAAATTATTTGGCAGGTAATGAGTGCATCTACTATTGTTGATGGGGCTCATTTTTATCTGCCCGTGTTTTGTCTTGGATACTATGTGTGCGTGATATAGTTTTATATATTTGTAGGTTAAGGGTTTATTTGTTTTTTTGAAAGCACCTTTCTAGTAGCTGGTCTGCCATTTCCTTATGTTGCTTATGTAAGGGATTAAAAAGCTATTTTTTATCCATGCCGTTGGTACCTTTTTGGTCTTTTTCTTTCCTTTTGTACTATGCTATATCGGGCAAAACATCTGCCTGTGTGTACCAGGGCCCCAATATATTTTTGAGCAAATATATAAACCACATTGAATGTGAAGGTAAAATGCACACTTTTTTCACAGACCGTCCCCTAGGCGTCTGCTTCACTCTCTTAAGCCAAATAATGTTCTCTTCTCATATGTTTTCGTTGCTATTTTTCAAGCTGTTTCTGAAAACTATAAGGCACAGTACATAATAAGATATTTGCCATTCTACCTAGATTGCAATTACAACGCCATACCCACTGTAAGCTGAATGACAGAAGGAATGTAATGTCAAGGTAATATGTTAATATGGTTATCACTATAAATGCATTACATTAGGAAACTACCTTGATATTCCCACAATGTTTATACAACAATCCTGGATCATCATTTTGCATTCACACATCAATGAAAAATAAATGATTCAGTAAAGGAAAGGTCGAATGTAGGGGGAAATCTATTATATAGATTTGTTGATTGAATGTCAAACATATTTCTTATACTGTATATAAGTGTACAATTAGAGTCACACCAGAAATATACTCTTTTATGGGTTGAGTTAAAATTTGAATCCCACAGATTCGTTAATCAATATGGATAATATATGCTCCATTATGAATAATGTTTTTCCTTAAATATGTAACTAAATGTAGATATTTTTACTGTTTCCAGACAACAGCATTATTATATTGTACTTGTCTCCTGTCTAACAGGTTTTTGCCTCTATTGACATGAAGTTATTCTCCAAGATTTCAGTGGCTAATACTACTATGGTCATCAAGAATCATTCCATTCCTTGCTACTGTATTGTTAATGGGACGAGACCAGTCTTCCATCAGTAATAATAAAAAAAAACTGTACAAGGTTTCTTAAACCCTGAAAATCAATTCTACTATTGGTAAGTATGATTCAAAGCCCAACCTGTACAAATCAGGGGATCTTGTGTATTTTGTCTACAGGGGATGTTGGATTAGAACACATATACAATGTAGTTGTCAGTCAGGGTGCTTGGATTCTTGAATGATCTTTTCTAAATATTTTCAGGTTTTTTTCACTTTGGTGTCACAGAAGGCTTTTTCATTATTATCTACTGTTTGATACGTTCCTAAGACAGAAGAACCTGTTTACCTGATATTCATAGAGCATCGAGAGATCACATGTTATTCTTAATGGAACCATCAGGCCATTCAAATTGCATCTAGCTCTCTAACATGTAAATATACAAAGCGGTTTAATTAAGTTTTAATCAAGTGGATGCCTTGAATAAAAACCTGCCATATTTAATGGGGACAGAATCTATCATACATATCTTCTGTTAGTGACTAAATATATATGAAATCACTAACATTTTAGATACCTAGTAAAGGAGGTTAGATAAAGATGCATGCACTAGCGTACGAAGTCCATCGGCACCGTCAGAGGACTTAGTGATGAGTGAAGATAGGGTAAGTTCCTTACCTTGCTTCCCCAGCTCCTGAACGTTTTATTGAAGAATGGAAGGTAAGACAGCGCTCCTTTACCCTCCTGTTCTTCAATAACTGAATGGCAATAATGGAATTTACCAGGGGGAGATACCCTTTAAAGGATTTTCTGTGTGTCCTCTGAAATGTTTATGATGAAAACATTCACCAGAGAGTTTATTGTGGCCCATACTTTGCATAAAAGTTATTCATACCCAGGTAAGCAAACGCTTCTCTATTGTAAAATACTGACCTTGTTTAATCTGTCTGGCAAAGTCAAGCCCCTCCACTATTATTCTCTATAACCCGCTCTTTATATACGACATATCTTGCTAGCTAGCTTTGCTGCCGTTCTTAGTTGTAATCTACTAGAAACCCCAGAGATTCACTTAGCAAGAGCTCCATATAGTACAGAGGCAGCACAAGATGGTTAAACCTCTAATCCTTACCTTACACTACCTCATATGATCTCATCTGCAACTTGCTGCCCATTCTGACTATCTAGGCAACTGCACATCATTTGAAGTTTCATTGCTCTCAATACCCACTTCTATCATTATAGTATACAGATTAAATAAAGTTCAGAATTCCTGTAGCACTCTCACTTTAGTCCACATATATAGGCTCCTTAAATAAATTCTCTGTACGCGATCCATCAACAAATTCTCTATCCATGTACAAATGTGTTTTTTAAGGCCAACAAAACCTATTAACAACAGTCACCTATGTGCACAGTCTCAAAGCTTACAATTTACCAATCCACTGCTATGCAGAATCTAAATTCTACCATCGCCATAAAAATAAGCAAGTTGACTTTTTTGATTGATTCCTGACTTGTTCTTTCTTTGTTTTGTTCTGCAATCAATTTATTTTCGATCAACAGTCAAAGTTTTGACTAAAAAAGTTAAAGGGTAACTGTGGTCCAAAAATGACTTAAATTGACAGGAAATTGCTTTCCTGAGTATTTTTGCAATTTATTTTTTTTCATATACGTTTTTAAAGATACTTGTCTTTAGCTGCTTTGGAAACATGTGACAGTCCTTCTTCCCTGCCTCCTTCCTCCGCTCATGGGCCCCATGGAACCCTCCCATGACAGGCCACCTTCCCCTTGCGCTCCATGGCCCCTCTCCCTCATGGGGCCCCCGTGGCCCCTTCACTGCATCCCCGATGGCCCATCCCTCTCACAGGCCCTGTCAGCCCCTCCACACTCCACGGCCCCGTGGGCCCCTACAACAGAAACATATTACTTACTTTATTTGTATTTATATTTACCATCATACACCAATACATAATACCAATATAGAACATTAAAAATTATTTATAAAAAATTCTGTAATTCGTTACAAATGGATCCATACAGTTTATCACACATCTCTTGAGGACCCCTATGGAACCCCCAGGACCTCTGGTTGAGAAACACTGTTTTTGGGCTGAGCAGACATAGAGAGGTGGTTGGTGTCTTCCTTTTAAAAGTAGGAACCTGGCCTTTCATTTAAAATCAACTAGTTTGGAACCACAGTTCCCTTTAACTACTCCCTATTTCAGGGTGTTATTAAGGTGCTTGGAATCCCCCTTTCTCTTCTCTGCTATCAGTGCAGTCTGCTGTTCAACCTCCCTGGTGTCCATACATGATTGTTACATTTAAATTGAGCTGTAGAAGAAGCAGAATTTGTATGTTTCAAAAATGTATCCAGTCTGCCCTGTGATTGACAGCAGCATAACAAATCATAATTGATACAGGACTATATTAAGTGGTAGTCCACCCCCAAATTAATTTTAGTATTGGCTGGAAATGGCTATAAACCTTGACCTCGCGAGGGTCAAGTCTATACAAGTTATAATTTTTTTCTGTAACTGTCAGTAATCCTTGAAACTGTTTCAATCAGAGCAACCCAACAGTTGTTAAAGATATATCCACCTTGAAAATTAAAGATCGTGGATACATTCTTTAGGTGAACGGAGGTTAGAGCGAACACGCTGCACTGAAGGTTAATGTTTGAGAGCGTGAGGTAGAATATTCTCTCCTACATCCGTTTCACCATGATCCAAAGTTTTTCAGAGTGGACATATAAATCCCAATAATAATAATGCTTAGTTTTCTGTGGGAAAGTGTAGATTTCAGTGTCACCCAGACATACTATATGGCTCCTTTATACTAAAGCTGATATAGGTTATATTCAGCTCGTAACTACAATGCTGTGACATGACCACTATCTTTTTATACCGGTAATATTTTTATATATTTAAAACCAATTATTGTTTACCCTCATGCAGAGTAGATAGGACGCGTCTTCTGAGGATGGTACAAATTCCTCCACAAGAAATAGGCATTTGGAGTAGCTATTGATAGAGACTTAATTTTTTGGCTTGAAAATATGTCAATAAAAGACAATAACAATAAAAAAAACATTTGGCATTTAAAACATATTTTAAATGGAGCTATGTTACTGTACCTTTCAGGCCGTTGTCTTCAGCCATTCATCAGAAGTTTTGGGAGAGAAAACAGGGATTTCTATGTGGAGAGAGCCATTGTGTTTAGAGGTTTAGGAAGATAGGCAGATGGTGGAATCTTTTCAACCTCAGCAGAAATCTGAAGAGTCAAAACATTGCATTAGTTTAATGGTTATTTTGGTTATAGTTTACACCAGTCGATTACCAGGTTTGACTATATGTAGAACTAAAATAGAGAGTAATATATGCCAGTGCTATTTTCTCACAGCAAAAAGATGCTGATGCACACTAGATCCATACAATCCAACATAGGGTTTGAGTGTGTTGCTTAAAACACAGCTTTATATCATATTTACAAAAAGCGAGTCTCTATAGGTGTAATTGTATTACATTATTTCAGTATTTAGAGTATAATTTCTGTATACTAAGGTATACTATTAGTGCTAATATAGATTCTAGAGCTATACCTAACTGTAGTGCATTCAACGCCATTATGGAGGGCTTTATCTAAGGGCATAAAGACAGGGGCTCTTTAGCAAAGCGGCAGCTCAGCATGCCCAGCTTGTTTACATGGCAAGCAGTAGGGATGGCCGGTTAACGGATCCGAACCCAGTCCACCGCGGATTTATCCCGTTTCGGCGAACAGCGGATTTCCGCCTTCCGAACTTCCGAACCGCGGATTTCTCTCTCGATTTTCGAAATTTTTCTAAATTACAATTTCTCGTATTTTCGTTAATACTATTTTCGAAATACGATGGGAGGATTTCCTCCTTATTTCGGTGAATATGTATTTTCGAAAATTTTCGAAATTACGGGATTACTCGTATTTTCGAAATATATATTTTCGAAATTACGAGTTTTCTCGATTTCGAAAACCGAACGCGTAATTTCGAAAATTTTCAAAAATACGAGATATTCCTTTTTAACGGTCCGCTACGCGGTTCTAATTTTCGAATTTTTTCGAAAATTCGCGGATCCTCGGCGACCGGATTTTGCGAAGTTCGGACATCTCTAGCAAGCAGTGCTTTAGGACTAGCAGACTAGTTCCTAGACTATCTCCTAGAATTATTGTAGATTTGGATATCACCAAAACACTCTAGTGCTTGCAGTATTAATGATTTAATCAGTGAGTTAGTTCACTCTAAACAATTATTCATTACTATGGCATTTCCTTGATTGCTGCGTACATTGGAAACCCTGTTCAAGTACCACGAGTCAGCAGTCATTTATTTTCCTTGATGTCAGTTGACTCCAACCCTGAATCACTCGACTACCACACCGTACAAGAGCATCTCGCATTGGCAAGAATATTTAAAAATCATAATGAAAAACGTTAATTATTAATTAATTTTTTTGCATCCTTTGCATTTGCATAGTTTTTGAGCAAACGTACAAAAAAGTACCATAGCAATAATTACACAGATTTCACTTTCATTAGCCACCATTAACTTAATATGTTTACTGAGCAGTCGAAACGTGAACAGCCTTTGGATAGGGTTCTGATAACATGCCTAGTTTTCTAACCATGCACTGCTCCTTCCAGTTATTTCATAAAAGATATTATTATATTAACTTTTATTTACTCTTTGTTTCTATACTTTAAAGTCCGCCAATACTCAAGTCCTAGAAGTCCTGTTTTCCTCGTTGCCCCACCCAAATGGGTCCTTATCTTTGACAACTATTGCATACTTGGCAGGAAATGATCATAACCACTGAGGCATGCTTTATATAGGCAAACCTGGAAAAAAATCTAATCAGAAACATTTTGGACAATGAATGGGAAAATGGTTTTATCTACATTAGAGCATATTTACCTATTTAATTCATTTTTTATTCTCTTTTCTTACCTCTTGCATTATACTTATAAGTGAATCCCCAGCATTCCTTGATGCCTTTCGTTAATCTTGCTAAGCACACTTTTAGCTACCTGGATTCTCTTTAGCAGCAACTGAAATCATGCTACTGTAGATGTCGTGCTGTTAAATTGAGCAGTCGTTATAAGACAGTATACTGTAGTTAAATCCAGTAAATAGGTGAAATAACGTCAGCATTCAAATTGCTGCACTAATAATGTTTTATCCAAACCAATGGAACATATTATCATCAGGTCTATTTACCTCTTTCCAAGAAGAGTAGCAATGAAACCATCCACAACCTCCTCTGCTAACTTCCTTAAGGCATTCTAATGTGAATAATATTATCTGGTTAATGGACTCCACTCGCATTCAAATGATTATTTTAGTAATCAGATCTTTGACTGGAAAACAATTCCCATATATAGCATAAATAACAAATCAGACAAGAACTTTAAAATATTAGCATTATTCATACTGGTGTCCCTTTGATGGTTTTCAATTACAAAAATCCTGTCCAATGCTGTCAAGCCACAATTTGTATCTGTATAGTCCTCCAATAATGCATTGCTGGATGTAGTCTGATAACACTTCTTCGTTTGAATCAGGACTGACAGAAAAAAGTGATATATAGTAAAATCTTTTAACATTATTTCTGAATTATATCCCAAAAACAGCCTGATTAAATGATAAAATAATTGCTTTTCTAGATATTCATAAGCAGGGATACACCTGTGTAAAAACAAGTCTTCAACTCAATTATAATCCCATACCGATGCAACAGTAGGTGAAAATTGTATTAGCCATTGCATTACGGTAGTGCTCGCTGTAGTAAAATGTTTCTTATTATTTCACACATGTATGGTTTAGCTTGGAATTACATAGAGGGCCATATTTATAAAGGAGCACTATTTTCTCATTTTTTTTTATCGATAGACACACCACATTTTTCACATCGTATTGATTAAGGCTGAGGCCACACTACAATGCACCATCACGCACAATCACAAGCTTATCGCACGCGATTCCTTGTGCTTTTGCGCATGCAATTTTGCCATTTTCCGTTATGGAAACTCATGTGTTAAAACGCACCAAAATGGTGAACGCATGTGTTACCAAAACGGAAACGTATGAGCAATGGCATGCGCATTCGGAAGACCATGGGAATTTTCACGTTCCCGCGATGCATTTTCCTTTTAATGAAAATCAATGTGTGTACTGCAAGCAAAAATGCATGTGAAAACACATGAGAAACGCGCGAAAAAAACCTAGTGTGGCCTAGCCCAAAGGGCTAGTTCACACTATAGAGTATTTTGGTGCGGTAACATTGCACCAAAACGCTCTGCACTAGAATGAATGTCCCGTTTACAACCTATGTACACTAATACCTGCATGCAGCATGTTGTGCGTTAACGCACATCGATGCCATTGAAAATGATGGCCACCACTATGCGTTTACGCAGCAGAACATCACACTAACAAATTGTTAGTGCATTCTGCTGTGTTAAAATAACACACACGAACGTAACTCAAGAGGCAAATTTATGAAGTATTCAGAAACAACCCCGCCCCAGGACCTTTTAAATAATGTTAATGGGAAACCATGGGGAATTTAAGGAAAGAATTCCAGGCAAGTAATACATAATGTGTCTCACATCATAAATACACTGTGGTTTCCACATGGTTTATAACCAAAAAGTGTAATTGCTATATGTGGGCAAAATGTTTGTCTTATGGTAGAAACGTGACAAGTACGTATATACTCGAGTAATAACCAGACCCGATAGTAAAACCGAGGTACCAATTTCAGCTAAAAAATCCTAATAAAGTTGTTGACTCGAGATATAAACCGGGTGGCATTCAAGATGTTTGGAAACTCAACTCCAGCTTAAAGCCAAATGCTGGAGTGTAGTTCCCAAACATCTTGAATGCCACCCTCACTTGGCATTCAAGATGTTTGAAACTACAAACTCCAGCTAATAAGCATGCTGGGATTTGTAGTTCCCAACATCTTGAATGCCCCCCTCACCCTCCCACCCATTTCCATTTGTACCTGTGGGCTCTTCTCTCTTGTGGGCTCTCCTCCCTACCATGGGCTTCCTCCAATCCAAGGGCTTCCTCGATCCAAGGGCTTCCTGCAGGTACGGTATCCTGAGCATTCGGCAGCCGCGCGCTCATTCCGTACTGCCCGCGACTGACGTCACTCAGCTCGCCCGGGCAGTGATGTCAGGCCCCCCAAAATAAAAAAAACCCCAAAAACAAGAATAATCGTGCGGCTGCGAATGCTCAGTAAGTCACTGCTGACTCGAGTATAAACCGAGTCCGAGTTTTCAGGCTGATTTTTCAGCCTGAAAAACTCGGTTTATACTCGAGTATATACGGTAGTGCACTTTTTATAAATCATGCTAATTTACTATTGAAATAGTGCACAACAAATGTGTCAAATTGATAAGACTTGTTGCTATTAATATGCCCCCAAAGTCAGGTGATGGTTTTTTTTTTCTTCTCAGTTTTTTGGACTAGAAGGGGAAACCATGTTTAAAATATGTGTCTATTTGCACGCTGCCTGTAAGCTAAAGCTGTGGTAAATTTTGCTATCATTGTAACATTTTTCTGTAGCTGGGAATTAACCACTGCTACACGCTGTATTGGATAATCTATCATTAGTATTTAGGATGATTGATGCATCCAGTAGGCCGTAAGCCTTTAGGCCAAAGAGGTGGCGCCTTGCCCCAACCTAAGCACAGATCACGACCCTAAACCAATCCCATTCTTTTTTTGGGGAACAAATAGACTATAAAGGGATTGGATTGGTGGAGGAGATTGACAGCCGCCCCTGCAACCTCAGCGCCCCTAGGCAAGTGCCTACTGTGCCTAATGGTAAATCTGGCCCCCGACTGCAATACATTTTAATGGGTCTGTAATACATATAAAAAGAGATCTTCACCAGCTAAGTCACAACTTCACAATATATCTATTTCTTGTACTATGCAGTGCCCTCTAGGGCTCGCAGCACATTACCTCCACCCTAGGGTTTTGATCTTGACTCACTGTCTGTCTTCATGAAGCTTTATACACACAAATTAGAGACAAAAGGAAATCCTAAGAAATACCAGTGAAACTGGGAAAACAATTATTCTTCAGTTTATTTCTAAGAAACATGAAAGAAAATGTCTACAATGATTCCGAACCAGAATCGCTGATCAACTAAGCCTCCAAACAGAACATCATGCTAAAAAATAATCGTTTAAATCTGTTTTTCGTTGAAAAATTAAAATGTTGTTTTTTTTGCTTATTACCTAAATCCAAATCTTTATAAAATCCAACACCCGAAAGCAGCCTTTGAGTACATAGCAGCCTGCATTTTCCCCCCAAAACATCTATTACCTTAATATATAAAATCAAACCAAACTTACGTGCGAATGTTGACATTTTTCTGAATCCCAGGACTCTGGACCTCAGTTCCAAAAGAAGAACACAACTGCTTTGTACACAACTGTTTCATCTACAAGCACTGTAAAACCAGGTATTCAATCAGTCCTTCAGCCAGGAAGAAGAAAAAATAGACAGACCTTTGCTTTATATGCCACTTTAGACTCCATTTTTATTGTTTTTGCTAAATTAAATAAAAATTCTTGGGACTAGAAATAGCATGTAAATGTAAATACAGTTACCCAAAGTCCTCGTAGGTAATCAGTTCTTTGAACTCCCATTTATACAGATGATTCAACACCACAGCCACATTTTGTCCTTTAATTGAGGCCAAACATCTAGAAAATACATTAAAAGGATGAAATTTTTTTTTTAAAACTTTTAAAGGGAAACATATGTCAACATTAATTATTATCCTCTTGAAGGGGTGTTTTACCCTTTGAAGTGGATACCTGCGCTGTCCAGTCGTGAGTGGATGTACTCAAGTCAGAATTTGGCAGATTTGGAAGACTACATTGTAGTGGAGTTGTACTCATGTTCAGATTTAGCAACTTGGAAGGCTTGAGTAATATTGTGTTATTTACACTTACACTGGCTATAAACAAACTTTTAACTGTGGATGCTTTATGTAATGCTGTTTATTGTACTGATGGATATATTCTATTGTAGATATAGTTTTCATGTTTATTGAGCACATTTTTGACATACGGTATTCGTTATGTTGAACTATCATTTTGATAAGTTTTTTGTTGATTTGCAATTCAAATCTTATTTTGTCCACTAGGGGCTCTTGGCTTATTTATTCTGTTTGGTATTGGCAGTTTGCCTTTCCTTTACATTGGGCAGCTCCCAAAAGATTCAGTAAATCCTTTTTCCGATCTAAATTATTGCATTTTTTGGGAATTTCTATTGTGGTTGGAAATATATCAGTGTATATACAGGGGCATAAATTAAATATTTCTGTATTATACATGCACATAGCACTTAGCTTGACATAGGGACACAGATGCAGATAAAAAACTGGCACAAGGTACACAAAGGCAATATTTGACAGGATTGTCCATAGTCCGTAATTACGGTTGGTCAGCTGAAATATCAACAGTGCTTTTTTTGGCCTTGATGGACCGATCTCAGTGAAAACTTTGTCCAATACGGATGAAAGTTCAATTGGACATGTTGGTAAATTTTACCATATGCAGTTTATACAACTTGCACAATCAGTTCTTTCTACCAAAATCATTGTTGCGTCTCATTTTCATGGCCAACAATTTTCAACCCAGCCACCCGATCAACACGAGCCAGGTAATATTATCTAGTGTGTCCCAAGCCCAGATTAGCTTTCAATGGAATCTAAGGCAAATAATAAATTAAGTTAGATGAATTTACAATAGGACTCCAGCTGCTGCTGTTTATGTGGATGGATTGGGTCAAAATTGTTATTGGATAGATGGCTAGCAGCTAGCAGGGATGAATATATGTGAAGACCCTCCATTTTAGTTATAGTTAATTTATAACTTTTTTAGTTCGGAAAAAACGGCAGTCCGGTCTTTATTAAACATGGAATCGTGTAACCACATACACCTTTATTATATTTGATTTTATTCACTTTAAAACTATAAATCCAACGGTGAAATAACCAGAAGGAACATAATGTTGAGTTTTTCTGTAAATACTAGTTTTTTACTTTAGTTATAATGTTCCAATTATGCTATTATAACGTCTTAACAGTTAAGGGAAATATTGCGCTATGCAACAGTACTGTTGATTAGGAATCATTTTTAAAACAAACAAACAGGAATCTGATTTTGCTTAGTCTTTCATTGCAGATAAACAATAGAACTAGTGAAAAAAACATCCATGTGTGGTAAGGAAGACTCTTTATAGTAGTCAGACAGGTTGAATTAAGTATGAAATTCAGTTTAACTGTTTTTTTAGTCAATGTCTGATTTACTAATACCTGTTATGCAATGAACAATAAAAGGAATATTTGATATTTTCCATACAATATAACCCTAAGGAATCCAAGTATAAACCTTTACCTTCCTGCTGCCTTCCAGAAGCCAACGGATTCTTTTATGGTACATTTCAATAGCCCTGAAAACACAAATTGTCTTGTATGTCTAAAGGAATTTAACATTTACCAGTAATTATTATTTCATTGAATTGGATAGAGAATGACCACTATACACTCTATCAGATACTAAACACCTTCAGTAGGAAAGTTAAAAGTTTCCACAATCTTATACATTTATTTGAATTAATAATCTAAAGCATAGCAATTTTACATTTGCTATGCTAGTTGCAATAAATCATAAAAACAGAGCTAAAAACAATTTACTATGCAGTGTACTTACTTATGCAGTTTTGATTCAAATTCATAACTGTATGGTCCGAGAATTCAAGATGTTTGGACCATTTATAGTAGGCCTCCTAAGAAGTGAATGGCAGAATAGAAAGCTTACATAGATACTGGTCCAGGTGATTACCCTTGTATGAGAAACATACCTTCTATATTTTTAATTTTTGAATGCTAACAAATACATTAAAATGTAACTGTGGTCTCGGTCATTCCTTTCAAACAAGCCTAGGATATGCTCTAGCTTCTCTGGATCTTAAAGGGGAAGTTCAGTCAGAGAATACTATACTGTCAAGAAAAAAAGAGCAGTGTTTTTCCATCCTAATGACCTTACCTGCCATTTAGCATTTGTTTGTGTATAAATAAATGCTTCCAAAATACTGACTACATGACCATAATGGGGTTGACCCAGCACCTGGGTTGATTCAGTTGCTCAGTAGAGATTGAGCATGTTTGACCCATCCAACAGCCAATCAGTAGAATACTGTTAGGAAGATTCCAAGGGAATGTGCATTCTGGGAAGAGGAAAGACTGTAACAGAACCTGAAATGTCAGCTCACTAATGTCAGTACAGAGAATAGCGAGGGGTATAACTGATTTTTTAAAAATAGAAGAGATATGTAGAAAAACTAGGTTAGCACAATATAAACTAAGAATTTTAAAAAGATATTTTCCACTGAACTTTCCCTTTAATAAGCACTTCTATTGATAAATGTACATCATTAAAAGCAAATGGCAATAGTGATGCTTCATTGTGGAAAAGGACAACAAACATCAAATCAATCACCATTTTAATATAGAGTTTACTTACATGACAATATGTCCCATGTCAGAAGGTCCTGTATTGTTAGTTTCATGGAAGCTATACCCTGATTATAAAGCCATTCTTCTGATGACTGCATTTGTCAATGTCATCCTCCAAGTTTTTTAATCTCTAAAAAAAAAATCATAAGATCATTAGTTAAAAATTATTATTCAGTCATTTATGGAACCGTCTGGGTTGCTGTTTATGCTGCGTCTATGGCAGTTTATCCCCATAAACAGGGCAGCACAACAGGTGGTCCTAAAATAATATATTAGGTAATACAACTCTCAATAAAGAATTATTCAATGTCCATCTACTACTTCTATGCCACCAACAGTAAAGAGGATAACGCTGTCATTTCAAACTGAATAAATACTGAATTCATGCCTGATCTGTTTTTAACGAGGCTTAAAAGTCATTATCATAAAGCATACTTCAGAATAAAAGCAATGTTGGTATTATTTTATTTGCCTCTACAGCAAATAGAAAATAAGATTACAATGGTAAATTCCAAACAAACACATTACATGGTTCATAGAATACAGAGCAGCTAGCAGTACAGAAGGTACTATGTATACGCTGAGATATGGAATTTAGTTCAAGCTATGGCAATAAAACCTAATAAAATTAAATTGTTTGGTTAAAAACTTATATGAATATTTATGATGCAGACGGGGTGTACAATAAGGTTTTCATTTAAGTATGGTAACTTGATGTAAAAAAAAAACCAAAAGAAAAATGTGTCTTTTAACAAATTAGCTGAAAAAAGCTGAAAAGAATTTAAAGTGGAAATAAAGTCTCAAGACAATAGACAGAAGCACATTCACAAAAGTACCAACAGCTGCATCTCACCTCTCCTCTTGCTGTGGCTGTTGGTTAATTTATGAAATTACTAGGGGTTGTACTAGAGGCAACTCCCTTATCACCCCTTAGCTGGGTGACCACTAGCCAAGTGTACAGCTAAGCTGACAGACAATCATTTACAGACCGAGATCCTCTCCTCACTGACACAGAACAGGTATTTCAGGTTTCATCTTATACTACTGTCCCACACCCTGCAATTTGTACGCAGTACACTTCATAGGCTCTGAATTGCTCAATAGATCAAAACAAGGAACTGCAGCCTAGCTTCATAGAAGCTTACAGCCAATCACATAACAGCACAGAGATCCAACCTCTCCCTGACACAGAACAGGTATTTCAGTGCAGCTTTTTGTAAACATATTTAAATGCTCCCTATGCCATACAATGACTCCTTTCATACAAAGAAAAACAATCAAAGTGTATTTCTTAGCTAGCAGGGTGTAAAAACAGATCATTAATGTTTCAGTAACCTTTAAAGAAGTATGGGGTTTCGAACCTGAAAACCTTTATCACGGTCTTGCTAAAAGCACACTTTAAACCACCATCCCTAAATAGCTGTTATGTAAGGCTAGTACACGTAGAAACTTTTTATAGGAACACAAACCAAAAAAAAAAAGTAAAATCAGTTGACTATTGTTTCATAAGCAAGTGTGGGGATATGAATCATTGACTTCATGGGTATAAACTGCATATGCAAAGAATATAGGTACATTTACAATCTTTATCTTTTGCCAGGAACAGAATAAAATATATAAAAAAAATTTACATGGAAAATGAACGGCAGGGGTAAACAAGCAGCTTTCAAGTCTTATCAAGGGCTTTTGATATTGGTGTGGAGACAACCTTATAGAAAATATTATATAATGTCTATTCTGCTGTGCATAGAGACAGTGAGTTCTGGAGTACATGCACATGCTCACAAGGCTCTTTGAACACTACATAAGCTGTAAGTTGTAATGGCAACCATGAAATCTTCGTCACATATCCAATCTATGCACATAAATGCAACTTACTAGGGAGAATCTTACAAAGTATGGTGTCAGGGGAGAAAAACTTTCACATTAGGTAAAAAACCTAAAGTTTACAGAATTGCTGTTCCTATAATTATTGCACTATACTTTTTATTATATTTTTTACAGTGTTTAAGAAATAAATGAATTTCTTTAAATACTGTCAACAGAGTGACAAGAGCCCAGAGTTATTTTGCAGTAGGCTATTATTATCAGCATTATGCTGTGTAATGGGCAATCCACACAACAGTACAGATTGTCTTAATTATGCAGAACTCAAAAAGCACACGGAAAAGTAATGCCCTGTATAGTTTAGGATAAAGAGTTTTTTCTACTTGTTCCTGATTTGATCTAGACCCGCTCTTCTTGCATATCCAGACAAAGTGCACCTATTAGCCAGATTATAGACTAGACTATAGCTAAACTATAGCTATCCTGCAGTTACGCTCTGATTTTGGCATAATCTAGAACAAATTGGAGCTACACTATGTAGAACCATAGACTGACATCACATAAATGAAATCTCAGCAGGGAGCATTTTGGGATTGCTTTCTTTCTAATAGTCAATCTAGTCTCAAGAATTCTAGTCAAATGGCATCTGATTGTGCCAACCCCTCACCCTTGGACTGTACATGACACCTCATGCATCAGAAGACATGACACATAGTCTGTACAGGACAACCACACCCTGTACCAGACCATGCCACCACCACCCCTGCTCTGCACCAGATTGTGGCCCACCATTTTAGGACTGTGACACTATAACAACAACTCCCTCCAAAATGCCATATTATAACAAACCCCGCTCCCCGCTGAACATTTTTACAACCCCCCCCCCTCCGACTGTGACAATAAAACACCACCACTCTTGAGCCCCATAGGGATTCATTAGGGGGTGGATTATACAGGGATAATGCGCCCCTTACAGTGAAATATAAGGATATGACAATATAAAAGGCCAAGTGCTTTATACAGGGCAGGGATCTCTGAGGTGATGTAATATCATTATATAGTTTTTAAATAAATAAGGTTTATATATTTAATTTTTTTGTCTTCAAGGGTAACTGTGGATTCAATGCAAGTGCCCTTTATAAAAAGAGCACATTCCTACCTTTAAACAATCCCAGGATCACGCTTCTAGCTGCGGTCGGTCTATCTAAAGTTACAGCAGTATAAAATGTGGTGTTTTCCAGCTAGCATATCACCATAACCATTGCTCTGTCCTCCATGCCAGAGGCACTGAGCATGCCCAGTTGTATCCTAATGCTGTAACAGAAGCATCATCTGCTCATCATAAGTCAGAGGCACTAGCATGCCATGTATCCTATTTCTGTAACGAGCATTATCTGCTGCATCATTGTCCCAACCCCAAATACTTATTCATTTTAAAGCTAGCCACAAGCATGAAAAAAAAACTAGTTAGAGAATAGACAGAGAATGGTTGCAGGTCTTTAAATAGCTTCAGAAAATATTGTTTTTTGTAGTGGGGCTTTTAAAACAGCACATTGTGTGACTATTACACACTTCCTTGTTTATCCTGACTGTAACAGTCTAACTTTACAAGCCTATAACTTAAGACCCAGAGAAGCTGGATATGTCATACTAGGCTTGTTTGAAAGGTATGAGAGGACACTTTATTGAGACTACAGCTACCCTTTAGGCTGTGTGCAGCTTTAAAAAACGTTAGGACTTCAGTACCATTGTGATACTGTTGTTTTAAAAGTAAATAAGTAGAAGAAACTGACCATGATTTACTTTCTTTTCTTACGTCTGGTTAACCAAGATTAACCCTCTGTAACTCACTAATAGTTTTACTTTTAAAAACGGTGTGGAGTTGGAACGGTGAGTGGCCAAAAAGGGTATGGGAGCTGCAGTGGACCATTTTTTTATCATAATCACTGAGAGATTATAAGAAAATATTCCACTGCTGCTCCATTATGATTTGTATTATATGCAGATTATACATAAAAGGAGTGAGGATTCTGTCTAAGGATGAAGATACCAAAGAAAGGAGACAAACTACAACACTGTCTTGGCCTTTTTCTTGTCTTGAAGATTTTATTTTACCCACCTACAATAAATACATTTTTAAATAAGAGGTAAATTGCACACCTGGCATCACAGGGGACATAAAACAGCTGAATAGTGAAAGTTTAGACAACGTATAAACATTTTGCAAACTTAAGCTTGCTAAACCCATATAGACATTTATTATTTATTATAAACTACAACTTTATTTATAACTAGATCTAACATTGGTGTATTAAGAGGAACTGTGGCCAAAAATGACTTTAGGTAAATTGATAGGCATTGCTCTCCTGAGAATTTTTGCAATTTATTTTATTGTTTATTTTGCATAGTTTGAAGATATTTACAATTTTGTGTGTGATATGGCAGCAACATCACCAGGTCCCTACACTTCCTGCTCTGAAACTATGTGACAGTCATTCTGCCCTGTGTCTCCTCCTTGGTTTGCAGCCTCCTCCTCTTGCAAGCCCCCCTGATCCTCCCACTCATGGACCCATGGCCCCTCCATTTGCAGGCCCCCCTTTCCCCTTCCCTTAAGCCCCACATGCCCCCCCCACTCACGGACACCTTAACCCCGCCCACTCGTGGGTGCCTTAGCACCGCCCACCCTGGGTACTGTCGCCCCACCCACCCATGTGTATTTGCTCTGCCCACTCACGGATACTGTGCTCGCCCACTCAGGGTACCATGGCCCGCCCACTCAGACCCCCTCCTACAGAAAACTGTGTGAAAACACCTTTTCAGGCAGGCAGCAAGTTGGAGGAGCAGCCTTAGGAATGTCACATGTCAGCCTCCCACCATTAACTTTCTGGTCAGTAATTTCTTTATATCTTGGGCTGTGGAGCACATAGACAGGTGGTTGATGGCTCTTTTTAAATCAACTTGTATGGAGACCACAGTTCCCCTTTAACTGTAGAAAGCAGCTATTGGGAAATACTGACGTGTATCCAGCCCATGTTACCAGACATTTGAAGGCCTCTTTTTACATAGTCTAATCCAGGGATGTCAAACTTGCAGGCATACTGTAGCCAGGGAATGCTGGGAGTTGAAATTTTCAGACATCTGGAGGGCTGCAAGTTTGATCTCTGCCTGTCAGGACATTCTCACTCATTTTAGAAAAAGAGAATTAAGAATAAATAGGTACTAAATAAACAGATCAAAGGAAAAAAAGTAATTGATAGTCAATAAATTTACATGAGAGGTAAATCTAACATATAAATAAGCTTTAAAGGGACACAGCGCACATTAAAACAACTTTAAGTAAAAAATTATAATCCTACCTCATGTTCTTACCTAGTTTTGAGACCTCAACAATGTGAGCGGGCTGCACTGACAGTGCTCTCATTGGCACTCACTGTTAATATCTCCAAAACTCGGTAAGACAGCAATGGGAGAAATCATCTGTAAAGTGGGTACCACCATACAATCCTTCCTTCTGACCACACCATTCGGCACTTCTGACCAGTCGGCCAGGAGGAAGGACTGTGTCCAACAGTAAGCCAGGACGGATTGTCTGGTGCATAGAGGACCACACGATCGGTTGTGATTTTCCTACAAGTCCGATCATCTGTTCGTCTGATTCGGACGACGGTTGCATCCAGACGCAAACACATCCAATATTTCGACTCGACCGACCAAAACACTGAAATGTTGGTTAGTCGGGCCAAATTATTGTATGCTATGTACATTACTTAATTTATTAGAATTATAGCACTTCCTTGCTTTCAGCAGCCTTCCTTCTTGTGAGTAATGATTGGTTTTATGGCTGTAGTTTTGATTACAGAGAGGCCAAATGAAGGTTACCCAGAAGTTACTGTATTTGACATATCGGAGGGAAAGAGGGGGGTAGAGAATTTACTGATCATTTACTGACCATGATATTCTGTAAGGAGGAGAACTCTGGACAAGCATGCTGTTAATTTACAACCATCTGATAGTTATGAATATTTTTTACTCTGGTTTATTTAATTTCATTTTTTTCTTTAGCAGTTGCGTTGCTTTCTAGCTAGGTAATCATTAGCGAAAGACTGAGCAAGAGCAGAATTACCATCAGATCTTCTGTCTGATTGACATGTGTCACTGTTAATCCATTGTCATACTGCATGTTGTGGATTTTAGCATCCTTCCAGGCAGGCCGTGCTCTCATGGGAACCGGACTGGAGTTTTCTTCTACCTGTGGCCTTAAACCCAATAGAAAAGGTTTGACATGTTTAAGTGTTTCACAATTTTAAAACATCTATACAACTAATGAAGACGTGAAGAAGTATAACAAAGCCTTTCAAATGTAAAAAATGCATTTAGTTGTAAGCAAATAATTACAGTTTCAAATTGGACAAAGAAAAGATCTATAACATTAACCTTCTCAGTTTTATTCTGTCTTGAGAGAACTCAAATACTACAAAGTCTACTAGTGTTGCAGAGTTTTAATGCATTCTAAGTTTACACTGTAAAAAGGAATGTTGTGCTTTTGCAGTAACAGCAGCATGTTGTAAAAAAAAGGACCATAGTTGGGATGATTACGGTATGTAAAGTCACAGCAATATCTACAAAACCATTGTTTTCAGTAACTAAGGGACACTTTTTCTTTAGAAACTGTGCCTGGTTGATTCAGTGATAACAATAAATTATACCCTTTTTCTTTTATGTGTTATATTTTGTTCCTTGGTTCTTTTTCATGCACTCTACATCATGACCCATTAGAATGAGTGTGATGAAGGTTACTTAGCACAATTTACAAGAAAGTGGACTGAATGATCATGTATACACAACACACATTTTTAATGTCCTAAGTCAAAAATTGTTACTAATAATTTAGCAATATCTCCTTCATGCAGCAACTGAAGTTGTGATATTGAATTTATGGGCTTTCAAGGCCAAACAAAATACAAGATTTCCATGATTGCTCTCAATTTTTACCGTAAAATAAGGAAAGAAAAAAAGGCAAATTTATAAAGGGTAAGGCCCAGTACTCCTTGGCAATCACAGCCCAAGCGTGGTCAGGAGTGCCAGGAAAAGAGCTGATATTTAACCAATCATCTGTAAATAGAAATATGAATGGACAAATTAAATTTACCAGCACACCAATCATTTCAAAGTACTGAATAGCATTAAAATTAGTTGAAAATGATCAAGTCGGGTGTTAATAAAACAACAGATCACTGGGCAGGTGATCGATTGATCCAAGATATAGTACCGGCCCTAGGCATCCTTGAAACGTTTGATGTCCGAGTCCCCTGCTCCTGTGGGCCCCACGTGTTTTTTGTATCCCTTACTAGACACCTTTATCAGTTTAAAGGAAAACAATAATCGGACAGACACATTTTTAAAAAAATCGACAACTTACCAAGTGTTTTTGAAAAAATGTTCATTTTCCAGGATTTCAGCCATGCTTTTTGTCTGTGGATCCATTTAACATTCCAGACACAGAAAATAGTATATTTTACAAAAATAGCCTATGAGAGTTTTGAGAGAAATGGTAATTAAACAACTGATTCCATAAATAAAGTATGAAATCCCTTGTTAAAATATGATTGTTATCATTAGATGGTTAAACTGATCTATATAATAAAAATATTTCAAAGGTATATTCACTTATTGGAGATGTTCCAGCTAAACATTTTCTTTTAAAATAGAAATTAAGAAATTTCAGATTAAAAGATTTGTTACTTGCCTAATTCTAACCAGAAATATGCCTGTAAAATAGATAAAATCTTTAAAGGACAACTCCACCCTCATAAGAACATCTTTTAGAAATAATGGCCTCTTTAAAATATGTTGATATATCCTACTTTGTCCTATGATTCATTACTGTATGCCTGCTATGCTTCTGGATGCCTCATGGAAATAAGCAATTTAGAAACCTGTACTGAGACTGTACTGAGCCTGGGTATGCTCAGAAGAGGCAGCTATTGGATTAGCATTGTCATTGGCTGTGATGTCACCTCTCAAATCCATAACTGACAGTTGCTAACTAGAAGAACCAGGAAGCAGAAACAGGACAGGACATTGTGCAGATTTTAGGTTAGATTATATATTTCAGATTAAACTATTATAGTTTAGGTTTTGGGGGGTGGGGTGATACCTGTAAGTTTTCATTTAGGGCTGGACTTTCCCTTTAACTTCTGGGGCTTCCTGTTCTTACTTACCTTTCCTGTAAGGTCCAGACTTTGAAATTTAATATAGATTCTGCAATTACATATATTTTCTCATAGTAACCTCTGTCTCTTGTCCCACTATGGGGAAAGATGTAATGTTGGGTGCCCACCAATGCAAAACCAATGTTACCCATGTTAATATTGGGTTAGTGTGGGTTTTGCAGCTTTTGCTATAGTATAGCATAGCACGGGTGCAGTCTGGAGATATCAGAGGAAGCAGCAGAGGCGCACGATCACTGGTAAGGCACATTTTTTTTCTGCCACTCCTGTTAGATTAAAGGGGAACTGTGGTCCAAAAGACTTTAGGTAAATTGTAGCATTGCTCTCCTGAGAATTTTTGCAATGTATTTTCATTGTTTATTTTGCATATTTTGAAGATATTTACATTTTGTGTGTGATTGGCAGCAGCATCACCAGGTCCCCTGCCCTGAAACCATGTCAGTCAATCTGCCGTGTCTCCTCCTCCCCTTTGCGCACCTCCCTGGTCCCCCCACCATGGCCCCATGGTCCCTCCAGTTGCAGGCCCCCCTGGCACATTCTCTTACACCCCATGTGGCCCGCCCACACTGGTGTCGTGGCCCCTCAGACACCCCCCCCCCCCACAGAAAACTCTGTGGAAACAGCGAGAACTCTGCCTGAAAAGGCTGTTTTCACTAGTGGGAGAAGGGCTGTAGATTCCCTACCTACTCTGTCAGGACTTCACACAGCAGAGAGGAGAGAGACTTCCTGTCTCCCTCACACACTGAGGGAGTCTGGGCTGTGCAGGAGAAGCCTTAGGAATTTCACATGTCAGCCTCCCACCCATTAATTTCTGCTCAGTAATTTCTTTATATCTTGGGCTGTGAGCACGTAGAGAGGTGGTTGATGGTTCCTTTTAAGGTAGGAAACTGGCCTTTCATTTCAACCGGGAGGCCACAGTTCCCCTTAATTGAAGAAAAAGAGTTTAGACTCCACAGTGCAGTAACTGCAGCAAATGCTCAAGTGAGGATGGTAAGAGTTGTGCTCAGGGAGATTTCACAAAGCCTCGAGGAACTGCAATGCAGTATGCATTTCAAGAATTGCTGCATTGTGGGTTTGCATACAGGTAAGTTGCATTGCTTAAAATAACTATAACCTAAACTTTTACTTTTTAAAAATGGAAAGTACCTGGGGCAGGGAAGTAAGATTGATTATTCCTACCAACAATATAATTTAGAACTACAGCAGGTACAGTTTTTATTTGCCAGGTTAGTCCAGGACTAATTCTTTATTAAAGGGTATGTCCACCCTTAATTCTTTTTTTAATATAGCCTTCCCCCTGGTCCCCCAGCCCCAACGCATTATTTTACTTTTAGAAACCCCCCCAAACTCTACTTACCTCCCCTCTTTCCTCCGCCGCGCCCCGGCCCTCTGCTTGGAGAAATGCAAGCAGCGGAGCATCGGACGCTGCGGTCCAGTGCAGCAGGAAAGAGGAGAGGTAGTAAGAGTTTGGGAGCTTTCTAAAAATAAAAATTATGCGGTTCGTGGGAGACATGGGGGAAGGCTATATTAAAGGGGTTTTATGCTAGGGGGGGATAGCAGAACGGAGGAGAGGGAGGGGGGGAGGGGAGAAGGGCTGCAGTACGCATGCCAAACTTCTCCCGAGGCCAGGTAGCAGGCAGAGTCCTATATGGACCCTGCTAGCCTCCTGGTGGGCAGTTTTTGGGACTTTGGGGGGGGACTACAGGAGACCAGATGGAGCTGGGATGTGAGGTAGATTAAACTACACTACATGGTGGGGCCAGTAGTTGGGGGGATTATAGTTTTGGGGGTGGACATCCCTTTAAAGATAGGCTGAAGCCAAGAGAAGACTTCAGAATTAGTTTTTCTTGAGCTGATGCTCTTCACAAAAACAATATTTGGAGGTAGGAATTACCAGTCTTTTTCTAAAAAATACTTTATACATACGATGGTTAAGGCTCCATCATCAGACATTTAAGTTTACTCTATATATTAGCACAAAACGCATTGCATATTGTATTGGGTGCCTGGCACTGTTATTGGAAACCATGGGAAAAGCCCACACTAACCCATATATTACAGAGTATGTGGGTTTAAAACAGCTTTTATTGCATCTCCCCAATAAATTTCCTTCCAAATGCATCAGAATGCAGTTGGTTTTCCAAAGGCACACTCTGTGTGAGGGCTAGGCCCCACTAGCGAGTTTTTCACAAGTGACTTCACTTTTGATGCGCATTTGATTTTAACATGGATATCACAGGAAAGCAAAAATTCTGCAATTTCCGCATGCATGTCCGGTTTGGTAAACATGCGATCACCTTTTTTTTCATAATCGCATGTTTCCATAATGGGAAGATTAAACTGCATACCAAATGCCCACAAGTAGGAATCTGCAATTGCGTGCGTTAATGCACTACCGGTGTGCAATTCTGGTGCGTTGCAGTGCATGTGATCAGAATGTTTGCTAGTCTTGGGAAAAACATTTTTGTGTAGCTTTGGTGAAATGTTATGGGATGTAACATGGGGTGCTAATGCTGCTACGCAATGTTACCAAACGATTAGTGTAGATAGTTGGTGGCGTAATAGGAATTAACTATGATGGGGCCCCTCTCCCTGCTTTGTTTACATGGTTTTCAGGGAGGAGGCTGTATCTGTCATAGGAACATGCCCCCAATGCAGGTCTGCTCCCCTGGTAGTTACAGCTGTCTCAGTACATTTCTCTCCCCCACACACACCACCAATGAACACATTGGTATACCCAGCCAGTGACTGGGTAAAGGGGGGGGGGCACTGTTACCCAACATTAAGCATAGAACCTGGTTCTGTTAAGGGTTAGCAGACTGCAGTTGCATTAAGCAGGAGTGCATTTTAGCAACAAATAAAAGTTCCCCAAGCCATGTGGTTGGCTGACATTTCACTTTAAACAGGTAACAATATTAAAACTTTACCCCCACTCCTTACAGAAATTATCCAATTACCTTCTTAGCTGAACTTTGCCATTAGTGCACTCAGCACGTTCCTCAGTCAGACTGAGAGGCAGAGCTGTTTAGTGTCTCCAGGGAGAAGGAACCAAACAACATGGAACCGGTTATCAAGAAACATGAAACCCGCCCCCCATACCTAGACTGAAGGACGCAGATGCTGTAAATCCTACACTATGGTTATTATTGGGAAAAACTCTATTTCTAGTGAGTGAAGAACTCATTTAACAGGGGGTTTGAGTTGGTATAGTCCATTGTTAGGCAACAACTGTTCAGCAGAATTATGGGAGATGTAGTTCGATTCTGACTTCCTGGTGTCTTCAGACTTAAACCAGCTGACAGAAGAGAAGCCAAGTACATCGAACATTCGGTAACATTAAAAGAAAGGGATTGATAGGAATGTTAGGCTGGGTACACACACACCAGCAGATATTTTTGCGGCACTTTCGGACCGACCTCAATCGTTCGTCCGTTCGACGAACAAACGGACATGTCAGTAAATTCCATGATCGTGCGGTTCCCTATGGGGCCGCACGATCAATCGTTCGCACGAATCGTTCGCCAAATTTGCTGCGACCGACGGACATTTGTCCTGCCAAGCGCTCACTCAAAAATAATCTGACATGTGTACCCAGCCTTAGACAGTCATTAATGGTATCACTGTACAGCTAACTGCAAGCTCAGCACCCATGAAACAAGGTCAGGTCAGTGTCAGCCTATAGGGCCCTGCAGTGGGTTGGTAGCTAGGTTAGAAACAAATATGCAGGAGATACACATTCAATTGTGACTTTTAACTTTATTGTGACTTGCAGTGCACAACAACATTTCTGGGTATTCCCCCTTCCTCAGGTGCACCAGAGAAGGGGGAATACCCGAAACGTTGTGCACTGCAAGTCACAATAAAATTAAAGTCATAATTGAATGCTTATCTCCTGCATATTTGTTTCTTATTTGGATTCCACTGCTTGTGGTTAGCAGATCGGGGGAGCAGCACCATTGTGGACCCAAAGAGAAGGTGGTGCGGGAGAAATACATGTTTGTATAAAGTGGTAGTTAGGTTAATCTGGCTGATCTGAATTCTAAAGAGCTGGTGGTACACACCTTCAGATTCTTTGTCTTGTTCCCCCAGGGATTGTTCTTTACTCATTAGGTTTGGACTGATGCTGGGATACTGCCTTGAAGTGGCGCATCAGCTCACTAACTAAAGGTATCCATTTTAACTTTAGTGCAGGTAATTACCCTTCATTGCTTGCATATATGTTTGATTATTATATCTAATTAATTTATGCTTATATGTATAGTTGAGTGCTGGAGTCTTCTGTGTAATGTATATATAAATATAGTACTTCTTCCCTTTAAAGCGTAACAAATATGAAATAAAAATGATTAGAGCAGCTTGAAATCATGAAGGGTGATGGGGTTTGAACAGCAGCCAGAAAAATGTGGGATATGGTTTATTCCAATAGTATTTATTCCTTTAATATAACCTTGATCATATTCCTGTTTCTATGCAACCACAATTTAAGTGTAAGTGGTATCTCAGGAGGCCATACAGTAAAGACCCATTTAAGTATGACCTCAGGATTACCCCAAAATGTAATTTGTTTCAATAAATCTTTCTATCTATATTCCATATCCAGCTTCAATGAAACATGTGTCCTGTGAAATTCTTCCTCTTGCTCTTTGCAAGGAGGATTGTTTATATGTCAAGTACAGATGGTTATTGCAAAGCAGTGGTGAAATTTACATAATAAACCCACCTGCAGTGAGAAAATGCTGTACTAGCAAAATGTGATAAGAATTCTTCAAACAAACTCATTACATTGTGCTTACTCTACTCGAATGACAATCAGTCTCTAGACTTGAAGCATTCTACTTAAAATGCTAACGCTTAGTTATTTGGAGAAGTGCACCTGTCGGCTGTTTATAACAAATAACATCTATTTCTTGGCACAAGTGAATATATAGTGGTATACAATGTTTTCTGGATGCATTACTCAAATAGATACTTAAGAGTTCATTAAGAAGGTTTTATGCTTTATGCAGAGCTAACCAACCATTTTAAAGGACAACAATACTGTCCTTTTCTCCCTCCCTCCCCTCCAGAAGTATCCAGGGTCAGGATCGAAACCGCTAGGTCCTCACTCCTGGGTTCGACTTCTAAATCCTGTACTTACCTATAGATAAGATGCACTGTTCCCCGACTCCCTCTCCTCTCCCAACCTCGTTCCCACTGCTCACCGGCAGTTGCGTTCCTATAAGGAAGCAGAAGAGGCTGTGGCCAGGGAAACAAAGATGAGTAATTACATTTAACCCTGGCATTTAGGGTGTGTGGGACGGTTGCCATACATTATACTAGTTTTTATGTTTGGGGTGGAAATACCCTTTAATCTGCCTGAAATACTGACTCACTGTTTGCAGGACCCCTAATAGAGTGTGTTATGTTCTTGCCCTTGACTCCAAAAGACAGTAGAAATTACTGTCAGGAACAATACAAGGAAGTGGTGCATCCTGGGTAGAAGAACCTGGAATGGCAGCTCAAGTTTACTACTGACCATAGCAAAGGGGATGAAAGTCAGAGATTTTTCAAAAATGCAGCAGATTCAAGGTATCTCAGGGCTAGTACGTGGAAACATTTTAATTTTCATCTCTTGTGAAGGTTCTCATTCATCCTGGTCATGGTATATCTGTCGTATTCAGTTAGATCGACTGGACTTAAGGTTTCGCTAGTCATCCGAATTTCTTTCTCAATTCAGAATGACTGAATCTGTTAGCAATTATGTACTCTGGGAAAGCCATACTTAAAGTTGCACTTGCACTTTATATTTCAGATACCCCAAAAACCTTTGGTTGGGTTGTTTTTTTTATGGAGAACGACCATTCTCCATATAGTTTGCACCTGAAGTGGACACAACCACTTCCTCTGGATCTAATATGACTGGCTTTGTGGAAACTTTAATTGAGTGATTTGAATTCACCAATAGAAGAAAAGGGTGGACTTTAAGAATGGGTTATATATGTTTAAGCTCACATACGAAACTTGACGCAGTAAACAGAACTTTATTTGCAGCTCTGCACTGTGTCGCATCTCCTTCCTTTGGCAATTATTTGGAAAATACGGAGGTACGTTTTTGTGCAGTAGCTCAGAATTATTTTGTAATGTGATATATAGCTGTCAGACTCCATAACCCCCAGTAATGGCTCCTTCCTAAGAGAAGTACAAATAGACAATCTCTCTCTTTTTATAGGCCAATAAGAATTTCCTAGAAAGTGGAGGCTAAAAAGAGGATGGTAGAAGTGTGTTGGATTTTCTTTTTGAGTTATATAGAAGATAGAGAGTTATACCCATGCAGTAACTGACTTCTTTCTAACCAGTCATTTTCAGAGACAACTCTCCCATCTCTTACATTAAAGAACATATTTTAATGAAGGAAGGGGAGGAACTTAAAAACTGTCAGTGCTACCTGAAAGCATTCAGTTACTACACGAGTATAATTTACAGGATAGGATCAGATTTCTACGGTAAATGTTAAAGGACATGTCCACCCCCAAAACTATAATTTAACCCACTACTGGCCCCACTCTGTAGTATAATAAAATCCTTACCTTACATCCCAGCTCCAAATGCTTCTCCTGTAATGTCCCTCCAAAGTCCAGAAAACTGACCACCAGGAGCCTGGCCCTCCTCCGGGAGAATTTTGCCATGCGCACTGCAACCTCTCCTGTCTTGCTCTCCCTCCCCCTAGCACAAAACTCCTTTTCTGTAGTGTAGGGCTCTCTCCCCCAGCCCCACCCACTATAGTAATATATATATATAATATAGTAATATTTGCAGAAACTCCCCTGATCATTACTTACCTTGCCTCTCTCCTCCGGCGTACTGGATAGCCGGAAGCCGCGTCCGTGATCAAGGACTTGGCTGCCTATCGAGCCCCCTGCCTGCAGTTTCATGCAAGCAGAGGGCCAGGACAGTACACCAGAGGAAAGCGGTAAGGTAAGTAATGATCGGGGGAGTTTCTGCAAATATTACTATAGCGGTTGGGGCTGGGGGAGGGAGCCCTACACTACAGAAAAAAAATCAAAAATGGGGTGGATATGCCCTTTAATGGGATTTAAAGGAGAACTAAACCCAATTTTTTATACTCCAGAATCTGAAAACAACCCCCCTAAAAACACCAATAAACTATAAAATGCCACTTTAGTAAACTCTGTTAAAGTAAATCAAAGCCTGTTAAGGACTGGATGAAGTATCTGTGTGTATGTGCAGTGTCAGACCACACCTCCTGACCTCAGTCACATGCTTCTTTGCTTTATCTGTCCTGTAAAAGGATTGGATAGATATTATTAATGGGTGTGACCAAATGTAACGAGTTTGTGCCATAGCAAAGGACTGAGCATGTGCAGAACATAATGGTCGTTGACCAAACTGTCTGATACTAGAATGCTGTGAAGTACAGCACAAACCATATGTTGTTTAGGTAAATTTCCCAGCACATGTATCAAAATGAGAGGTAAGACACAGATTACTGGTTTTATATTAAGTTGTCCTGACTTTTGGTTCAGTTTTGTTCTGCGACTTTAGTCTCCATAAATACATGGACAGAGCTATAATATATTTAAATTAAATGGCAGTGTAATCACTAATATTTCTGCTCTAACATGTATTACATTTATAATCCTGACACCTGATTTATATAGCATTTGGCACAAGTATTGATGTTTCCTTCTACAGATCATGTAATTTCACGAGAAACAGCAAAATCTAGCATCTAAAAAAAAAAACACTTTGCTGCAGGCTCCTTCTAAGTCACATGACAACAGCAGTTAATGCTTTTCTAATGTTTTATCGAACTCCCAATAGGGAAGCAACAACAAAAGATACTTGCATCAAGCTCATCTGTGGTTGAGCATCCTGGAAAACACACACATATACAGCATAGCTAGGGGCAGAAATCTGCAGTCTGACATCATGCAACCTATTACATAAATTACATTATAAATCACCTAATGCTTTAAAGTAATGGAAAAATGTTACAGTGGTCAGCAATCATACTATATAGGGAAAAGGTACATTTCATTTCCAGCCCTCGAAAGAACACGTTCAGAACATTTTATTTTGAGAAGCAAAATTGTGTTGACTAATACTCTTGAGTCGTTCCACAATCAATAGTTTTCATTTGCTAACAGCATGATCGTCAGGAGAACTTTCATCATTCTTTGTAAATACAGACCTCAAAATTCATCTCCCCAAGAAAAACATTTGTTTTTAGAGGAGAGAGATTCCTAGCAAAACACACATTTTACTGTTTGTTTAGTTTGAGTGCCATGCTAAAAATCAAACGGTAACAATCCAAGAAGGTCTAGCTATGTGAACAAAATAGTATGACAATATGCCACAAAAATACGTGACAAATAGTTCTTGTATAAAAGATGAAGTATAAGGGATTTTTTATACATAAAGAGGTACATTATATAGTGAATAATGCACCTTCTTAGAATTCTAAGATTATAAAAAGACAATTAAAGGGTTAAATCACCCTTCTTAAAGCTACAAATACAAACAGTCCTAAGATTGCCATTTTTATTCTTATTGTAGCTTTGGAATGGTGGAATTAACACAGTACTTTCCTTTAGTCCAGGAATATGGACCCAATCTCAGCTATCGGTCTAGCCAGAGAAAACACATGTAGCATAAATTTTAATTGGTTTGACCGCTGATGAACTGTCAAAACTTTACTCATTATGGCACAGATCATTTCTACAAAAAAAAAAAAAAACACCTCCCGTTTGTTGCACTGAACATTCAAATTATTGGACCTTCACAAACAACTAAATTTAAAGATGCAAAAGTAAGGCCGTAGGAGGTTCCAAGTTACATTATCTACCAGTCAGATATAGTGCCCGATGTCATCACATCTGAATTTCAACCAAATGCCAATGCATTAGAATATTAGACAAGAAAAAAAATAGGCAATCATAGCATTGAAATGTTACGGTACCAATTCAAATGCCAACATCTTTTTTTTTTTTTTACTTTAAAGGGCATGTCCACCCCCAAAACTATAATCCCCCCACTAATGGCCCCACCTTGTAGTGTAATAAAATCCTTACCTCACATCGCAGCTCCAAATGGTTCTCCTGTAGTCTCCCACCAAAGTCCCAAAAACTGCCCACCAGGAGGATAGCAGAGTCCATATACGACTCTGCCTCCTGTCTCATCTCCGGGAGAAGTTTGGCATGCGTACTGCAGCCCTTCTCCCCCTCCCTCCCGTTTTGCGATCCCTCCCCCTACCATAAAAACCTTTGCCCATATATTAGTATATCTTCCCCCAGCACCAACTGCTAAAAAATAATTTTAAGAAAGTCCCCAGAACTCTACTTACCTTCCCTCTCTCCTCCGGCATTCTGAGAAGCCGGCAGCCGCGTCCGTGATTGGCTGCCTCTCAGCCAATCACGGACGTGGCTGCCGTCCCGCCCCCTGCTTGCAGTGTCTTGCAAGCAGAAGGCCGGGGCGTCTGAGGAGAGAGTGAAGGCAAGTAAAGATCTGGGCACTTTCTTAAAACTATTTTATAGCAGTTGGGGCTGGGGGAAGGCATTCTATTATAGGGCAAAATTTTTTTTATAAGGGTGGATATGCCCTTTAAGTATGCATGCTCACTCTTCTGTCTAAAGTTAAATAGTTAATGTCTTTATATTGCATATGGTACTTTAAATACAACCTTTTCCAGAAAAACCTTCTAGTAAAAGGATTGCCTGATATTAATACAATTCAAAGGACAAACAACCAGCTGATGGTCACATAGGATTTCATATATCTAACGAAAAAATTGCATGTGCAAACGCAGCGTAATCACATGCAATTGTGTGTACGATCGCGTTTCCGGTGCAGTGTGGCCGTGCCCTCAATGCTTTGATGTGGCCTAACTGACTAATGTGAGGCCACACTACAATGCGCTCAATCGAGCATGCACGTTTTTCGTTTCCATTGTTGTCCCCTTGTGCTGCAATCCGGAAAATATTCCATTATAGTAGTGCATGCAAATCGCACCAAAAATGGTGATCACATGTGCCAATAAGCGGATCGCAGCACAACGGACATCAGCGTATCTAGCGTAACCAGTTGGCCAACACTAGCGTGCACCACCCCATAAAGATACCTAAACAGCAGTTTATGGATGCTTCAAGTCCCTGATGTGCATGCTATGTTACAGTATATCTTTGAGTGCAATGTAAACGATAATGATAGGGAGGGGGATCTAAACAATCATATATTTAGCCATTTTATATACGGTGTATATTTGAATCTGCTTGTTCTTAGGAGTACTGTAGAGCATATGAAGTTTAAAATTAAAAACTCCTGCGGCAGAGAGATAAGATTGATATTTCCTACTTCCCAATATTATTTTTTCTGCCAGGCTTCCTCCCTAGCTTTAATACAGGAAAACCTAGGACAATTAACCTGGCAGATGAAAACCAGTGCTTAACAACATGATATTGGGAGGTAAGAATATTCCATCTCCTTCAATTTTTAAAAGTAAATTTTTACTGTGTGGTTGTCTTATTCCGGATTACATGATACCTTCCATTTAGGATAATATATATTTTCCATTTAAAAATTCCCTGTAGTTTAATCCAATTTATTGATCAAAATTTGGAATGAGCAAGGTGGTAATTTATGGGATATGGGAAGCAGTGGAGAAGCAATGTCTGTATCACTTTGTACTTCTCAAGATCAAGTGGTACAATTGACTTAAATATTTTGGTAGATTGACTTTGTCAGTAAATTACCTATAGTTTGCCACACCTCTTGTAATACATTACCAGTATTACTGTATCAAACAACATAGAACCATTTGTGTATTCTTATTTGCTTCCATCTGTAAACATCACCTTGTGGTTTCCTTACCCATCAGTTTAAACAATTTATTTAAATCAACCGCTCTGCTCATTGCTTTTCATGCATTAGCGAATGATGGTATTTCCCAGAAATGCTCACAATATTGATGAACTTAAGTCACTATGGCACTCGTAGTGCAAAATCAACTCCATTTGCACTAATTTTCTGGTGTGCAGGAATTGCCTTTTTTCCCCCTTTTTTCACTTATTCGTTACAAGAGAACTAAACACAAATTACAAATGAGCATGAATAGATTCTATAATTTCTTAATGTGGCCATACACATCATATTGGACAGGATTTGCTGAACACTGGCCATGCGTATAGATAGGTTGTGAAGCAAATGAACTACCACCAATAATGCAAATTATATACGAAGAGATTGCTCCTGTGTATTTGCACATCTGCAAATTCAGCATCAAATTCCGATGGAATTGAATGTAAATTGGCGACCGAAAATGCATGTGTATGAGCACCTTAAGTAGCTGCTGCAAATCTAACCTCTGAAGGGAAGCAGAACATTTAAAATGAATAACCTGGATGTGCACTGTAGTGAATTTCAAAAACCAGCCTTATTTTCACAAACATAAAAAATATATAAAAGTACATCCTGTATAGTTCCCTGTTCATACTGCATAATACATTAAAAAAGGAGAATTTGATCTAAATATATATCTAATAAAACATTGAAAGTATTTATTTAAATAAGTTGTTTGCATACCTGGCTGCATTCTCAAACAGATAAGCCACAGTGAACCTAGTTATCATTCGTAACAGCCTAAACCATTTTCCTTACTGGTTCTGTCCTACTTTTGTCAAATATGGCTGTATTCTGTGCAACAGAAGATTTGAGCAATAAACTGCCACATGTATCCCTGATTCTATATTAGGGATGTATTTAGCACATTTTACATTTTGTGGTATGGTTTAGGTCATTATTTTAATTAGATGTTGTTTCTCATTCCATCTACACTGTGATATACAGTACCTCACAAATATCAGTACAGCCCTCACATTTTTGTAAATTTATATTTCAAGGGACAATACTGAGGAAATGACACTTTAAAAACAATGTTAAATAGTAATTGTACAGATTGTATAAAAGTGTATATTTTCTGTTCCCCCAAAATAACTCAACCGCTGGCAACATATTATAAAATAAAATATTTACAAAAATATGAGGGGTATACTTAAAGGGTAACTGTGGTCTCAAAACAAGTTTAGTTTATATTAAAGGCCAGTTTCCTACCTTTAAAACGAGCCATCAACCACCTCTCTGTGTTCCACAGCCCAAGATATACAGAAATGACTGACCAGAAAGTTAATGGGTGGGAGGCCGACATGTGACATTCCTAAGGCTTCTCCTGCACAGTGCCGCTGGCGAGCACAGCCTCAGAGTCCCTCAGTGTGTGAGGGAGACAGGAAGTCCCTCCTCCTCTCTGCTGTGTGTTTTGACAGGGAAGGTAAGGGAATCTACAGCCCTTCTCTTTCACTGTGTGAAAACAGCCTTTTCAGGCAGAGTTCTCACTCTGCCTGAAAAGGCTGATTCCAGAGTTTTCTGTAGTGGGCGAGGCTTAGGCACCCACGAGTGGGCAGGGCCACATAGGGCTGTAAGATAATGGGCCATGGGGGGCCTGCAACTGGAGGGACCATGGGGTCCATGAGTGGGAGGGACCAGGGGGGCTGCAAAGGGGAGGAGGAGACAGTACAGATTAACTGACAGTTTCAGAGCAGGAAGTGCGGGGGACCTGGTGATGCTGCTGCCATATCACACACAAAAATGTAAATATCTTCAAAACTATGCAAAATAAACAATGGAAATACATTGCAAAAATTCTCAGGGGAGCAATTTCTATTAATTTACCTAAAGTCATTTTTGGACCACAGTTCCCCTTTAATTTTGTGAGATACCAAATACAGGATGGTACTATTATTGTGGCCTGAAAAAGAAGCTGGGACTGTTTCTGTCTTTTGGTATTTTAGGCATTGAATATATGCTGAACTTTCATTACCTTCATTAAAGGGTCACTATACTTACTGAAACAACTTTACATTTTCTGAACCTACAATTTGAGAGAAGTAAAATTGTGGTACTCACATATTTATCTGTGCTTGCTTTGTCATTAAATTATTAATGTTTAGTGAGTACTCTTAATTCCCTCCACCCTCCCTTACTCACTGCCTTCTTGTAGTGTCTGCAACACTTATAAGTTCTGCACAGCCTCACCATGGACACTGCTCTAATTACACATCTCCCCTTCCCTTACCCCTGCTGACTTTTCTCTGTTGATTCCCCTTAATGTTGCAGAAAGTGTGTTGGCAGACAGGCAAAGATCCTAGTAAGGGGTCAAGCATGAGTCACATATTACAACTTCTGCTTCTGGAGTGATAGGTCTTTCCCTGTAAATGCTGATGATTTCTCAGAATCTACAGCTCGGATTTAAAATCTGAAAAAAGTTTTGGAGGAGTGGATCTTGCTGTATCTAAAAGGTACTATTTTTGAAAATTTTTTAGAGTTAAGATACCCTTTAAAAACATTCTTATGATGCCAATATGCTTCCTCTAATGAACACAATTACTGCAATAAACTTGTGATTGGAAGTTAAACTATAGAATATGTAAAGCTGCTATAAACACTTAATGGTACAATCTGTATCCTCATTATCATATCTTAAATATGAACATTGTAGGACCATATAAACCTACTTCAGTGTAATTTTAAAAAATTGGAAACTGTGGTGTGCTACATATGTTGTAGGATCTGTGATCCTGATATCAAACGACCAATTACTTTTCATACTTAAAGGGCATCTATATTGCCAAGAAAGTTGCTTGGGTTTTTAGGCCACCTGCTTCATTCTCTACACATGCATAACTGCATTCAAGGTGGCAGGAGAGTCAGGCTGCACAGATCCAGGGTGGTGGGGAGAGTTGGGTGAGGAGCTAAATAGCCGTCTGCTACAGCCCAAGCAACTTTTTGACATTTCACAGCTTGGGTAACAATGGGAGATGGAATTATTATCTCCTAACTTCCTTGGAATTCTACACATTTTAAAAAGCAAAAGTTGTTCTACGTACTAAAGCCAAGGCCACAGTACATCAAATGTCAATTTTCACGCATTTCATCATCGGCTTGTGCTACAATTCGCAAAAAAAAAAGTGATTGTATGTGCTCCGAGTAAGGATCGCATCGCAGAGCCACCCCATTGACCTGTACTGCTCTGCATTTCTGACACGCATAAGGATCGCAAAATTTAAGTGTAAGCGCATGAGTAATGCGCTATTGTGGCCTAGCCCTTAAGGCTCATTCACACTAGAGTGCGTTTTACATTTCACCAAACACAGTGCACATAGAAACAAATGGCACTGTTCACATTTAAGCGCCGTGATTTGTTGCGAGCATTGCACTGCATGCAACATTTTGGTTAGGTTAACACAGCATTGCCTTTGAAAATAATGGCATGCGTTGTGCATTAACGCAGCTGAGCAACGCACGCAATCATGATGTTCTGCTGCGCTCTAGTATGACGAGCCCTCGACCACACAAACAGATTTCTTTCAAAATGCAGATTTTATCAGATGTGAACAGATATGAATTGCTTATTTGCTATATTCTGTTTGGCCAAGGGGAAGGAGATGTGCTTGCTAACATTTCCACAAACTTGCTACTGGGAAACAATGTGCCATACATGATTAGACATAACTCCAAATGTTCCAGAAACACATCAAAAACCTTCCAGCCCAATTACAAAGTTAGAAGGCATTATGACGCCAGGAACATCTCAAGGTTACAAACCGCTTCCTGGCTCTACGTCTCTATACATTGAATTGACATCAAGCCAGAATATGGTCAGCATTTGACAATAAAATGGTCTACTAAACTTACTGCACGCTGGCATTTAGTTAAAACCTATTACACAACCATAACGTTGATCGACATCCCACCTTAAATGAAATCTTGTAGAAACCATAAAAAGGCGTCACCACTGTACAGGTAACAAATATTTCCATTTCATTGCCTAACAAAGATTTGCTGCTCTTAAACTAAACAATAAAACATACAGTTTAATGTTGCTTTTTATTTATACCCATTCACTCTAAATATCTCTGTTTCTCAATGGCATACAAAGACCTACATAAAACGCTAGGAATATGTGACAAAAAAAAAATGGGGAAAAAAAGCTCAGACAAAATAATTTAAGAATGTTCATCTGACTGATAATAAATTAGTCATAACAAGTAACACACAATACAGAACAAATGTATTTACATGGTTTTGACCTAGTAGTGACGTCTCCTGTACCATACTTTCTTTAGAAGTCTATAGCTGTGCTTGACATTAGCGCTGGTTAAAAAGCGGTTTAGTAGATGAACTCAGTGACACTAGGGTGTGGGGGCATTTTATTTTAATATTAAATAAATTACAAGGTTCTGTTTAAATTAATGTTGCACTTAAAAATTCATTTGTACTAAAGGAAGGAGGAAGGGGAAATAGACTTTTTTTCTTTTTTAAATATAATAGGCAAAGTAAACTGAAGGCTTTATTAAGATGCCTTCAGGGAAATGGCTTATTCTTCTACTGAGTTTGTTGGCGCACCACAGTGTTTTTTTATTTTCTTTGAGCAAAGCATTTAGTGTTCCTTTCCACGGACTGCATGTATATACACCTTATACTGCATCAGCAAAAAATATATATATATATATTTATATAAATATAAATGAATAATCCATCCCACCCAAAATGAGTGTTCTTACGTTTCAAAGTTCTGACTTATGAGAATGAGGGAGTAGTATTGTTTTTTTTGTCTCCTTTCTTAACACTGAATTGAACATTCCCCATTTACTTTTGAAAAGCACCTTCTAAATTGCCTTTCCCTCACTTTCAACGGGAACTCTGACAGACATTAAATGTAACAAGTTTAAGCCTCTTCCCCCCCCCCACTTCTCTTAAACAGGTGAGCACAAATCACATAAAGATGATTGAGAAGGAACACGCAAGAACAGGGTAACCAAAGCTTAAGCCATTGAGCACCACAGTATTATACAGCTTTGATCTCTTTGCTCAGTGGTGCAAAGAACTCCTTTTTGGAGCAATAATTCCTTTTAAGACTCCAGTACTCTTCTTGTAAGTGAGGCCAGCCCCACTTGGCCTGGAAATGCTGCTAGGTCATTTGTAAAATTCATAAATACTTATTTTTCTCTCTTTTTCTTCCACTCCCATAATCCCACAGTAAAAGGAGGAACTGGGTACAGTAATTAATGTCAGTTTGCTTGTCAGTGTAAAGGATTCTTCTAAAGTCCCCATATCACAGTGCAGACCTGACTGCATGTTTATGGTCAGGAGTTAAGTCAATGAGAATTGTTATTTGGTTAAAGAAACTCTCCGTTTGTTTCAAAGTGCATAGTGAGAACCCAATGTGTGTTTTCTGCTCAGTTCTCATGTCTCTTTCAGAAATATTCCTGAAGAAGTCCTCACATCGCCCAGTCAGTCTGACCCCAAAAAATGAAATGATCCATTCCAATTAAAAAAGAAAAAGAAAAAATTCCCATAACATCAACCAGGTAAACATACTTTGCCTGCAAATAACAGTCCTACTATTGTAAAAAAAATGGATAAAACAAATAGTACATAGGACGATCCAACTACTGTATTGTTTGGCAATTTGTAGGGTTGACCTCCAACTTCATTGATGTAAAATCCTATGGGGAAGATTAATGCTGCCATACAGAAGAGGATCACTGTGAAAGAAAATAAGAGAGAATAAATACACATTTTGACTCAAGGCCAAATAAAAATATGTCATTAATACTAAAAGAAAAAGGGCACATGTGTCTAAATAACCTTGATTTAGAGAACAAAGGCTAAAGCACATTTTCCTGTTTTCTAGTACAGATGTTGATAAATGAAATGAAGCACCTCTTTCAAAGTGATCCCTACCACAAATATCTTGTCTGTTGTGCCTCTCTTGTAGTGAAGCACACTACATTGCACCCCCTAAAAAAACAAAAACCATTGGACCATAATAAAGACATTATCCCAGGGAGGTAGGAATCCCTAATTCTGTCAAAGAACCCCTAAAGTGCTGCCTCTCAGCGTGACTATCTCCTATCTCTAAAATTACATAAAATTGTCATGTCTTGATGAGAGGGATACACTATGAACCCAAGTCCAACATTCCCACAACGTTATTGCAACGTCAAAAATAATGGGCCAGGCAGGGAACATTGGAAGTTAAAAAAACACTATAGGAATGTCTAGACGTACGTTTAGACATTAGACAGGTTCGCTGATCAAACTTTGAATACAACAGATATGAGACAGATTCAGTTAGATCACCTGGACTTAAAATTTAGATCCACTTGATGTAACTGAATACAAAATATATACCATGACTTGAGATGAGACTCGGATGAATGAGAGTATTCACAAGCATATCTAATGGCTCATAAGTTTATGACCAGCATTACTTTATGTAAATTATTTAAACCGTCCAGTATCATTTATATTGCTAACAAACAACAAAACCCTGGAAGGCACTTTTAAAGGGACCCCCACCATCAGTTTATAAGGAAATTAACTTTTTATGTAAGACTATTAAATTGATGTTTTATAAACAGAGGTCAGCTACTGTTATTTTACAATTACTCCTGGAATAACCTCTTATTGGTAGAGTTTGCTAGACTTGTGGCACCCTTTAAAGAGGAACTGTGGTCTCCAAACAAGTTATGTTTAAATGAAAGGCCAGTTTCCTACCTTTAAAACGAGCCATCAACCATCTCTCTGCGTGCTCCACAGCCCAAGATATGAAGAAATGACTGACCAGAAAGTTAATGGGTGGGAGGCTGACATGTGACATTCCTGAGGCTTCTCCTGCACAGTGCCGCCGGCGAGCACAGCCTCAGACTCCCTCAGTGTGTGAGGGAGACAGGAAGTTCCTCCCCCTCTCAGCTGTGTGAACAGAGAAGGTAAGGTAATCTACAGTCCTTCTCTTTCACTGTGTGAAAACAGCTTTTTCAAGCAGAGTTCTCACGCCGTCTGAGTAAACCACGGCACCCGTGAGTGGGCGGGGCCACATGGGGCTACAGCAACAGATAATGGGCCATGGGGGGCCTGCAACTGAAGGGACCATGGGGTCCATGAGTGGGAGGGACCAGGGGGGCTGCAAAGGGGAGGAGGAGACACAGGACAGATTGACTGACAGTTTCAGAGCAGGAAGTGCAGGGGACCTGGTGATGCTGCTGCCGTATCACACACAAAAATGTAAATATCTTCAAAACTATGCAAAATAAACAATGGAAATAAATTGCAAAAATTCTCAGGGGAGCAATTCCGATCAATTTACCTAAAGTCATTTTTGGACCACAGCTCCCCTTTAAGTTAAACCTTTAAGTGAGGTCTACAGATTATATAATCCTTCCTGTATGCCCAAAGCTCCCAAGAGGTGGTTTATGTTACAGAAAAAGAATATAACTCACTGAATTAAGATAGGCAAGGTTAAGGTTGTTACATCCATAAAAGCTTTCTTTAAGAAAACGAATAAAATAATAAATCTCTTTCATAGGTTTCTAGAATGTCTGCAAATCTGCCATCAACTTACTGCCAGTAAATGCTATCCAGCGGGCATATTTTGTAGCCTCTCTTCTCCAATGGGAGGCCACTAGCAAACCACAAGTAACAGTCAATGAGATGATTCCCATGATGATAAAGAATAGCGTGGTGACCCATTCAGGCGGGAGTCTAGGTGGAATACAGGTTCTATCACGTCCATGTATTGTTTGACATTGCCTGACAAGTCCAACTGTGAGAGAGCCTGGGAAATAGAAAAATAGACCGCATTAAAAAAATGTATATTATAAGCCAAGTAGAAATTTGTTTATTTGTGTGTAGGTAGTAAGGTTGCCTCTTTTAACCACCACAACCAAAAAGTTACATATCTTAAAGGGTATGTCCACGCTAAAAACAATCTTTGAATATAAGATAGAGCCCCCCCTGACCACCCCCAACCGCTGTTTCAAAAAAAAAAAAAAAAACAAAAACAAAAAAACCGATCACAACATTACTTACAGCCCCTTCACTCCTGCGCATATGGATCCGGCTCCCTGCCACGGAGCAGGGGGCCAGACCGGCAGCCGTGTGTGATTGGCTAAGATGCAGCCAATCACAGATGCGGCTGATGCCATAGAAAGCGCCACTGTTCAGTTCAGTTATGATTATTTTTGTTAAAAAATAAAGCGGTCAGGTCTGGGCAGGGGGCAGCTACCTTCCACTAAAAGGATTTTACACTAGGTTGAAGGGGGAGCAAGGATGGATCCGGATGGTGGAGGGGGGGGCGTAGAGTGAGGAAGGCTGCGCAGGAACAGAAAAGGCACGACGGCTATTAGTAAATACTTACGTCTTAAGAGCCGCACAGCCTCTGGTAAATAGGTTTGCAACAGCCGCACAAGTTCCTTTTCCGGATCTCGCGCAGCCACCGCAAAGCAAGCCTTAACGCCGCGCTAACAGAGTTAAGAAGGGTAAATTGCTCCTGGGTAAATTGCCCCATAAGTAGTTTGTCATCTATTAATAATGGAGGTAACAAAAGAATGTAGGTTAAAGACTAAGGATTTATAAAAGAACTAATGCCAAAAATAAACAGACAAAATCCGTACAAATCTAAAGCATGTCTGTTTTGTTTACAAATGCAATATTCATCTTCTGCACTTTAAACTTCATGGACTACTTCATGAAGTCCATGAATTCCCTTTTCCTTGCTCATTGAGCTTACAGGCATGCACAGAACAATAAACGGTCTAGGAACCCCATTTGGAAGCGTATCATTGCAAAATGCCAATATCCCACTTTATTATACAAATTACAACATAGAAAGTGGGAATGAGACTGCGGTTTAAACTAATATACAAGGACACTTTTCCACTTGCTTAGAAAAATAATAGAAAATCATAATATAAATACAATGTTTTATTATTCTTAAATAAGGCTTAGAATAACCCACAAAGTGTACCAACACACAGTTTCCTAAATTTGTCGCAATGATTATATTTTTTAATCCATTTACTTAAGTTTCCTTTGTAACGCTGACAAAAAGAAAATCCCACATTCCCATAGAATCTCTTTTATTCCTTCACACAAAAAGCTTGATTTTCAACTGCTCTTGAACAGATGTACGGTAATTTGAGTTCCTATGATGCTGTGCTTTGTAATGCAACATTACCCCCAGCTGAGCATACTTAACTAACATCCCTGAAATCAGTATCTGTTTAATAATTAAATTTCTCTGTGGATGAAAACAAACATTCAGTTCATCCAAGCAACAATTATAATTTACTGTACACAACGCACATGCAAGCATGCACCATGCATGATTTATTCTGTAAACCTTATTAGAGTAGAACTCAAAAGAACTTTTACTGAAAAATTTCAACTCACAGTAGATATCGTATGAACAATAGTAAAACCCTTAAGGCATGAGAACTATTAGGGAAACAAGAACTTTGTAATTATTCTAGGAAAATAAATCATCCATTTGAAAATTAAATGTTCGGGTAATAACCTGCTGTTTTTAACAAAAGTTCAGTTTTTCATTCAACAGCAAAAACCACGGAGTCATAAAAAAAATCACAGGTAATAATATACTAAAACACATTATACCAGATATGGATTTTCATACTGCACGTCAATAATGTGAACAAGCCCTTCCTAAACAGTCTGGAGTCGTTGGCTTTCTTGCATCTGGCTAAAACTACACGCAAAATGAGCTGAATGCTTTAGCTGACATGGCTACAATCAATACGTTATCCTAGGTTTTAGGTTCATCTAACCAATTTAAAAAGCAGTATACGGGGTGGCGCTTTCTGCTTAAACAGTAAGGCTGTTTACACATAGGGGAATTTTTCTTTCAGGCTGACCATACACCACCATAGTGAGAAAAATCTGCTAGTGTGTACCCAGCCTAAGGGCCATTTGCTTTCTCCCCTAGCTGCTGGCATGTGCATGCCCACTTGTATCTTACGGCTGGAACAGAGGAATTATGCTGCATCATAAGCTCCACCCCCAAAAGGCTAGTGGCCATGGGCACCCGCGAGTGGGAGGGGCCACACGGGGCTGTAAGGGAATGGGCCAAGGGTGGCCTGCAACTGGAGGGACCATGGGGTCCATGAGTTGGAGGGACCAGGGGGGCTGCAAAGGGGAGGAGACACAGGGCAGATTGACAGGTTTCAAAGCAGGAAGTGCAAGGGACCTGGTGATGCTGCTGCTATATAACACACACAAATGTAAAATATCTTCAAAACTATGCAAAATAAACAATGGAAATAAATTGCTAAAACTCTCATGAGAGCAATTCCTATCAATTTACCTAAAGTCATTTTTGGACCACAGTTCCTCTTTAAGGGTTCTTAAAAATGTAGAGGGTTCTTTTTCAGTTAAGGCATCGCTACCACCAAGGTTAAGAAGGAAACAAGTTTAAACTTGCCTAATTTCCTCTGTGAACTACCCTGATTAACAGACTAAATGGACGCTGGTATGTTAAAATGCTTTAAAGGAAATTTATCTACGCTTCTACTTTAGTTTACTTATTGTGGTTGGCATTTTCACAAATAGTGAAGAAAAGTAGATAAGTTAGCAGTTCGATAATTCAATGGAACAGTATAATCACATTAAAACAGCTTTTCCATGAAAATTCTGGTAAAATATATGCTTCAATTCTCATTCCCAGAATTTTTCTTGGCAAACCAAGTATTTTTTGGATTATTAGAAAAATAGCATTGTGTTATTTAAAGAAAGGTTTGTGAAGAGGCTGGTAAACACCGGGCTACAAGAAATTTACCAATCAATATCAATTGATTTATCAACTGTAGGTAACAAGGGAAAGATTTCAGTAAATATTGCAGTCTAAAGCTAGGTACACACCTAGCGATTTTTCCTCCTGACCGACCGGTCGAAAGGTCGGCCAGGAGGAAGGACTGTCTGTTGCGGCAAAAGCAGCCACGTCTGACAGTTACCGCGACCAATCGTGCGGTGCATAGAGGACCACACGATCGGACGAGGTTTTCTACCATGTCTGATCGTCCTTTCGTCCAATTCGAACGAACGATCGGTCGGACATGGCCGCATTCGGATGCGATCATTTCGGTCCGATCGACCATTACACTGAACTATCGATCGGACCGAAATCTCATTGTGTGTACCCAGCTTTAATGACCATCCTGTGCATGAAATATACAGTATCTGATTAATAATGACCAATACAGAGTCATTTTGTGATCAATTTTGGCAAAAAATATATAAAATCCATCAAATCTACAAATGAAATATTGTTCAAGGTGGTAGATCAGGCCAAAATATTACCTCATGTGTATCAGCAAGGAGTCAAATAAGTCTATAAAGGTGGGGGAAGACCAGCTTGATTCATGCTGCCTTTTTAAACATAGTGCAAGAGTAGCCCAAAAAAAATAAAAAGCACTCAATAGATCTGCACTAGGGATGAAGTCCAGTTCCAACTCAGAACTGACTGTTCCGACAATTCTGGGATCACAGAATTTTTCCCGGATTTTCAATAATTATCAAGTTTTTCAGAGATTATCGAATATAAAGGGATTATCGATTTCAAGAAATATTGAATAAGGGAACCCGCGATTCCAAACCCTCAATTCTGAATATGGAAGAAAAATCAAATACATGAGTCCAAACCGTTTCCTAGGTCCCTGAGCCATTTACACTAAACTTACTATTACTTACTATTTGTACCTTAAATTTAAATCGCAAATTTTGAAATTCTTAACTCCCACTAACTTCTATGGGTCAGATCTGAGGTTCCGTTCATCCTTCTGACTCTTCGCAACAACCAGATTAATTTGTAAACCTTTATGAACCCAAAAGGTTCGTATACACCTGGCGATGTGCAGGCGGATCGCCGAACCCCCGGCCGAGCGCATACACACGCGCGACTATCGGCCGTTCATCGCAGGTGTACGTCGGGCTCAGTCAGGGTTCAGGTGCACAACGCAGGTGTGTATGAACTTTAAAACAGTTTAAAGCCTCGTACACACGTGTGATCATGACGCACAATGTGTCCGAACGTTCGTTTCGACCGATAATCGTCCCCTGTATGGGCCCTTTATCGGCCGAAACAAGCACTTGTTCGGAGATCCACCCGGTCGGGCAACTGTCCCCGACAGAATGGCCATTTCGACTGATAAAGTGCCCATACACGGGCCGATTATCAGCCGACCCGCGATCGCACGTGTACGAATCTTTATCCTTTATGCAAACAAGAACCACACAAAATATTAGCCAGCAATATGTGATGTTAATATATGCCACAAATCAAGAAGCACAATTGCCACAATTAGTCCTCACCCCTGAAGGAACCGCTGGTACTATGAACTTACTTTCTAGGTGCCGGCGTAGGTCCTTTGGGGACCGGCCCCCAACTGCAGAAGTCAATTTAAATCAATGCGCTTCCAATGGGAGGAAAAGCTTCTTAAGAAGTGAGAAGCAGTGAGTTTGTAGTTGCAATATTCTGCTGGGCAAGAACAGATAAGGAGCTGCAGTGATGGCAGAAGCACTTGTGCTAGATTTTGCAAAATGTATTTTATTTTATTTCTTAAGAACCAGAAGGAAAAATGCAAACCAGGTCATCCAATTTAATTTCAACAGAGACTTTTTTTTTTTAACAAAATGTTTTGTTCTTGTGACTTCATGGCAAAACTGCTGTTGTTGCATTGCCCTTAATATCTGGCAGCTTTAACATTTTTAATGCTGTCAAGATGTGCATTAATGATCTCTACCAGGAAGAATATTTTCTACAGAGACTTGTAAATAATTAGCTCAGAATGTTAACAGGGCTTTTACGGAGATCTATAAAAGACATGTATGGTTGGCTGGGCCCTATAAACTTAAAGTATAAGTATTTTTAATGAGGTTAGTTGTGCATTTTTGGAAGTGGACACAATGGACCCAACAGTTTTTTTCACCAGTGTGGTAACCCAGGGAATAAACCAACCTTTCACTTTGATCATCCTAGTGTAGTTAAAAAATAAACGGATGGTTAGAAAGCAGTAGAAAGTTCCAGTTTGAGTGTATTTTTCCAAGGGAAAATTAAGTAGATATGGACAGACCACCTAGGCATTATTTGATGTTAGTGGTTTAAAGGGTATGTCCACCCTTATTTTTTTATATAGTGTAGGGCTTAGTCCCCCAGCCCCAACCGCTATATTTTTAAAGAAACTTTTGTAAGAAACTTCCCCAAACATTACTTACCTCCCCTCTTTCCTCTGCCCGGCCCTCTGCTTGCACAAAAATGCAAGCAGAGGGGCGGACCGTCAGCCACGTCTGTGATTGGCTGAAAGGCAGCAAATCACGGATGCGGCTGCCGGTAGATCTGAACGGCGGAGGAAAGAGGGAAGGTAAGAAAAGATCGGGGAAGTTTCTTATATTAAAAATACAGCGGTTGGGGCTGGGGGACTAAGCCTTACACTATATAACATGGATTGTGAGCTAGGGGGTGGGAGTCCAAAACGGGAGGGAGGGGGAAGAATGGCTGCAATGCACATGCCAAACTTCTCCCGGAGAGGAGACAGAGTCCTATATGGACACTGCTATCTTCCTGGTGGGCAGTTTTTGGGACTGTGGGGGGGGGGGGGTGTGGACACACACTACAGGAGAACCATTTGCAGCTGGGATGTGAGGTAATGATTTTTATTTACTATAGAGTAGGGCCAGTGGTGGGGGGGGGGGGGGATTTATAGTTTTGGGGGTGGACATGCCCTTTAAGTAAGGATATCTACCTAGACACCCAATGTTAGACAGTGTTTACACCATAAGATTCTTCCTACAGGCCGAAAGGCAGGAAAAAAATACTGATGGTTGGAATTACCGACAGCCAGGGTGAATTTGATTTAAATCAAACTGATTTAAATCACTAGTCAGTAAGGCTTGATTTAAATCATAGTTTAAATTCTTGTTGGTATAACTTTAATATGCAAGTAGATGAAGATTTTTAGAATAACAATTTAAAATAGATTTACTTAACTGAAACAATAACATTACAGCATATGTTATTTGCTTAAACAAACATCCAGAACTATTCTATTCCAAACAATCAGAAAAATATTGTTTCTATTCTATTCACTGAACTTCTTGAAACTTGGCACTGAAGGGGTTAATTCAGTATTAATAGGTTTGTAGAACAATAGGATTAAAGGGTATGTCTTAGCATAGCGCCTTAGCCAATCACAGGAGCGCGTGCCGGTCGAGACCTGAGCATAGAAGTCAAGCAGGAGGAAAAGGCACGGAAGTTAAGCAGAATGCAGTGGGGGAACAAAGGATGGTAAGTACATTTGGGGACCTCACAAGGTCAAGGTTTACAGCCTTTTCCTGACACATACTAAAATTTCGTTTGGGGGGGGTGGACATACACTTTAAGCTCTTTTTCTCAGCTCTGTTCATGTAATAACATTTTTGCTGTGAAGAAGAGGCATGTGATCTCTGCAGAGTCAAATTCAGTTTTGAGAACTGCAAAAGTAAACCAAGCATCTGTGATAATATCTTGTAGGCAGAGAAACTGCCCAATAATCTTAGAAAAACCTCTGGAAGAGCATGAATGGATTAATGGAATTATTTATCAAAAAATTAAACATATACAGCCTTATTATTGATGTACCAACATGTCCGATCACCCGGTCGTTCAATATCGGATTTTTTTATTCAGACTGTTTTGGAAAATCTGTGTACTCAGCCTAAATCTCACTACACACATAGCACTAAAACCATTTAAAAAAATGTAATTTTCAAATACTGAGGTCCAGCTCTTAAAGGGCAAGTCTAGTCCCAAAATAAAACTTACATACAGGTAAATCACCCCCCAAACCCTAAAATGGTAATAGCTTGAAATCTGAAAATATATAAGTCTAACCTGAAATTCTGCACAATGTCATGTTTCCCCTGATTCTGCTTCCTGGTTCTTCCAGTTAGCATCTGTCAGTCACTACACACAATTACCACTAAAACCAGTTTTAAAAAATTTAAATTTTCAAATACTAAGTTCCAGATCTTTAAGGGCAAGTCCAGCCCCAAAATGAAAGTTTACATATAGGTAAATCACCCCCCAAAACCCTAAACGGTAATAGCTTGAAATCTGAAATATACAGTGGTTTGCAAAAGTATTCGGCCCCCTTGAAGTTTTCCACATTTTGTCACATTACTGCCACAAACATGTGAAAGACCAATACAAAGTGGTGTACAAGTGAGAAGTGGAATGAAAATCATACATGATTCCAAACATTTTTAACAAATCAATAACTAAATAAAGTGGGGTGTGTGTATTTATTCAGCCCCCTGAGTCAATACTTTGTAGAACCACCTTTTGCTGCAATTACAGCTGCCATCTAATTTAGGGTATGTCTCTACCAGCTTTGAGCTGGAGCTGTTATGCAAAGAAGGATTTCAGTCTCTAGATGTGCAGTCAGATTAGATGGACAGCGTTTGTGAACAGCAGTTTTCAGATCTTGCCACAGATTCTCGATTGGATTTAGATCTGGACTTTGACTGGGCCATTCTAACACATGAATATGTTTTGTTTTTAACCATTCCATTGTTGCCCTGGCTTTATGTTTAGGGTCGTTGTCCTGCTGGAAGGTGAACCTCTGCCCCAGTCTCAAGTCTTTTGCTGACTGCTATTTGGCTCCAACCATCTTCCCATCAACTCTAACCAGCTTCCCTGTCCCTGCTGAAAAGAAGCTGTCGGGATGGTGTGTTCTGAGTGATGAGCAGTGTTAGTTTTTCGCCACACATAGCGTTTTCCATTTTGGTCTCATCTGACCAGAGCACCTTCTTCCACATGCTTGCTGTGTCCCCCACATGGCTTGTGGCTTTCTTCTTGCCACTCTTCCATAAAGGGTAACTTTGTGCAGTGCACGACTAATTGTTGTCCTATGGACAGATTCCCCCACCTGAGCTGTAGATCTCTGCAGCTCGTCCAGAGTCACCATGGGCCTCTTGACTGCATTTCTGATCAGCGCTATCCTTGTTTGGCCTGTGAGTTTAGGTGGACGGCCTTGTCTTGGTAGGTTTACAGTTGTGCCATACTCCTTGCATTTCTGAATGATCGCATGAACAGTGCTCCGTGGGATGTTCAATGCTTTGGAAATCTTTTTGTAGCCTAAGCCTGCTTTAAATTTCTCAATAACTTTATCCCTGACCTGTCTGGTGTGTTCTTTGGACTTCATGGTGTTGTTGTTCCCAAGATTCTCTTAGACAACCTCTGAGGCCATCACATAGCAGCTGAATTTGTACTGACATTAGATTACACACAGGTGCACTCTTTTTAGTCATTAGCACTCCTCAGGCAATGTCTATGGGCAACTGACTGCGCTCAGACCAAAGGGGGCTGAATAATTACGCACACCCCACTTTGCAGTTATTGATTTGTTAAAAATTTTTGGAATCATGTATGATTTTCATTCCACTTCTCACGTGTACACCACTTTGTATTGGTCTTTTACATGGAATTCCAATAAAATTGATTCATGTTTGTGGCAGTAATGTGACAAAATGTGGAAAACTTCAAGGGGCCAAATACTTTTGCAAACCACTGTACAAGTCTAACCTGAAATCCTGCACAATGTCCTGTTTCCCCTGATTCTGTGTCCTGGTTCTTCCAGTTAGCAACTGTCAGTTCTGGATTTGACAGTGACAATGTTAATCCCCTGTCTGCCTCTTCTGAGCATGCTCAGGCTCAGTACAGGTTTCTAAATTGCTCAGTTTCCATGAGGCCTCCAGAAGCATAGCAGGCATACAGTCACAGCACATGGATTATAGTAATTAGTTTACCTCCAGGGACATTTTAGCTCATGTAATTCATATGTAATGTATAAATGTAAATAAGTTTGTCACACTACACAACTAAATTAACACCTATGAACAAAAAAAAAAAAGTTATTGCCTCTATTTTCCTTTATAAATTCACTCAGTTAAGCTCTTTTTTGGAATTGTGTTTGCAAACAAAGCCAATTGTGGATGTTAACCTAATTAATTTGTTTTTATTAATAATTCAGACTTTAGCAGTATGTCAATAATTTGTTTCAGTGGGAGCTCATTCTAGTGCCAAATTAAGTCTCTCTGAAAATAAAATGGAACGTTATGCTGAAACTTGCGTGATAAACTTATAAAATGCTAAAGTAAAATAAAGATAAGAACTCACTGTATTACAATTTTATTGAAACTATACCCCTCAGGCTTCCTAAACTAACATTATTTTCTATTGCTGGATTTTATGTCTTGTAATAGAAGCACTTACATAAACTCTCATTACAGGAAACCACAATAAAATATCACAATTTCACACTTCAAGTACAATTTGATTTTTATTGATCATATGTACGTATAACTATTTTAAGACAATTCAAAAGCTAAAGCTCATAACTTAATTTTACCTGCTTATTACTAAAAGGTAAGCATGGCAAAAACTGTGTTTGGGGGCCTTCAACAGATGGTAAAATTAACTGTGCTCTTGGATTCTTCCAAACTAGAAGGAATTATATAAAAAGCCTTTCATCATACCTTCAAAATAAAACCAAAATCACATCTCTAGATAAAATTTGTGAGAAGTTATTGCTAGAAAGTTTTAGCAATATTACTTCCTGCTTGAACACTTCCATGTGACCAGCTTGTAGTCATGTGACCAGCCTCTGCCTGCATTAATAGGCTCCCCTTCTCAACGTACAATTTTTCCCCCAGGTACTTACGGAATTCTCCAGTATTAAGTCTGAACTGGGGAAGACGGCAGGGCAGAGGTCAGGTGATGTCACAACCTACTGGAACAGGAAGTTTAAACATTCAATGTAATGTAATTACAATGTAACTTCTCACAGGCTCCAGACAGAGATGTGATTGTCGGCTCATTTTAAAGGAAATACTGCAATCTTTGTGGTCCAAAAATGACTAATTAAATTGATAGGAATTGCTCTCCTGAGAATTTTTGCAATTTATTTTCATTGTTTATTTTGCATAGTTTTGGAGATATTTACATTTGTGTGTGTGTGATATGGCAGCAGCATCACCAGGTCCCCTGCTTTGAAACCATATCAGTGAATGACAGTCAATCTGCCCTCCCCTTTCAGCCCCCTGCTCTTGCAAGTCCCTCCCACTCATGGACCCCATGGCCCCTCCCTTTGCAGGCCCCCATTGGCCTGTTCCCTTACAGCCCCATGTGGCCCCACCCACTCGTGGGTGCCTTAGCCCTGCCCATCCACAGGTGCCATGGCCCCACCCACACGCAGGTGCCATGGGGAACTCAAACCCCCCCACCCCCCTATAGAAAACTGTGTGAAAACAGCCTTTTCAGGCAGTGAAAACAGAGTGAGAACTCTGCCTGAAAAGGCTGTTTTCACATAGTGAGAGAGCAGGGCTGTAGATTCCTTTAAGAAATAATAAGAGTCCTCTGCACTCGTACTAAGTGTGGGTGCTCACTCCTCCAAATACTCCAACCCTCAATGGATATTCGATACAGGAATCAAAAAAATTGGCACGGGTGGCACTCCAAACTATAATTTTATTCAATATAGACCAGACATCTCACAACGTTTCGGGGGGTACGTGCCCCCTTAGGGGCACGGTCTATATTGAATAAAATTATAGTTTGGAGTGCCACCCGTGCCAATTTTTTTTGATTCTTGTAGATTCCTTTACCTTCTCTGTGGGAGGTCTCCTGACCTGCCACTGAAGTCTGAGGCTGTGCTCGCCAGCGAGGTGGAGGAGCAGCCTTAGGAACGTCACATGTCAGCCTCCCACCCATTAACTTTCTGGTCAGTAATTTATTTATATCTTGGGCTGTGGAGCACAGAGAGGTGGTTGATGGCTTGTTTTAAAGGTAGGAAACTGGCCTTTCATTTAAACCCAACTTTTTGGAGACCAAAGTTCCCCTTTAATATATTATTGTAAGTTTGGAGCAAGTATTACTAACTCCCATATAAGGTGACCATTGACCTTCCTGTAACAAAATTTTAAGTAAGGCAGTGAGAGCAGCTAGTAAAATTTCTCAAGATAATTCATAAAAAGGGATTACCTAACCTCCAGAAAAAAAATATTTCCCCAAAGCCATAATATTGCAATACTTACCTAGCTCCCCATGTTCCTGAAAGAAGATCTCCTTCTTGAAGTATGCCAGTCGCTCCTCTTCTACCTGCCGCTCTTCCAGGTGTTAGCTGCTATAAATCATTGGCCACGTCTGATGGCTAAGCCAGCTGCCTTCTTTGGGGCTGTGCAACCTCCTAAAGAGCTTGTCAAACAGTGAAAAGATGCAGACACAATAGGAAGAGGGACAGGTGGACTACATGGAAAATATATTCTTTCAGAAACACCGGGAGATAGTTGATTTGGTGGTTTAGTTGTCCTGTAAGGGGAAAATCTCATATGATGCATTTACACTACTCTTAATTCTCAGTTAACATTTAAATCTGAAAAAAAAATTATGGCTGGTACAGAGGTTTGGCCCAATCATTTTGTTAGTCTAACCAAAATTGCACGCGCAAACGCACAAATAGCCCTAAATATATTTTATTGTGGAAATTCTTTATAAACCCATAGCCCCTTATACATGGCATTTGTATATATACATGAACAATGGCCTTACACCTTTAGCGTAGGTACAATTGATACTGCAGTCCCCCCTCTCTTTGGTACGGAACATCCCTCAAGATCTTCATATACAAACTTAAAGGGACACTATACTGAAATATGACCACTTCCATCCGACCTGACTTTTTTCCCACAAACCAACTGTCAAGCCTGCACACAACATTCCAACTATCAAAATTCTGTTACCATTCCAACTACAGTAAAACTACTCACAGAAGAATAGTTTTTGAGAGCAAGGAACTTGATTGACAGCTGAAATATAAGCTGGTAGATTCAACAAAAGTTCTTATCATTTAAAATGGTACTAATTTTTCCCCATCCAATCAGATGTTAGCTTTCAAATGTTAAATAAGATCTGATTGGTTGGGGAAAAATTAGCACCATTTTAAATGATAAGATCTTTTATTGAATAACCCTGAGGATGTTTTAGATTGGATATCTAAAGAAATGGAGTGGTTGGGAAGAATTATATTTTTCCAGTTATGGTCAATTTAAAATAACCTATTTTTCGGTATAGATGCCCTTTCAAATCCACTTCGTTAAGCAAGCATAACAAGCATAAAATTACCCACTATGGACCAACCTTTTGCAACTTGGCCAGAACACCACTGCCAACTTCTAAACAATTAACTGGATTACTTTACAAAATTTTTAATTTCTTTTTTACTTTAGACTAAGCTTGCTCGGGCAGGATTCTCTTTTCTGATTTATTACATTACTGTTAATTGACTTGCCATGCCGCCCCACTGAGTGTGCTCTATATGACAATGTATGTATAACTACTGATGTAGCACCACTTTGGGGCGCAGCACTGTACAATATTACATTTCTTAAAACTCATGCTACAGGTAAAATATTTCAAAGGTGCGCTGGTGACTTCACGGCCAATAGCGGAGAGCTGTAACCAGGATGCGCCTCATTACTCCTGTTCTTGCTCGAAAAACTCGCAACAGGAGGAGGAGGCGAGGGACCGGATCTTGTACGTACATTCCTGGGCATCTTTTGGGAAGGTAAGTAAAATAGAACTTAAATTTGGGGGGATGCTTAATCTATATGTGAAATGTATTTTTATGGGTGGACATGCCCTTTAAAAAGGGACACAAAACTGCTATTTTTAATAAGGTGTCTGAAGAAACGATAATTCTTAGGGAGGTAGTATCACATGTTTCCATCTCCCTGTGTGCTAAGTCAGTTTTAGGTATCTTTTTGCATTTTTATACTTTTCTTTGTTACTGCCCGGGATCACAGGGATCATCATACCGAACAATAAGTGTGATCCCCAGATCTGTGGATGCTTTAGGGTAGTTTCTCACAAGCAGCAAGTTTTTGTTTTCATAGCAGTTTTCTAGCGTTAACCAGGTGTTTTTGGAGCAGTCAACTTGGATGAACTAAACCTGCGTTTTTATACTTTAAAGGGCATGTCCACCCCCAAAACTATAATCCCCCCAACTACTGGCCCCACCATGTAGTGTAGTTTAATCCTTACCTCACATCCCAGCTCCATAGGGTTCTCCTGTAGTCCCCCCCAAAGTCCAAAAAATGACTACCGGAGGCTAGCAGAGTCCATATAGGACACTGCCTGCTAGCTGGCCTCAGGTAGATTTTTGCCATGCGTACTGCAGCCCTTCTCCCCCCCCTCCCCCTCCCTCTCCCTCTGTTCTACTATCCCTCCCCCTAGCATAAAAACCCTTAAGTAATCATTTCCCCATGTCTCCCAGCCCCAACCGCATTTTTTTTTTTTTAGAAGCTCCCCAAACTTACTTACCTCTCCTCTTTCCTCCGGCGAAGTGAGCTGCCGGCAGCCGCGTCTGTGATTGGCTGCCGTCAGCCAATCACAGACGCGGCTGCCGGTCCCGCCCCTCTGCTTGCATTTCCTTGCAAGCAGAGGGCCGGGAGCGCGGCGGAGGATCGAGGGGAGGTAAGTAGAGTTTGGGGGCTTTCTAAAAAAACAATTATAGCGGTTGGGGCTGGGAGCCCAGGGGGACCATATATAAAAAAAATTTTTCAGGGTGGGATAGCCTTAATAAAAATGGATAGATAATTGTGTGTAAGCACATGCCTCCTGACCTCAGTCACATGATCCTTTACCATCTGTAATGTAAGATGATTGGAAAGAAATATAGGAAATGCCTGCAGTAAATTAGGAATGGGCAAGTAATTTAACAGTCAGAGACCAAACTGTATGGCTTGGGGGAGATGGAGCCTATACCAATATTCAAAAAGGGTATTTGTTTCCAGCCTGGTAACTATAGACCTATAAGCCTAACATCAATGTTAGGGAAGGTGCTAGAAACTTGTTACAGGATTCTTGACTTTGTCTCCAGAACTGATCTTAGTAGTAGCCAGCATGGATTTGTGTGATTGTGTCAGACAAATCTTACTTGGTTTTTATGAAGTAGTAAGTCTGTTGTATTCAATTAGATCAATGGACTTGAAATGTAGTTCTTGAAGACGTTCGCTAGTCATCCGACTGGCTTTCTCAATTCAGAATAACTTGTACAAGAATCTGTGGCAATTATGTACCCTGGAAAATCCCAATTAGCATATCACAGCCAGGTGTTAAGGGTGTGATTGGATAGTGGCTTGGGATTTTCCAGGGTACATAATTGCCACAGATTCTTGTACAAGTCATTCTGAATTGAGAAAGCCAGTCGGATGACTAGCGAAACGTCTTCAAGAACTACATTTCAAGTCCAGTTGATCTAATTGAATACAACAGATATACCATGACCTGGATGAATGAGAACCTTCACAAGCATGAAGTAGTAAGATTTAGATTCGGGCATTGCAGTAAATGTAGCATACTTGGATTTTGCTAAATCTTTTGATACGTCCCCACATAATGTATAAACCAACTAATATATAAACCGAGGACAGTTGGCCTAAAAAAAAAAAACCAAAAAAACCTTTGTTTGATTGGATCGCAAAAAGTGAGTGGTGGTCAATGGAGGTACATTAAAGTGCCCCAGGGTTCCATACTAGGGACACTTCTTTTCAATCTGTTTATAAATGACTTAAAAGTGGGCAAGCAATTGTCTTTGCTGATGACACTAAACTGTGCAAGGTTTGTAAACTTCAAATGATGTGCAATTACTGCAAGCTTAAAGGGCATGTCCACCCTTAAAAAGATTTTTGATATGTTGCTCCCCATGTATGGTAGCCCCAACCGCATGCTTAGTATTTTCCAAAAGCTCCCCAAACTCTTCTTACCTCCCCTCGTTCCTCCGCTGCACTGCCGGCCCTCTGCTTGCGAGAATGGAAGCAGTGGGGCGGGACCGGCAGTCGCGTCTGTGATTGGCTGAGCGGCAGCCAATCACGGACGCGGCTGCCGGTCATTCAGTGCAGCGGAGGAAAGAGGAGAGGTAAGTAAGAGTTTGGGGAGCTTTTTGAAAATACTAAACATGCGGTTGGGGCTACCATACATGGGGGAGCAGCATATTAAAATGGTTTTACGCTAGGGGGAGGGAAAGTGGAACGGGAGGGAGAGGGAGGGGGAGGGAGGGGGGAGAAGGGCTGCAGTACGCATGACAAATATCTACCGGAGGCAAGGTAGCAGGCAGAGCCCTGCTAGCCTCCTGGTGGACAGTTTTTGGGACTTTAGGGGGGGTCTACAGGAGAACCCTATGTAGCTGGGATGTGAGGTAAGGATTACACTACACTACATGGTGGGGCCATTACTGGGGGGGATTATAGTTTTGGGGGTGGACATGCCCTTTAAGGTTCGTACACGCTAAATTTTCAAGTGAGCACTGACCCCTGACGGCCGAGCGATACATGCAATGAACGCCTGTTTTGGGCGAGAATGGCTGTTCGTCGAGTGTAGCACTTGGCCGTCGTTGCTCGTTCAAAAATTGAGCGTGTGCACGAAACTTCAATGTTAAGTGTACGGAGATGCAATTGGAGTTTAACAATCCTTTTGCCACCTACATCATAAATAACTGTGTTAAGAGGATCTCTAATTAAAAAAGATTTGGGGGATCTGGTAGATAACAGATTTGGCTATTACAAACAATGCCAGACAGCAACGGCTAGAGCTAGCAAGATATTGTCTTGTATAAAGAGGGGAATAGATCCCATATACAAAAGGGACATCTTGGAAGCTAAAATAAGGGCAACTAAAATAATAGTTTGCGTGGGGATATGGTCACTTTATACAAATATAATAATGGGCCATACATTAAACTCTCTGGTGCATTGTTCACTAATAGGTCATCTCAGATGACACATGGACATCCTTTAAGTTTGGAAGAAGTTTCCTCTGTTGTTTTTTTTTGTTTGTTTTTTTGCCTTCCCTGGATCAACTGTTAGGTAAGGTTAAAAAGGAGGGTGAAAAGGTTGGACTTGATGGACATGCGTCTTTATTCAACCTCAATCATTACGTTACTATGTTCTGCAATACATCATTTTCATTAGCAGTATGAGAATGTCTATTACTTGTACAAATTCTAAATGGCTGTACTTGCTACAAACCCTTGTATAATTTTCTCTAGCTCCACTCAGAAGCTTATCTTAAAAAATTACAATTAAAATAAGTTGAAAAGTGTAATCTTTAATTATTGTTGTTGTGCCACCAGGTAAGAAGAAAAAGTTCAAGCAGACAAATATTAAATACAAACATATAAAAAACATGGAGTTTTTTTTACTACGCATCTTTGAGCAATCTCCCCAATAATGGAACTAGACGAAAAGCTGAAGAAACAGTCAATAAGGGATGACTGTTTTAGCTATAGCAGCCAGGGCCTCGTATCTATAAAATCATGCTGTTTAATGGAACACAAATTTTACAATAGTATTCAGGTTTCATCTCCACTTGACTATGGGTGCAAGTCATGTTAAAGGGCATGTCCACCCTTTTTAACAACTTTTAGCCATTAATAGAATAGCATTTTCCATTCTATTGAGCGATAGGCAAGAGTAAAAATAAACCAAAAGAAAAACAAATTTCAAGACTGTATTTATAGTAACAAACCACTCAGAAAACAAATGCCAGTTTCTACTTACAGATAATTGCATTCTGCTTGACTTATTTTACATTTCTCATGCAAAAATTAATTACAACATCACCCTACCATTTCCTAACAAAATAATTACGCTCTAATAGGGACCAGCACAATCTAATTTACTATCTGTGATTCCTATATCAATGTATCGATGGGGGGGGGGGGGATCTCCCCAGACTGTAAATTCTGCCAGTCTTGTCTATGTCACTATAATTTAATCACCCTAAGCATTACATATCCTATTCTGTTCCATACCAACCAGTTTCCCATGTACAGTGTACCTCAATAGTTTACCATAGATCTGTACCCAGTCTGGGCATTGTGCCTCTTCTACCTACCCATGTTTCTACTTGCCCAATAGGTTCCTGTGCCCAACCTCCCGGCATTGCCACCTGCCCAGTTGCCAGTCCTACCCACCTGGCACTATGGTTCCCCTCACAGGTTTTACAACTCCCACCGAGCCATGTGCATCTATCCAGTATCTGTACCTACCAGTCTGCCCTTCCCACCTCCTGCCTGTATCGAGTCCCAGTAACACAGCCTCCCCCTCCCTTCTTACCGGCAGACTCCCCCGTGTTGATCCAGTCCGGGTTGGCGATACTGGCTATAGCAAATATATCAGCAGCCAGGAAAAGGCATCCTGAAATGATAGTCAGCTTATCCATAGCTTCCCCCCCGCCGCCGCTCCCCTCTAAGACGGAGGGGGGAATGTTCCACCGCGGACAACACTTTAACCCAGCGTTAGGACCAGGGCCGACCACTGACCCGGAAACTCAAGCCTCCATCCCAATACCGACCCCGGAAGAAAACTATCAACGATGCGCTAGTCTTCCCCTAGATACTAACATTCATGCCCCACCCACAGAACTGGCTACGGAAGCCGACGGATGGAAAACATAGTAGTAACGTGAACGCAGGGTCAGAATAGTTCTGTTGTGAGTAGCAATAGGTCTGCGATAATATAAAGAAACCCCTTTTTATAAAGGTTTAGCAATAGAAATCCTGTAAGGACATAGCAAGATTACAAGAGCCATGTTATCTACATTAGACTGACCAGGGTAGATGGTGGTACATTCTATTTATTGGCATAATGATTGTTCACACTGCATTCAGTTCTACTCCCCTTTAATTCTCCTCATTCGGTTCTACTTCCTTTTAATTCTCCTCATTCAGTTCTACTCCCCTTTAATTCTCCTCATTCAGTTCTACTCCCCTTTAATGCTCCTCATTTAATTCTACTCCCCTTTAATGTCCCTCATTCAATTCTAATCACCTTTAATGCTCCTCGTTCAATTATACCCCCTTTAATGCTCCTCATTCAATTCTACTCCCCTTTAATGCTCCTTATTCAATTCTACTCCCCTTAAATGTCCCCCATTCTATTCTCCCCTTTAATGCACCTCATTCTATTCTACTCCACTTTAATGCTCATGATTCTATTCTACTCCCCTTTAATGCTCCTCGTTCAATTCTACTCCCCTTTAATGTCCCTCATTCAATTTTACTCATCTTTAATTCTCATTCAATTCTCCTCACCTTTAATGCTCCTCATTCAATTCTCCCCTTTAATGTCCCTCATTCAATTTTACTCATCTTTAATTCTCCTTATTTAATTCTACTCCCCTTATTCAATTCTACTCCCCTTTAAAGGACAACTCCACCGTCATAAGAACATCTTTTAAAAAGAATGGCCTCTTTCAAATATGTTGATATATCATACTTTGTCCTATGAATTCATTACCGTATGCCTGCTATGCTTCTGGATGCCTCGTGGAAACTGAGCAATTTAGAAACCTGTACTGAGCATTTACTGAGCCTGGGCATGCTCAGAAGAGGCAGACAGGGGATTAACATTCAGTAATTGGCTGTGATGTCAACTGTCAGTCCATAACTGACAGTTACTAACTGGAAGAACCAGGAAGCAGAAACAGGGGCAACAGGACATTGTGCAGGATTTCACGTTAGACATATACTTCAGATTTCACACTATTACAGTTTAGGGTTTTGGGGGGTGATTTACCTGTATGTAAGTTTTCATTTTAGGGCTGGACTTGCCCTTTAATGCTCATTCAATTCTACTCCCCTTTAATGCTCATCATTCAATTCTACTCCCCTTTAATACTCCTCATTCAATTCTACACCCCTTTAATGTCCCCCATTCTAGTCTACTCCCCTTTAATGCTCCTCACTCAATTCTACTCCCCTTTAATCTCCCTAATTCAATTTTACTCATCTTTAATTCTCCTCATTCAATGCTCCTCACCTTTAATGCTCCTCATTTAATTCTCCCCTTTAATGTCCCCCTTTCAATTCTACTCATCTTTAATTCTCCTCCTTCAATTATACTCCCCTTTAATGCTTATCATTGTATTCTACTTCCCTTTAATGTCCCTCATTCTATTCTACCCCCTTTAATGCTCCTCATTCTATTCTACTCCCCTTTAATGCTCCTCATTCAATTCTACTCCCCTTTAATGCTCCTCATTCAATTCTCCTCCCTTTAATGTCCCTCATTCAATTCTACTCCCCTTTAATGTTCCTTATTCAATTCTACTCCCCTTTAATGCCCCTCATTCAATTCTACTCCCCCAACTCCCATATAACTGCACTCAACAATAAAAAATTCCTTCCAAAATCATCTAAAAATACTAATGAACTTTGGATTGTGGTCATTACACTTTTTTTGATGATTTTGGAAGCCCTGGGGTGCCCTGATTGAGGTGATTTATGGTGAGGGTTGGACAGTTAGTAGCGGTGGTTTTGGGGGCACCATTTGAAATACATACATACATATTTATGTTTATATATATATAAGAAGTAGAAGGCACGGCACGCACTCCACCGGCCCCTTTAAAAGCCCGTGCTATCCGTGGGTATATATATATAGATGCAGTATAGAAGGACGCACTCACGGGTCTTTGCTGCATGTGATGTCTTTAATGGTGGTTTTACATGTTTCCTCCGCCGACTTGGGCGGGCCATCGTCAGAACATCTGAGTTGTGATACATAACATCCTTAAAGTGGAGAACCCCGACGCACTCCCTAGTACGTGAATGGTGCGTAGTTCAAGAAAGAGCCAGAGACGCACCTCCGGTATTCTGTGGAACGCCCTGGTGAGGTAGGAAACCTCCCACTGAAACAAAGTGGCAAAGTACAGAGGAAAAGCAGGCGGTGAGATAAAAAGTGCTAGTGGCATTAAAGTGACACCGGTTAGCAGCAAGGTGATGGGACAGTGAAAAGGGCAAATGTCATAAAGTGAAAGTTAATAACTTACAATAAAAATACAACAAATATGAATCAATATACATGTCTGCTTGCTTACAAAACATAACACTAAAATTGGACTATAGCGAAATAAAAAAAAACAGTACATTATGAAAATGCTGCGCAGAAGGAAGAGCCTAATAATTTAAAAACTAAATATATAGTTGTTGGCCAGCAGGTCATAATAGTTTACTATATGACCTGTGGCACAACAATAATTAAAGATTACCTTACACCGCTGGAGCTAAGAGGGGCTGAATACTGATGTTAAAAGTATTTTATTATATAGGTCATTAATCTTTAAAATGGAATAGGTAAAGGAAAAAATAATAATGCAGAACTGGGTCATAGAAACACTGAATCGCCCACTGCTCGTTGAGGACACCAGGACTAAGGTTCCAGTACATAAATCCATCTTGCTTTCATTTATTGTAATTGGACCTCATGATTGGGGAGGTGCAGTTGGTGAAATCTATATTACAGAGCCCAGTGATGTCCCTGAATCACATCCTGTATTTCTCTGCCCCAACCCCTGTCTCTCCCCCTCCCTGTATTAGTAATTTATATAGGAAGCCCTGTTTATTGTTGACAGACGATGTTCGGACCTTCTTTTCTTTTCAGTAGGAACGGTATTTAATATTTATCACACTAAACAGGATCCCTTTATAAATGACTAATACGGGAGGGGAGAGGCAGTGGAAGGGCAAGGGATAGTGTGTCTGTCCTGAGTTATATTTTTTTTGGTTGGCCTTATTATTTATAAGAAATAATACGCGGCCTTGTGCTTCTATAACGGTCATAGAACTCCTTGGTCGCGTAATATCCTTATATTACACTGTAGGTAGCATTTACAAATTTGTAAAAACTGTTGTTCTTAGGAGCAAGTTAAAGGCTGCTCTTAACTAGATAGGTACTTTTTAATATTATCTTCCAAATATATATATTATTGATCCTTTGGAATTAAATAAGTTTTTTTTTACAATTCTTTAGATCACAAAATTGCCAATGGACTGGTTATAGCATCTGTAGAGAATTATTCTCCCTTAACCAATATGGGGTGTTTGTCAAGGCAGCAGCAGATATGAAATGCAACAACTTGGTGTTAACCATTTACTACGTCTTGCATCCAACCTGGTAAGTGCTAATTTTACTAATATTAATCTAGCCCATTTATGTCAGAAATGTGTTTGGAAAAGGTAAACTGATTTCTGACCGATTTCCTTTTGCTTTCCACAAAGTTTGTTTTTATCTTAATTACTTCTTCAGTTCTCTTTGTACACTGTATGTTAGAGAAACAGGTGATTAGAGGGGTACTAATGAGAGTATGGTTTTAGAGTCCTAAATATTTGAAAAATCTTTTTTTTGTTCCTAGACAACCAAGGGAATGTCTTCCTTAAAATAACCCGTGGAATCAAGCGGTTGGTGGAGGATAAGGTATAATGAAAGGTTATGGGTGCTAATTTATTCACGATTTGATATTATGAAGATTAATTTTCATAATGTTTTTTGTTATCATAATGTTTTTTATAATGCTTTTTCAGTGTCCCCTCTTCAAGGAAAATGATTGTATACTCTGTTGAATGCCTGCGGGACTATGTGTGAGTATAAAAGATTATATATCTTTTTACAAAAATAAATAGATGAACAAAAAATCCGACAAGCTGATCTGGACACAGCTCGGTCACTCTCAAACACTACAGGAGATTCATAAAAGTTCTTATCGTTTAAAATGGTGCTAATTTTGCCCCAACCAATCAGAACTTATGTAATATTGAAAGCTAACATCTAATTGGTTGGGGCAAAATTAGCACCATTTTAAACGATAAAACTTTTTATTGAAATACCCTGTATGTTAAAAAAAAATAAGTATAAAAAATGTATCAAATGTAAAACTGCAGCAAGTTATACACGGACCTACATGTAGCGTAGGTAGGGCCCCTGTTCACTTGGCAGTAAAATCTCCGGTCCCAGGTAGATAAAGCTCACCGCTATGCAGTATAAAACAGGGAACTTACCCCCATAGAAGAGTAGCCCGTGTGCAATCCAGGCACTTCGCCAGACCTCTGCTCTAGGCGTGCAAACAATCCAAATAAGGAGCCAGGCACCCAGAAACGACTGAATATTCCCATAAAAAAGTGCTTTATTCATTAGTTCATAAGATACAGACGGTACGCATATATTTTTGTTAAGAGCAAAGATTTTTTTTTCTTTTATTTTATAGCTCCACAGACTGTGTTTATAGTGTTGATAAAGTTTTACTCAAGTGAACAACCCATTACTTTGTTAGATTCTCCCAACTAATCTTGATGAAGGCGGAGCCATAGCCTCAATTCACTAAGGAAGCGCATCCAGGCTTAATTGTATGCGCAAAAAAAGGAAAAGGCACAATTCGATGATGAGGATGATAGTCTTGGTGTGACTCTAAATTATGGAGGGAGCTCCAGTATGTTAATATGTAATATGCTCTTGAATGAAATGAGCACAAGCTGAAAATATCTATTGGAAACTGTACAGTTTGTTTTTTGTGGTATTTGGGGGGGGGTAATGAATTAACATTTTTAAAATGAACAATAATGTGGAAAAGTTTCTGATATGTTTTTTTCTTAAGGTGAAAATCTATATATATATATATATATATATATATGATCTATATATATATATATATATATATATATATATATATTATATATATATTTTTAATTATTTTTTTTTGCCTTCCTCCCGGCTCCCCCCTCACCTCATGCACCTATGTCTAAGTTAGGTGCTGTGTTGGCAAACAAGGGTTGTGTTGAGGAGAGACTTGGCAGGAGTGTGGGATAGGTATGTATTGCAATCTCGGCTTAAATTGACTATAGGTCCCGTCTCCCTGAATTAAGATTTGTTTCAACAGGGTCAAAGGTTAGAGTTTAGCAGTTTTAACGTCTATAATGTGTTGTGTTGTAGACTTCTGTTGCCTTTTGAATGCAAGACAAAGATTAAAGATATGATGCACATTTTAAGTTAAAAGTGTGTAGGAAGGATAAATGGGATGTAAATATCTAATAAAGAGAAAAAGTATCCCCCCATCAATTATCCTACCCATCCTAGGCACAATCCAGAGGACAAAATGGGTTAAAAAAACAATTTTATTAAGTATACATTAAAAAGCTAAAGCAACAAATTAACACATTTAAAATATATAAATAGTGGGTGCACAGATATGTTGCTCTGCGTGGTGTGCAGAAACAAAAAGGAGGGAGGTAATTACCTTCTAATTACCAATAACGCCCAAAATGTGAATGGGTGGGAGAAACCTTCCCCCTCAACAGACAATATCAAAACAGGATGGGCCCCCTAAAGCACTCGGTGCTTCTATTAGTCTTAAAAGCATAAGGATCCCTGACTAGTCCCTATGCTAGTGTTAGTGCGAACCCACAGAGTTAAAATAAGCAGGACATAGCCCTAGTCAAACAGGCTGCATGTAGGTAATATAGCAGCCTTACCAACACAGGGAAGGTTTCCTGTATTACATCCTCCTCATCAGTATGTTATGAGGAGGATCAGTAACCAGAGGACAGGCTAGAAATGCTACAAGAGTTAAAACATTTTTGTAGTCCCATTTTGTCCTCTGGATTGTGCCTAGAATGGTTTAATTTTTGTAGGGGGATACTTTTTCTCTTATTTAGCCTTTAAATGCAGACATTAAATGAAATTGTAGTCTAAAATCGCAATGTATAGCCCATAATATGATTTGTCATTTTATGTTATTTCAAACCAAAGATAAACCTGTATTCAATATTAAAATTATTTACTACACACTCTGGTTCTTCTGCGTTAACCCCTATCTCACCTTAGCACAGGTAATACAAAATATGATTATTGGATAGCTACTCATTTGCTAACTTGTGGAAGCACACTAAGAATGTCTGTCCTCCTGGAAGAAGAAAGACATGAAAGTAAAGAATTTACTAATGTAGCGCAGTGTTTGGTTTCAATGGTATCTTATGTGGAAGTTTGCAAATCTACTTGAATTTATCAAAATTATCTAAAACATAATGTTTAATACTTAAAGGGTCACTATTTTTCTGTTAAATTTTTACTTTTTAACAATGAAAGTACCTGGGACAATATTTCGTTAAGGAGCTACAGCACTTACAGTTTTAATTGCCGGGTTAGTCCTGGACTAATCCTTATTAAAATAGTGCTGAGGCAGGAGGAAGACTGTCAGTTTTCTTTGGGCTGGTGCTCCTCGCAGAAACCAATATTGGGAGGTAGGACTTACCAGTCCTATATCCCTTCCCGAAGTACTTTTCATTTGACCTCTTGTTTTTTTTTAAAAAAAAACTTTATACAACTGATAGTTACCTTAATATCCTGAGACATTTCAATTTGTATATTCACAGATCATTCCAGCAGAAAGAGATTAAATGTTAGGATCAATGAACCTATCCTTTTTTGCATTCATTGAAAAACAAGAGGTGAAGAAGTTATTTCATACCCCTGTTCAATAATCTAACAGGAGCCAGGAACGAAGATGAAAACTTACCCACAAGTGCGATCCATTATTGGCTCCACTGCCAGGTCCCAACTGCTCCTGGCTTTAATTAAAGGCATAAAGCATAGCTTCTTTACCGCCTGTTCTTCAATTAATGCAAAAGGAATAGTTTTACTTTCTGAATAATCTATTCCTTTAAATGAGCCTTGTGTGGTCTGACATTGTTCACTTGCCCATTCTCCTAGTGGGTGACTGACTTTACTAATTAATTTGTAGCTAATGTACAGTCTGGCTCCTGTGAATCACGGTGATCTAGTAGGTAGAAGAGCTCCCATCAAGAAGGCGTTTTGGGATTTTTTTTTTTTGTAAGACTGATAGTTTTTAAAAATAGCTTTTATCCTTCAGCTGTAACTTTTTTTAAACTGTTGATTCCATCTTGTAAAATGTTGTGTAATGAGGGTAAATTGAAATTTCATTGATTATTTATAATGCTCAGTACTATGAATAACTAAATCTGAATCTGTTGGCACTGATTGTCCATCTTCATTTTGTCTCATTGTGCACTTGTATTACATTTGTTTATTAATTATTGGAATCCACACATATGCTATTTAAATTATTATTTCAGACAGTCATATCAACAGTAATAAACAGATTTGCATGTGAGGCCAACATAGCTCTTTTACCTTCTGTTCTTTAATTAATGCAATAAAGAAATATTTCACTTTCTCAGTGAACTATTCCTTTAAAAACACTGTTAGGTTGACCACCTATGCAAATCTGTTTATTACTATTGATATTAACTGTCAAAAATAAATAATAATAATGTTGTATATTAATGTGTGTGGTATATATTTTTTCTTTACATTACAATCTCAAGCATCAGGAGGTAAATGTTTTAACACTTATTTTACCTGTTAAATATATTTTATATGCAAATATCTCTTTCTAGAGATAATGTAATGAGTACCTCATCAATGTTACCACTGCTCCAGAATTCAGGAGGTGGAAGTTTCGGACCTTCATGCAAAATAAAACTGGATAAGGCGTTTGCCTATCAAAACCCTCAAGTTGGTAAGTAGAGTATTCACCACTGTTTTTAAAAGAAGTTTGCTAGGTGTACAATTAAATGTCTAGCTATAAAAATGGTTAAGAATTTTGGGTGGTTACAAATGGGTATGCTCAAGCTAGGGGCAGGCAATAGTGCTGGTGTATCACAGTGTAAAAGCATGTGACGAGCATGTTTTAGTAAAATCCTTACTAAACCAAACGTGAATTTTCTACATTTTTACAGGAGGTCTTGGAGAACCTTCATGCAGCATCATACAAAATACACTTTCTAACTCCTTGTACTGTCCTGACTACAGAATTGGAAAGTTTCATCAGAAGGGTACCATTTAAGAGTATTGACATTCTTTCTTAAAGGTTAAACTATGCTAAAGTAAACTGCATGCAAGACTTAGTAGGCCTCAGTAAATGCTTCAATGATGGAACTACCTTGACACTTTCTCACTGTAAACTTAGTGCTTAGTGTACCATTACATTTGGAGTCTTTGGTTGTGATTTTCTTTTTTTTTCCCGCCCTTTAGTTGCTGGTTTGTACAGAACCATTTTACAAGCTCAAGAATGGCACTGGTTGGATTAGGTTGGTACTACTAGTCTCGCTGGTGCTTTTAATTATAAATATTTAAAATTGGTTTTATATATGTTGAGATAAAAAGAAAAACCCATTAGCTGGTTTTGTTAGATGTTGATGGTACGATCAGAAAAACTAAAAGTTTTTAGACTTTTCAAACATGGCTTCACCAATTTATTTTGCTGCACACCAGTGATCTTGTTGTTGCCTCCTTTGTAACATCTGCAAATGTACAAAAATACAGTTTGGATATATTCCTTGTCCTCAGTAATTTCCTGCTTTCTGTGTACACACATCTAATACTTCGGACATAGGACAATACTTCCGCCATGGCGGATCATCAAAAGTCGCCTGATCAACCGCAAAAAATTTATGAGATTATGATCTGGAGCGGCCGTTTGTCCCGCATATGCACGCGCTTAGGAAGGGGCAGTAAGCACCCGAAACATAGTTGATGTTTTTTTTTGCACTAAATAATTGTGAAGTTCACCAAGTCGTAGTGTGCTCCTCTTAATTTTCTGGATTGCCTTAACCCTCTGAGTGGCGGTGTGAGGATTGCACCTACAAATTACTAGGTCAAAGCCAGTACCAAGTGTTTTAGTGATCCCAACGGATAGCCCTACACATGCCCCATAATAGGGAAATTACATCTGAGCAGAGGATTTGATTACTATTAGCAGTGTGTTTGAACAGATCCCACAGCTAAAAAACTTATGTCACTGTGAGACTGGTAGTTTTTACTGAAAATATCCTTCTTTTAATCTCCCTATACTTTCTATAATAGTATAAAAACAGATTCTTGTATAAGTCATTCTGAATTGAGAAAGCCAGTCAGATGACTATTGAAACTTCTTCAAGAACCAAAAGTTTAAGTCCGTTTGATCTACCATGGCCTGGATGAAGGAGAACCTTCACAAGTATAGAAAAAATATATATATAACTTTGTGTGGGATAAGCAAAATATTCTATCCCTAAACCAGTATTAGGGGACCTTTTTCCACCATGGTTACCCTTAAGATGGGATTCATTATTTTTTTTTTTTTTTTTATAATAGATAAGGAAAATTGCTTTTAACATATTGGGGTTATTCAATAAAAGTTCTTATTGTTAAAAATGGTGGCTAATTTTTACTGATAAGAACTTTAATTAAATGATATATTTTTTTATACATAGACACTTTAAATAGAGACTTTTCACAACAGAAAATTTTATTGAAGGAATTGCACTTTACAATGTTGGCACTTAATTGTTCTTTTTGATAAAAGCATTCTAGCACAAATGCAGATCACAGCAATTTTATTACTTAGTATGTTCATTTTACTTTTTTTAATTTTATAGTAAATTTATTACTCTTTATGTTCATTTAAGATATCAATATATGTTACACAGATGAGATTTTGCACTTTGTTTTTAAGGGCATGTCCCCCCCAAACCTATAATTTTTCCCCACTACTGGCCTCACTCTGTAGTGAATAAAAAATCCTTACCTTACATTCCAGCTCCAAATGGTTCTCCAGTAACCCCCCCCCCCCCCCCAAAGTCAAAAAAAGTCCCCACCAGGAGTACTGCAGTCCATATAGGACTCTGCCTCCTGTCTCTCCGGGAGAAGTTTGGCATGCGCACTGCAACCATCTCCCCCCTCCTTCTCCTCCTGTTTTGCAGTTTTGCAATCCCTCCCCTTAGCTACAAAACCCTTTGCCAAATATAGTTCTCCTTCCCCCAGCCCCAACCGCTATAAAAGATTTGTTAGAATAGTTACTTACCTTCCCTCTCTCCCCCGCGTTCTGTGCTGCCTCTCAGCCAATCATGGACGCGGCTGCCGGTCCCGCCCCCTGCTTGCAGTTCCATGCAAGCAGAGGGAAGGGACTGTGCGGCAGAGGATAGAGGGAAGGTAAGTACTATCAGGGCACTTTATAACAATTCTTTTATAGCAGTTGGGGCTGGGGGAAGGAGAACTAATTTGGCAAAAAGTTGGGGAAGGGGTGGACATGCCCTTTACCAAGGATAGTTTTAACTTTCCTTGTTTTAATATATGTTAATGTAACGACCCCTCCCTTGTTTGGATAGGAGGAATAGTTTTATAACACTAAGTTTACTTCCATTGTTTGTAGGTTTGGTTGCACCTGAGGATGTTGTGTGGTATCAACTTAAGATTTAAAGCATATTGAAGTTGTACATGAGTGTGCCTCTTATTTTTATTGCATATGCTGGGCACAGTTTACAGAGTGCACCTTTTATTTTTCCTACTTAGACTCCATTTTACTACATGGTAACTATAATTTATCTTGCATTTGTAGGTTGTAAGTCACGCTGTCCTTAAACAAGTCGGAGAGCAGTTCTTGAATCAGAAGTGGAGCAGGCTCTGCTAGTGTAAAGGCACAGTATCGTGGAGGTACAAAACATTCTTTTTATAAGCATCTAATAGTTTTGTGTTTTATGGAGAGGTACGTGAAACGTGTTTGGGCTGTCGACCTCTATTTGAATATTTTCATCTCTTTGTGTTTTTATCAAGTAGCTAGACAAGTGATGCATAGTTATGCAGCACATTCTGGGCTATAATAAATTTATTTAACCTAAAAGTTTCTTTAAAGGGAGTTCAGTCAAAAATATCATTATTTTAAAATCTCTAGTTTATATTGTGCATAACCTTGTTGTTCTACATATAATCTTTCATTTTGAAATATCAGTTGAATTTATATCCTTCTATTCTCTGCTGTTGACATTAGTGGGCTGACATTACGGTTCTTGTAACGTTCCTTCTACTTCCCAAAATGCACACTGCCTTGTAATGTACACAGTAATTTCTACTGATTGGCTGTTGGATGGGTCAAACATATATATATGTCTTAAGTGAACATTCTCAGACTCAGCTGAGGGTGCTGGCGATGTAATTCAAGCTACTGGGAGCTGTTAGTGTTGACTTTTTTACCAATATAACTGGGCTGCAGTTAGAGATATGATAGAATGTTATAAAGATTAGAATGCAGAGCTTAATTTAGCCCTAACTTTTTTGTAGACCACGTTTCATCATCAAGTAAGTTAGTATACAATGGACAGAAGGTAGCATAATCTATAATGTTCACTTTTTTACCATCAATGGTACTATTAATGAAATGCCTCTTCTGTTTTTGGGCGCAAATTTGAAAACCTCTTTTGTGTGAATATCTCCTTTAAAAAGGATCTGTGGATCTGTGGTCTCCATACAAGTACCTTCTATTAAAAGAGCACACTTCTATCTTAAAATTTTGGTTTTTGTACAACTTTTACTTATTTCATTTTTTTTTAACCCCTACAGGGGAAATCCGAGTGCACAATGATGATAGCCTTGTTCACACAGCTGTTGTTGCTGAAGGTGCATCTACAGGTAGCTCTGAAGCAAATGCATTTATGTCCTTCAGCACATTTTAGGAGCTGGACCTTTCATAAAAAGGGGGAATAATACTAGCACAAAACTCTCCCAAGCTGTGAGCAAATCAACCAATCAGCCTTTGACGTGAGTATGTTTTCCAAAATAATTACACAATAGCCAAATAAACAGTTTGCTGTTCTTAGAAATAATTTCTAATTATTTGTCTTTTAGGTTTCTTGCTTTTAATGCTAACTACTCAGATTCTGTTCTTTTCGGTATTTACGCTATCATCAGGCACACAGCAGCAAATGAGGTAATGTTTAATTTATGTTAATTAGACAAACACCTGGTACTTTTTGGTCCAAAAACCTTTGGCAGAGCATTTTTTATTCATTACAGTTAAAAGGCAAGTTCACGCCTCAAATGTAAACATTTATATAGGTAAACCACCCCCCACCCTAAAACTGAAATAGTTAGAATTCTGAGAGATTGTAAGAATAACCTGAAATGCTGCCTAATGTTCTATTCCTCCCTTTTTTTTGCTTCCTAATTTTTCCACTTATCAGCTGTCAGTCATGAATGTAACAGATGGCATTGCAGCCAATGACTAGATGATATTCCCCTAGCTGCCTTTTCTGAGCATGTAAAAGCTTGTTAAAACAAAAAGCTTGGAAAGCTTGAATGGGAGGCAGAAACCTTTTGAGAGGGAAGAGGGAGAACATTTTGCTGCATAACAAATTCGCTCTTAATCTGTGGCTTTTGAACTATTGTAGGTTTGGGTTCTGGGGGTAATATGCCTTTATGTAATTTTTTAATTTGAGGAGTGAATACGCCCTTAATTGTTTTTTTGGAACAGCTTTGTCTGATTTGAAAGTAACGTAAATGGAAATCTAATTGGTCTTCTCTTCTAGGTCATTAATGCTGCTATAAACCAGGTGAAGGCAATGGCTCAGGGCAGTGTCACCGAAGCAGATGTTACAAGAGCAAAGTAATGATTATTTATGCAAGTGTTGGAGAATATGTAATAAGTGCATATGACCTATGTTTTTTGCCTTTTATAGTCATCCTGTTTTTTGATTTTTTTATCTGTATTTGAAATTCACTTTTCCATCAAACAGTTGATGTTGCCTAGGGGACTTTAATGTAAGTAATGCCACTCGTCTCAATCCTTGTGTACCTTCAGGAGCCAACTGAATCACAGTACTTGATGACTCTGGAGAGTTCCTGTGGCCTCTTGAATGAAATTGGCTCGCAGGCATTAGCATCTGGAACTTACACGTCACCAGCTGATACCTTTAACAGATTGATTCTGTAACCAGTGCAGATGTTGTCAATGTGGTTGTTGGGTTTTTTTATAATTAAGGAATAAACAATTATTTAAAAATGTATTTTTTTTTATGAATGTTTATCTGCTATGTATGTTAATTGTATGTGTTGAGCCATTAGTTTGTCAGTTATCCTTTGATTTACTTTCCTCATTTCACTTTGCTGTTGCTTACTGTCACGATAGAAGTTTCTTTAGCTAATTGAATTGTCCTGATTGTGATTTTTCTGTCTTTCTAAGCAACAATAATTAGTCAGAGGCACGCAATGTTCTCCCCAGAACTTTTTCCAGAAAGTAGGGGCAGGATGGGAAATTAGGTGGTGGGGAAATTGAATGTGCACTATTTTTACTAGTAAATTATAATTAATTATTTTCAATTACTTAAAGGTTTGACATGCCCTTTAAACTCATGCAGTATAACTACATTGAAAGAAATACAGCCTTCTTCATATTCTAATGGGAATACTGAACAGCCTGCATTATGTTCATTATATAGGTCGAGATGTCTAACTTTCATCCCACTGTTTGAAAACTACAACTCCCAACATTCCTTGGTTGCAGAATGCAGGAAATTGTAGTTTTAAAACATCTAAAGGTAACTCAAATGTAACATGGCAGCACAAGCACATGTGACCTGCATACAGTGGTGCGTTGCAGGTTTGCTCTCCACCCTTTTGCAGCCTTGGGGATCTTTAAAAGCTAGTTAACGTGCTAATAATATCTCGCAAGTGAAAAAAAGGGGTCTTGACTGGGCAGTTTTGGCAGGAGTTTTTACTGACCTATTGGCACATCTATAAACCTACATCTAAATTCTTTATTAAATCGTGGCATGAAAAGTAGTCGGGTGTGCCGTCCAGCTAAAGACCCAAGGGAGAAGACTGGGACAACTACTCAAGGGTGTCCCATAATTAATCTGCCAATGCGTACATATCAATTTGTCATAATCACTTCATTAAAATGTAATTGAAATTAAACTGAACGTGGAAACTGCAATCTGATATGGTTTGTTTAGAGGCAATAACATTGCATTAAGGGGAATCAGTGCAAATACATATACTTTAAGAAAAAAAGAGCAGTATTTCTCCATCCTAATGACCTTAACCTGCCCATTCACTATTGTGTCTGTAGAAATAAATGCTTCCAATTACTTTTTCCTGTTTGCAAGAGCCCTTGTAAGTGTCCTCGGTCTTGCCCTTGACCCAGCGCCTGGTTGATTCAGTTGCTCAGTAGAGATCTGAGCATGTTTGACCCATCCAATGGCCACTCATTAGAAATAACTGTTGGGAACATTCCAAGGAAATGGTGCATCCTGGGAAGAAGTATCATTACAAAACCTAAAATGGCAGCTCACTATGACAACAGCAGGGAACAGCAAGGGGTATAAATATAACTTTTTTTTTTTTTTTTAAATTAAAGAGAATATGTAGAATAACCAGGTATGCATAATATAAACTAAGGATTTTAAAAAATATTTTCCACTGACTTTCCTTTGACCTGACAATATCCCATAATTGGGCCTCCCAGTTTTCATTTGAGGGTGCCTTAAAGGGTTCTGCACAACAATATGAGCCATCACACACCGTGTACCCCGTCATTGATTTCATTTGACATTTTATTTTCCTTTTGAAAGTCATTTATTGACAACTAATTCTTAGTAGACTCAAACAGCATTTATAACACTGTAAGACATGCCCTCATGTCAAGTGACAAGGTACACATGCCCTCATGTCAAGTGACAAGGTCCACGTCTGCAGACATCCCACCTGCCACTTTGTGCTTCCGGCAGGGTGGGAAAGGGGGCGTGGTGACGCTGTGGATGTAACTGACGGCACTCGGTGGGCGGGGCATGCACGCTGGGCGTGGTGTGGGCGTATGGGGGATGTGGCAGCAAAAAGGCATAACTTGGAGGAGATTCAGGATGGTTGCGGGAGATTGGGGTGGTCGAGCGGGAGACCGGTCCAATTCACAGGAGACTCCTCCCAGGAACCCAGGAGGGGTGGGATACCTGTCTGAAACACCAATACCTGGTTTGATTTTAAAACACTCCAGAAACTTGTGCTGTAATGCAAATTTATAACATATGTTGCCTTTTAAAATTATGCTAGTTATAATGCTTTTGTTTTGTTTTTTATTTTCCAGGTGGCAAAGAAGTTTGTTGCAGGAAAGAAATCATTGTCAGCGTCTGGAAATTTGGAGACTACCCCTTTTGTTTCTGACCTGTAGTTCTGATTTGTAAGGATGTTATTTGGGAATGAGCTATTATAAGGCATCACTCTACTGCTCATTTTGTGCCCGTTAAGTTTGCTTTATTGGTGCAAGACACCCCAGTAAACGTACATATTGTAACCCCCTTATTTTAATAGTTCTAAAGACAGTTGCATTACTGGTTACAAGAAAAGTAATAATGTTCAACTATTTCATCAGTTCATTGACAGAATCTTTATTAAATTGAAATGTATAAAACATTTTGTGCACTGTCCTCTTTGCAATATGCCAGCCAGCAATAAAGCGAGATTGAGTGACAAGCAGTGAATGGAGGAGCTTGTCACTCAATCTAGCAGACAGAGGGAGGAAAGGTGGAGTGCAGCCCACAGCATGGAGACGTGCAGGGAGAGAAATTATAGTATTTGAACTGTACAGTAAACAGGAGCCTCCAAGAAGATTGTAGTTTTTCTGGAAACAGCTGATTTTATTAGTTTCTCATGCCTACCAGATACATCACTAGAAGAGGGAGTCGGTATGGGCAGAAGTGCCTATACAAACATGGCTGCTCCATGAACCTGAAAAACAGAAGCAAATGGACAACGAATAAGAGGTTTAAGTCAAATAGTAATAGGATGTCAGAGGGGTAAGTGCACCTTTTAAGGACATATTCAAAAAACAATTCACTAGTTCCTCAAAATGAGAGTAATTTACTAATAAAACAATTAAAAATGGAATTTTAAATGTGACCCTAGAGAATTTATTGCAATCCTATATGGAATTGCTATTAGATTGCCCTCAGTACAAAAAAGTAGACATTATCCATATAAGGACATTCTAGAAATGGTTTATTAAACATGGATTATTTACTATTGCCAAGGCAGTCACAAACTATTTTAAAGGGGAATAAAACTTCATACATATGTGCATTTGCTGGGCAGACCCGGACGCACAATGTGTAGATATCCCACAATTGCATTGTATTTTATTTCTTATATAGAACTGCATATTCTGCTGCTCTTTACAATTTTTCTGTGTATGGGTACTTTGTCAGCCAAAATGGTTGTTTTTTTTCGGGCCTCGTTGACAGATTGGCCCAGCGGATCATCAACAAGGCCCAGCCGAACGCTCATTTTACCCGACAAAGTACACTGCCTGTCAGCTCGAAGATACAAAATGCAAAAAAAAGGTAAATTAAGGCTGCAGCCACAGTACAATGCACAATACAATGTTGCGTGTTAGTTTGTCATGATGGAAAAATACGCTAGTGTGGCCTAGCCCTTAGAAACCTACAGGGAGATTCAATAAAAGTTCTTTACCCCAACCAATTAGATCTTTTTTTAACATTTGAAAGCTAACATCTTATTGGTTAGGCCATAGCACCATTTTTAACAATATTTTCTTATTGTTAAAATATTAATATAATATTCTAGTTAATTATTTCTCACATGTAGGTAAATCGCACTTACTAGATAAGAAGATTACAATGTATAGGTGTTTTTGAGGGGAAGCTTTAATATTAAAGTTAATGGGTCACTCAAACAACTTTACATTATCTGAAACTCAATTTGAGATACTAAAAATGGTGGTACTCAAATGTTTATCTGTGCTTGCTTTGTCATAAAATTGTTACAGGGAATTCAATAAAAGTTCTTATTGTTAAAAATTTTGCTAATTTTGCCCCAACCAATCAGATGTTGGCTTTCAAATGTTACATAAGATCTGATTGGTTGGGGCAAAATAGCACAATTTTTAAAACAATAAACTTTTATTGAATTAATCTGTTAATCTATATGAGTGCTCCTAATTGCCCCCACCCTCACTTACTCGCTGTCTCTTTGTAGTGTCTGTGACACATTAAGTTCTGCACAGCCTTACCAGGACACTGCTCTGCTTACACATCTCCCCCTTCTTTCTTTTCTTTGCAGATTTGTTTAAATGTTGCCTGTGCTGTCAGGCGCCTCTATAAAAGGTCAGGGATAGGGAACATATAATATCTGCTTCTGGAGTGATGGGTCTTTAATTGTACATGCTATGATTTTCAATAATGATTTCTCATCTACAGCTCAGATTTAAAATCTGAAAAAAGTTTTGTATAGTGGGATCTTGCTGTATCTAAAGGTGTCTTTTCATTTGATTTTAGTATAAAAAAGGGTATCTTTAGTATAGATACCCTTTAAAGTTTAGTTCTCCCCTTTACAGTGCCCAGTCTGCAATGCCACTGTTAATTACACGTGATGAACGCCGCTTCGGCCAAGAATCGGCCATGTGTATGCGTCTTTTATGGAGAGAATAAAACCTAATTTGCTTCTTATCTTTATCTTGCCAATAAACAACTGTGTAGCCAATTATGTGTTTAACAACATGCCCTATAGCTGAGGCCATACTAGGATGCGTGGGGAAAGTGCATGTGCACGTTACAGCACAATGTTGTGCTATCAGAGCGCCACAAGCAAAACATTGGTGATCAGTTGCGCTCTGAAAAGTGGGTCGTAGGCACACAGATCTATTTGCACGTTCAAATTTGTGTGTGGTCTATCCCTAAATGGTTTTTAAATACAGAGATCATCAATTACTGTAGTGAATCACTGTCTGTTGCGGCATCAGTGGCAGACAGTTTGCTGTAACGGATCATCCATAGAACGCAATATTGCCAGTGTTTTACCTGCATACGTTAAACGGCAGCCGACATCAAAAACAACACCTCACATTTTCAGGGCTCTCAGACCAATGCTGGAAATAACGGTCACGTGGTCTGAAAAATCTGCTTCTGTGTACCCAGCCTAAGTCTAAGTAGAAGTTCAAGCTCTGATCACTACATTTAAGTGGCCCATAATTTCATGGGCAAACATAGGTGTCACTTTGGGGAGGATTGATCCATCATACTTTTGTCAATCGGACCAATTGAGAATGACAGCCTTATCTTACCTGTGAAAGTGCTAAAATTTAGTTTTGCACACCACTCATCAGGTACTGACAAAGGACAAAACAGAAGTGTCAACTTGATTTTGAGATTTATTTGCGAATAAGCCTGAATGGTTTACTGACTTCATTAGAACAAGTCTGTAAAGCACTTATGGCATCCATATTATGTCAATATTGACATAAACTTCACAGCCAATGATAAGAACAACCATAAACAGCAGTAAATTTGAATTTGTATTGTCTGATTTCAAAAAAAGTTTAATTTTGAAAAAAATGTATGGGGAGGAACTATAAAGCGATCTCATACTTTTCAAACAAGCCTAGGATGATGTCTTTAATCCCACCCCACAGATGTGGGGCACAGTGATGCAAATTAGATTAGTGTTACATTACACAAAGCAAGTAAATAATAAATATCATTAGAACCAAGAAGAAAGAAAACCAGGGCACTCCTGCTATCCAAAAAAGACATTTATTTACATATCCCTTTATACCTCAGTGGACAAAAAGAAGTCTTACAAAAATATCTGCTAAAACATCAGTCTAAGTGTGGAAACCCCCTAGCCCTACAGTGGGTTGTTATATGATAACCTAAGTCAAGTTCCTGCCTATAATACCTTCCGAGACAGATTTCTGGTATAAGAGGTGGTAGTCCACGGAAAAAAACATAATAAGGCAATCCTCATACTTGGAAAGGTGCACCAAATAAGTCACAAGAAGATTATTCAGGGTTTTTGAGTTTGTGGGGTTTCAAGACCCTCCATCAGGTTCGGGTAGCTCAACCAAGACATGCTGCAAAAAAAACTGAACTTTTTTGATTTATTACCTGCATTTGATTTTTAAGGAGGAGAGTGGGTGTAATCACCTTCACCTTTATAATTCTGGATTATTTTCATTCATTCACGTTTGCCAGTTTCAGGGCTGCTTATTGTGTGAAAGACGGGAAGACAGGTGAGGTTATTGCACATACAGTATCTCTTAGCAAGAGAAGACAGAAGTATGGTTTTGATGTGGGACTTAATTGGAACTGGAACATGGCTGGAATAACCCCAACACCTCCTGCTCCTATGAAGTGCACAATGCAGAAGGACACCTCTAAGATCATCTCTTAAAGACTAACGGGAGATTCAATAAAAATTCTTATCGTTTAAAATGGTGCTAATTTTGCCCCCACCATCAGATCTTATTTAACATTTGAAAGCAAACATCTGATTGTTTGGGGCAAAATTAGCACCATTTTAGACGATAAGAACTTTTATTGAATAACCCTGTTAGTATAGTAAGTTTTGAGGTTGAATAAAGACATACGTCCTCCAGTCCAACCCATCTAGCAATATCCTCATTTCCGGTCTAACTGATCCAGAGGAAGGCAAAAAAAAAAACCCACCAAATTTATGAAGGGGGAAAAAATTCCATCCTGACTCCAGTGGCAAACGAAAATTTCCCTGGATCAACTCTACTTTATGTATCAATACCAGTAACTTGCAACATTCCTTGTTTGCAGAAACTCATCCAGCTTTTTTTTTAAACTGACCATGAACCTGCCATAACAACGTCCACTGGAAGACAGTTCCATAGCTTTACTGTTCTCACAGTGAAAAACCCTTCCAAACTTGAAGCATAAACTTCTTTTCTTCAAGTCTTTAGGGATGTCCTCGCATCCTCTGACATGTTCTATTGGTGAACATGCCCCGGATAGTTTATTGTATGGCCCGTTAATGTATTTATACACAGTAATCATATCCCCAAACAAGCCCTTTTCTCCATCGTACATAATTGTAACTTTTCCAGTCTCTCTTCATATCAATCCCACTCCCCTTATTAATTTAGTGTCCTTCCTGAGTCCTTTCCATTTCAAAGATGTCCTTTTTGTACACAGGATTCCAAAATTGCACTGCATATTCCAAATGAGGCCTTACCAATGCTTAACTAAATCTTGTCCCTTTTAGGTTTTCTGTAGCGTAATAACGTAGGAATAATTGTAATATAATTTGGGTTTTTAACCATATACAACCTACAGCATGTCTAAATGTTGACCTGCAACCATGCCCATCAAATAAATTTTAGGTGGTATGACGTGAATGGGTTTCACTGGGCACGCTAAACCTGCCTACTCTATTTGATTTCAGTTAACAAAACTGGGGTTTAGTGAATGCTCTGGATTTTGGCTCAACTTGTGCAATGCCCTAAATGACCACCAATGTCAGATGTTAGTTTTGTGTAATCCCTACATGACCACCAGCTGCTTCCGAAAATTCCTAGACATCTTTATTTGGCTAGTTTTCCTTACAGGAGAATAAATGTAGTTCTTGTTGATATATAGTTTTAATTAAATGTTCAAAGATCACAGTATTGGGCTCTTTAGTTTTTTTTTTTTTTACCATGCATGCAAAAGGGTAACGTAGGGCTGCCCACTGCCATGACTTGGATTATGTTTGGGGGACCATTGGTCAATGTGGGGCAATGTAATCGGCCCCACTGTCTGCCTTGCGCTTGGTCTTTTTTCAGAATGCATGTGATCACCATTTTTGGTGAGGATCCCCTTTGCTGTTAGAACTATTGCCCAAAAAGTGCAGAGAAACTCATTAACAAATTTAGGCAGTGGAGCCTCGGACTAAAGACCCATAGACATACCAATCCCGATAATCTTTCCACTTGCCTGATGGCCTATACACGACCCACTCTGCCGTACGATATCACAATAACATTTAATTGGGATTGGTACATGTATGTGCCTCTTTACTGTATTAATTTGTTATGGCTACTAGCAGAATCCCTCTGCCAGCTTTCAATTCTGATTCCTTGTAAAAATATAGAAGCATTTTTTTAATGTCTGTCAGTACTGGTGAGCAATGGAATTGAATAAGGAGCATTTAAGGTGAGTAAAATTGAATGAGGGGCATCAAAGGGGAGTAGAATTGAATGAGGGGCATTAAAGGGGAGTAGAATTGAATGAGGGACATTACA